>OY728143.1:1679194563-1681694563 GCA_963277665.1 Viscum album | reverse complement strand
ATAAATGTAATATTGGGTTACAATGACACATGATAAAACCAGATATGATCCACATGGAGAGCCTTTGATAGAGAAAATGAAATAATGTTCAGGGATGTTTGTTTTTTTATTTAATGGAGTCTAGGTTTAAATGGGTCAAGTGTTACAATGGGTTTTGGTAAGTTTAGATTATCAAAAATAGGTTTGGGTTTTTTAATAGGAAATTTCCAGAAAAAATATCTAAAAAACATTTACACTCTATATAATATATTATACATCATGTACCTTTCGAGGGGTTTTCAATAAAATAATCCAAAGGTGGTGGGTTGTTTGGAATATCCCTATAAAAATAATTACATGAAATGAATCTAAATTACATATTGTGTAATACCCTAACCTCCTATTGCAGTGTGGATGAATATTATTTAATCCTTCCTATAACTCTCTCCTCTTGACCCAAGACAACATCTAGGGGGGTTTGTAGTACCAACCTCTCTTCTGGATGTCCCATTTGTGTGAGAAATCCCTGATAAGTCTTCTTTGATATGTTTATCCTTTTCTCCCTTAGTTATCCAAACTTTACGGTGTAATCCCATTACTATGTGCATTTTTGGCTTTGATATTGTTATGTTTTGATCTAATACCCTCTTAGTGATCATCCACACCTTCTTACTCATGGGTGTTTGCTGGTAGAAGCTTTCTATTTATCATCAGTTAAAGGTAAGGATCTAAATCTTAACCATATAGTTGGATAATTCCCAAGTATATCAATTATTGTGATTAGTCCAATATAATGTGCAGTTGAATAAATTAAATAATGAATAGAAGTATTCATTGGAGTTTGTTGTATTCAATTGGTAATAGACCTAGCTTATAGCTACCTGTTGGGTGAGAAAATATTGAATATAATTAGATTGGATAGTGAATCAAAGTTTGTTTAGTATGACATGAGAACGTAGGTTATTTATTTTTATAGAATACCTAAGTTTTTCCTTACATATTATTGATTTGAATATTGATCAATTATGAAATAAATTAAAGAGTTAAATGAAAGGAAAATGGTAATTCTCTTAATTAACCATTGAGGATTATGATTTGATATTGTGATATCAATGTTATTATGACATGTCTTGGGATACATTTTGAAATGCTTAGATATCGAGCATGGCCCTAGAATGTGCACACTTATTTGTGGGAATCCTGACATTGATCAGGCTTAGACCAGTCCCATGCTTCAATGCATATAGTGAGAGGGCTCGGCCCAACCCCATGTTGTAATTATTATAGGTATTTTACGCAGATTTTGTAATTCCTATAGGTCTTTGACCTATATTGTTATGTTGTACCATGGTTATATGTTTTTTTTTGGCATGGTCATAATTCATGTTCATAGATATTCTAGCATGGAGCCAAAAGAGTTCTTTTAGCATAGTTATATTGTTATAATTTCCATGGTTGTAGGAAATGATCAAAGATGTTCCGTTATGGTGCTGATGTAAGTAGTTTTACATGGTTATTGGGAAATGATTTTCTTGGTCATAAGACACACTCAAGGATATTTCGGCATAGAGCTGAAGTAGGCTATGGTTGTATTTTATTAATTATTTAATTAATTAGTGCACCTATTTATCTCTTTATTTACTAAAATTTTTATTAGATTAGTTTGTTTAGATATAGTGGTTTAGACCTACTAAGTAATACTCACACCCTATTGTAGCCGTTGTTTGGAACCTGAGTAGACTTCATGGATGCAGGTTTGGAAATGGGAAAATGACCTTGCAGTTGATTTTCTTTACTAGATGGGATGGAGTTTGGAGATGGGAATGATGTGGGGCTTGAGACAGAGGACTATAGAGTCTTTATTTGAGTAAGATAGTCTTTTACTTCTATTGTTTCTAGCATAAAGTTTAGTTACATTGTAGCACATCATTACATTATTCCTTATTTATTTATTTTATTTTTTGATTGTCTTTTATCATTGTTTTCCTCTTTATAATACTATTTCTATTATTACCGAACAATGATATTTATTTATTATTATTTGAAATTTTACTATTTGTTGTAAAATCTGGATCCTGGTTGTATAGACTCCCCACTATATTTTATCACATGCCATCTTCTAGTCAGCAGACTCTGGCATATGGTGATGTGTGATTGAGGTCTTCTAACCAACCCTTTATTGCCATGTGAAAGAGTGATGGATTGGAGGATGTTATATCATGGTACTGAGTTAAAGGGCACATCAACCATCAAAAAATTTCTAGTTAAAGAAATATAGGAAATAATAACCTCATAAAAGACTATATTATTTATGGTATTATTCAATATTAATGTTTTTTACTGAAAAATATATTATTATCATTTATATTGAATATTTATTTTCATGAATTTTTAAAATCAAATAAAAAAAGGTTTTATGAAGTACACATTCACTTTGGGTCACACTACTATGTAGGATCATTAGAGAACCCAATAATTATTGTGACCTAGAAATATTTATTAAGAACCAATGCAACTAAACTAAACCAAATAAAACCTATGACACTAGATATTATTGGACATGAATCAAATAAAAGTAATATAATACCACAATTAATTCTACTTCTATTCCAATAATTTTGGTATTTTTATTTATTATTGTTGGGTTAAGTTTTCTATATTCTATTAATGTTTTTCCAAGTATTATAAATATTATTTGTTTTGAGTAAAATAATTTTTTCTTTGATTGGTTTGTTACTATTTACATCATATTGGTTCATTTTAGTTTAATTTTTACGTATTAAATTAAACATATATTCAATTTATTTTTTTATTCTAAGGATAGTGTTCATCAAGAATATCAGTAAAGTTTAATTTTATTTATTTATTTTTCATTAAATTAAATATATACAGAGTTTTATTTTTTTTGTTTAATATTATCCATATTCAAATAATTAAAACTTATATAATAAAAACTGAATAAATCCTACTCAATAAAACAGACCATAAAATGAAACATACCTATCCAAACCAAATAGACTGAGAAATTATTAAACCAAACCAAATATAACATAATATAATTAAATAAGCTAAATTATATTTCAAGGACAGCATGAAAAACTCATTTTATGGATCTAGAAAGTATCATACTATAAGAAACAAGATGCAATTGAACCAATGTAAATGTCATCTAACTATTCATATCCAAATTAACTATGATTGAATCTGATGAAATTGAATCAAATAAAATCAAAATGAATATAATGGTTGTGGAGCCAATTAAACTATAAAAAATTGAGAAATCCTAACCAAATGAAAATGAATTTAATTTAGATAAAATAAAACAAGTCACGTGGCCTATATTGAACCAAAAAAAGTCAATTTGAACAAAAGTTAACTAGAACCACATAAAACCCAAACCAATAGAATTAGAATTGATGTGAATGAATATGAGTAGTACTAAACATAAAAATAATAGAATATAACCTAACTTCATCACAATAAAATGAATTGATCTATGTCAAATTAAATATAGTCAAATTGTATAAATATCTAATAAATAAATTAAAATCTAATACTTATAAATTCAACTTATATAAAAATAATTAACAATTCCATAAATATAAATAATAAATATATCTTCAAAATATAATAAATCTACATTATTTGTTTCATGGGTTGAGTGAAAATGAACTTAAATTAAATTAACCAAACCAAATAGAAAAAAGTAGAACAAAACTAAATATAAACGACATTACAAAAGCAAAATAAAAATCTTAAATATTTGTAACAAACTGATAAAAATAATATTGAAAGAAACAAATAAGTATAATTTACCAATTTTCAAAATAACTAATCTAAAAATGCACAGATACATATCAATTTATTTTTTTAATATACCATTTAAAAACTATATACATGGGAAACCATTTCATGATTTAAAAAAATATATTATATGGGTACTCACTAAAGCTAAAAGTTTTATCACCAAAAAACCTACACTCCAATAACTGATTGTTAGATCAAAATAAAGATGTTTTTATATGAGATGGTACAATACAAGAGGGGGTGAATTTTAGATTTAAAAACTTTGAATTTTTACTATTAATAAGAAACTTAGTTTAAGCGATCTTAAACTAATACAATTCACAAAAAATAAAAATTATAGAACTGGTTTTGGATTTGATGGATATGAAATGATAAGATACTACAAGTAATAAAAAATTGTATTTTAATTGAATACAATGATCAAAGTAAAAAAATGTAAGTGATTCTACCATACAACATATAGAATCTCTTAATACAATATGTAATGAAAGTATCATAATTAAAACAATTACAATAGAAATGAATATGACTAGAAAGAGGAAACATTACAATTCCATTTCTATTACAAATATAAGTGGAAAATAAAATGTATTATAGATATTTTATCCCAAAGAGTAGGGTATCCTTTCACCTAGGATAAAAGGTTTATCTTACCACCACCCAGGTAAGCCCTCAATACGATGATTAGCATGTCTGTCTTTCTATCCCTAAAATCCCTCAATTAAGAAGTTAATCGGCACCTTTGTATTAAAAATACTTGAAATCCCTAGATTCAATGATCGACAACACCATATTCCTATCTCCGAAAGCCCTCGATTGTTGTCACAATGATTTGTCACACAAAGCACTATAAAGAACTTATTGAAATACAAGAAAAAGGAATAATCCATTCACGTCTTTTACCTTCATGGATTTTCGCATGAAGTAAGAGATATGTCACATAGTATCTCTCTAGAACATGGAAGATGAAAAATTTGTATCCTTTGGTTTGAATGTCCTCCTATTTATAGGCTTCGAGTTCTAATAGTCACATTTCCTCCAATAGTAATATTTCTTTTGAAAATTCGGAGGGACTTGGATACCTGGAATTATAACGGTCAAAATAAAAAGAATACATGAAATCATTTTGATTGGTATATAACTAAATTCACAAAAAAATGGTTAGATGATAATAGCTACAAAGGTATGAAACAATGAATATAAAAAACATGTATATGATATTGGAGTAAGACCTGAGTACAATGCATTACATGAGTACTATAAATAACTTGGTTGTGGTGCTTAATAATATTACGTTGCATATCATGTTTATGATTCATATCATCGTTACATAATATGGTTACAATGATTAACATAGATAAGATGTATATCATGGTTACGATTCATATCGTTGTTATGATACATAACATGGTTACGATCCATATCATGATTACGATTCATAACATAGTTACGATCCATATTGTGATTATGATTCTTATCGTGGCTACAAATCATAATTCTATTACGATTATTAAAATAGATACAATGCATCTCATTGTTACGATTCATATTGTGGTTATGATACATAATACAGTTATGATTATTAACATCTTTATGATTCATGAAATGAATACTATACATAATCTAGTTACGATAAATGGTTACAATGGTAAAACAATTTATGTGGTTATGATTGTAAAACAACAGTATATGATTACGATAAGAAAAACAAAATATGAGATTACGATATATGTGATTACAATGAGAATACAACATATATGAAAAACAACATATGTGATTTTGATGGAAAACAACATATGTTATTAAGATGGAAAACAAAAACATATGATTATGATGTGAAATTTTTGATTTTCAAAACAAATAGAAAAAGGGGAAAGTCGAAAATCATTTAGACTCAACAATCTCCCACTTTTTGGAAAGCACAAAAAAACAAAAACTCTTCTAAAAGTAATGGTTAATATGACTAATTCCAACATAGGATAATAATATCACTAATGATCGTATTATCTTTACGTTTACTTGTGATTTCTCCCCCTTAATAAGGTATTCACACATTTTCCTTATTATAAAAACAACTTCTGTATAAATCCATTTCTTCTTTTCCAAATTATTCTCCCCTTTGTGATTTTCAAAATGAATAAGGTAAAACGGTCATGTCCTACAAAGATTTAGAGAAAACAAAGTAAGAAACAATAGTAATTTCTTAAAATGAAATAAATTTTTATTATAACAAGAGTTCAAAAATTAATTCTTTCCCCTTTTTTACAAGATGTTTAACATTGAAAGATTCATATTATTGAATTATTTTATATCTTCCATCAAATTTTAAAGAGCTTATTTATGATCCTTCACCTTCAAATCCTTTTATGAAATAATCCTTTCTTTCTTTCAGAGTCTATCTTCATGAAGCTGATTGATTGCTTTCTGTGATTTAACCCAAACTTCCTCAGAATTGAAATCATCTAGTCTGAGTCTGTAGGATTTATCTAGGATTACAATTTTATTTGGTAACAAAACAACCTCATTACATTCATTCTCTAACTTTTTCCTTTATACCATCAATCTCTTCGGAGTATATTCCTTTTAATGCACCTGGTCTTTAAAAGACTTCAATTTTTTCATTCAAATCAACTGAAAAGTTTTGGAATATGTAATTGAGGTCATTTACCCACTTCACTAAATCATTGAACTTATCCACATGATATTTTATATTTTCATCAATGTTGTACGACCACTTGAATACCTTGTTACAAGCCTTGTTGTGCTTAGTAGCACATTTTTGAACACTTTGAAATCATATTCAAGTTTCAGAAATCTTTCCATTAGAGTCTTTAAAGAATCTGTTCTTTCATTATGAATATTTGAAATGATATCAAGCCTAACTTAAATTTTTGGAAATAATGGTATAATATTTTCAAATATTTTCAAATATTTTTTGATGTACTAAATTCCCTTAACTGTGATTGTTCTTTGGGAATATGTATCTTTAGTGTATTTAGGAAGATCACCGAAATAATTTTTAGTGCCGATAAATTGAGCTGGCTAATTCTGGTTCTTTTTAGATTCTTATTCTTCTTATTTATCTGAAATTTTAATGACTTTATTAGAAGAAAACCTTTTAGAAGCTTCTTTGGATGGATGAGGATCAGGAGAGAGAAATTTAAAAGATGGAACTTCTAACGATTCTGTTGGATGATTTATCCTATTTTCATCTTTATTATCTTGTTCTTCTTCTTATTCTTATCCTTGTTATTATTCCCCTTGTTATTTTTCTTCTTCTTCTTTACACTCTTGAATGAGAATTTGTGTGTCTGGTTGTTTAGATGCGTATTTTTCTTTTCCTATTTTTATTGGATCTGATTGAGTCTAAACAGGTGGTTCCCTTATTACAATTCTAGTTTGGGATTGCTCACCTATATTGAGAAGAATATTATTAATATCAATATCTTGAGCCTTTATATTCTTCATTATCTTCTTCTTTTCTTCTTATTTTAATGTTTATTTGGTTCTTATTTTCACTTCCAAGGCTTTAGCTAGATCCAAACCAAAATGAGGATCGCCTTCTTCTCATTCTTCCTACTTCTTCCTCCACTCTATCACAACCTCATCTAATAATAATTTTTGTTTCTTTGATTTCTTGGGATTTGTATTCTTAACTACCTTTATTTTCCTTGAATATGACTTGGATGGATTAGAAGGTTTTTCACTCCCTTCACCTAATTATTTTCCATTATCAGCTTCTATATCTTTCTCACGCTTTTTGGATTCATTATTGAATCATAACTTGAGTCTCTTTATCATATCCTCACTTATGAGAGGCTCTTTGAAGGATTTTATATCTGACTTGATTGAAACATTACATAAACTCATGAATTATTTTATAAACTTACTAAGAATGGTGGGAAACATGATCATCTGAGACTTTATGGCACCAGATTTAAGTTTCTTAATTTTCAAGAAAATGAATCCCATTATATTTAACTTCCTCATATTCACCAGATAATCAATCACATAAACATATGAAACCCTCAAAGTTTTCTTATCACCCTTTCTTGGTACTAAAAATACTTGAATCTAGAGGGCAATGAGTCTATTATAAGTTGATAGATTATTAACCTTCCTTTTATCATCATGAATCTCAAAATGAGATTCCTCTGCTTTCTTCTTATCAAAAGTTGAATCATGTTTCGATAATTTGTGGGAAGGATATAGGGTATCACCCTTAGATGGAAATCCTAGGAACATATCTGCTTGTTTTATTGAGGTTGTGTATTTCTTATCATACATCATAAAATAAATCTTGAGACCATTGTCTATATTTATTGTTCTGTATAATTGTAAAATTTCGTCAAAATACAAAAAGTCATGATCTGAATCCAGTATTTCGACAAAAAATAGATTCCTACCCTTGGAGATTTATTATCCTTTTTAACGATTAATCAAAAGTCTCATAAAATTCTCGAGATACTAACCTTTCACCTTGAAAGGTCTTAAAAGAGAAATCTTTTGGAGAAATTTTCTTTAGAGATGAAGAAGTTGACTCAGACATGAAAAAATATCTCAAACCCTAAATATTTTCCTCATAATAAAGGCTGAGGTCTTCTCTGATTACAAAAAATGAGGTAAAATCTGATTACGAATTGTGCTAAGTATTTATAAAGCATAGGGACTTGAGAGAAATTCATATGAGTGCGATGTGGGAAGGGTAGGGAGGGGTTCTTTTTTTAAAAAAAAATTGATGGTTAAGATTAGATCTAAAAGATCCAATGATTATGAATGACTTTGAACTCTTGAGGTTTTCCTTAAAATAAAATAATATTCCGAATGAATTCTATTAAGAGTTAAAAGAAGGAATTGATAAAAAATTACTTAAACTATAATGATCAAGTATGATTTTAGAATTTGTACCAGTCAGAGTATCAGGATAGATATATTGGTTTTATTATAATATTCTTATGATAATAATACAAATAGAATTATAATAAAAAAATGAGACCAAAGAATTATAAAAACAATAAAATATTATAATACTAATAAAATAATCAAGTACTGATAACATGAAACTGATAACTATGAAACTGATAAACATAAAACCAATAATTATGAAACTGATAAAAGTTTAAAATTGATAAAAGTGAAACTAATTAAAATGTAAAACCTGTAAACTTGAAACCCATAAAAGTGAAACTGATAAAAATGTAAAACTGATAAAAGTGAAACCGATTAAAATGTAAAACTGATAAAATTGAAACCGATAAAAATGAAAAATTGATAAAAGTGAAACTGATAAAAATGTAAAACCGATAAAAGGTGAAACCTACAAAAATGTAAAATTGATAAAAGTGTTTATACTCTCCCTTTGAAAAGGAGTAACTTAATGTAAGAAGATGGTTCAAACAAGAAATATATGTGAATAATTACTTTACAGCGATCATTTATAGTTTTTATTTAATATATTCAAATCTATCGAAAGATAATGGTTTTTTTAAAATGAAAAAAAAATTTACTTTCATTCTGATGAATTTAAAAATAATATCTCATTTTTGTGTGTGAACTCTATGAAAGTGATTCCTAATATCTATGTGTTTTTCATGTGAGTGATGTGAAGGGTTTTTACTGAGATCAATGGAACAAGTATTATCACATAGTATTTAAGTTTTGGAAAAACTCATGCAATAGTCAGTGAGTGTGTGTTGCATCTAAAAAACTTGAGAAAAACAATTTTAGCTGCCATATATTAAGCTTTAGTAGTGGAAAGTTCTACTGAATGTTGTTTTTTTCATGAAAAAGAAACTAATGAATCTCCGAAGAAATGACATGTTCTAGATGTACTTTTTCTATCCATTCTAAAACCATCAAATTCAATATATGGAATTTTTTAAAACAAAATCATTTCTATAAGAATAAAATAGTCCCATGGTTCCCTTTAAGTAGTGAAAAATTATTTTCACTACTTTTAAATTAGATTCCTTTGGATTAGATTGATATCTTGTACAAAAGTATATAGAAAACATTTAGTCTAGATGACTAGATATTAAGTATAAAAAACATCCTATCATACCTCTAAAAGATGTTTGATTTACTGGTTCCCATATTCATCAAGATCAAGTGTATTTGAGGTACTGATTGGAGTGATTATACTCTTAGTGTTGTTATATCCATACTTTTTACGTAAATATTTGATATACTTATGATGATATATATAGTTTCCTTCTAGTTTTTGAGATATTTTAAAACCTAAAAATAATTTTAACTCACCCATCATACTCATTTCAAACTTATATTTTATGAGATTCGCAAAAGAATCAGTTAGGGCTTGCTGAGTTGATTCGAATATAATATCATCAACATAGATTTGAACAATGAAAATATTTTTGTATTTTATTTTTATAAAAAGAGTTGGACTTTCAGTTCCTTTAGCATAATTTTTTTGTAAAATAAATCCTTTTAATCTATCATACCAAGCTCTAGGGGCTTGTTTAAGGCCATACAAAGCATTGGTATGTTTAAAAACATGATCAGGATGTTTTTAGTTAATAAAACCTGGAGGTTGTTCTACAAAAACTTCTTTTATACATATCCATTTAGAAAAGCACATTTTATATCTATTTGAAAAAATTTGATGTTAAAGAATGCTATAAAGGCTAATAAAATACATATGGATTTAAGTATGGCTACTAGAGCATAGGATTTTTTATAGTATATTCCCTCTTGTGGATTATATCCTTAAGAAAAATTCTTTCTTTATTTCTTATAATGACTCCATTTTAATCGCATTTGTTTCGGAAAACCCATTTTACACCAATTACAGCTGTTTCTTTAGGTCTTTCAACCAAGGCCCATAATCTTAGGTCTACAAGACCTCTCCATTCCTTAAGATTTTATTTTGAAAATCACAAACACCTTTTTCATAAATTATTTTCCTTACACTTTCATATATTTCCTTACACTTACATAAATTACCTTATAACAAAAATTTCATTAGGCTTTTGAGATAAACATATTTTTATATTTATAAATATTTTTTCCCATATCGAAAAAGTTCTTAAGGTTCCGAAATTTGGTTCATGGTTATACCATACCAAAATAATTTAAGACACTGTTTTCCATTCTCCGTTTTCACTGTGATACCGATTTCCATCTTGAATGAAATCCAGTATCATATTTCTTTTCTTATTCATAGAATTTAAGTATTTTCATTTTAAGAAAAAAATTTCATACCAATACCTGGAATCCCGATACTAAAATTCTTATATCGTTTTTATGCCATACCATAAATTTCCATTCTACATTTCTAAGGAATATTTTATTAATACCGTTTATGTTAGAGACAGTGATACCGATTCTTACGATACCGATATTGGAGAATAAGAAACCGGTATTGAGAATTTCCTTATACACTGCCTTCGATAATCTGATACCGGTTATATTCTGGCATGTCGTAAATCATGATACCTATACCATAATTTTTAAAACCGATTTTTCATAAAATATTTCCTTATAATTTACTCATACCAATTTTATGAAAATCCATTTCAAAATTCATAATTCAGGAATTTATTATTCAAATATTTATTTCCATAGAATTCTGAATCTTTTAATTACTTTCATATCTTTTCAATTTTATCAGATTCCAAGTTCCTTACACTTAAGGTGTAAGATATTTATATTCATGGTTGGTTATATAAAATGATATCATTGTTTCTATTATAAACTAATCATTGTACGTTTTCCATGTGTCCATATCCCTCCGAGATTTAAGGAAATATGACCGTTGGAGTGGAACCGACTAGTAGTTTTCGAAAGCCATAAATAGTACCACAGATGATGAGATCCATATGAGTTTACGAGTTCATGAGTTCACAAGTTCACGAGTTCACAAGTTCACTTGTTTGCATTTTGGAGTCCATCTCTCTAAAATTTAATTGCTCTAGAGTGAGAGGATCTTATAAACTCTTAGGATTTGTGCAGATAGTTTGAAAAGCTTTTTCAAACTTTTCTTTATGCAGAATTTCTTCATGCAGAGGTGTGATTTCCTTAAAATTAGAGACTTTGAGTTGTGAAGTCAGAGGTGTCGATTTTCTTACAAATCGAGAGCTTACGAGGATAGCAAGATAGATACTGATCTTAGGATTGAGGGATTACCTGGGTTTGGGTAAGACAGACTTTCTTGTAAGTATAAAACAAGGGACCTTTATCTAAGGTTGTTGGATATCCTCCTCTTTGGGTTAAAAGAAGATTATAATTTTTCATTGCTCTGTAAAAGTTAGGAATTTTTCTTTTTGTATAAACTTTTTAAATTGTATCTTTGTTTGTAAGAGATTCTATACACCTTGTGGTATAATATCTTTGTATGTAAAGTTTCTTAAGCTTTAGACTTAAGTACTTTGTATTTCTCTGAGAAGGTGAATTATTATTAGAGGTGTTGCGAATTTTTTTTATACAAAATTCCTTATGAAATTTTTAAAGTATACAATTCACCCCCCCCCCCTCTTGTATATTGTACATATTTAGTGCTATTTCCATCCTAATATTGGTATAGAGTAGAATATCATACTCCATACCAACATATCACATAATTTATTCCTTTAAAATTCATTTAGTTCATCTTGCATTGGTTTAATCCAATCCTCATAATTTAAGGCCTCATTAGAAGTTTTAGGTTCAAATTGGGATAGAAAATAAAGATTTTCTATTTTATTTCTTAAGTAATTTCTCATCCTTATAGGTTAATTTACATAACCAATGATACAATCACTATGATGATTCCTAAGAAAAAATTGATTTGGTTTTTGTAAAACTTATTCATCACCATAAGGTAGAAAGCATTCTGGGATAAATATTTTAGAAAAATTTTCTTTAGTATTTCCCTTTTCAGAAGAGTTTTCAATCAAAGGTTAATAATCAGTTTTTGAAAACACAGTTGTTGATATAGGTAGGGGTTCTTTAAAAAAGGATCAATTTCATCAAATTTAACATGCACTGTTTCCTAAATAGTACAAGAGTTTTTGTTAAAAACTCTATAAGCCTTAGAAGTAGTGTAATAACCTATAAATATTCCTTTATCATATTTAGGTGAAAATTTATGTAAGTTATCTTTAGTATTCAATATGAATACTTTGCATCCAAATTATCTAAAGTAAGAAATTTTAGGTTTTCATCTAGTTCATAATTCAAAAGGTGTTTTATTAATAAAAGGTCTAATTAAAAATCAATTTATAGTATACCATGTAGTACTTATATTTTCATCCTTAAAGTTTTACCAATTAAGTATTCACTCAACATGGTTCTTGTCATTTTTTGAAGAATACAATTTCTTCTTTCAACAACACCATTTTTCTAAGGGGTTCTTTGAGCTAAAAATATGTAAGTAATACCTTCCTTACTAGAAAAAGTTTTAAAATTTGAATTTTGAAATTCTCAACCATGATCACTTTGAATAGTTATCAGTGGTAGGTTTTTCTCATTTTTAACTTGGGATATAAATGTTTTGAAATAGAAAAAGGCTTCATATTTCTTAGCTAGAAAATATACCCATGTAAATCTTGTGTAGTCATCCACTAAAACAAATACATAGTATTTTTTTCCAATACTTACAGTTTTTGTAGGACCAAAAAGGTAAATATGCAATAACAATAATAAATTAGAAGTCAAGACTTCGTTAATTGATTTAAATCTAGTTTTATGTTGATTTCTATATTGACAAGGGTTACAAAATTTTTAAGAATCAATTATAAGATCCAGTAGAACCTTAACAACTCTTCTATATAAGACTTTATAAAGGTTCCAAAAGTTACAGTGTCCTTGCCTTTTATTCCATAACCAAGATTGGTCTCCCATTGCACTTAAGAAAGGTAAGTCTTGAAATCTAAGGTCTTCTAAGTTAAGTGTGTATACATTCTCATGGCTATGGGAAGAGAAAATGAATTCATCTTTGGAATTGTGAACTAAATAATTATCATTCCTAAAATTCACAAGGTAAATTTCATCAAATAATTGACTTGTGCTTATAATTTTATTCTTAAGACCTTTAACAAAAAAACATTTGAAATTAAAACTTTCCTAAAAGAACAATATTACCTATACCAATGATCTTTCCTTGATCATTGTCTCTGAAGTTCACTTTTCCACCTTTAATTTCAATTATATTTTAAAAGAAATATTTATTTCATGTCATATGTCAAGAACATCTAGTATCCATGTACCAAATATTCTTGTTGTTGGTATACATTGTTTTTCCTGAAAATGAAACAAATAGATTTTGGAACCCAAACCTATTTCAATCCAGAAATGTTAAATAAAAGAACTTTTGGAATCCAATTTTGTTTTAAATAATGAGCTTTATGAAATCATAAAGATTGGGTTTTATTAAGAGAACAATTTCTTTCCCGATTTCCACCACCTTGGCACTTTGTATAGAAAGAAGAACTTTGGTGAACAAAATAATTTTGGCTAAAAATAGGTTTTTAATGAGTATAACCAATTTTATAATTATTCTTTAGATGAAGAATTTGTGAATACATTTTTTCAAATTCTTTCCTTCTAAAAGTGAAATTTTATAAAAGTTTCTTAAGGGAAAAAAATTCATATTTTAGTCTAATGATTAAATTATTTTTCTCATAAGAAATTTTTTTGGGATTGGTTTATGTTTCAAAAACATTTTTCTTTAAAATAGGTTGTTCAAAGTCCTTAGAGAGTTTATCATTCTCAGAATTTACTTCCATAAGGTTTTTTAAAATATTTTCTAAATCAATAATATTTTGATCAAGATATTTTGAAAGATTTGATACTTATTTTGTAAGGATATATATACTAGAATTTTCCTTATCAAGGTTTTCCTTGAGTTTGGAATTATCTTTCTCAAGTATTTTGGAAAATCTGGAAACTTATTCAAAAGAAGGTAAATTATTTTTTATTGAGGAAGACTCTTCATCCGAAGAGTAAGAATATTTCTCATCAGGGAAATTGGAATTTAAAGATACATTTGTAAGTGATTATACATTGTTTACCTTATCCATGAGACAATGATATTTTATTGGTAGTCTGGATAAAAGTCCAATATTCGTCTGATTGAAATATTCATATTTAGAAGATTAGTCTAATGAATTACCACGACGTTCACTCCAAGTATCATTTGATTTCAAGACTTTCTTAGTATTATATTTTTATTACTTCTTTATGTTCCTTTCATAATAATTTTCCTTTTTATTATTTCTCTTACGCATAGGATAATCAGGTCTGATATGTCCATCCCTTTTACATTCATAACAATTCAATTTTGAACCTTTCTTGTCCTTTCTATATTTATTTTCTTATCTATACTGAAAATCTTTCTTTCTGACAATCTTGTTCATCCTTCGAGAAATATTGGATAATTCATTCTCAGATTTTTCACTATCACTTTATTCATATGTAACAACATATTTATTAGCTTTAAATCTAGTTATCCTTTCAGGAGTCTTGGATTTAGATGTAGTAGTGAAAGCTACACTTCCATTATCATTTTTATTCTTATTGAAATCGGTATCTCTCTTCATTCTTGTCTCATGTTGTAAGAGAGTAATAAATAATTCATCAAGTGTGATTTGAGTAACTTTCTTATTCTCATTAACATATTTCCTTTTTGATTCAAACTCATTGGGCATTATATCAGTTATTTTGTTCATAATAGCATCATCATCAAGACATTTTTCTCTCCTAGATTGAAGAATATTGACAATTGTCATAAATATTTGTTGTATTTTTCATACCGGATCTTCATAGGGAAAAACAAAATAATGATATTCAGCTCAGAGCATGGATCTTCTTGTTTCTATAACATTAGATGTACCAAAATGTGTGAATTCCAATTTCTTTCAGATACAATCGGCTACTTTGTGTGATGATATCTGACTATATATATTCTTGGATATAGAACATAACAAAGTATTGTATACCTTGTAATTTAGTTGATATTATAGTTTCTCCTAGTAGGCGAAGATTCTTACTTCCTTGTCTGGGATTTTGTAATCTCTGATGAGCATTAGAAAATTATTTACTCCCATATTAGTGAAAAAGGTCTTCATCCTATCTCTCCAGTACTCGTAATCATTTCCATCAAATAGGTGGTCTATTTGGGTTCAGATTGTCAATTGATCTAATATTCATTCCTTCCATGTTATAAAACAACACTTTTCCACTCCACACCTTAGTGTAGTAAGTAAACATAAACAAAATACTTGTAATATAAATATAGTTGTTTTATAGAAATAAATAAAGAAAGTAAAACAAATTAGTGGAAGCCTTCCTATGATACCAATTGTTGGATTGAAATATAGATGTATGTATATGAGATGGAAAAATACAAGAGTGGGGGGTGAATTGTAGGTTTGAAAATAATTTATTTAAACTATTAAGAAGAAACTTAGTTTAAGAGATCTAAAACTAATACAATTAACAAATAATACAAATGATAGAACTGGTTCTGGATTCGATGGATATGATATGATATGATACCAAAAGTAATCAAAAAAAGTATATTTGAATTGAATATAATGATTAGAGTGAAACAAATGTAAGTGATTATAGAATAAAACATATATAGTCTCTTAATACAATATGTAATGAAAGTATCATAATTAAAACAATTATAATAGAAATGAATATTAATAGAAATAGGAAACAATATAATTCCATTTCTATTACAAATAGTAGCGGAAAATAAAATGTATTACAACTATTTTATCCCAAAGAGTATGGTATCCTTTCACTTAGGATTAAAGGTATGTATTACCACCACCTGGGTAATCCCTTGATACGATTATCGGGACGTCTATCTTCCTATCCTCTAAAGCCCTCGATTAAGAAGATAATTGGAACCTATGTCTTTCAAACACTTGAAATACCTTGATTAAATGATCGACAACACCGTCTTAATATCCCCGTAATCCCTTGATTGTTATCACAATGATTGGTTGCACAAAGAAATACAAAGCGCTTATTGAAATACAAGAACTAGGAACAATTCGTTCACATCTTGTATCTTTAAGGCTTTTTGAATGAAGTAAGAGAGATATCACGTAGTCTATTTATATAACTTGGAAGATTCAAAATTTGTATTATTTGGTTCGAATAACCTCCTATTTATAGGCATCAGGTTCCAATGATCACATTTTCTCCAATGATATCATTTCTATGAAAAATTCAGAGGTACTTTGAAACTTGGAATTATAATGATCAAAACAAATAGAGTACACAACATAATTTTGATTGGTATATAATTAACTTCACAACATCATTTTGGTTAGAATATAGTAAGTAAAAAGGTATGGATCAATGAGTATTAGAAACATGTATATAGTATTAGAGTAATTCATGAGTACAATGAATTACATGAGTACGATACATAACTTGGTTACGACACTTAACAAGGTTACAATGCATATCGTGGTTACTATGCATATCATGGTTACATAATATGGTTATGATACTTAACATGGATAAGATGTATATCATGGTTACAATTCATATTGTGGTTACAATACATAACATGGTTACGATCCATATCATGATTAGGATTCATAACATCATTACGATCCATATTGTGATTATGATTCATATCGTGGTTATGATTCATAACATGATTACGATTCTTAAAATATATACAATTCATCTCATGGTTACGATTCATATTGTGATTATAATACATAACAAAGTTACGATTCTTAACATGGTTATGATTCATGAAATTAATACGGTACATAATCTGGTTATGATGCATGGTTATGATGGTAAAACAATTTATGTGGTTAAGATTATAAAACAACAATATATTATTATGATAAGAAAAAAACTTATAAGATTACTATATATGTAATTACGATTAGAATACAACATATATGAAAAAAACATGTGTGATTATGATGGAAAACAACAACATATGATTATGATGTCAAATTTTTGATTTCAAAAACAAAAAGATAAATGGGAAAGTTGAAACACATTTAGACTCAACAATGATAGTGTAAATTCACTCAAACAAATTAACATTTCCAAACTATTTTTATAATAAAACCATTTTATATGATGGGTTTTTAAAAAATTACTAAATATGAATCACTGAATTTTAAAACCTGGACACTCATACAAAAATACATATCCAATTGTAAACTATTTAAATACATAATTCTTTTTCTTAAAAAAATCATCTTGACAAAAAAAATTTAGTCAAAACATATTTTACCTAAATTAATGAAAAATGAAACAAAAATAACCTAAAATACATTAACCAACTAAAAATGAATGAAATTTAATTGAATCATACTAAATAAAATCAAACATTAACTGAACTAAATTATTGCAAAATGTAAAAAGTCAATATAAATCCTAATTCAATAAATTTAACTACCCCAAATGGAACCAAATAGAATGAAACCAGAATCAATATTTCTTTTTAATATATTTATGTCGAATTTAATCGATCTCTCTAAATATTACTTGAATCGAAGAATATTAAATAATTATAAATTCTACCAATAAAATATAAAGAAATCTAAATTGATCAAAACTTAAATGTCCCATACTAGACTAAAATCTATTGACATAAAAACCTGATTTTTTTATTTGTAAATAAAAATAGAAAATAAAAATTTGATATAAAATATTGAAATTGTCTTAAAATAATACAAACTAAGACTGACCTCATCCAAGCCAAGTCTAACTAATAAAAAATAAAAATAACTGATTAGATCTAAATTGAATAGAAATAATCCAAACAATTCATATATAAAATTAATAAAACTAATATCAATGTACCATTACTAAAATAATTCATGTTTTTTTCATTTTTTTTATTATTTCTATATTCACTCAAAAGGACTTAAAATAACACATTTTAGTGAAATTTATTTGGATTTGTTTTGGTTTTGATCTATAAAATAGTGTTTATAATGAGTTAATTATATTAAGAAATTTAATATTATTGAATATGATTTTATTATAATCAGTGTAAATTTTATCTTATGGTATTGATCATATATTATTTTGTTCCTTGTGTGGATTTTTTTTACTTGAGTAAGAAGAAGAGATATGGGATTATTGTAAATACACATACACGTGAAAGTTACATAAGAATTATGTAACACCCGAGACTTTTATGAGAAATATTTTTGTTTTTATAAATCATAAAAGGAATCTTTCACTACACACAACACTAGCTTGTCTTCCTTTACACGCAATCGCGACCTTCCTCGATAGCTTGCGTCGTACGCAATACTGAGTTTCACTAAACAATGATATGCTATTAAAATATTATTAAAACTAGCTATTATGAATAGTAATAACCACTTTTTGAAATTTTATAAATTTTATTTTTCAAAATGGACATCATTTTTGGATTCGGAATATCGAAATTAGCCTCGGGTGAAATTTTGGTATTTTTCTGAAAACTTTCAATTTTTGATGAATAGTGAAACCACTAAGTGGTAGTTAAAAAAACTGAATTTTTCATAAACATAATTTTACCGCTTCTGTGAGTGGAATTTCAAAAATCCAAGAGACACGGTTGATGTCAGTAAGTAAAATATGGTTCAATGAGATGAAAATAATTTTTGGTGAATAGTATCTTTTTACTTTTATTTACCACGGTTAAAAGTAAATAGGGTAATTAAGGGTAAAAATGATATTATTATTACCCTAACACATGTCCTAATTCTATTGGATAAGTGTAATTCGACCAAAAACAAACTTAGGAATAACATATGACCATTTAGGCCCACTTGGATTAGATTAGGACATTTATTATTAATTTATTTAAAGAAGGGTTAAAATAGTTAAAATCAAAGTTTAATAAGTAAATAATTTTTAATATAAGGTTATACATAAGATAAATTCGACTATAAATATTCATTAGAAAGATAAATATATTTCCTACATAATGGTATTCTATTTTTAATTTTTATACATTAAATAATTTAATTTATTTATGACACAATGACGATGTAGTAATTATCTTACTAATGAAATATTGACATAATTGATGTTATAAATACATAAATAAATGTAATTTGAGACTTTTTCTGAATTACACTAATTTTATAGGTTAATATGACATGTTAGTATTTATTTAATTAACTTTTTTCGAACTAATAATTCTGTTATGATTTTCAAAAAAATCAATTACTAAATAGTGTCAAAATTGACATAATATAATTTTTAAAACAAATATTATATTATTAATTGTTATTTTATTCCTAAAAATCTAAGGTTCGGCAAAATAACTTATATAAGGTTATATATATTAATAATAAACAACTTGGGGTTCTTTTGGCGGCTTATAGTAAGTTTATTAACCTTATAGTATAAGAACACAAGAAGACACGGTAAAAGTAAAATTATTTAACTTAATGTTAAATCTAAATGATAAGGTTAAAATAGGAACCTAAACTTGTCTAAATTCTATTGAATGAGATTATTTAGACCCATACCCACCTTATCTTCGAAATAAATCAATTTGTAGCTATTTAAAACCGAACTTGACTTTATAATAAAATAATATTTTTAGTTTTTCCAAAGGAGCCCCTCTCCTCCCTTATAAAAGGGCACCTCCTCCCCCTCTTCCTCACACCACTTTGAGCCTTCAATCTCGGCCAACCCCTGACACTTTCTCCTCTAAACTTCCCTAGAGACATCCTAGAGGTCATGGTCTTCTTCAAAGACCAATTGTAGTGCCCTAAAAGGAGGTCTCAAAGAAGCACTTCAAAGAAGAGGTAATGTCCGTTACCAATTATTTCATCTTTATTTCTTCTTCCAGTTCTTATTCTTTAGTTGTTTCATTATGAAGTAATAACATAAGTATCCCTCATATACTGATATGTTATTATAATTATGAAACAACCCTATTTCACCATCTATCCATCCTACGGAAAATGAAATCACCGCGCGTGCGTACGTACGGAATACCGTCTCCACGCCGTGGTGTAATCTATTTTCCACCACCACCATACTTGGATGGGTATAATGGTGTAAATAATGACTATATATGATTATTTTAAAGTGATATTGATTCTGAAATAGTATACATACACTGCAATACAATTCCATGATCATGGGAATGATATCATCGCTCGTGCGTACATACGGAATACCGTCTCCACGATGTGATGCGACTCGTTCTACATGATCTTCATTGTATAATGATTATATAAATGAATTTAATGAATGAATATGATATATATTACACTAATAACATTATGGAAATGAGGTATCTATAACCTAAAGAGAAGAATAATAATTTATTCGACAAAACACGCATAAGAACAAAAAGTAATAAACACCCGAATAACATATTGTAATGAAATATTACTAATAAGAAGCTAAGAATATGACCATATATGATATAATAACAATGAGTATGATTCTATAATAAGTCAATAAAATTATTTAAATCATTATACAGGAGGTTCAGACACTTACAAAGCATATCGGACCTAAGGTAAGGGATAATTTTGCAAATCTCATTTTAATCCGAGATTGTTTATACTTTGAAATTTACTGGGGTGTATTTTATCAACCACATCCATGTTTCCTCAATATGTAATATTATTTCCATCCACCTACAATTGTTTAAATCCAATTTTACCCTTCTGTGAGTTTTTAGTAAAAGATATGAAAGTAATCTTTTGTCATTTTTCGTACGAGGTACTTTTTGATTTTTCCGACAAAAGTACGAGAAGAATGTTTTTTTAACTTATACGGCATGAATGGATTTTTAAAACATTATTTCCAAGAAGCTTCTTTTACAAGTTTTCAAGTTTATTTTTAATCAACTTCTTTTAGTTTAAAATTGTATGACATGTTAAGAAAGGAAAAAAAAATTAAAGTAGAAAGGATATTTTCCTCAAGAATGGAGTTCAAGTGTTTTATCAAGATTATTTTCCATCTAAGATAATAAAGGATTCTGTTTCTATCCCTATTATTACATTGATTTGATTATTTTTTGATGGAATTATTTTTATGAATCCCTTTATCTTATATGAATTGTTTTATTATGTCACGATGTTTAAGATTCCCATTTTTATTACATGGGTTATGCTATGATGTATGGTTTATGATTTTGTGGAACACATAAGAATGGTATCATTATGAGATGGGTGGGACCTATATCTCCCTCCAATGCATTGGGTAAAGATTTTATATCTCATGAGATAGACATGGTTGGAACGGAAGGTTAAACCGGTTCAGTGAAACAGGACTGAAACGAGGAGTGAACTCGGTTAAGAAATGGACTTTGTCCACTAAGATAGTCTTGGCAATGAGTCTTGACTAATAAGAAATGATTTTCTATGATTATTTGTGTATGCCACAAAGTTTTATGTTTTAAGTTATGATTATTGGGATTACATTTCACTACTATGATTTATCCCATGTTATGAAATTATGATTTCTTTTGCAGGTTAAGATTTCCAAAAGTTGTGTTCTTAGGTATATGATGTGATTGATATTTCTTTTTTTTTAATCTTACTGAGAATTTGAGCTCACCCTTTTGTATGTTTTCTTTCCCCAGGTCAGGAAGAAGGTTATTAAGTAAGATATGTCAAAAGGGACTATAGATATGATGAAATAAATGGGAGACAGTGTAGACACTTTATGAACCAGTTGTTTATGTTTCCCAGTTTCTAAATAAACTATACCTATATGGTCCTTTCCTGGTTTTGTTATATGTTGTAATAAGTGTGCTTTAATTCTGATGTAATAACAATGTATGTAAAGTATGGGTCGCTACAGTTGGTATCAGAGGAAAGGTATAGTCAAACTTTGGAAACTAGGATGTGAAATCCTTAGTAAGAATCCTAAGGATAAGTCTAAGCATAGAACACAATCTTAGTGTTTTAGAAATGTCCATGAATAACCTAGGATAAGACCTTAAGTGTGAAATTTTATTCTTGATTATGTGGTTTTCCTATTATAATAACTGTTGCTCACACTATTCTTCTTGGTTTTAGTCAATGGCTGGAACCCAAAGGAATCGTGTTAATGTGGAATGCGACGGGCAATACAATGATTGTCCCCCTGAGAAACCAAACGTTATGGGAGCTGGAATTCAAAATCTTGTAGCCATGCTCACACAACTTTATCAAGCTATGAATCATGCAGGACTTCCAAACGAGAAAAGGAAGGAGCAACATTCTGTTGAATCCTTCATGAGACAGCGTCCACCTTCATTCAGTGGGTCTACTAATCCATTAGTTGCTGAAAAATGGATTAGTACTACTAAAAAGATATTTTCAATTATTCAATGTTCTGAACATGATAAAGTCATCTTAGCAGTGTATCGTTTGGAAGGTGATGTTGATCAATGGTGGAATCTTATTAAGAATATAAGGAAAAGGGATGAAATTGAGTCCATGGAATGGGACGAGTTCAAGAACTTATTTTTCAATAAGTACTTCCCTCGTATTCTCCGAACAAATATGGAGAAAGAGTTTCTTGAACTGAATCAAAAGGATGATGAATCTGTTGGTACCTATGAAGCAAATTTTACAAGACTTGCAAGGTACGCTTCTGGTATTATTATCCAACCTAAGAGTAAGATCGATCGATTCTTTAGTGGCTTAAAACCAAGTCTTCTAAGGGCGTTAGCCATAAGGGACTTCAATAGCTACGAGGAAATCGTTCGATGTGCTCTCAAAGTCAAGATGGATATTGGAGTAACCCATCAGTCATATGGGTTTGATAAGAAGAGGAAAATGGAATTCAAATGAAAATCTAAAGAGCACACTGAAAAGAAGATGAGATTTCCCTTATGCTCAAAGTGTGGAAAGAAACATGGAGGGATTTGTCTTAAAGGGACAAGTAAATGTTTCAAATATGGAAAGGAAGGTCATAGGGCATTTGAATGCTGCAATGATGGGAAGAAGATGTCTAATGATGCAAAAAAAGGAAGGGATACACAGAATGAACCTACTACACTTCAATGTTTCAAGTGAAAGGAGATGGGGCATTATGCCAATCAATGCCCAAATCCAAGGGTTGATGATGATGGTCGATGTCAACAAACTCTTAAGGCTAAAGACAAAGGAAAGTCACATGCAATTTCTATCAGCATTGTGGAGTACGATAACAATGTGGTGAAAGGTACACTTACCATCCACTCTAAAGTAGCAAATGTTTTATTTGATTCTGGATCCACCCACTCTTTTATTTCTGAATAATTTTCTAAGGATATCACCGTATTACCTCAACAATTAGATGTTGAGTTAGCCGTGACAACCCCTAATGGCACAACAGTCGCATCAAAATTTTATAATTCTTCTCCGATCGAAGTTTGTGGGAAAGTGCTTCCTGCAAATCTTGTGATCCTTCCTATAGTGGAATTTGATGTGATTCTTAGCATGGATTGGCTTTCTTTATATGGAGCTCATATCAATTACCAAAGAAGGGAAGTAACATTTCATATTCCAGATCAATCTATGATTTTCTATCAATGCAAGGATGAACATAACCTTCTAGTGGAAATTTCTTCCATCTTATGGGTCTTGATTCCACTAAATGAAGGTTATTTATCTCAAATGGTTGGTGAGAAACTCACGATTAAGAATATTCCCATTGTACGGGAGTTTGATGATGTCTTTCCAGAGGAAGTACCGGGTCTTCCACCAAATCGTGAAGTTGAGTTTTCAATATAACTCGTACTGGGTGCTTTGCCCATTTCAAAGACACCTTATAGAATGGACCCAATTGAGTTGCAGGAATTGAAGAAGCAACTCCAAGAGAATCTTGATAAGGGGTTAATACACCCTAGTGTGTCACCTTGGGGAGCACCTGTTCTATTTGTTAATAAGAAAGATGGATCAATGAGACTCTGCATTGATTATCAAGAACTTAACAAGATCACTATCAAGAAAAAATATCATCTCCTGTGCATTGATGACCTATTTGACCAACTACGTGGAGCTCAATACTTTTCCAAGATTGATCTTCGTTCTGGGTATCATCAATTAAGGTTCAAAAGGGAGGATATACCAAAGACGGATTTCCGTACAAGGTATGGACACTATGAATTTATAGTGATGCCATTTGGTCTTACTAATGCCCCTACTATCTTCATGGATCTGATGAATAGAGTCTTTAGAGACTATCTTGATCAGTTTGTGGTAGTCTTTATAGATGATATTCTTGTCTATTCAAAGAGCAAGGAAGAACATGAAGATCACTTTAGAATTATATTGAAGATCCTGAGAAAGGAGAAGCTTTATGCCAAATTTACCAAGTGTGAATTTTGGCTTCAAATTGTTTCATTTTTGGGTCACATAATCTCAAAAGAGGGGATATTTGTGGATCCAGCAAAAATAGAGGTTATCAAAAGATGGTCGAGACCAACAATAGTAACTGAGATCCAAATTTTTCTTGGTTTGGCTGGATATTATCGACGTTTTGTGAAAGATTTTTCACGATTATCTAATCCACTCACCAAGTTGACTCGGAAAGGAGTTAAGTTTGTTTGGAAGGAGGAATGTGAAGAGAATTTCAAGGAGTTGAAAAGAAGGTTATCCAGTGCACCTGTTCTCACACTGCCTTGTAGTGAAGAGAGGTTTGTGATCTACATTGATGCATCCAAGAAGGGATTGAGGTGTGTTCTTATGCAAAATGATATGGTGATAGCTTATGCCTCACGAAAATTGAAAATACATGAGAAAAATTACCCAACTCATGATTTGGAGTTAGCTGCGGTAATCTTTGCATTAAAGATTTGGAGGCATTATCTTTATGGAGAAAGGTGTGACATTTATACTGATCATAAAAGTTTAATGTATATTTTCACACAAAAGGAGTTGAATATGCACCAAAGAAGATGGTTGGAGCTGATTAAGGATTACGACTGCTCAATCCATTACCACCCTGGGAAAGCAAACAAGGTGGAAGATGCATTAAGTCGACAAGACCATGCCAGTTTATCCATGATGAGGATCACAAAAGATCCAATATTTATGGATTTACAAAGGATGGATCTTGGAATTATAACGAAAGGGGAAAATCGTATCTTTCTCAAATGAATGTTCAACCATCTATACATTTTAAGATTAAAGAGGCACAGAAAGAAGATGTCGAGTTACAAAAGAAGGTGAGAAATGTTCATGAATTCAACCTTGATTGTGATGGGATAATAAAGTTTAGGAATCAGGTTTCTGTTCCTCCCATCCCCGAATTAAAGAAGGATCTACTGGATGAGGCTCATAGTTCTTCATTCTCCATTCATCCGGGAAGCACGAAGATGTATAGGGACCTGAAAGAGTACTTCTGGTGGGATGGCATGAAAAGAGATGTTGCTGAATATGTCTCTTGATGCTTGGTTTGTCAGCAGTTAAAGCTGAGAGACAGAATTCTAAGGGGATGTTACAACCATTACCCATACCTGAATGTAAATGGGAAAACATCACTATGGACTTTGTCACCGGACTTCCTAAAACATCCAAAGGCAATAATTCTATCTCGGTCATAGTTGATCGTCTCTCAAAGTCTGCACACTTCATCACTATTAGAGAGGATTTCTCTTTGGATCAGCTTGCCAGGATATATGTGAAGGAAGTGGTAAGATTTCATGGAGTACCACTTTCTATTATATCTTATTGGGATCTGAGGTTTACCTCAATGTTCTGGTGAAGTCTTCAGCATACTCTGGATACAGAGTTGAGTTTCAGCACTGCTTATCATCCTCAGACAGATGGTCAGTCTAAGAGGACGATTCAAACTCTAGAAGATATGTTCAGAGCTTTCTCTATGGATTTCAAAGGTGGTTGGGATCAACACCTACCTTTGGTGGAATTTTCTTATAATAATAGCTTTCACTCCAGTATTCAGATGGCTCCTTATGAAGCTCTCTATGGAAAGAAATGCAGGACTCTAACTTGCTGGGATGAAGTTGGGGAAAGAAAGCTATTAGGACCCGATCTCGTTGATGAAATGGCAGAAAAGGTCAGATCTATTCAACAACACATAAGAGCAGCTCAGAGTCGACAGAAAATTTATGCCGACAACCGAAGAAAAGACCTAGAGTTTGAAGTGGGTGATAAAGTGTTCTTACAAATATCTCCCTGGAAGAGGGTCATGAGATTTGGAAAGAAGGGGAAGTTGAGCCCTAGATATATCGGTCCTTTCGAAATACTAGATCGTGTTGGGAAGGTAGCTTACCGATTGGCGCTTCCACCTAATCTCTCTCAAGTTCAAGATGTGTTCCATGTATCTCTCCTGAGAAAGTACATACCTGATCCTTCACATGTACTCAGCTCAGAAGTTGTACCGTTGGAGCAAGATCTTTCTTATGAAGAACAGCCGATAGAGATTCTGGATCGCAGCGAAAAAGTCCTATGAAACAAGACCACTCAATTGGTGAAAGTTTTATGGAAGAACCACCAATTAGAAGAAGCTACATGGGATCTTGAGGATATGATGAGGGAGAGGTATCCTCATCTGTTTGTTACAAAGTGACGAATTTCGAGGGCGAAATTCATTTTAAGGGGGGTAGAATGTAACACCCGAGACCTTTATGTGAAATATTTTTGTTTTTATAAATCATAAAAGGAATCTTTCACTACACACAACACTAGCTTGGCTTGCTTTACACGCAATCGCGACCTTCCTCGACAACTTCCGTCGTACGCAATACTGAGTTTCACTAAACAATGATATGCTATTAAAATATTATTAAAACTAGCCATTATGAATAGTAATAACCACTTTTTGAAATTTTATAAATTTTATTTTTTAAAATGGACTTCATTTTTGGATTCAGAATATCGAAATTAGCCTAGGGTGAAATTTTGGGATTTTTCTGAAAACTTTTAATTTTTGATGAATAGTGAAACCACTAAGTGGTAGTTAAAAAAACTGAACTTTTCATAAAACTTAATTTTACCGCTTCTGTGAGTAGAATTTTAAAAATCCGAGAGACACGGTTGATGTTAGTAAGTAAAATGTGGTTCAATGAGATGAAAATAATTTTTGGTGAATAGTAACTTTTTACTTTTATTTACCACGGTTAAAAGTAAATAGGGTAATTAAGGGTAAAAATGATATTATTATTACCCTAACACATGTCCTAATTCTATTGGATAAGTGTAATTCGACCAAAAACAAACTTAGGAATAAAAGATGACCATTAAGGCCCACTTGGATTAGATTAGGACATTTATTATTAATTTATTTAAAGAAGGGTTAAAATAGTTAAAATCAAAGTTTAATAAGTAAATAATTTTTAATATAAGGTTATACATAAGATAAATTAGACTATAAATATTAATTAGAAAGATAAATATATTTCCTACATAATGGTATTCTATTTTTAATTTTTAGACATTAAATAATTTAATTTATTTATGACACAAAGATGATGTAGTAATTATCTTATTAATGAAATATTGACATAATTGATGTTATAAATACCAAAATAAATGTAATTTGAGAATTTTTATGAATTACACTAATTTTATAGGTTAATATGACATGTTAGTATTGATTTAATTAACTTTTTTCGAACTAATCATTCTGTTATGATTTTCACAAAAATCAATTACTAAATAGTGTCAAAATTGACATAAAATAGTTTTTAAAAAAAAACATTATATTATTAATTGTTATTTTATTCCTAAAAATCTAATGTTCGGCCAAATGACTTAGATAAGGTTATATATATTAATAATAAATAACTTGGGGTTAGTTTGGCTGCTTATAGTAAGTTTATTAACCTTGTAGTATAAGAACACAAGAAGACACGGTAAAAGTAAAATTATTTAACTTAATGTTAAATCTAAATGATAAGGTTAAAATAGGAACCTAAACTTGTCTAAATTCTATTGGATGAGAGGATTTCGACCCATACCCACCTTAGCTTCGAAATAAATCAATTTGGAGCTATTTAAAACCGAACTTGACTTTATAATAAAATAATATTTTTAGTTTTTCCAAAGGAGCCCCTCTCCTCCCTTATAAAAGGGCACCTCCTCCCCCTCTTCCTCACACAACTTTGAGCCTTCAAGATCGGACAACCCCTGCCACTTTCTCCTCTACACTTCCCTAGAGACATCCTAGAGGTCCTGGTCTTCTTCAATGACCAATTTTAGTTCCCTAAAAGGAGTTCTCAAAGAAGCACTTCAAAGAAGAGGTAATGTCCGTTACCGATTCTTTCATCTTTATTTCTTCTTCCACTTCTTCTTCTTTAGTTGTTTCATTATGAAGTAATAACATCAGTATCCCTCATATACTGATATGTTATTATAAGTATGAAACAACCCTATTTCACCATCTATCCATCCTACGGAAAATGAAATCACCGCGCGTGCGTACGTACGGAATACCGTCTCCACGCCGTGGTGTAATCTATTTTCCACCACCACCTTACTTGGATGGGTATAATGGTGTAAATAATGACTATATATGATTATTGTAAAGTGATATTGATTCTTAAATAGTATACATACACTCCAATACAATTCCATGATCATGGGAACGATATCATCGCTCGTGCGTACGTACGGAATACCGTCTCCACGATGTGATGCGACTCGCTCTACATGATCTTCATTGCATAATGATTATATAAATGAATTGAATGAACAAATATGATATATATTACACTAATAACATTCTGGAAATGAGGTATCTATAACCTAAAGAGAAGAATAATAATTTATTCGACAAAACACGCATAAGAACAAAAAGTAATAAACACCTGAATAACAAGTTGTAATGAAATATTACTAATAAGAAGCTAAGAATATGACCATATGTGATATCATAACAATGAGTATGATTCTGGAATAAGTCAATAAAATTATTTAAATTATTATACAGGAGGTTCAGACACGTACAAAGCATATCGGACCTAAGGTAAGGGATAATTTTGCAAATCTCATTTTTATCCGAGATTGTCTATACTTTTAAATTTACTAGGGTGTATTTTATCATCCAAATCCATGTTTCCTCAATATGTAATATTATTTCCATCCACCTACAATTTTTTAAATCCAATTTTACCCTTTGGTGAGTTTTTAGTAAAAGATATGAAAGGAATCTTTTTTCGTTTTTCGTACGAGGTACTTTTTGAGTTTTCCGACAAAAGTACGAGAAGAATGTTTTTTTTAACTTATACGACATGAATGGATTTTTAAAACATTATTTCCAGGAATCTTCCTTTACAAGTTTTCAAGTTTATTTTTAATAAACTTCTTTTAGTTTAAAATTGTATGACATGTTAATAAAGGAAAATGTTTTTGAAGTAGAAAGGATATTTTGTTCAAGAATGGAGTTCAAGTGTTTTATCAAAATTATTTTCCATCTAAGATAATAAAGGATTATATTGCTATCCCTATTATTAAATTGATTTGATTATGTTGTGATGTAATTATTTTTATGAATTCCTTTATCTTATATGAATTGTTTTATGATGTCACGATGTTTAAGATTCCCATTTTTATTACATGGGTTATGCTATGATGTATGGTTTATGATTTTGTGGCACACATAAGAATGGTATCATTATGAGATGGGTGGGACCTATATCTCCCTCCAATGCATTGGGTAAAGATTTTATATCTCATGAGATGGACATGGATGGAATGGAAGGTTAAACCGGTTCAGTGAAACAGGACTGAAACGAGGAGTGAACTCGGTTCAGAAATGGACTTTGTCTACTAAGATAGTCTTGGCAATGAGTCTTGACTAATAAGAAATGATTCTCTATGATTATGTGTGTATGCCGCAAAGTTTCATGTTTTAAGTTATGATTATTGGGATTACATTTCACTACTATGATTTATCCCATGTTATGAAATTATGATTTCTTTTGCAAGTTAAGATTTCCAAAAGTTATGTTCTTATGTATATGATGTGATTGATATTTCTTTTGTTTACCCTTACTGAGCATTTGACCTCACCCTTTTGTATGTTTTCTTTCCCCAGGTTAGGAAGAAGGTTATTAAGTAAGATATGTCAAAAGGGACTATAGATATGATGAAATAAATGGGAGACAGTGTAGACGCTTTATGAACCAGTTGTTTATGTTTCCCAGTTTCTAAAGACACTATAACTATACGGTCCTTTCCTGGTTTTGTTATATGTTGTAATAAGTGTGCTTCAAATCTGAAGTAATAACAATGTATGTAAAGTATGGGTCGCTAAAAATTATTATTTTTATTTTAAATTTTATACCTATTTCATAATTATATATCTTATTTAATTTATTAATGGAATTATTTGGAGGCCCTTTATGAGAAATAAGATGAAAATATTGATAAAAATGATCATTTGTGACATATATTTTATGATGTGTCTTAGGGAGAGACTGATGTAAAACAGTTAAGAGCATCATTAAAACTATATATATTCTCATATAATGTTCATTAATAAGATTTGGTATAACCATGTTGTAAGTGGCACATGTAGAAGTATCTATGGCCAGAGAAATAAACATACAGGAAAATAAAATAGGTAAAATGTAAAACAAGTCAGTCTGAAATCAATAACATATTTATTCCTATCACTTCTGTAAGAATCTAGTTTTCCAAGAGGTAAAAATCCTTTAAATTAAATTAAAATTATTTGTTTTTTACATAATCTTAGTTCTTTTTTGGTATATGTTTGAAACAAGGGTGTTTGAGGCTTGTTTGTTGCCTCGATCCCTGTTTTTTGGAGGAAATAGCTGGGCAGCATGGTTAGTAGAAACCGTGCCACCCAGTCTTCATGTTTTTCCCTAAATTTGAGGGAGAATTCAAATAAAAGGTCAGGGAATACAATTTTCCTTAACCATGTTCCCCTATCCACACAACCGTGTAAGGTCATATGAAATTTTTATTATAGTTAAATCACAAAATCGGTATATAATTTTCTTTAATGTGTGTGATGACTATATGTAAGGGGTATTGAGAAAAATAGGAGTGTGTGGTTGGTTAATGGTTTGAGAAACCATGGGACCAAACCATGTGACCCTATTTTGAGAGGGGAAATGAACTTTTTTCACTGAATTCCTTAATTTTTTAAAAATCTTTAATTCTTTCTTCTTTCTAGCAGTCATACCACTACATATTCCACCCATTGAAACACTCAACCTCCTTAAACTAGGTTCTTTGATATTTTATTTATTTTTTGTATGATAAATTCAGTATTCATCACATTGGATCCCTTTTGGTAAAATCTCTAATTCATTACCTTATTCTCTTTATTTATCTTTATAGCCTTTGTGAAATTTTGGTGTAATCTCCAATTCCCTATTTTCATATCATATTTTTGTTCTTATAATTTATTCCCTTATACTTCAAACATAAATCTAATACCGAATGAGGAGTCATCAAAGGACATAAGGTAGGTGTTCTAATTAATTTTTCCTTAAATGTTTTGATGTTTTTATAGCTTTTTCTGATGTTTCGAATGCTATATATTTTTTGGGTGTTTCCTTAAAATATTTTCTTCTATTTTATTTTATATAACCATCTTATAATATAACTTTAGAGAATTTTTAATCATTTATATGATGTTTACCTTGATCATTTCCACCCCTTTGTGTGTGTTTAATTAATTTTCATCTTTTAATTAAATGATTAATTGACCAAGACACCTCCTAAGTTGGATGAAATGATCTTGAGTTAAGTGTTCTTTGATTTCTAAATTAAAATGTTTAATTTCATTTATCCAAAGTGAGTGGAAATGGAACATCACATGATTAATGAATATTGAATTATATAATTGTTATTCCATTATTAAAATGTGTTAATTTTATATGGATATTTAAAAGGGTAATTCCTTGTTGTTATTATTATTAGACCATTTAGATTAGTCGGTGAACAACATATAATGGATTTGTTGAGAATGGATTTTCACATCCCCTTACATTGGGTGTTGATCATAGAATCCCACACCAGTTATTATTATTATTTGTATGATGGGAATGAATTTACATATTTCTTGCATTAGGTGATGAGAATCACAACTCACCCCACATTCTCATGTGATGATCATGAAGCCTCACATTCATATGAGATTCAGGGCTTTTACCCTTGTTGGAGAATATAGCTCGTTAGGCTAGTCAAGGATGCCTGAGTTACATCCTAGGTCTAGCTAGAACCTATTTTCTATGTATATACCTACATATAACCTGATGTATCTAGAGAATATACATGTATACATATTATACACACACACACACACACATATATATATATATATATATATATGATTACTTATATATGTGGTAACTGATTTGACTCATTCTGGCCTATGTATAAGTAGGTAGCATTAGCGAGGTGTCCTACAGAAACTTGATCCAACTGGTTTTTATTTATTCAGCATTATTGATTATTTTTTATAGCTACACACTACTATTTCATATACACATGATGGATTATATCTAGAAACTATTAGTGGTGGCCTAATGAGTTTATCTCATCCCCTACCAAAGATTCATTTGTCACCCAAGTAGACTTCCTGATTGTAGTTGTGGATATGGGAAAAAACCTACTATAGAATCTTGATTAATTTTTAATGTACCATGGAAGAATGGAATTAGAGGATTGAGAAAATACTCATGATACTACAAAATTTATCATTAGCCTTTTTTGTATTTTTTGTATAATTATTTATATGCATGTACTATGTATCCCATGAATCCCTTGTTGTATATTTGTATGAAATGACATAATGTTATATATGACTCTAGGAATTTTTTTTAAGTTACTTATATGTATTATTTTTCTAGAATTCTTATTTATTTTATTTTCTCATGTTGTAATGTTTGTTATATCATTCATCCGATATTTGTAGTTTTTTATTATTACCATTTTTTCATTATGATATGATGGTATAGTATCCCCAACATACATCCTTAGACCCTCACTGCTTGTTGAAATATTCTGGCATACTGAAACATGCACTTGATGCCATGTGACCCATCATCTTAGGGAACTATTTTGTGGATCCCGGGTTGGGACTTCACAATGTGGTATCAGTGCATCTTTTTCCTATTTTCTTATAGTTTGGGTATCATAATAATACTAGTATGTATTTGAATTTGGTAATGATATATTTCATGGTAGTAGTTAACCAATTTATAGGGGAAACACATATTACTCAGGATGGTTAATTTCTATTATTGGAATGTGCCTATTATAATTGATTCAATTTCACCATTGTTTGATGCACAAGTTTTGTGAAATTTTTAATATTGGTATTATTACTATTATAGATTTACTTTTTTCTCTTGGACTTCTATGAAAAGGATTTATCATCGCATTCACCATATAGGCATTTGAGGTTTCACAATCCATGCATTTTTTCATTCCATGTTTAATTACTGCATTCATTTTCCTACTACATATATTTCGGTTCCATGATTATTCTATATATGATAATATGCTATCTTTTATTATAGGAATATGATAATTTAATTAATTAAAGCTACTAAATCAATCTAAATAGTGTTTTCCCATATAAATTAATTATGAAACCTTAATTAACCAATTGTACTATGTTGCGAGTTCTGTATCTATTACTTCCATGTAATGAAACAACACTAATTGATTGGATTGATTCAATACAAATTCTAATTTTTGAATCATTTACTTCAATAAAATTGTAATTTTGATTCATTTAATAATATCACTTATTTGACATGTTACATCATGTTATCGAATGTAAATTCCAGGTCATGGTTATATACCATGCCAATTGTATTTTATAAGGAGTGTGACTTTTATAAAATGGAAATGATGATGCATTTGAATGTACCATTATATATATATATATATATATATTTATAATATTATGAAATTAAATAGTTTTAAACATTGAAATGAACTCGTTACTTCTAAATGGGATTTTAATTTCAAAGTAAAGGGTTTTTACTCTATACCTTGAAATTGAAAACCCATATACCGGGACCATAATCATTTTATTTGATACTTATACACACATACATAGAGACTTAGTAGTGGTTAGTTGGGGGTGTAATTTATGGTTATTTTAACCTTTTATGGCCTTTAGTTACCCCATATACCTGGATTGTGGTCAAGGAAGAAAGACATGACATTTTTCTATAGGAAGACTATGTACTCGTACAATTATATATCAATGATCTTTTCAAAAGATAAATTTTCTTCTGAGGAATGTATTTAGAATAGTAAAACCATGCCTCCCTAGTGGCCTCAAGTCTTATGTCATGAAGTATTTGATTACCATACTCCAGATGTGGTGGTACTTGAGTAGCCAATGATACCTCCTATAGTTCTACTATACACACCACCTTCAAATACAGAGTTTAAAACTAACACCCAATTTTAAGATGGTTTTATTCAAATGACATAGTTTATGCATGGAGTTTCTCTGCCTACCCTAAATATGGTAGATTTGACTCAGGAGTATCAGCAGTAGCATCCTCCCACCTTCTTAGGTATAGTGGAACATAGGCTAAAAAATCATTTCCAGAGGTCATTATTTCAATCTATAAATATTCAGAGATGCCTCTAGAGATGAGGGTCAAGATCAAATCTTATCTGATATGAGATTCTTCTAAGTGTTAGTGGGATGTCATTACCCAGGTATACCAATATTGAGATATGGTCTGGAGGTACTTCCATATGGTTTTATATGATTACATCATTCCATATACATTTAGAGCTGACTGAGTTAGAGAGTTCATGAATCTCTAGCTGGGAGTTATGTATATAATGGATTATTTGTCTCATTTTAATGAGATGGATTTTTTTTCACCAATTTTATATGTTGATAATATTATGAATAAAATTTGATTTAATGATGGACTTTTATACACCGTCATATCATAGGTAACCATTTTCTAGTTGACGATTATTTCTGATGTTTTCAACTAGACCCTCATTACTGTGCGGAATTTGAGGGAAGCCGAGGGTGTGATCTAGGATTCTTTAGGACATAGACCAGGATATGGTTATTATAGAATATAAAATCATTTGATTCAAGGTTTCTCATAGGGTAATATGTTTTCATGAATCTCATAATTATATTTTTGTTATATTCCATCAGTGATGGAAGATGGGACACAAAAAACCCTAGTGTATATGAGATCCAGTGGAAGGTAGAGGAAACAGTAGGATATGACATATCTAGGCATTCTATAGGACCTTACCATCAGTTCATAGTGAGAGAGAATATATATTGGCTACATATTCTGGATCAAGGCCAACTATATCCTGTTATGAAGGAAAATATAATACCACAAGCCACTCAGGCAAAGGTGTAAATCAAGGCATAGTATACCATACTCAGTATTCGCAATTCTAGTAGAGTGGGCTTGATCAAGGTAATAATGTTGTGACTCATGGACACAATATAAGATAGTTAAATACAATACAACCTGTGATAGAGGAGCAGATCTCTATACCTTTTACTATTCGAGTTACTATTTTAGTAGACTTTACATTAGTGTATACCTTATTTAACATAGGTACACCACACTCTTTCATATATGAGGAAAATATGGAGAGTTTAGGAATAATGATAGAGTACTTATATGGAGTGCTAACACTTGATACCTCATTGTCTATCTGATCAAACAGTGTTCAGAGATTTAAGGGTTTTCCCTTTGAGATAGGTGGTTATTTGTTCATGTGGGATATTTTATTCCTTAACATGATTGGGTTTTTTGTAATACTTTTGATGGATTGGTTAGTTGCCTATCAAGCCCATATTTACTGTTATCATGAGAATGTGATGATTACATCACCAGAGGCTAGTATGCATGTTTACAATGGAGAATGATATGTCCCTAAATTTTGAGTGGGACCTAAGCATCAAGGCTGGGTAGAGTGACAACACATATAGCCAGATTTTTCTAGGATGAATAGGGAATGAGACCTACCGATTTCCCTCCACTGGGGAGTCATTTAAGGGATGTTTTCCTAGAAGAATTTTCTAATATACCTTTAGTGAAAGAATTATAATTCACAATTGATCTAGTTCTAGGAGTGGATATAGTGTACATTTATCCTTACAGGATGGAACTTATGGTGATTATAGAATCTATGAAGTAGTTGAAATACATGTAAAATAATGCTTTTATCTGAACTAGTACATCATTATGGGGTTCATCGGTCATTTTTTTTCAAGAAGGAAGATGGTACCCAAATACTTTTCCTAGATTAATGGCTATTGAACTAGATTATAATCAAGAATCAATATCCATTTCTTTGAATAAATGACATATTTTCCATATATGAGGAGAGAGGGTGTTCTCAAAGATTGATTTGAGGTCGGGATTCCAGGCATGTGTTAGGCCATCATGCATTCCCTGTATGGCCTTATTAAGTGATTATGGTATTTATATATACCTATTAATATTGTTCAGTCGCATGAATGCACTAAATTATTCCATGGATCTAATGAATCATTTTTTTCTCTAGTATTTTTATTCTTTAATGGTATTATTTGTGGATGAAATATTTGTATATTATCACACTCGATATGAAAATTCTTAAAAACATATGATCGTGATGAATATACTGAGGGAGAACAAGATTTACGTAAATATCAAAAAAAAATCAATTTTTATCGACAATTTCCACTTCTTATGTTTTATCATCTCGGAGTCGGTCATATCAAAAGACCCAATGAAGGTGAGAGTTGTATTTTCCTATGAGAATACCAGGAACATATTCTATATATGGAGTTTCTTGGGGCTAACTGAGTATTAAAAAATCTTCATCTATTATTTATCATGCCTATTAGCACCTCTTATAGGATTTAATTAGAAGTTTTTGAAATTAATTTGGTTAGATGATTGTGAAAGCACGTTTTGGGAATTAAAATGTTGGTTGACTTTAGAATATATTTTGATTCTTTTAGAGATAGGAAGGAGCTATAAAACCTACTGTGACACATTAGGTATTGAGATAGGATTGGTTTTTATGTAGGATGAGTGGGTCATGGAATATAGGTCTCATCATTTGATGCTTCATTAGCATAATTACCCAACAAATTATCTTAAGAAAGTAGATTCTGTTTATGCTTTACACTGCTGGAGGAATTATTTACTTAGGGAGAATTTTTTGGTATTCACTTATCACAAAAGACTAAATTATATCTTTAAAAATTGTGAATTTAATATCATATATTTAATGTGGGTTGAATACCTTTAGTCCCTCAATATTGAGCTTCCCTATACGTCCAGTAAGGGAAATACTATAGATGAATAACTGAGCTAAAAAACTCAGGAAAAAATCATTTAAGAAGCCTATTATGAATGGAGATTGATGGATATATTTTCTAATATGCATTTGGAGTTTCATGAATGTCATTAATAACCTTTTTCTTATATCCTTATAAGTTTAATATTCACTCAAATATTGGGTATAGAGAAGGTAGTTCTCAAAAATGGATAGTTTTTTCATATAAGAATGTATTTTAGGTGAGGACCCACCTTCTAATTGGTCAGTCAATGAGTATGACATCCTATGTATACATGGTTTTATATGGGCTCCAAAAATTTGAGGAATGATATAATGCAAGTGAACCATGCTTCTTAGTGGGTGGTGAACCTAGGTATCTCTAATATGTAACAATATATGTGGTTCCAATATTGGTGTCTTGGTATGAGATGGTAGATTTCCATCTTTATAAATAGGTTTCCCAGCTATCATAAGGTGAAAGAGGAACATTAACATCTGGTGGTACTTTTATAGATTTTATCCACTCCCTAGTAGAAATGGGATGATGTATCTATGGAATTCGTGATAGGGTTTCCTAGATCTCCTGGATTCAATGATACAGTGTGTGTAGTTGTTAATGGGCTGAAAAAGGTCGGCCCCTTATTTCCTATTCGAGATAACTTTTCAGTATTTAAGTTAGGTAGGATATATATCTAGTAGGTTGTACACATTAATAGAGATCTGTGTTCAATCATTTTGGATAAATAATCTCATATCACATCTCGTTTATTGAAGGAGTTTTAGAAGGATTTGGGTACATAGGTTCTTTTGAGAACAAATTTTTACCATCAGACCGATGGTTAATTAGATCAGAATATACATGTAATGGAGGACATGATCTAAGAATGTGTCCTTGATTTTGGCAGTTATTGGGAGAATCATATCCCTCTAGTTAAATTTTCCAACAATAACATCTTTTAGGTAATGATTTAGATGGTTTTTTATGAGTCCCTGTATATTATGTCATTTCCTTCTCCTCTGTGCTGGTTAGAGGTAGGTGAGGCAATGCTACTAGGTCATCATCTTATTCAGGATACCATAGAGTAGGTTCAACTGATAAAAAAGTGTATGTCTAATGCTTAGTCTAGATAGAAATAATATGTTGATTTCCATCATGGCCTCTGGAGTTTGATGTTGGAGATTATGTTTTATTGCAGGTATCACGCAGACATGGGGATATATAGATACAGATGCAAGGAAATTTATCACCTCTCTTTACTGGGAGTTTTATGATATTGGATAGAATTAGACCAATATCCTACTAGTTTAAATTAACTTATCGGTACCACACCATGCATGACATCTTCCACATTTCAAAAAAATATTGTTATCATGACTGCTTGTCTCAAACATTTTATATAGAGCATAGTAAATTAGATTCAAATGTGTCTTTTATAGAGTATCCCATACGCATTATTGGTCAGAGCACGAAGTCTCTATAAAGAAGGTATGTCCCATTGTTATAGGTGATATAGAATCACAACCACGTACATTATGAGACTTGAGAGTGAGAGGACAATATATATGCTCAGTGGTTGTAGTTATTCTCAGATAGCATTTTACCACCCATGGAAGGGAAACTCAAGGATGAGTTCCCATAAGTGGGGTAGATTGTAAGAGCCAAATTTTCTAAGAGTTATGGATAATTTAAATTGCAACATAATCCTTTGGTTTTTACCTAATATGAGTTCCTAGAGAGGCTATAGAGAAAACAATGGTGTCTAGACCATATTTGGAGCCAAGATCCCCTCTTTTTGGAAGAGATAACTCGGCCACAAGGTTAGTTGAAACAGTGTATCCCAATACACATGGTTTCTCATAAATGTGTGGTTTATTATAAATAGATTATCCATGAACATGGTTTTACCCAATTATGTTCCCTAGTCCAAATGCCTATTTGAGGCCGCCTAAAATTTTGAGAATAGGAAAATAGCATGGTTGGAACAGGGTTTTCCTAATTGTGTTCCATGACCATGTGAGAGGGGTATTGAGATATATAGGGTCACAAGATGGTAAAATGGTGTGGCTAACCATGTGGCCAAACCATATGACCCTATTCTTATAGGGGAAATTATTTTTCCCTTAATTACTTAAATGTTTTAAATCTCTCTTTCTTTCTTCATTCTAGGAGAAAGACCCCTTGATATTTCCCCAAATCATGTTCACAGGCTCCTAAATCATGGTTCTACAATATTTTCTTCATCCATTGTTTGATTTAACCATTTTTAGTCGCATTGTATCTCTCTCGTTAGGAGGATAAATATGTTACATTATTTTCTTGATTTATCTTTCCAAATTTTGTTCTATTTTGGTGTGAGATCAAATGCCCTATTTTTAGGGAATTAGTTCATTGTCAGAATTTCGTATATTCTATTTTAATCCTAATGTTGATACCATATGTGGATTAATTCATGGGACTAATGTATGTGGTATATATATTTTCCCCATAAAATATTAAGATTTTTTATAGATTTTTCTGATCCACCACACACCATACATTTATACATGTTTCCTTAAAAAAATTCTTCCTTTTTATTTAATATAACCATGTAATTATAAAACCTTAGAGGTTTTTAAAACATTATATGACATCTACCTTTATTGTTACCACCCCATTGATGGTGTTTAGTTAATTTATCTTCTTTGACATAAATATTTTATTGAACAAGCCATCTCCTAAGAAATTTTGGCATGATTTTGAGTTGCATTTTCCTTGATTTATAAATTAAATGGATTAATTTAATTAATAATAAGTGAGTGTAAAGGAAACATCACATGAACAATGAATATTATATTATACAATTATGATTCCATGATTAAAATGTGTTAATTTTATATTGATATTTAAGAAACAAATTCCTTATTATTATCATTATTAGACCATGAAGATCGGTCGGCAAACCATGGATTAGGGATTTTTTAAGCTTGGAGTTTCATGTTCCCTTATGTTTGGTGTTGATCATGGTGTCTAACATAGTTATTTATTATTATATGGAAGACAGGCATGAAATTCCACATTCCTTTCATCAATTATTGTGAAAGGTGACTCACCCCATTATCTCAAGTGACGATTATGATGTTTTGTATTCATATGAGATTCATGGATTGTACCCTTGTTGCATCCTATAGCTCATTAGCCTATTCATGGATGCCTTAGTTACATCCTAGGTGCAGATATCACATTATAACATTTTATATGCTCACATATTTTGTCACGTATCTAGCACATATACATGTATATAAATTATATATGTGTGTGTGTGTGATAAATTATATATATAATAATTGATCAGACTCAATCTGGCATATGCTAAAGCTGGTAGAGTCTACCTTGTGTCCTACAGGAACTTGATCCAATTCATATTTATTTATTCAAAATTGTTTATTATTCCTTATAAATACACAATACTTTGTTATATACATTGGATGCATTATTTCTAGACATTGTTGGTGGTGGACTACTGAGTTTATCTCACACCCTACTCAGCCCACCTTTGGTACATGAGTAGTCTTTATGAATACATATAGGTATAATGGAAAGCTCCATATTATGGATTCATGATCTATTTAGCTTATATCATGTGAGAAAGGGAGCATAGGACCAATTGTATTGTCATGATGCTAGAGGACCGGTATTTGGCCTTTTTTGAATTTTAGAATGGAGTGATTTATCTCTTTATACTATATATCCCTTGTATACCCTTTTATTATATCAGTATTCTATGACATCATTTTTTATATAACTTTTCCCATGTATTATTTATTATTTTATTTTCTTATAGGTTTTCCATTTCTATTATTCTTGTTTATAGTACTTTATTTTATTGTGATGTATGTTATATGTTGCATCTATTATTGTTTTATTATTATTATTATTATTGTGCCACTATGATATGAGGGTATATTCTCCCCACCATACCATATTAGATGCTCACTAGAAGTCAATAGACTCTTGAATATGTAGAGACATGCTTGAGTAAATATAACTCAGTGGGTTGGGGAAACATTTAGTGGATCTGAAATTGGGATTTCACAACTTCCATCAAAGGATATTAGTGTTTATTATACATTTATTCCAATAATACACTCCACATATGATGTATCAGGTGATATAAATAGTGGTTCTTATTCTTGTTGAGGAGATTACATTCATGTGAATGATGGTAATATTGAAGATAATGATTTTGGTGAGTACATATGTGTTGTGAGTGATGATCATGATAGTTGTGGTGTAGATGAGGAAGATATTATTTCATTATATTTCTAACTTTTTATTTTTGTGATAGTTGTTTTATAGTGTTTAATGACTAAAATTTATTATATATATGTGGTATAATTTTTTTATTAAGTTATAAAATTATTAAACATAAAATATGGAGTGTTTATTCTATTTTAAATGAGTATTGTGACTAGTTGAATACATGATATTTTATTCAATTTGGAATATATATGTTATAAAATTAGTGGACGTATATATGGTTTTTGGTAATTTTGGTGACCTATTAAAATGGTTTCTAAAACCATGGGTATCTTCACATTCTATCACCTTATACAAATTGTTATATTAGAATAATGGGTATAATTATACAATAATGACAATTTTCTTAATGATTCTAGAAACTGGGGGTATATCCTATACCAGTATTTTCTAGAAATTTTTAAATATTTTGAACCATTTTTATAAGTAAAAAAATATACTAGTGTATTTTAACTATGATAATATTTCTTTCATCTATAAATGGACTATTACAGCTTCTATACCATATTAATGCCATTTTCTACTAAATAACCCTCAAGTTCAATCATATACATGTCCTCAAATATATTCAAATTAAGGAAGGAATTTTTTACATCCATTTAATATATCTCATAATAAAAATGATTTGTTATAGGAATCAAAATATGAATGGAATTTATGATTTCTGCTAATAAAAATGATTCTTTATAGTCAATACCTATAATTTGTTTGAAATTATTTTCAACCATTAATGATTAATGGGTAGTCAATATTTTATCAATTTTATTCTTCTTGTGGGAAACCCACTTTCACCCTATATGTCTTACCCCTTTAGTTACATCCACAAAATTCCAAACATTGTTATTGTACATGGAGTGCATTTTAAATTACTTGTATTTTAATAATTTTTCAAAATTTCAATACTTAATAGAATCGTCCTATGTATTAGGTTCATCACCTATGAATACTAACTCGTTATAATTTTATATGATAAATTCATATCACACAACCATTTTATTAATCCTACTAAACCATAAATGTTCCTTAGTGAAATTTTTTGGTTCATCAACCACAAAAATTTATGGAATTGGATCATCCTCCAATTAAGGAATGGTTACCATTTTTTTGTCTCCAACATTTTTAAGCTTAAAAATACTCTCAAAATATATTTGAATTATGTGTTCTTTTAAAATAAAAAACCGTGTTGTGTGATAATTTTTTTTTTGTTCATTAGGATTATTGAAATAAAATCACTTTGTTTTCTTTTGATAACAAAAAATTATCATTTATAAAATTTTGAGTTAATATTATCATCGAAAATACATCATCCATATTATTTTCATCCCCAAGTTATTATTAAGGGAATAATGGTACATTCCCATGAAATATCTTATATGGGAACACTAAATAATCATTGATTGAACCATTTATAAAAGGGTATAATTCCTCATCAAAGGAAAAAATGATTTTTTGTGTTATTGAATGAGTGAGTTGTGAAATAATTCCAAAACCCCTCAAATGACCAATTAATTCCTTGATCAAGTGTTCACCTCATATATCTAACCATAGGGTCTATATGATCATGAAAAGGTTATTCTATACTCTGTTTTGAATCTTATTAAACTTATAAAAGTTGCATACTTTTATTTCATTAGAATAAAATATCCATAACGAATAAAGTAATACATAACAGTATCGACATACCTAGAACCACCACTTTATTTAGTACTCATTATTCCATAGAAAACATTATGTTTGAAAACTAATTTACAACTAGTTATTACTCATTTTATAGTAGAAGGTGACTTATACATATTTCCTAATAAATATTATCAGAAATTTCAAATGAATTATAATAAAATGGTTCAAATAATCAATAATTATGATGAATTTTGATGTATTTCTATTTATATGTCCATGGAAACAATTTCAAAGGTATATGAGATTAAAATCAAAGATAACCTTTATATTAAAATTTTAAAAATATGATAATCCAAATATAGAATTTGTACACCAATTATTATATTCCCAATTCCATAAATAATCTCATTAAGATATATATAACTACTCTTTTATATAATAGTTAATGGAAATCCATTACTTTAAAAATAGGATATACCAATCTAATTTATTTTTATAGAAGGAACATAATAATTTGTCCCAAATTATAGTATCAATCTACTTTGGAAAATTATAAAATATTTTTTTACTTCTAATGTAACCATTATTTTTTCATTAGTAATATGAAGATCTACATGCCACTTTATATATTCCTTGATCTCTTTGAGTTTTTTATTATAACCACTATTTCATGCACAACATGTATCTAATTAAAAATAATTAGAGTTATGTAAGATAAAATTTGTAACATCAACATTCTAATACTCTGAGTTCTCTCTCTGATAACATTTATCTTACATAGATACCAATATCTAATTATTTTATAGGATAAACCTATATGGGATATCAATATGATTATCGTGATGTAATCCATAATCTATAACTGGTACATATATATTGGTGAGTCTCATGTGTTTTTTCTTTTCATTTAGTACCTTTATGGAATGTACCACCTCTAAAAATGATGAACTCTAAAATTATTTTTATTTTATGAACTAAGGACCATTTTTCATCAAGAAATACACCTGTTAATCATGTAAATATTCCATGACTGTATTTGGTAAAAAACAACTTTTTCAATGATATAATATACGATTCTTATATAGTTAAGTGGATACAATTCTTTTTTCAAATACATTATATAGATTTAATGAACTATATTCCCCTATTTTCATAACTATTTGGGTTTCTCAACTAGTGTAACACAAATAAAATTCAAAAAACAAGGAACATAACCATTAGTGTCACTATAATAGTTGATTTCCTTACAAATAACTATTTATGGTAACATAACCATTACAGTCACCCATACTAAATTTCCAAGGTATTGACAAGTTTTACTTTGTATGGAATCCTAAGCACGGTATTTTAAATGGTTTTATTAAAAAGTATCACCTATTTAACATACATCTCATTCATATTAAACCAATTGTATCTCATGAAATTTTCATTTTTTTATGTTTTATTGCATTGAATATGCAAGATTATAATAGTTTAGTTTTGGAATCCTTATTCCATTTAAAAAATTAATGTATTCAAACCACATTATTGTGCAGCTATTTATATAACCACATGTTTGGGTTACTAACCCAAAAAAGCTAAGTATATGCATATATATCTGAATGAAACTCATGCATAAGCTACATGAACTTTTCATGTAAATTAATAGATTTTTATGTCCTGGAAAATATATTCATGAGGAATCCCATCATAATAGATAGAAGACCCCAAACTTTTCCAGAAGAAGGCATAATCCTTCAAGCCAATGCATAATTCAACCCCAAGTATCTCTAATAGGGGAGTTCTTACTCAAGATAGAATTCATCTCAGGATAATTTTATCACCTAATATACACAAAATATTTTCAATAACTATTATCATCCTCATAACCTCACCTAAAATTATTTCATGGAATATGAAAAACTAGTTCATATAATATCATACAGAACATATAGTACAAGGTTCTATCTCCTACATGAAATATTTTACATAATTAAAATATTCACATTATTTAAATTTCATTTACAACATATAAACATGAATAATATAATGTAATAAAAAATTTAAACAAAAATTTCATATAACATGAAAATCAATTATGAAATCTTCATATTAAATTTTGTACTATCAAAATATATTTTTATAAATCCAAATAAAACTTCTCAATATAAATAATTTATACATTACCAAAATAAAAAATTAAATATTAAAATTATTTTCTTTATGAAATTCCACATAATAATACATTGGAACTCAACATATTTCTAACCTATAAAGGGAAAATATGGGGAATAAATGGGTGGAGGAGAGTAGGGTGGGACAAGTACGAGAACATCCATGTAGGGGTAATGGTTGTTATGGCTATATTGTGAGGTTTCATCATATGAATTAATTAAGAACCCAAAAAAAGATTCGGGTAAAGAAAAATACCCATTATAAGGTGAAGTCTCATGTGGTACTTGAGATAAGCAAGAAATTATCATCATTAAACATAGTCACTACATATAGCTCTTTACATTATGTTGGATCATAATTTAATGTCATGCCTACAGCTTAAATTATGTTGAAACTCAACGCAATGTAATGAAAGGGGAAAATGACACCCTATTTTTTCCAATTTGTGACATAGGCTACATTAGCTACTTAATGTATGTCATTACACCCACTCCATATTATATTAACTACATTATATAGTGTCAACTAATACTTAATATTTCATTCACTTCTTAACATAATTTCAATTGGAGAACCGAGAATTATTTTATCATATAATGTAATTCCATTTATATGAAAACCTTGTATGATTCTAAAAACATGATCTTAATAAATATATTAGGAAAAACAAGTTTATCAACCAAATTTTATGGATTTGATATCATTTATTGGATTTAAGGAATTATAATATTATCTTTATAGTAGAAGTAAACCAATATTCACTCGATTTATCCATAATCGGATCAGAATTCATGATACACATAAAAATTTGTTTAAAAATATTATAGTAATAATATCCCTTATATCTATTGATAAATTTTTATGAGTATCACTAAATTATGAAAAAAAACTTCCTATATCTTTGAGATTACACTATTTAGGGATCCCATATCATATATTTAGGATACCCGTACCCATAAAGGTGAGCTAGCAAGTTCACTATGAAGTTATGAAAGATGATACATGTGAAGAGAGTTTTCATAGGATCACATATGATCAATCATAACCAACATGAGGGATTAAATTAATTTATATATCCATCAAAAAATTTAATGATAATTACAGATAAATACTCATATATGACATATCAAGTTCTAATAGTGTGTTACTTCCTATTGAATAATTCATGTAACACTTTCAATGTAGGAATAATGCATAAATTTTCTAGCCAATTTTTTCCTAACATATGATTCTGAACAAGAGTTAGGTTTCACTATCATTCATTAATCCTACATTATATTAGGTGTAACATAGTCTTAGGCTTCATTGTATTCACACTAGAATATGTTGGCACAAACATAATATCAGACTATTGGTAAATAATATATTGGTTCAAAAAACTTATTAATCTATATGCATCATATATAAATAGTTTTAGTGAAAAATGATCTCTATTTACAATTAATATCTATTAGGTATGTTTTGTTTCATGTTTTCAGGGTTTAATGTTTGAAAATTTAGTTAATGGAATAGGTTATAGAGGTTCATTATTATAAAAGACATGTGATCTAACTGTATATATCTAATAATGTTCTAGTATATCTTGCATGGTTAGGTGTATGGTTAGTGAAATAATTTGAGATTTCCATGTGACTAAGAATTTTAGTCCATGAATGTTTTCATGGTTAGTTGGATAGATTTCCCAATAGTGTGTATTAATTGTTCTTGTTGTGGATTATTATTTAGATTTATCTTTTAATTTATTTCAATATAAAACTCATATTTTTAATCAATATTTTTTTTAATTATATGGTAATATTATAGAAATTATTTAAATCTCATGTCATCTATATAATTAATTGTAAGTGTTGATCATGGTTTGGACATTGGATTTAATGTATATCCATGATATTGAATCTTTCTCTCTCATTATCTCTTGATATCTCTCAGATATGTACATGGAGATGTTTTATTTATTAAAATATTGATTTATATTGATATTTTTCATTCTTATGGACTTGTATTTTATTGATTCAATTGTAGAATGTGATATATTAACCTTGGGAATAATTATTTTCTAAGATCATCATTTCTATGTATTTAGTTCTGATAGTTTTCTTAATATCTTGAAATTTCATATGATTTATAGATTGATTTTTATGGATTCTTATTTAGGATTCAAGATTTTTGTGAAATCATGATTTTATAAAAAATATTTTTTCTTTTTGAAAAGTTATATATTAAAAAAAGGGTTTTTAATTACCATAGATGGTTTTGAATAGGTAAATTATTTTTTTATGGAAATTGTGTGATGTGGAAAAGTATGGTTTATTTTAGTATTTTCATTGGATATTATTTTTATGTAAAGATATATTTCCTTCATTGGTAAATGGATTAATGTAAAATATCTTAGGGAAATGTTTGATTATGGAAATTTTTATAAATGTGTGTTTATTTTTATTATCACATGGATTTTTTAGAATGTAAAAATTTTTCTAGTGAGACCTTATTTTTAGAGCCACTGTGTTTCATTCTTGGTGAAGTATAATCTTAAAGAGTGTTTTATTTATATCATCACATGGAATGAATAAGGATAAAATATAGAACCCCTCTTTATGTCATGATAATGCTAATGTTTTGGGTTTGTATGAATGTGTGATTACTTAGTTTAGATATGAGACTACGTAAAATACAACTCTATGTTAGAGAGTGATTTAAAATTCATAAAAAATAACTATCTAGAAATATATATATATAAATGTATTCTTGGTTGTGTGTTGACACTCTATTTTTTAACGTGGATGAAAATATGGAAAAGGGAAATACATTATGGAAAATAGAAGGAAAGAAGAGGAAAAGTTCAAGGTTTACCAAGGCCCCAAATTATTTTCGCGCAAGTCCCTCTACAGTATCGTTGGTGTGAAAGAAACGTGCATGGAACCCTATGTGGGTGGCCTATTCACACTACATGTGTGAGATTACTCCTTCACCCAAGGTCCTATATTTTTCTATAAATAGGCATGTGGGGTATTCATTTGTACAAAAATATTTCCTCCAAGGAAAGATTATGCTTTGATCTCCCTAGTGCTTCACTAAGGCCCTTCATGACCTTATAAGAAGTTCTATAACACCTAATGAAGTGATAATTAATTGGTAATAGTGAAAATAAATTCCTTCTAGGGTTTAAAATAAACAACACATGTATGAGGAATTTTCCCAACCCTTTATTAAAAAATATTAGGGTGTGTTCCCCTTCCTCAAACAGGGACCTACACAAATTAATTCCGAGAATACCTGTGGTGGAACTTAAAGGCTTAAGAAAATTATCTCCTAAGTGTAGTCATCCAGGTTGTTTGTCACCCATGGTTCCATCAGTTCTCCCATACATTAATATGTGAATAACCCCTTGCATGATCCCCTTGGTTCTCCAAACCCTTCATCCTTTATGATCCATTCATAAGGCCTTCTTCAATGCCATCCAAGGTAGTCCTTTTCCTACTTTGGCTCCCTTTTCAAAGTGGGATCAAATCAAAACCTCAACCAAATCCTCCTGACTTTAAAAATCATGGTAAAATTTATGCCAGAGTGTCTTCCATTTGGATTTTTATATCTATGGTTAGATTTGTCCCACACTGATCCTATCAGAAGGTTAGGATCCTCAGGGAACATGTAGATTTGTATATCTATGGTCATGAGGATCCCTACCCCAGGGACAATGTTAGGGAGTTCTCGTTCTGAAGGATTAGGGTTTGTAGCATGTCCTTACCTTCTTTTCTCTGATACCCAGAGCCTCCAGCTCCTAGTGTGTAGGGTGAAGATTATTATTTATTTTCCATTCAATATGGAATTCGATACTCATCCCATTAGAACAACTTTTCAGTCATCCCTCCTAGACTAAGCCCCTAGAATTTCATGTAGGAGTTTGAATTCATTATCCTCACCAGAACTACATCCTTAAACTTTATTCATTTCTAGGTTAAAGTGAATATAGGTAAGTTCCATAACCCCACCCTCTTCCACCAGTTGTAAAAGCCTAAAATTCTAAAGTAATAACCTTGTATTTGATAGCTTGTATTACATGTTACACCAAGAACATAAGCGAATATAATATCCAAATACTTTATAACATATTTACTATTTAAAATATATTCCATATATTTCAATTAATTCAAGACTGAGTTAGTGTGTGTTACAAGAAAGATATACCTTCTTCGATGACTTTCATTACATGCAAGACCGAGTTTTACCGAACAATAATATATTATTAAAATACTATTATTTAATATAATATGATATAAACAAGTCATTATTTTAGAATTTATGAATATTATTAACTAACTTATGAAATTTTATGGTTTATATAAATAAAAAATTAATTTATTGGTTACCAATTAATTAGAAATGAAAATAAGAACCAATTTGATATAAAAAGAAATATTATTATATTTATACTTCCAAATGTGTATTGTATTTAAAAAATAACTAATTAAAATTATTTATTGATTTTAATGAAATATATGTGTTATGTATTCAATAAAATATTTTTTTATATTCTTACATTATGTTTGATAGCCATAAGATAAGAACAAACTCTATATTACACATAAAAACTTATATTTTTATAAAGGAAATTTTATCGTCTTTTAATGAAGAACCCATTTTATATAATAATCTTTACACTTTAATTAATTTAATATGTCAAAATAAACTTTATATTTTAAATAAAAATATATTAATTAGGCTAGGTTGAATTTTTGATAATTTTCTGAAAGATTTCATTTTTTAACAAATAGTTAAAAATACTGAACTTTAATTCAAAGATTATTTTTTTATAATTTATTTATAGTAATAAATTTTACTTTAAATTTGTTTTAAAGTTTAATTATACCATATTTTTATTAACTAATATAATTTATTTCATTTTAATAGATTTCACTTTGAAATTGATTATAAAATCATTGCAAACTTTCAGACGTTTTTACTTTAGAAAAGTTTCATTGTTGTCTCGCCTGCGGGATTAAATTTAAATAAATTTATTCCAATTCTATGATTGAAATTTTCAAAAATGGATTAAATATTTGTAATTAAAATAATTTATAATGTATAATAATAACAAATTTTTTGGCCAAAAATATTAGTGAAAGGGGTTTAAATTAATTACAATTACTAGGGCAAAATTAAGCTTAATAAAGGACTAATCCTTTAACTTAGGGGTCTAAATGACATATCCACTTTAAAAAACCCATTGGATAACAATAATTCATTAATTAATCTTCATATATTCAGTTTTTTTGGTTTTTTATGAATTATTTTAGGTAAAAATGTGGGTACACCTAACTTTTTTCAAAATATCAAGTGAGTCCCTTTCCTCTTGTAAAAGGCCACCACTTCTCCCCATTACCGACACCTCTAAAAAACTTAGTATTAGCCAATATATAACATATTAACTTCAAAACATACATAACCTAGACCTTTAATCCTCCCTTTTTTAATCAATACTTACAAATAATCCCTTTGTTATAAACCAAAATGAGATACATGATTTTTAAGATAACGCTTTCCAACGATCTCTTTTCTTTCATTTACATTTTCATCACCTAAAATATTCTTATTACATGTTTATATAATGAAAAAATTATCCTAAATATACTGATATGTTGTTATATTATTGGTTTGACCTACACTTACATTCACTTCAATCTAATGGGTATGAACATAATATTTTTGTGTACGGCGAACTACTGCCTCATAAAAGAATGATTCTTCATTTTTCCTTTACCACCTCTCATGGTACCCATTATGATGGAAAATATATTTATATATTATATATATGATATTTATTTTTTCTTTATACTTATTTAATCATTTTATAAAACATACCATTAATGATCTCCATTTTTCGTTAATACGATAACATCATTTGAGGAAGTGTGGACTACCACCCCCTCAATGCGACGTGATTCGTTCACATGATACATTGAGTGTATATAATATTATTCTAATTAAACAGATGAGACATAAAATATATAAATATTATAATAATTGAATAATTTCCAATATGGATATATATATATATATATAATTTTCTTTATTACCCTTTCACACACTTAGAAAGTGATAACGTTATTTGTGGACGTGTGGACTACCACCTCCTCCATAGGATGTGATTCCTTTTTTATCACACAAATTTTATATATAAGAATATATGATTAAATAATATGTTATTTATGATATAATTATCATTGTTGAAATATATTTTTTTACTTACACTATTTCCTTAATGATAATAGAAAAATTAAATGTCACCCATGTTTAGATACGGGCTATAGTCTCCATGATTGTAACGTTGATTGATTTTTTCTAACTGCATTTAATGATTGATTTTAAAAGTATAATTGATTTATAAATATGATAATTAGTTCATTATTATTATTTTTTAGATGTTATATAATGACCCCATTGACCATAGTTGACCTACCAATGTTGTTTTCGACACATAAACTGAATTTGGTCTAAACAATTGGTGTAAACGGAATTATTTAAGTAATTGTATACAAAAAGTAAAAAAGTCAAATAAAAGTAATGATAAAAATTAAATAGGTTCTAAATAAATTAAATAATTAACTTATTTTGATTATATAGGAATTTAAAGGATGTTCAACCAAAAGGAAACACAAGGTAACAAATTTCATCTCCATTTACATTCCATTGAGACTTATTTGTTGTTATGAGACTAGTTTATTTTATATGTAGTATATACTTCCATTTTTCATGATATATCATGAATATCCTTACTATAACTATATTATAAATTTCATATAATTTTGTTCCTTTTTAGGATTATTATCTAAAATGTTTAAAAGTGGTATGAGACACTTTAGGATGTTTAAATATTATTTTCCTCAATAATCATTTTACTAATCATTCATTTCCATTAAAGAAAATTATACAACCATTGTTAAATAAAACCATTAATTTTTATCTCTTCTAGTTATTCAAGGCCTCTTTCAAGTATTATTACCATTTTCCCACTCTTTGATTCTAGGTTTTTTTTTAGAAAAGTTTTTTAACAAAAACCAACTTTATTTCTCTCTTTAGTTGGAGAACCTATTTTATTTTAAAAATCAGGTTTTTTTAAAGTGTTTTCAAAAAAAATTAAAAATTTTTTTAAGGTAAATTTTACCCATTTTTTATTTTATTAATTTTTTAAATGGAATATTCTTTTTTTTTAACAAGGCATTTTTCTTACCATTTTAGAATACAAAAGGAATGTTATTTTTACATTGTACGATATGTATATATTTACTTAATGTCTTTCCTTAAAATATTTATTTTCATGTTTAAAAGGTTATTTTTTATAGATTTTTTTTTAAATTTTATTTTTCATGAAAATATTTTTCAAAAGTTTTAAAAAAGGATATTTTCCTCAAGAATGTTTTTTTAATATATTTTTATAATATTCATATTCCTCAATTACAATAACCCATTATTTTACTTCACTTGGGGTATATTGTATTGATACCATCATTATCCTTCCTCTGTATAGTTTTTTATTTTTTTTGTTCAATGATTGTATTTTTGTTCACATCCTTCATTCATTTTTGAAATCCCCTTGAAATACTCAATCTTATATAATCAATAAATGTACTATAAGTATCCATATAATTAATCATGGATATTACTATTTCGTAAACCATACACCATTTTACCTATGGTTTCAAATTAGATAGTTATTTTATTATTTCGGGAAATATTGATAATTCCATATTATTTATTTTATATGATTATTTTATAAGGAATGTTATTTATTTAGTTTATTCAATATGAGAAATGTTTTGGATTGGTATGACATGGGTGGGGCCCAGTTATAAAAATCCCCTAGATGCATCATTAGTCTCATGGGATAGGTCATTTGGATATCCTCCTTATATGGGTATTTACATGATATATTGTAAACCTTCTTGTAAAAGGTCTTGATGGTAAAGGTACTATGTACCTAGGAAACAATGTGTCTAATAATAAAGCATTTACTTCATTTAGTTTTAGTTATTATTCATCTATTAGATTTTTCATGGACATATCTATAGATAAATTTCATTTTAGTACATTGATTAAATGATATGTGTTTCAGTTTCTTACCTTTCCATATTTATTTTTCCTTATCTAGTTATTTTAATGTCGTATGTTTCTAGTTATTACTTTTCCATATTTTTAGGAACTTCCTTCTAATTTTTTTGATTACATGGTATGTGTGTTCAGTTATTTACCATTCCATAATTATTACCCTCATTAGATAAATATTCCTTAAACTATATTTTTCCCTAACTGGTCATTTGAACTCACCCTTATTAGATTTCTTTCCCTTAGAATCCAATAATCTTACTATAAAATATATGTAGGGATTTACTGAATGTATTATAGTTAACCTTGATGTTACTTATATATTTGTTTAGAATGAAAAAATTGTAATTATTTTATTAATTTTTAATACAAGACACATTTATGTGTCTAGTTTTCCAATACTCCTAAAATATTAAGTCCTTTAGGATTTGATTCCTTGTAATCATGCTAATGTAATCGATTAAAGACACTAAATCTAGGTTATTTTTGGTTTGGTTGATATAGTTGGTATCAGAGGAAGTTTAGTAGAAACTATGGGAACTATATTTAAGAAAACATAGGTTAGATAACATAACCCTATGGTAGAATTTGATGATATGTATAGAAGAACATCCTATAATTTTGTTAAGGTATAGAATACATAGGTATTATTATAAATACAAAAATGCCTGGATACTATAAGTGGATGTGGTTCTGGAATAGATATACCTAGGAGTTATAACTATGACAAGGTGCTCTAATCCTGACTCAGAGTAACTTGGTACATAACAATGTTCCTTATTGCACACCAAGTTTCACACTCCTATGGTATTTTCTTAGGATCATATACTTTTTATTTACAAACAATTATGAAGGATTTAAATATATAATGGAAATGAATATTATAGGTTAAAACAAAGTTGTTTTAGATTTAAAAATAAGTTTTCATGATTTAGATATCTTATAGATAATCATACACTTTTCTCACTATGACTCTTGTTTCTCACACTATTCTTTTTGTTTTAGTCATTGGTTGGAACTCGAAGGATTCATGTTAACATAAAACATGAATGAAAAGGTTCTGAAAATGATAATCCAAATTAGGTTTTGATTTAAGTTAAGGATATTTTGTATATTCCAAATCATTTTTTCCAAAATAAGATTAACAATATATACCTTTACCAACTCCTAAACACACCAAAGAGGAGAATTATGGAGTTTACTTAGAGATAGAGTGTTTGAGACCATAATGAAAAGAAGGATTGATTTATGAAATGTGAGATGTGTGGAAGGAGACACCCAGGAAAGTGTCTCGATGGAATAAGAAAATTATTTATGTGTGGGAAAGAAGGACATAAATCAAAGGATTGACGAGGAAAAATGAAGAGTACAGTGGAAGAAAATGAAGCTCATCCTAATAAATACTTTATATTTATTTGTCATAAGTGTGAGGAACTTAAACATTACTCATTTAAATGACCTCTTCTATGGTATAAACTTTAGACCAAGGAAGGATCCATGTTAAAATTAGTGGATGAATTATTTATGTATAGGGTTTTATTGAAAACATTTATTCAAAGGATATTTCAAGGACATCCATCCAATTTATTTTGGAAATTATATTAATTTGGTTCCATAAAAGTAAAACCTATAAGTAGGGTGAAAACAAATCAAATATGTTAAGGCTATAGGTATTGATCCCATGACAGAAAAAAGATATGGGTTTCATGCCAACCACTAACCTATGTAATTTCTGAGTTAATTTTTCATTGTTTTTAGTTAAACAATTTTATGAATAAATATTAATAATGAACCAATAGTATAACTATTAAGGATTAGAGATTAATATATTAACCATATTAGTTTTGGAAGATATTTAAAGACAAATATTTTGAATTTTAACTCTTTTATAGACCTTACAATTCTTTAAAAGTTTCTTTTAGTGCTTGAGGTATAAAAAAGTCATTATTGGTAATTAATTTTTAGATGTAAAGGAATGAATTAGAATTTCATCAAAGCACAACCAAAATATAGGATTTATTATATTAAATATAATCCTATCAATTAATTATATTTCCTTATATTCTAATGTTGTAAAATAATTCCTCAACATTAGGAAAAGTGTCTTAAACAAGTTTTATCATAATATCTTATTTTTTTGAACCGATGTCTTCTAAATAATCACATATTTATGTCTTTGAGACCCTAAAAATTCTATTTATAATTCTTTTTTTTTTGTGATTAATGACCTCGTTAACTCTCTATAAATATTTATTCTTTTCCTTGATGTACTTATCTCTATTTCCCACTCATGTTCTCATACTTAGATACCTAGTTATAAGTTAGTCCATGTGAACTTTTCACTTCCCATTCTCTATTTTCTAAATGATGTTTTCCAAAACCTTCCCATGATGTGGGATTTTTACATAGAAAATATCAGAAAATATATCACCAAGATTATGTTTAAATTGTGAGTATTAAATTTAATTAAGTTAGGTATAAGGTAACACCCTGTAATTCTAAAGTAAGAACCTTGTATTCGATAGAGTATATGACACACTACACCAAGCATGTAATGGAATATAATATCTAGATACTTTATAATATATTTTCTATTAAAAATAGATTCTATATATTTCAATTCATTCAACAATGATTTGGCATGTATTATATTAAAAATAAACCTTCTTTGATGGCTTATGTTACACGCAAGACCGAGTTTTAACGAACAATAATATGTTATTAAAATATTATTATTTAATATAATATGATATAACCTAGACACAATGTTAGAAGTTATGAATAGTATTAACTAAAATATTAATATTTATTTTTTATATAAATATAATATTAATTCAGTGGTTACCAATGAAAGAGAAATAAAAATAAAAACCAATTGAATATAAAAAGAAATATTATTATATTTACACTTCCAAAGGAGTTTTATCTCAATAAAAATAATAATTATAATTATTTAATGATTTTAGTAAAATTAATATGTTATACATTCCATAAAATATTTTTTATATTCATATATTAGGTTTGATAGGCATAAGAAAAGAACAAACTCTTTTTTATACATAAAAACCTGTATTTTTATAAAGGCAATTTTACCACCTTTGAATGGTGAACCCATTTTAAATATTAATTTTGAAACTATAATTGATTAAATATTTCAAAATAAACTTAATATTTTAAATAGAAACATAATAATTAGTTTAGGGTGAATTTTTGATATTTTTTCTGAAATATTTCATTTTTTAACATGTAGATAAAAATACAGAATTTTGGTTCAAAATTTCTTTTTATTATAATTTATTTATAAGGTAAAATTATACTTTTAATTTATATTAATGTTTAATTAGATCATATTTTTATTATTTAATACAATTTATTTAATTTTAATCAATTTGACTTTGAAATTTATTATAAAAACATTGCAAACGTTTAGACATTTTTAATTTAAGAACCTACATTGTCGTCCCGCCCACATGATTAAATTTAAATTAGATTATGCTAATTATATTATTGGAATTATTTAAAATGGATTCCATATTTGGAATAATTATTAATTATAATTTATAATTTATAATAATAAAAAACATTGTTGTTGACCAAAAATATTAGTGAAAGTGATTAAAATTAATTAAAATTACTAAATCAAAATTGAGATTAATAAAGGATAAAACCTTTAACTTAGGGGACCAAATAACCTATCCACTTATCCAAAACCCATTTTATGGAAAGAAATATTCCTTAAACCTTAATTTATTTAGTGTTTTTGGTTTTTAATGACTTTTTTAGGTAAAAATGTGGGTACACCCAACTTGTTTTCAAAATACCAAGTGAGTCATTTTCCACCACTATAAAAGACGGCCACTTCTCCCTATTACTCACACCTCTCATAGCACTTAGTTTTGAACAAAACTATTCCCAATTAAATTCAAAAAATCCATCCCCTATACCATTAAGCCTTTCTTTTGGATGAAATCCTTCCAAGTTAGCTATTTTGTATAAACCAAAAGGAGTGACCTCATTTTTAAAGTAATCCTTTCAAATGATATCTTTTATTTCATTTACTTTTCAACCACCTAAAATATTCTTATTACATATTAATATAATAAAAATATTATAATAACTATACTTATATGTTTTTATATTATGTATTTTAACTACACTTACACACACTTCCATCTAGTGGGTAATGAACATACTGTTTCTATATATGGAGAACTAATGCCTCACAAAATGATGATTGTTCATTTTTTCTTTACCCCCTCTCATGGTGGTCATTATGATTGGAACTATATTTATATATTATATTTATGATATTTATTATGTATTTATACTTATTTAACCCTTTTATAACACATACCATTAATACATTCTATTTTGTGTTAATATGATAACATCGTTTGAGGAAGTGTGGACTAGCGCCCCCTCAAAGCGATGTGATTCGTTCACACGATACATAAAATTTATAAAAGATTATTATAATTAAAAATATGAGACATAAAAAATATATATATGATATTTATGAAATAATTAGATTTCTGGAAACATAAATATATATATCATTTTCTTTATTACCCTTTCACACACTTAAAAAGTGATAATGTTATACATGGGCGTGTGGACTACTGCCTCCTCAAAATGTTGTGATTATTTTTTCATTACAAGAATTATATATATATAAATATATGATTTAACAGTATTTTATTTATGATATAATGATAATTCTGTAAATATATGGTGTTACATACCTTCTTTCTATAATGATCATTGAAAAATAATTACGTTACTCATGCGAAAGTATGACCTACCGTCGCCATGATTTTAACGTTGATTAATTTTTTATAACTATATATAATGATTGTTTTTAAAAGTATAATTTATGTATAAATATGATAATTATTTCATTATTATTATTATTTATATGTTATATAATTACCTATTTAACCATAGATGACCTAAAAAGGTTATTTTTGGCACATAAACTGAATTTGGTCTAAACGCCCTATGTAAACAGAATTGTTTAAGTAGTCATATAAAACATAGTAAAAATTAAAATAAAATTAGTGATAAACATGAAAAAGGTTCTCAAGAAAGTAAATAATTTAACATAATCTTATTATAAAGGAATTTAAAGGACGTTCGCCCGAAAGGAAACACAAGGTAAAGGATTTTATCTCAATTTACATTCCATTGATACTTATTTGTTGTTATGCACCTAGTTTCTTTTATATGGTGTATATACTACCATTTTATATGATATATTTTGATTCTACTTACTCTCATTATATTATAAATTTCAATAAATTTTCTTCATTCATGAGGGTTATGATTTAAAATGCTTCAAAGTGGTATGTGACATTTTGGAATGTTTAAAGATGATTTTCCACAAGAATAATTTTATTAATAATAAATTTAAATTTGAGGAAATTATATAACCATTATTCAATAAAACCAATAATTGTTATCTCCTATCGTTATTCGTGACCTTTTTTCAAGTATTAGTACCATTTTTTCACTCTTTGGTACTCAAGGTGTTTTTTATTTTTTTAAGAAGTTGGAGAACATATTTTCTTCTAAAAATCATGTTTTATTAAATTGTTTTGAAAAATGTTTTTTAAATGAATTGGTAAAGACATTTTTACCCCATTTTATCTTTTACCAATGTTTTTACTAGAATATTCTTTTAACTTTTTGAATAATGAATTTTTCTTACCTTTTTACCATGCAATAGGATGTTCTTTTTACATTGTATGGCATGTACATATTTACCCTCTATAATTCCTTAGATGATTCCTTTGCATGTTTAAAAATATTTTTTAAAGATTTTTTTAAAAAAATTATTTATAATAAAAAGTTTTTCCAAAATAATTTTTAATACAAAAGTATATTTTCATCAAAAATGTTTTTAAAATATATTTTTATAATATTACTATTAATCAATGACAAAAACCATTTATTTTACTCATTATAGAGTTTGTTGTATTAATACCATCCTTATCCTTCCTATGTGTGGTTTTTGATTTTTTTGGTTATAGATATTATTTATATTCACATCCTTGATTCATTTTTTAAATCCCCTTGAAATATTCAATATCTTATGATCAATGAATTTCCCCTAATTATCCATATCATTTATCGTGAATATTAATATTTCCTAATCTGTATACTATTTTACATACAGTGTCTACTTTGAAAGTTATTTGATTATTTGGGGAAATATTGATAATTCTATATTCATTATTCTATATAGTAATTTGATAAGGAATATTATTTATTTTGATTAATAAATTTGAGGAATTTTTTAGACTGGTACGACACAAGTGTGTCCCTGTTATAGGCTTCCCTTCGATGCATCAGTAGTTGACTAGTATAAGTCATTTGGATAGCCTCTTTAGATGGGTTTTTACCTGGTTTATTGTAAAACGTCTTGTGAAAGGTCTTTACGGTAAAGGTACAACATACCTATGAAACATGGCATCCAATAATCAATAATTTCCCTAATTTAGTTTTAGTTATTATTCATGCATTAGATTGTTCATCGATATATCTATGGATATATTTCATTTCAGTTCATTGATTAAATGGCATGTGTTTTAATTTCTTACCTTTCCATACTGATTTTTCTTTATCTATTTATTTTAATGGCATGTGTTTCTAGTTATTACCTTGACATATTATTTATGAACTTCCTTCCCAATTTTTTGATTACATGGTATGTTTGTTCAATTATTTACCATTCTATAATTATTAATCTCAATGATTCATTATTGCTTCCACTATATTTGTTTCCTTTACTAAGCATTTTATTTCACCGTTATTATGTTTCTTTACCCAGGAATATAAGAATCGTACTATGAAATATATGAAGGGATTTACTAGGTGAATTAAAGTTAATATTAATGTTATTTATTTATTTTTATAGAAGAAAAAATATGTTTTAATTATTGTGTTCATTTATAATACAAGACTCATTTATGTATCTGGTTATCCAAGACTACTAAACTCTTCAGTCCTTCTAGATATTAATCCATGTAATCATGCCAATGTAATTGATAAAAGACACAAACAATAGGCTATATAGGGTCGAGTTGCTACACCAGTGAAGGAGTAAAAGTGTGTGGTTTGTTGAATCATCTGCTTCCTCTTGTTTCTAATATCAAGAAAGACTCATACGAGCTTAAAGAATAGTGGTGATCATGACATCTGATCCACTTGAATGATTGAACTATGAGAACTTTGATTCCTATAAACTAGGATATGTAGGAATCCCACTTAGGGATCAATATTAATTGGCATATTACTTAGTAATAATCCCCAATAATAATTCCCTTAATCTGGGAATCCTCCACAGGAGTAAGCCCTGAGTTAAGCCCCCCAAATCACCATGAGTTAAAACATCCTTCATGTTCCCTTTAAAAAGGAATCATCTTTAAGAATAATCCCCAACTTAATCATCTCAAAGTACCATACTCCCCTACGAGACATACCCTTGTGGGCCTCCATAGGCATGGCTCCTTATGATCAAACTATGTGGGGTTTGGTTCCCATCCAAATGGGATACATAGGAATATTACCTTTGGTTCAAACCAAACAACCCAAATCAACTCTATTATTTCTACACTACATTCTCTATAGTGTTTAATTCAACCATAGAATCCACATATCTCTTAGGTTTTCATGGATTCTTCAGTGTAAGTCCTATACTAAACATTGACTACACACCTTTCACCTAGAATTCCTCACCACATGATGTTAAATTGTCTAGTTGGATCCTTATCACACGATATTAAAAGGTATGATGTTACCTTTTATGTAAAACCAAACTATATAGGTTCTGATTCCTTTCATAAGTGGACATAGGAAGCCCATATATGGGTTTGATACCAACATCGAAAAAACAATGTATCCCTGGATGATGATAAAATCCAGATTGACCTTAGTCTCCCTGTATGACAATAAACTCTATAATATCCCACTGTATAGATAGAAAACTAGCATCATTGTAATAATGACCAAAGAATCTCTATGTAGTACATAAGGAAATATCATTTATGGATAACCTTAGATATATAAAGATATATCCATTATTGAAGAACATTGGATACATAGAAATGATTCTAAGATCTATACATGTTAATAATTGATTTCTAATATTGAGGTGACCAACATCATACATGGTAATTAATGAAGGATTTATGAACATTTATTAAATCAATAAGATAGTCCCAGAGTAGGGAATAATTCCCCCCAAAATGGTGTGATAAGCCTGACCTCTCATCCTCTTGACTAATGTGAGTTCTTAAGAATCATAAGACAAAACACCTAACGAGTGACTACCTTCAGAAAATAAGTCCCCATGGATACATAACTATTGGGTGTTTCTGGTTCCATGAAAATACCTGTTGGAAACTATTTTTAAATAGTGTTTCTTAACCCACAAACACATTCGAAGAGGAAACAAAAAATGGTGAACCTAATATGAATCCTTAACCAAGATGATAGTATCACCTAGCTGTTAGGCCCCTTCTACTCTCAAAATGAAAGATGTCCAAACAAGGAAATCAATCATACCTGTGTTCACTCAAATGAGATTCCTCTTTGATATAGTTCTTTATTTTTGTTTGTCATATGTACATAGGAACTCCTTTTTATAACTCCCTTCGATCAAATGTCCTCCTTCATGTTTTCCCTAATGAAGGCCCCAGATGCTATTCAAGCTGAATCTTTATCCGTGGGAAGGATTCCATCACCAACCCAGCATCTTTAACGATGGGTCTCAAACTCACTGGTCTGAGATTATTGTCAAAATAGTATGATATCGACCTTAGGGCCACCCAAAAAAACCTCCATCTCAAAAAGTGCCACCAATCATCCATTCAATGATGATTGGTGTTCCAGAAGCAGACGGTGCTGACCACCACCTTTAACAATTTCAGGAGATTATCCCCAGAATGCAACAACCAGTCCTTACCATATTTTAGGGAGGTTGATGAAGAGTCCACATAAGTCCTCATCCGAGAGACACATGGGTCCTTCTCAAGGGATCCTTCAAGTAATCACTAACACCAACATCACATTGTAGTTAACCCTCAACATGATGAGGGTGTTGTCCTTGGTTTTCTGGCCTAGATTATGCAAACCCGAGCATGCAAGATGGCCCTTTAGGGAAAAAAACCATCCAACAGGGATCATGTTCACACATTTTCCCCCTTTGGAGAATCCCACCAACCCAGTTTGGTGGAAGATAATGAGCGATCACATACACCCATTTTCCTTCATTCATCCAGCCAGCAGACTCATCTAGAGGCATTCAATGAAGCCCGCCAAACAAATATAGAGGAAACCAAAAAGCTAGAACATAAACTGACCTTCACCAAGCAATCATGCTATAAGTCTAATCTAGTAGTGCTCAATTAATTCATCCATCCATGTTTGGAAGAAAATAGAGAGCAGGTACACACACCTTACAGGACCCATCAACCCTACTAGTAGTCTCATCTAGAAGCACCTGGAGAAGTTAGTCAGAATGTCCCAATGACAAGAAGGGGCATACTCAACTCTATTCCCCCACACACTAGTACTGTCAGTGTCAAATTTCAATAAATGGAGGATTGGAGTAGTCACATACACCTACTCTAGATATAGAATGGTCATATATCCCCATTATAACCATTGAAGTCACCAATAACATCCTAGAAATTGTGAGAGGGGAGAGGTAAATTCATGTCCACATCCTACAAACTTTCCATGACATTATCACAATGAAGGCAGTAGTTCCCGAGGGATAAATAAATAACTATGTTACTAAAAATTGGGTAGCTCATCAGGAAAACACCCCAGAGAAGAAACAAACCTCTTATCACATCTTGGAAGGTCATGGAGAAAACTCTCCCATATTATATGGACAATGGGATTGAGAACATACACTCACTCCAATAATAGGTAATTGGACTATTCCAATGGCCACTCCAAGTCAGACACAAACACCTGCCCATGATGAACACTCCTCCCAGCAAGTAGACCCAATTTCTCATAAGAAGTCATATAAGAAGAAGCCTCATAAAAAATATTAGAAAATTAATAAATGGTCGGTGATCATAATTCGCCTAATGATGTAGTTCTTGAATCCCCCAGACATTAATATGTCATAGCTCAATATATTACCCTTACATTACCAAATTATGGGAGTAGTATAATTAATTATCAATGTCCTCATCAGACACTTCATCATGAAGGCATTCTTCATGACAAATATTTGATCAATATCCAGATTCTATCTCTTGATGATAGCCATGACAACCCTCCATGTGGCTAGAAGACCAAGGAGCAAGAGGGTCTTCCCCTTTATGTAATCCATCATGGTGGTCCTCCCCATGATTCCATTCACTACAAAATATCTATTTGTAGTAATGATTCACATTGTCAAAATAATTCTCCAATTTTCAATGTAATGATGAGAAACCCTTCTATCATGAGGCACTTTCAAACACAATTCTGGTAATGTTTGATGCATGTTCACTTGAAGGTGAAATCATTTCTCAACCAAAAGAAAACACAAGGAAGTGGTCATTATTCAAACCACCCTTGGGTCATTTTCCTTCTAACATAGTAGAGTAAATCCCAACTAATACCATTTATTGTGATAAGACAATCAGGAAGCATCTACTCTGGTCAGATCAGGTCGAGGAACCTCTAATTAATTATGAATAATATCTTCAAAACATAAGGAAAAAATGGATAAAGATGACATACTAGTCGTGTTTTGGCCTTTGGACACTCATTAATATGGCATTCCAGAGGTGTTGGTGGAAGATTGAATGAAAGACATCTGCCTCAGAATATGGAACACTCTTTATCACTTAACAGAAAAGGTATTACACTATGAAGAGTATCAAACACATGTTAAGGTAATATAAGGGTTATAACACCAAATTTACTTGAAATATATCCTATCTTTCCACTATCTAAAGATCGAGAAACAACTAGGATTTGTTCAATGTGAATGCCTCAACGCATTAATGAGGTTGAGACTACTGATCGTAGATACCTCATATAGTGTCCATATCAAATGATGGGGTGCACATTGAGCATTTCATTTCACAAAACTACCTAATCAATAAATCCCTCAAAAAGTGGTATTATGAAACTTCATTTACCTAGGCCTTCTACAATAAATGAAATTTGTTTATAACAAAAGATATTATCATGAATAATAGGCTTGGATCAAATCTCACCAACATTAGTCTAAAAGAGATCAGGATATTGAGATAATCCTCTATCAAGCATCTAAGAATATCAAGTATGATTCTTGCTCAGAGGATGTCAATTTTCAGATTTAGCAGATGTCAAAAATAGCATAATGGTATTTGGAAATAGGATATTTAAGTGAGTGTCAAATAATCCACCCAACTCGTGCTCGAACAAAGATCCTTCAAATCAAAAGAGCAGTTTTGGTGGTATCAACCACAAAAATTTAGGAGTAACCCCAGCCCATAGGGCTAGGGGATATTTTTACCCAACCCTCAGGGTCATCCAATCATACCCTAAGGGTTGGAAAGAATAATAGGATCAACCCCATCCCATAGGGATGGTGGATTTTTAACTTCAACAATCCATTCTTCAACAGGAATTGGTTTTCTCCTGAATAGGGAATATGTCATGGAATGAATCCTCCCAGTTTGTCCCATCTCGTTATTATGTACAATCAGTTGGAACACATACGACTGAACTATTTGGAGATTCTCTTTGGGTTAATTTGCATCAAACATATCCCATGAAATCAAAAAAGAGTAGAAAAATGTCTCATGAATGGCATAGAAGAATATGATCTTGTATAGATACCAACATAACATCTGTGATGCATTATACATCTCTGAATATCATCCACACTATCATAGAAGACCATACAGAAAATATGGCTAACTCAGAGGAGTCAGAAGAGGATGTTACGGTTCAGAATATGGTTCACACTAAAAAAATGAAGGAGGTGTGTGTGCCTGAAACCATAGGCTCTCCCTAAATCTAGTAACTCCCTTGAACAATACCCCTTAACTTCCTTGAAATAAAACAAATAAGAAAAAATGTATGAGTCATGTTATGTCTCACCTCCCTCTTAGGGAGGGACAGTCACTTTCATTAGAGAAAATTTATTCTTAGCAAGAGGAATAAATGAAAGAGTTCAAAAGAATCAATGCATAATTAATCCAAGTTAGCATTCTTTACAGATATTTAGTGTAATAAGATCCTCATTTTACACTTATAATTGGCACAACTCATCAAAGAGTGTTCTTTGCAATAACTAAATCAAGCCTGGAACATCTTCTCAATGTGGCAGGCCAACCACCAATGTATTTGGATCCCACTGTAGTAGATCAATAATTACCCCCATTGGGTACACAACTATAACAGTGGTAGGAATAACCTTATAGGTCTTTCTTTATGGGTTACCCATGGTAGATACTAGCAGTACATCCACTAGTGGTCCTACCGGTCTTCACACCCATTTAGGATCCATCTTCCGCACCTACTCAGGTCTTGACTTAGACAAATATTCTTTGAATTCTTATGACCACCATTGAGTCACTAACGACTGGATTGGGAGCCATGGAAGTATGGATTATGCCGGTATAGCTAGAAAATAAGGCTTACCCTGAATGGGTGGATCCTACCCCTCCCCTACCAAACTTTGGAAATCTAATATTTCTAATTTTTAATAACTCAGGAGACCAAGATAAGCACATTATTCATTTCATCTTTCACTATGATCCCGTGATGGGTAACCCTAAACAATAAGTGGTAGTGAAGTTTAGGTGTTTTTTGAAATCTCTACAAGGTCCAGCTTTTATATGGTACACAAGTTTACAGTCTCGATCAATCACTATATAGGAAGACCTCTATCAAAAATTCCTCTTCCAGTTCATTTCAACTCTACAGAATACAACAATCTTTGATCCTATGAACTACTAATAATGGGAACATGAATGGGTTTTAGATTTCACTACTCAGTGGAAAGGAATAACATATTTCTTAAACCTACTACTCCCTCAAGAATAATTGTTTCTTACCTCTGTAGAAAATTTCTAAGATGAGTTGTACACACCATTGATACCCATAAAATACATAAGAGGGTTCCAAGATTTTCCCTCAATTGGTCAACAAGTGAAAAAAACCATCACAGAGACCAAAGAAAATTCCTGATAGATTCCATCAGCATATGGAAGGAGAATAAGAAAATTCAAGGCCACTACAGTTACACTTAAACAGACTCATGTACTCACTCCTACATCAAATCCCACACCATAGAATAGGGATCCACCTCCTAAGAATCAGTAGAAATTCCCACCACTTCAATATTATCAAAGAGATTAGTGGAAGAATCTAGTTTAAGAGATGAAAAATGGGGTCTACTCTTTTCGAAATGACCAATTCCCTAGATACTTCATCTCTCCATTGGAAAATAACTTATTTATGTTCCCAAAGCCAAAGAATCCAGACACAGATGGTGAATAAGATCTCCCAAACTATTTATCCTTCCATAAAATGTTGGTGCACCCCATTAAAGTTTTTTTTTGTTTCCAAAGGCCTCCTAAAAAGATAGTGGACTCTCAGAAAGTAAAACTGAAAATTCACCAACCCAGGTAGTACATGTTTTTTCTACCAATTAGAAGGTGGAAGGTGAGTGGAATGAAGTTAAAATAAAGATCATAGAGAATTTTAGTAACATTATTGTAATAAAATGATCAAATAGACTCATGAAATTCTTCTAGAGTAGTTGAAGCAACCAATTGTTCCCTTGACCCTTCTTTTATAGAAAATCCATCTTCTCCAAAATCCTATTCCTCTAAAATGAAATCCTCAAAAAAGGGACATGTCTGGAAGGATAAAGATAAAAAAATAAGATGATATTGTGTCAAGGAAAAAGTTTTCATTGACCATAGAGTAATTCAATCATGCAATCTGAAAATCATGGGCACCGCCCAGCCAAATGGTAAAACAAGAGTCTAACCATCATGTTGAATTTTCATTAGATGAAGAATTGATCTTCAGTGATATTAAATTTATTCACTTAATGGATCCCCTTCACACATGATGACTCTGATTTTGAACCCGAGTTCCCTATACATGATTGGGGAACTGGGGGAAGAGTTCGTCTTTATTGAGGATACATTGGAAGATTTGGTCATTCTAGGAGACACTACATCAATAAAAACCCTGCTCAAACTATCTACGATGCTAAAACACAAGTTAAAACTCTACAAAAATATCATAAGAAACAAGAGGTTTCTTCCTACACACATTATAGGGTATGCCATGACATGATTATCTCAGAAGAATGGTTAAAGGATACGTCACTAACCCTCGATGGGTAGGACGACCCAATCAGCATAATCCATCAAGAATAGGAACACTTCCATCTCCTACCCCCAAGGGACCACCCATCTATATTAGGATCATCATATCCTAAAGTGTCTATAAAATAGAATCACTATTTTGGGAAGAATAGATGTCTAAATCAAAAATATAATTCCCTGAAGCAACTAGATGAAGTGAGAGCCAAATTATCTATCTAGGATGCTCTGAGTTTGTCAAAGGACCTCTAAGAATCACTTATTGAGTCCTTTTCAAGCCGTTAGAAACATAAAGTGGAAGTTTCTTCTATCAATGTATATCGTGAAAAGAATGATCCTATAGAATTCTATGTAGTCATCTCCTTCACAGATTAGGATGAGGATGTTTTCATACAAGGAAATGCCATTCCACTGTATATCTCTAATAGAATAAATGAAATTGACATATGAAGATCCTTTATTGACAACATTCCAGTCTAGACACTATATCAACTAGGTCTCAATGAATCTCACTTGTCTCCACCCACACTAATATTACAGGGTTATGATAAGAATTATTAATAGCCTCTTGGAGAGATCGCACTCAGAACTCAGTTTACGGATATTTTTTCGAATTCAGAATTCAAGGTTGTTCGGTAGGATACATCATTCAATGTTCTATTGGGATGACCTTGGCTACATCATCATGTAACTATTCCTACATCATTCCACCAATGTCTCAAATATTGTTTCAATGGTCAAATTGGGACATTGTATGGTGATAATGCCCTATTCAAATCCTATGATTCAAAGTACATTGATACAAGGAAGGCCCTATTCAAATCCTATGATTCAAAGTACATTGATACAAGGTTCTACCACAAAGGAGGAAAACATTCCATGATGGATGATGTTACTCAGATCAATTCCCCAAATGTCTTGGAGATGATTCCCTATAACCCATTCAAGAAGCTCAATGCATATTAGGTGTTTCCTATTAAAAAATAAAGGGGTGGGCCCAAATTCAAACACTCATTCAGTGGCTTTAGTAATTTTAGTCTTGGAAACCAAACTTGACAATATAGAAGAAGTCATTAACCCTCTGAACAACAATGAAATCCTATATGAAAATGTCTCCATTCCACCCCTCAAGTTTCAATAAGGCCCGACTCCATAAAATTGATAGAAAGAAGCTATCTTGTCAATAGGATAAAGTGAAGGGATGCATTCTTAGTCTATTTTTCCCATTCAAGACTCCAAGAAGGCTTCATGCCACCAAGTGAGCCCGAAAGGATTGCCTAATCATATGGATATCAAAACAGAGGTTCCCTTTTTCCCCTTCAAGGAACTTGTTTTATCATCTCCTACATGGTAAGAAGCACAAGTAGTGGAGCATGAGGAAGAGGAAGAATAGGAAGATCTTATATATTCCCCTCCATTATTTGAAGAGGGAGTTTCTAACACTATAGATGAAATAGGAAAGATAAAAATGGCTATAAAAGAAGATCCACACCCCACTCTAAATATTATGGACATGACTCTAGAAGAACATAAGGTATATACCTCCTTCCAAAAGTTTCACCATGATGTGTTTTCCTGGAACTACATAGAGATTCATGGCCCTAACCCCAAGGTGTCCACCCATCACTTGGGTTTTCTTGAATATCATCAAGGATAGAAGCAAAAAACCAAGGTGTCACACCCCAAACCATGTAAATTATTTATTTTATTATTTTCCCAGCTTTAGATTACTTTTTTAGGGTTTGGGATGAGTCCCCATTTAATTTTTTGAGTTTTTTCTTGTGAAAAATGTGTGTTTTGGGCCTGGTGGCATCTAGCGCACATTCAGAGAATGGTTGGGAGATTGTGCGTCTACGCCCCGGTCACCGCACGGCCTACCCAGTATTTAAGATGAATTAAAATATTAAATGTATAATAAAATAAAGTTATAATGAGTGTAAAAATAAAATAATAAAAAGTAAAATAGAGCTAAAGGTGTTGATAATATTATCAATGTGATTATTATTATTATCTTTATTAATATTAAGAATTATATTATTAAAATTTTTATTATTATTATTATCATTAAAATTTTCGTTATCAAAATTATTATTATTAAAAATGAAATGAACATTGTTATTTTTTATCATTATTTTATAATTAATAAATTGATAATTATTATTATTATTATTAAGGTCGGTGTGAGGGCACTGCACGGTTAGTAGAAGCAATGCAGTCAGCTTGAGTACCTGTGCAGATGCTTATGGGTCGGATAGAATCTACCGTATGGTCCACACATGGTTGTTTGAGTTGTGCATAGACTACATGGTTGTACAATTCAAATAAATAAAATAAAATAAAGTGAATGAGTTGAAAAATTAAAATTGAGTTAAATAAATTATTTGACCATAATAATGATAATATTATTTTTTCATGCATAAAAAAATTATCATTATTAAGAATTTAATGATTATTTCTATATTATTATTATATTGTTGTTGTTGTTGTTGTTCTTGTTATAATTATTATAACTATTATAATTTATTTGATTATTATTATCATTATGGTGGTGGTTTTATTTATTTATTTATTTATTAGGGTTATTTTCCTCACCTCACCCTTCTCTATCCTCACCCCGTCGCGCCGCCCCTACTGGTGCACGCTCCACCTTGCACACTCACCTCCTTCTAACCGAACCTCCTTGTCGGCACATCACCTCTAGCCTCCCTGCTCATCCGTGCTTCTCCCTTCTGGCATGCACAACTCATTCGGCTGGAATCCTCCTTCCTCACAGTGCAACCCGACCCCCCCTGCAGCCTTGTTCAGCATGCGGCAAGACCCCCATACTAGTTGGGTTTCTGTATTGTCTCTCTCCAGCCGGTCTCCTCTCCAGTAGTCACTTCTGGCGATCTCCATCCTTCCCCTATGGTAGTCTCTTGTTCTTTCTTCTCTTGGTTTAAGGTTATTCCATGGCTAGGGTTTCAATTTTAGGGTTGATTTCTAAATTTTGAGCTTGATTTTCGTGATTAGGGTTTTTTTTGACCCTTAAAGGATTGGTTACAGTGAAAATGAGGTTTCACATTAGTTTTGGGATGTCCTTCTATGATTGAGGTTGGACCCCTTTTGCACATCTCCTTTAAATTTAAGACTTCATTGATTGTAAGAGTTTTTCACCTCTTTTATTTATTAAATAGTAATGTTTCATGCTTAGAATGATTGTTTTGTGATAATTAGGTTGGACTTATTAGTAAACATTGTTTTGAAAAATTATCTTTCTTTATTGATTGACATAACATGTTCTTTGATTCTTTTATATGGCATGGAGATGGTTTATCATAAAAATAAATGTGTGTTTGATTCTAAGTGGTATTTTTATGTAAAATTTGATGTTTTTCATGTATAATACATTGATGTTTCAAATGGAATCATTTTATAGATCATGAATTTCGTTATTAAATAATGTATGGGCTGCAAATTTTGTTTTGATATGGCATTGGTGTGCATTTGTTTTTTTTTAAATACAGTTTTGGGTGTGTTATTGATATAAATTCCTTGCGGTGTTATTTAGAATTGTTTTATAAAGTGTTTTAATGATTTATTAAATTATAAAATAGGTTCAAAAAATGTTTGGAGAGTGTTTTGGGGTGGACATGATTTTAAAACGGATTTTGAACATGTGGTGAGTTTTTGTTGGGTTTTTCACACCAGGTGTTGGTTAAGCTTCCCGATTTGATCTTTTATTTGGTTTTGGATTTTTAGAATACTTTTTTGTTTTTTTAAGTGTATTTGAGATTCCAAAAATGAATATTGGTGTTTTAAAATTGGTTTTCCATGCTTAGTTCTCTATGTGAGGCATCTTTGGATTTTGTAAAAATGTTTTAGAATTAAAGTGGTAGTTTTCATTTATTAAATGGGTTTTTAAAGGTGTGTTTTCTTTTGAAAATGGTTGTGCATGGTTATTTTTGTCAAAGGGATTAATTGGTAAAAATTATGTGAGGCCCTATTGGCACTTTTAAGTGGTTTCTTTTGGAAAACCCCTTTGGGAGAGTCTCTTGCCTTGTGATGGATTAAGTGGTGGGAATATCCTCGATTTAGGAGTCCACTTGTGTAATGATTATTTAAGTAAAGGGGATGATCCATGAGGTGTACGGGTAGGTGATGGTTATGTGAATGTGTGCTAAAATATGTGTGACTAGTTACTTTCATTGTTTGGAACACCCCCTTGCGAACATAGCATGGGAACCTAGCATAAAAAAGTGGAATTTTTAGAACATTTATTGCACTAGTCTAGGTTATTATACTAGAAAGTGGCCCATAATAGGTGGACACTTGGGCTTATTGTAACGAGATTGGGCCCATCGGTCAATCCAGGTAAGGCAACGATCAGGAATTAGGGTGTTATGATATCATCAGGTAGGGAATGCCTACAGGATGAGTCACATGTATTAGTATTTTCTAGTTCTCCTCTGAGTGCCTAGGTATTCCAATGTTTCCCCCATTACTAGTGCCATTATTTTTGTTTCCCTTACAATGTGGATTAATATCATTTATACATAGCTTTGGTTTTTTTTGTAAATTTGTAAATTTTTTGTTTTATAAAGTGGGTTTCAAGAAGAATTTTTTGAACAAACAAGCACATTTTCCATTAGCACTTTTATAAAAAAAATGAATAAATATTTTTTTGTCCCCTTTTCCCCACCTCTTCTTGAACCTTATTTTTAACTTGAGGGTAATGTTTTAAGATTGTATTTTTTTTACTTTAAAATGAAAATAGTATAAAATTCTATATTTATAGATTGTATTTAAAACCTGAAATAAATTTTTCTTTATTTAAAGGATGTGAACTATGAATAGAATTAGTCGGTCATACCTACTAAGTTTTAATACTACTTCCTATAGTGTTTTCTTGTTTTTTGTTCCTATTGGAGGTTTGATTCGGGATCGATCACATTGGGTGATGTTAGTATCATATTAGAGAGTGTCCCTCGAGGTCACATCGAGGTGTGTTGGGTGTCAGGTTTAGTTTGGTTATTTTATTTTTGGTTTTTGAATTGTTTGTTGGTTTCTTTAATTGAAAATGTGAATAATCTAAAGTTTTTAAATCTTGTTTATTTTGGTCTGACTATTTATTTATTTTTCTTCCCTTGTTTATTTTTATTGGGAAAAACCATTCCATTTGTCTCTATTGATTCCCTTGGTGCTTATTGCCATCCTGGGAGGATTGGGACTGCCTCTTAGGCCTTCCTGCAGATCGACTCGGGTGACTGTTTTAAGGTCGAACCCATTTGGTTCGTGACACAATTGTATCAGATCGGGTCATATCTTTAGTGGACACTATTTTTTATAGCTCCCATTTTTACTTGGGGATGTCATGGAATAAGGAGTAGGATTTTCGGGGCTCGAGGTGTAGGAATGGGAAGGAAGTCATGAATCATTGCTCATTCCGAACCTTAGGTTACCATGGGATGTCTGGGTTTGTCAGTGTTCTTTAATTCTTGTGAATTGTTTTTTATTAGGAAATATAAAGGGAGTTGTTCAAATGGTATATGTTAGCTCACAGGGCTTTGTATGTATAGTTGGGTACATTGTCCTAGAACACTCTCTGTGATGGTGATGTGACTGGAATATGGCCACCAACCATATGTATGAGTCACCCATTGACATTAGTTTCCCTATGTAAATAATTTTTGCCCCTTCTTAATTATGAAAATTTATTTGTGAAGTATTGTTTTTGAAATTGTGAAAAGTTGAATTTAAAATGGTAACGACTTTGTTTTGATCAAGTTCCTTATTTACTTGTTTCTTAGTGTCTGTCCCCATGAAGATTTGATGAATCCCCAAGGTGCACCTTCAGGTGGTGCATCTTTAGAAAAATCTAGTTGATCAACCTATAGACAACATCATAGAGTTTTAGTAGTTCAATCCTCCTCTATTTACCTCTCGTGGTGGAGGAACGAATGTGGAAGATTGCAGGGGGATTTAGTTTCCTTATTATACTAATGAAATTAAAGGTAATTTTTGATAACTTTATGATCTAAGATCTAACTTGGAAATGGTGGATGCTCATGTCTTAAAATAAGCCTAAGGAAGATCTTACCTAGTAGTTATTCAAGATATCATCCATCCAACAATATTTCATTGAGATGAAGAATATGTGAAAGAGGATGAAGTTGTGTGGTCTTTATAAGGGTGTCAGATCAATGTTGGAATTCTATCGATGATTTTTGGATTTAGTTTCGTATTAACCAGGGTATGTTGCAAATGACCCCCTGGAAGCTTGAAATTTTGAGTTTAGACTCTGAACTAAATTTTAGTCAAAGTTGGAAGAACTCAACCTAACCACCTTCTCAGATGTAGTGAGACAAGCCTTTCATGTCAAAGTTGAGTTAGCAGGATGAAATGGGATGGATAATCTTTCTCTGGCCTTTGGAATCGATGTAGATAATTCTGGTAAAAATAATGAGAATCATCCTGATGTTGGTGGTGTTGATAATGGAATTAAGAGGCTTTAATACCTCCAGTAAACTTCTTCATAGTGAAATTCCATGATCTATCATCAGTGTGTAATAAGGGTCACAAAAACTCAGAGTGAAAAAGTTCTCCAAGAACCTTCCACACCTGTGGACACTTCGATCACCAGAAGTGGTTCTGTTAGGGTGTTTCCAAGAAGCGTTGTGAAGCCAGACCCAACTTTTCAATGGTCAACTCCACCCGTCCAAAGGAGTATAGCGATATTTCATATCAGATTTTTTTTATCTTTGTATTTTTCCTTGGATGTAATGTCTGTATCTTTTGGTGTTTCTTTCTCTTAATTTGTTATAATGGTCGTTGTCGAACCCTTTTTGAACTCCAATTTTAATGGAAGTTTGTTTTTTGAATTTTTGATTTGTGCTATCTACACGGGGGTTTCTAAAGTATGACTATGAGGAAGGATATGCTTTAATCATCATATCACTATCCATAGAATCTGGAGTGAAGATTTCATATAGTCAGGAGAACCCAGCGGTGTAAGATAACCTTGGTTATCTAGGTCCTTAGTGTGGCATGACTTGTGTTTTTATGTGCGTTCATAGTTGTTGGTTTGTTGTTGGCTATGGTTTTGATGCCCTGTTAGTTAGGACCTTCCCTCCCCACCCTTTGTGGTGGTGGTGGTGGGTGGGTTCTATATGAAAATCCCCTTAGTTTCTTTTTTTTTGTTGGTTCTTTTAGAGGGGAGACCCATCGTGGGTCTCATTGAACTCAGTGTTATCATGTTTCTTATTGTGGGGAGTCTGTTCGGGCCTCCCTATGTCAATATCTTAGTTCCATTCCCAACATCATTTTGGTGGTGTATGGTCTCATACAAATCCACCTAATTATATGTTTTTTCTTTGAGTTAGTTTTTGGATGGATGTGCTCTGGCGGTTTCATTAAATTCAGGTTATGGAGGTTTCCCCAAGATGGGGTTTGAATTTTTTCCATTTGTTTTGGGTGAAGGTTTGGGTTTCATATTGTGATGTTCAAGGTGTACATATTTTAAAGCTGGTTAGGGCATCGTGAAAGTTATATGTATTTTGGACTAATCAACCAAGGGTGTTTAATCTTATAGGGGTGGGTGGAACTTAGCGGGGAGTCTTTCTCGATCTCCTGAGTTCTTATTTCCTTTTCTCTCATTGGTGGGGTTTTTGTGACCTCTTCATCTATTCATCTTTGGGAACATCCTTGAACTATAAAAGAGTATCGGTTTCTGTTTTTGGGTTTGACCTTGGTTGTGGCTTTCCAGGGGTGGAAAGCGTTATGGTGGGGAGAATTTTCACACCCCAACCCTTGTATATTATTTATTTTATTATTTTTCTATCTTAGGATAACATTGTTGGGGTTCAGGATTAGTCCCTATTTAATTTTTTGAATTTTTTTTGATAAAACTACATGTTTTGGGATGGACAGTATCTGGCACACTAGTAGAGCATGGTTGGGTGACCGTGTGGCTACATCTCTGTCACTGCTCAGCTTACCTGGTATGCAGGATGAATTAAAAAAGTTAAATGAATAATAAAATGAAGTTAAAATTAGTGTTAAAATAAAATAAGAAAAAGTAAAATATAACCAACGGTATTTATAATATTATTAATGGGATTATTATTATTATTATCATTATTAATAATAAGAATTATATTATTAAATTTTTTATTATCATTATTATCATTAAAATTGTCATTATCATAATTATTATTATTAAACATTAAAAAAAATTATTTTTTTATCATTTTGTTATAATTAATTAATAAATTATTATTTTTATTATTATTAAGGTCGGTGCGTGGGTACTGAATGGTTGGCGAAAGCCGTGAAGTTAGCTAGGGTACTTGTGCGGCCACTTCTAGATCAGACAGAAGCTACTGCACGGTCGCTTGAGCTATGCATGGATCGTGCGATTGCGGTATTCAAATCAATCAAATAAAATAAAGTGAATGAGTTGAAATATTAAAATTGAGTTAAATAAACGATTGTACAATAATAATGAAAATATTATTTTGTCACATTTAATAACATTATAATTATTAAGAATTTAATTATTATTGTTGTATTATTATTATTATTATTATTATTATTATATTATTATTATTATTATAACTGTAACTATTATTATAATATTTTATTATTATTATTATTATTATTAGGGTGTTTATATATATATAGGGTTCTTTTCCTTACCTCCCCCTTCCCAATACACACTCTGTGGCACCCCCTGCTGGTGTACGCTCTATCTATGCACTCACCTCCATCCGGCCGAACCTCCTTGCTATTGCATCACCTTCTACCTCCCTGCTCGCAGATGCTTCTCCCTTCTAGCATGTGCGACTCATCTGGTTGGCCTCTTCCTCCCTGACGGTGTGACTTGAAACCCCCCCCCCCAGCCATCAGCTTCAGCGCGCAGTGAGACCCCCTACTGTCCGAGTTTACGGCGTGCCTCTCTCTAGTTGGTCTCCTCTTCGACAGTCGCTTCTAGTGGTCACTCTCCTTCCCCTCCAGTACTCTCTTGTTCTTTTTCCCTTCAGTTTAGGGTTATTACATTGCTAGGGTCTCTATTTTAGGGATGATTATTAAATTTTGAGTTCTATTTTTATGATTAGGGTTTCTTCTTGAGCCTCAAAGGTGTAGTTTTGATGTGAATGAGGTTTCACACCAGTTTGGGGAAGTCCTTCGATGATTGAGGTATAACCCCTTTTGGACATCTCCTTTGAAGTTAAGATTTCATTGATTTCATAAGTTTTTCACCTCCTTTACTTATTAAATAGTAATTTTTCATGCTTAGAATAATTTTATTGTGATAATTAGGGTGGCCTTATGAGTAAATATTGTTTTGCAAAATTATCTTCCTTGTTTTATTGACTTAGCATGTTCTTTGATTCCATTATATGGTGTGGAGATGGTGTATCATAAAATTAAATGTTCATTTGATTCTAAAGTGTTATTTTTATGTAAAATTGGATGTTTTCCATGTATAAAACCTTTATGTGTCACTTGTAATTATTTTATATATCATGAAATTGTTTTATTAAATTATGTACAGGCTACGAATTTTGTTTTGATATGGAATTTGTGTGTGTTTATCCTTTTTTTAAAATGGTTTTGGGAGTGTTCTTGATATTAAATCCTTGGGGTGTTATTTAAATTTTTTATAAAGTGTTTTAATGGTTTATTAAATTATAAAATATTTTTGAAACATGTTTCGATAGTGCTTTGGGGAGCACATGATTTTAAAACATATTTCGAATGTGTGGTTTTTTTTGTTGGGATCTGCACACCAAGTATTGGTTAAGATGATATTTTGGCTCTTTCATATAGGTTATGATTTTTATAATCTTGTTTTGATTTTTAAAAGTGTATTTGAGATGAAAAAAATGATGATTAGACTTTTAAAATGGGTTTTTCATGCTAAGTGCTCACTATGATGCCTCTTTAGACATTGTAAAAATTTATTAGAATTAGAGTGGTGGTTTTAATTTATTAAATGGGTTTTAAAAGGTTTGTTGGTTTCTAAAAAATTGGTGTGAACTTGTATTTTTGTGAAACAGATTATTTGGTGAAAATTACTTGAGGCCCGATTGGCACTTTTAAGTGGTTTCTTTTGGAAAACCCCTCCGAGAGAGTCTCTTTCCTGGTGATTGATCAAGTGGTGGGAGTGTCCTTAGTTTGGGAATCCATTTGTGTAATTATTATTTGATGCAAGTGGATGATCCATGAGGTGGCCGGGGTGGTTATAGTTTTATGAATGTGTGATGACATATGTGAGACTTGTTGTTTGCATTGTTTATCACACCCCTTACAAACATAGCATGGGAACCTATCATAACAGAGAGGAATTATAAGAATGTTTGTTTTACTATTCCAGGTTATTGTCCTAGAAAGTGGTCCATACCGGGTGGATACTTGGTTTTATTTCTATGGGATTATGCCACTCGGTCAGGCCAGGTAGGGTGATGATCGGGTGTTACGGCATTATGACAGCATCAGGTAGGGAATTCCTTCAGGATGAGTCACATGTATTAGTATGTTCTGGTTATCCTCTGAGTTCCTAGTTATTCTCGTGTTTCCCCCATTACTAGTACCATTAGTGTCATTTCTATTGTTATGTGGAGTAATATTCCTTGTACTTAGCTTTGGTGTTTGTAAAACTATAAATGTATGGTTTGCTAAATAGGTTTTCAAGAATAATGTTTTGAACAAACAAGAACACATTCCTTTGGTACTTTTATAAAAAAATGAATAATTCCTTTTTAGACCCCCTCTCCCCACCTATTCTTGAACCTTATTTTGATCTTGAGGGAAATAGATTAATATTGTGGTTTGTTTACTTTGAAATGAAAAGAGTATAAAATTCTATATTTATATATTGTATTTCAAAGCTAAAATCAATATTTCATTATTTAAAGTATGTGAAGTGAGAATAGAATTAGACTAACCTACCTACTGAGTTTTAATACCCATGTTATAGTGTTTTCTTGTTTTTAGTTTCGACTTCAGGTTTTTTTAGGATCGATCTCCTTGAGTGATGTTGGTATCAGATTGGAGAGTGGACCTTGGGGTCACATAGAGGTGTGTTGGGTGTCAAGTTTAGTTTGGTTATTCTAGTTTTTATTTTTGTATTGTTTATTGTTTTATTTAATTAAAAATGTGAATAATGTAAAGTTTGGAAATATTGTTTTGTTTGGTCTGCCAGTTTATTTAATTTTGTGCCCTTTTTTATTTTTTTTAGGAGAAACGGTTACCTCCATCTCTATTGATACCCTTGGCACTTGTCGCCATCCTGGGAGGATCAGGAAAGCCTCTATAGCCTTGTCACAGATCTGCTCGAGTGACCGGTTCAGGGTCGACCCTGGTTGGTTCATGACACAAGTGGACGCACCCGACTTATACATCTAAAATTTAGGATGAAGTGGGAAAACTCATCTAGGATCATTTTATCTGATAGGTATAGTATCCAAAATTGGTAGCCAATATTTTCCTTGTGAATAAGAAAAAAATTAAAATGAAAGTTTACATCGATTTCATAGATCTTAAATGGAATTTTCCTAAAGATGATTTCTCAGTTCCGATCACAGATATCCTTATTAATGAAATGGTCAGTAATAAATCCATATCTATTATGGATGGCTATTTAGGTTACAACCAAATTTGGATGGACTCAGAAGATGAATAACATATATCTGTTAGATCCCCTCATGGAGTATTATATTGTAAATCAATTCCCTTTTTATTGAAAGATGTTGGTGCCACATAGTAATGTGATGTGTATCACATCTTCAAACCCTTATTGGGTAATTTTTCTAAATGATACATTGATGATCTAGTAGTTAAGTCTCGGTTGTGTTCTGACCACTTGGTTGATATAAATACCATCATCAGCAGGCTTTGATAGAATAATATACAGATGAAACCCTTGAAATATTCTTTTAGGGTAACCTTGGGAAATTTTCTAAACTTCTTCATATGCCATCACAACATTTAAGTTGATCCTAAGAAAAATAAAACTATCCATGATAATTCACCTACTTGAAACATGAAAGAGTTTAGAAATATTCAAGGACACTTGGCCTATATCTAGTGCTTCATATCCAACCTTATAGGCATGTGTCCACCCTTCACCAAACTAATGAAGAAGAAGGTCACATATTAGTGGACCAATTACTATCAATAATAATTTGATTCCATCAAGAAATACCTCTTGATACCACTTGTAATGATTTCAACTATTGAAGGAAATCCACTCATTCTATACGTGACGACCCTTGAATGATAATTGGGCACCTTCCTTACACAAAAGAATGATTCTGGGAATAAAAAATGCCTTTATTATCTCATTATAACCATTCTTCATGATGAGACTAGTTATTCATATATTGAAAAGTGATGCCTAGAGTTAATATTTTCCATTCAGAAGTTAAGGCACTACCTTTAGCACCCTGAGATCCAATTTGTTTCTCATAATAACCCACTCAGATTTATCCTCAATCATCCTATGCTGAAAGGACGTCTGACATGGTGGGAAGTTATTCTGAAGCAGTTCGACATATAGTTTGTGCCTTATAAAGTAGCGGCTTTAGTGGATTTCCTGTCTGAACACCCATCTGTATAAGAGATCCTAATAAATACATATCTTCCTGATGAACAAATATTCTCTATTAAGAGCGTCCCCCAAACATGGGAATTGTATTTTGGATGGTTCATTCTGAATCCCAATAGTAAAAAGACCGGAAGACCCTACACTCAACAAAGAAGGGTTAAGGATTGTGATAATCTCTCCAGAGAAGGCAGTGTATCCATACTCCTTCCTATTATCAGAGGGTTGTACCAACAATGAGGTAGAATATCATGATCTCATTGGCACCCTAGAATTGTCCTTCCAAATACCACTGAACCACATGGAGATAAAAGGTGACTCCGAGTTGGAAATCAAGTAAATCAATGTAGATTATGCCATTAGAAAATAGGATACAATTCCCTTGTTTTATTATATTTGAGGTTTAATGGCATAAATCTCCTCAGATCCAACATTTACTCACATTATGGGATCAACAGAATGCCCAGGAATATGTATTGGAAAATGCTGCAATAGATTTGGAAGATCCAAATTAGGACAAAACCATCATTATCTTTTCCCATCACCAAATGGTCTCACCTTTTGCTCAAATCATAATATAAGAGATCAAAATATTTATTCCCATCCTTAATTTATATGTTCCTACCATAGTATTGATGATTAACATCATGGACTACCTTCAGGATGGGGCACCCCCACTAGATAGAGTTGGAAGAGAGCAGATCTGGTGGCGACCAGCCAATTTCAATCTCTATGAGAACCCAAATCACCAGAATATCCACTAAAAACATGGATTTGTTGGAGTCCTTATCAGATGTGTTTATGGAGAAGAGGTTATGGATTTTATGTAATAAGTACTTCCAGGATCCTCTAGTTCCCACTAGTTAGGGTATAGGATTTCTGATCAAATCTAAAGGCTATGATACTTTTAGTCTTTGATGATATAGGATTACACAAAATTCACCTAGAAATTTCATTCATGTCAAGTAAAGTCCAACTACATCCACTGAACCCATGAGTTTCTACACATAGAAAAATAATCATGGTCATTTTCCATATGGGGGACAGATATTATTGGACCATATCCTCTATCTATAGCTAAGAAGTTCAAGTACATCCTTATTAATATCGATTTATTATCTAAATGGGATGAAGAAATGACTATTAAAGAAGTTGGGGACAAAATCATTTTCAGCTTCCTAAAATCAAATATCATTACTTTATTTGGTGTCCCTCATACTATATTGATGGACAATGACACTATTTTTTGTTCTTATGAGGTAGAAAAGATGTATCAGGGGTATAATATCAAATACAACCATTCATCCTTCTATCATGAACCAGTTAATAGGTAGATAGAGGATTTTAAAAATACCTTGTCAAAAATACTCTAGAATATGGTGGATAAAGATAAGAAATCATGTCTTGAAAAGCCCTTGCATGCCTTATGGACTTACCGGGCTACAACCCATATTACAACACATGAAACCTCGTACTCATTGGTGTATGGAATAGAAGTAGTATTTCCATTGATTTTTATTTTCCATCACTTTGTATTTTGATTTATGATCAACTATCCATATATGAGAAATCTCAAAAATAAATGGATGAGTTGGAGCAACATGATGAAATACCTTGCATCACTTGGATGTATATTAGAATTAGATAGTACAATCCTTTAACAAGAAGTCATACCTTCGTTCATTCCTCCAAGGAGAGTTGGTTTTGGTCCTTAGAACTCCATTGATACTAGGAAAGAATCCTCCAAATCTTGAGCCAAAGTGGTATGAGCCTTACTCCATACATAAGGTCCACTCTAATGGATATTATTCCTTAATCTCAATAGGTGGAGAAATCACTAAAACCCCAACCAATTCAAGGTTACTGGAGAAATATTTTGTGTAATTACACAACCCCTATCTTAGCTGTAGGATTTAAAAGGCATAACACCATACATCCAAGCTGTAAGATGTTAAAATTAAAAGTAGGCCCTTGTTGAATAACCATAAATTGAATGACATAATGTCCTTTTTCGGTGATAATAAACTGCAAGAAAGGTTTTTTCATTAGCACATGACATTAAGATACATGGTTATTGTCTTTTTCATTCGATTTTAAGAAACCCCCTACATACCACGAGTCTGAATATCCCTCATGGTCCCATTAAAAAAAGAACAGGCCCCGTTTTGTAGATATAATTCCCAACACTTTCATTTCATCATCATATGATGATAAACCTCATGAACCATTAAATAACTACATGTGGCTTGATTATCATTCCTATTGAGATATGTAGTGGCACCTAGATCTTTAATATCATGTCCAGAAGCAGCTAAAAAACCCATTCAGCCCCTATGTGTATGAATCAAACCTGCACAGGGAAATTTTCAATAACTATGTGTGTAATGATTATCATTATACTAAGATACATAGTGATGATCGAACCAACAATATTGGGTCTATCCATGACTTTGGAAAATAAAACCCCCTTTATTTTTCCACATTCATGAATCAGGTCTACACATGGATCATTTATAGGGCTTATGGATCGATTCTTTTTACAATGTGATGCATGGTGATACTTAAAATTCATGATTTAGACCCATCCATGAATTTGGAAATTATCAATACCCCCTTTTCCCCATGTCAAATACTAATTAATGTGGGAATTTTTTTTAAGAACTATGTGTGGCTTGATTATTTCCCCAGTAAGATACACAGTGATGCCCGGGTCCAACACCTTACTTCAAACACAACATTTACATCCTTCAACGTCGGTTCAATATCATCCTCATCACATGATGTTAAACTAAATGATAGTTCAATAAAAATGCATGACTTTATTCTCATCCAAATGAGATACGTAGTGACACCTAGATCCTATATCCTGGTTGATCCACCACATGATTAACATGACCCTATCCTTCACATGTGTTTCCCTTACATTGTAAAAGAAACATTTACCACTACTAGTTTCTTACAATGAGAAAAACTCATGAGGTTTTAGTAATATGGGTAAAGGACTTATCTTCATGAGTAAGGTGTATATATTCACATTGGGTCTATCATGGTCTTAGCTGCAAGGCCTTAAAAGGTACCCCACATGTTCTCATCACATGAAAATAAACTGCATGATTTTTCTATAAACTACATGTTTCTTGATTCTCATCCCATTAAGATACGTAGTGACATCCAGGTCTTCAATATTTAGCACAACCTTAGCACAACATGTAAAAATCCTCAACTCTCCCATGTACGATTCAGATCTACAAGAGGAGATCCCATATGCATTCTAACTTTACATGTGAACCTGTATATCATAGAATTGTGTGTGGATTGATTCTTGCTCAAACAATATATCTAGTGACTCTTGGGCCCTATACCCTAGTTTAGTTGCATTATCCTAATACTCTTCACGTCTAGAAAACTTTTTAATTAGTGAATAACATTCTATTTTATAGATAATGTCCTTACCAAAAGACTTTAAACTTCACAGTACCTGGAGAAATATGTATATATTGATTCTCATCCCATTGAGATTAGTAATAGAGACTAGGACTTAGATCCTATTCATATCCACGAGATAAGGAAAACTTCTTTTTCACCTGAATACAATCAAAAATACATGTTGGAGATTTTATTTTGGGTCCTCTTATTAGAGATCCCACCACAGAAACAATAGATGTCCCTCTTCCACAAATGAGTTAGATTTATTCAAGGAATTCTAAACTACAGACCAATTTCATGATCAAACACTTTTCTCCCACAATTCATGCTACTAATCATGGATACTTTCAAATCTTCAGAATCATCCTTTAGTTACTAGTAACATATTGTATGATACCTAAAGTATCCTTTTTCCTAACTATGCAGTACACACCCTATTTGACCTTGCATAAGTCACCCACATAATAGGCCTATTATCCAAAGGATACCACTATTTGACTATATATTATATGCCCTAGTTGGTCTTTCATTAAAGAGACCCAAAATGGGTTTGTCAACCAGTGATAAATTTGTCCTTGGGAGAAGCCTCTTCTTTCTTCATGAGCATTTATGACAATATGTTGAAACCCATGATTTAAGAAAAAAATTTGGTTATCCTACATATTTGTACCATTTTCTCTCACTCCATTTGAGAAACCCCAATACCATGGTTTATAATTCCCTCCTCTATGTCTTTGAATCATATTAGGTTAATCATGAACTAAAAGGCCACACATCTCTCTGATTTCCTTTGTGTGATGGTCCTAGTTGTATAACCTAAAACTACATGCACCATACTTCCTATGCCTGGTTCAAACCTTCGAAGAAGAGTTTATTTCCCCCAATTATTTGGAAATAATGATTTGAAATACCCATTATGTATTCAATTACTTTTCTCTACAAAACAAACTCTATGATTGGGGAGATCTAAATATCCGTAAACTTTCATTATTTTTCAGCTATAGAATGTTAGAATTCTTAAGATCCCCTTTCCCTAATTTTATAGTACATGCCACGGTTGGCCTTGCATAATTTTCCCCCATAATGGGTCTATCATCCAAAGGATTCTGCTATTGACTATGCAGTACGTTCCCTATTTTTATTTGCATAAACATACCCCATAATGGGTTTTTCTTATAGTGGTAACTTCACTCTTAGAAGAGTCCTCCTCTAATACCATCACCCCTTTTTCCCATACCACTATTCAGATCTAGGAATCCCCAAATTATAGCTTAAAACTTTCTCCATCCATACCTGAATATAGTATTAAATTTCAAAACATATTATCAAAAATTGGAGAACCATCAAAAATTTATTCAAAGCTAACAACCTTAAATTATAGCCCCCCAAATTTCCTTGTTGTGTGACTTTAAACTACAAAGCATGATATCCTTACATCACAACTTTAAATTATATAGCATAACATCCTAATTTTATGACGTTAAACTACACGGTTAATGTATTAGTTTCTTGAAATTAAACAATATGATACCTTCAATCTTTGTTATAAAGGGTCCTTCCCCCACTGACATTGGTTATATAATAAAATCTACCCTCCCTCACATACAAAATTAATATAGGAGTAGTTTCACATTAATGGACTATTTCAATACAGATAATACATGTATTCTTATATAAATTTCTCTAGAAAAAACACCCCTTATGGTCTTGATAAATCTTAATCTCCACAAACTTGTTCACCCATGAGGAATAAAATGCCAAATTTTTTGGGAACTTCTTTACCTGACTGTTCAGTATGCACCCTAGTTTGCCTTGTATAAGTCACCTTCATAATAGGTCTTTCAGCCTAAGGATACCAATACTTGACTATGAAATACATGCCCTAGTTTTCCTTTCATAAAATAGACATCATAACATGTTTTTCAACTATTAGTAACTTTATCCTCAGGAGAAACCTCCTCTATTTCCTTATTTCATGTTTTAGATTTGGAAGCCATAAAATTGTGTCTCAATATTAACCTTCAATGTCTCTGAAGAATATCATAAAATCCCCAGCCATCAACCCTTGTTTGGGTCATCATCTCAAAATTCATGTTTAAATCTATTCAACCTAAAACACTATCCTTTTTAGTTCAAAATTTATAACATTAAACTACCCACAAAAAGATACATAGTACTCAACAGATTGAAAACCCATATAAGTCACTCTATAAAAACTTCACGTCTCATCTCACTAAAACTATGCTATTTATGGTTTAGGAAATATAGAGTGATAAAAAAGGTAAAAGTAAAAAAAATTGTTATGTTGAAAACCTAAAAAGGGTGGTCTAAACAAAAACCAAGTCCCACCCACTAAGTCACCACTCTATTGATCTTAGGAAAAAATTATGGTGATAACACAAGAGACACAAAGATTGTAGGGTTTTCATCATGACCCTAGAAATAGTCAATATATGCTTTCTAAGACATATATATTAGAAAAAAATTAAATCATTTACCCATCCCATAACTATGATAACATTTATAAGATATTCTCTTTTTTAATATAAATTAGTTTCAATATTACGTTGGGATCACTAGAAGGAAACATGGATGAATACATGGATTATTTGAAACAAAATTATTTTAATTTATAAGAAAAAAACCCTAGAGGAACATCTAAAAAATGGAATTTCTCTATCATATATTACATAAGACCTTAAACATAACTCTTCATATGTTGAATGTCTTATCGAGGCCCATCATCCACTCCTTGAAGCTTAATCAGTCAACCAACTTTAGTATCCTTATCCAGAGAAAGCTCTTCTTTTACATCCACAATGGCAGTTGACCCCTATGTTTAGGATTCTTCAAATTAATGGTGGATTTTTGAGTTCTTCCTAAGCGTCATTTAATTTTTGATGGAGGCATGATAAATCAATAGTCTTCTCCTTGATCTTCCACTTGAATTCATCCATTTTTGTGTTATGATTAGCCTAAATTTGGGATAACTCACATTTAAATTCATCAATGTTGGTGAAAAGTTTTTCCTTTACAAGGTCTTTTGGAAGATTATGCTCTCTCTCTCCTACCTGTGAATAGTATCCTTCATAGCAACATAGATTGGATTATAATCAAACCCACTGAATCCCAACATGATAAACAGAACAGAAAGCCGTTGGATTTTCAAAGGCAGGTCCTCAAGTATTGTCTTATATATTATCTTCCATATATCCCACCAATCCTTGTGACGTGTGATGTGGATAGCATTCTAAAACTCCAAATCTAATTCAAAATTTCTATCAAAAGGAGAGATTTACTCCAAGATCAGTGCACTCAAAGAAGTTACCTACTCCGCTCCCTCCCAAATAGGGGTTGCCTCACCTTCCAGTGTTGGTCGAGCTGATGTATAAGATTCACCCTTAGGCCTAGCCATAAAATTTGATAATCCTAAATAATTAATTAGATTCATTTTTATCATAAAAATAATAGTAAGAATGGGGAACATTCACATTAGTTGGTAACCTTTACCCAGTAGCAGGTCAGTATCCTGAGAGGATTTCTCCCTATAATTCCCATCTTTATTAGTTCAAATAGAATATCTTGATGAGAGTAACATCCCTAGGTTTTCTCAGGATTGGACAGATGAGGCTCAGGAAGGCTTATCGTTACAAGGTCCACCTAAGATGGCTCCCCCTCAATAGTGTGATTGACATTGATTTCAACATCTACTCTATGAACCATCATTGTAATAGTTTCCATGGATGGGGATATGCATTCTAACCAGTTATGATCAGGGAATTAGTCATAAAAAGAGATGATTGGATAGAAAATAAAGACTCACACCCATTGGATTATTTATATAGTGCCCAAAATTCTTCAAAAGTAGTATGATTATTAATATATTCTAGTATTTAATACAAAGTAATTCCAAGATTTTTCATGGATTCTATTAACATCCCAAGCCTCGTGTTAATCTCACCTATGTGAACACTTAGAGAATCTGGTTCATGACCCTCCTATGATGACTTGAAACCCCAAAAATCCTCCTTGGTGATAGCCTTAGGGTTAGCATCAGTCGTTATAGGATTATATGATGCATGATATGAACATGTAATATTAACAAATTGTAAATTAGTCATTATATTGAGACATCTTATGAAATACCTCTAACAAAGCAGATTATTCCTCTTTCTCTATAGTATTAGGGATAGTGATAGGAGCATATGATGTATCCTTAACCCTCACTGTTTCTTCAATTGAGGGATCCATTTCAATCGAAGGGATCCACACTTGGTCTAAAGTGTCCCCATTAGTTCTTGGAGGATCATTTTTAAGTACCTTGATAGAGGAAATGGGAGGAGTTCCTATAATCCAAGGATGTTTATATAATTTTCCTAGACAGAGATGAATAACACCAAGATACATACCGCTACTATAAAGGTATTTATACAATGATTTAACCCTTTGGAATTCCTTCTACATCATCTTCTTAGAAGGAGGGATAATATCAACCTTTTCAAAAACAAGTATTATAGGTAGGAATTCTCCCGCCATCCCATCCTCCATGGCCTGTCGGCCTAGATATACCTCTCCTAATTTAGGGGGTGACCTAGTAACCACAATTATAGTACCACCTGGGATATACTATAGTGGTGTAACATCGAATTATCTTCATCTATCCCACTAAGAAAAGATAGGATGATTCTCTCTATAGAAATAATTATTTTGATGAAATTTAAAGGAAAGGCATAAAATAGCATGAGAAGAAGATAACTTATATATTAATAATAGAAAAAGTTGCACCATTAATTAGAAGACGAATGATTGATCCCATCAGAATCACCACGTTTCATCATATTCTCCACCCACTTCAGGGATGGAACCCAGTTTTCAGTTTCATAGATGAGCATCTCTATATCCGGGATATGAATTTTCACTTGAGAAGGATTATCCTCAATGATAATACCAGTAATCCCTCAGATATCTCCAATACCCATAATATGAAACCCCACACTTAGGATCTCCCACAAAATTCTAGCATCATAAGACAAGTCCTGTAATATTTGGACTACCTCCGGTCATACGTATTCTAAATGTATTCTATCATGATATTAGGATGATCCAGCATCACTAGAGTTCATGGGATTCAAAACCCTTTATATCACATATGGAGGATGAGAAAATGGACCCTAAGACTCCACTATATGATTATGACTATATTACCTTGGTACTGCATCATTATAATCGGTGGGTTATAAATTGCACAAGTTAGATTCAAGGAGCTCAGAAACACGTTTTCCTCACTCTCTATCACAGAGGACACAACATTTAAAGGAGATGAAGCACATTCTAAATGAGGGGAACCCTTTCAAATATGTCTCTTCATCCCAACATGGGGAAAATCTTTGTCCAAAACCCCTTTGGGGTATGATTAAAACCAAGCCTCAAAATACCAGGAGGTCATCCCACTGGTTGTATTCACTAGAGGAAGGTTGATCACTACATCTATCAACTCTATGGCTGCAAGCAGCTAGATTTCTTGAGATACCATCATATGATTTTAAAATTTGTTGTGTAATAGAGGGGATACAATTATTTTTTGCAGAAACATGAATTGGAGTGAAAACATATAAAGAGCATAATCCTTTCATATGATCTCACCATCGATTCCAGCCTCCAACACACCATCTATGAAGTCCATCTTGTGTGACCTAAGATCAATGATGACCTTCCTATAGTTAATAAATCTTCCCATGGGTGGATTCCCATTAGGAAATATGTTTATCTATTTAAATAAACTAAATCGTGTCTTTATTTCATGGGATTTCAAATACAAAGTTGGAATACTATATAAATCTTAGACATATGGTGATAACAACCTCCTGAGGACCTTTGTCCAACATTACACTAAGTAAAGTTCTGAATTTCAATGTAATCCATCCCCATAAAACCTATAATGGTCCCACAATTATGAAAGGATATTTAACTATACGAATATGAAGTAGTCTCCTATGGATTTTTTATAAAATGAGGGTGGCCAACCCCACAAACTTCTTCTCATACAGCTTGGATTCTACAACAAATGTTCTTATACTTATGTCTCCCTTAGAATCACGGATATGTAGTAAATAGGAACTGAGCCACATGGATAGAAATACTTAAAGACATGTCTTCATAGGAACATTGGGATTGATTCGATATCCCCACTTTCCAAAATCAACCTTTTCCAACGTTGTCCAGAAGGTGATGGGTACACTTCTCTTCACTGCCTTGGGACAACTCGTCAGATGCTTTCAAGTATGTCCTTCCCCCCTTATTCCACAAGAAAATGTTCATCCACATCTCTAGATGAATATATAAGGGGTATACCTTCTTAATATAATGAGATATTTTCAGTAGCTCGCATGCTAAATCTAGAAAACTATCGGTGTCACCCCATGTTTCCCTTGGAAGGATTAATTCATCATGCATATCTCTGAGGATCGTATCCTTAAAGATCTTGTGAACATCCCACAAACTAATTCCAACTTCTCTATGAATCAAATGGAAAGAATCTATACTTTGACTCCACTAACTCAATAGATCTAGAAAAAACTCATCATTTCTATATACATAGGTCTTTCCTACCCACATGGCCTCATAAATTTCGATGTCTTCCAGATCCTTTTTGAACACTGTAAATTTTTGGTGCACCGAGTACACCCACGTCCAGGCAGGCTTAACACCCCCTCCTCAGTGTAAGTCTCAACCTTTTTTCTAGACCTTCGATTAATCTGTCTTTGAATCTTGAAATATAGATGAATATAAGTACATATTTAGTTTAAATGTGTGTAGTTTCAGATCCAGATCAGATAGGATATGATGTATAAAATACATTGTGGATGATGTCACATCATTGATGTAAGTTCCCATGCCGAAAATTTTAGTATTTGAGAAATTCTAGTGGTCTTGAAACTAATAGACTTGGAGGTAGTTCATCAGATCTGGTGATAGATATTCCTATAGATGGACATGACCATAAAGTAATATATAGGCACTCTATGGAAAATCGTGGTGATATTTCTTCAAATACCCCCACCAGACCAAGAAGTGTAGTGTCATAGATGTCGTAATAGTCATGCCCTATTACTTTTATCATCTCTTCAATATGTTTTTATCTTGTTCAATGGAAATTTAAATCTTCTTGGGTGACATTTAACCTGAAAAAAATAATATAGTTCATTTCAAAGTCGGTTCATTTGGAAGAAATCCCATAAAATAATAAAATTTGGAAAAGGCATTATTTCATGCAATTGGCTCACTCAAGTACGTTACACAAGTTCTTTGCACAAGAAAATAATTCATGGTCCCTATTTAAGCACTGATCCAAGTCTATTAATCTCACAACCATATACAAACTATTTATACATGAATGAGATCCTCAGTGAAAGAACTTAGGAAGAGGATCTATGAGGGAGACTATCGTGGTGAGAACTAAAAACTCAAAGTCACAAGAGATGTTCACTGAAATGAGGGGCCTATTTATAGGTGATAAATATTCCTTTTATGGAAAACATACACATTCTGCCTACATGGTATACTTGGGTGAACAACCAGTGAAAATCCCTACGCAAACACCTATGTGAACCATTTATCCTTTTCATCCCTTTACCTCAAGATTAGACAATCCTCTTTCAAATTGGATCCAATCCTAAGGTGGGGGGGGATTTGATGTTCTATTTGTTCACATGGATGAAAAGGGAATAAAGGGAAATAAATTAGTGAAAATATAAGGAAAGAAGAGTAAAAGGTCAAGGTTTACAAAGACCGCACATGTCGTTCATGCAAGTACCTCTATAGTACCATCAATGCACAAGAAAACTGCATGGAACCCAACGTGGTTGACTTGCACACAACACCTGCACAAGATTACTCCTCCACCTAGGGTCCTATATTTTCCTATAAATAGGCCCTTGCTTTACCCATTTGTACATATGAATTTCCTTGAAGGACAACTGATGCTCTAATCACTCTAGTGTTATTCCATATCCCTTCATAACCTTCTAGGTAGTTCTCTAACACCTAAAGAAGAGTGAATTAAAGGTTAATAATTAAACTAAGTCCACCTAAGGTTTCAAATAAACAACACCAACATGTAGAATTCTCTCAACCCATGATTAACTAAGACTATCGTGATGTCCTCTCCTTAAATAGGGACTTGAATGAATAACTTATGGGAATACCTATAGTGATCCTTGGAGGATATAGAAAATCCTCAACCAAGTGTAGTCATCTAGGTTTTCCATCGCCCATGGTTCCATCAGTTCACCCAAACCTTCCAACACAAAGCACCCTTTGCACGTTCCCCCTTTTTTTCCATTCCATTAACCCTGTGCAAGCCATTCATCCGGCCTTCTTCAATGCCATCCATGGAATTCCTTTTCCTCCTTTGGCTCCCTTGTCAGAGATGGTTCAAATCAAAACCTTCACCAAATCAATGGGAAAATTCATTCGAGAGTGTCTCTCATTTGTATTTTTATGTCTACGGATAGAGGTTTCCCGCACTAGTCCTATAAAAGGGTTTAGATCCTTAGGGAAGATTTATATTTGTATATATATGTTCACAAGGACCCCTACCCTTGTTAAAGTGATAGGTAGTTCCCGATATAGATGATTAGGGATTTTACCACATCATTACCTTAACATATTTGAGACCTAGAGCTTAAAATTCCTAATGGGGATTCTGGGGATTACAATTGATTTTCCATTCAACATGGAATTATATCTTGATCCCACTACAGAACCAATTTTTGGGAATCCAACCTAGAGTAATACATTATCTTTTAATGTAGGAGCCTATAGTTTTGATCCTCTCTGCCACTACATAGTTCACCTTAAATCATTTACAAGTTTATGTGAAGATATGTAAGTTTCATAACCCTGACCTATTTCACTATCTTCCTCCTCCTATTCCACTAGATAAGGAGTAAAAGTGTGTGGTTTGTCAAATCTTCTGCTTCCTCTTGTTTCTCACACCAAGCATGACTCACATTGTCTTAGAGGTTAGTGGTGATCATGAAATATGATCCACTTGAATGATTAAATTATGATAAATCTAATTCACGATAACTATGATATATTGCAATCCCACTTAGGTCCTAAGATTAATGTCCTTCCTCCTTAAAAATAATCTCTAATCATAATTTCTTTAATACAAACATCCTCCTTAAGAGTAAGCCCTGAGTTAAGCCACCAAATTAGCATGAGTTAAAATTTCCTTCATGGTCCCTTTATAAAGGAATATTCTTCATGAATAATCCCCAAATTAATCATCTCAATAGACCATACACTCCTATGATACATGCCCTTGAGGTCCTCCCTAGGCATGGGTCCTCATGATCAAACTACATATAATTTTATTCCCATAAAAACGGTATACGTAGGATGACTCCCTAAGGTTCAAACCTAATTCCTCAAATCAAACCTATTATTTTTGGGCCATGTTACCATTAGGATTTAATTTGACCTGCGAATTCACATCTCTCTCAGGCTTTCTGGGCTGATTTAGTGTAAGAACCACACTAAAATTTGACTAGGTACATTCTGAAAAGATGTCATCACCAAATGACATTAAACTATAAAGTTAGGTCCTTATCACACTAAATTAAAAGGTATTATGTTCCATATTAAGCATCTCAAAACAATATGGGTTTTGATTCTTTTCACAAGGATGCGTAGGAAGCCCATCTATGGGTTCGATCCCAACATGGAAAACCTTGTATCTTGGGATGATGATAAACTATAGAGTGACCTTATTCTCCTTTGATGATAATAAACTCCAGAGTACCCCACTGTGTGGCTAGAAAAACAATATCATCAAAATAACAACCAAATAATCTATATGTAGTGCATAAGGGGATACTATTGATGGAGAACCTCAGATACATATAGATATCTCCATCGGTGAAGAACCTATGATACATAAAAATAATTCTAAGATCTATACATTCTAATAATTGATTGTGAATCTTAGGGTGAACTACAACATACTTGGGAATTAAATAAGGATTCATAAAAATTTCTTAAATCTATAAGAGTGTCCTGGAGTAAGAAATAATTCCCCCCAAAAGGGTGCGATGAGATCAACCTCCCATCCTCTTAACCACTGTGAGTTCTTAATCATCATAGGTCAAAACACCTAGCAAGTGAATGCATCTAGAAAGTAGTTCCCCATGAATACATAACCATTGGGTGTTTCCATTTCCACGAACAAAACCATTGGAAATAATTCTGAAATAGTTTTTCCTAACTCAAATAAATATTCAGAGTGGAAACAGTGTGTCATAACATGATGAGTTTTTTTGGAGAATAATGATTTTATTTAGTTATTTTTGAAATTTTTTACAATAGTTTATGAAATTGAGGTGTCCTATTGGAATTTAGAAAATATGCATCTTTTCTAGGTAATGAGTCTCAAGGGGGAAAAGGAATTGTGATTTATTAAAAGTAATGTATTAGTTTGATGTTTTCAATATAATATGGAATAATAAATATAATTCGTATTGATAATTTTGGTATTTCGAAATATTTTTTATAAATAAATAGTTTTTAGTTTAATATTGGATTTTATTTATCATTATTAATTAGCATTGAATATTGAAATTTAACAAACATAGAAGTGTTCTAAATTCATTGGGGATATATAATAAATATTATAATCACCCTGCACATTTTATTTTTATTGAAAATATAGAAAATATTGGACATCAAAAAGGTAATGGGAAGATGTAATTCTTTGACATTGGTGTATTGTATACTTGTTTTATTGATATTGAGAAGGATTTTTGTGGATATGGGTTTAATAACATTGCATTATATCATAAGGTATCTCATATATTTTTATTTCAATCATTATATTTATAAAATTTGTTTCTTTCTGATGATTTTTTAAATGTATATTTTTATTTTTTATTCACATGCATTTTTTATTTTATGATATTCATATAAACTAATTAACTAAATTATTTTATTTATTTATCTCAATATTTCAGTACCCTATAGTTATTAGGGAAGTTATTGAGGAATTGTTTCATCTTTGCTAGGTCCCTGGATTTAGGTTCTTCTATAGGGGTGTTATAAAATGGTATTGAATATTCATTAGGTACATCTATTTATGATATGATATAGGGGTGTTATAAAATGGTATGAGATTAAATAATATAACCAATGTTCCATTGTGGACATTGGAAACTAATTTGGTTTTATTCTATAGATATCATATCAGTTAGATGAGGTTCACTTAGATCACTCATAATGGGGTGTATATACCTCTCATATTATGACACGTTTTCCATTAGTATCTTGATAAAAAGGAACTATAAAGAATGGGTAAGGCCCATAGTTAGAAATACCATGGTTTTTGAGGCTTGGATAGTTATAAAACAATATCAGATAATAGTTTTAATGTTATAAATTTTGTTGTATTCTAGTAGAGGAGAATATGGTGGTTTGGATTTTAAATTCCCATATAAAAATTCATAACTAGTATCCTAATGGAGAAAATCTTATTACCATTATGGTTATATAAAACAGAGGTCAGTGATAACCTCGTAATAATGTTAATTATGCAATTTTTACCCAAAAAGTGTAAAAATAGGAAACAATTCATGTATCATGGTAGGTATGGTAATGGTTATAGCATAATGAAAAGTTTTAATGAAAATATATTTTATTAAAAGAAATATATTTTTGATTACATGAGGATTTTTTCAATCAAGGATATATTTTTAAGAATAATTATTGTGAAAATGTGATTTTGGAATCAAATTATCGGATGGAATATGATGAAACCATGGAATTGTCCAAATTGTGAATTTTTGTGTGATTAATTATTGAGAGACTATAGAATTATTATGAGATATAATATAAAATATATATAATATTCCACTTAAATTATAATCAATAAGATATGGAGGTAAGGTGAGGTGGAATATACTCTGAGGGGTCCTTAACCTGTGGGGGATATTTTTTCATCAATCCTAGGGATTGGTAGGGATTCTGATAAGGATATTCTAAGTAAGGTGGATGGTGCCTACAAATTTTAAATGAAATAACCCACATCATTTATGGGTTATAACTTTAGAGAGTAGTTTTATGAGTTATTATAGAATATATATAATATTTTACATCCTTTATAGATTCCAAAGACCTCAAAGTTAGATTATATGTTTTATTTTTTAATGTAACCAATTGGAGGTGGTGATAGTGAAATTAGGAATCTAAGAAACCAAAATATATTGACTGGAAGGAAATCATGAGGATATTTAAATATTATTACCATAAAAATGAACTAATGTTATACTATGATCAAGTTTTTTTAGTTTTTTAGTTGGTTAATGTGCCTATTTTAATGTATGCATCAAGATTCATTAATAATATTAATTGTGTTCCTAAATTAGGGATGAATTAGAACCTTAAGGCATAGAGGTTTGAGATTAGTAGATGTTTGGAGATATTATTTAGGATCATTCTGTTAAAACATTCTACCTATTCATAAGTGAGTCAAATAAAAACATTAGTGGAGGTATATATAAGTGGCATGAATAAGGATAATTAATTTCTTGTTTGGATGGGTGGATGGGTGGATTTAATAGTTTTTCTAGAAGTAAGATTAAGTGGGAGGAAATCTAAGGAAACTCAAAATAATGTCATTAAATGATTCATAGGGGAAGGTCTTGTGGGAGTGTTTATATTATTGAAAAGTTTGATAGCTAAAGTCTAGATATTTTTCTCTACCACACACATTTTCATTTATGTGTCAAGGTGGGATATTTGATGTATTTATGTAACCAGTTCTCTTGGGAATGTTATGTTAAAACATCAAACCATTTTCATGGTTCGAGTATGTGTAGTTATGTAATAGGGAATTAAGTTTCAATGACCTTTATAATACCCCATTTCTATATAGTTTATTCCATATAATAGTAAATTGAATTTTAAATTTAGTGGATAGTGCATCTTGAGAACTAGGAATCAAAAAGGGTTCTGAGGGTTTGGATATAGGATTATTTTAGATCAGTATAAAGGATTGGTTGGTGGAATGGATGTTTGAGAGAAATACAAAGAAGAGTTAGGTGTATTAGGTTGTTATATTCTATATTCAGTGGCCACAAGTTATCCAATTAGTTATATCCAGCTAGATGGTGTTCTAGGTAGTGTCCTAGGACACTGCCTAGTCCATTGGCCAACCATTAATCCTCTACCAGATGGTTGGTGGAGCCATTGGTAGTCTTGTGAGGTTTGTAAGTGAGTGTATGGGGTCAACTTAGTTCTTGTTTAATATTTATATCTTTATCATTTTGGTTTTCCTCCTCTTAGGGAATAAGGTTGCTATGATGATTTTTTGGGATCCATTTGGTCAACTCCGCCAATCCTTTCTCCCTTGGTTTCTCATTATTGGGGATGCTTTTGATAGATATTTTGTGACAATTTCTAGGTATGATATTAATTTATATCCTAATATTAATCCCTATTTCATAAAACTATGATTTTTTGTTATTTTATTTAGGAATTTGATGACGGTTTCACCAGAGAATACAGAAATTGGCTAAGAATGATGAGGATTTTTCTCACTTTGATAGATAATATTGAGGGATGATGTTTTTTAATTGTCCAGAACTATTTTTATTGAGGTATGTGGCCCTAAAATTTCTCTTTATTATTTTTATTAAATTAGAGGAAATTAACCATTAGAATGGTCATATAATTTAGTGTTTTTTCTCAACTTATATAGAGGATGTCTAAAGATGGTGTCAACCCACCGCTTCCCAACATTTCATTAAATGTATATTGTGTCATCGAGTTTACTAACATTTTTCACTTTAATTAAAATAATATGGGGATTTTTTCAATATTTTGTGTTTGGTATTTACCCAAAAATATATGGGTGATACATTATAAACCTTCCACCTCTATTTTTACTTTTTTCCAGTGAGTGGATGTCTCTGGTGAGATATTAGGTATTATGCCTCATATAATTAAATTGTTTAATTAATTATAAAATATTAAAATTGATGGAAATTGATTCCTAATATAGGTATAGGGATTTTATTTGATGATAAAATGGAAGGTTAGGCATGGAAAATACTGGGTGAGCATAGCTAGTGTTTTGAGATTTTAATTAATAAAGAAATATGTATGATTATGGTAGGTGTTCACTATGTATCACCTAATATTTTATGAAGTTTAATTTTGAATTTGATATTATATGAGATATATGGTCTCTATACTATGGTAGATTGACCATAAATTAGAAAATTCTTTTACTAAAAATGATTCTTTTTAATTAATTAGAATGTTTGTTTATGGAATAGAAAATTAGACCAGAGTCAAAATAAACCCTAGTGTACTCGATGGACATCCAGGTTGTCAATGGCTCAGAGTATAAACATATATATATATATTGTGTTATTTAAACCCAATGGTAGGTACTAGATAAATAAATATATGGATATAATGGGTCGGATAGGTTACAATAAACACCTTGAGTAGGGAAGTGGTAGAAGTTTGGATAATTTTCCTATGTTTTCCATTTTGGATTGTGGGATGGCTTAGATCCTTCGGTCTAGATGAGATGAGCATATAATTAATGAACATAGATGACCTAGTCAGGTGACTTCAGTATCTTCACTTAGTTGGGAGTTATGATAGACTTTTTATTATTAGCCATGGGTTTCACCTTAGACCCAAATACTATACCTAGTAAGAATCGAGGAGGCATGTGAAACTATATTGTAATTTTTTCGATACTAAGTGACATATTACCAATGAGTAATAGATTTTTCCCCATGGGAATGTGTTGGTTAATAATTAAAATTTATCCAAGTATTCTTAGGGAATATTCGAACATCCAAGAATGAAGTTAAATTTTTTATTCTTAGTTAACAAAATTTATTAAATTTGGTTATTATTTATATATAGTTCGGGGACCATTAATTTTATTCCTTGCTTCTAGTGTGCCAATTTTTATTATCATTGGGGGACCTTTGATGTGATTTCAATGATATGGTATTCCCATTGTGTATATATTTTAAGGATCAAAGTTGTATTACCTATTATAATGCATGTACATCATTTATATAGTTTGAAATTCATTCTATATGATCCTTGGGTTCATGAGTAGCATAAAACACTCCCTCATAGAGCTTATACTATCATGGGATTTATCCTTAGATCCATGAGGATATTTTTTAGTCCATCCATGGATTTACAAATCATATTATATTAATTATAATATCATGGGTGATATCCCTAGATTCTTGAGGATTTATGTTTTGGGTCCCATGGATTTGGATCTCAAGTGATTATTGGGGTGGCATGTTCATGTGACAAGGTACATGAAAATATGAATTTCTTTGAAGTTGGTATAGTCTATCTCATGAGGGGGGTTGCATTTAAACATTGGGTCGACGGTGGTTATTTCTTTATACAGTTATGAATATTAATTTATTTTATTCCACTAATAATGACACATGTGCATATCACTTCAGTTTGTGGATATATATGGGACCAAATTTTTGGTTCCCTATTAACTTATGTACTCCCATCCTACTAAGATAGCCACTACAAATGGGTACCTAAGAATCCTTCACTGTTCATAGGTTCAAGTTTGGAAGAGGCCTAGAAAATATTTATTGAAAAGGATAGCTCGGATGGGATTAGATACATGGATGAGGTGAAGCTAGGTGTTATAATAGAGCATCACTGTATTTATTTCCTTTCTTTTTTCTTGAATATAGATAATTGATCCAATGGGATACCATCTAAGTTTTTTTTCTACATGAATACAATAATTTATTATTGATGGATTCTATTTATTTCTTCATGTAAGTTTATTGATGTTTATTATTTTTCATGATACTATTTTTATTTTAACTATTATTGAAACTCTAATGTGAATGTATACTATCACCATGATAATTCCCTAAACCCTCACTACTAGTTAGAAGCCTCTTGAATATGGTGAGGTGCATGTGAGATCGTGTGGTGACCCGATATGGTCAGTGTACATAATAGATTTGGATGGGATGTTACAACATTGTATCATATCAATATTTTATTTTCATACTATTTTAGGATATGGTAGATGAAAGATATAGGATTATGTTATATCTTATAATGGATATTATGCTCATGTGTTAAAAACACCTTCATCGATGATATGTCCAGTGTACTAGGGGAATGGGGTTATTGTTCATGGAATTTGATTTTATGGATGACTAATTTCACATCATGTGAAGTATGTGATGTTTTGATTTATTATTTATTATATATTTTTTACTCTTGGATCATTAGTAATATTCTAGTTATTTAACTTTTGGCTCTTCGATCGGTGTGATTATGGGTCATTATGCAACATGTTCAGCATGTATGCTTCGCATGCGATGTGTGTGCTCACATGATATTTTACTGAAAATGAGAGTTTATCTATTTAATGTTTCAAAAAAACTATAAATTTTTATCTGTATAACTTAATGGTGGAATCCTATGATAGGTCTCAAAGAGGTCATCGAAATGGACAAGAGGGGGTAAATTTAATTCTTTTAAAATTAATTAGTTCATAAACATTATGAGAGAAAATATATTGGTTTAAATATTACATAATTAAACTACATTGATATAAGAAAAGTGTGAGAATAGAAAATGTTGGAAAGTAAAAGATGAACATAAGAATTTTATAGTTTTTTGACTCAAAATGATCGTACTCCACTCTTCGCCCCTCTCATGAACTGAGAGAGATTTCACTGACTATGGGATATCAACTTTGAATGATATTGAAAACTATTTACATACACCTTTTCACAAATAGATTTTTACCCCAATTAAATTGTCTTTTATGGGTTTAGAAAAAGGAAATAATTTTACAAGAGAATACACAACCTGTAATTTCATAAGAATTATCCTAACCTCTTTCCTCTTTCAGGTTTTTAAGGAACCCACTCTTTTGTTGTTGAAAACTTATCCCAGTATTTTATAGGTCCAGACCCAACCTATAGGTTCACATGCTCAGTCCTAACCTCACTTATGTTACATTTCTAGAGGAACCTAGTATTTTTAGGGGATATACTAAACCATAACTCTTATAGGAAAATTCCATTCAACATATATTTTACTAGTTAAGAGGAACACATTATTATAATGGTATAAACTAAACCTATCCTTCTAATATTATAGACCAAACCAAAACATAAATTTTTAGGGTAATATATCACCATGCAAGACTCACTAAGTTAGCTGATACAACACAAATAGTTATAGTATAGTGAAAGAATAAAAAAAATTAACCTAGTGAATGATTTTTTGGTGAAGATACTAGAGAATGAATCATTCAGTTCTCAGAACCATCTAAATGTTCAAACTATAATGATTAGTCATCCAATGGTGTACTCCAGAAAGGAGTTGAACAATCAAGATCCAGGACTCAGATACAAACTATAAAACATAAAAGATTAAAATAAGATTCATGTTTCTTATATCTTCAATTTATGTTTTGGACTTTTTTTTCTCCAAAATAGAAACAACTATTTCTCTACTAAATGTTCCTTGAATCACCTTTATAAATTACAAATATAAAAACATCACATGGAAGAATATTTTAATTCTTCTATGGGTATGACTATTATTATATACACAAATAATCATTATAATAATTAATATATAATAAAATATATCAGTAAATATTGAAAATAAATTCCCTAGAATACTCCTTTAAAGTATACAATATTTACTCTTCACATTCCAAAATTCAAATTTCAACATCGATCATGCTTATTTTCCATATAAATAGTAATAATGAATATCCATGTGATCATTATCTTGATATGATGTTGTAAAACAATTAAAATAGTATATAATAACAAGAATCGAGAGCCTTGGAATGTACCATGATAATAATTAAGGAAAACTCTTCATATTCCAATAGATTTAAATTTGAATATTTTATGTTTCATAATTTTCAACATAAAGATAAATACATGCCTAATCCTTTGATAATAATATATTTTTTATCATAAAAATTTTAAAAACAAATTTCATGTAATTTAATAGTTAATAAGTAATTATATAAAAATTATAACACTGGCTATATCTATAATAAACATGATGAAAATTGAAGTTTAAACTATTATATAAAGGCTCCTTCTTGGAATCCAAAAGACCCAGGATTGATTCTAGGTAGGAGAGAAATTCATCGGTATTGTAGAAGAACTATAGCAGGTCACTATAGTAGCACTATAGTAGTGGAGGAACTGTAGCGCTGGTGAAACTGTAGTGGAAGAGGTACTGTTGAGGGAACTTTAGCGGCGATGGTACTATAGCATCCCGGGTACTGTAGCAGTACAAATCACTAGAGGGATCTTTGGGCCAAAAAATAGGCTTTCATGAACCTGGGCCTTTGGGTTATATAATGGGTCTCCCTCTACCCAATTAAAAGAGGTATTTTCTTTGTTTTAATAATAAAATGAGGCTTCGGCCCCAACCTCTAAAAAAACAAAACCATGCATGAAAATCTAAAAAAAGGGATTTTCATGCATCTTTTTGTTTCTATATAGGAAAATCTCACCACATAATGGGATCAAAATATCTGAATCTATGTAAGTGTTTTATCTTGGTGAATTTATCATTTATGCAAGTCTGAAATTTTGAAAACAAATTGACATAAAAAAATTCATACATAAAACAAACCTTCAAAATGATAAAATTGGTTTTATATCTAGAGGAAGTATATTTATATAATTTCATTAACATTCCATAGTATTATGAATCACCTTAATATGGATTTTTTTATCTCATGTTAATGTTAAAATACATAAGATAAGTTAAACAAATTATAAAAATTTTAATCATTGTTAGTTCTCACATTTGAGTCTAGACATTGCCAAATTTTCACCCATAGAATTAGTTTCCACAGTCAGCTTCAACCATTTCAAAATTATAAATCATGATAAGTTCTCACAGATGGTTCTACAATTATCCAAATTTTTAGTAATGGCCATTTTTCTTAGCTAGTTCCAGAATTTAAACAAAATTCACATAGGGTCAGTACTCACAATCAGTTACCACAGTCAGTACTCATAGTCAATTCTCATGGTCAGTGCTTATGATCGATAATCACAGTCAATATTCAAGGTCATTTCATAGTACCAGTACTCTTAATTAGTACTCATGGTCATTTCTTGTGGTTATTACTCATGGTCAGTTCTCTTGTTTGGTACTCATGGTCAGTTCTCATAGGTAGTTCTAATTTATTCTAGTTTTTTTATTTCGAGGAATTTCTAAATTTTTGTTCCAGAATATGTTTGATGATATTTTAAGGCCTAAAATGACTTATTTATACAAGTAACCATTCATCAAATTTGTATTACAAGTTATAAATAATCCATACATAACAACTAAAGACATTGTAAGGAAATAAATATTATTATTTGATTAAGATTAAACGTACTTTAATTAATACACAATTTAATGTATTATTAAATTGAAAGTATATAAAACAAGAATATAATTCTAGTTATAAAATCATAATGTTGGTTAGGGAGCCATTAAATATTCTCTCCCATTTCTTGGTTACATAAAAAGGTATAATTTTTAAAAAAAAACTCCATCTTTTTGAAATAATTGTTAATATAATTTTTCAATAGAAAAAAATTAATTCTTTGAAATTGATACATAAAAATTATTTCATTTAAATTAAAACATGATTTAAAAAAACTATATTCCATAATATTCTTCAACATTAATATTTTAAAACATATACCAAGTTGCAAAAATAAATCCTTCTAGTTTAAAAACATATATTAATAGCCCACTTATTCGATGAGAATATTTTTAAATATAGTTTGTAAAATATAATTAAAACTCCTTTATAAAATAATCATTTATGAAAACTAGAAGTTTATGCTGTAAGTTAAAATTTTCTAGTATGTATGAGAAGACTTAAAAAATTAATATAATAATAAATTATTTATTGAAATTAAAAAATATTAAACTAAAAAATAGTTTCAATATTTTATAGATTTCATTATAAAGTAGAAAATTGCAGCATATGAACATACTCATACCCCCATTAATAAAATATGGAATTTGAATCTCCATAATTATAACTGAAACTAATTTTTTATAAACTATGAAACTAATTTTATTAATCATACACAATATTTTAAAACTGATAATAACTAAAGAGGATAATTTTGAAGAAAACATTTTAGAATTAAAATAAAGTTATATGCCCACTAATTTATGCATTATATAAATACATTAGTTAAAATAACTTGAATAAAAAAGGAAAATATCCTACTTAATTCCATATAAAATTATCTTGAATAAGAAGACAAGTATTATATTCAAATTGAATCCCATCTTAGATAAACTAGTAAATACATGATTAAAATTAAAATATTTAAAACATGTATACATTTGATTCTTGAAAATAAATTCTACACTTTAAAAGACTAATTTGTTTCTAAAAATATTTAATAAATTTAATTAAAAAACTATAAATTAAACATTGATAAAAATTTAGAAGAATGTACTAAATTTAAAATAATAAACAAGAATTTGTTCCCCTTTAATTTTGGATTTCTTTTTTTTAGAAAAAAATAAGACCAATTCAAGTATATCAAAAAATAAAATAAATGAAATATATACTTATTTAAAACATTTTATCATTATGAAAACTACACATATAAAACTATGTATAATATATTCTTATAACTAAAATATAAAATATGAATTCATAATTAAGTACAAGATTAATTCCCCATAAATTGATTCTTTCCATAAAAATGGAAACATCAAAATAGTACAAGAATAATTTTAATTCCATCACTGATAACTTATCCAAAAATACACATTAATGATAAAAGGAACCATAAACCAAGTTAAAAGATACATAAATAATTTTTCCAGATCCTGAATAATAATCATAAATATAAACAATATTATACCACTTGAGTAAAATAATTACGAGAAATATAAATATTTTAAACAAATTACAGTGTAATCCATCTTATAAAATGATGAAAGATTAAATATATAAATTCTAAAATAGATTTAAATCTATTTCTTTAAACTATAAATAATAAAAATATCAATCATATTTACTATCTTAGATAGAGAAAACATAGGTTCTATCATCCCATATGATAAAATAAATTCATACTATCAAAAATGATAAATAATAATTTTTAAATGTCTTGAAAACATGCGAAGGATAACTAAAAAAATGAATACTGGACTGAAGAAGAATAAAATACATATTAACTGGGTATAAATAATGGATTAATGTTAAAATATTTTTATATAAATAATGTCCTAATATCAAAATAATTTGAATTCATTATTTTTTTTATCTAAGTAGTAGATTGTTGAAATCGATGTTAGACATAAAATTATTTTTTTACCAAAATGCTAAGTGATATAAAAATGGAAATCACAAGCACAATGACCATAATATCCACATTTGAAGAAATTAAGGGAATAAATGAAATGAAACATTTCTTTTACAAAATAAAAACTAAGTATAATATGAAAAAATTAATCACAACTACGTCCATTAGATTTATCATCACATTTCATTAAATAAGAAGTCATGTAATAATTAACATTTGAAGAACCTTTGTTATAAAGTTTCCTTTTCAAATGAAAATTTTCATTCTAAACATTATCGAATTTATTTTTCAGCCTTTTAATTTTTTAATCAAATTCAAAATCATTAGAAACAATTTCTTATGTGGAAGAATATATTTTTATAAGATTTTCATTTTCATTTTTAAGCTTATTACATTTATCCACAACATTATACATATCATCTAACAATAAATTAAAACATATTTGTTTTTCTTCATTAATCAAGAAAATAAAATCTTCATTCATATTATTTTAATATTTAAACATCAACATTTCAAAAAAATATTATTTAATTTGATGGATATATCCTTTTTATTTTCATGAACCCATCTATACATTTATTTTAGTGAAACAAGTATGGAATGAATTTATTTTATTTTATCATTATATGAATCATATATCTTCTTTATATCTTCAATACATTACACTAAATTTATAGAATTGATAGAAGAATAAGACTCAAAATTAAAATCACTATATTTAGTTACACATTCCACACATATATTGCCAACATTTCTAGAATATTAACCCAGATCAATTGAAGCATCATGTGGAGGTGAAATTTTCACCTAAGAATATTATGTATGAAATAAAATATTAGCACTTTATTTTCGAATTTCAGTGTTGTTTCATAAAATTTTTTAATCACTCCATGAAATAAAATATTTGTTTTATTTTTTCTTAAACTTACTTTGAATTTTGAACTTAGTAAAATTTGATTTAATATTTTCTATCTTACTAAATACATAAAAATAATATTATTACAATCAAAATTCAAATGTTAATTATATTTAGTGATTTATCCTTCAGGAAGGTGGTTGTTTTCCTTTTTTTTAATAGGAGAGTTCATTTACATATGTCTATATTTTATATAATTAAAGAAAAAATATTTCCATTAATCTTAATATTCAATGGTAGTTTAATTAATATGTTTTAAAACATCTTGATTTGTGCTGCAACTAAAAAAATTCAAATTTTTTTAAGAATAATAACAAAAAACAATATTCATGACCATATAATAAAGATCATATTTAAAAACATATTATCCTTTAAAATAAACTGGATAATATTTATTTAAAACATAATACTTAATAAATATATCCCAAAATAGAATATCAATACTCCTTAGATAAAATTCTATTTGCATATTCCATGGAGTATATATACTACCATTGAAATGTGGTGGAAACATATGTGTCAAACCATTTTTATTACTCAAGTAATCCATCACTAAAATTATATTTACCTTATTCTTACTAAGAAATAGGATAAAACATTATCACAATTAATATAATCAAAAAATGAAGCATAATATTTCCTCAAGAGAACCATTCTATGATACTAGTTATGATGTATCAATAAATTTGACAAACTAACCTATCCTCAAAAAGGTTCCTCCTCTAATACCAATTGTTAGGTATAAGACATATCATCTAACTATACTTATCCATATAAGATCCAGGCTTTGATACCAAATTTTATGTATCAAGATAAAAAATGATATTTCTTTACTCTTAAAAGGTTATGGACCTAATAGCAACTATTGGGTCCCATAGAGTTGATAGAAATGGGCAAGGTAGTGGGGGTAAATTGTATTTCATTAAAAAATAATCAAAGTATAAACATTATAATATGAAATTTATTAGTTCAAATATTAATTAATTCAACCACATAGATATAATAAAATAGAGATAAAATAAAATTAAAGGGATGAAAAAACAATTTTATAGTGGGTTGAATCTAAATGATCATACTACACTTTTTGCCCCAATAATTAACTAAGAGAGATAAAACCCACCATGGTATATAAATTATTAATTAGAGTGAAAATATATTACATATTAAATTTTCAAACCTAGAGGATTAACCTAATTCCCTTGTATACTAAGAGTGTAGAAAAAACCCAACCTTTGACAGGAGAAGACCCAAACTAGACTTTCATAGTCTCCATTTTAACCTATTTCTTTTATCGGTTATATAAAAAACCTATTATTTTATGAGGGATAGCCTATCACAATCTTTTACAACTAAATACCTAACCTATACTTTTGTAGGATCATTAATAACCAATTTTATGTTATGGTTCAATAGGAACCTAGTCTTCCAAAGGGACAGACTAAACATATACTCTTATAGAGAAATAATTTCAACTAATATTTTATAGGATAATAGGAACCCAATATTCTAAGGTAATAGACTAATCCTAGTCTTCTAAGGGGTATAAAAACCCCAAACATACCATTTCTTTAGGGAATTATAACCATATAGAAGATGAACTATGAAACATAATACAACCAAGACAATTACTACATAATGAAATAATATTACATTTTAAACCAAGGAATGATTATTGATGAATATAATGATGAATAAATTAGGTATTGTACTTGCCCTTCAAGAATTTGAAATAATGATGCTTAGGAATACATCAGTTTTATTCAGTACGAATATGAACAATGAATCTCCATGACTCGGGAATTTTTCAGAATGACTATGTTAAATCAAAGTTATATCTAATATATATTCACTACATTTTAGAGACCTTAAACCTAGTAGATGGGAAATAGTGACCACATTATTACATTGGAATAATATATAAGAAATAAAATTTCAATGTACTGAATATTTTAGTAGTCTTAATTATCAAGATACATACATGAAATTAAAATTACATTTTAAAAAATAAAATACACAAATAATTTCCATTGTGATCACCATTATTTACCTTAGTGTATCCCTGCATATCAATCACAAGACACTTCCAAGTATCCTGTGGAAAATAAAACAAAATAAAAGGGTGATCTCAATTTCTTATTAAGGGTATGAATACAACATAAGCAATGAATAAATAAGTAATAATCAATATGGAAAGGTATATAACTAAAAAAAGGTAAATTAATAAATATATTGAGTATAATATGGTAAGGATAAATAATGATCAAATATTGATATATAAATAAACATGTGACATTGAAACTTAACCATGGATATTATAACTAATTAAATAATTAAATGGGTTATTAATGATTGAATTCATAATAATAGAATTCATAATTCCAAAAATCATAAATGTAACATAAATAACTCATTCAGATACCTCTTAACAATAATGCCTCATTCCAAGACATCATACACAAATGGTTAAGTCCACTGTTAAATACCCAAGAAAATTTGTCTCATTATACCTAACAATGCATTAATATGCTATGTAATTTAGGTCCAAAACAATCACTTAACAATAAGAATTTATTATTCATATGAAAGGGGTGAATCATAATCAAAATAAGCATTAATATTTAAGAAATAACATTTAAAATGTTAATATTTACCCCAATCAATAAAATAATCATAAACCATTCAAAGTAATATGGTGAATTGAAATATAATTGTACATGCCCAGTAAAACTAATCATAAACCATATGAAGAATTAATAATTATGGTATTATCACAACATATCCCATGTTTATAATAATTAAAATAAATGGTTTATGTCATTGATGAATTGAAATTCCATGAAAATTTAATTAAAAACCTTTTGGAGGAAAATAATATTTTCACATTGAAAATATTTTTAAAACTAAAAGTTCAGAAAATATTTTGAAATAAATTTTATTTTAAAATTATTTTATTTGAAAATGAAATTTGAAAACATATAAAATAATATTTAAAATTATGAGTTTTTATTACTGTAGAATATTTTGTTCGCATCGTACAAGTTAAAACAGTGATTCCTTTCACAGTTTCGGTAAAAAACAAATAGGCCTTATTTTGAAAAGAATATGAATATTCCAATAAAAATGTAAATATTAAAAATGAGAAAAAATTTATTTAATATATCAATTTGAAAATAATAAAAACATTTTTTAAAAAAAAATTAGAAAACACATATTTTATGAAAAATGGATTATCAACCAAAGAGATAAATACTGTCTGATTTTCTGAAGAAAAAACAATATCAATAATTTTAAGTAGAAATGATTGGTAAAATGGTAATATTACTTGAAAATGTTAATTAATAACTAGAGGATAAGAAAATATATTTATTTTAATATATAAATGTAATATAATTCCCCTATGTAAGACATAAATAAAAAACAAACTGAATAACTATACGTCTAAGAAATAAACCCTCACCAATTTGATAACTTTTGAATCATATGCCCCATGATTGAAATAAATTCAAATAAAACATTAAATAAAATGATGATAAATATATTCATGTTATAAATAATCATATTGATTATTATATAAACCACACAAAGGGATACATGGTGAATATGGCGTATGTCTCATAAAAGAAAAAGTGAGATGAAAAAACCTTACAACTTGTTTAACATCCTTCGTATGTGTCTAAAAATCATGTATAAAAAATATAGGTTTATTAAAAGTACTTTAAATAACCATAAACATATATTTAATACCATATATAATTTAATTATGTACTTACATCACTATTTTGATTGTAATTATTTGTTAAAATCACTCTTTTAAGTAATAATTTCTTTATTTTTCATGTATGTTTTGGTTTATTAATTTTGGTCCTTTTTATTTGATCATATTTAAACATATAAATAATAATATCCATGATATATATATATATATATTTATATATATTTATATAGTATAATCTATAAATTTTAGATAAAGAAAATGTATTAAACCATTCATGTAGATGATAAGCCATACATATGCATGACTGATGTTTCCATTTTCTTGATAGAAGGAAAAAATAAAAATAAATATTAATTAACATTTTAAAAAAATATATTATGTTATATATATCATTTAATTTAATATAATATATCCTTATTACCATCCATGTGAAAATAAAAAAAAACATTTCACATTATTATGCAGAGGTGGTAATCCACACATACGCACGAGCAACATTACTATTTTACAATGGACTAGAAGGTATGGATTTTTATGTGATATTACTTTTACATAAGTATTTATAAATCATAAATAATACATATATTAATTATCTTTTATCTTTACTACCTATCACGTGATGCATAAGCAAAGAACAACTCACATCGCTTTCTGAGGTGGTTTTTCGCCGTATACAAAAGTGATATTATCGTATCACGTATGAAATAGAAAGTAAGATGGTATATGTGATATTATAATTAAAAAGGTATTATAATATCATAGATATCATATAAATATATTAAATCCATTATTAAATCCACCATTTAATGATGGTTATGGAAAATGATCTACATCGTTTTATGAGGAAGTGGTCCTCCATACACACGATCAAAGGTTTCGTTTTCTATTTGATGGAAGTGGAAAGAGATATATGTTATTAAATTAACATAATTACATATAATTATATTTTATATAATTTTTTTATTATATTGGACTATTTTTTAATGTTTAGAAGTATATAGAAGAATATGTAATATGAAAAGGAATAGTTAAAAACATTATCTCTTCTTCGAGGAACCTCTTTATGATTAACTAAATTCTTCCAAGATTGGATTCCTAATATTTCCATGGCCTCTAGGATTCATAGAGGGATTAAAGGAACGGATTTGTTAGTTCTTAGTAGATACAAAATACTTGAGATGTTTGTAAATGGTAGGAGATTGGTTTACATTTATAAGAGGGGGAGAGGACACACATGGTACTTTTGAAAATAATCAATTAAACCCACCTTTTTAACATGACACAAGCCTATAAAATGGGTTATTATAAAACCATAGAAAATATATGGTCAAAATATGACCAAAAAATGGTTTCTTGAAAGAATTTAGTTCATTTTCACCCTTATCTTTTTAGTTTAACCCCCTATATACCCAATTTAACATTAATTGGGGAAATTATTTTTTACTATCTTTACTATTCATAATGGTCCAAAATTAAGATGAATTATTCGATAATATAAATTATTCAAATTTCAATAAATTAATCCATTATTAAAAATTAAATTCACGTAATTGGTACACTTCTATTCAAAATTATACCTATAGATGAGATGAAATAGTGGGTTTCCAATGACAAAATTCAAGTAATAAAAGAAAATTTTCATATCAAAATTAAATATTTTATTTATTATAATAACCAAAATTTGGTAAATTATAATATTAATGAACTGATTTTACAATGAAAAAAATTATAATTTAACTTTATAAATAATTTAAACTAAAAGGCAGTTATCAATTAAAATTAAATATTTTTGTTTAGTCTTAAAAAATTAATATTTTTAGAAAACACTAAAAAAATTAACCCAAAGATAGTTTTGACATTTATATTTCAAAACATATGTTTATTTTTTGAAATAAATTTTCAAAAATTTGTATAAAGTAAATTTAAATTATGTGCACAAATCCTGATTATTCTACCATTCATAAAATATAGTTTTTTGATAAAACATTTCTTTCTCATTCAAATTGCTCTTATGTTATTTCTAATATATAAATAACCATAAAATTTATTTTATAAATATTTAAAGCATATAATTTATATAATTTAGTTAGTTAAATTCATACCCACCAAATTAAAAGCTAGTTTATAATGTTCATGTTTAATAAATAATATTTTTAAAGAGTGTTGCATTTTAGTTAAACTTGGTGTTGTGTGCATCGTAATCTATCAAAGAAATTAAACTTATTTTAAAATAAATATAGTATAATGCATATATGTGCCATATTTTATTATAATATTTTTGTTGTCTATAATACATTCAATGAAACATTATTTTCATATTTTAATATCTCAGTGTGTTATATTATACCCCATTAAATTAATTATGTCCTTTTAATTTAATTTTGATCTTGATCATCAAGAGTTTGACAATTGAAAATTGACTTCTTGAAATCCTGCATCAGGATAAGGGTTAATAAAAAATCATATTGATAGTAGATAATGATATATATAAAGTTAAAATTTAATAATCATATAAATATATTTCGATGTATGAGAAAATTGGTAGAGAGTAAAGATATGGACATGAAAGAACAACATAATTCTCAAATAATTATGGAGGGTGATAGAGAAAATTGATCAAAAAAAGTTGTATGGTCAATAAAAAGTCTAAACCCACAAAACCATAAATCTTTTATGACTTAATGGATCGTTTGATTTATCATAAATGAAGGTTATAGGATAACATTTATGTTTCATGATCCTTCTCTTGGAGTTGAGGAATCCATTTAACAAATAGAATTATATCATATGAAAATGTACTTATATGATATATTCCTATTTCATAAGAACAATTTCAACAATTATTTTTTCTTTTATCAATTCCCACTTCATTTCTTACTCTAATAAATGAATATCCAAAAATAAATTTTTATGCCTGAAGCACATTTAATAGATTACTATAATTCCATGTAATTCCTCCTGTCTATAAATATTTCCCAAAATAAAAATGGTTTAACCATATTATACAATACACACAAAGTCCATTTTTTCCATTCCATGTATACTCAACCTTTTGACTCACCCAAATTATGTCTCTTTAAATTAAAATTCCAAATTTTTTGAAGTAATTCCAACAAATAAAATTATATTCCCTAAAAAATATAATGAAGATCATAATGTCATTTTCAAAATATTTTAATACCTTTGTCACCATAAAAATTTCAGGAAAACAAAAATTCTTCCAAAAATTAAATCACATGTTTTAAAATATATTCTATAGATTCAAACATGTAGTAAACTCCAAAAAAGATAACATAAACCATCAAATCACTAACTAGTTTCATGGTCACAAATTCTATCCCATAAATATATGTTTATCATTATTATCTCAACTTCGATAACATAAAATGGTTTGTCTTCCCCTACTCATGTGTTTTCCAAAATGATCAACTTTTCACTTAATCAATTTACATTTTACTACTCAACACATGATTTCAAATACTTAATGGAAAACTACTGTAGTAAAATCCTTATAAATTTCATTATTATTATAATAAGAATATCATAAATAAAATAATTTTACAACATATTTTATCCATATACACAATAACATTTATCATCCCACTTTAGTTATATCAATTTCATAATCTTGACCTTTATCACTTTTCTTATACTGATATATATTCCCTTGACGCATGGCGAATTGATTAGAATAGTGCCTCGTCGCCTTATAGTTAAAGCATTGTACTTTGAGGCATTATCACATAACCTTATATTTGTGATCATGATAGCTTATTTTTCACACTTTATGACAACCCATTTTACACTTGTGAATGTACCATGGTGATTATTTCCATAAATATCTCATGTGGGAAAATCCTTCTTTACCTTCTTCTATTTATCCATTTTATCTCTTTCGTCCACTTCTTCTCTTGTTTCCTTTAAATCCATAGGACTTGAAGAATTCTTTCTATATACTGATAGCACATCATACTATGTCCTCATATAATGAGAATTTTTAGGAGACTTGTTCCATTAAATGTACTAGATTAATCCCATCAATGAAATGTTAAATATTTCTCATTGGATTACTTATATAGTCCATAATAAGACTTGTTAAACTTGTATAGTTGTCTTTATACATAGCTACATTTTCCTCTTCTTTCTATTATAGACTCAAGAACTATCTTTCCATATATGCTCATCACCTGAGGCGATTTTTTAGAATAATTGTAGCTTAAAATCATACCATTCCCAATTTTTTATTTCATCTTCATCTTTACTATTTTAAATTAATGTCCACCATTCATATGGATATTATTAGAGGTGATGAAATAAAATTACAACTTTCTATCCTTCTATATATCTCATAGCAATAAATATCTTCTCTAAGAAACTTATCCATATCTCAGCTAAAAATAAATGTTTCGTACCATTGAATGATGTATTTTCATTATGTATAATTTTGTCTAACTATGATACACCATGTGGTGGGTCAGTATGATTCTCCATATGGGAATAGTTATTACACATAACCTAAGGCAGCTCACCCAATATGGTTATAATCTAATCAGTTCCACTTGTAGCACCAGCTCTAGAATAATTATATTTATAAGGAGGGATATCCCTACATGGAATATGCTCATTGATAAGGTTCCCTTTACTTTTTTATATGCGCTATTTCTAAATAATATCATACATAAGATTAGATCTTAACATTATGAAATATGATGTATAATGCCATAACTAGTGAAAAACATAACATAAAATGAAAAAATTATTCCTAGCTAATATGATAATATTAAAGGTTTATTCTTTAGGGATATCTTTATTTTAAAATCCATTAAACTGTTTCGTAAAGAAAATTAAAATTATCTGAAACACATCCCCTAGGAGTGTCAAACTAGGTGTATAGTAAGGCCCATTTTTAAAATCTGAGTGACAATAAGGTCAAGTCTGATGTTCCATGTTCCTAGTTATTGCCCTAAGTTATATCTATTCCAAAACCACATCTACTTTTAGTATACATACATTGATGTATTTATAGGAAAATCCACATAATTTATTACATACCAAAACATTATATTGTTCTTCTATACTTACCCAAAAAATATATCAAAGGTCCATATTCCCAAATATATGTTTTATAAATCTAGATCCAAATGTTTTGACTTAACTATCCTCCAATACCAACTGTATTTACCCCTAACAAAGAAGCCTGAAGCTAGTGGTTACTTTCTTACATTGGCACAAGATATAAGAAATCTCATCCTAATAGACTAAATAGTTGAGTATTCTTTATAAAATAAATACATACTTGAAATTCACTTTACATTTTAAAACATAAAATACACAAATATTTTTCTTTGAGATCTCTATTATTTTCCATAGCATATTCCAATATATCAATCACAAAACATTACCTATTATCTTGGGGAAAATAAAAAAAGAAATGGCAAGACCAGATAATCTGTAAAGGTATTCGTATAAGATAATAAATGAATAAATTAGGTATAATCAATATAAAAAGGTAAATAACTAAAAATCATGTCATATAAACAATATTTAGATCATAATATATTATAAATAAATGATGATCAAGTACTAACATTTAAATAATCACATGAACTTGAAATTAATAATGAATATTCTAAATAATCAAAAATCAAATGGAATATCAATGATTGAATTCATAAATATGGTTTGAATAATTTAAGTAATCATAAACATATTTTCAAGAAAATTTTCAAAAGACTTATTACCAATAAGTCCACGTTCCAAGGCATCATACATAAACGGGTAAGTCTTCAGCCAAATACTCAAGAGAATTTTCCTAATGAGACCTACTGATGAATTGAGGGGTTGTGAAATTAAAAGGCCCACCCATCACTTAATAATTAAAATTCATCCCTGATATTAATGAGTTGAAATAAAATAAACATAAACATACATAATGAAAAACTAAAAAAATTATTTATAATACTTATCCCAATCAATAAACATTATTATAAACCATCTAGAGGAACATGGGGAATGGTAATAAAATTGTACATCCTGAGTAAAACTGATCATAAAACATATAGATAAATAATAATTATGGTATAAATAGAAAATATCCCAAGGGGATCAAAATTAAAATAAAGGGATGATGTCATTGAAGAATATAAATACCATAAAATGTCACTAAAAACAATTTTGAGGAAAATAATATTTTTACTTTGAAAATATTTTCAAAAAAAAGTTCCAAAAATAATTTGAATATATTTTTCTTTGAAATTAACCTTTTTATGATTGTAAAATAATCATTAATACATTGATTGGTCATGATGGAACAAAATTTCATTCATATCATATAAATAAATAAAAAATACTTTCACATATTTAGTAAAAGACTAGCATGACTTGTTTTGAAAATTATATGAATATTCCTTTGATATTTTTTAAAATTATAAAAATGGGTAATTATTTATTTAACAAATCATTTGAAAAGGGATAAAAATATTTTTTGAATAATTTTTATAAAAATTATATTTTTATGAAAAGGGATTTTCTACAGAAGAGATAAATATGTTCTGATTTTATTAAATACATGTTCTCAATCATTTGAAGTATATAAGGGTGAAATTTGTATAATTAATTGGAGTAATCCTGAAATAGGGGAGAATAAAATATATTTATTTTAATATATAAATATCAATAATTAATTTAGGGGAGACTGAAATAAAAATAATTTCAAATAATAATGAGATTGTAAAATAAACCCTTACATTTTGGTAAATTTTTAAATTATAAGACCCATGAAAGAATTTAATTAAAATAAAACATTAAATACCATTAATATAAATATATTAATGATATAAAATATCAAAAGGGGAATTATATACACCATACAAATGAATAATATTGGAATATGGTGTATTTATCAAGAATGTAAAAGTGAGATGGGAAACCCTTACCACTTGTTTGACTTCCATCGTATGTGTCCAAACCTATAGTATAATAAATTTAATTTTATTAAAAATACATTAAAGAACCATAATCATATAAATTATACCATATATTATTTACATATATTCTTTTATCAGACGTTTGTTATCAATTATTTGTTAAACCCTCCATTTCATATGATAATTTCTTTTTTTCATATATATTTTGGTTCAATAATGTTGGTCCTTTTAATTTGATCATGGGATTATAAAGAATTATTAAAATGATATTAATATAGTATTAATTAATTATATATTTATTTAGATAAATATATTAATGTTAGAGATAGAAAGTGGATTACACCGTCCAAGGAGACTGTAGGTTGTACGTATGCATGAATGATGATACCATTTTTTAAAATGATGGAAAAAAAAGGAAAATAAATTTTAATTAACAATATATATTTATTATTTATATATATATATAATTTATTTCAATAAATTCCATCGTTATTACCATCCTTTTAAAAATAAAATGAGTACCATTTCACATCGCTACATGGGGGCGGTAGACGACACGTACACATGAACAATTTTATTGTTTTTGAATGGATTGTATGGTAAGAATTTATATAAGATATTATATTTCAAGAAGTATTTTTATATCATAAATATCACATATATTAATTAAATTTTGTCCTTTATAACTTCCATGTAATGAGTAAGAAAAAAAATGAATCACAACACTTCACGAGGTAGTAGTTCATTGTACACACAAGCGATGTTATCATATCCCTCCTTAGAAGAAAATAAGAAGTTGTATTATTTATGATAAGTAAATAAATGTAAAAACATCACAAATATAATATAAATATTCTAAATAAATAATAAAATCTATTCTTGAAAGGTGCTGATGGAAAAAAGAACTATATCGGTTCGCAAGGCAGTAGTCTGCCATACACACGATCGACAGATTCATTTTCAATTTTATGGAAGTTGCAATAGATATAGGTTATTACATTACAAAATAACATCTCAGTATATAGGATATACTAGTTTTATTATTTTTTTTATTGTTGAAAAATATTATAAGGATTTATAAGAAGAAGTAAAATGATAACGTATAGTTAAAAATATTACCTCTTCTTCGAGGAACCTCATTAGGTTTAACATAAAGCCTTAATAGATTAGATTTCATATATTATAAATTATTATATTTTTTGGGGAGGGATTTAAGGATGATTTTTTTTCTTAGATATGTTGAAATAAAGGTTCATGTGAATGTGGATAGGGGAAGATAGTGAGTGGGCTTTTATAAGTTGGGGAGAGGACACCCTTAGTATTTTTAAAAGGAATCAGTTACACCCACATTTAAATCATTCCAAAAGATTAAAAATGGGACATTATTGAGTAATATAAATTATATGGTCTAACTATGTCCCTAAAATTGGTGTTATACAAGTTTTTAGGTCATTTTAACCCTTATTTTTTAATTTAATCCCATAGTAAACCTTTTTTTACCATTATAAAAATAATTAATTTTTTATGTTATTACTATTTATAATGGTCAAATATTAATTTGAAATTATTATATAATATAAATTATGCTAATTCCAAGAATGATATTCATTTCCAAAATTCAATTCAAAGAATTGATGAATCCAACTAAAACATTATACCTGTAGATGTGACGAAAAAGTGGGTTTCCAATGATAAAAAAGTCACATAAGTATAAATTATTTTAATATAAAAATTACAATTGAAATTTATTCCAATAAAATAAATTAGATAAATTTTAAAATATTTTTATTATTTTTACTTTAAATCCATTTAAAATATAATTTATCTTTATAAATAATTTAAATAAAAAGTTAGTTTTAAATTAAAATTCAATATTTTTCACTATTCTTAAAAATATTAATCTTGTTGGAAAATTAAAAAATTCACACAAAGATATTTTTCAAATTTTTATTTAAAAAAAATTAATTTTTGAAAATAAAATTTCATAATTTGTCAAATTTTAATTTCAAATTATATGGAAAAATAATGAATATTCTGCTATTCAGAAAAATATAGTTCTTTTTAACATTTCTTTCTCTTTTTATTGGTTATTATTTTATTTACAATCAATAGAAAATCATTGAATTTTTTTATAAATTTTTAAATGAAAAAAATATTTTATTTATTTTTATTCATTTCTTCTAATATAATGGCTAGGTTATAATTCTCAGGTTTAAAGAATAATATTTTGTAGTGTGTTGTGTTTCATTTAAATCTGTTGTTGTGTGTATCACACAATATTGAAGAGATTGAAGTTATTTAAAAAATAAATATATCATAAAGCCTCAAGTTATTATATTTACTTCTAATATTTCTACTATAGGTTATAAATTATACTAAACATGATTTTCATATTTTAAAATATCAGGGTGTTACAAGCATGCATTGGACTTTTTTCCACCAAAATAGAAATGTATATTTTCTCCACAAAAAATAACATGAATCTCATTTATAAATTCTGATGATAAAAAAACTTCACATGGACATAAATTTTAATTATTATTTAAGAATGAAAATAATTTTATACACAAATAATCATTATAATAATTAATACAATAGTAAATGTAACCATAAATGTTGAAAATAAATTCCTTGTAATACTCCCCTAAATCATGTGACACTAAGTCTTCATATTTGAAATTCAAATTTAAACATTGCTCTATCTCGTTTTACAAATAAAGGGAGGCAATTAATATATGTGTGATCATTCTATCAATATCATGTTTTGAACAATTAAATCAGTAGTTAGTAAAACTCATTGATATCCTTGGAATGTTCCCTGATAATAATCAAGGTTGACACTTCTTACTGAAAATTAAATTTTTTTATTATCAAATAGCTTTTTAGGAGAAAGTGAGAACCACAAAGACCAATGTTACAACCAAATAAACCATAAGTGAAGAAAAAAACATGGAAAAATATAGTACCTATCTCTATCCAACAATAAAAACGTGACTGTAAACCTTAACCAATGCATGAATACTTAGCAAGCAGTCTCGTGCAGAGATGCATGGGCACAAAATTGATGGCATAGTCATACCCTCTCTATCTTCCAAATCCAAATGGTATGTGTTGGTGAAGGATCCATGCTCTAAACCCCATCTGAAGTAGATCCAACTAATTTTCTAGATGCTTGACACCAAAACATAATAATAGATCACACAAAAAATTGGTCCAAAAGCAAACTCAATCCAACCCATAAAACCTCCCAAACCAAGCAACAAGTTTCAATAAGTTTAAATAGAGTCATTGAAAATTAATTTAAGGTTACCAAAATCCATTTCCCTAAAAAATTTCCATGAGATAGATGTTAACTAGAATTTTGGTGTCTCCATCAACAAATTTGTATCCTTAGAGGTCAGTTTTTCCATGACTATATGTACTCCTCAATGTTAATATTCCCCTTATTGAATCCCCCAACCAGAATTAGGTTATGTTTGTCAACCCAGGTGTATTGCTTCTCATTAAGGTTCTCCCTTAAAGGACTCCCCATCATTTTAGTTGCCTCCTCCTCAGAATCATTAAGAAAAAATACCCACCCAACCACTTCTTCCTCGAAACTTAGAAGTAATTTCAAAGGTTGGCCACCCTAGTCCCCTGGTCTCTAGTGTTTCACCTCCTCAAATTCTACCTTTTTGTTGCTTACCTTCCTTGCAGATCGAGTCTCCAAAGGAGGTGGTAATGAGGAGTAGTTAATCCTACCCTTCCTCCTAGTATTACTCCTATTATAATTCAATCTTGATGATTCATATTCCGAGTGAATGAGATCTTATCCATTTTCTTCATTCACACAACCCTGAATTGCCTCAGGCAATTTAGATAGATCAAAACTCAAATCCACCACAACAAGTCCTTCAAACCTAGTGGTCAAGTGGATTGAGGACTGACTCCTTGAGATAGGTCCCCCTGATTCCCCATCACTAGTTTGATAAGCTACCTCCTTATTAGGTTCTTGCATCCCCTCACACAGATCTGGATCAGATCTAAAATCAACCTCTAGAAGGCCCTTGTACCTACTGATCAAGTGAACTTGAGTGTCAAAAAATATGAGCCCCCTGCTTCCCCATCTTTGTTTAAAACATCCATATCCATATTGTACCCTTGCTTCCCCTTACGCACATCAACATTGACCATCCTTAACTCCTCAACAAGAGGGGTAGTCGACACCACCTTCTTACCACTCGTCGTCTATTCCATGACTGCATTACTCCCATTCCTATGAATTTCCACTTGAACATCCTCATGTTGTGTCATTCCCTCACCCTTCCACACAATATAGTTAGAAGGAACTGCTAGTTCCTACCTCATTCTGCTAAATACCATAGACACCTTGGGTTAATCTGATGAACCATGACCTTCTTCCCCATGTTATAACTAGTAACACCCTCAATATCCACATTGCAGTCCACTGGAGTGTTGATGGGTCATTCCTCATCCATCGGTAGTAAAAACTGAGGATCCCAACCTATATCCTCTCTATCCGCTGCTAACTACTCCAATCCAGTTTCTTCACATACCTCTGAAACCTTTCCACTACCACTTCCCGCTATCCTAGTCGCAACCCAGTGACAAACCTCCATCGAATGGTTGCCAAATGCCCTGCCCACCAGAATTGCAGACCCCCATTGACCAACATTGGAAGGGTGCCTTAGCCGCCTACATGTATAACAAAAAACATTCTAATTATCATAGATCACATTCTATTTTCACCTATACTTCTCACTGATTGTAATCTATACATGATCAAAGGGAACTCTAGACACGCCCAACTCAACACACACTCATGGATTAACAGGGTGACAAACGGACTTTGTGCGGCTATCTAAACATAAATACCTACTGATAATTTTGTCGAGCAATCTGATAACAGAAGGGTTTTGGAACGGTAGTGGAAGGTTAGGGAAACTAACCCAAATCGCAGTGAAAGGTAAATCGTGTTTCATGTGAAACTCAAACGACCATCAAAATAGAAATAACCAAAAACAATTACAGCACTGGGGAGCCCTCGACTAAGTGCTGATGAGGTCCTCCTCCCATGTAAATCAGATCATGATGTGATGATTGTCAAGCAATCCCATTATCTCCCTTTCTTGAAGGTCCCATGAATTGAAGACGAACCTATTAATGGAATAAAGCAAAGGCCTTCACTGCTTAAAAACTTTCCAACCTTAAATATACAATATACAATATTATTTTTATCCCTACATGACTTATATTTATAAAATTTAATTACATTTCCATATAATCAAGAATCACCTTAATTTGAATTTTTTATATCATGTTATAATCAAAATATAGAAGATATGTTAAATATTTTTCCAAAATTTTACTCATAGTCAATTCCCTATGTCAGTTCCAGAAATCCCCATATTTTAACTCATGCTCAGTACTCATGGTCAATACTCATAGTTATTACTCATGGTTAGTTCTTGTGTTCAGTACTCACAGTCAATACTTATAATCAGTTCTCATAGTTGGTACTTATGGTCAGTTGTCACGGTCTATACTCAAGTTAGTTCTAAACATTACTAATTTTTCAATTTCCATACATTTCCATATTTTGGTTCCATTATATTTAAATCGATATTTTAATGTCCCAAATGTCTTATTTGGCTTAAGAACACATCCTGAAACATATAAAACATGTTTTGGAAAATCAATAAATTAGAAACTAAAGAAATTTTAAGAAAATGAATATTCTGAAATGATAAAGATAAATAATACTTTACTTAGTATATCATTTAAATTATTAGTAATTTTAATGGAAATAAAACAAGTATATCATTGTAATTATAAAAAAGTGTGGTTTGTGGATCCACTAAAAATTATATTGAGATAATCTACAATATATATTTATTTTAATTATAGGTGATAAGGGTCTATAGTGTGGTGTTATACATTGAGTAATATAAAGTCCCTTAGTGTAAAGATTTATAGATATCATTTATAGGTCAGTACCAAAACCATGTTCCTTAGTTATAAACCCCTTTCAAGTAAATCTAATTATGATACAAGATTTATAAACACTCATACCATGTGACTATAATATTTCTGTTAATCAAAACAGTTCATCATGGATAATGTCTATATATATAGGTACTAATAGAAGTTATCAGGATTCTCATTGGGGTAGTACCTTAACAGGATTCCTAGTGAGAATCCTTGTTGTGAGTAGCTTATTGAATTTTCATGTGACAACTACTATGTATATGATATAGGAGTCCCTAGAGTGGGTAGTTAGATAGTGATATTTGATGTGAGGTTAAATAAGGAATATAAAGTTGTTACTTGTGATCTTTGACCTACCTGAGATATGGCATATGGGTTATGTCAAAGAGGATAGTACCATGAGACTGGATTAGGATCATGGTGAGATGAGTGTTATGATTGAAATGTGAGACATTATCCCATTAAATCATTGAAATAATAAATGAAAATGCATCTCAAAAATAGGGTTAGCCCAAGAATGTGATGTATTAGTGGAGGGATGTATGAGTAGGTTCTTTAGGTTAATATGATAGTGTATGTGTGGTTCTACGAGTTAAAAAGTTTTGTCACATGATACCAAGTAAATTATGTGATGACTATAGCCTTAGTAATGAAACATTTATTATCATAGTGAGAATTATAGGGTATGAATAGTATGATACATCACATCTTATACTTGAGATTCACCTTCACGAGTGTAGTGGAAACACATGTATATGATTTTGATTTATTAATCGAATCCCATATCAATTTGTGTTTAGGTTACTAGCATGTAATGGGTGAAATTATTGAATTTGAAGAGTAATGTCAATGGTGATTTTTTTAGTTATGATTGACATTCTTAGTGCATGGTTAGTGGTTTAGTCACTTTATAATTGGTTTTATAATTTGTTACACATGTTAACGAGTTAGGTTCTATGAATAGGTTATACAATGTTGTACACTGTTGGGATTAGTTGAGGCTGAGTTTGATATTGAAGAAAAATATGTGAGTAGAATGATTACATATGAATATTAAGAGTGTTTCTATTGAACTATGGTTTTTAGAGGGTCATGTGCATGATGAGGATTGGTGATATCCATGAGAGCATTAAGGGATTTATTTCCTAGGAAAATAACTATTAAAGCTAAAAGTATTTAACTCCAAGAAACATAGTTCACAATGTGAATTATTTCAATGAATGGATCAGAGGTGTTGCCTTTAATATGGATGATAACATTGTTAATGACATGGTTCCAGGACTTGGTGGTGATGAGTACAACTAGGGGTAGTGGACCATGTGTATTTATGTGACCTGTTATGGTTGTATTTTGGGAGTGGAATCATTAATTCTATATAGTGGGGTGTGAGTTAATGTCCATTAGGGGATTTTTCCACTGTTATTTATGGAATTTTGGAAACATTCTATATGAAATTAAAGTGATGGAGGAATATGTTCCAAATAATGTTTCCATACTAGTGTTCAAATATGGTAGGTTAGACCATGTGTATTCATTACGTGTGGTGAATGATAGAGAATGGGTCATGGTGATTGGTAATTATATATAATAAATCAAGAAGGGATACTATAATGGAAGAGAGAACTATTTTAGTGATGGGACCAAGGCCCTTATGTTGGATAGTAATTTCCACAATGAGGCCCAATGATAGATAATAAATTGGAATTTTCATGTTGATGATATGATAAATAAAATTATATCTAGTTCTATTATCAACACCAAACATGAAATTAAAACTCAGTTTGGGATGGGGTCTGGATAGTGTCATTAGGATTGGGATAATTTCTAAGCAAAGAGAGCCTGAGTTGACATGGGTGATTCAATTTCATTGATAAATGTGACTGTGAATAGGTGTTTTATTACCATATTAGTGGATGAAGTTGTGTTTTTTTATACAAGTAAGCTATAAAATGTTCAACTAGTGTATGTTTAAGAGATTTAATGTAGTGGATTAGAAACTACATCAAGTCAATGTTTTGGGTAAGATAATTGTGTTATGATGAATTGATTGGGACTTTTGAAGAACCTCTGATATATTTATGGTTACACATAGACCATGAAGTCATATTCATTCTGATTAAAAATTGGAAATAGTTAGTGGTACTATATTTGGACTAACATTTCTTTTGGATATTGGGTGTGATAATTTGGTAACTGCATCAGAATCATTTTTTGACCATTGAGGATGTATTTTAATAAAGAATTTATAAACTTTGAAGCACTATAGTTAGGATAACCATTGGTTGAGCATGTGATTAGTTTATGACTCGGTGACATCTCATGAATGATGAGTGTAGTTGTATAAAAACACATAATTTAAAAATTATTTCATGAGGGGGGTCTTATTTAAAATAATTTATATCGTTGATTTTGAATTTCTGCTATTAATTTTCTTATATTATTCAAAAGAAGTTCACTTTAGGGTAATAATAATTTTTTGTCCTCTGTAAGCTAGGTTTGATGAATAAATGAATTGGAGATACTTTATAGGGATGATAAGTGTTTTGGTAGGGAGATTATGATGCCCTTTTTCTATAAGGGTTATGGAATTAAATAGGAATTTGAATTTTTAATTAATTAGATGGTTGTTTTGGATATTTGTGACTCAAAATTGGGATATAAGAGTTTTAATGTATTGGAATAATTTTGGGGATGAGTAATAAGTGTAACATAGTGACATGAATTATTAAGAGAAAACCATATAAGATAAAGAGAATAGTTAGGTGTATGAGGATAATTGATTCTAGAAATAGAGGCCATAAACTAGTCGGTGGGTGGGGAAGTGGCCCTTTAATTTTCCTTGGCCACTAGCCAATAGTTGTGGACACTTTCTCCTCAGTAAGATCTTGAAGCATACTGGTGTGGTTATCCTAATATTTTTTTAGTGGGTTCATTATAAAAAATTGATTAGATCCTAAGAGATTTAAAGTCCTAAAATGATTGAGAGAGATTCATTCAACCAACTCCACTATAATTATTCCCTTGTTTCCCCTTATCTAAGGTGATTTTGAGAGATATTCATAATATATTTCAAGGAATGAAATATTTTACATTTCCATTCATGAACTTTCCATTGTAGCCCTATGTTTTTGGGAGATTTAAATTTTTAATTTGATAATGATATCAATAGAACATGGAGAAATAATATGAGAATTATTGTGAGTTGGATATTCATTTCTATAAGGCATCTTAGGAGGATGGTATCAATCCATCACATGTATTTTTGATTAAGGTTTGTTTCCTTGTTTTTTTATTATGTATCTCAATGAAAATTATGTGAATTTATCATTTGAACAATCATAAAATTTTGGTATCTTTCCTCTATTTCATAGAGGATGTCTCAAGACAGTGTATATATGTAATTTCCTACATTTTATTGAATGTATATTGTGTTTCCAAATTTTTTAATGTTTTATATTGAAATTAAATTAATCTTTTTAATGTTATGGTTTCTCGTGTTATGTTTTTTTATGAAATGGTATAATGGATGGATTGTGAACCTTCTAAAAGTGGTTGGATGTAGTTTGGGAGAGTAGATGTAATCAGTGATATTTTAGTTATTTTAACTTTTTTAATTATTATTTTTTATTATTTATAAAATATAATAATTTATTGATTGTGATTATTTTGAGATATAAAAGTCCTTTATTTAATTAGTAGTTCTTGGATGTTCTTATAAAATGCTTCCCAATACTCGATAGAGGTACTGAGTTACACATTAATGAAGAAATAACTTTGATTGAGGTAGGAAGTCCATAACCATCACCCAATTTTTTATGTAGTTTAATTATGATTACGGTATGAAAGGCAATATAAGATATCAGTAATATAGTAAATGGACCATGAATCAAATTATTTTTAATTAAAAATGTTTTTTATTAATAAAATATAATCCTTATATATATATATATTTTTTACAATGTTCTCATGGCCACAATGGACACATGTGCACTGGTTGGACATCTGGGAAATTAATGGTCGGGAGTATATTCATAGTCATGTAACTTATGATATGTGAACCCAGTGAGAGTAAATAGATAAATAATTATGTGAACAAAGTCAAACATATAGGGTCCTATAAACCAATTGGGTAGTGATGATTTATGAATTTGGATAATTGGACCATGTTTTCTTCTTTGAATTGTGAGATGTATTAAAACTATTGATATAGATGAGATTGGTATGGAATTAATGGTAATATATGACTTATTTTTTTTTCTTTTGGTTATTTCATTAGTTGGGAGTGAAGAAATACTACTTAGGGTTATCCTTGGGTGTCACCATATATGTAATGACTCGTATTTTACATGTATTATTTATGGATATTGTATAGATTATTTACAAGACTAGGTGATGAGACAGAGTGTGATTCTAAGGATCATTGTGACCAAAAAAATGAATGAAATATATAAAATATATTAAACATAACACATGTGTATTATTCCTAAAAAGGTGGAATAACTTCTAAACAATATCCTAGATCAGAAATATGAGGGAACATTTGAGTTTAGAATGCGATGTTTACCCTAGGTGCAACTTAGACTTGGTCGGTACAAGTCAGTTTTTGAAAACACATCGCGGGTGTAAAATTAATAAAATGAATAAAATAATTAAACAAATTACTTTATTTTTTGTTGATTCAATGAACTAATTCGCTTATTTTATATACAATTATGAAGAAATAATAGGGTTATCCTCATAATAATGGAGCCATTGGAGAACCCTTAGATAGAGCATTGGAGAATCTCTCAGGTTAACAACAATCTGATCGTGGATCGACCATTGATGAAACACATATTCAATGGATCTCACCAAAGAACATGGTGAATACATGTTTTTCATCAGCGATTGATCCAAATCAAGTTAGGATTTTTTTTCATTGTATTATCTCCTAATTCTTGATTTCTATGATGAATTAGAATCAATAAATGAACATATTGATCGATGATTCGATCGTATGGTGGGATGGATTAGATTAACCAAGTTTTGGTATAATTTCATTGAATTTATTGATTTCTTAATTATTATTCTCATGAAAGAGAATCAAGGTCGACACAAACATTGATCAATATTCATTCCTCTTATTTGTTATTATGATTTTCTCCCTCGATTCTTCATTCAATAAGGGAGTTATTCCTTTTTCATGAGGTTCGACATATCATAATCAATTGATAAATGCACACTAATTTCTTTGTGAGATGATATTATATCATATATTTTGTATTGGCATGACACGAATGGTGATATGATGGATATGGTGGTGAATTGGATGTCTTAGATTCCCTATTTTACGTTTCTTATGTGTGCAATGAATAGTGATGAACAATCCTATTTTTCATGAAAACCAGGGGCACAAAACTTGTTGATTCAGTGATGCAATGACTTGGTGAGGCTTGATATGCAATTTTGATCTGATGAGATTTTTAGATCAAGGTAAATAGTAATAAATGATATTCATGGAATTAGATCAGGATTTCTAGAAAATTCTATGCTACACGGTAAGTAATCAAGATCTATACACCATGTGGGGTCCCCTTTACAATGGATGGGGTTTCTTGTAAAAATAAGGATCCCATGGTGTGTGACCCTATCATGTGGAATGTGAACCATCCCCGAGGACTCAATTTTTATATCATAGGGTAAACAGACACATTTTGGAGTACACCGGTTGGAGAACATTGTGTACTCCTCTACACGGACATGACCAGGACCAAGTACATGTGGTAAGTTGTATACTGGTACATGGTCACATGTACATGGGTTGAAGCCACACATTGGAACCCTGGTAGAATACATAGTAATCCTACATGTTGTTTACTTCTACATAGAAAAGGACATTACTTGATACATGGGTAATTTACATGGGTATGACTTGGGCTCAAGGGACACTACGTGTACCCATTCTATACTGCGCATACTTTCTTAGACAGAGCTTGGAGCCCTTTCCCATTTATGTATTGGAAAATTTTCTTTAGGGTGTGTTCCCTATATCATTTTTCCTTAGGGTTTGTATAGAATCATCTCCTACTCCTATGATATCGATTCCTTCAGTAGAATTTCTTTGATAGAGTCATTAGAATTTCTCTGTGAGGCCTGGATTTGGATCTTTTATTCATCTTTGTTCCCTATAATGAGTTCCTATTATCATCATGAAAAATCACTCTACAGGCACCAATCCACTACATAGTGGTATAATCCATATTGAGTTGTTGGTATTTCCACATGGCCTTGGGTGTGATCCTCATTTTTGTATTTTATCTCTTCAAACTATCAATGTGTACATCTAATGGTGAGACCCAAAAAGAACTACCTCTTAGACAAATGTCATCTGTTCTATTAGAATCGGGAGTGTGTTATCCCATATGATTGCTTTATGGAATATTTTATCTAGAATCCAAGGATGGATTTATGGTTTTGACATACCTTTATATTTTTTGTCTTTGTTAACTATATCTGTATATTCTTATTATATGTGTTTTAGACATATACCTGTGTAGAGCTGACTGTATATACTTTGCTATATATTTTTTGGTTTTGGAGTGTCCTATGGTGCATTGTAATACTCAACCCTACATGGAATTTTCATGCATGTCTCATGTATTGTGCAAAGGATATACCTTTTGAAAGAGTCCTAGATTGAAAATGACCAGACTGTAACACCCCGAGATTTGGTGAACTATTTTTTTCAAATTAATTTTTATATTTTTCTTTTCATGAAACATTGAATATTGTTTTTTATATTAAAGCTACATTTTACTTGAATTAACTACATGAAATACTTATATTAGCTTTAATTTCATTCAATAATTTTTTTAGATTGTGTTACTCAAAATGTTGACTTCCTTTGATAGATTTCATAACACACAAGACTGAGTTTTTACCGAACTACAATATACTATTAACAATATTATTAAAATATTATTATATCTACCACCGAGTCATTGGAATGGAAGTTATGTATATTATTAAATAAATTGTTAAATTATGATTTATACATGAATATAAAATTAATAATTTGGTTTTCAATTAGTAGGAGTAAATATAATAACTATTTGAAAATAAAGAAATTACTTTTTTAAGAAAACAATTTTTTTATGTACAAAGACAATTTTATGTCAAAGAGATAAAAATTAAACTTTGATTAATGTTTTCAATAAAATTTTTATATATTATATTCAATATATTTTTTTATACTTATATAATAGATTTTATAGGGATAAGATAATAATAAATCCAATTTTTTTAATAAAAAGATATATTATTCTAAAAAGTATTTTTACCACCTTTTAATAAAGCCCCCATTTTAAATAAAAATTTTCAAATATTTATTTATTTTATCTGTTAAAAAACTTTATATTTTAAATAAGAACATAAAAATATGATTAGGGTGAATTTTTGGTATTTTTCTATGAAGTTTCATTTTTTTATGAATAGTGAAAAATACTAGATTTTAATTCAAAACTAATTTTTTATCTAATTTATTTATAAGGATATATTATATTTTTAATTGGTTTTAAAGTTTAAATAGATTAATTTTACATAAATTATTCCAATATAGGTCATTTTTATCAATTTCACTTTGAAACTAGATATAAAAACATACCAAACTTTTGAACATATTTAATTTAAAAACCTGCTTTGTCGTCTCGTCTGTGGGATTAAATTTGAATTAATTTCTACAACATATATGATTATAATTTTGAAAAAAGGATTAAATATTTTGAACCATAATAATATATAATTTTAAATATTTTAAACATATTTTTTTATAGAAATATTAATTAAAGTAATTAAATTAATTACAACGACTAGGAGGAAAATTTGCTCATGAAGGGACTAAACCTTACACTTAAGGGGAAAATGACCTATAAACTTGTAAAAAAATACATTGTATATTCTTATTTAGAACCTATATTTCCTTTTTTGGAATTATTTTAATTATTGGATTCACTTTTCATAGGAAACTGTGGGTTGAATTCCCTTTTCAAAAAATTATAAGAATGTCACTCCTCCTCCTCTATAAAAAGGCACTCTCCTCTCCCACTTATTCACACATCTCAATACAATTATATCACCCAAAATATAATAAAATAATATCACAAAATACCTCCCTTCCTCCTTTAATCCTCCCTTTGGTCATAAATACTACCAAGGAATCCCTTTTGTGAAAAGAAAAGGGGTTACCCAAATAAGAGGTAACATCATTCCTCAAGCTCCTTTTTTTATTTTCATTCTCCACTACATAAATTATTCTTATTAATTGATTATATAATAAAATCAGTATCCTAAATAAACTGATACATTTTTTATTTTAATTTTTATACCTTTACTTACACATAATTCCATATATTGGTTAACGCCCATATCATTCTTGTGTACCACAAACTATTGTCTAACGAAAGGATGTTGTTTGTTATTACTTTACCACATATCATGGTTTGGAATTATGATGGAAAATATAATTTTATATTTTATATATGATATTTATGTTTTATTTATGCTTATTTAATTATTATATATTACATACCTTCATGGTTTCTATTTTTTGTAAGTATAATAATTTCGTTTGGGGAAGTGTGGACAATCGACACCTCAAAGCGAGGTGATTCATCTGCACCTTACATGGAATGTATTAAGGATTAATTTAATGAATTTATATTACATATATATTAAATAATAATTATAATATAATTATAATATATATACACATATACATATATTTCATTAAATTTTTTTCTTTCAATATGATAATAAAACGAAAAGAACATTCATGTGTACGTATGACCTACCATCCCCATGAAATGTGTATTCCATGTCATACTTATATCTTATATATATTATCATAATAACATATATAATTAATATATATAATATTTATACAATTTTTTACAATATTTATATAAGTAAATCATGATCTACATAAGAGGATCTAGAAAAAAAAAGCAAAAGCATATACGAAAACAAAGAAAACAATACCTGAATCATAACATTGACATGGATTTGTTGATAATTGGGTAATATAAATTAATAACCAAGTAATATATGTTATTATATATAACAATATTATTATTTTGTATATTTATAAGAAAATTATATATATGAGGTTTCAATGTGTATGAATAAAGTCAAAACTTAAGGTAAGGGTTTCCTCATCTCACTTTTTATATTGGTCTGATACATGCCTTATTCGTCACTTATTTTTTATATTGTATATACTTCCTATGAATTTAGTCTATGATTATTATACTTAAACTTATTGTTATTTAAATATACATTTTTGTATCTTTATTTCAGGGAGTTTATGGTTCAAAAGTTACCAAATCAGTAAAGTAATTTTGTCTCAATTTTCATTCTTTAAAACACATGCCATGTTATGTACCTATATTTATCTATGAGGTGTATATACATCCCTTTGATATGTTATATCTTGAATATTATTATTTACTTTATATTTTGAGTTTCATGAAATGTTATTATTTCTAAATTATTACGATTAAATGTTACCATAGTGGTAACAATTTGTTGTTACAATTTCATTGTTTATTGAGATTGTTTATGATTATGCTTCAATTGATGAAATATTATGATGCATATATCAACAAAACTCATGAATTTTATTCTCATATGTTTATCCAAGATATCATTTTGTATTTGTACCATTTTCCCAGTCATTGGTACTTAATATAATTAATAAAATGTGTTAATGAATCCCAAATTTATTTATCATTTCAGGTAGAAATCTGTATTCTTTCAAAACCGTGTTTTCTAAAAATGTTTTCAAAAATATTTTAATATTATCCTATGATGTTTAAAGGAAATTTTTATCCATGTTTTACTTTTTCACAAAAAATTTTTAAAAGAAAACTTCTTGTCATTTTCTGATCAAGGATGTTTTCTACACTTTTTAAGGTGTAAAAGGAATGTTTAGAATGTACATATTTACTCAACATCATAACCATAATTTCCCTAAAGATTTCTCTATATGTTTATAATTTTATTTTATTTTAAATTTTTTCATAATAATTTGGAATTTTTTTTATTTTATTTTGGTTTTCAAATAAAATGATTTTAAAAAATGTTTTCTATTTAATAAGTGTTTTAAATGATATTAAAATATCCCTTTATATGTTTTCAAAGGGTTATTTTCAAATAAAATGAATTCAATGATTTAAAGTTTTATTAATAATTTTTAAAACTCATTTTTGAAAAAAGGGTTTCCAAAATTATTTTTTATTTTTTTATGTTTTCAGGATTTTTTCAAAGAAAAATATTTTCAAAATAATTTATATTTTAAAAATATATTTTTAGAGAAAAAAAAGATATTTTAATCAAGAAATGTTTTAAAATAAATTTTAAATCCTTCATTATAAGAAATAGAGTTTTTAAATGGTTTTATGAGAAGGAATTTCAAAGAAATACTATTTTTCTTAAGAAATTTTACATGTGATCTTTTAAAATTATTATCTATATAAGATGAAATAATTTGTAAATTTTTATGATTATAATTCATATTCTTTCTTGAATGGTTTATGTTTTTATAGAATGATGTTTATGATACCCTTTTCTCTTTAGTGGGTTATATTACTTTGAAACTCGCTTCTTTTCATGGGATAGGATTTGATGGAATGATTGTGAAACCAATCCATTTTACATAGGTTATTATGTGATGAAATTTTAATTATACCCATTTAATTTCATGGGTCATGATATGATTAATTATTTTTCAACTTGTGGAAAATTAATGTGTGATTTCATTATGTGGCGTTTGGGACCTTTATCTCCCTCTAATGCTTTGGGTAATGATAAATGTTTTATGATATCAAGAGGGTATGCATGGGGAATACTAAGCCCAAAATAAGAGGGAATATTAATCCTTAAATAATAGGGTACACAGGATGGAATCCCTAACCTGAAACTATAGGGTACATAGTAGGGTATCCTAATCTGGAAACAAGAGGGTACACGGGAGGGCATCTGAAGCCCGAAACAAGAGGATACGTGGGAGGGAATCCCAAACCCAAAATAAGTGAGTACATGAGATTACATCCCATTCTCAAAGAAGGTACATGGGTTATTATCCCAAGCCTAACATGTTATGATGGTCATAGTAGGTATCCTTTACATGGTATTTTCTATGTGTATCTATATACCACAAATTCCATGTCTTAATCCAATGTTATACTTTCATGGATTATACTTATGATTCCCCTATGATTAATATTTTATAAACTTCCAATATTTATTCCATGATTCATGTTTATGATTTTTTTATACCAAGTAAAATCTTATAATGTTTTCATCCCATTCTCATACCCTTATGATCGTGTTTATCTACCTTGTTTACCATTACTGAGCATCTAAACTCACCCCTTTCTAAGGATTATTTTCACTAGGTTATGAAGAAAAGGTTTTAAGTATAATTACTAGATGGGAAGATCCTTGTGTGAAACATTGATGATATTTCACCAATTTAGAATATTTTGTTACAAGATTCCAAAGACACTAAACTATTACTATCCTCAGGCATGTACTTTTGTAATGTGCTAAATATTCATCTAAAATGATAAAATATCCATATATGTTAATACTGGGTCTCTATAGTTGGTATCAAAGGAAATATTTAATCAACATTGTAAAATATAATGAGAAAAGTTTAGTGTGATACTCAGGGATATTTATAAGGATATGAATAGGGGTGTCTCTAAGGATAAGTCTAAGGATGAGTTAATGTTTTGGAAAATGTATTGTAACATTGGTAAAGGATAAAGTGTGTGGTTTCCTAGATTTACATCCCTTTCTAGATACTACAAGTGGATGTGGATCTAGCATAGATGTACCTAGAGGTAATAACTATGACAAGGTATTTCGGTCCGGACATGAGTGTAACCCAGTACATGACAATGAACCTTGTTGCACGCCTAGTTTTACATTCATGGGGGATATTATTTGGAAATTAACAAACTCTTTACAAACCATAATGAAGGATTTAAATGGAATTTTTATATGAATAGAATAAGATAAACCTAGGTTTTCATAAATTAAGTAATGCGTCATGATTTAGACATCCTATAAGTGGTTCTCCATGATTATGTGGTTCCTCACTATGATAATTTTTTCTTACTTAATGATTTCTAGTTTTAGTCAACATAGGGAACCAAAATGAACTTCGTTAATATTGAATGCAATGGAAATTTTTTGATGAGTAGTAAAATGGGATGGTCACTGGAGTAAAGGATGTTGTGATCATTCCTAGTTAGTTTTCATGGAACATGATTAACAATGTGTATGATAACCAACTCTTGGACTCACTAAGTAAGATAAGAAAGGATTTTACTAAGATTTCCAATAATGGGGACCATGAAGGAAAGAATATTTGGTTTAATTTGTTTCAATAATGTTGAAATAATCACTTAATCCGATGACATAGAGGAACAGAAAGTTGATTTGACTGTGGAAAATAAGGTCACAAAGAAAGTAACTTTAAATGAAAAAATTAGGGGTTAGGTTAATAAAATTTATAGGAATACTGGCTACCCAAATACCTCATAAATGGATAAATTATTTAATTGTGGAATTAATATTCATTATTAAAATTGATGCCCCAAGTGGAAATCTTATAAAGTGTATCAGCAAGGTTGTATGAGTAATGGTTATATTACTGATGATGATGAGACTAGAGATGAAATGTGAAAGGAATGAGATATTAAGTAATTGGATGAGGTATCCTTCTTATGAATTATTGATGAATTGGAATAATCAAAGTTTTTATGTATTGTGAATCATGAATTATATTATATGAATGGTGAAATATACAAGGATTGTTTAGTTTATATTTTTCACTCAGGATTTATGATTTTATGTTGAATGTTTCTTATGGGATAGAAAAGTGATTTAATAGAAAGTTGACATTTTGATTAAGGGAAGATAACCCTTAATATGTTCCTTATCTGGATAAAGATATATTAGATATGAATAAGTGAATAGTATGGAACTAAAAACCATGGAACTAATTAAGGACTTGTTAGAAAGTGGTTATGCTATAATTGATGAAGTTTACAACATTTTTGAATTTTTGGAATATATCTAATATAATTTAGAATAAGGAAAAAAAGAATATTTTAAATAATGAAGTACGGTATTTCTGGTTATTACCATGTTTCAAGGGAATACATGATAATGTTATTCACATGTTTAGTATACTATAAAAAATATCTAATTTATAATATATGGGGGATCATTGTTAAGTGGTTTTTGAGAAATTTATTGACCTTATTTCTAGTTTTTTTTTAATTTCATGTTCCAGAAGGGTTATAAGGTTTAACATTTATGTAATGGTATATAGTAAAATTCAGATAATGTTTTAGAGATTAAATTATTATCTCTCCATATTAGGATTTATGCATATTGGATAAATTGTGAAAACCATTTATTATGATAAAAAATAGATGGAATGACCTACCATTCTATATGGATATAATGATATGTTGATGATTTAGGAATGAAAAATTTACCTTATTTTCATGTAATAGGAGATGAAGTGTAAGTTAATAAAGGAACAACAAAGGGTAAGGTTGTAATGAAATTGTGTAAGTGTATCTTTTCATGAAAATTATCCATATTTAGGGCAATGATCTAAAAATAAAATGTTATCTGAATACCTTTTTTTTTTGAACTGATGAACTTTTAAATCATAAAAGTTTTATGAAATTGAGGCCCTCAACTTTACATTGATCATTCACTTATTTTTTATTTATGAACTGAATCACTCTTTATAAATATTTAATCTTTTCCTCCAAGTCCATTTTTTCACTTCCCATTGATGTTCTCCTATGTGGAAACCTAGTTACGTGTTACTTTGGGTAACTATTATTTTTCCAAATTTATTTTTTTAAAGTAATATTCAGTATTAATTTTTAATATATGTATTTATAGGAATGGAACATTCAATTATTAAACCTTTGATTATCTAGACAAATTTTGAGGGAAAAATTCATTTTAAGGGGGGTAAAATGTAACACCCTGAGATTTTTTGAAATATTTTTTTTTTCAAATTAATTTTTTTATTTTTCATTTCATGAAACACTAAATATAGTTTTTTATTTTAAAGAAATATGTTTGGATTTTTTTCACTACAATATAAACTTAAATTAGATTCGGGTACATGAAACACTATGTTTAGCTTGTGTTGACCATAATTTTCAATGTCATGTGCCGACCGACTACTAAATTGGTAGCCAGAATAGTGGGTCACATAGCCTCGAGAATACCTCCCTATACACTAGACACTACTGACTAGCTAAGATAGTCTAAGGATGTGATATTTGGGAGACTATACACTCATTATCAGAGTAGAAAAAAGTTATATAAGGTATTAAATAATAGGAAACAAGGTAATAAATAATAAATAAAAGACAGAGCTATGGAAGAAGAATTTAAACCGAATATAAAATGTCTGACCCCAATGTATACAATGAATTCATGTCTAGATGGTAATACATAAAATTAAAATTAGACATACAGTAGAAAATATGATATAGTAGAATATATGTATAATGAAAACAAAATAAAGCCCCAAGGGTGAACTCTACCAGCATCATTAGCTCCAGATTAGTCTTTTTCTCGTAAATCCCTCATAAAACCATAATAGCACAATCAATAATACATGGTCCTAAGAACAATAGATCTAATCAGGTAACCCAATGAAATTGAGGCCTAAGTAGGGTATGAGATATAAATCCTAGTAGGAGACCAACCCCAATGTCTACAGCTAAAACCACTTTGTGAATATAAAGCATTGTGCGAGTATAAGAAAAAAAATAAACTATGGTGAATAAATAAATAAATACCAACCAGATCAGGTCTCAATAGGACACTTAGTTGACTTTACCTACTTCATATCACATTCATAATGATGATCTGGCCATTAACTATATATATAGTAGTAGAATAATATATATATGTATATATATATCATCCACTTATATGGACCAAGTATTTGTAGACATAAGTGGCCATATACCCAAAATACTAGGTGCTGGCAAGATCAGGGCGTAACTTAATAATCCATAACCAGTCTAAATGAGCCTATAATATCAAGACTAAGTGTACATTCCCTATATCTCATATGAGTGGGAGATTTCATGATCATCACTCGAGATGGTGAGTGTGCCTTTATGTTAACCCTCAAATAGTAGTCAGTGTTTCATCATGTCAACACTCATAAGGGATGTGGTGTGTCATTCCCATCATCCACATAGTATCACTAATGTAAGACATCATGATAAACACCCTATTTAAGGGATCATGATACCTTAATTCTCAACATAGCCCTTACTATCATTCCACAACCTATATTAATGCATAATTATATTTACAATGACATCCGTGAGGAATTACCTCTCACGATTTACATTTTCTAAGACCATAATAATTAAGGGTTTTCCATTTATTACAATTCAAATTAAGCAAGTATTTAATCATGTAACAAATGTCATGGACTTTCCACACTTTAAAATTCATTTCATTAAAACCGTTCAATTAATTTAGGAAAACAAACCATTCATGAGGCAAGCTGTCCAATATTAACAACTCATATCATTTAAAACATTTAAATATCGTTCAAAGAAGGAATTCCATAATGAAAAGGCATTACATCTAAAACATTCCATTTAATTTAACAAAACATGGAAATTTAATTAAATGGGGAAAGAAGGAACTTAGAATGAACTACAAATGATTTAAATTTATGTACTTGGGAAAATCTATTTATCAAGAAACCCAAGCACTTAAGAGGTTCTTGGTTAAAATAAGCATTTATATGAAAGGATGGTAACTCCATTTGATAATGTCAACAAATTCCATGTACTAATAATTCCATAACTATAACACCAACAAAATAGAAAAGGTAAACTCTCATGTATTAAAGACACAAAATATTCAAAACACTAATTACAACATATTAATTTTATAATACAACACACCATATCATAGGATTTTTATTATAAAACATGTCATTGTTTTTCAAAAAAAATCCATTAAGAATAATTAATAATCTCATTAAAATTCACAACACACTTTATCAAAATAATTATTTTAGAAAAACTACCGACATGGAAAACTCTAATATAAGGATTAACATGGAATATAGGAGGTGACATTAACAATTGGAAAATTACCTGCAAGGGGAATTGAATTTTTAATTCAAGATGAATTATAAGAATGTGTTCCAGGAATTTAATCAATTAATTAATAAGGTTAAAAACAATATGGAAAACCCAAGGGGTTTCCATGATCAAGGTTGAAAATCTCAAACTATTAAACAAGGATCAAAGGTAGTAATGCTTGGTGCATAATAAAATTTATATTGAAGAAAACAATTTTAAGACAATGTGTGATAAAAAATGGTCTGCACTGTAATGGAATTATTTATAAAATAATATAAATTTGATGAAAAGTTGTAGACCACCTACCTCATGCTTATAATTCTTCATTACTCCATTATCAAGATTTTATTTGTCTTAGTTTGGAAGAAATCAACGAAATGGAAATTTTCCTAGAAACTGAGTAAATGAGATTGCACCATGATAACTAAATTGAGTGGAGATTAAATGAAGAATGATTCAAAAGGAATCAAGAGATAACCAATACATATCCATAGAGACTGAAAATTTTTTATTCAAACTTCAGATGGAGGAGATCTAGAGATGCCTAGATTGGAGAGGAGAGGAACCCACAATGCACAGGAGAGAAGCTCATGTGGAAGAGGGAGGAGAAAAGAAAGAAAAAAAGTGTCCTGAAGATCATTAAGGGAAAAATATTAAATTCACCCTAAAAACTTGGTTTCATGGTTTGGACAAACTGTGCAACAATATTATGGCTCCCAATTCTTGGGAACCTATACCTTGAATGGTATCACCGCATGGTTTGACTAATCATCTACCAACTGTGTGATGAATAGTGCGAGGTTACTACCTAAGTGGAACTAGCTATATAAACTAAGGGCACAGTTGGGGAAACTTTGTGATCTAGGGGAATGGTTTAGGTAAATTGTAAAAATCCCTTGTGACACTAGCTAAACCTTTGTTTTAGGTTGCATGGTTTATTTCTTAGTGATGCACAGTTTTAGAAAAGTGGTTTTCCCTATTCAGACCACCCAAACATGGAATTTTTGGGTTTTGGTGACCCCAAAACTCAATGAGACACCTGATGGATCCCTCAAGCCTTTAAAAAAGTCTAAAAATAACACATTGATTTTTTATAACTCTTGAAATTATGTTCCAAATCTCATTTCAAATAATGGACCACCCACTAAATGCCAAAATTTAAATTCCATTATAATTATACCTTGTCTCCCAACACGGGTCATTACGCCCTCCACACATTATAACATCACATCCCCAATAAGACTTTGGGAATAATGAAAACATCACTCGAACTAAAAGGGTCATGATTTTTTGATCAAATGGTCATGTTTCATTTTCCAAACACCCAACACACCTCAAACCATTACTTAAGCGCATGGCACTTATGCCATCAAAACATGATCTGATGCTCATTTTCCAACTAGGACACCAAAAAAATTCTTACACAAACCCATTTATCTAGAGACATGATCACTTCATCATCTCTTTAAACATTAGGCTAATTCTTATCCAAAACATAGGTCTTATCAAAAATAGGGGATGATTCTAATTCACAGTACCTTCACCATCAAAATTTCCTAACAAATAACACCTCTATGTGTTATAGAGATGATTCTGGCATGATTTCCATAACTGGGTGAACCCAATTACATCTAAGTTCATAATAGGAACCTCATCATAAAATAAATAATGAATCCCAATATACCTAATAGAAACTAGTTGCACAAGATTTACTTGAAAGACACATCTAACCATTACACCACACTCACCTTATCCTAGGGATGTGTTTTAAAATATTTCCATTATACCATACACATTGAACAAGAAGGGAAAAAATTCAAGCCACTTTGGCTGATTGTTCTAAAGACGCTCAACTTAGATAGTTGACATAACTCTAAAATATTTTCAATGCCTTCCAATAAGGAATTACATGTCTACAATGAGAATATTCACCGAAGCCCATACCTGAATTTTGATGACGTTTCCCAGTCAAACCATCACCTAAACATTTAATCTGTCATTCCTCAATATGAAAAATGGTGTAACCCTAATCCATCCCATTGAAATTTTTTACCCTTTAAACAACACATATGAGAATGAAAACATGTCTTGGATAACTTCAGATTCATTAAACTGAAGTATATGTAACTATCCCAAGGTATTCTATACTCCATATTTACAAGTATGATGTTTCCATAAGCCTGAAAACTCCACTTAAAAACATTGATTGAGCCCAAAGTGGAATCTTATTGGAGGTCAATTCAAATAAGAATATTTGGTGTCCAAGATTCCATCCAAGGAACTCCTAATTGGGAACCCAAGTATCCCTTAGGACAAACCATTCCTTGATAATAAATCCATGTGTCCAGCTCTTAACTCTAATAAAGACCACTTATCAAGACCAAAAGCTTTTAAAACATTAGTGCAGTATAATACCAATGGTATCTTAGTGATTCAAGTATGACATCAAGATAGGGGACATGCTCATCACTAAAAAAAAGTACACAAAGTGGTTTAGAATATTTGAGGGACCTATATCATAAAATAGATGAATTGTTCAGTACAATTCTAGAGCAATTAAACACAACTACAGGAAAGAATAATGGTCGAACCACTAATGGTCAACTTCTTCATGATGGATCTCAGCTTCATCTACTAACGCATCGACACAAACCGATCACAAGAATCCACTATTTGATGCATTATATGATCATTAATACTTAAAAACTAATTTCTTTCCAATACCAATGGTGTTTCTCTAGTGTTTTATACACAACCAACCATTTCAGTTTTGTGTTGTCGAGGAAGAACTAACAAAATTTAAAACTTCCATGTCTCAAGGGAATTCAAGAAAGACCAACCATTTTATGTAGACCACCTTGGTTTATTTACTTCTACTTAGAAGGGAACATATTTACCAAAACCGACATGACACTCCCCACCTTAGGAGTTTCCTAGTCATCTAAAGAAGTGAGATAGACTAGTTATTTATAAGAACTCTAGGGTAGATTCCACATAAACAAAAACATTTAACCATTTTTCATGAAAACCAAAACCAACTGACTGGAATGTCAAAACACCCATTTATCTCAGAATGTCATCCCGGTCATTAGGACACACTTGATTACTTTAATTTCCAGGTCAATATACTCTATAGATGACCTAAGAACACACTAAAAAACACAAGGCTAAACAATTTCACCGAACTCAACCTGTTCATTATACCATTTAGCAACTCAATGGGTACCCTATGTTTGAATGCACACTACCTCAAGGTTTTAGAGGTGAGACAGAATATCCACAAAACTATCCATATTCTATATTCCCTATGCATCCAAGTATTAGGTGGTCCATATAAGATATTTATCCCAAAGTCATACTACCTCATATGACCATTATCATGGATGACGATGTACCATGTTGTCCATCATTGAGGAATAAGAAAGGGACACATGACCTACGAAGAAGCCGACCACACCATAGGTATGTCTAACTTGCTGAAACTATCCATTACTATATATTAATTCCCATAAAAAGAGTCAATGAAACCATCAACACCCATATAGATAGGGTTTCTATTTAAAATCTAGGAGTCCTACTAGGGAAAATGACACCTGAACAACACCAAATGTTAGAAAAATCATGGAATTTAGAAAGGAATTTAAGATCTAATGGTACTACCTACCACGAGCTATCCCCTTATAAAGCACACATGTGGAAACTATCACTAGGTTACTCTAAATAAATTACACTAGTCCCTACACCTATCACTCAAGCTCTTGCTAAAAGGAAAAAAAATAAATCCTATGGAAAACACTCATGTTTCAGTTCCAAGGAAACACAAATATATTATTAAACTACCCATACATGAGGGTATAAATGAAGGGAAAAAACTTTAGGATCCATTTTAAAAACATTTCCCTTATACACATTAAATATTTAAATATTTAAAATATTTTATTTAAGAAAATAAAGTACCAATTATAAAACAAAGCACTTGGAAAAGATAAAGTGACCTATGAGGGATCCATTAAGAAAACATGGGTTCATTAAAATGAAACCCAATGGTAGTTACTAAATTATTAATATTTAAATAGACTCAAATTGTGTTATATCATAAGAAAAAATCCCTAACTGAACTATTTGTTCTCATTTGGGCATTTAAGAAATTATCCAAAATCCTTTATAGAGGCAACCAATTTCATTTTAGATTAAAACTAAACAACTTTTACATTCACAACCATTTCATAATAAAACTTGATCATATATAATATAACATTTTGATTATATGGCATGCCATATCCAAATTATAAATCACCCATACACCATATAGATCACATACTAGATCTCATTTAATTGAAACCAATTCATTTTAATAGTTAAAATTTTTCATCATTTTATTTTAACAATAGTATAGATATATATATATATTCCATCTCAAATATGGTTTGAGTACATGTGATACATTTCCTAATTATAATTCTCTCATACACCTTACAAATGAAAAATGGTTCTCACTTAATCATAACCAATAAATTCATCCCATGTAATCAATTATATATATGAAGCAAAACTAGCATGTTTTCACATGAAGAAAACACACAAAAAAACAAGACCATTATGTATGTAGAAAATAATATAATTATCTAATATTGACAAAAAATTAGTATGATCATTAAATTAACTAATATTATTACATAAATAGGCATGATGAAAAAATAAAAGCATGGAGTAACACTCAAGGAACACAAGATGAATTAGAAATCATCCTACAATTGAAACTACATGACATGGAATATGCATGGAATCTGAATCTCTATGTGCCTATAATGATTCATGTGATGCTACTTCCTTCCCATACCAGGCCAAGGAAAAAAATCAATAAATCTCATAAATCAATATGAATTGGGAAGTACACCAATCACTCACGGTGAAATCATAATCATCTATAATAGTGAACATCATGAATAAAAATCACATCCATCGCTACTTGGAATTTTCCCCATGGGTAGGGTGATCACTCCTAGACATGACTATTTACCAAGTGTTGACACAATACTGGTCTCTCCACTAGCAACCAAAAATAGGAAGATAATATAAAAAATACTCTGATAAAACTTTGTAACATCCAAGCCTGACTGACCACTAAACTAGTAGCGGACAGGTGGGTCACATGGCCTCAAGAACACCTCCTTGTATGCCACAGGCTAATGTCTAGTAGCGAGGGTCTAAGGAGGTGATAGCGGGGATACTATACCCTCATGATCAAAGTATCATAGTGGTATATCAAGTAAAAAATATAAGTAAATTTCATAATCAGTAATAAATAAAAGACATATTAGCATAAGAAAAATATAAAGTTAATATAAAATGGCCAATGTAAAGGAATAAAATAAATTCATTTCTAATGGTAATACATAAACTAAATAGTAAAAATACAAAAAACATCATGATATATTATAATATATTAATAAATAAAGGAAATGAAATCCATGAGGGTGAACTCCACAACCATCTTGAGATCCAACCCAGTCTTGGGCTTCGAACTCCCAAGTAAAAGCATAATAGTATGAGTAATGATCCATGGTCATGTAATCATGAGATCTACTAGGGTACCCCAATGGAAAGGCAGACCGAGTAGGGTGTGACATATAAATTCCTATAGGTTACCACCCATGGTGTCTATAACTAAAACCATTTTGTGAATATAAAGTAAATCATTGTGCAGGTATAATGAAACATAAAACAAAGATGAATAAATAAATAAATACCAATCAGATCAGGTCCCAATAGGACACCTAGAAAACTTGACCTGCTTCAACTCATGACTATAATGATGATTGGACCAGTAAATCTATATATAGTACTAATATGTATGCAATATAGTTATATATTGCCTCCACCTATATGAACCAAGTATGTGAGGACATATGTGGCCACATACCTAGAATACTATGTGCGAATAGAATGGGGCATAACTCAGTCATCCATAACTAATCTAAATGATCCTAAAATCTAAATTCAAAGGGTATACTCCCTATATCTCATAATGAGTGGGAGACTTCATGCTCTTCACTCAAGATTTTGAGTGTTAATTCATGTCAATACTCGAATAGTAGTGAGTGAGTCGTCATGTCAACACTCACAAGGGACGTGTTCTGTCATGCTAACCATCCACATAGTATCACTGATATGAGAGGTCAAGCTCAACACTTGATGTATGAGATCGTAATACCGCCATGCTCAAAAAATCCTTACCATAGTTCTGCATCCTATATCAAGGTGTAATCATATTTATAATAACATCCATGAAGCTTACCTCTCATACTTTAAATCTTCTAAGCACATTATAATCATGGGTTTTCCATTTATTAAAATTTGAATTAATCATGTACTTAATAATGTAATAAACAAAATGGCCTTGAAACCAATTACAATTCATTTCATTAAAATGATTTAATTCATTTAGGGGGAAATATATTCAATAGGAAATCCATTCCAGATAAACAATTCATATCATTCAAGAAATTTTAACATCATTCAAGGATGTTATTCTATCACGATAAGCCATTTCATCTAAAACATGCCATTTACTTCAACAAAACATGTCCATTTAATTAAAAGGGGTAGGAAGGCACTTATTTGGCACTATTAACCATTAGGATTTACCAACATGGTAAATTACATTTATGAATCAAGATAATCACTTTGGATATGCTTGGTTAAAATAAACATTCATATAAATGGAGGAGAACTCCATTTAATAACATCAATAAAGTCCATGTACTAGGAATTTCATAACTCTAACAACAACAAAATGGAATAAGTAAACTCTCATGCCAAAAACCCAAGAAATATAAAAAACACTAACTAACACTTTTTAATTTTTGAATATAACACACATCATTTGAGTAGTTTTATTATAAAACCTTTCATTGTTTATCAAACAATTTATTGAGAATAATTAATCATCACATTAAAATTCATAAATCACTTTATCAAAATATCATTTTAGAAAAACTACCAACATAAAAAAAACTAATATAAGGCTTAACATGGCACTTGCGAGGTGACATTAAAAATATGATAATTACCTACAAGGGGTAATTCTATTTAAAAAACAAGAAGAATGATTATAAGGAATTCTTGGTATATAATCAACTAACTAATAAGGGTAAAAATAAGACAACACAACCAAAGGGTGTCTGTAATTGAAGTTTAAAAACTCAAACTACTAAATAATGTTTGATGCGATTAATAATAGTTTCCTAATATAATTTATATTTAATAAAATATTTTTAAGGTAATGTATAGGAAAGGCCATCATGTGGTGCAACAACACTATTTATAAAATGATAGAAACTTGAGGAAAAAAATATACCACCGACCTCATGCTCAGGATGCTTCACTCATTTAATATCAAGATTTTACATGACCTAATTTGGAAGAAATCTATGAAATAGAAATTTTCCATGAAAATAGGGAAAATGATCTTGGATCATGATAACTCAATTGTGAAGAGATTAAATGAAGAATGATTAAAAATTAATTGAGAGATTTCTGAAAGGGATACATAGTGATGGGTTGAATTTGATTCAGAATTTAAACATATGAGATCCAAACATACCTAAATTAGAGAGGAGAAGAACTGAGGATGCATAGGAGTAGAGCTTAGGCTGTTGTGGGAATAAAAAAGAAATAAGAAAAGGGTTTTAAAACTCATTAAGTTAAAAATTATAAATTCTCCCTAAAAACTAGGTGCACAGTTTGGCCGTACATTTTTGCTGAACCATGTGCCAACCATGTGTCTCCCACTACTTAGGAATCCATACATCACATAGTCATATCACATGGTTTTACTAACTGTATGCCAACCATGTGATAAATAGTGTGGGGTTACTGCCTAAGTGTCACTAATCGTGTGAGCTAGGTCCACGGTGTGGGTAAACCATGTGCAGCTCATGTGGCACATGTTTCACCACTAGTTCATGCCACATGATTTACTTCTAGGGGCCGTATGGTTTGAGAAAAACTGTGAGCCTAGTATAGACCACCCAAAATTGTTATTTTCAAGGCCCAATACTGCTGAAACCCAATGAGACACCTTAGGGTCCCCTCGGGCCTTTACCCAAGTATAAAAACAACATATTCAATTTTCCAAACTCTTAGAATTATATTTAGAAGTTCTGTTCAAAGAAAAACCCATACACTAAACCCCAAAATTCAAATTCCCTTAGAATTATATAGTTTCTCAAATCACAGGTAATTACACAGTGTCAAGTTTCTTTGATATCTTGCATAACACACAAGGCTGAGTTTTTACTGATCTACACTATACTATTAATATTATAATTAAAATATTATTATTTCTAACGCCTATCCATTAGAATGAAAGTTATGAATATGATTAACTAAATTTTGAAAAAATGATTTACACATGTATATAAAATGAATACTTTTTTTATTAATTAGTATAAGTAAATGTAAGAAATATTTGAAACTAATTAAATTACTTTTCTAAGAAAACTATTTTTCTATGTACAACCAAAATTTTATCTCAATAAATTAAAAGTAACCACTTTTTATTAATGTTTTAAATAAATTTTTTATAATATATTCAATCAATATTTTGTATACTTATCCAATATATTTTATAGGTATAAAATAAGAAAAAAATCAAATGTTATGATTAAAAAGATATATTCTCCTAAAAAGTAATTTTATCACATTTTAATTCATAACCCATTTTAAATAAAATTTTTGAAACATTTATTAATTTTATATGTCAAAATAAACTTTGTATTTGAATTTAGAACATTAAAAAAATCTTAGTGGGAATTTTTGGTATTTTTTGTGAACTTTCATTTTTTGATGAATAGTGAAAAATACTGGATTTTAATTCAAAAGAAAATTTAATAAAAAAATTATAAGCTTCAATTATATTTTTAATTAGTTTTAAAGTTTAATTTGTTCAATTTTACATAAATTAATCCAATTTATGTCATTTAAATTAATTTCACTTTGAAATTAGATATAAAAAGTTACCAAACCATTGAACATTTTTACTTTAAATACCAGCAATGTCGTCCCATCTAGAAGATGAAATTTTAATTAATTTCTGCCAATTCTAATATTTTTAAAAATTGATTCCATATTCTGAATCAATAATAATAAATAAATTCAAATAAATTCAACTTTGTTTTTGAATAAAAATAGTGAAATTAATTAAAATTAATTACAACGATTAAGGGGTAAATTAGCTTAACAAGGGACTAAACCTTACACTTAAGGGCCAAAATAACCTAGAATCTTTTCCAAAATCCATTTAATGTCCATATTTCTACCATTTCCTCTATTTTTTATAATTTTTTCCATTATTTTAGATACTTTTCAAAGAAAAAACATGGGTAAAATTCCCTTTTCAAAAAATTACAAAAAATCCACTCCTTCCCTTCCTCATTGATGCTTCCCTTTGTGTATAAATCTAACCAAGGAAGCCCTTTTATGAAAATAAAACGACATTACCCAATGAAGAGGAAACATCCATTTTCAAACTCCTTTATTTTATTTTCATTCTGAACTATATCAATTCTTCATATTCTTTGATTATATAATAAAACTAGTATATTCAATATACTATTTTTTATTATATGGGTTTGAATTGTACTTACACACACTTCCAGCTAATAGGAAACGAACATATTGTTATTGTGTCCGGTGAACTACCACCTCATGGAACGACGTTGTTTGCGTTTCCTTTACCACTTCTCACAGTTGAAAATTATTATGGAAAAAATATTTTTATATGTTATATATTATATTTATGAATTATTTATTCTTATTTAATTATTATATAACACATACCTTCATGATTTCCATTTTGTTTAATTATGATAATTTTGTTTAGGGAAGTGTGGACTACCGCCTCCCCAAAACGATGTAATTTGTTCACACCTTACATGAAATGTATCAGGGATATTTTTAGTGAACTTATATGATATATATGAAATAATAATTCTAATCTAATTATATTATATATATATATATATGTATGAATATATGTCATGTTCTTTCTTTCTTTCAATATAGTAATAAAATGGAAACAACTTTCATGTGTATGTATGGCCTACCGTGTCCATGAATGATGTATTCTATTTCATACTTATATCTTATATATATTATCATAAATACATAAATACTAACTATATATAATATTTATACCATTTTTTATATTTTTTACATAATTAAATCATGATATAAGTAATTGGATAAATAATAATAAGCCAAAACATATATGAAAAACAAATAAGATATTCCCCGAATTATAAAATTAAAATGGAGTTGTTAATAAATGGGTAAAATAAATTCATAACCAAAAAATATATGTGCATGGACTCAGTTAGATTAATGTAAAGGAGATAATTATACTTTATTGACATCTAATGTCTTTAATTTTATATTGATATAATCTCTTGATGTATATATTTTTATGTGGAATTATGAATGTTTTGGGAAGGTAGTTGAAGATGAAAATGATGCCTTATCCTTATATGGATGGTTCAATAGAGTATATTATTTAGGTTTTTGATGTATATGAATATACTCGTATTTTTAGAATGTATTTTGAATACCATCTTCCATTGGTGAATTTCATTTATAATAATAGTTATCATCAATTGATCTATATGGAACTTTATAAAGTGTTGTATGGTTGCCTTTGTCTATTGTATTTAGGTCAGAATGAAACTTGTGAGAGAACTCTTATGTGAACTAATTAAGAATATGTGGTGATGTATTAGATTATAATTATTTTGAAGTGTATAATTTCAATATATAGTCAATAAAAGCATAATATTGATCATTGATGATGAAATTTTATAATTGAGGTCAAAGATCTTGTATTATGAATGGTGCTGCCTAGATTTGGAAATAAGGGAAGTTGTTACCGTGGTATGTGGAAAACAATTAAATAATTAAATATATTGTTGAAGTGGATTTTCAGTTAATTTTTCTATAATGTAATGATATTATTTATAATAATTTTCATTATTCTGGGCCAAAGAATTATCAATTAGACCCATGTCATATTTTTTAGATGGGAGACAATTTATTTGGAGTCTGTTTCATTTTATTTTTAGAAACCAATTTAGGTAGAAGATTATAGAGATATTATTTATAGTGGATATAGTATTTTATTAGAATGGGAACTATGGCTACATGGGAAAATTAAGGAAGATGCCTATGAAATATATTCTATGATATTAATTAAATTTCCTAAGTTATTATTAGATAGTGTGTAAAAAATAGACCCAGATTACCCCATAACTCTAGTACACACCATGATTAATCACTAACTCAAATGGTGTTATGAATCCCCATGGGATTGAAACTGGCACCTGTTCATCAATCAAAAATTGCATGGAATGATTTTTCCAAACTTGAAACAAGATATATGTCATATATACACAATATAAGTAAATAGTGATAGAAAAAATGAGATATATGACAAAATCCAATGATAACAAAAGTAATGATACAACTCAATAAACTTATAAAAATGATAATTTATAAGTCCAACAAAACAAAAGGACCACATAAATGAAAGAAAAATACTCCTATGATATGTGGGAAAACTCCCACCATCTCACCACCAAAAGATATAATGGGGTCTACACACCACCGAAGGGGTGTGTAGGGTGTGAGATAAGTAGGATAAGTAGGATCCCTACCAAGTGGTCTATATCATGTCAATATTAATATAATCCCCATATGTTCATTTAATGAAAACATCTCATGAGATGCAATAAATTAGTTTTTTGTCAATTCATGGTAAATATTCCTCTTTTCCACAGTTCTAAAACAAGTCTGGTAAAATATTTTTAGATCATAAATTACTATAACCATTTATCAAAAGAAAAATCATATATGTGAAAACCAATTTGTATAATCAAATCACAATTATAGACCAACCAAGGATCAAAATAGTTTGGGCCAGTATACTACTCATGCCAAAGTCAATGAATATTTCACTCAACTCCATAATACTATAGACTAGAGAGAATAGGAACATGTCGTGAGTGTACCCCATAACAATTTCAACATAATTCTAATAGAAACTTATTCCTAGGGAGCAGAGGAAAGCCCGATGAGTGAATCTCTAAAGAATAAAATAGGTGATAGACCTTAAGATACACTTTCCACCAATGTACCCATGGATTCCCAAGTGATATATTTCTCAAATAATTTCAAATGGTTTCATGTTTCATAAAAAAAATCCACAACCCATTATTCCAACAAAAAATTTATTTGAAAACCTTTTAACAAAATATTTAAAATTATTTGATAGAAACCTTTTTTTCCTTTACAAAAAACAATTAAAAATATTTTTTAAAAATATAATAATTTAAAAATAAAAACAAATCATGCTAATTAATTTATAATATATTTTATAAAATAATAGAAATATAGTTCATCAATGTGGTTTAGAGACGAAACCACCTACCTAATACTTGGGTCAAACACTACCAATAACTAGATCCAACAACACCATATAGAATGAAAACAAACAAAAAGAGGATCTAAAATTGATTCAAATATCTTAGAATCACATTCCATAATAAACAATAGCTATCAGAGAGGTTAGATCACATATATATAAACAGACACACCTGACACACCACAAATAATATGAGGATCATCTTATAGATGGAGATTGCACAAAAGATCCAAAAAGTATTAAAAACATTCAAAAAGGTCGATAAATCCTTAAAAAGAGTATGATGGTGGTTATATAACATAAAAATGATAAGGAGAGATGGAACATACTAGAGATAAGTGACACAGTCAAGCTAGATATTTAATTCTGAATGAAGTGGTCCAAAATATGAAGAGAAACCCAAAATCACCCAAGAAGAGCCTAGGTTTCGACACCTATGGTACGTAATGAGATAAGGGAGTTACATGAATGGAATATAAAACCTACTATGCAGAAGGGTTTACATCATAAACTAGGGTATTATAGAATAAAATCCTTATAATCCATATATAATAAAAAATACATCACCTTGGGTTAAATATCCTTAGTGATGGTTTTAAAACATAGAAGTGGCCATAAAAGGAATTTATAGATTAAAAATAAATTTACATTTTGTATGATTATAATTAAGTAAACCATTTCAAGCAATTTTTCTTATAAAGAAAACACATCGTAAGATAGATCTTACGATGAAAAAGTATCCATGTTCTATAGAAACTCCCCAAAAACAACTTCAATGCCACTCAAACCCAAAATTAGACTCCTAAACAAAAATAGAGTGTTCTATAAAAATCCAAGATGTTATATTCTCCCATAAATATTAATTTTTTTTCCTTGTAAGTCAAGATGAACAAGGTTTCTTGAGAAAGAAGAGAAGCCTCTACTCCCTCATATATGATTTTCACTCCCAAGTCTCATGAGAATCTCATATCTATAGCCATAACACTCTGGAAAATTGAATCAACTTCCAACATAAATATTTCAACTAAGTATAAATGATATCCCCTAATTTCCATAGAATAGAGTTACATGGCTCCAAATCAATCTCTTCTAAACTCATAACATAAGAGTGATTGAGATTGTACTTCTAAAGTAGATATGCATACAAAAAATCATGTATACCAATCAACTAAACCAGAATTTCAAACTAATAAAAAAATTTCTCAACATTCTCAATGACCTCAAATGGTTCAACATATCTTGGATCCAGCTTCCCTAATTTCCCAATCCAATGGTGACCCAACTTAGGAGAGAAATTTATTTCCTAATGAAATGGTGACCGAACTGAGGAGAGAAATTTAGAAAAATACAATCACCATAAAAAAACTCTAAAGAAAGATGTTGATGGTCTATGCATGATTTCATTTGTCTCTATACTATAATAAAGCATCGATTTTTCTCATGAATCCTCACTAATGTATCCTGAGTGACACTAGATCCAAAAATAGAGGCCCCTCCCATATTTTTCCAACAATTTTTTGATCTAAACAGGTGACCATAAAAACCACAATGGATCCCATCCCAATCGACAAATAATAACTATTTTTATAAAAAAACTCATACAGTACCAAATTGATATCACGTGATCCAAAAAAACATAGACACATGAATGGAGCATATCCTTCATCTATCCAATGTCCCGAAGGCCTTTAATTTTTTTTTTCAACAGAAACAAAAACATAAACCCCCTTTTAAGGGAAGACGAGGGGAACCCAAGACATCATCGACTTAAAACGATTCACAACCCAAAGTTCTGGTGAGACAAACCAAACTGACACATGAAGCTGCCCCTCCCCCTGCATATGAACATAGAAAATCACTCCACTTTTTCAAGGCTTAACAGTAAGAAAGTGTCCTATATCAAAGCACATGCCCAATCCGATGACTGACTTCATACCCTCTCAACATCCAAATCCGAAAAACACTAAAACAATGAAGAGAAGCTCTGGAACCTCCTCTGGGGCCTGATCCATGGGTCGAGTCTGGGTGCATCACCATACCAATATACCTCACAAGAAAAAACCATTCTCCCTTCTGAAATGACCATTCTAGGCACCAATATCAAAGGTCATCCTAGACCAACACTGCTACCCTCCTCAAACAATCCAGCCACTTAGAGAATCTTCTGAAATGGGGAGGTAAATGTAGAGTCCCTATCCGAAATAATGGTTGATGTAACCACATGTGACCTAATAATATCATTCATATACTTCTTACCCAGATGATCAACTTCTATGGTGTCCTTGATCAGAATGAAATGACAATATTTCATCAACTGATAAAACACTTACCAGATAAAATTCTTCCCTCAGAGAGTCAATTGTAATAAAACAACAAAGTCTATAGACACCTTTTCCTATTTCCAAACCGAAACTAGAATACTCTATAGAAATCAAGAAGGCTTCAGATGATCTACCTTTATTTATTATTAGGTGTAACACAGGGACACATAATCAGAAATATAATGCTTCATACTCAGACATTAAATTCACCATCTCATATCATAATACATATTTGTAGTTCTCATATGAAAAACCCAAAAAAAAATATTCCTATAAAAAAATACCAATCTTCTCAAAAAATTTGGGATCAAAAATAGATCCACATAAAAGAGGAAACTATCAAATTTTAAAGACCAAATAGAAATTGTCTCCCCACCATATAGGGTTTCTTTGATTCCTTTGAACTCATCATCATGCAACTGAATATGTAAAATATACCTAATGAGTGATGATGATAACCAAATAGTGGTAAAAACCATACATGAATCATCCTCATGAGGAACTAGATAAAACTTAGTGAATAGATTCATAATGTTCAACTCCTCATTTGATTCCATGATATTCTGTGAGGGTAAATTCCTACTAAGAGTGTCTATGATGAAATTCTCCTTCCTCGGGGTATAGGAAATTTCTAAATAAAATGTCTAAAGGTAATCCACTCATCGCCACTTTCTGAGATTCAAGTCCTTATGATAAAATGTATAACATAGAATCTTATGGCTAAAAATTACAATTAATATCTCTATAAAAATATAATTCACTCAACACTTAACCTCATGAATTACTATAAAAATTTACCAATCATTAGTGGGGTACTTATTCTCGTATGAATAATGCCGGTGGTAACCATAGGCCCCAACTGGTTCATCCTATATAAGCCCACAACCCAACCCAGCACTAGAAGCATCATAGTACACTACATACCCCTTGCCAGGCTTAGTAAGATCGTAATATGATCTAATTTCAGAATCTATTTTAACCCATTAAAATATGTTTGACACATTTTCCCCATTGAAAATTTAACCCCTTTTAAGATAATAATTTTCAAGGTTGATTCCAAATTAAGGAAATGTGTGACAAACCAATGATAGTATCTAAAAATTCCTAGTAACCTCCATATCTCAAAGATATTTTGTGGCTCCAACATAACAATAAAACCACCACCTACTCAGGATTGTTTTATAACCCATGTTCATCAATCAAATACCCCAAGAACAACACCTCTTGGATCTAAAAAAACATAATTTTGAAAGATTTCCATAGTTATAGTGATCTATCATGTTTTCCTAAACTATATTTTGATGGTTTATCTGCTCATGCTTAGATCTTGAATAAACCAAAAAATCAACCGCAAACACAAACACAAAACTATCAAGATACTGATAGAATATTTGATTCATCAAAACCATTAAAACTATAAAATCCTTATTCATACAAAAATGACTAAAAATACATTCATAATGTCCATACCTACTCCTGAAATTGGTCTTTATAATATCATAATCCCAAACTCTGAGCTAAGGATAACTATACCAAAGATCAATCTTTAAAAACAACTTCTCCCACTTTAACTGATCAAGGATATCTATATTGAGAACCATGAAGTACGAGACTAAATTTCTCTCATCTATAAATAGATAATAAGAAGAACAATGAAACCCCTTCACTTTCCACTTTCTAATAGGTGTCACTAACTCTATGAAAATGACGTGAGCTCCTTGGATGTTTCAACCCATTAACAAAACATGAATATATAAATGAGTGGGAGACACCTACATCAAATAAATTAATTTCCAAAGAATATTAAACAAAAATGGTAACTCTCACTATCAATAGTACCACTTTAACCTATGCTAGAGACTAATTCAATGGATGAAAGTGCTTCACTACTAAGTCTTGTTACTATATCCAAGTAGATTTTGATGCATCTAACTGAATAATTGTGGCCTTTTAGATATAATGATATCTATCTATATTGTGGATAAACATAACATAGAGGAACCTTTATATAGGTCCATAGGGTTCACATCCATTTCACATCATTGTGGGTGGGTGAAAAGAATGTCGGTTTTTCTCTTCATCACCACACTAATAGTAATTTGTGGGTATAGTACTAGGAAATACTACTGGTGTACCAGAGGCTAATTGCTAAGAACCAAATCCACTAACACTAGAATTATTAGGACACTATCTCTTCTTCCCATGCACTCCGCTAAATTTTCCACTGGGTGGAATAGAATGGGTAGAATATCTAATGTTTCCTAAAATATCAATTTCATCCATCATTTACCTATCTAAAATCTCAAAATAGGTATTGAAATTAATTATAAACACATGAGATTGAATACCTAGATACAAACATTGTATCTATTTATGATCTTTTTGTGATCATTCTTTAGGACCATTAGATAAAAACGAACCAGATCTAAAAAAATTACTGTAATAAAACACTAAGCACTCTCCATGGTGAAATAAGTGGATATCAAGAAAAATTTCCATATTTAGAGACTATCGACCTAAGAATTAAAATAAAAGGGTTTTGAATCAATTCCAATCAGCATACTAGTATCTATCCTCATCTAACATAGAATCCCACCATCACTTGATGGGACACTCGAGCTTGAATGATGTTCACTTCATCTTGATGGTCTCATTTGTATCCATGAAGTTGAAAATTTAAATTTCTTTTCTATCTAATCCTCCACACCTTTAGTATACTTATTTTAAATTATAGGGGGATTCTTGAGTAATAACTTTTAGGGTTGATTAATTTCCCTACTAACTATTGGTTGTGCCTAAAATACTATATTCTAAACATGTGGTACATTTTTGTTTATTCCACTAACTGATTGCACAATAACCACTATATGATACTGATATAGAGGCGGATTCCATTGAGGATCATCCAATGCACCCTATTGTGGAACCCCTATAAGAGGTATCATAGGCATATTTTTTCACACAGAAAATAAAATAAATTATTAGATAACTATATAATATCAGGCCAAACCATAAAACCAAAAACATAAAAAGAGATTAAGATAAAAACTCAACACGTGAGACACACATACAAACACCCTATGGTAACATGAGCCTCATCGCCATTAGAGATGGATAGGAACACACCACAAACTATCTCTCATTATTTGAAAATCCTATCTCCAATCCACCAAACATAACAAGAAAAGGAATCTTGAGGAAAAAAAGATCTCTAATACCAATTTGTTATGAACCAACCTGGATTATCCTTTACACAGGTGACATACATAATCTTCTATAAACCCAAAGGGAATTCTGGATCCCCATGATCTAAAGAAGAGTACCAAAACATAAAATAGAAACCAAAGGGAATAATTTCTCCCAACCATAAATAATATACATAGGATATATAAACAATATATAGAAATAAGGAAGTAAAACTAAAAGTAAAATATTCCATAAATAAAATAAAAAAGTGTTATCGATAAAAATAAAGGACCAAATAAAAAAGAATAATGTAAAGGTTTTAAAAAACAAAGTATAACCAAAATAGAATAAAACTATTAATTTTATATGTGTGAAAACTCAAAAAATATCACCTCCATCTACCCAAACACAGCTAATAAAAACCCTTCCTCCTCATCGTGTCACCTTACCTATCCCTATATCAAAATTCATAACCATGTATACACACAAATCAAGGGGTGTGTAGAGTGTGAGATAAAAAGGATTATTTATATCCTACCCAATTGTTCCATATCAATTCTCTTTACAAATAATCCCAAAATTCTCATTTTAAATAAAACATGGAATGATAATTAGAGAGGAAATTTTTTTTCAAAGAATAGTCAATATTACCATTTTTACATATATCTAAGAGAAGTCAGGTAAAATAGTTTCAAAGAATAAATTTTCCCAAATATTTATCAAAATCCAAAGCATGTATATCAAATCCCAAATAGTATAATCCAAAAACAATGGTAAATATGCCAAGTATCACAACATTATATTCTAGTAGACTACTCGTACCGTAATAAATGACTTACATTCATGTCCTTAAAATATAATCCTAAGGAGAATAGTAACTCCCTATGAGTGACCCCCCCATACACAATTTCAATTGAACTTCCCTAGAATAACAAACCTATAGAATAGCGGAACGCCCCATGAGTGAACCTACCAACAATAAAATAGATGATGACCCTAAGTAACACCTTCCACCTAAGTACACAGTGTATCCCATCTAATTTATTTCTCAAATAATTTCATAGGGCTTAACACTTCACATAAAATTCCACAACCCATTATTATAACAATTTTTTTTAAAAACATTTCCCAAAAAATTTACAACACTTTTAATGTACCCCTATTGCATTACAAAAAAAATAAATAAAATCATATTTTACTAGAAAACCATTTATGAAAACAAAAAAAATCAAATAATATATAAAAAATCATAAAATAAAAGAAATATAGTTTGTATAACTTAGTCTTGAGACAAAACTACCTACCTTAATATCATGTTGAATACTACCCACAACGGGATCCCCCAAAACCCAGAGAAAATAAAAAAAGGAAAAGGACCTAAAATCAATTCCCACATCATATATTCAAATTACATAATAAACAATATCTAAAAAGATAGGTTAGTTTATAAATAACTCAAAAAACATAGTCGCAGAACCAAAACTAATTTGATGGTAGTTCTCTAGAAAGAGATCACATAATGGTTTTATAATAGATAAAGAATGTCACCACAAGGTTGGTGAATAATTAAATGTAGTGAAATGATCATTCATAAATAGAGAAATTAAGAATCGTAAATTACTCTTAATAGATAGAATTTAAGGAAAATCCATAGATGGAATACTGAGTGATGTTTTCCTAAAGATGAAGAGCCCCCCCCCCCCCGCCAAATAAACTTGTAATAGACTTGTGTTCAAACCTTATGGTTGTATAAGGAGCCATGGGGATTTAAATTTTAATGGGAAATAAAACCTTCTGGGATGAAGGTTTTATGTCGTAAACCATGTATTTATGGGTTAAAATCCACATAATCTACATACGCATAAAAATATGTCTCCATGGGTAAATATCTAGAGTGATAATTTCTTGGTGTAAAAGAGGTCTTTGGGTATAAATTGAATTTAATGGAAAATGGAATTATGGTATGTATGATTTTAATGCGTTAAATAGTTTCATGGATGCTATCTAACAATGTACTTAAATTGTAAGCTATAACATAATATATAAAATACTTCTAGTTCTTTAGAAACTCTAAACAAATGTAACTTATACCCATTAGACCTAGAAAAAAACTCTTAAACAACAAAAAGAGTGTACCTTAAAAATCATGGATTTTATATTATAGAACCTAGTGACATTTAATGGATGGAGAATCTTATAGTGGGGTGAATTAAGACACTCTAAATATATTAGGTAAATTACCTTTTGTGTTTTTGGGATTTCTATGGTGTCATATAGATTTTATGGTTTATAAGGGAGATATATATGAATTGGAACATATTTACCCAAAAATTATTTGATAACCATGTGTGGATAAAAATTTTCCAGTAGCTTATGTCTAGTTAGGCACATAGTTATGTTAACTATGTCTGGAAACTATGAAACCAATAATTTTGACCTAGGCATGTTAACATGGACAGAAAAATAGTTTTCATAACCATGAATATTAACTATGTGTTTTTAGAATTATATTAAGATCTATCTTTTAGAGAAGATTTATCTAATAATAAATTATTATTTCTTCTAGAATATTTTTTTTATTCTTTGGATGTTTTAGGGAAATTTAGATATTCTTCACTCAACCCTATAATGGTGTGTGATTTCTGATCATGGTTTGACTATTGGAATTAATGTACCATGATGTTATATAATAATTATCTCACTATCTATTAATATATATTATATATATATTTTGTAATTATATATTTTTTAATTTATGGATTAATTTTTTATATTTTCATTCAACTTGTCCAGGATTCAAAGAGATTGCATCATTTCATGATGTTTCAATATTTTTAAAAAAATTATTTTCTAGAATTATCATGTATATATAGGAATATAAAATCCCTTTTATGAGATTTTATTATTGATTTTGATGAATTTTTATATAAATTTTATGATTTGGTTAAAAAAAATTACTTGATAAAAAATGGATTTTTTCTAGGATGTTTTTATTAAATAATTTTTTTTATGAACATTAAATTTTTTATTTAAATTTTTTATTTTAAATGGAAATTGTAAAATTTTAAAAAAAATATATTATAGGTGATTTTAATATTTTTTGTTTTAATTTTAATGTAAATATTTGTATCATTTTATGCTAATTACTTTTATTTGAAATGCCTTGGGGAGAGGGTAGGTTTTGGTGATTTTATAAAAATTCAATTAATTGCTTTATTTTTTGATATGAGTGCACGAGTAAATTTTAAATTGTTGATACCTTATTTATAAATACTATAAATTTCATCCTTTTTAAAGGAAAAAAGTTATATTACATGTTTCATGGTGAGAAATATTCATAATTACAGGGGGTAGAAGGAAATTTCTATATACTTTTCCTAGTAAGAAAGATGGTTCATGTTTGTGTGAATTTATGATGACTTAGTTAAAATACTATATTGAGGACGTGAGGAATCAACTCCATATAGTGAATGCAAATTAAAAATGAATTCTAATAATGTGATGGATTTATTTTATCACTTTCAGGTTAGACATATCATGATGGATTTCATTTAGAAATTAAGAGTTTCCATCAAAATTTTGAAAAAAAATATTTTCTATATAAATTTATGAAAAATAGTGATTTTGGAGTTATTTGTGAAAATTGAGGGTTTTAATGGAATTTGAGTAAAATTATTTTTATGGGGAATGGTTTTTTAAATATAAAAAGTTATTGTAAATTTTCTAAAATAACAATTTTTTAATGTTTTTTGAGTATTTTAGAAATCTCAAAATAAAATTTTTCATTATTTTATATTTGGAAATTATTATGTAAATAAAATGTTTTTCATTTAATTATTTTTTTATTATTATTACATGGAATTACATATTGAAATTTATCATATAGGTAAATTAATTTAAGTCATTAGGGGACTACTATTGACTTTATTCCAATCCCACTAAATTGTACTTCATTTGAAATGTAGACATGTTTGGATGTGATTCATATAATGTGAAGATGTCATTCATTATGAATGGAAAGTTATAGATACTCATTGGTGATATTATAAGGATATGGTTTATTTGGGTCTGGGAAACTTATTTTAGGTTGGAATATTCCTCATTAGTTTTATTTTAAATGTTGTATTTATAAAAAAAGTTTTTTTCTCAATAAAGTTATTTAAAATGGTTATTATCATTTAAAAAAATGTCACATTCACATATATTATTTTATATAACAATGTTTAAATGAAATAACTCCATAATTTTCTTTAACCTTATATGTTTGTTGATAAAATATTGTGATTGATTAATGGGGTTCAAGCCATGTGGTATCCTCATTTGAGTCCTGCAATTTAGGATATTGAGTTAGGGAATTATAGTATTTAACTATCAAAATATTTTTATTTCAATAAAATGAATTCATAAATATAAATTAATACTTTGAGATAAATTATAGGAAATAATGATATTAAATTTTAAAAATTATTTACTACTACAATATTTTATGAATTGTTCTTAAAAAAGAAATGAACTTATACTAGCAACTAAAAAAACTATCTCCTACTATTGAATCTAGCCAATAAGTGAAAGGTCATATAGTAAGTATAGAAAATATTCTATTGAAATGTCTATAATGATACCTTTTTTAATGAATCTATTTATTCAATAGAAAAATGAGAATATAGATTCATTTAAGATGATTGAAAACATGATAAGGATCTATCAAGAACATTCTAGATATGAGTGACACAAGGTTTATAAATAAAAATTTCATTGAAAGATTTTAAAATTCATATCAATACCTACTCATGTACTCAATGTTATTGGGTTTTTAAATTTCATGGATAGAAAAGGTTCACCACCCAATCTTGATAAATACATGGATTTTTTCTTGAATCCCAGGAAAAAGTGTTCTAACATATCATTGTAAACTACAATATTAATTAATTCATGAAAAAAATGCATGATCTGCTTAATATTTTGATGATTGTTAAGTATCATAATAGAAGAACAATATCTAGTTACATGAGGAATGTACACAATGGAAGGGGATAAGGATTTAGATAGAAGGGGAAGAAGAGAGGTCCTGAAGAGTCTACACCAACTTATAAAAAACTGAGGAAATGAGATTTATCGATTAATCGGAATTCAACTATTGGAATACTATAAATTTGAGGTTATATTTACTAGGATACCGAGAAGAAATTAATAAACATTATAGAGGTTCAATATCAGGTATTGATATTATAAAATTCTTTATTTTATATTGAAGGTAATATGATAGTGACTATATGTAATTCAGATTTTATTAATATCTGTCGAAGTTTAAAAATTATGAAGAGTTAATGAATTTTTAATTAATTATTTATTAAAATGATAGGAATTGGGATATTATATCAAATAGTTCTATGAAAATTATTTAATTCAATGCTCAGTTGAATTTAAAATAAACAATGTGTATTTAAATTTCATTTTCTTATATCTGATAAGAGATTTAGTTCTAAATAAAGAGTTTATATGAATAAAATGTGATGATGGTTATAATAAAAAAAATTAATCAATACATTAATTAACCTATTATAAAATTATATAATAAAAAAATTACCAATGGTAAATGTGTTTCTCTAATATTTTTATCAAAATATGAATGATATGATTCCACCCATTCTGTAGAAAATTTTATAGAATAAAATCATAATTTCAAAAACATTTCTCTAAAAACATTAAAAAAATAATACATGGGTGTTTAAATTTTACTTAATAAATATTCATAAAAAGAAAATATGTGTTATTTTCTTACAAAAATTTGTTCCTAATAACGAAATTTATTTTTTCAAAAATATATTTTCTTAGATGTTTTTGGGAGTATATGTATCCTTACAAAAGAATAAAATATACAATTAAATGATCATTATAATATTATTTAATGATAAAATAACATGATATAGTAAATGCTATTATATTATACCAGTGAATAATGATCTTAATGTAAAAAATATACATCTATCAAATTTTACCAAATGATTATAATGAAAATTTAAAACTCACAATATTCCAATGAAACTGATTCTAATGAAAGAATTAATTTAATTTGATTTAAAAAATTATTATCATCAAAACATTAGATGTTATGAAGTAGATAATTTTACATATTATGTTAATGTAGTTAATTATTTAAATAATGAATCATAATATCAAAATTATTTAAAAAATATTTCTTCAAAAATGTTAATCATTTCAGAAGTTTTATTGGAGGATTTTTGAGATTATCACATTGATATATGTTTTAAATTATATAGATATTAAATTAATATTACAAATACTAAAAAATATTACAACCATAAGGCCTCTTGAGTTGTCCATAATATGGGATATGATTATAAGTTCACTTTTTTATGTTCTTTTTAATATAATAAATGAAATTTAAGAGTATGAATTATATCATGTTATATAATATGAAGACTTTGGTATATTATTAGTTCATTTTGACTACATATGTTAAATTAGTTGAAATGATAATTAACCACTCAATATATGAGTTTGAGTTAGCCCTAATTGATGGTCCTGATATAATGTTATTGGTTGTGATGTCATGTGAAGATTAGCATGGATTGGGTTTCATATAGAGATATGAGATTCACTCATGTGAAAAAAAATAAACTTTTGTGGGTTATATGATATACTATATATAACATAAGGAATGTCATATACTATGTATTTTTTATACTAGTGGTTCATATTTCCAAGTGCCTTAGGTTGACAAGCAACCTAGAATCAAAACAATTATTACTTGATATTTTTTTTATACCAGTCTTAAGGTTGTGCTAGTTATGGGGTTATTTGGTATGTTTCTCATCATGTCATATATTTACGATACACTTTGATGATATTTTTCCTACCATATTATAATTATGACATATATTCTCTTGATTATAATTGACTGAGGAATTTCATATATATTCCTAGATAAGTTACATGTTTTTTTCATATCTATTTTGATAAGAGGTATGTGATGAAATCATTTGTTTAGATTAATGATATCTGATGCATTAATATATCTAGTCTATTGATAATTTGATAATCGAGAATATATAAGAATGTTATATGATATTGACATACTTTAAAACTTCTTGTGTAATTATTTTTTATAAAATGGAAGTATATGATTATGTATAAAACTATAAGATATAGTAAATGGATGAAGTTATTTGATATACATGTGTTTAATAGAGATAAAATAGATCCATTTATATATTTATTAGTGATAACCCTTTCTAAGAGGCCCATAATTGATTGAAATTTTGTATGAGTTAACTCATATATTTTCAATAATATAACCTAAAAAGTTTTTTTAGGATATTTAAAATAATTAATAAATATTTTTCCCATGATATTACATATGATGTTACATGTGTTGAAAATGAATGATACCTTTTCCAAATGGGTTTTTGATTATGATTCAAAAATTATTATAGTTGATGTTACATATTTTGAAAATGATTTATGTGCATGGGGATTCAATTCATGTATGATATTATTAGTCATATCAAAGAAACCTCAAAACATTTAATAGTCCTATAAAAAATTATGTGGTTTATATTTATCTAATACACATTACACAGAGTTTACTATTCCATGGTTTAGTTCAAGAAAGTGAATGAATTGTAAGATAATTATTGAAATAGCTAGATTATTTAGACCAAGATATCATGGTCCATTTGATAATATAGTATTAATTATTTAAGGATTTTGAACATCCAAATTGATTTTTTAAACATTAATCAATCAATGTAGCAAATAAATATCATGTTAAAAATTGTTATAAAAGTTTGAAACATTTTTGAATTGTTTCATTAATTTATATACATTTATGAAATTTTTAGAATCCTTTGGAGAATACATGGTGACTATAAATAGATTTTTAATCCATGTGTAAATTTATAAATGTGACTTAAATTTTATAGTTTTTATTAAATCCTTGAATTGGAACTCATTGAATCTTTAACTCTCTAAATTTTAAATAATGGGTTTACAAAACTATTAGAAATAGAGGATCCTTCCCAATTATTGGGAGATTCATTATACCTATGGATACCCTATGATAAAGGATTCAACTCAATACATATCAATGGTCACTATAAAGATCATGTTGATATTTTGGTATTAATCAAGTTCACTAATGAAATAGGTATGTTTACTGTATTTTTCTAATTAGATTAAAAAATATATTGGTTTATGGTAAAGAATGTTTTTTTTGTTTTATTATATTGTGCTTGGAAAATATTTATCCCCATCATAATGAATCAAATCTGAATTCAATTCTTAAGGTTCTTAGAATTATAAAATATATATTTTAATGATTAATATTTTATTATAACTTCATAATAAATCATAGGTGATTAAAATTATTGAATTTGATTTATTTTTCATAAAATATTAGGAAAACTACCTATGGGTATTTTGTGGACTTTATGAAATGCCTATACATGAATATAATGTTCATGGTTCTTGAGATGAAAAATAAAATTTAAAAATAACATTTTTTAAGTATTAAATAATATTAAAATGATAAAAAATGATTGAATAAACTCCAATTATTTAGAAAATTCAATATAATTATCCTCGAGTCATTTGGTACTATAAGATAAAACCATACATGAATATTTTGTTTGAATTTATAAAATAATAAAAAAAAATATTATAAATAATTAATATTATTTATTAATTTTCAAATGATCCTAAATTGATAAAAAAAATTATAAATAAGTGCATCATTTTATTAAAATTATTGAATATAACGTCTATGTTATTTTTGAACTATAGAAATGAAACATATATGAATATTATGTCTGAGTTTCTTGAAATTATTAAATGTATATTTTGTATTTTCATACAATCATTATAAAATTAACAACTAACCAATTTATTTTCTTTTTAATTTAAATTTAAAAAATATCACCAATGATTTTTTTGACCAGAAGGAAAAAATCATGTGTGGGGGTGAATATAAATGTTCTAAAAATTATAGAATATATAAATAAATGATAAATATTTATATATAAGTGGAAAATGATCTACAATTGATGATAAATTATTGAAATAATATTTTTTTTCACTTATGTTTAATAGAATGATTACCGGGTAATTATTAACTTATATATAAACTAGGCATAAATTTGATGCTCAAGATGCATGGAATGATTAAAATTACCATTTTTTAGAATAATCATTATATGAAAAGTTAACTATTTATTGATATTATAATTTGATCATACATATCATGCATTAAATGTTTTCACTTGATTGTATTTTTATTATTATTTTACACTATAGTAAACTTTAAATTTAATTATAATTCATGTTATATGTTAAAAATATTATATCATTGAAAAATATTTTGGAAAATTTTACCCCATATTTTTAAAAAATCAATATATTTATAAAAAATGAAATTTTGTTTTATATTTTTAAAATAATGTTTTTGGATGAACTGTGAGAGTAATTTTATATAAATTTTTAAAAAAATAAAAAATAAGGGTCACTAAATGATATTTTTAATTCAATATTTTATTTTATTTTTTTAAAAGGGGTTTCCCAATTCAATGAAGGAAATTCCCCCAGGTTATTAGGTGAGGAACCCTATAAGAGATAGCTTCTTCATGGATGTTGTTTCTACTAGATCAATAAATCCTTGTGAATCAACTATTTATCATGATTTCTACTCCAATAAAAATGAAATTCAACATTTCAGAATAGTCTATAATTTTATTTTTTTCCAAAATAAGTTACTTTTTTTCTTCAAACCTTCATTTTGTTCTTTAAGGAATATTTATTAAGTGTTGAAATTCACTAAATTTAATGATAGAGGCCCTTAAATAAATATTTTTTTCTGGGTTTCAAATCTTTCTTCTAAAATATTTTCAAATGTTTTTCATTTTTCTTATGAGAATGATTTTAATCAATTTTAGATGATGATTTCATGGTTATTTTGTGGATAAACTATTATAGTTTTAAAATAGATACTGGATTTCAATCATGAATCTGAACCATCTATTTTCCATATTTTGTTTGGATTTTTTTGTTTATTTATTTTTTGATGAAATCTACCCAATTATAAATTTAATGTCTTATTGGGAATCCAATGGAGCTTGATTAAACAACTAAAAATACAAAACATCCATTGGTTACTTGGATTTTTTTTGGAAGATGATATATCCCAATCCCTATGATCTATCATCTAGATCTAGAATGGTCATAAAGGTTTTTTATGAGGTTAATAGTGAACAATAATCAGCCTACTATAAAATATGTTTTTATATTGGGGACTATACGTACTATTATTGTGGAAAGACATCATTTTCTTTTCTATTAACTAATAAAAAATCTATTTGTATTGAGATGAATAATTTAGATAACTACTGGTGAATTAAATAAGATTTTTTATGTTACAGCCTAGTGTGATTGATGATCATCTAATAAATTTGAAGACATGGGATTTTAGTCCTTATTAATGTTGTTAAATCTGCACTACTTGATCGATATCCAATGGATTTTGGTTCTAAGACCATTTATAACTATTGTTTTATCTTTAGAGTTGAGGATTATAGCCAAAACTACTGAGGAACTAGTTAATATTTCTCAATATATTATAGTGACCTCATAAGTTCATCCCTACACTCATAAGGAATAATATTATATTTACTATGTCTTAAGTGAATATAATAAATATTCACATGAACTAGTATTCTAAATTGAGGATGATTTTTTTCACTCGAGTGCTAAAAAGTATAAGAATCCAATTTATGACCCATATGGATTTATTAATCAAAAAACCTATAATTATATAAAAAATATATATTATTATAAATTTAAAAAAACAATTATCACTAGATCATAGTGGATAAAATAGGAGAAAAAATTAATCATTCCCCAACCTAAAGTTTAGGATAATTCTTATCCATCCTCTATTTAATAGGTTTTAGAATATTTCAATAATCTAAAGGACTAAAATCATGTCATGATGGAAGGATTTAGAGATAAATTATATCCCTTGGATGATGAGTAGGAAAATAGAAATTTTTGATTGATTTCTAAATGGAGGGGTAATTGTGGATGATTATCTCGATAATAGAAAAACTATGATTGATAGAGTTGGATTTTAACTAAAATAGAAACCTTATTTTGATTCCATTCACCTAGTTTGGGTATATAAATCTCTAATTTTCATCCTATATTTTCAATAATGTATTTTTTTCATTGATGATTTCATGATATTTTGAACCTTACTAGATTTAGATTCTTATACTGCAAAATAATCTTGGGTTTTTAAGTGAATTGTTATAGTTTTTGTTTGATAACAGTCATAAATAATTGATTTCCATGTTTTATAATCATATAAGATGTTGATTATTACATTCATATGTTATATTTGATGAAGTATTTGTGGATTTATTCTCATTATTATTGGTAGTGAAGACAAATATCTCATCTTTACTATGTGTACATTTCATTAGTAATGGTCTTAAAAATATATAGTCCTCCTCCAATATTTGTTTAGTGATGAAATCATGTATTTTTATCATTGTCTTCATTGATATTCTTATATTGAATCACATTGTTTTTATAAGTTGCATCTTACAATTATAAGGCCATGAAAAAATTATATGCTGAATTGAGATTCAAATCGTTGTGGTTATTTTTTTCAAATAATAAGAAATGATCATAAATGTTGTTTTCTATTATGAATAAAAAATTATATTTTGAATTATTTATTGGACTATGTTATTTGATATCTTTTTTAAAAAGTTTACCATTCATAATGGATAAGTATTATTTATTGAAATAAAAATTTACCAAGGCACTAGTGCAGAAAAAAAAATTTATGTCGGTTATTTTTCATTTTTTATGTCGGTTTCTAGCCGACGTTAATACGGGCGACGTTATAAATAACGTTTTTTACGTCGGTTATTTAAAAACCGACGTCAAAAAGATAAAATCGAGATGTTTATCATGTCGTTTATTTTATAACCGACGTGATAAAGAAAATAGGAAGGGTTTATAATGTCAGTTATTTAATAACCGACGTGATAAAAGGCATGGGAAATGGTTTATCACGTCGGTTATTAAATAGAAAATGTGATAAAAGGCATGGGAAATGGTTTATCACATCGGTTATTAAATAACTGACATGATAAAAGGCCTAGAAAATCATTTATCACGTCGGTTATTTATTAACCGACGTTACAACCCCCCCCCCCCCCCCGGACTGGTTTAGAACGTCGGTTATTATATAACCGCCATGATAAACCGGGGGGGAGGGGGGTTTATCACGTCGGTTATATAATAACCGATGTTATAAATTATATAACCACCATGATAAACCGGGGGGTTTTATCACGTCGGTTATATAATAACCGACGTTATAAACCCACCCACCCCACCCCACCCCCATGTTTCACGTCGGTTATTTAATAACCGACATGATAAACCATTTCCCAGGCCTTTTATCAAGTTGGTTATTTAATAATCGACGTGATAAACCATTTACCATGCCTTTTATCACGTCGGTTATTTAATAACCGATGTGATAAACCATTTACCATGCCTTTTATCATGTTAGTTATTAAATAACTGACGTGATAAACCATTTCCCAGGATTTTTATCACGTCGGTTATGAAATAACAGACGTGATAAACCCTTCTTGTTTTCTTTATCATGTTGGTTATTTTATAATCGATGTGGAAGCCAATTTTTTTTTAAAAAAAATCGAATGCAATCATCTGCTCTCCCCCAGAATCAACCAGAAAACAAATCAAGAAATCTTACCACAAAAACAGAAGGAGATCAAATTTAAGAATTTACATTGATAACATATAAAACTTACCCCACTAGACAGCCCCCATCCTCATCTATACCCCATGGAAATCCCTCCCCCACCCCATTGGAGCCCCCTCCCTCATGTATACCCCCTAGACAGCCCTCCCCCACCCCATTGGAGCCCCCACCACACCCCTGGACTGCCCCCCGACCCCATGGACAGCCCCAAACACCCTCGACAACCCAACCCCACCCCCACCCTCCTGAACAGCACCCCCTCACCCCACTTGACACCCCCACCCCATTGGATCCCCCACCACACCCCTGGACTACCCCCAACCCACTGGACAGCCCCAAACACCCCTCAACAACCCCCCACCCTCCTGAACAGCACCCCCTCACCCCCTCACCCTACTTGACAGCCCCCACCACACCCCTGGACAGCCCCAAACACCCCTAGACAACCCCCCCACCCTCATGTATACCCTCCACCCCCTAGACAGCACTCCCACACCCCTGGACCGCCTTCCCACACCCCTGGACAGCCCTCCCACCCCCCTGGACTGCCCCCCCACCCCACTAGACAGCCCTCCTAGACCCCTGGACACCCCCCAACCCCAGTGAACACACCCCCACACCCTTGGAACCCATCCCCCACATACCAAAATCCATACCAGAAAAACCATCATAAGTAGACCAAAACAAGAAGTAGAGAAAAATTAAACATTCACATATATAACATTCAAAACTTACACTGTTAACTTCAAAAAAACTAAATCCAACCTAAAAAACTACCAAATACACAATTACAACAACAATATTCAAAATTACATTTTACATTACAAACAACTAAAATTCAATCAAACCTCTAAAATAATTTGACCACTCCACTTGTAAGTGTTTGATGTCTTCAGCAGTATATGGTTGAGGGTCATCAAAAATCTACAAATGAAAAGGAAAGTAGTTAACGTGTATAATGAATAAATGAAATTGAAATATTATGGAAAAGTTTAAGAGGAAATCGTACCAGGTCAAAATTCACAACTGTCCCAGTTTTTATTATTTCATATATAAATCTTAACATATAATATCCACATTCGATGACGCCTTGTTGTTCATGACAATTTTGTTTGAATGATTGTAAATTCAATATAATATTTTTATGTAATAAATCAAAAAGTACAAATTATAAATGGATATTTACCTTCGCATTTACATATTTGATCTTTGCACTCCTTTTCTTTGTGTTTTTTCGAAAGTAGGCCCATGTACTGTTAGAAAATAATATGAATGAGGTAAATTTTAAATTCATTATAATATATAAAACTATTAACAAATTGAAACTTACTTTTCCAATATATTCTTAAAACTTTCCCGCACATCAGTATGGACAGAGCATATCCAATAAAGTGCTTTCTCCCTTGGGCAAAAAACCCCTAACATCCAATGATCATTGATAAAAGGAAACTTAACGTTATTGGTTTTTTATGTTAAAATATAATTAACTCTTTGAGAGAAATGTGTTTCATACCTCTAACAAAAAGGAATCATCCAACATTGTGTGACTATATTCTTTTCAAGTCTTTCAGCAATATAAACCATTCTTTGTTCCTCATTCAATGCACATGCTTCAGGGGAAATCAATTGTGGGTCCATGAATCCATATACATCTGTCAGCTCATTCCTCTCACAAATTTTATAAAGATACCTAATACAAAACATACATAAGTATACATTTTTAATAAATATAATGCAGGGAAAAGGTGTTAAGACTTACATGAAAAAAAATTTCACCACGTTGATGCCCAACTTATCTCTAGTAACAAGCTCCATGATATCAGTTTTCATAATCCCCACACTTATTTCACGTCCACAAACATGAGCTTCCATTGGAAACTCATAATGACCCGCCAAAAAATTTGAATATCTTGAAAATATGTCAAGACTACTAGAATCTGTATCTAATGTCATAGCCATTTGTCTTTGTTGTTGTCTATACAGTATTTATTTACCTTTGAAGTATTCCTGTAAATATAAATTGAAAAATATATTATTTTTCAAATTATAAAACAACTTTAATAAAAAAAATAAAATAAAATATATAACATTCATACCTCTATGGTAATGAGTCGAAGAAGTCTGGATGTCCAAATTAAAAAATGGTCAATACTCTGTCCAACTATCGCCACCTCATCTGTAGGTATTGTTACCCTAGCTGATCTATCTATAATATCATGTACAGTGACCCTCTGATTCTCTACCTCTAATTGTTGATGATGAACTGTATCTATTATACAATATACCAACCCATATGCTACTATATGATATTGAGAATCATCAACATACAACTCGCAATAAGTAGGAAGCTGCGGCAGAGGAGTAGGATAAAAAATGGGGTCCGCAGGCTGAGGTGGGGGAGTGGAAGCTACTAGCAGAGGTGGAGGATAAATAATGGGGTCTGCAGGGGGGGTGGAGGAGTGAGAGCTGTAGTCTGAAATTTTCCTTGCATTTCTGCAAACATAGACTGCACCGACGCTCTAATCTTGTCCTCCATCGTCGCATTAATATTTTTAACTTCATCCTCCAAGGATTATATTTTTTTTATAAACCCCCTAAACGTTATAAGTTGAAGAATGTGGCAACACTTTTATTACCGATACACCTGCCAAATATCCTCTTACACGACCAGGATGTTCGGGCCTTCCCAATGCTGCAGATAAAATATATTCCCTCCCAGAAGCTGTAAATGTCCCTTGTGAACTCTGTTCCTCAAGAGAGTCATGTATTAATTAATTAAACATTTTTGTAATGATTGAAATTATATGAAGAAAATAGTTAACTTAAATAAATAAAATAGATATCTTACAATCCTCTCAACTACGATTCTAGATTCTTCTGAAAGATATTGCCCTTTTTTCCCTTCCGAGCTCTCTTCCATTTTTCATGTCTAGATGGAGGGGATGGAGGGGCCACCTCCCCAGAGCTTGAAGACTCAGCTCTTAGTTGTTGAAATTTTTCTGCCATCATTTGTTCTTCCAATAATGCATACCCTCCCCAAGATAAACTATGAGGGTATACATTTTTATATTGGATCTCCTGATGAGCTTTCCTTGTTTTCTGTGATTTAAGAATAAGAAATCATTAACAAAACATTAATAAAATCATTTATATAATAAAGTTTATAAAAGTTTACATTACCCTTACCATAAATGACTCTTTTCTTCTACTTTCAAAAAACTGTCTCCATGTGTCTTCATCTATAAAAGGATATATACGACATGGATTGTCATGACTCCTATGACCATAAATGAAATCATATGAGAGGGTTGATTTGAAATCCCTCCATCTCCTAGAAGCCAACGATAAGAATTTCTTCCTGACTCCTCTAGTGTCAGGAATATCAAATGTCATCTGATAAATAAGAGGTTAAACATATTATAAATACTAGAAACATTAAAAGAATATTCAAACAATGACAAAAGAACTTACCAAAATCGTCTCCCACAACTGAGAGATTATCTCTTTATCCACACTTCTCCAATAATCATACAGAATTCTTACTTTTCTCTTAGCCTGAGTTACTACAAAACTCTTAAAATCTTTTGCATTCGGACCTCTAGGAATATCATAATCATCAAACTCAACGACTATCCTCTGATCCTGCGTACGAACAAGTGATAATTTTGGTAAACGTGTGCACCCACATTTACCAACATTTAAACTCTTTGTCTTAATAGGAGCATGTGAATGTTCATCCCCAGAGGTATGACCAGCAATATTCTCATCTCCAGAATCATGTGGTTGATCAACAGAATGATCTGTCATTATCCTTTAAATCAAAAAAACAAACGTCAGTTCAAAAATATACAAATTATAATATTTTAATACTACTGTAATCAGAAAATAGAAAAGTGTACTAAGTTACGTACTAGTAAACATTGGTAATATAGTAATCATGTTAAACAATGGTCAAGATGGTCAAGATGGTAAACATGGTAAAGTAATTGTCACTGAACAAAAATAATAGATATATAATTCATGTAATGGTTATAAACATGATAAAGTAAACTAAACAAACTTAAAACAAACAAAAACTTATAATTATTTTGTTTTAAAACATGTTTTAATAAATAAAAAACTTACAATATCTAAAATTTATGAAAAAAATAAATGTAAACAAGAAATAAACATATGTTACCTATAATTTTAGGAATGTACAAATGGATTCTTTTCCCAAATTCCTTCATCGTGATTGTTCCTTATGGCACAAACTATGTGTTCAACATGTTCATCATTATGTTCTGTTAATCTTTCTATGGAAGTAGGGATCTCACATAAATCAGCATCTTCATCAAGTTCATCCTCACCAACATATTTTTTTTTCCCTTGTAAAACAACAGCCCACTGCATATCTGATTGATCTACTACATAGAAAAAAAATTTTGCATGTGTTGCCATTATAAAAGAATCAGTTGTGTCTTCCAATCTATTCAGATTAACAAGTGTCATTCCAAATTCATCGTGTCTGACACTATTGTTACCGATAAACCATTTACAGTTAAAAACAGGAACTTTAATTTTAAAGTAATCAACCTCTCATATGTCTTCAATCACTCCATAATATGCACTTGATGTAGAAATTGGGTTTTTGTCCTTAGCACTCAAAAAATTCATTGCTTCTGCAAACACCAATACAGCACTATTCTGAACTGCACTTTTGTTGTCTTGAGCTTTCGTATGAAATGTATAACCATTAATGTCATAACCGGACCATGTTATCACATTTAAACATGGACCACCCACTATCCATTTTAATGTCTCTGATACATCTGATCTACCAAGCAAAGTCTTTTTAATCCATGACAAAAAAGTTTTGTTGTTCTCGTTAAAAATCCACAATTCTTTCTTATTTGGATGACATTGTTTCAACTCATTAATATGCAATGTGATATATGGTTGAGCATCATCTATGTTATTCAAGATGTATGATTCTAACTTCTTCATCTGTTCAGCTGACAATGATTTGACTTTCAGGCCACGAATCCCCTTTCCCTCATTATTAACTCGTTCACGACGAGATGGAGGCAAACCTATTTGTTGCGCCATAGCCAAGTAGATCGTACAAAAATATTCTACCTCCTCAGAAATATACTTTTCAATAATGGAGGCTTCAGGTCGATATGGATTTTTAACATACCCCTTTAAAATTTTCATATACCTTTCAAAAGGATGCATCCAACAAAGATATACTGGTCCACAAAGCTTTATTTCTCGAACCAGATGAATCATTAAATGCACCATTATATCAAAAAAAGTTGGAGGAAAATACATTTCCAATTGACAAAGTATAGAAATTTCATCCTTTTCCAAAATTTTCAAAGCATTCACATCAATTGCCTTGTTATAAATTGAATTGAAAAAATAACACAACTTCATTATAGTCTTTCTGACACGAATGGGCAATATTCCACACAATGCAACTGGTAGAATTTGTGGCATCATGATGTGACAATCATGTGATTTCATACCTATCAACTTCAAGTCCTTCAATGAGAAAAAAAATTTTACATTAGAAGAATAACCTTGAGGCACTTTGATATCATGAAGACACTGACAGAAGCTAATTTTCTCCCTCTTCGATAATGTATGACAAGTCGGGGGAGGAAATGTTCGTCTTCCTTTAGAAGTGGGAGCTAACTCCAAACGTATTCCCATTGATAGTAAGTCTAATCTTTCATTCAACCCATGTTTTTTCTTTCCTTTAATATCTAACAATGTTCCAATCAAACAATCGCAGATATTCTTCTCCATGTGCATGACATCAATATTATGTTTAACTTCATGATACCTCCAATATGGTAGCTCAAAAAATATTGACCTTTTCTTCCAAATATGTCTATCATTACCAGATTTATGTGTCTTTCCCAATGTCACATCAAGGTTTTTCACCCTCTCAAAATACAGATCAGGGGATAAAGGTTTTCGAGCAGTATCAAATTCTTGTGAGCCATTTAATGCCTTTTTTAGTCTTCTATAAGGGTGATCCATAGGAAAAAACATTTGATGACCCATGTACACTGTTTTCCTCCCATGATGAAATTGACAATATGACGTCTGTTGTTTGCAAATTGGACATGATTTATTCCCTTTAACATTGTATCCAGACAAATTTCCATACACTGGGAAGTCATTTATAGTGAACAGAATCACTGCATGCAGTTGAAAATATTCCATTTTATAAGAATAATACACCCTAATACCATCAGCCCATAATAGTTTCAAATCATCAATCAATGGTGACAAGTAAACATCAATATCATTGTCGGGTTACTTTGGACCAGAGATCATTATACTCAACATGACATATTAGTGCTTCATACAAAATTCAGAAGAGAGGTTGTAAATTACCAATAAATCAGGCCATGAACTATGTGTGCTACTGAGGGTTCGGTATGGATTCATTTTATCTGTGCACAAACGTAGTCAGAGATTTCTAATTTCATTTCCAAATGTAGAATACTGCGCATCAATTTTCTTCCATTGTGGAAAATCAGCTGGATGACGTATTTTTCCATCACATGCCCGCTCATCAGCATTCCATCTTAACCTTTTTTCATCATGTGAATTAGAAAATAAACGTTTGAAACGATGAATTATAGGAAGATACCAAAATACCTTTGAAGGGAGCTTTGTAATATCTACATCAGCCTGTGATTTTTCTTTCACCTTATACCGTGATGTCCCACATTTAGGACACTCTGACAAAAATTCATATTCCTTCCTATATATAATGCATTCATTCGGACAAGCATGTATTTTCTTGTATCCCAATCCCATCGGGCATAATATTTTCTTGGCTTTGTAATGTGAATCTGGATGATCGTTATCTTTTGGAAGAGTGTCTTTCATCAATTGTAGAAGCTCTGTAAAAATTCTGTCACTCCATCCATGTTTCGTCTTCAGGTTAATCAATCTTAACACCGCCGACAAAACCGTAAAATCTGTACAACCAGGATATAATGGTTTTTCAGCATCACCATATAGACGCGCAACTGTCGGTTCTATCTCAATTTGTTCTGCTACATTATCGCGAATCATTTCTTCAATTCCATCGGAGTTACCATCTTGCGAATCATCATCATCAGTGACATTCCGTCCAGTTTCACCATGCCAAATCCAAGGGTTGTAACTCAGATTAAAACCATGACAAATCAGATGATATTTTATCTCTATACTTTTCAACTTCTTCATATTCAAACATTTCAGGCATGTACAGAAAAAAATGTCACTACTTGGAACATTTCGTTTAGCAAATTCCAAAAAGGCATCAACACCTTCCTCAAATTCATTTCTCATTCGATGTGTCGTAATCCAACTTCGACTCATTATTACCTATAACAAATATCAAAAATATATATATTTTTAAGATAAGAAAAATATATGTTTATTTGAAAAAAATCATAATTTGAATGTAAAACAATTTTGAAATATAAAACAAATCTATGGGTATTTAAAAAAATATGCTTGAATATTATTTTTAAAACAAAATATAGTTAGATATAACAGTTTTAAATTTTATTGAATCAAAGAAAACCATGGTGCCTACATGGTTGATAGAAAATTGGAGAAAATGGAGTAAACCTAAGAATCACCCCCCACCCCCCGGACAACCTTCAAAACCCTCTGGACAGGCCCCCACCCCCTTGGACAGCCCCCCACACCCACCCACCCCCTTGGACCACCCCTGGACACCCCCCCCCCCAACCCTCCGGACAGCCCCCCACCCCTCTAGACAGCACCCCCCACCCCTCTTGGACACCACCCCACCCCCTACCCCTTGAACACCCCCTGGACACCCCCCCAACCCTCTGGACAGCCCCCCCCCCCCCCCCCGGATAATCCCCAAAACCCTCTGGACAGGCCCCCACCCCCGTGGACAGCCACCCACACCCACCCACCCCCTTGGACACCCTCCACCCCCTAGACAGCCCCCCACCCCTCTAGACAGTACCTCCCACCCCTCCTGGACACAACCCCCCACCCCCTTGAACACCCCCTGGACACCCCCCAACCCTCTAGACAGCCCCCCCACCCCCTGGACAGCCCCCCACCCCTCTTGACAGCACCCCCCAACCCTCCTGGACACCACCCCCCACCCCCTACCCCCTTGGACACCCCACTGGACACCCCCCAACCCTTTGGACATCCCCCCCACCCCCTGGACAGCACCCCACCCCTCCAGACAGTGCCCCCACCCCTCAGAAGAAGCCATTTTTATTTGGAATCATGAGACACAGTGATGCATCGAAGGGCCATAGAGGTCAACAGCCATTACATTATATGTCTAAAAGATTCTCATATAAAAGAGGATAAACATAAGCAACAACAACACATGAAATATCATTTCCGAATTCGTACATTTAATCAATAAACCTTCTATGCAGTAATATAGGTGAATGAGATCATTAGTTGTCAATGACAACAAAAATTACCACAAATGTCAGGCATTCACGAAACAAAAACAAACTAAATAGATGTAGTTGAGGCTTACGTGAATATTGCGAGTCGATATAATAGATCTTGGGATGATAAATAAGATGATGATGGCAAAAAGATGTAAGAGGGTTCGAAATGGAAGAATCTTACCTAGTTTAAACACAAAAATTGCCAAACATAAATATAGACTATCTGGGAAAAAAAGAACGAAATAAATTCGTGGAAGGCATACTTGAGTGTTGCAAGTTGAGATGATAGATCTGAGGAGAGTAAAGATGATAAATGGTGAAGGAAAATGAGTTTAACACAGCCAGATCGATTAGCTGATTAGGGTTTACCGTGCGAGAGAGATGAGTCGCCGGACTGTCGATCGAAAAATTGTAAATGACACTCCACGGGGCTTGTTAATTTTTTAAATGTTTTATAATGTCGTTTATTTAATAACCGACGTTATAAACTATTTTTTTACATTTATAACATTGGTTATTATAATAACTGACGTTATAAATGTATCACATATGTCTTTTTTTACATCGGTTATTTTATAACCGACCTAAAAAAATCCACGTGTTGGTTTTTTACGTCGGTTATGGAATAACCGACGTAAAAAATACATCATAAATCACAGTTTTTTATGTCAGTTATTGTATAATCGACGTAAAAAACTTCTTCGTATTGTTTTTTTACGTCGGTTATAAAATAACCGACGTCAAAAAGGTCTCAGAAGCCGCGTTTATTGCGTCGGTTATCAAATAACCGACGTAAAAACCCCTCGTGCTTTGGTTTTTTACGTCGGTTATAAATTAACCGACGTAAAAAATGAACGCGCTCGATTTGTAACGTCGGTTATTAAAATAACCGACGTTAAAAATATACTCGCTGCATTTTTTATGTCGGTTATAAAATAACCGACATAAAAAACCACGTTTCACAGATTATCACGTCGGTTATATATAACCGACATCAAAAATGATGACGTAAAAAACGTTTTCTGCACTAGTGAGGTCTGAAATATAGTGTTTGTTGGAGTAAAATACTCAAGAGGGGGTTAATTGTGTATCTATAAGAATTTCTTATTAAAAGGTATTTCTAAAAAATTTCCCAAAAATATTCAATACAGCCCATTTAATCAAATTAATATGGTTATAAAGGTTTGACTATTTGAATAACTTCTTTGAAGATTGTTTAGTTCTCAATAATATTAATATCAGTGATTAATATTACTTTTGAAGTTATTCTACTTAGGCAAGACAATTATAACTTCTTTCCAAGATTAATTATCAAAGTAAGTTTAGTGATTTCTGAATTATCCAATAGAGCAGTAAAAAATAGAAAACTAAATTAAGCAGCACAGCAGATATTAAACAAGTGGTTTAGCCTCAAGCTGAGACATAATCCACTCCACTTGGTGATCACCTACCACCAAGCAGTTTAAATAAATAAACTTGATCCACACCCTAGATCGGGGTTGAACAACAGTAAAAAGGACTATCCAGGTCAAAAAGAGACATCTTCCACAGTTCTTCATGGGTACAAACTACCATTCCACACAAGGACCTCTTCCAAACTTATCTATGGGTATACCCAAGGGTAAATTAGTGTTTGAGTAAGGATATCTTGTATCCTTTAGTTTAATATAGAAGACAGAGTGTGTTATTATACAGAAACACACACTGCTTGAAAGTTAATAAAAAAATACACAACAGAGTAGAAAGATTGAGATAGGTTTAGAAGTGCTCTGAGTGTTAGTCTTTGTAGCTCTGGACTTTTGAGATAAAGCAGATGCAGAACTTGAGTCCTCGTCTGGAAAATAGAGTGTCATAAGTCAGAGAGATCCAGATTGTGTTCTTCATGATGTTTTGATTGTGTGAAGATGTTCTCGATATTTTAGTATTCTTTGTGTGTTCTTCAGTAGAGTTGAGTTACATGATCCAATTCGCAAGAATGTATTCTGTTGTCTTGCTCACGCCCACCATCTTGTTTTTTGTATTGTGTTTTTCCTACAAGCTTTTCACATATGTCCACACCCTTGTTTTGCCTCATTACTCTTTCATCTTGGAGTGCATGTGTTGGGGCCGACAGGTTGCATGTATTCTGCACCTCATACCTTGTATTGTCTGATGATATGTCTATAAGGAAACATTAATTATGTCAGTGCATTAAAATCTTCAAATATGACCGTTAGAGATTAAATTGAAATACAAAAAAATATATTAGGAAATAGTGTCACACTATTTCATGGATAAAGTGTCTCCTTCACACAGTGTCTGGATTGGTCATGGTGTCTCGTAGTCACAGTGTCTCATGGTCACGGTGTCTCAGGTGTCTCATGGTCCCGGTGTCTCACAGTCACGGTGTCTCTCTTCACGGTGTCTGCTTCACGTTGTCTTTTTCCCAGTGTCTTGTTCACAGTGTCTTGTTCATGGTGTCTTATTCATGGTGTCTTATTCACGGTGTCTTGTTCACGGTGTCTCATGGTCATGGTGTCGGGATGTCATGGTGTCTAATTTACTTTTCCAGAAATACATAACCAGTGGCAGACTCACGGTGTCTCAGAATTTTCAAAATAACTGTATTTAGACTTAAGCAATGATGATCATAGAATGAATTAGACTTAATCATTTGTAAAAGAAGGTATTATAAAAGTAAGTCAAGAATAGTATAAAGTAATTAAACTGAATATAGAGAAATTAAGATCTTGAATGGATCTTCTTAAATCATGAGAATATTTAAACAATAATACACATGATTTGATATAATTTATAAGATTTAACCAGGTTGAATAGGATTTGTGATCATTAAAACATTATTAGTACATGAGGAGTCTAACAATATCCCCCTTTTTAATGATCACAAATCATGTATATTTAAAGTGTATATTTTATTCAACTATAGATATAGATATTTCTCCCACTTTTGGGATTATCAAAAAGCAGCAATAAAAATAATAACAAAAGTGACAAGAAACGTGTATAATGTATTAGAGAAAGAGAGTGGAATTACAAAGAGTAAATCAAATGAAACAGGATTCCCATCAAAAAAGTAGTAAACATTGTCCTTCTTCACTAAATGGTCTTATCTTTGCCTTTATCAGCAGTAGTAGAAGAGGAAGCCATAGGGGCTGAAGTGGAGGTAGAAGAAGGTAGGGAGATGGTCAATAGAGAAGGTAAAGGAAGGCCTTTAAAAACAGAGGGAGATAGAGTAGGTGTAGTAGAAGACTGAGGTAGGTGTTGATCAAGGATCACAGGCCTGATCTGACTCAGAGCTTGGATGACAAACATAGTATTGGAGGATAGAGAAGAGGTGAAGGTAGGCAATCCAGGTCTTATAGGTGGATCCATAGGAGGAACAATGTTTGTACTCTGGACATGAAGATAAGGACTTAAGAGTTTGATAAAATCCACAATGATTTCTCCACCATACTGCATGGATTTCTCAAAATCATCCTTGTTCTCCATAAACTTTTCCAGCAACCCAGTAAACTCTGTGAGCTTTTGGACTTGGGTCTTGAAAGCTTGAGTAACAGGAGGAATCTGTAGATTTTCCACAAGATAATTGAAGTGATTATTCATGTCAGTCTTGGAAAAGATTCTATTGAAGTAGAAATCCACTTTCTTGAAAATCTCTTACTTAGAATCATTAGCAATTTTAGAATGGATTTGGACCAGGTCAAGAACTTTGTCACTGTTCTTGATAACTGTAGAGAGAGAATATTTATTGAAGCCACTAAGCAGAGTCTGAAGCTCTTCTTTGACAACTATTCTGAGTAGATTTCTATCTAAAGAGGGATAAGAGGATTGTCCAGAGGATTTGGAAGCATTGATAGTGGTGGTGAGAGATTTTAGTTGATTCAGTGCTTTCTGAAGACACCTCGTATACTCATCAGTGAGTTTGTTAAGATTTACGACAAGATATATCATCTCCTTCACAATATGTTTGTTCCTTTCAGCTACCTTTTCAGCTAAGGAAGCTCAGTGTGGCTTAATCTGCGACACAACATCCTATGGGATTTGAGGAAAAGCAGGTTCTACAGAATGAGAAACAAGATCTGATCTCGAATGGATCTCTTTCTGCATTTCTTCAATCATACCTCTCAGGGTCTTCACTTCATCACTAAGTAGTATGTTCTCAACTCTTACTTCCTGAATCTCATGAATCATTTTGGGTTGGATTTTCCAAATAAATTTCTCTAACAATAAAGAGGAATCTTTCTCACTTAGATTAGTCACAAGAGCAGGTTGGGAATTCAGGACTTTTTCAACACCAAACAAAAGGGTAGCACTAAATTCCTTTAGATCATCCTTACTCACAAAGGATGGTTAGTCTGATGAAGGTTTAGAAATAAGGATTGATACAGTTTCAGGTTCCTTCGCAGGGGTGATATTAGAGACTGGTTTAAACTAGAAAAAAGAGGAAAGGTCAAGACCTTTTATTGAGACTTGCTGAGAGTCGTCCACATCATAGAAAATGGGGAACTTATATCGAGTGTCTACAGGGCTCAGATTAACCATATTTGGTTCTTCATTAGATTCCAAATTTGGGGGTTTCTCCCCCTCAACAGTTGAATACCTCTTAGGATTGAGAGGCTTAGGATCTTTATAAAATTCCACAAATTCATCTCATAGTTCTTCACCCATTTCCTGTCTAGCCAACTGAAAATCCAGCTACATCCTTTCCTCAGCTGAAGGAATGATTTCAGGAACAGATTTTTCCATTGAGAGTTCCTTAAGGTTATCCTCTTGCATAATAGGTAGCTATTTCACTATAGGTTCTTCCATGGAATTCTTTTCAGTTTCTTTGGAAACAGATTCTGTTTCAACCTCAGGTTGATTTTCCAGAGTAACAACATCTTTAGGAGTAGGGACCTCTTCTTCAAGAACTTCATGAGGAACAGGAGTATTGTATTCCTCAATAGAAACAGTTTCCCTGGGAGGCACAGCAGCCTCTTCTTCTTCTTCAGAAGAGTACTCAACAACCTCATCTAGTTCCAAACTAGTATCAGAAATATCTCTTAGTCTTGAGGTATGTTCCACAGGATTGTCTTCTACCCATGCCTTTTTCCAAGGGTTCTAATTTATCTTCATCCTCTTGATACTGACTTTTAAAAGGCAGTACTCACAATCCTTTAAAACTTCCTCATTAGGTCCAACCATACCTTTGAAATGAAGCATGTATGAGATAAGCCGAGAGTAAAATAGGGAGGTTGACTTGGATGTGGATTTTATGAGTTCACATGTGTGGTAAATGATATACTTTAAAAGGTTAATGTTATTCCCATTTTTCATAAGTTGGATCAGAAACACATCCTGATATTTCAAAACAGAAAAATAACCTTTTCTATGGCTAACCAGATTCTGAATAAACTTGAACAGAAGCCTTGATTCTCCATCTATTTCAGCATAAATGGCTCTCCTTTTGGTTCCATTTCCAGTTAAGGCTTTTAAATCATCCTCCAGATCAAAGAATTCGGTTAAAGGTGGAGGTCCTCTCTGATAATCCTCACATAATCCTTCATGAGGTATCTTAAGGCATGAATCCCATAACCTCGAAGAGAATGGTCATTTTTCCCCATTGATCCAAATTCTCACAACATATCCATCTTCAGACTCAAAGGATAACTAAACTTATTGATAAAACTGAGCCACTAACTTAGGATAGATAGGTCAATATTCCTTCGAAAACAACTCTAGCTAGCCTTTCTCTTTTAAAAATTTTAGAACTAGAGACTTACTTGACAGAATCCATTTGGGGAAAACCTCTTTCTTAGGTATGATAACTCGGTTTACCAGATTTGGTTTTAGAGGACCTTTGGGTGCTATCTTGGGTGCAATTTTCTTTTTCTTTGCGCTACATTTCTCAAGAGTCGATGATGAAGGGTGTTTCATCCTAGGCATCCACTGAAGGTTCTAGAGAGAGATAAGGGTTGTAGGTTTTAATATAGGTTACGAATGAGTGAATAGAAGAAAGCTTGCGTGAAGTACAAATGATACTTCCTTAATTTTATCATTTAGGAATACCGAACATCGCAAAAGTAAAAGTGTGGGAAAACAAAAAAAATGAAAAGGATAATTACCGCGATACGGTTTTAAATTAAAATATAAAAATCATAAAGAATCTTTACGGTGAGATTATATCAGGTCTTTATGGTGAGACAGAGAATGAATTTTACGGTGAGACAATAACTGAGTGTTACGGTGAGACAGTAAACATGAACTTTATGGCGAGATAGTAAAACGGTGAGATAGTAACTGAGCATTATGGTGAGATAGTAAACATAAACTTTATAGTGAGACAATAACTGTCAGACAGTAGTCATGAAGCACTAACTGTGAGATCGTAATAATGAAATAGTAAGATATTTACTTAAGATTTATCATGCCTAATTCATGTATGATGTTGTCTATTCTTTCATAATTTAATGATTTGGTAAATATACCAGCAAGATGATACTTAGTTCCAATGAATTACAAAGTGATAACACCTTTTTAATAATGATCTCTCAAAAAGTGATGTCTTACATCAATATGGTTTGTCCTAGAATGTGAAACAGGGTTTTTTGAGATTTTAATAGCACTTGTGTAGTCACAATTTATAGGTACATGCCCGAATTGATATCCATAATCTAGTAATGTATGTTTCATCCACAAAATTTGTGCACAAAAACTACCAATGGCTATGTATTCAGCTTCTGCAGTAGATAATGCAACAGAATTTTGTTTCTTACCACACCATGATACTAGTGACTTGCCTAAAAATTGACATGTTCCAGAGGTTCTTTTTCTATCTAACTTACAGCCACCGAAGTCAGCATTAGAATAACTAACTAATTCAAATAATTGTCTACTAGGATAGAATATTCCTAGATTGGGTGTATGCTTGAGGTATTTGAAAATTCTCTTTACAACATTTAAATGAGATTCCTTAGGATTTTCTTGAAAATGAGCACACATACACACACTAAACATAATATCAGGTTGACTAGTAGTCAAGTAGAGTAAACTTCCAATCATTTCTCTATAAGTGGTTTGATCAACAGATTTTCCATCTTCATCAAGATCTAACTTACAAGTGGTACTCATGGGAGTGTTAATACTTTTAGTGTTTTCCAATACAAAAAATTTTAGAATATCTCTAGTATATCTACTTTGAGTTAAAATAACTCCATAATTATTTTGAAATATTTGAAATCTGAGAAAGAATTTTAGTTCACCCATTAAACTCATTTCAAATTCTTTTTACATCATTTTAGAAAAATCAACACATAGAGAATTTTTTTAATATCCAAAAATAATGTTAAATACATGGATTTGAACAATTAAAACATCATTAGAGATTCATTTCATAAAAATAGTATGATCAGTTATTCCTTTTGTATAACCTTTGGAAATAAGAAAAGTACTCAACCTATCATATCAGGGTCTTGGAGCTTATTTTAAACCATATAAATATTTTTATAATTTAAAAATATGATTTGGAAAATGGGGGTTTGTAAAACCAAGGGGTTTTTCAACAAAGATATCCTCAGTAATATACCCATTTAAGAATTCACTCTTAACATCCATTTGATATAGTTTGAAATTCAGATGTGCAGCATAAGCAAGAAGGATTCTGATGGCTTCAAGTCTAGCTACTGGTAAAAAGGTCTCCTCATAGTCAATTCCTTCTTCTTGACGATAGACTTGTTCAACCAATCTAGCCTTGTTTCTAACTATGTTACCATCTTCATCTACCTTATTTCTGAACACCCATTTAGTGCCTATGGTGAATGTGTCCTTAGGTATTTCAACAGGTTTCCAAACTTTGTTCCTTTCAAACTGATTAAGTTCTTCTTGAATAGTCATCACCCAAAATTAATCATTAATATAATCATTAATGTTTTTAGGTTCAAGTTATGACAAGAAGACTTGATGTTCAACCTGATTTCTAAGAGAAGCTCTAGTTTGAGTTTTTTTTATAGGTCTCCTACAACAGCATCTAAAGGATGGTTATTAAGAGTTCTAACAGCTCTAGAAAAGGAGGGACTAGTGATTTCAGGTTCATCGATAGGTCCAGGTTCATTGTGACTTGATTCTAGGAAATTTCCAGAACTGTAAGGTTTTATAGATTCTTTCACAGAAGTGTTTGAGGATTTTTAATTGATGTTTAGATTTGATACATCATCCTCTAGGTTTTCTAGAGAGGTTTTAGGCTCATGTGGATCTGTTTCATCAAATTTTACATGGAAAGATTCTTCCACACATTTAGTTCTTTTATTGAACACTCTATAGGCTTTACTAGACATGGAATATCCTAAAAAGATACCTTCATCACTCTTGGATTCAAATTTTTCAATATTTTTCTTAGTATTAAGAATATAGACTTTACAGCCAAAAACTTTGAAGTAGTTAACTTTGGTTTTTCTATTGTTCCATAACTCATAAGGAGTCCTCTTAAGAATGGGTCTGATCAACACTCTATTGATTATGTAGTATTCTATATTGACAGCTTCGACCCAAAAATAAATAGGTAGGTCATATTCACTAAGCATTGTTCTAGATATCTCTTACAAGGTTCTATTTATTCTTTCTACAACTCCATTTTGTTGAGGTGTTCTAAGGGAAGAGAAATTGTGATTATAACCATTTTGTGAGCAAAAAGATTCAAACTCTTGATTTTGAAACTCACGGTCATGATCACTTCTTAAGGATTTGATTCTAAGTCCACTAAGATTTTCTATAGACTTGGAATATTTAGTAAAATAAGAGCAAGCTTCACTCTTGTAATCCATAATGAAGGTCCAAGTATATCTAGAAAAGTCATATACAAGAACATAAACATAGTGTTTCCCATTTAATCTAGAAACTCTAGATAGTCCAAATAAATCCATGTGAACCAGTTTAAGAGGTTGATAAGTTGACACTTCTTTATTTGGTTTGAAGGAAAATTTGTGTTGTTTTCCCTTTTGACAGGGATTACACACTTTGTCTTTTGGAAACTCAAGTTTGGGTAAGTCTTTAACTAATCTTTTTCTAGTTAACTTTCTAAGGGAGTGAATATTACAGTGTCCTAGTCTTCTATGCCAAATCCAAGACTCTTTATGAAATACAATTAAACATGAAGCATTTTGAGAAGCTAAGGAATCTAAGTTAACATAGTAAACATTTTCATTTCTTAAAGCAGAAAACACTAATTCATCTTTAGAATTAAAGATATTTCAAGAATAATTTTCAAATCTAACATGAAATCCATCATCACATAACTGTGAGGTACTGAGCAGATTTTATTTTAATCCATCAAAAAATAGTACTTTAGAAATTAAAACTGAGTTAGAGTCAATGATTTTTCTGAGGCTAGTAATATTTCATTTTCCATTGTCACCAAATGTGACATGTCCTCCATCTATTTTGATTAGGTTCTTGAAGCATGATTATTCTCCTATCATGTGTCTTGAACATACACTATCCAAGTACCATAGACTTTTACAGGAACTCTTTAAGTAACTTTCCTATAAAATGATCAAGTAGAAACAGATTTTGGAACCCATACTTGTTTGGGTCCAGTAAGATTAGTAATAAGTGCTTTGGGAACCCATATTTTCCTCATAGGTTTCTTATAAGCATTAAGTAAATTATTTGAAAAATAAACTCTATTCGATCTACAAAAACATGAAACAGTATAATATGTATCATGAATTGAATTAGTTGACTTGTGTCCAGAACTAGGAGTAAAACAATATTTCCTAGATCTTGAAACAAAATTTTTTCTACCAAGATTTATTTTTCCATGTTGATAACCAATTCCATTCTTTTATTTAGGGGCAATTTGTTTTCCTAGAATTTGAGTAAGGGTATTCTTCCTATTGGTAAACTTTTCAAGGTCATTATTCAATTTCTCATTAGTCATTTTTCATTCGTTTTTTTCTTTAAGTATTTGAGCATTTTTCTCTTTTTCAGTTGTGAGTTCATATTTAATAGTCACAGTGAGAGAATATTGTTTCTTCAATGATTTATATTTCTCTTTTAGTTTATTTCATTTTTCTTGAAGCATGTAACAGTATTCAAACATTTCTTCATTATTCATGTTCTCAGAGTCACTCTCATCTCCAGAATAGTATGAATTATTTACAGAGGAGTCCAGTGTTACCTCAGATGTGTTTTTCATAAAACACATATTGGATTTGTTAGCATGTTCATCATGTGATGTTTCTGAGTCACTTGAATTGTTCTCAGAAGCACTCCAGGTTTTTTTCATGGACTTTTTATACTTCTTGTCCTTGTCCTCATATTTATTTATGTACTTGATCTTTGGATAGTCAGCCTTGATATGTCCTTTGTTCTTACATTCATAACAGAAAATTTCATCAGCCATGTAACTTCTTTTCCATTCCTTCTTCCAACTTCCTTTTTGGTAATATTTTCCCTTGAAGTTAGGTTTTCTGAAAAATTTATTCTTCTTGTAAAATATTTTAAATCTTATGGCTAATTGAGCCATCTCATCATCACTGTCAGGTGATGATTGTTCACTGGTGGATCTTTCTATAGAAGCTTCTAGTTTCCATTTGTCTTTGTGTTTAGAGGTGGTGGTCTTGAATGCAATAGATTTCCTCTTTGGTTCATCCTCCTCTTCCTTGTTGACTTTCAGTTCCTCTTCATACATCATCGGTTTCCCAATGAGTTCTTTTATAGGTAGCTTGTTGATCTCGCATGATTCTCTAATGGAGACAGAGGTTCCCCTCCATTTATCAGGTAGACATCTAATAATTCTCATGATTTGTTCCTTGGTAGTGACTTCTCTTCCAAGATAGATCATTGTGTTGACAATCTCATTGAACCTAAGATACATGTCATAAATAGGATCATTAGGTTTCATTTTAAAATTATCATATTTTATAGTATAAGTATTAAGTCTCATTTATTTTACACTAGATGTTCCTTCATGTGAGACAGACAGGGTATCCCAAATTTCATGGGCAGTTTTACAAGTAGAAATTATATTGAATTCCTCATCTCCTAAGGAGTAGTATAAAGCATTAATAGCTTTGCAATTGTTATTGTAGGAAGTTTTGGTAGGTTCATCCCATGTAATTATATCAGTAGCAGGAGTCTTGTATTCATCTATAATGGATGACCAAATCTCAAATCCCATGCTCTCTAAGTGCATTTTCATTTTCATTTTCCATTGATCATATTTGGTTTCATTAAAGAATAGTGGTATGTTGGTTTCAGCACCTTCCAATCTATTATCCATAATAACAGAATAGGTTTAAAGAGATAGAAATTTAGAGTTAACAAAAATTTACAGATATTGAAAGTGCAACTACAATCACAATTATATAAGATTAAACAGAGTCCAAATAAACAACATTTGATACCAAATATTGGTCGGAGTAGAATACTCATGAGGGGGTGAATTGAGTATCTATAAAAATTTCTGATTAAAAGGTATTTCTAAAAATTCCCTAAAAGATTCAATATAGCCCATTTGATCAAATTAATATGGTTATAAAGGTTTGACTATTTGAATAACTTCTTTGAAGATTGATTAGTTCTCATTAATATTAATATCAGTGATTTATATTACTTTTGAAGATATTCTACTTAGGCAAGACAATTATAACTTCTTTACAAGATTAACTATCAAAGTAATTTTAGTGATTTCTGAATTATCCAGTAGAGTAGTAAAACAGAGAAAACTAAATTAAGCAGCACAGTGGATATGAAACAAGTGGTTCAGTCTCAAGCTGAGACCTAATCCACTCTACTTGGTGATCACCTTCCACCAAGTAGTTTAAATAAATAAACTTAATCCACACCCTGGATCGGGATTAAACAATAGTACACAGGACTATCCAGGTCACACAGGGAACTCTTCCATAGTTCTTTATGGGTACAAACTACCAGGTCACACAAGGACCTCTTCCACACTTATCTGTGGGTATACACAAAGGTAAATGAGTGTTTGAGTAAGGATATCTTGTATCCTTCAGTTTAATGCAGGAGACAGAGTGTGTTATTATATAGAAACACACACTGCTCAAAAGTTAATAAAAAGATACACAACAGAGCAGAAAGATTGAGATAGGTTTAGAAGTGATCTGAGTGTTAGTCTTTGTAGCTCTAGAATTTTGAGATGAAGCAGATGCAGAACTTGATTCCTCGTCAAGAAAACAGAGTGTCGTAAGTTATACAGATCTAGCTTGTATTCTTTGTGATGTTTTTATAGTGTGAATATGTTCTCGGAATTCCAGTATGCTTTGTGTGTTCTTCAGCAGAGTTGAGTTGCATGAACCAATTCACAAGAATGTATTCTGTTGTCTCGCTCATGCCCACCAGCTTGTTTTTTGTATCTTATTTTTCCTACCAGCATTTCACATATGTCAAATATTATTTTACAAAAATATTATTCATAATGAGAAATAAAATCATAAGATAGATCATCCCACCAAGTGAGCTCCATGTTGATTCCATTGTTAGTGGTGCCACTTTCCACATAATTTAACTCTCGATAATCATGTGTGATAATAAAATTTTGGATAGATATAGATAGAGTCTGAATATTCCATCCATCAAGTATTGAGATTCCATGAATGAAGAAACATGCCATTTTAGATGGCTTGAACAATGCTGGAGAAATCAATTTCAAGCCAAAAATTATTCCAACATAGGTATCTGTCAAAAGAGACTTCATAGATGTATCTAAGAAATTCATCTTGAAGGTATGATGTTAGTCCATATGATCCATTGATGTATCCAAGAATCTTACCACCATAATCATGAAATACTATGCCATATCTCAGAGGACCAGGGTTACCTTTTGAAGAAACATACAAGTTATCTTTGTTCTAATTTTGAATTGGAGGTTTAAAAAAATTGAGTGTCCTTGGAAGAGTCTTATAGTAACCAGTAATGTGCATTATTATGAAAAAAGTGAAATCATTGATATAAATATCACATTAGTCACTTTATAAATCATTATACACCTTGACCGAGGTAATGTTTTTTGAATGTTTATAATGAAAATTTAGGGTATCCTCTGATGAAAAAAAATTATACCATACTAGATTATGTGCTATAACTATGAGACTTCCATGTTGAATAGGTTTGAAAACTAGGGAGAGAGTGGTACATTAGAGCCATAGTGAAGTAAAAGATTGATAAAATTAATGGGTGGATATAGAATTTTAAGGAGATCATATCCCTCCTAACAAAGAGATTAAGTGGTGGCGTAATTGAGAAATAGGTGATTTGCATCATCCTAATGCTGGTTACACAAGAATATCCTGGAATATAAAGAAACACCATATTTTTGTAATCAATTATCATTAAATATATTTTTTTTTCCAAACACCATATTATATTCAAGTGTGAGGTATTATTATAGTCCTTATTGAACCTTATGATGCAATCATATTCATGGATGGAATCCACTGTAGTGATATGGTAGTATAAAGGTTTTTGAGGATTACATTCTTAGAAGGCTACCATATAAGAACATTTTTATGTGTAGAAAAGGTGTAGTTATTTATGATATCTTTGACTTCACTATGTAGGTTTAGATGAGGAACAACAAAAAATATTTTATAATGATCCAATAATTGTATGAATTATCCAAATGTTGAAAATTAGAAATAAGTGGTAATTTATTAAAGTTATCATAACATAATTTGAGTGAGGCGTTCTATCTTGAAATTCATCTTGAACATGTTATGATGTTGGAGTATGATTTCATGATTTCTATATAGATGGAATAATTCATGTAGGAAGTGTTTCAATGATAAATACTTTCTAGAAATATAGATTTGAGGGTGTAAATATATAGAGTATTATTGATAACGAGGTTCCAATTAAACCAAGTCTAAATATACTCATTAAAACATTTTATATTTTTTATACCCATTTCTCTACTAGATAGTGGTTTATAGAATTTTTCCAAGTGATTGTGACAATATTCCATCCAGGATACTGCCACTCCAAATAAAATCACTTATACAAGTATTAATGTTTTTTATCATCATTGTGGTTTATTTATAAATCATGATACAATGAAAAAGTTGGTAAATAATATTTGAATTAACAACAAAAATCTTACCAACCATTAAGATATATTTTTCTCTTACAAGATGAAAGTTTATTTTTGAGTTGATCAACAAGAATGAAGAAGTAGATCACTTTTTTTCTCCAAATGAATAATGGAATACTAATATAATTGAAGGGAATTTACCCCTATATAATTCCCAATTTGATCATGTTGCTATTATTTCTGGCTTGAGGGAACCTCTTACCAAAGTACATAGATGACTTATCCCAACAGATTATTTTCCCTGAGACTTTTTTAGAATGAAAGAGAGGATCTCTAAAATAAAAAACATTCCTATTGTTTAATTATAATTAGATAATGATATCATCATCATAAATAATATTAGTTGGAATAGTGATTCCTCTAAATGGTTTTATATATTTGACCATTCCTTGATAAACCATTTAGGATAGGAGTCTATGGAGGTAATCTTCACCAATGGAGAATAAGATTACTGAAATAGGGTTACCTTGCCAAACCCATTGATACACTTGAAGTATCACATTGGAGATCCATCAAATAACACCACTATGTAAGTTGAACCAAAAATATATTTCACATTGTAAATGAATTTTCTATTGAATGCAAAACCCTGTAAGGAATTGTAGATGAAATTCTAATCCATAGTGTCAATGAAATTCCTAATGTAAATATTGATGTCAATGATACATCCTCTTATTGTATTTCTATGAATATTGACACACTCAGAGGAAGTTCCAACATATTCTTGAATGAACCTTCATTTAAAAAAACTAAACTCACCTCATGATAAGACTTTTTTAACAATAAGAGAAATATTTTTTTCATAAATTTTTCAACTCACTTTGTATATAGTGTTGATAAGAAAAAGGGGAATGAAATTATGGATTTCACCAGAATTATTATCCATCATAATCAAAGTGATAAATTGATCATTGATACCTTTAGGGATAGTTCAACAAACAATGATGTAATTTACTATATTAGAAATTAAAACATTAAAAACATCCAGATATTTATGGAAGAAAAACATTGTAAATATAAATGGTCCTAATGATATACTAGAGTTAAATCTGAAAATATTATCCTTGATTTCAAACTGAAAAGGTATATTGGTAATAATGGTGTTGTACTCTGGGATGAAAAGGTTCAGGTTGATTCCCTAAGTCAAGTCCCCCTCAATTCCAAGACCATTGAAATGGCTATAAAAGCAAGAAACAGTGGGTTCAATGAGTAATTCATGATTATGTATGATATTTCAATCTAAATTCAATAAGGAATGTAGACTACATAAATTCAAGGCCCATTTGGAGGTATTTATAAAAAATTTAAATCATATCCCCATATTTTTTCCATTTGGTTTTGAAACATTCCATTTAAACTCTTTATATAATTAATTAAAGGGAATTTTGTATGGTGATGATAGAAATATCTTAAGGAAGGTCTAGATTGATTTCAATATTCGCTGAGTTTTCCTACACTTATTGGAGGGAGGCTTAAAGTAAGGAGATTTCATTATTAATTTTAGTGAAGGTTTACCCACTACAACTATTGATCATATGCATCAAGAGTTTTAGTTTAAGAATACTAGACGTAGTATCATTACAATAGTAGATATTTTTCTAGAACATGTGGATGTGCCAGTCAAAATCATTCTAAGAGGCCCAAGAATAATTGAATCTAAGTGGAATGAATACCTTCACATCTCTGGTCATTAGGTGTAAATGAATGGTTTCTTATTATAATTATTCCTGGGGAGTATAATGTTGGAGATAGAGTCCCATTTATAAAGGGATATTACATTGGATAAATACCATTAAAGATTTTTGGAAACCATTTTGTTGAGGTTCCTCTTGTACCAAGTATATTTAAAACCAACCCAGTTAATATCTAAAACGTCAATATCTTCTATACAGTCCTTGAACTCCTTGTGTTATATAAAATATTGTACAAAACCAATTTTTTCATTAAGTCAAAGGATGGTGTTAATGTCCCCAAGGAAAATCCATGGGTTCCTAATGGTGTTCTTGAGCTTGTTGATAACTTACCATAATCATATTCTATCATAGTAACTGTTATTAGAAAAACATAAAGAAAAAAACATATTCATATAATGGAGATGTACCTCACATGTGACTATTTTATCATATATATTTTTTTAAACACATCACTAATTGAATAATTGTAAAATACCTAAATGGATTCTACATGAGTTAAACTAAAAATATCACTAACCATTTGATAACCAATTCTATCTAGACTAGAAATGCTAAGTGGGTATGATTTAATTAGTTCAGAAAATAAAAGGAGCATGATATTATCATTATCAATATATCATTTATGGGAGTTTTATGTTTTTTATTTTTTTCACTCCCTGGAAATTCCCCCAAAAAAAATTTCTTGAGACAGATTTTGATTTTGAGTTTCCCTTAAATTTCATTCCATGTGATTTCTTTTTGTTTTAGGATTTCATCGATATTATATATAGTCTATTTTACCTTATAGTTATAACTTGATTAACATAAACAACACCATCATTAGAAACATGATAAGATATAGTATTCCCAATTTGGTCTGAAACATTCAATGAGATTCATGAATTGCTGGTAGTATCTATTAAAGGAATATGGGAGACATAATAGGGAGAAAAGAGATCCTCTATTTCCTCCTCCTATTTAACCATTCTACTCTAAATCCTCTTTGGATCATAAATAGAATTACTCTGAGAAGAATATTCTTCAGTTTTATAGCTACTTACACCATTTTATGGTGTGATAATCTTTGAATTGTCAATAGTAGGGAAATATATAACCTTAGTTGAAGGTAATACATTAGAGGATTTGTCACCATAAAATTTGGAACCATTTATGGGGATATGGGTTAACACATAGGTTAGGTAGCTTCATCATTACCCAAAAAAATCCAATTTTCTTTCATAATCCACCTCAGTTTACATTGGAATCAATGGAATTTTCTTATTACACACCTTTTAAATAATAATCACCCCTATGGTGTTGGGAACAATAGAATTCACCTCCCCTATGGCATGTGGGATGGAATGTAGGGATATTTAAACTATCCCAATTTCAATAGTGTCATTTCTAGAGATATATCCCTTATTCATATTAATTGCTCTACCTTTTCTAGATTGTCCCACCTCCTTCCAAGATTTAGGATTGTATAACATTGGATTCTTGTCATGTATCTAGATGATCATGTAATTGGCAATATAATTACCAACTATTTTTCAAAATTAATAGAAGGGGTGGAGGTATTAATATTCCAATTTGAACTAGAATTTACAAGCATTTAAAACAAGGTATATCACAATCAAAAAATATGATTCCATATTTTCTTAAAATATAATATAATCATAGAAAGTTGGCTCACCATCAAGGGTATGATGATTTATTTTATGTGGTGTACCCAAACATGAAGCTAGATCAATAAGGATCTTGGGACACCAAAACATCATGTTATTATCATGAATTCATAACTATGCTATTAATAATATCTGGGTGAAAGGATTAAAGTAGATGTCCCACTATTAAAACATGAAGACACATGGTTTGTGTTTGATGTTCCTAACATTCCAGGCATCGTATAAGTCAACATATCTATTGAAGAGAATAGGGAAATATCCTTGAACAATCAGGATAATCTCCCAATTAGTCAATCCCTAGTATTAAAAAAGCATGGACCTAGAGTCTTTGTTACATAAGGTTTTGTCTCCTTCGGTGGTCACGATGTGGACAAGAGTAGAGAATTTATAGAGATCCGATCTTTATAAGAGGGATTCCAGATCATCCATCACTGAGAAAACTTCGTTAATAGATTTTTTAAATGTTGATAGAAGTAAGATATCATCCTTAACAATATATATAGTTCCATGAAAAACATCTCCAAATGATACCCCTATCGCTCCTAGAGATTAGTCACTATCTAATTCCAGGATTGATTTTCCTTTAGTTTCATTTGAGGAATTTTTTGAGAGCTCCCATTCTAGGTCAAATGGAGCCATGATACAGAGCTGATTCAGGGACTATGCCAGATCCTGGATTTTGGTGGGTATTTATGTTAAAAGATATAAATCCCTCTCATATCCCACATTTCCTAATCATATTACAAATAATTTTTTAATGTTGTATAACTAAATATATAAAACATTGAAGAAAGTTTTCTAGTGGTATGCATGTGGGGTTATAGGTTCTCACTAAAGATGCATGATTTGACTATTCTCTTGGGTGTGTTTTGTAGTGGTGTAATAAAATAATAGGGAATAATGATATGTCAAATTCTTATCACTAATTATTTTCTCAAACAAAGGTATTTATCCTGATAAATGAATGTTATTGGAGAACATTTAAAATGACTAAATGAATCAGATTAGTTTTAATATGAAATGGATGGTTCCATATACATGTAATTTCTAATTTAAATATTGAAAAGATTTGGATCATGAGTGGTATGTGAAATTTTATGGGATCCTTCTTAATTTTCATTTGTTTTTTACTCAATATATTGACTTCTAACCCTCATGTTGGATTCCCTCATCACTCTTTTTCATGTTTTTTATAGTTTTGAAGGTTTTATATGTAGTCTAATCAATATAGGATGCATGATAATTATCTTTGGAATTTATTTTCATTAATTAATGTCTTTTGAGCTAACGGGAGTTCATTTATTCTATAATGTGGGTCTGGATGTTGCTTTTTATGAATTTTTTTGGTCCTTAATTAGGTTTAATTGACTATAATAATGTTTTTTATTAGATACTTTGTGGTTTTTTAATGTACTATAATATTCTATGTTTATTAGATAATGGTTGGGATGCTTGGATAAAATAATGACCTTTCTTTCAAACAGATATGTGTGTTAATTTCATGTATGTTTGTAATCTCTTCCAATTTCTTGATTATAAAATCTCATTCTACCTCATGTATTCACTGCAACATTCATTTTATTTACCAATGTTTTTGGAGGTATGGTGTGGTAAACAAAATCATGTCTCATATCATCTGTATTATTTTAAATAATCAGTTATCATAATTGGAGGCCACTAAAACATTTTTCCAAAAAACTTTTTAGGTGCGTTGTTTATATATCACTATAAAAATTTAGATATTTTATTTGATAAATATTATAGACAATTTTTATAGTTGTGAATGGAGAAAAAATATGTTATTTATTGAAAAAAAAATTACAAAATTATTTAAATATTGAAATCATGTGCTGGTATGTTGGTAAAATTGGTCAAAATATTTGGCATGAGGTCAATATTTTAATACTCATTTATGAGGTTTTAAATTTGGAATTTATTTTGGGTGTATTCATCTATTTTTTAGTGGATAATGGGTTGGTTGTTTCAAGGTACGTTTTTTGGAAAGTAAATAGAATTTTGGTTTGAAATGGGAGGAAAACAAAGAAGTAGTGGTAGGGAAAATAATCTGGAAATAAATATAAAATGGGTTTTTGGGGGGTATAGTGTTAAAGTAATTATTGATATTGGTCATAAAAATATGAAATGTTGATATAATTTTAACTAAAACTGATTCATGATAAATATATGAAACTATTTCATGATTTTAACATTAACCTTAAAGGAAATGGGTGGAATGGTTTCACATATTTCTAATGAATTAAAAAATTATTTTTTATAAATTATTGCTTGCATCCAATAAACATGATGAATTAATAATAAATGAATATAATAATTAATAATATATAAAAATTAATATATAATTAATAAAAATAATTTATAACAAAAAATAATTATTAATAAATAATAAAAAATGATAAAAAAGTAATACTAACAAATAATAATTAAAAAATTACTAATTGATAATAGGTAATATTTAGATATAATAATAACTAATAATTAATAATAATTATAATAATAAATATTACTAATGATCCTTACAAGTATGTATTAGAGTCCAAGTACCCTTGACGCATTTTATTAGAAGAAAAAAGAATAAATAAAATAATAATGATGGGGTTAGACGTGCAGTAATATTCCCTCATCTAAAAATGAAGAAAATACATACATAGCTTTAATCATTATAAATAAATTATTTATTACAATACTCATCCCCAAGTGAATCACCCCATTTAGAGTTATGTGTAGATGAGCTTTTAGAACAAGTCATTGTTGTTATTTCCCATTGAGAATAGTCATTCTCTATTTCTTGTCTACCTGGGATGGATCATTTCAAATCCCTCTAAATATACAAAAGTCTTCTTGTTTTTACCCAGGGAAACCTTATAAATAGTACCACCTTTGGGTGAGATAAGCTTCTGATCCCCAACGTCATCCCAACTTCCACTTATTTTTTCAATTTCAAATTACTAGTTAATTTCCTATTTTACCTAAAATACCACATCCCCACTTTACATGACTACCTCTTTAGTCCTACATTGGTTTTTTTCCTGTACAATACCATAGAAAAATTTTTATTTCACCTCCTTTAGTGAAAGTAAATAATTATTACTTAATATAATTTTTTTAAATTATTAATTTTTTATAAATTATTTTTAAAAATTAATTATATTTTTTATTACTATATAGTTATTAATAAAAATTAAAAATTTATTAATCACTAATATTTAATAATAATTAATAATTATAATTACAATTTAATTAATACAGTAGTTATTAATGTATTACTATTAATTAAATGAGTAATTAAAAATTATAATTAATTATATTATAAATCAAATTATTATTTATTATAAATAATAATGCTTCGAGTAGCAAAGTTCCCAATAATGGCATAGATGGTCCTTCTCCAAAGGTACCTCATTCTCGGGTTACTCTACATTCTTAAAAGTGGGAACCCTCTTTAGGGGATTCCCTCCATCTTCTTATAGATTTTGGAGTTCTACATGAGGAATGGGGTTTCAATGGGACTTCTCCTAATCCTAACATCATGGATCCTCATGAAATTCTTGGATAAAAAAATTTTATCTATACATTATTCAGCCAAATACTTATCCCAGTAAAAACATTATGGAAGCGTCTGCAACTAGGACAGTGGTGTATGAAGTTTTGAAGGACCTTCGAGGGACTTCTAAATCTAATGTTATCCATTCCCATCAAGCCTTAGGAGCAATAAGAAAATGTTACGACACCAAGACATATAAATTTCTAGTGTGAAGGATGTTTCACTAGTCTCTAACCCTTTCTATCATACTATTATCATTGGGGTTTCTCTCAGAGTTGATGCACATAATATAATTCATATACATTAAAGAAACACCATGGAGCAGGTGACTACATCTAGTATTTTCTTAGTGATTGACTCTCTTAATAATCTTTATTCTCCTTCTAGTGAAGTGGTGACCCAACCTACGACTAATGATATTTAGTCCGCCATGGTGGACAAGGGATACAAAGATTACTCTCTGGTTCTCACTAAATTAGAAGTGGATCAAAAATATGTTATAGATAGTGAATCTGAGGATTCAATAGTCCTTGAGGAACATTAGAAATGTGTGATGACCTAGAGGAGATTTTTTCATCCAAGTGTCCATGTCCAATGGTGTGGTCTCAATAATTGGGGTCTCGATACAATTAGTGTCATGATTCCCAATAGAAGACTAAAAAAAGTATCAAATTTGAATAGTCTATTTAATATAAAGGAAATTTTTCTTTGCTTTATCACATTCGCCTTGATTTTATTTTATTTTAATAAAAGGTATTTTACCTTGGACTTCTTAATATAAAAATTTAATTAACACTAAATATTTGTTAATGTCAATTTTATAAAATTATATTCTAATGATGTCAATATTATTAATAATTAATTTCCAATTGTTTATTATTGAATTTTTTTAATTATTTTAATTTTTTCGCTTTTTGTTATTAATTGTTATTAATTATGATAACTTTTTAGTTACAATTAAAAATTAATTATTATTTTCTTCATAAAATTCATTTTTTGAATTACATTTAAACTTGTTATTTATTTATTATTATTAAATTTAAACTTTTTTTATTCATTATTACATGATATTTATATTGGCTTTACACAATTACTTATAAAAAAGAAATTATTTTTATTTAACTAAAAATTCATGAAATTGTTTAATGCATTTCCTTAAAGGGTAATTCTAAAAACAAGAAATTGTTTCTAAATTCTTACATCATCCATATTTATCTAAAAGCATAAATAAATTTCAAATTTATCAACACATATCCATAATTTATTTATCTATGGATCCCAAAGAACAGTTTTAAATATTTTTCCATTAAACTAGATGGGTCCTTCATATTTAGATTATATTATTAATGGTAGGAAACACTTATTTAAATCATTCTCGTTAATTACATCTGGACCCCACCAAATAATAATTCACTCCCTACCAAAAAATGGATTATCTAACAAATTTGATCCACTTATCAAGGATTCTATCAATATATTGTTGTTCTAAACTCAATAATTTCTCATTTTTAAAAATTTTGATCTTCATGAGTTTCGTTAATAATGTAATATGGACCTTTATTTTAGGAATATAGAATGTTTTAAAGCCTTCATGAATCATGTAAAAATATATTTAAAATAGATTATAAATGTATTTTACTTAAAGACCCATGAACTTTACTTCCCAAATCTAGAATTGGCGCTTAGATTGCATGATATAAATTTAATGATTTTGCAAGATTTATAGAAATTATTTTAGATGAAATACATGTTTCTCATTGGTTTTAGTGTAAAACTAGATTTCATTCACTAATACTCTAACAATATAGATGAGATACTAGTTGAAAATAGTGATCATCAAACCTATATACATGGATGGATAATTTTTCATACAAAAATTCATAACAAGATACTCAAAGGGGATATATGTTCTCCTAAAATAAGTCTTTGGGATATCATAATCCTTGATCCTAAAATTGTGATAACCAAATTAAAGATCAATATTAAGGATTAAATTCACCTCTTTTAGTTGATCAATCAAATCATGAATGTAGAGAAACAAGTACTTGTTCTTGACTATAAAATGATTGAGTTTCTAGTAATCAACTCATAAGTAAAGGGTTATATCATTATTCTTGGAAAAAATACTAGGTGATAACTAAGGTGACACACTAGGTCGAATGAATAATTTAGATATCAAGTCATCCAAATGACCCTTTAACTCATTCATCTATGATATCATGTATGATGAAATTGAAACAGGCAGTGTACCTAGAACCATGTTAATATAGAACTCCACCTCTCTCTACACTAGAGGACTAGAATTGTATGAATAATTTTTTTAGTAAATTCATCCACTACTATAGGAAGGTAATAAAATTAGTATTAACTATATAGTTAAAAAATATAATCAAATCACCCAACCCCACTCCAGGAGAGGGGTTGGGCCCAATTAGTCCTTAGGTCCCATTCTCCCTAAAAAATATGACTCCCCATTAGGGGTAGTAAAGAACACTCAATGATGATAATAGTTGATAAAATTATTATAAGACAAAAACTAGTCCATTCTTATAATGACATCTATAGGATTATTCTCAATGTCCAAAATTTACCAAATGAGACCTATCTCTGATAAATATAAAACAAAATAAGGGAATTAGAGACCATTCTCTCTCATTATCCCAAGAGGTGTCACAATCTTCATTACATACAAAATTGATATCTATAATAAGATTAAACATGTTCATAGTGAGAGTCAATAGAAAATAATGAGAGTAACTATTATCAAATAAAAAATCCAATTAAGATGAATAAATAGTAACAGTACCTCCCATTATTGTTAGAAAAATGTCAGTTCCCACTAGAGACTCGTCTACATCATGAAGAATATTTGATCTTGATTCATATGGTTGGAACCCCATTATTCATAAAGCATTTGAATACATAATAGACCCTTTCTATACTATGGATTCCATACAATATGTGGAGTAGTAAAAATATTAAAAAAACTTGTTAAAATTTCATGAATGTTTACAAGGAATATAGATATTCAATGCCATTATATAAAAAAGCTTCATGTGCGCAACCATTCCACACTAGAAACAATTAAGTTGGCCATTAGTATACATAGTAACTGATTTTTAAAATGTATTCTATTGAGGACCACAACAATTGTTTCTACAATGAGACTAATTTATCTATCATTTCATTTAAATTATTTAATAAAACTACCACTATGAGTAGGAGGAACTCTCGTCAACCTTTAATTTTCATCCAAGTCATATTCCCTATAAATGATTAATTCAAAGCATCGTTATAAGATTAATTCATTAGTATAAATACCTAATACTAGATATATGTTCAAATACCCATATAAAATATATGGGCCTTCATGTTTTCATTTGATAAAACCTCATTTAAAATCTATGCAATATCATAAAAAAAATTGCATACTAAGTCACAATCTAATAAACATTATAATGTTTGAGAAACTCCATGGACTTATCCAACAACATCAACTCTAGATAGAACTTATCCCTAAATATATTATTGAATTCATTTTACTCAAATCCTTATTCTTATTCTCTACAACTATAGTATCACAACATCACTTTCAAGGATTATTATGTTTAAATAAAACACATTTTAAGTTCATTGAATATGATATATCTAATAACTCAAATAGTCATTCAATAATTCCCAACCAATCCTCTACTTATGGGGGATATTTTGTTCATAATAAAAAATGTGGTTTCTAATGATCTAATTCATGGGAATGATATTTGATTTCAACCCTATGAGGTTACACTCATGGATAATAAATGAGAATTGGTATGGATAATTATCCTAGATCTTAGATAACACACACTACAACATCTACATTATTCAACATAACTGGTGGAATCACTTCCTATGGATCACCATCACCTACCTATTGAGGTATGATTAAACATATAAATGGGATAACGGTACTATACAATATCAATAGATAATAAGGAAACATCATTCTAGATACATATGATAATCAACTATATTAGTCTAATCTTAACTTCAAAACACAAAGCTCAAATCAAATCTTGGGTAAAGTCTAGAATCAGATAAAATAAACTCCTCAAAGACTCATTTTTTACAACAACCCATTGTAACTTAATTCTATCTATTATTAGATCTGACTAGAAACTACATCATAACCTACCCATTTTTATTGATTTTAATGTCTCTTATCTACCATAACATCACAAACTTCATACCAACATCCAATAATAGATATGACATCAGTTAATGTAATTTTTTCACAAACTAATTGGGATAACCCACCTAAACATTCTTAAAATTAATCCCAACATATCCTAAATGTAATTCATAATTTCTATGGGCTAGAAACTAGAGTCTAGGAATCTAGAATAAGAGAAGGTAATGATTTCACCACATGAATTACCAAATAAAAAATGAGTAAATAAAACTATAAATAGTTGGTATTCCAAAAATATCAACAATATAAAACCACCATATGGTTGAGAAGACAATAAAACATCTCAAAAATAAAATATTACATCACCATAAGATTTACTTTTAATAGGTTGAATACATACTCATCCTGTCACCACCATCTCCCTAGTTCATTCTATCAAGATCACCAACCACCTTCAAGAAACAATTTCCCTTTTCCTAGACCTAGCATAAGAATGTATAAAAATTCTAAAAGGATAATGTAGGGTGTGAGAAATAAGTCCTAATATGATACCACCAAGAGATTTAATAAGTTTTCCAGATCAAATAAACTAGATATGCTATTTTTTTTATAAAATTACATGGTCATAAATTTAAAAATTCATGATAAAACATGCCTTATAAAACATTTCTATTGCAAGAATAAATATAGTTTATCAAAACATGCATAAATAAATATTTATATCAAATAGGCATGATAAAAAATTGTTGATTCAATAAGTTATCTGATGAATTTTCTATTCATTTATGTTTTTAAAATCACAAACACATTTTCTTAAGGAAATTTATCTTTCTCTAATAATATTTCTCTTAAAGAAAATTTTCTTTATCTAAGAATTTTTTTTGTATTTAACCTTGTTTTTCAATGTCTTATCTAGTGTTTTATTAAAAAAAGTCTAACCATATTTTTCTTAAAGACAAAATTTGGATCCTTATCTAACTTAGAACCTTATAGTTCCTTAAAATCTAATTTCCCCAGAATTGTGAATCTAATTTCTTCTGAAATCTGACTCCAAATTATCCTGAAATCAGACTCTGATTTATTCTGAAATGTGATTCTAATTTCTTCTAAAATTAGATTCTGAATTCATTAAAATTCAGATTCAGAGTCTCAGTTTTCTTAAAATCTGGCTTTCTATATTTTTAGACTCTGATTTTTAATATCTTCAGAATTTGATTAAATTTTTTTCTTACAGTTCCCAAAATTTGTTAAAGTATCATTTCATTTTATCATATCTTATTATGATTAAGTCTCTTGATAATTCTTTCCTTATATATTATTTTTTCTTACACATGATAATGTTTCCCATGTTTTCTTACATGAAACAATTTCGTATAGTCTATTTTTAACTAACTATTGGTTGAGTGACATGTGTATAGGTCCCTCCAAAATTTAAAGAAAAATATGACCGTTGGAGGAGGAAGTCAACCATTGAAATACATGCCTATAAATACCCAACCATTTAAATGATCTTTATGCTTGAGTTTTATTGGAGAGTTGTTGATCTCTAGAATTAATTGATACTCTGCGAGAGCTCTGCTCAAAACTGCTTTGTGTGAATGATGTGAAAAACTTATTCAACCTTAGAACATCTTGTTCAAACTGACTAATGTGAATCTGATTATTTCTGATCAATCGAGGGATTCTGGGGATAGGAAGACAAAGGTGCGGATCACCTTAGAGAACAGGGGCTTGCAAGGATAGAAATACAGATTCTGATATTCATATCAAGGGATTACCCTAGTGTGGTTAGGAAAGAGTTTCTTGAAAGTATAAATCAAGGGAACTTTATCTAAGGTTGTTGGATACCCTTATTTTTGGGTTAAAATATTTCTTACACTTGTCCTGTTTTGTTACAAGTCTTAATTCCATTGCATTTTTTTAAATAAATAAAGTATAAATTTCTTATACTTTCTGATACTTGTATACTCTAATATAAACATGATCATATATTATTTAAGGTAGAATATTTCCCTAAGTAAACTTGTATTAAGTTGATTTATTTTAGGTAAGTTGGTTTCTTTGTTAATAACTAAAGAAGGTTTGTGAATCTATCTTGTTTAACTTTTTTAAACATATATTTTTTTAAGGATAAAAATGAAAGTTCTTAAACCTAAAATTCACCACCCCCCTCTTGTAATTGAGCAATATAAATCTACATTATGATACTATAATTGGTATTATAAGGGGTCTCTAAAATACTTATACTTATATATAATTTTTCTTTCTCAACTTTTTGATTAACTTTACTTGATTAAGTTTTTCTTAATATTTTTATTATAAACTATTTGTTTATAAACTATTACTAAAAACATGTTTTGTGGAAAAGATCTGTTGTATTTTCTAATAGAATGATAGGAATGAATGTTGGTTCTATAGACAACCTAAATCCTACCAGACCACCAATATTTGATGGAAATGAATATGAGTACTAGAGAGATAGGGTGAAGAATTTTATTATCAATACTAGTGTGGATAACTTTGTTATGTTAACTAGAGACTACAAGATTCCAGAAAAGGAAATTATATAATTTACCAATCAAGAAAAAAAGGAGTATTAGCTTAACTTTAAGGTACACAATACTTTATTTTGTTTAATAAATAGAAATATCTTTAGCCAAATTTCATCTTGTGAGGTTGCTAATAGCATTTGGAAGAAATTATAAGTTGCACATTTTGGCACATCCAAGGATATTGAAACAAGAAGAGCTATTCTTAGAGATGAATATCATGGTTTTATATTTCCTTATAGAGAAACTATATGAAAAGTTCAACAAAGGTTTATGACTATTTTCAACAGTCTTTATTCTATGGGTGAGAAAGGTCTTGATGATGAATTTATTGTGGATAAGATAATAGATATTATTCCCAATGAATGGGAATCCAAAATAACAGAGATTAATGAGAATAGAAAAGTTTCAAAATAACTCTTAATGAGTTATTCGGGCCTCTTCTACAACATGAAACCAGAATGAAGAGATATGTAGAGATCAATAAGAAAGAAGAATGGTAATGGTATTTTTTCTTTCACTACTAAATCAAATCATATGAAATCCAAGACTCCTAAAATAGTTACTATATCAAAAGCTAAGAAAGATACTATTATATCTGATTCAAGTGATAGTGATCATTTTGAGAATGAACTTTCTAATATTGCTCTAATAATGAATAAGATTTTGGGAAATAAATATTTTCAATATAGATATAAGAAGAAAGATATAAAGGATAAGAAAGAATTAGAATTGACATGTTATGAATTCAAGAGAGCACATCATATTAGACCAGACTATACTATGCTCAAAAGGAAAGAAATAAAGGATGTGCATTCAGAAAGAAACAAGAAGAAGTTCTACAAGTCTAAGTCTAAAAATTATTGAAATCTAGTGACACCTAGGGTTCTAGTGGTGGTTATTCTTCTGATGAATCTTCAGATAGTGAATCTTATAAAGAGAGAAATATTGGTCTTATATCCAGAATTCATACTAAAAATCAATGTTTCATGGATAAGGGACACACAACTGAATCTTTAACCAATATTTCTTTAAATAAGAATTTCCATGATGAAAATTATTATGAATCTTCAGATGAAGAATCTTTCTCATAAGAAGATAATGCTTTACTTTCTTTTAAATATTTATCTAGGTTTTCCAAGTTTCTTGAGATTGAAAATAGAATGATCAATAAAAAACTTGATAAGGTAAATTCAATAATATCTATTTTAAAAAAAGAAGTATAAGATCTCTCAAAATATCTTGATCAAAAAATCCTTGATTTTGAAAATGTTTCCAAAAAAACTTGAGGAAGTAAATTCTGATAAGGATAAACTTTATAAGGATCTTGAAAATTTTATTTCCAAGAAAAATATTTTATAGAATAACTAAAATTCTAAGACAAATAAATATGAGGATAAGAATTTAGTCATCAGAATAAAATATGAAATATTTTCCTTTAAGAAACCTTTATCAAATTTTAATTATAGAAGGAAATATTTTGATAAATTGAATTCAAAACTTCATCATCTAAGGAATAAGTTTGGTTTTGGTTATTCTTGTTCAAAACCAATTTTTAGTCATAACTATTTTGTTCCCCAAAGTGCTCCTTTTTGCACCAAGTGTAAAAGTGGTGTACATTGGGAGAAAAACTATTATTTAAATAAAATTCAATCATTAGTTCTTCATAAATCTTATTTGTAACATCCTGGTTCTGAAAGCCACCCAGAGGTGCCTCGTACCCATTTGGTCACATGGCCTCAAGCACATTTCCCCAAATGCCAGAGGCTGTCGACTAGCAGCGAGGGCCTTGGGTATGATAGTGGAGAAACTATGCCCTCATTTCCAGAGTACACAGCGAAAGTAAACAATAAGAAATAGAAGAAACAGAACAATCCATACACGAGTAAACAGCGGAATACTAAAGCAGTAAATAGCTGGATCACACATATATATATGAAATGATGCATGATACATATGTCTAGGAAAGCTACCAAACAAGTCACAATGCTGGAAATACAATAGTGCCAAACCAAAGTAAAAAAAGAAAGGTAAACAGATAAACTCCTCAGCATCGGAAGCCATAGCTTGGTCCCATGCTCTCCTGCTCCAAGGAATCAAGTACCAGAAGTCGAAGGGTGTTTGCCCTTGTCTATACCTGCAACAACATAGTCTGCTTGGGCCCAAAATCATGGCCCAAACAGGGTGTGAGACTAAATCCCAGTAGGAAACCAACCGAATATCTATGCCTAACAGTCAGTGAGTATATGGCAGGTAATAGTATAGTAAGCAGTAAACAATAACAGTAAACAACAGGCAGTAATAGGAAGATATACAACAATAATCAGTCCACAAAACAACAAGAAGTAGTGAAGCAAACAGCTAACCACTAATAGTAAACCCTCAGGGAAGTACTCACAGTCATCCCCTCTGGTCCTACCCAAGAAGTACCACAACCCTCTAGGAAGTGCACTCAGCCTAACCCCTCTGGTTTGGTCGTACGAATTTATAAGACTCTCTGGGGAAGCTCACTCGGTCAATTCCCCTCATAGTCTAGGGTAGTCAGGGACTCTCTTAGGAAGATCATGTGGTCTAACCCTCGTGTCCCCAAGGTCTAGAAACTATCTGAGGAAGCTCACTCGGTCAATTCCTCCTATAGTTTCAGGTCTACCACAGACTCTCTAAGGAAGCTCACTCAGTCAATTCCTTCTCTAGCCTGGAAAAAGGTTTAAAAGCAATTAAACAAGTAAAGACTTTCTGAGGAAGCCCACTCGGTCTACCCTCCTGTAGTCTATAAGATCCAAGGAACTATGGGAAGATCACTCGGTCTATCCCCTGTAGCCTATAATGTCCAAAGTCACTCTGGGAAGCTCACTCGGTCTATCCCCTAAAGCCTATAATGTCAAAGACTCTCTGGGAAGCTCACTCGGTCTATCCCTCATAGTCTATAGCACCAGGTTCTCACAGCCATGTGCCAGTCAGTGCATAATAATGTTATAAGACCAAAGTACACCTATAGAGCTACTTGGCTAACCAAAGTACAACTATAGAGCTACTTGGAAAAATAGTCTACAGTAAACAACCAGGTTATCATCATCACTCCATCCAACGGTCACAAGGATAACAAAGACACGAAGGTTGTAAACAGAACAAAGCATGGGAAAAATATCCCAAGCATAGAAATTATCCACAAACATGATCAATTTACCTCTACACAAGCATGCAAGCAAGGCAGGAATAACCACAAGAGAAAAACGGTAAACACGCAATACCCCGTTCACGGGTATTGGTGTAAATTACACACAAAACTCAAATACATCGAAAGGTAAGGCACAAAACACCTACCTAGATTCTAGGAGATCAATATACTTGAACCATGAAGATTGATTCTCCTTAGAACGTCGAAGATATAAGAAAACGTACAAAACGTTCAACCGGCGATAACTTGAGAAAGAAGAGGAATTGGAAAACAAGGCTCTAGGAGAAGGAAGGAATCACCGTTGCGGTTCCAACGCAATCGATAGTAGTTGATTCATAGAATAGATGAAGGAATGGGGATTTGGAGAAGTTTCGCGGTCGTACGGCATCTCTCGATCGAACGGGACCTAGAAAAAGATGATTCTGTCAATTAGGCGTGACCCCGGTCCATTTAATGAAAAAAAATACACGGCGTGTACTTCTTGAGTACATGGCGTGTACTCTATTTTTCTATACTCCACTTTAAGCGACCTCCACTTTATCCCTACACACTGTGTGTGTGGCCCAGACATGGCCAGGACACGGCCTGGCATGGAAAGGGAGTACACGGCGTGTACTCATAAAGTACACGACGTGTACTTCAAAAATTTCCAGAAATTCCTCTTTTCTCGAAAACTTTAGAAAAAGGAAAAACATACCTGAAACGAAGATCCGGTTCTTACAAACTTCCCCCCTTAAAGAAATTCATCTCCGAATTTCCCTAGAGAGGCATAGAAGAAGAAACCCTGAACAGCTCTGGCCACTGTGATCGCACATCGGCCTCTCTCTCCCAAGTCTCATCCTGTACTCGCTCATGCTTCCATAGCACCCGTACCAGAGGAACAGACCGGCCTCGTCAAACCTTCATACTGCAATCGAAAATCTGGATAGGTTGCTCCTCAAATGATGTATCTTCTTCAAGTTAAACCTCCTCAGGTTGGAAGACATGAGATGGGTCTGAAAAGTAACGTCGGAGCTGAGAAACGTGGAAGACTTCGTGCATAGCCCGGTACCTCTGAGGTAACTACAACCAATAGGCAACCGGCCCAACTCTCTCCAACACCTCAAACGGCCCGACGTACCATGGTGAAATCTTACCCTGTCTCTGAATCCTCTTGTGTCCTAGCCTCGGTGCGACACGTAGGAAAACATGATCCCTATCCTCGAACTCCAGAGGTCGTCTCCGCTGATTAGTATAAGACTTCTGCCGAGACTGTGTTGTAGTCATCCTCTTCCGAATGAACTCTATCTGCTCAGAGGTCTCCTGAACAAGACGAGGTCCTAGCAAAGATGCCTCTCCTACCTCCAGCCAGCATAAGGGTGATCAGCATGGCCTACCGTACAAATCCTCGTAAGGTTCCATCTGAATAGTCACCTGAAAACTATTGTTGTAGGCAAACTTCACAAGAGGGATATGCTTCTCCCAAGAACCTCCAAAGTCTAGAATGCAAGCTCAGAGCATATCCTCAAGCACCTGGATCGTATGCTCGAACTGGCCATCAGTATGGGGATGGTATGTTGTACTCAAAAGCACCTGTATCCCCAAGGCCTTCTGAAGTCCCTTCCAGAACCGAGAAGTAAAGCATGCATCCCTGTCTGAAACAAAGGAGTGTGGAACTCCATTTAGACGTACAATCTCTTGGTTGTACAACCATCTCAACTCATCAACATTGAAGGTCTCTTTAATTGGTAAGAAGTGACCAACCTTAATAAGACTGTCAACGATAACCCAAACAGCATCACTCCCTCAGGGTGACCTCGGAAACCCTATCACGAATTCCATCGCGACGTCATTCCACTTCCACTCAGGAACGGGTAACTGCTAAAAAAGGTTTGTTGGTCTCTGATGCTCTGCTTTCACCAGATGACAAGTAGAACATATCATGATGAAAACAGAAACATCTCTTTTCATACCTGGCCACCAGTACTGGCGATGAAGATCCCGATACATCTTGGTGACGCCAGGATGAACTGCCCAAACTGAGGAATGAAAATCCCACAACAGTTCCACGTGTATGTCTGCTGGCACCCATACGCATCCCTGGAAATGAAAGATCTCATCCTCGTCCACTATCCATCCAGGAAGAGGGTCCTCTCCTGACACACTCTCCCACAGGACTAAGACTTCTGAGTCTGATAGTTGCCTCATCCATACCCGATCAAGAAGAGTAGAGGTAACAAATACAGAAGAAAGGAAATTTTATCCCTGTCTGTCGTGCACCTCCAAGTGAATCTCAGAGAACAGAGCCATAAGCTTCCACTCACTGCTAGCCTCTTGAACTACCTGAATCTGAGTTCTCCTACTCAATGCATCAGCCACTGTGTTGCCCTTTCCCAGCGTATAAGAGAGATCGAAGTCGAAAGACTGAAGATACTCGACCCATATACACTATCTCAGATTCAGATCATGCTGAGTGAAGATATACTTAAGACTCATGTGATCAGTGAAAACCACAAAGTTCTCCCCCAGAAGGTAGTGTCTCCAACAGCGTAAGGCATGAACAACAGCTGCCAACTCCAGATCATGCATCGGGTAGTTCCTCTCATGTGGCCTCAACTGCCGAGACCCAAACACAATGACTGCATCTCCCTGCATAAGCACGGTGCCCATCCTGATACCTAAAGCATCACAATAAATAGTATAGCTCTTACCTGGATCTGGAAAGACTAGCATCGGTGCTGACGTCAACCTTCCCTTCATCTCCTAAAAGGCTAACTCACAAGAATCTGACCATAAGAACTTTGCCCCCTTCTTGGTCAGACCTGTCAATGGTACTTCTAGGCGCAAAAATTCTTGTATGAAGTACTGTAGTATCCAACCAGCCCTAGAAAACTCCATGCCTCAAAGATGTTCTTTGGCTTATCCTAGGAAAATACAGCTCTCACTTTCTCTGGGTCCACTGATACTCCTGTCTCTGAGAAAACATGACCCAGAAAGTGAATTTGATCCATCCAAAAGTGGAATTTTGAGAGCTTATCATGTAAATTATGCTCTCTCAGTGTACTCAGAACGATCTCAAGATGTGTAGTATGGTCGTGTTGATTGTGAGAATACACCAAGATATCATCCACAAAGACCACGACGAAGGAATCCAAGTAAGGATGGAACACTCGGTTCATCAGTGCCATGAAAACTGCTGGTGCATTTGTGAGACCGAACGGCATAACCGTATACTTGTATAGACCATACCTACTCCTGATGGCTGTAAGAGGTATATCTGATGGTCTAACATGCAACTGATGATAACCGGATCTCAATTCAATCTTTGAGAACACTCTAGCTCCTCGAATCTGATCGAAGAGATCATCGATCCTTGGCAAGGGATATCGGTTCTTGACCGTCAACTGGTTCAACTTCTGATAATCCACGCAAAGCCTAAGGGTACCATATGCCTTCTTCGCAAAAAGGATAGGCGAACCCCAAGGAGAAGTACTGGGTCGGATGAAACCCTTTTCCTGCAACTCCTCCAAATGCTTCTTGAGCTCCTTCAACTCAGGTGTAGCCATCCTATAGGGAGGAATGGACACTGGTGACGCTCCAGGCACGAGCTCAATAGAGAAGTCTACCTCACGCTCCAAAGGTAGACCTGAAAAGTCCTCTGGAAAGATGTATCTGAAACGATCCAACACTGGAGGAAAGTCTAATTGTGAAGTCCCCTGGTCATCCAGATTAAGACTAGCAATCTAGACTGTAACTCCTCCTAGCCCATGATGTTCGAGTCCTTCTCAACTCACCTGAACATCCCACTCGCCTCTATGAAGAAAGGATTCACCCTCTAGTGATACGAAACTCACCCTACGGAGATAACAGTCGACGACCGCCTGTAAGGGAACCAACCAGTCTATCCCGAGAATGACATCAAAATCTATCATCTCTATGACATAGAGATCCCATAAGAAACGATATCCTGCAACCTTGAGAGGGAACTCTCTGCACTGACGTATGCTAGAATTCCTTGCTCCCAACGGCGTGTCAAGAGTTAACATGTCGGCAGACGAAAAGATACAGAGCCCAAGGCTCTCCACAATATCAATAGAGATAAAACTATGCGAAGCACCAGTATCGAAAAGAGCTGAAGATAAAACTAAGGCTAATAGGATCATACCTCGAACTATAGAAGGGTCGGGATCCTGCTCCTGGTAGGTCTGCTCCATGGTGAAATTCTGGCCTGTACCGCGGCCCTGCACCCCTGGCTGACCACTATGAGCTGATTCACTCTGTTGTCGCTGATGACCTGGTGACTGACCACCACGGTCGTGACCTCCACCTCAGCCCAAACGGCTAGAAGAACTCCAATTCCCAGACTGGTGAGAAACTGGCGAAGCATCTCTAGAATGTGGTGTCATAGAAGAACCCCTAAAACTAGATGAAGGTGAGAAGATTTAACAAAAGCGCTGAATATAGTTCATCTTGCCGCAAGATCGGCACTCCATCGGATCTCTCTGGCACTGGGTCCTAGTATGCCCACTCTTACCGCACTGGTATCACACAACCTGGCTGCCATAAGATATATCCTGCCTGCCCTGATCTCCTCGAGAAGACTCTCTGTGGTGCTTCCTACTATCTGTAGGAGGAACACCAGCTCTAGATGTCGAACCGACCTGGCTCACTGCTCCAGAATCCCTCAGATTGTGCTCAGTGATAAGCACCTGGTTGACGATAGAGGATATCGAAGTCAACTTGAAGATATTTACCAGGGAATGGATCTCCTGCCTGAGACCGTCCTCAAACTTCCTATCAAGGAACAACTCATCACCTGTTGGGATCAGTGTGAAACTCTACAGTTTAGTAAAGTGAGACGAGTACTTCATAACAAAAAGGGTATCCTACTACAGACTCATAAACTCCAGGGCTCGATCGGCCCTCAGGGTCTCCGGATAGAAGTAGTCATATAAGGTACGTTGAAACTCATCCCAAGACATACCCTGTCGATGCCCTGACTGTGAGATCACCTCCCACCACCTCTTGGCGGTGTCACGGAGCATATAGGTGGCCAGATTTACCCTCTTCTCTGGGGGTATCTCGAGATGCTCTAAGATAGTCATCGTGGCCTCTAACCATGAATCGGTATCCTGGGGTCCTCTATACCCTAAGAAAGTAGAAGGATGCTGCTGCTGAAAGACCCGCATCAATTCGGCCATCGATGGGGCAGGAGGCGGCACTCCCTGAAAAGTCTGTATCATCCTCAGGAAGTCCTCCCTAAACTGTGTATCGGCTCCTGCGATGGGTATAACTACTGGTTCCAAAACTGGAACAGCAGGAGGATCTATAGGAGGATCCTGATCGGCCATATCCGGTGTCTGATCACCGTCTGGCAACTGACGTACAACTGGAGGACGTCTCGGAGGCATAGCTCTGAAAGATCAAAAGAACACCTTAGATCAGTATTATCAAGGACAGAGAACATAAGAGTACAAAATGGGAACAGGAGAAGAAAACATTCAAGTTTTACCAAACACGACTACACGATGTGTATAAAAACTACACGGTGTGTTCTCTTAATCCATTCACATGGGCGTGTATTCCTGCCACACTAGTCGTGTAACAACCCAAACTACACAGCCTGTTGTCCCCACACAAGGTGTGTACTTGAACTCTACTCCCCTGCCCGAGTCTCCTTACACAGCTAACCCACACGGTCTACTTAAACTTAGACTACACGGCGTGTTTTACATGGACACGGTGTGTACTAAAGAAGGTTTTGGTAACCCGTGTTGTTAGTTACACATCCAGTTACACAGCTGACCCTTACATGGCATGTTCCGAACAAACTCGACGTGTATAGAAGAAGATAACACCGACCCGTGTTGTTCGTGACACGGCTAGGTACCTAGAACAAAACTACACGGCATGTTCCTACCAAACACAGTGTGTTCTACTCAAGCTTCCCCAGCCCGTGTTGTTAGTGACACGGCTGGGTACACGACTCACTACTACACAGCGTGTACCTATCGTACATGGCGTGTTCCAGAATATTTTCCACAACACCATGTTCTTACTCACACAGTCAGTGACACGTTTTAAAAAAACTACACAACGTGTATATACAAAGTACACGCCGTGTATTGTTGGTTTTTTCGAGAAGTAGCTCGGAAACTGCACTGGAGTCCAGAAAACACATAAACAAGGCATGGAGGTTCCAAATTCCGATCCTTGAGGGCCCATACTCTCCGTGAATCAAATCTTGGCATCCAATACAGTCATATAAAAGGAAGAACATGTTAATGATCCTCCAATTTCTGATTCAAGAGGGCCCATAACACCACAAGAACCAAAATTTGGCATTCATCCAAGAAAGTACAATACAAACAGTCCTCTAACAAACAGTAGGGATTCTACAAAGTATCTATCACAACAGCATGCATAATCTACACAAGTCTTATCACAACAACATGCAATCACTAATTCTCCCTAGATGGCATGGCAAGAATGCATGGCATCTGATTTCTAACAGGTCACTATATGATGCATGAGATGGCATACCCTTATCTCATTGGGTTGCGACAGAAATAGAATCATAAATAGCAACAACAATAACAACACAAGTCATGTGAATCACTCTAAGTGAAATCATATCAACTTTAATATCACAAAACCAGAAAACTACAATAAGCGAGGTAGATTGGATTTTCCCTATACACAGGTTTGCTACTCCCAAGAACAGCTTAACACCAAATACTGAATCCGTCCTATCCCTGGTTAAGGCTCCAAATAGTAAGTCAAGAGAAAAGAACTCCTCTGATACCACTTTGTAACATCCCAGTTCCGAAAGCCACCCAGAGGCACCCCATACCCAGTTGGTCACATGGCCTCAAGCGCATTTTCTCAAATGTCAGAGGCTGCCAACTAGCAGCGAGGGTCTTGGGTGTGATAGTGGGGAAACTATGCCCTCATTGGAAAAGTACACAACGGAAGTAAACGATAAGAAATAGTGGAAACAGAACAATCCATACACGAGTAAACAGCGGAAGACTAAAGCAGTAAACAGCTAGAGCACAGATATATATATATATATGAAATGATTCATGATACATATGTCTAGTAAAGATGCCAAACAAGTCACAATGCTGGAAATATAATAGTGCAAAACCAAAGTACAAAATAAAGGTAAACAGATAAACTCTTCAGTATCACAAGCCATAGCTTGGTCCCATGCTCTCCTGATCCAAACAATCAAGTACCAGAAGTCGAAGGGCGCTTGCCCTTGTCTATACCTGCAACAACATAGTCTTCTTGGGCCCAAAAGCATGGCACAAATAGGGTGTGAGACTAAATCCCAATAGGAAACCACCCGAAGATCTGTGCCTAACAGTCAGTGAGTATATGGAAGGTAACAGTATAGTAAGAAGTAAACAGTAACAGTAAACAAAAGGCAGTAACAGGAAGATATACAACAATAATCAGTCCACAGAACAACAAGCAATAGTGAAGCAAAGAGCTAAACACTAACAGGAAACCCTTTGAGAAGTACTCGTAGCCATCCCCTTTAGTCCTAACCGAGAAGTACCACAACCCTCTGGGCAGTGCACTCAACCTAACCCCTATGTTTTGGTTGTATGAATTTATAAGACTCTCGAGGGAATCTCACTCGATCAATTCCCCTCATAGTCTAGGGTAGTCAGGGACTCTCTAAGGAAGATCATGTGGTCTAACCCTCATGGCCCCAAGGTCTAGAAACTCTCTGAGGAAGCTCAATCGTTCAATTCCTCCTATAGTTTCAGGTCTACCATAGACTCTCTAAGGAAGCTCACTCAGTAAATTCCTTATATATCCTAGAAAAAGGTTTAAAAGCAATTCAACAAGTAAAGACTTTCTGAGGAAGCTCACTCGGTCTACCCTCCTATAGTCTATAAGATCCAAGGCACTCTGGAAAGCTCACTCGGTCTATCCCCTATAGCTTATAATGTCCAAAGGCACTCTGGGAAGCTCACTCGGTCTATCCCTTGTAGCCTATAATGTCAAAGACTCTCTAGGAAGCTCACTTTGTCTATCCCTCATAGTCTATAGCACTAGGTTCTCACAGCCCCGTGCCAGTCAGTGCATAATAATTCTATTAGGTCAAAGTACACCTATAGAGATACTTGGCTAACCAAAGTACACCTATATAGCCACTTGGCTAAACATTCTACAGCAAACAAGCAGGTTATCATCATCACTCCATCCAACGGTCACAAGGCTAACAAAGACCCGAAGATTGTAAACAGAACAAAGCATGGGAAAAACATCCCAAGCACAGCAATTATCCACAAACATGATCAATTTACCTCTACAAAATCATGCAATCAAGGCAAGAATAATCACAAGAGAAAAACGGTAAACACGCAATACCCCGTTCACGGGTATTGGTGGAAATTGTACATAAAACTCAAAGACATCGAAAGGTAAGGAACAAACCACCTACCTAGATGCTAGGAGATCAATATAATTGATCCAAAAAGATTGATTCTCCTTAGAACGTCGAAGGTCTAAGAAAACATCCAAAACATTCAACCGACGATAACTTGATAAAAAATAGGAATTGGAAAATAAGGCTCTAGGAGAAGGAAGGACTCACCGTTGTGGTTCCAACACAATCAACAATGGTCGATTTGGAGAACGGATGAAGGAGCGGGGATTCGGAGAAGTTTTGTGGTCGTACGGTGTCTCTCGGTCGAATGGGACCTAGAAGAAGATGATTCTGTCGATTAGGTGCGACCCCGGTCCATTTAATGAAAAAAAATACACGGTGTGTACTTCTTGAGTACACGGTGTGTACTCTATTTTTCTATACTCCACTTTAAGCGGCCTCCACTTCATCCCTACACACCATGTGTGTGGGCCGGACACGACCAGCACATGGCCTCGCGCGGCAAGGGAGTACACAGCGTGTACTGATAAAGTACACGGCGTGTGCTTCAAAAATTTCTAGAAATTTCTCTTTTCTCAAAAACTTTAGAAAAAGGAAAAACATACCTAAAACGAAGATCTGGGTTCTTACATTATTTTTCTAAAAAAATATGGATACCTAAGATTTTACTTTCTAATAATTTCGGATCTAAGAAAGTTTAGATTCTGAAATTCTAACTATTTTATTTTTAGGAAAATAAAGGAAGTACCAATAATAATATATGGTATATGGAAAGTGGATGTTCCCAACACATGACTGGAAACAAAAACTTCTTGGAAAATATTATTATGAGGAAAGGTGGAAAACTAAATTTCAGAGACAATTCTCAAGGAGAAATTGTTGGTATAGGTAACATTGTTCTTCATGTAAAATCTTTAATTTCAAATTTTTTATTTGTTAAGGGTCTTAAGAACAACCTTATAAGAATAATCCAATTATGTATTGAAGGTTACCTTGTGAATTTTAGGAATGATAAATGCATAGTACACAATTCCAAGGAAGATTTTATTCTCTCTATCCATAAGCATGAGAATGTTTGTACACTTAACTTATAAGACCTTAGGATCTAAGACTTACCTTGCCTTGGTGCAATGGAAGATCAATATTGGTTATGGAATAGAAGACTAGGACACTGTAATCTTAAGAAATTATGTAAACTTTCAAAGAAAAGACTTGTTAAGGATCTAGCAGAGATTAGATTTTATTCTTCAAAATTTTGTGATCCTTTTTAATATAGAAAGAAAAATAAGTCAAGCTTTAAACCAATCAATGAATTATCAACTTCTTATGCATTATAGCTAGTGCATATGGATCTTTTCGGTCTAACAAAAACTGGAAGTATTAGAGGAAAATATTATGTATTTGTTTTAGTTGATGATTACACTGTATTTATATGGGTCTATTTCCTAGAAAATAAATCTAAAGCCTTTTCTTATTTTAAATATTTTTCATCCAAAGTTAAAAATGAGAAAAAAAATTCATTGATAACTATTCGTAGTGATCATGGGGGAGAATTTGAAAATTTAGATTTTGAAATGTTTTGTAGTAAGAAAGGAATTAATCATAAATTCTCAGATCCAAGAACTCTTCAACAAAATGGTGTCATTGAAAGAAAAAAACGGAATTCTTTAATAGATAACTACAACCATATTGATTGAATATTCTATTGCCAAACATTTTTGGGCTGAAGCTATTAGTACTACCTGCTATACTATAAATAGTTTTTTAATCAGACCTTTTCTTAATAAAACACCTTATGAGTTATGCATTGGTTGAAAACCTAAATTTTCTTACTTCAAAGTTTTTGGATGTAAAGTATTAATATTGAATACTAAAGATAACTTACATAAATTTTTACCCAAATCTAATGAAGGAATTTTCTTAGGATATTCCACTACTTCTAAGGAATATAGAGTTTTTAACAAAAATTCTTGTACTATTGAAGAAACAGTACATGTTAAATTTGATGAAACTGATCCTTTTCTTTTTAAACAACCTCAACCTACATCCTCAGATGTGTTTTAAAAAACGGATTATCAACCTTTGATAAAATATTCTTCTAATAATGAAAATACTCAAGAAAGTATTTTTGAATTATTTACCCCATAATATTTTTTACCTTATTTTGATGAGCAGGTTTTATAAAACCCAAATCAGTTGTTTCTTAAGAATCATCTCGGTGATAGTATCATTAGTGATGTAAATCAACCAGTAAGGACTATAAATTATTTAATAAATGAAGTAGAACATCTAGAATTTCATTCCCAATTAGAACATAAAAGTACTGATGAATCTTTAGGTGGTGATGATTGGATTAAATCTATGCAATATGAACTAAATGAATTCGAAAGGAACAAAGTCTGGAACATGGTTGAAAGACCTAAATAATATTCTATAATAGGAGTAAAGTGGGTCTTCAAAAATAAATATGATGAAAATGGAATCATTATATGAAATAAATAAAGGTTATTTTCTAAAGGATATAATCAACAAGAAGGAATAAACTATGAAGAAACCTACACTCCGGTAGCTAGACTTGAATCTATTCAAATTCTCTTAGCTTTACAGCATTATTTAATTTAAAAAAATTTCAAATAGACATGAATTTTGCTTTCCTTAATAGATATTGTCAAGAGGAAGTTAATTTTGAACAACCTTATAGTTTTAAAGACACAAAACATCTTGAAAATGTTTACAGAATTAACAAATCTTTATATGGACTTAAACAAGCCCCTAGATCCTGGTATGATAGACTTATAGGATTTTTGTTACAAAATAATTATATTAAGGGAACTGTTGATCCAACACTTTTTATAAATAAAGATAATAAAAATGTTTTGATTGTTCAAATTTATGTTGATGAGATTATATTCAGATCAACTCAACAATCCTCAACTAATTCATTTGCAAATGTTATGAAATCTGAGTTTAAAATGTGTATGATGGGTGAGTTAAATTTTTTTCTTGGTTTTCAAATTTATAAAAAACTAGAAGGAAATTATATATATCAACATAATTATGTTAAATATCTTCTTAATAAGTATGGATATGAAAACTCTAAAAGTATAAGTACTCTAATCAGTACCTCAAACACTCTTGATCTTGATGAAGCTGGGAAACCAGTAGATCAAATGTCTTTTAGATGTATTATAGGAAGTTTATTATACTTAATAGTTAGTCATCCGGACTTAATGTTTTCAAAATTCTTATGTGAAAGATATCAATCCAATCCAAAATAATCCCATTTAAAAGCAGTGAAAATAATTTTTTCTATTTATAGGGAACCATGGATTTAGGAATTTTATATTCTTCTAGAAATGATTTTTTATTAAAAATATTTTTAGATACTGACTTTGGAGGATGTATAATTGATATAAAAAGTACTTCTAGAACTTTTTATTCCATAAGAGATTTATCAGTTTCTTGTTCACTCAAGAAGTAACACTCAGTAGCACTTTCCACTGCTGAAGCTGAATATATAGCAGCTGGAAGTTGTTGTGCTCAAGTGTTGTGGATGCAACACACACTTATAGACTATGGTAAGAGTTTTACCAAAACAAAAATATTTTTTGATAATACTAGTTCCATTTCCCTAAGAAAAAATCATTCACATCACTCTCGTGCAAAGTACATGGACATTAGGCATCACTTTCCTAGGGATCACACACTTAAATGATATATTATTCTTTAATTTATCGGAATGCAAGATCAACTTGCTAACATTTTTAAAAAATCATTACCCTCTGATAGATTTGAATATAATAAAAAAAGTTAGGAATGATAACCATAAGGTAATCATCCATATTAACTTTTTGTTGAAACCATCTCCTAATATTAAGCTACTCCTTTTTATAGGGGGACATATGTTTATTCTTTTATATATTCTTTCTCTAATTTTTTTTTAGAACCTATTTTTTTTTAAACCTAAAAAGTTTCCTTTTCTAAAAAAATTTTGAGAACCTAAAAAGTTTTCTTTCCCTAATAAAATTTTCAGAACCTAAGTTTTATTAAAGGAACCTTATCAATAATAACAAATATTTCTGCTCAATCTGGAAGGTATATTTACTTACTTATATCATTATAATTGTAATTTTAGTTTGTTGGTATTTTCAGTATTTTTTTAAGAAAACCTTATCAGATTCACTTTTCTTAAATTTGATTTTTCCTTAAAACCTCATAAAGATCAGAACCTATAAATTCTTATTTGGAATTGATATCAACCATCAGATCAAATCAAGATAATATCAATCGTTGGATTGATTTGGGATTACGAACCACCACCACAAAGCCTATATAAAGGACCCCCTATTCATGTCCCACGTTGGTTTTTTCAATGTTTTTGTGCCAAATCTCTACCGCTCTTCAATGTTCACATTTATTTTTCCATTTTTCCTTATAATCTGAATGTCTCTTGATGTTTACAAATAGACTCCAATGGGATCAAATAAGGAACTCAAGGATTGGTTAATTTACTGAGAAAGGTTGGTAGACCCAAATTTTCTTATTAAGTATGATTCCTTGATTTAAAAAATCATAAAGAAAAATATTTGGGAAAGTATTTGTGTATCCAAGGATAAAAATCAGGATCTGGTATATCTTGACCTTCTTATAGAATTATATGACATTGTTAAATTTTATGAACAAGGAGGAAGATAGATTTTTTTTTCAAAAGTTATGGAAATACTTATTACCAGTCTTACAACAAGTCCGCAAGTATATTGAATATTCCTTAAGATGGAGAAGAAATCTTTTTCTCACATAAATTACCTAATAAGAAAGTATATTTTGAGAAGTTTAACACAATTAATTTCCTAGGACGTAAAGGAGTAAAGACACTAAAGATTTCTCATCTGTCAAACAATCATAGATTACTAGCTCTTTGAATGCAAGGTTTTCTGATTTCGAGAAAGGGAGATAAGGATTCCCTTAAGATATGTGATGTATTCATGTTATATTTCTTGGTGAATCTAAGGAAGATAAATCTCATCAAGAAAATTATTTTGACCATCATCAATATCAAGAATCGAACCATCATGTCTCAGATCATAATTTATCCTATTATTTTGTTGATGATTATTGTCTTGTGCCTAGAATAATTTAAAACCCATTACACCTCAAAGGACAAGATCTTAAAGATAATTTTGTTAAGTGATGATACTCTGATAAGGATAAATATTGGTTTTAGTGTTAAGACAGGAGAGTTTTTTGAACTTCCTGATAATGATGATCAAGTTGCTAGCAAGAAAGGTGAAGTAGGAGAAAGCTCTAAGAAAACTTCAAAGAAAAGAAAAGGTAAAGAATCGAAATAGAAAGGGAAAGTACCAACACCTAATTCAGTATCTACTCCACCCAAACTGAAGAAACAAATAACTTTTTCTGATGAAGTGGTAGCCAAGTGGAGAGAGAAAAGAAAGAAAAAGAAGGAAGGAGGTGTAGTTTTTGGGTTAGACCCTACAGAGGTTAAGGACTTAAATATTCAAGGATCAGAAGATATTGAGAGAGAAGATAAAGAAAAGAATATGAAGAAGAATATTTTGGAATTCAATATTGTCCAAGATTTTCTTAAAGGTACCAAGAAGGCATCTGAACAAGTTCAGGTACCAGAATAATTCCTGCAAGAACTAGAACCAACCGATACTTCAATACAATCTAAGGGAAAAAAATAACTTTCAATTATGAAACCCATAGTGGAATAACTGGAAGAAGAATAAGAAGAGGAAAGTGATGATGTGATAAGTATGGTGGAATAATATCAAGAGAAGGATATCCCTTCTGATAATCTATCCATAAGAACTTACCAAGATAAATCCACCAAGAAAATTTCAGAAGGACAATCAGTTCTGAAAATTTATGATGATCAGGATGTGGTTGATAAACCATCAGATAATGAAAGCAGTAATTATGATATTGTTCAAGAAGTTGATGCACAAGCTAATAAGGAATTTTGTGATAAATTTGTTTAAAAAGAAGTATATGTTGATGATGATAAAATTGATCAGGATTATGATAGTGAGCATTATTTTCATAAAGTTTAGAAGGAAATATCTAAAGCTAATAAAGGTAAGAAAGTACTTATTGATATGACAAAGAAAGTTGTAGATGAAAAATTCAAAAAGGATAGTGTTGTAATGTTAAAGAGAAAATCATATGAGCAAGATAAATTTCTCTCTCCAATAAAAGAATATATCTTGGAGTCTTCATCTTCCTTAGGAAATTTTTTTTTGGTTCAGTCCTTAAAGAATCTTGTGAATACCATTACTTTATTTCCAATAATTTATTTTATATGTCATCTTCTTTAAGAAATAGTAAAACAGAAGTTAGATTCAACAAATATTCTCATGGAAAAGTTTATCAAACTTGAAGTTGAGTTCAAAACTTTTCACATCGTTATAATGCTCATAGCATATCTTCCAAATAAATAACTAACTGGTCTAAGTCAGTGAATGATGATATTAAAATTATATATGATTTCAATGATTTAGTTAAATATTATTTTTATAGATCTGATGATAAGATTAAGGATCTCTCAAAAAGTATTTCTGAAAAGCAAAATCAAGATCAAGATTGCCATCAATGGGAAGATAAAGATCTAAATGGGAAGATGAATTCTATTTCTTTAAATCTGAAAAGAGAAAGGGATCTTGGGGAATAAATGGTAGAAAAACTCAAAGATCTAGAAGAAGTGATAAAGTCTAAAGGATAAGTTATTAAGTCTCAGGAATGAAAAATAAAAATTTTCAAAAAGAAATTTGAAGACGATCATAAGGAATTGAATAAGTTGAAGGGTGCTCTAAAAAAGCTGATCCCAGAGGAGAAAAAAAAGATGAATGTTTTTTTCTTAAAATCTAACATTTTTTTGTATTTTTCTTTGTAAAAAATATTCTCATATTAATTAAATTTTTTACATTTCCATTGTTTTGTTTTATCTTTTACATTATTAACCTTTCAGGTGGGATTTTTTTTCTTTCCCTCCATTCCTTTTTGAAAATCACAAAGGGGAAGAAAATAATGATAAAAAAGAATATAAAGTTAAAGAAATAGAATGAAAAAAGTAAGGGGGATATTACTTAAAGAATAAATTATTAATTAAGGAAAAATTATTTCTCTAAAAAAGTCAAGAATATGATCCTTAGGGATTTCATAACCTAAGGGGGAGTTAGTCATATTTACCATGAGTCATAAATTCAATTGAAGATAAGTATTTATTTTAATATTAAAATGAATAATTTAGTTCTTATATTCTTTTAGGAGAAGTTTTTTATGCTTTTCAAAAATAGGGATATTGTTGAGTCAATAAGTTCTCTTATGAATTTTCCATTCCTTTATGTTTTGAAGATCATAAACACGTTTCCATAAGGAAAATTATCTTTCCCTAAGAATCTTTCTCTTAAAGAAAATTTTCTTTGTCTAAGAATTTTTTTGTATTTACCCATGTTTTTCAATTTATTGTTTAGTTTTTTCTTAAACCAAGTCTAACCATATATTTCTTAAAGAAAAAAAATCATATCCTTATCTAACTTAGAACCTTATAGTTCCTTAGAATCTGATTTCCACAGAATTGTGAATCTGATTTCTTCTGAAATCAAACTCCAATTTCTCCTAAAATCAGACTATGATTTCTTTTGAAATAAAATTCCAATTTCTTATGAAATCATACTTCAATTTCTTCTAAAATCAGACTCTGATTTCTTCAAAAATCAGATTCTAAATTCATTAAAATTCATATTTTGATTATCATTTTTCTTAAAATACGATTTTCCATATTTTTAGACTCTTATTTTTAATATCTTAGGAATTTGATTAAAAAAATTCTTACAGTTACCAAATTTTCTTAAAGTATCATTTCATTTTATCATATCACAGTATGCTTAAGTCTCTTGATATTTTTTTCCTTACATATTATTGTTTCTTACACATGATAATGTTTCCCATGTTTTATTAAATGAAACGATGACGTACAATCTATTTTTAACTAACCATTGGCTGAGTGACATGTGTACAGGTCCCTCAGAAATTTAAGGAAAAATATGATTGTTGGAGGAGGAATTCGACCATTGGAATCCATGCCTATAAATACCCAACCATTTGAATGAGCTTTGTTCTAGAGTTTTCATGGAGAGCTATTGATCTCTAGAATGAAGCAATACTCTGCAAAAGCTCTGCTCAAAATTTATTTGTGAAAATGATGTGAACAACTTGTTCAAGCTGAGAAATTCTTGTTAAACCTTCCTAGATAAAATTTTATTATTTTTTATCAATCGAGGGCTTCCAGGGATAGGAGGAAAAAGGTGTCGATCACCTTAGAGATCAAAGGCTTGTGGGGATATCAAGACAGATTCTGATCTTTGTATTAAGGGATTACCCTGGTGTAGGTAAGATAGAATTTCTTGAAATTATAAATCAAGGTACCTTTATCCAAGGTTGTTGGATACCCTTCTCATTGGGTTTAAAGATTTCTTATACTTGTCTTATTTTGCTACAAGTTTTAATTCAGCTGCACTTTGTTAAAGAAATAAAGTATAAATTTATTATACTTTATTATACTAGTATACTCTGATATAAACAAGATTATATACTCTTTAAGGTAGAATATTTCCCTAAGTAAACATGTCTTAAGTTTCTTTATTTTAAGAAATTCAGTTTCGTTGTTAAGAACTAATGAGGGTTTAGGAATCCATCTTGTTTAACTTTGTTAAACATGGATTTTCTTAAGGATAAATGTGAAAGTTTATTAACCTATAATTAAACCCTATGTTGTAATTTATAAATCTAAATCTATATTTCTATCCTAAAAAAATATCAAAAATAATGGAATTTATATATCATTTTCATTCATAGAGACATTGTTATAATGATCGTGTTAGATTTTTCAAGCAATAAAACTCCATAAAATCTTGGTGGAATACGGCTCTGAGTGTGTACACATACCTAGATCTTCAGCTTATATGGAATAAGGGAAAACCTTAATGAATTAAATCCCTTATTTAAATAATGTTTATTCTACCATAATATCATTAATCCATTGTTGTGTAGATCTAATATGTTCCTAGTGTGCATATCATTCTATCAAACCACATAGGATCCCATTTTTCTTGAATTATATCAATTATATTATGGGATATAATTCATTTTAATAAATCTAGAATCCTTTAAATAAATAATTTCTAATGCAACATAGTTAAATCTTTAAAAAAATATTTTCATTTCAAAAATAAACATTAAATTGTTCTTCATCAAAACTCATCCATTTCAAAACAATTAATTTCCATTCAACTATAGAAAAAATTTCATGCTATTATTTCTAAATAATTTTCATCATAATTTTCACAACCTATCCTAGTAGGGCCCATGTCATGACTCCCCATGCATGCCTCCAATATTTCTGGAGATCGTGAATAGCACTGAGTAGTCATATTACTAACATTGGATGCCTTGACCTAAGTACATGTACACATGCACACATCTCCAAGACCATAAAATGTTTAAATGTAAAAAATAATGAACAACCATGCATGCGTACATCTAAATCTCACAACCATAGTACTATAGAAAGTAAAAAAAGGTAAAATAGTTCAAATACAATCCCACCGCAAAGTAACTGAAACCAATACCTAATTTAATTGTTGACGCCGAAAAAATACCGTAACTCCCGGAGGAAGTTTCAAAATGACGAACCGAAGTCAAATTCGGAATCAGAGGCCCGATCCGGAGGCCCAGGAAGTGGTGCGCAAAATAAAGGAGGATCCGCGCGAAAAACTGTTCTGCGCGCGAAGTACTCTCGGGATTCGCGGAATCGGGCCGGTGAGGCGCGCAATAATTGCACGCCCCGGTTCTCCACGGCGAGATATTGCGCGCAAGCGGTTCCCGGTGCAAAAGATTTCACGCACGGCCTAGATTCTGCGCCGAAGGTCGCCTATAAATACAAGGTGACCCCGAACGGTTTGGGGGTTGAGGTATCTGAAGCGACTCTCGTGCGCGCAATTCGGCTCCCCCCGCATGAAAGATGGCATCCAGGTAATCCCTCATTTCACGCAATATTTCACCGGAGTTCGCCTTTGCGCGCAACTCCACTGGCTTCAGTGAATTTTCCCCCTCCCCCGGGTTCCAGCCTTGTGTGCAATTCGCGTCCCGTGCGCGCAATACCCAGCCTTGCGCGCAAAACCCTGCGCGTAATTCCCTCTTCGCGCGCAATTCCATTTTCTCCAATTGCGCATTGTCCCGGTGTTTTGCACGCAAACCTTCCCTTTTGCGCGCAAAGCCAAGGACCTCTCACCATGACGCCCCTTGGCTTCCCCCTGCACTAGCACTTGATGTCTCCCCTGCCGGGCATGCGCTCCATGCGTTGTTTTCCCGTACGGCCTTCCAGGCTCATACGAAGTAACCTCAAGGTCCCCTGGGTCGTGTTTCCCGTTGCGTTGCTTTTCCTTATGCTTCTCCGCATAGGCACGCTAATGGCTATTGATTCTTCGCATAGCCACGCTAACGTGGACCCCCCTGTGGTTTTCCCTACGGCCCCCCTTCACTACGGCCTTGTCGATGCCTTCCCTTCCACAAGGGGTAGAGGGCGTTGGGCATGTAAGCCCTAGGGGTGTGGAGCAAACCCACCCCGTCCAAGCTGCAGTACATTAAACTGCTAAGGACCTCGTCCTTAACACAAGACGTTAAACTGTGGTCCGACCTCGTGCTTTGCACGCAGGGTCCCCCCAGCTCGGACATTTTTTACGCCACTCATCTCCAAGGGAATTGACTCTTCCTCACATGGAATGAGATCCTCCTTGTCGGAGTGGCGTTTGTCCGCAGAGGAAGGGTTGCCTCAGAGCATAAACCCCTAGCCTTTCTTGCGGATGACTGCACCCGTGCATCTCCATACTTCCCCCTGCCAAGGCCAGTAGAGTCCTTTTCCCACTGTGCTTTGTCGCACCACGGGCCTCCACCTTGGAGTAAGCCCCGGCACCAAGGGCCGCTAACCACGCGTAAGACCCTGTTTCCTCTTTGGGCTGCTCAACACGTAAGCCCCATTCCGCTTCTCACGGACGCACCCTTCGCGACGTGATCATCTGGTCCCTGCTGCCTCTTGTTTCCACACCGAGCATGACTCGCGTGGGCTTAGAGCGCGCACCGACCATGACATCCTCCATGGGCCTCCCCAGAGCATAAGCCCCATCCCAGTGAACTACATGGACTTTGATCCGTGTTAACGCATGGTACCTAGGAAGCCTCCCTGAGGTTCAAGCCCAACAATCATTGGCCCAAATCGTCTCCTTATCGGTGTGCCAAGCCCCCATTTTCTCCCGAACTATGAGGACTTTGATCCATGTCAAGGCATGGTACGTAGGAAGCCTCCACGAGGTTCAAGACCACCACCTAGTCATTCCGACCTCCTCACGTCGGTTCACTACTCACCATGGTCCGCCTCAGAGCGTAATCCCTATACACACCATGGGCCGCCTCAGAGCGTAAGCCCCATACCCACCATGGGCCGCCTCAGAGCGTAATCCCCACATGCCATCGTCCCACATGACGTTAAATTGTATGCCCTCGTCCCGCATGACGTTAAACTGTATTCCTCCTCTTGGGCCACCCCAGAGCGTAACCCCCATGTCTCACTCCACCATCCATCCCGATCCTCACCCGGGCTGCCACATCCCGGTGGGATCATGCCACCCCATTCCATTCCATAGCATCCGGGAAGCCGCCCACATGCCGGCCCCAACATCGGTGTTCCCCCCTAGGGGCCCTTCAACCCGATCCATCTACGCAAGACGTTAAACTCGCGACATACCCCGTGTTAAACATGGGAAGCTGAGGAAAACCTCAGATGGTACACATTCCCCGCGTTCGATGTGGGATGCCTCGGGCTTCCGCGCCCTCGAGAAGCCCTGTGATGAGGGACCGAAGACAGACATGTCGACGACGCCCCAACGTGACCATTCTCCTCACTGAAGGTTGCTGCCCCGATGAGACCCCTTGGAGCGTCTTGACGGAAGCAACGTAATTAACCGGTGTCCATGTAGATATGGCACCAGGAATGAGCTTCACGAACCCGTCTTAAATCTATGAGGGAGACCCGAACTAGGTGATGAGCTCTGAGGAGGAATCCATGGAAGGAAGAACCGACATCTCATCATCCCGGTTTCGATCAAGGAGCAGACGTCCCTGAACAAGGAACGGATGTCGCCCGCCTTTGGAAAGCGGGAATGCGGGGAAACAAGCAGCGCGTCCTCCCCATAGACGGATGCGCGCGCCCCGGCGAAAGCGTCAGAAACAAAAAATGGTGAACCCGACGTGAAGCTCTTCTCCTTGACACGGGGAATGGTAGCCGTTGGGACGTCGGTTCCACAAAAAATGGTGAACCTGACGTGAAGCTCTTCTCCTCAACACGGGGAATGGTAGTCGTCGGGGAATCGGAAGAATAGCTTGTCACCAGGTCCGGGTAACCCTCACCAGGACGTGAACCCACCAAGGTTCGAGGCCGTCAGGACGTTGACTACTCCGTTCTGCGACGCTGTCAGCATGGATCCCTCTCGCCAACCATGGAAGACAGAATGACGATGGGCCTTGGTCATTGATCTCTTTTCCTGTTGACGCTAATGGGTTCATCTACCTGCTTCCAGGAATCAGATCACTGCATTCAGAGCTTGATCGCCACCTGCCCACCGGCGCAGGGGCAGGGGCAGCACCGACGCGGCGACCCCGCACGGTCCCGCCCATTTCACGGCCACTCCGACTTCGACCACTGTAGCAGCCGGGCGCTTGTACCCCCTCTCCCCATCGGAAATTATCCAGTGGAGGGTGATCAATGACCTGGTTCGTAGGTATGACAAGGGAGGGGTCATCCCCACCAGGGGCATGGCCCGTCTGGATCTAGAGGCGGCTGCGCCTCACCACCATCGCCGCCCTCGAGGGCCGCGCAGGGAGCCGCCGCTCCCCACGCCAACGTTCAACCGCTTCGGGAGTCTATCCCCGGAGCACCTGGACACATCCCTCCCTTACGCCAATGAGGTGGGGGATGTCCGGGTCTACCCGATCGGCGATCCACCATAGGGGTTAGCGACAAGAACCCCCGCCAGGCTACGTCGACACCACCACCCGACTCCCCGAGCCGAGGAGCAGGAAATCTCCATGCCCGCACCGTCGGTTTTGGCCCATCTGACTCGATGCCAGCGTCGGGTGCGAGCGGGAGAGAATACCCGTCCTGGGGCATCAACATCAGCAACCACTGTGGCCCGAGCCACTGTTGACTCCTATTACCAGATCCTCGCACACGTTGAGTAGGGGAAACCACGTGCCCGACTGGGATCGAAACCCCGACCGCCCTGTAGGCAAGTTGGGTCGAGTCTCCTGGTCGCGGACACTGGCAATGGCCACTGCGGACCAATCCGCGGTAGTGCCCCTCACCATGAAGACTCATTCCGTGCTTCCAATCTGGAAAGCCGAAAGCTTCGTCGCGACGACTATGCTCCGGGTATGGATCCTGCCAGCGCCCGCTGCATGGGGTATGAGGTCACTCCCCCTACTGCTGGCCACGAGCATGGATCCATTGTGTATCCAGTCGCTCACTCACATGGAGGTCCTCCCCATGTCCCTTTCGACATCTGTCCCGGTGCTTCTCGCACCCCGGCCCTCGGTCCCTTCTTACCCAGCTCTATTGTGGTCGGGGGACCCCATGAAGGAAATCGTCCTTACCCTGAGGAGCTACCCAGGGGTAGGAAGGTCGGGCGTCGTCGCCGTGGGAGGAATTTCAGGGGAGTCCGGGTGGAAATTAGACCAGTCCGTTTCTCAGATTCTGAGGTAGAGTACGACTCGATGATGGAACCTTCCCCCCAACCCTTCGAGTTGAGGGCAGGGATGGGGACGCGGTGCGTCAGTCTCGTACTCCCTGAATAGGAGATCCGTATGATTCCCTCCTGCTTTCGAAGGTATATCCAGGAGGACGAGGACTTGGCATACTGCTGAGGGTCATGCCCACAGTTTCCACTGGCCTCCTTAGAAGCACCTCCCGCCCCTATTAGGGAGGGTGAGGAGCTTTTCTGGGGATCGACAGAATCATCGCGAGGCGATACACCCTTGGAAAGCACCGACGCTGTGACAGGAGGCCCGTTCACCGGCCCATCCTATCGCGACGTGGTAGCCAGGGCACTGCGACCCCTGGAGGATGACCCAGGGATCGGCGGCCAGTCGGCCTGTTCACCGTATTCCCTGCCGGCCGGCCCACCGCCCCAGTGTCCTGGCTCGGCGCCATTTCCAATTCCCCGACTTTCCTCGGTGGACGAGCAGGGGCGACAGGTTCCGGACCCCGAACCAGAGCCGTGGAGCTTCTGGACTGTTCTTGCATCGGGCCACTTCCCTGAGAAGTTTTGGCCGGTCACAGAATTGGATTTTGATGTGCCGGAGTCACTCACCCCGGGAGAGTTTGAATGCTTCCGCCAGATTCTTCGGGTGACTCACTCCCACCTCCGCCATCAGCTAGAGCCTTATCCCGGGAGCCAAGCGCATCTCGAGGAGATCGGTGAGCAGTGCCGCCAGGTCGACCTAGCAGAAGTCCCCACTTTCCGGCACCCTGAGTCGCTGGACCACCACGAGGACCTCCAGCAACAATGCGTTCAGAGTTTTCAAGTACTCCGCAGAGTTATTGAGGAAGCCACCCCCCACGCTCACGTCCGCGGATGGGGGCAGTAAGCTGCTCTCCTCTTCTGTGCGATCTGCCGACAGCCCGATCCACTGGGCGACCTTGAGGGAACATCTCCAAGGGCGGTCGCAGTCAACATGGCTGACCTTTCGGATGAGGTAAACATTGTAGAGCCCCTCGACGGGGATTCACCCCCCAAGGACAGGCCGCTACTGGACCCATCTGGGAGGATTACTCACCAACAGAGGATCCTCCTAGGTCTTCCTGTACCCACAGAGGCACTGATACTCGGCCGAAATATCGGCAAGGGTAAAGAGCCCGTTGGGTCTGTCAAACTCGCCGACCCATCTGCCTCAGTGCAGAAGGTAGAGGAAGATCATGAGAAGGCCACGCTGCGCCAACAGCTAGCTGAGAAAAAGAGGCTGGTTGATGAGCTGTTGGCCGAACGCATTGTAGAGAGGCGGCCTGACTATGGTGCTCCTAGACCAGGACAGCAGGGGCAGGATCATCTACCCCTTGCTGAGATCCCCCCGGGCAACCGTGACCGTGTCGTGTTTGCCGACAGGGGAGATACTGGAACCCATGGCAAGAGGGCGCGATATGTTTTGTCGAACCCTCCCGAATGGTGAGACAACCTGGGGGACCCTGCTCAGTTTCCTCTCGCCGCTCCGAGAGTCGCTCCGCCAGCTGCCCCGTGAGCCGCTGAGTGCGACTACCATATCGAAGACCCTGGCAACACACTTGTGATTAGAGATCCCCGTTAGGACAGGAATCCGCATCTGGATGATCTGATGGAAGTACTCATCGCTCTCTGGGAGGCCCTGGAAACTCGGCAGGTGGCGATCCCGCCAGATGGCAAGCCGTACCCAGCATGGGTGGATGACATGCCGGCTCCGCCAGGATTCGGGAACCCCACTTTTGCCCCCTTAAATGGGACCGGAGACCCACCACAACACTTGGCCCACTTCAATTCGAGGTGCGGTCCTATGTTAGGGACTCCGGCGCAGCAGGAGGATGCCAAGCTCCGGTGCTTCGTGCAGACACTGGAAGGACCAGCATTCGTCTAGTACAGCCAGCTCCCTGTTGGATCGGTGACTAGTTGGGAGGACCTTCGCCGGAAATTCCTCTACCAGTTCAGTTCCACAACCCGGAAGACGAACATTGCAGACCTCTTCAGGTGCAAGCAAAGGCCCGACGAGCGAGTCGCGGACTTCGTCGCCCGGTGGAAGGGGCTCACGTACTCTCTTGACATGCCACTGACTCAGGATCAATTACTGAAAATGTGTGTAGGGAACGTTAAGGCGGAGTTGGTTCCTTCTCTGATCACGCAGAATTACCCTGGAGGGTTCTGGGACTTCTCGGACAAGGCTCAGTGCCTCGAAAAAGCCCTGCAACAGGCCAGTCAGGCACGCCCGCTGCCTCCTGTAATCTCTGCAAGAAGAGCCACCAGAGCCGAGCCCGCTGTTGTGGCCCAGATCGAGGCCCCCAGAGAGCTAGAGCTGCTGCCAGTGAGGCCAGCTCAGCAGGCTTATAGGGGTCCACCTCCACAGCCTCCGGCCCAGCAGTGACCGCCTCAAAATCAACAGGCGCCTCCGCATAACGCACCGCCACCACCTAGGCGAGGTAATCCGGCTCCGCCTCCTCGGCCTGCTCCTCCGGCCCCTGGCCATGGTCATCCCCCAAGAGTCCCCTTTCCAGACAGAAGGAATCGGGCTTACTCGTTTGGCGAGGCCTAGATCCCCGGTTATTTCCGTAGCACCTTGGAGTAGAGGATCGTGCGGCTGCCTGAGTGCCGGAAGCTAGAAGAGTCGTGTCTCACTTATCACCCTAACTACTGCCCTTATCACCAGATCCTGGGACACACCATCCAGCAATGATATGTGTTCAAGGACTGGTTCCAAGACCAAATTGACAACAACATAGTCAGGTCGGGCCCAGCCCCGGCACAGGTGGCAGGTGTCTTTGTGGGATCAGATGGAAACAGTGACGATGGGGATGGGTGGGAACAGGTTTCCGACCGTGGGTCCTGGAAGTATAATGACTGTATGGCCCGCAGGACGGTCGCCCGTGCCCATGGAATCATCTGTGCCCGCCTGAGTCAGCCAGAGCCCTCAGAGTCTGCGAGTGCCGCTTTGGCCTTGTTGTCCCAGCCTACTTCTTCCCAAAAGAGCAGGCAGCGACACGAGAAGAAAGAACGTGCCCTGCCATTGTCGTCATCTTCTCGCATGCTTAGCGGTTTCATGCCCCCGGAGATGGGGATCCTTCCGAGATCCCGTCCGGTAGTGGATGATTCCTCGAGTGAGAGCCAGGGGTACGCTTCGGTTAACACCGTAGAGTTGGTAAATCCCTTTTTGGCTCCCGACGACGAGGAGCGCCAGGTGGACCTCCCAGACAGCCCGGGGTACGCTTCGGTTAACACCGTAGAGTTGGTAAATCACTTTTTGGCTCCCAATGATGAGGAGCGCCAGGTGGACCTCCCGGACAGCCTGGGGTACGCTTCGATTAACACCGTAGAGTTGGTAAATCCCTTTTTGGCTCCCGATGATGAGGAGCGCCAGGTGGACCTCCCGGACATCCCGGGGTACGCTTCGGTTAACACCGTAGAGTTGTTAAATCCATTTTTGGCTCCCGATGATGAGGAGCGCCAGGTGGACCTCCCGGACAGCCCGGGGTATGCTTCAGTTAACACCGTAGAGTTGGTAAATCCCTTTTTGGCTCCCGATGATGAGGAGCACCAGGTGGACCTCCCGGACAGCCCGGGGTACACTTAGGTTAAAACCGTAGAGTTGGTAAATCCCTTTTTGGCTCCCGACGATGAGGAGTGCCAGGTGGACCTACCCAATGTCCCCAGCCGTCACCAATGTCGACGGAGTCGTGGCTACGTGAATCGCCGGGGCACGGCATTTGTCACCTCCAGTCAGGCCGTGCACGCTACTGAGACCAGGCAGCAAGCCCGGTACAGAGAGCAGCACTCGCGGCTCCCTCACCCGGTGACAACAGGTTCCCTTCCACCACCGTTTGTGTTGCTAGATCAGGCGGAACTGCTTTGCCCACGTCGCAACCAGCCCAGCCGTGCCACTGGCTGACTATGGCCTTCCGGTCCTAACATGACAGCCACCTCTCGGGCTTCATCTAGTGAACAGCAGGATGCGCCTAGTACCAGTCAGTCGCCGGTCCCTCCAGTAGGACCCATCATGCCCCCAATCGCAGAGCAACCTCCTGTAAGTAGAAGCTCGCGTTTGGCGCGAAAGTATGATGTCCTGAAGCATCTGGCTAGAATTCCGGTAAGGTTTTCCATCCTTGAGGCCCTTCACCTGTCGTCTGAAATGCGTGAGGCGCTCGCCGAGGCTCTAAAGAGCCCCCTCTAGTTTGAAACGGAGGTAGCGGCCGTAGAATCCTTCCACACCGAGGTGATTGGGGACGCCGAATGTCAGGCAGTTATCTCGTTTTTCGGTGAAGATGAAGACCTTCCCATACAGGGGCACATCCACCCATTGTACATCACCGGCCAGTTCAATGGCGTGGAAGTCCGTCGCTATCTTGTCGATACGGGTTCTGAGATTAACTTGATCCCAACTCGGACACTGCGAAAACTGGTGTTGTCCGAGGATGATTTAACTCCCTCCGACCTCAGAATCCAGGGGTATGACAGGATCAAGCAAATTCCACTCGGCAAGATTCTTCTGAAGACCCAGTTCGGCGACTTAATTTCCAATACTAAATTCATGGTTGTCTCTCAGGACACTGCCTACAACGCGTTGATGGGCAGTCCGTGGCTCCATCTGCACGCGGAGGTTCCCTCATCATACCACCAGTGCCTCAAATACTCCCTTAAGGGTCGAGTGGGTGTACTCCAAGGAGATGCGTCTCGGTTTGCCTCTTGTGAAGCCCGTTACCTGGACACTAACTATTACAAGATCAAGTACAAGCAAATCCTGGCAGGTGAGGTTGATCCCCCGGCTGTCGCAAGTGATCCCTGGGCAGGTTTGGATGACGCATATGTCTTCCCAATCCATCGATTGGAGGCCAAGACTCTCGATATGGGAGAGTGCTTTGTTGTCTCGGGTACCAGAGGAAGGCATATTTCTGGGTCTAAGCGACGGCGGGAAATCACCTCGTACTCTTATACCAACCAGGCTCAGGTGATCCCCGAGCCTCCTACCCCTGTACGATATCGGGACGTTGGGCTCATGGCAACGGCAGTACGTCATACGTGTCTGTTTCGCCAAGCTGGAATCGACCGGCTCAAGCCAACACGTCACCACTGCTTTGATGTTGTAAAGCGTGGCCCCTTGGGCCGAAGGCCAGATGGGATTGGATTGACCGCTTTCGTCTCCATGATCTCCGCGGTGCATGAGTCTCCCGTCATGACGACCTCCGCCGCCCAAGCCAGTGCCAGCTCCCCATCAGGGTCGAGCAGCCCCGAAACGGCTCCCCCCGTGGACGATCTTTCCTCAGGCAGAGAAGAAGACATGGAAGATGCTCCTCCCGCCTTTGAGGAGGGCGTCTCCACCACGGTCGACGAGCTAGTACAGGTGAACCTCAGTAGTGAGGCGGACCCGAGACCCACATTGGTCAGCGCCGCTATGCCTCCCGAGGAACGACAATAGTACGTAGACTTCCTCATACAACACCGCGATGTGTTTGCCTGGAGTTATGAAGAGATGTCGGGACTAGATCCCCAGGTAGCCGTCCACCGCCTTGGCCTCCCAGCAAACCATCGCGGGTTCAAGCAGCCTCCTAGGAAAATGCACCCTTTTCATGGTGTCATGGTTGAGGCCGAAGTTGATAAGCTCATTAAGACCAACTTCATCAAGGAAGTCCAGTACCCCAGGTGGCTAGCCAACATTGTGCCCGTCAGGAAGAAGAATGGGAAGATCAGGGTCTGCATCGACTTCCGCGATCTTAATCGCCACTGTCCGAAGGATGACTTTCCCCTTCCCGTGACAAAGATGTTGATCTATGCGACGGCCGGGTTCCAAGCCCTCTCCTTCATGGATGGGTACTCCGGGTACAACCAGATCTGGATGGCCCCCGAGGATGAAGAGTTCACTGCCTTCAGGCCCCCTCAGGGCACTTTCTGCTACCGGGTTATGCCCTTCGGCCTGAAGAATGCGGGTGCCACCTATCAACGGGCTATGCACCGCATATTCAAGCCGATCCTCAGGACACTGGTGGAATGCTACGTAGATGACCTGGTGGTTAAATCTCGTCAGCACCGGGACCATCTCAAGGACCTTGAGAAAGTGTTCGGTTTCCTCCGTTCTCGCCACTTGAAGATGAACCCGTTGAAGTGTGCCTTCGGGGTCACTTCTGGAAAGTTTCTTGGCTTCATTGCGAGGTATTGAAGTATCGAGATCGACCCCGAGAAGATCAAGGCCATCAGTCAGATGCCTCCCCCGAGTAATATTCAGGAGCTTCAAGGCCTCCAAGGCCACTTAGCCTACATACGCCGATTCATTGCGAATCGGGCCGGCAAGTGTAAGCCCTTCTCTCGGCTCATGAAGAAAGGCACCGCCTACGAGTGGGACGAAGAGTGTCAGATCGCTTTTGAGGAAATCAAGCAGTATCTACTTCAACCTCCGGTCTTGATGCCACCCGTTCCCGGAAGGCCGCTGGTCCATTACGTGACCGCCCTGGAGCGATCCCTCGGCACCCTTCTCTCCCAGAAGAACAACGAGGGAACAGAGAATAGCCTCTACTACCTCAGCCGCAGGATCCTCGACACGGAGATTAGATATTCTCTTATCGAGAAGAGCTACCTGGCGCTCGTATTCGCCGTACAGAAATTACGGCACTACTTGCAGCACCATGAGGTACAGTTGGTCTCTCGGGTAGACCCGTTGAAATACATCCTGAGCCGGCCTATGTTGACCGGTTGATTGGCACGCTGGGCGGTGATCCTCCAGCAGTTCGACATTAGGTTCATACCTCAGAAGGCCGTCAAAGGGCAGGCGTTGGCAGACTTCTTCGCCGCCCACCCAACCTCTGCGGACCAGCCACTGGATTCGGGCTTTCCTGATGAGGCAATCCTCTCAGTCGATCATGCCACCCCATGCTGGAAGATGCACTTTGAAGGCGCCTCCCGAAGCCCTACCGATAGAAGGCTCAAAGATACTAGGCTTAACAGAGTAGGATTGGGTGTTGTCTTCATCACCCCGGAGCAAGCCGTTCTGCCATGTTCTTTCTTATTGTCAGAAGGATGCACCAACAATGAGACAGAATATCATGCCCTCATCACTGGCCTCGAGTTGGCTCTGGAGGTTAACGTGCCCCATCTGTGTGTGAAAGGGGACTCTGAGCTAGTCATCAAGCAGTTTAACGGTGACTATGCTGTCAGGAAGCCGGAACTCATGTCGTTGCTGGAGTGCACCCTCCATCTAATGGCTAAGTTCCCCTCCCAACCAGATGTCATTCATGTTCCCCGGTCGCAGAACAGTCGAGCAGATGCTTTGGCCAGCCTGGCCGCATCACTCACGGAGCCCGGACAAGATGACCTAATCATCCATGTGGCGCACCAGAGAGTCATTGCTCCTGTTATCCCAGAGGGCGATCGTGGCCCGCGAGTGAAGCATCTCACCGCTGGTGCCCCTGCGTCAGGCCCCCCCGGGGCTTCGGGCGTGGTGATCGAGACAGTTCCTGACTGGAGGACACCTTTGGTTGAATATCTCTAGCACGGCAATCTTCCGGTGGATCGAGCAGAGTGAGAACGAATCTGGCGCCGCGTGCCGCAGTTCACCCTTCAAAGCGGTCCCAGCCGTGAGCAGCTCCTTTACAGGCGTGGGTTTGACGGTGTTCTCCTCCGTTGTCTTCAAGGAGTTGAGATCCCATAGGTCATGTAGGAAGTGCACGCTGGTTCCTGTGGCGCCCACCAGGCCGGTTCGAAGTTGTCCCACCAGATTCGGAGGCTGGGATACTTCTGGCCTTCCATGATCCACGACTGCATCGAGTACGCCAAGAGGTGTCATGCGTGCCAAGTTCATGCTAACTTTGTGCATCGGCCACCGGAGCCTCTCCATACTACTAAGTATTCTTGGCCCTTTGCAGTCTGGGGGTTGGATGTTGTAGGTCCTTACCTACCGGCGACGGCCCGCCAGTGCCGGTTCATCTTGACCGCTACGGACTTCTTCTCAAAGTGGGCAGAGGCAGCCCCGCTCAGGGAAGTCAAGGCTGGTTCTATCGCCGACTTCGTGAGCTCCAATATCATCCACCGATTTGGAATACCTCACGCTATCCTCACGGATAACGGAACCAACTTCTGAACGGCCGAGCTGAAAAGATTGTACGCCAAGTACAACATTCGCTCTAACCACACCTCCCGCTATCATGCGCAGGCAAATGGACAGATTGAGGCGTTTAACAAAACCCTCTCTAAAATTTTGCATAAAATGGTTGGTCAGAACAAGAAAAGTTGGCCGGACAAGCTCCCCAACGCCCTCTGGGCTTATAGGACGACGACTCGCAATTCCACCCAGGTGACTCCGTATTCCCTAGTATACGGAGCTGAGGCCGTCCTACCCATCGAGGTTTAGCTGCCCTCATTGCGCACGGAGGTATACGACCAGCGAGCACCAGATAGAGCTGCCGAGATCTGTCTAGCAGAGTTGGAGGTGCTGGACGGAAGTAGGCTCCGCGCTTTACATAACTTGGAGAGGCATCAGAGCAGGATGGCTTGAGCTTTCGATAAGAAGGTTCGCCTCCACTCCTTCCTGCAAGGTGACATGGTGTTGGATCTCAGAGCGCCAATGATTCCCGGCAGGAAACCTCCCAAGTTGGAGCCCAAGTGGGAGGGGCCTTTTATTGTCCACAAGGTCTATCCCAATGGTGCATATTCCCTGGTAACCATGGATGGTGAGCGTATCACTCCTCCCACCAACGCCAGGTTTCTCAAGAAGTACTTTGCCTAAGCTCTAGGGTCCAGCACGACCTTAAACTGTATGGTCCCGCATGACCTTAAACTATATGGTCCAGCATGACCTTAAACTGCATTTGGCCCCACATTTGGGCTCTAGGGTCCAGCACGACCTTAAACTGTATGGTCCCGCATGACCTTAAACTGTACGGTCCAGCATGACCTTAAACTGCATTTGGCCCCACATTTGGGCTCTAGGGTCCAGCACGACCTTAAACTGTATGGTCTCGCATGACCTTAAACTGTACGGTCCAGCATGACCTTAAACTGCATTTGGCCCCACATTTGGGCTCTAGGGTCCAGCATGACCTTAAACTGCATTGTGCCCTACACTTGGGCTCTATGGTCAAGCATGACCTTAAACTATGTGGTCCCGCACGACCCTAAACTGCACCTTGGTCTGAGTTCTAAGACCTAAAACTAAGATCTTCATGTTTCGAGCTCTAAGACCTAAAACTAAGATCTATATTTCATCCAACATGTTGTTAAACTGTATTTTAAGAACTACGTATGGCTTGATTCTCATCCTAATGAGATACGTAGGAACGCCCGGACATTTTGTCTTGGGTCCAGCCCCAGGAGTAACCAAACTCTGCCCTTTCACCCTGGTCCGAGCTCTAAGACCTAAAACTAAGATCCATATTTTTTCCAACATGACGTTAAATTGTATTTCCAGAACTACGTCTATCTTGATTCCCATCTTAATGGGATACGTAGGAACACCCAGACCTTTCATCTTTGGGTCCAGCTTGAGGTCTGCTGTCACGTCTGTCTCGCCTCCGGGACCTTGACCATAGGATCTTGTAGCGTGGTATGGGATTATGTCCTCATTCACGTCGGGCTTGCAATAGATGCACCACGTGTACCCTATCCTCAGGACTTAGCCCTCCTATGTCCAATGGCATTAGAAGACGACTTCCAGAACTACGTATGGCTTGATTCCCATCCTTATGGGATACGTAGGACCGCCTGAACACCTAGATGTCAGGTCCAGCCCCATCTCTTAGGAGATCCCACGATCTCCCGGTTCCCAGAGTGTTTGGCATTACGCCCCCTCTTTTTCCCGGGGATCCGCCATCTTTTGGCCGCTCTCGGACTGAGCCCTCTGACCCTTTCCAGTGGTCTGCTGATGTGCTCAGGGTGCTCTGGTCTAGGACTTGGAGTGCCAGATTCGACTTAGGCAAGTTCCATCCACTTGCCAAGCTTCGTGTTCCCCTTCATTCGGGCCCCCGTCATCCTTCACACCCGGAGGGACCCCCAAGAACGGCCTGGATACAACGCCCAAGGGCTCTCCTACTGTCATGGGACAACGCCCCCGAAGGTTTCAGACAACAAATTGATACGAATCCCGCATTGCGAACATGGTCAGCGGTTGATGCTCATTTGTTTGTCCCCATGGCTAACACAACAGGATGTTGCGTTGCGAACATGGTCAGCAGTAGTCCTCAGTCGTCACGCCGGCTTCCACGGGCCCTGAATGTTGGTGGCATGGTTCATTTCATGTTCCGCCCCACTGTGTCAAGGTGGAATCTCGACACTCCTTGTACTAACCCTCAGTACACCCCTGCACATCAGACAGACCGAGCTGCGTAACGGTGTCTCTCGGGGCTCCTGCGATCTGAGCGCTAGAGTATGTGCTTGGGTCTCTTCTTTACGAATTGTGTGCAGCTTGACCCTCATCCCCATGGGAAATGAGGAGTCACCCGGACATTGCGTTTCGGGCCCAGCACAGCTGGGAGCTAGCATCTCCTGCCCCTCCCTGATTGTTGAACCCTTGTAGGCCTCTTTGGCCCGAGGCTCCTCTCTCGGCTGGTCCAAACCATACGACCTTAAACTGTGTTATTGGTCCAAACCATACGACCTTAAACTGTGTTGTTGGTCCAAACCATATGACCTTAAACTCTGTTGTTGGTCCAAACCATATGACCTTAAACTGTGTTGTTGGTCCAAACCATAAGACCTTAAACTGTGTTGTTGGTCCAAACCATACGACCTTAAACTGTGTTGTTGGTCCAAACCATATGACCTTAAACTGTGTTGTCGGTCCAAACCATACGACCTTAAACTGTGTTGCTGGTCCAAACCATACGACCTTAAACTGTGTTGTTGGTCCAAACCATACGACCTTAAACTATGTTGTCAGTCCAAACCATACGACCTTAAACTGTGTTGTTGGTCCAAACCATACGACCTTAAACTGTGTTGTTGGTCCAAACCATACGACCTTAAACTGTGTTGTCAGTCCAAACCATACGACCTTAAATTGTGTTGTTGGTCCAAACCATAGGACCTTAAACTGTGTTGTTGGTCCAAGCCTTACGACCTTAAACTGTGATGATATCGTCTCGCCTTTGTGTTCAGTCCCTCGACTCGAGCATTTCTATGGAGAGCACATGCTAAGTAGGGCTTAGGTCCTCATTCACGTTGGGTTTTGTAACCGCCTTTCCATGTGTCTGTTTCTCCCCCTTTTCATTCACGGTCCAAGCTCTAAGACCTAAAACTAAGATCCATATTTCATCCCGCATGATGTTAAACTGTATCCCGTCCCGCATGATGTTAAACTGTATCCCGTCCCTTATGATGTTAAACTGTATTTCGTCCCGCATGACGTTAAACTGTATTTCATCCAACATGACGTTAAACTGTGCTTCAAGAACTATGTGTGGCTTGATTCTCATCCTAATGGGATATGTAGGACCACCTGGACATTTCGTCTTGGGTCCAGCCCCAAGGATTGCTAAACCCCGTCCCTCCTTGTTGTCTGCCCCTCGGCCCGACTTCGGGACATCTACCCCGAGCAGGTTCAGGATTCCCCATGTTAATAATGGGAAGCGGCAGTTCTCTCACTAAAGAGGTCCTGCATGGAAATTGGGACGACCCATGATCAGGTCGGTATGTCCTCCTAATGCGCCTTCACCATGGTGGCGTAATATCGAGAGTGTTGGACTCTGTTCGAACAAGCCACCACTCCACCTCCCACGCTTTGCATTCCCCCTTATTCGGATCCTCATTTCCATTCATGTTTGACGGGACCCCCTAACAGTATGGATGCTCGACCTATGGTTCGCCTACTGTCCTGGGCTAACATTCTGGAGGACTGGTCATGTTCGATGGGACCCCCTAATAGTATGGATGCTCAACCTATGGTCCGCCTATTGTCCTGGGCCAATGTTCCGGAATACTGACCGATGATATTTGAGTTAGGCCTCGTGTTGCGAACATGGTCAGCGGTCAGCCCTCATTTATTGTCTCTGTTCCAAGCCAACGTGATATGGATGTTGTGTTTCTGCCACGGTTGACAGTTATCCTCCATGGTTGTGCCCCGTTGGGTTCCGAATTTGGGCAGCGTAATTCACCCTTTCTCTCCATCCCCCTGTGTTCGGATGGATTTCAATTCCCCCGGCATTGCCCCGCTCGTGTGTTATAGCACATTGAGAAGTCGACACATCAATTGGCCAGGGGTCTCCTCAGAAGTCCAGGCCCGATTTTGGACGCCTGAAGCTTGGTCAATGCCCCACAGTTGAACGGAATGATGGTACGAGCACCTCCTACTTCTCGTGTTGGGCACGTCCCACAGGAGCCTGGGGGTGAGTTGTTATTAGTTTCGAAACTATGGTTGAGCGCATTAAACCAAGGGTACAAAAGAGTGGATTTGGCCATATATTGGATTGAGACGATGATCAGTACAAGCGAAAAAGTTCATGAGATGGCAAAAACAAATCCCTTAGGGATCAGCATGCTGAAGAGATCTTTCCAGCGCTGCTACCCTCTGGCTGGTAGCCTCCAGGGCCACTTTTCTCTCTTTGAAGACTCTCTCCTCATCGGCCACCACAGAGCGCAGCTCGCCAACCCTAGCTTGTGCCTGTGCCCGCTCGGTTCGAAGCACGGTCATCTGGTGACTCGCCTCCACCAGCTGTTCCTGTGCATCAGCCAGATGGGCCGTCAGTTGCTCCACAAGCTCAGAGCATGTTGCGATGAATACATCCTTATCTGCCGCCTGCCCTTCGAGGTGCCGGACTTTCTGCTCCGCCCTCAGCAGTGCTTGAGCGCTCGCCGATCCTTCCTGGCACTGGGAAATGTCGGTGCGCCGGCGGCTCTCGCATATCTTCTCATCCATGTAATCACGGACCGTCAGATGAAGACGTTGAGTGTCATCTCCTCCGGTGCACAGGAAGCGCAGCCAGGTCTGAAGTGATCCCATCCGCCTCAGCCAATCTGACTGGGGTTGCCTGAGAAAGCGCTGGATATACTTCCACCCCTTGTGCCGTGCCATCCAGCTCTCCTCGGCTGCCTATGAGTCTGAGTCATCTATCTCCTCAAGGTCAGTGGGTCGGTATATAGGGAAGGCCACCAGCAGATCGGCAGTAGGATCCGCCCCAGGGATGTCTTCGTGAGGAATAGAATCCTCGATGCCCGGGTGACCTTCTTCTCTTGCCCCAGCAGCAATGATACCTCCACCAACTTCCGACATCGTCTCAGGAATAGTGCCGCTAATGTCCTCAGCCCCCCGTTCATCAATTGTCGGGGCCGACTCAGTGCAGAGAGCATGTTCCGAACGAGGTGGTATGTCCGCCGCTGGTCCACTCACGGACGGCCCGGGCTCCGCCGCCTAACGTGCCTCCAGTCCAGTGTTGAGATCACTGCACAAGGAATATGCTGGTTAGATGGGATATTTTTCCAACAAGCACCAGTAGTGAAGTGTGAGACTTACAGGAATCCAGATTGCCGGTCCCCAGTGTTTTGGGCGCCGTAGGAGCCGCCATGATGGGAGACCCCTCTGCGCTTGTTAGTTCAATGATGGGTGTTGGATCCCCGTCATGTATCACCAGTTCCCCTCCTCCCTCCTCTGGTGGGGATGCCCATCCAACGCTCAACTGCTCCTGAGTAGGATGGGGAAGTGAGTTTAGAAGTTAGAAATGAGAATGGATGAATGAGGGAAATGAATGAAGACAGAGACAAACCTCGAGAATCTCGGTTAGGTCGAGATCAGAGTTGGCAATCTCACCGCTCTCTCGAAGACTCCCTAGGTAGGTCGCCCCTTGCGACCCCTCACCTTCGGGCTCTTCTTCTTCATCTTCTCCCTCGCCTTCGTCCTCTCTGGTTTCCTCCTCCCCCTCCGGCTCCTCGTCACTGTCGCCTTCTCCCGGCGGCATCGCTTCTGGATCATGCTCCTGGCTGAGCATTACTTTCACTGGGAAAGTTGGCTCCGCACACCGCCCCCTCTGGCGTGCATATGCATCCACGGCCATCAGATAAGCATGCCGCCGATGGAAATTTACTCGGTCGGTAATCCGAACGAGCCCGACCTCTGGCAGTTGGATCTCGTTTTGCATTATCTTCTGCCAGATGGCTTCGACGCTCAGCGATTGTCGCAGGGTCATCCAGGCCGACCACAGTGCCGGGAGAATTGCGTCTTGAGAAGGTTCAAGCAGATATCTTATCTGTTTCCCAGGAAGTTCCCTGGACACCTCATGTGACCCCCCTGCGGGTAACGAGGACGTGGTGACACCATGTGATGTCCCCGCTGCCGAAGTCTCGGCCTGCGCAGTCCTCGCTGCCTGACGCGCCCTTGGTTCCCCCCTTCCGACGGCATCGTGCCTTTTTTCCCGTCGCCCAGTTTCCGCACGAGTGACCTTGAGTTGCCGGACGCGCTTGCGTAATAGCCCCTCAGGGTACGCAATGGTCTAGTGTTCGGCGTATTCGGTTGCTAGGCCGGCATCGACCCCGACGGGGGGGAGAGTGACGACATCGCTAGAGCCGAAGGTGGTAAACATCAACCACATCTAGCGCAGGACGCATGGATTCTTCTCCTTCTAGACAACTGTGAATACCTTCTTTGGCATTCACTGGAGGCACCCGAACTGCCTCGCGAATCGGGATGGCACGTACGGCTCGCAGATCACCTTCCCATCGATCTGAGCCATGAGCACCCCGCCCCAAATGCTCTGGAAGTATTCCTGTTGTTTCAGAGAGCCTCGACCGTTGTCCACCAGCTGGCCGAATGGGGTGGGAAACGGGCTGAAGTTGAAATTGTCATGGTTGCCGATGCGGATCCTCACGCCCTCCTCGTTGAGCGTCATCGGCGCCACCCCTGCGATATTCAGCAAGGACGGTCGTAGGCCGTTTCCCAGAGGACGGACGACATTTGGAAAAGTATACCCACCGAGATGAGCTGCCACCCATCCATGGAAGATCTGGAAGGGACCACATACTCTCCGAGGCGACCCCCCTCATGAGATGCGCCCCATAATGGTATACAACTTTTCCAGTACAGGGACGCCCAAGTTGAACCATTTGTTGGCGGCCATGGAGCCCGCCATCACCAATGTTGCTGGATGGACGCCCATCCTCGCGTCCCACACCAGCAGGAGCCACCCGCTCAGGAAGGCGGCAAGGAACCCGGTATACCAGACATTCGGGTCTCGTGCCTCAATCACACGGTAGCCCCATGATTGGTATTGCCCCGCCTCCAGGTTCCTACAGTATAACCCATCCCTGCTACTCTGAGTCGCGGTTGGGCACCGTTTGCCCCGTCCCGGCACCTTGATGGCCGAATCCTTCTCAAGGAACAGGCTGAACCATCCCTTGAAGGCAATGTCCTTTAGGAAGTCCTTGACCCCCAGCCTCTCTTTGGCCAGCTCCAACAGGTGCCACGTCAGCATAGGCGTCTGCGTCCTGTCTCCCCAGGTGTTCTTTGGAGGAACGAACTCTTCGTATTGGTAACCCTCCAGTGGGATACCGCCGATGCAGTGAACGTCCCAGAGACTGATGTCAACTTCCCCATGATAAAGGTGGAATGTGTTTGTGTCAGGAGACCACCGGGTGAAGAGCTCCGGTCTGAGTTCAGGCTGGCGGTGGAAATGGAACTGTGATGTCCATACCGCCTCGAACATGCCGATATACCGTAGTTCGTTCCCGAACTAGTCATAGGTATGGCAGACCCAGAACGCCCAGGCCCATTCGCTGGTGAAGTTGCCCCCGGACCACAGGTCCCAATCCTTCAGCCAGCCCTTCGTGTCATTCGTGATGCTCTGACGGAACGTGCTCGCATAGAGGGTCGGAGAATCCTCTTCCACAGGCTCGTCCCCGGTAATGGTCCTAGTCCTCGGGTTCAGGACATATATGTCTATATGTCTAGTTTCCCTGGCAGGATGGTCGTTGTTGATGATGTTGTAGCGAGGAATTTCGTCCTCCTGAGTCACCCAAGACCGCGGCGTGTCCACTTCGAAGCCCGGCAGTGGCACCTCCTCCAGGATGCCGAAATTCTAGAGTGGGAGGTTTTCAGACAGGGGATACGTTTTCTGAGCCGGGGTCAGCAGATTGAACAAGGTCAGATTGTTGGACACAATCACCTTGGCGTCGTAAACCTCCTCATTCGCCGCCATTTCTCTCCTACGAGCAGCGGCTTCCCCCTCATCAACTCGGTTTGCGGCCATCTCGAATTTCTCAGGAGTTGGGCGAAATCAGGATGCAGTGCACGGAATCGGAGAGTTCTGCACGAAATCTGAAGGAGTCGCGCGAAATCTTGGAGATTGGCATGCAATCGGCATGCGAAGTGCGGAAAAGCCCGAACAGGCGCGAAATCGCGGCCGAATTTCGGATGGAATTCCGCGCTGCCAGAGCGTTTTTAGGCGCAGCCGCGGAAGCGTTTTCGCGCACGAGAGCGATGAGCTTATCGCACAGAAAAAGTGGATGTACAGATTTGGGACCCAGCGCCCCTTTTTATAGGCGAGGCCAGGGTTCCGCGCTGCGCGGAAAGAGGATTTCGTGCCCGTCCGTAGGTTTTGCGCGCTCCATCGACATTTTTCACGCAACTTGACCAGTGGACTCTGCATTTCGGTGTTTCGGCGTTTCCCTTGGAATCTGATCGTTGCGACCTCTCGCCGATCCAATTCCAAGGGGGGGCATCTGTTGACGCCGAAAAAAGACCGTAACTCCCGAAGGAAGTTTCTAAATGACGAAGCGAAGTCATATTCGGAATCAGAGGCCCGATAGGGAGGCCCGGGAAGTGGTGCGCGAAATAAAGGAGGATCCGCGTGAAAAAATGTTCTGCGCGTGAAGTACTCCCGGGATTCGCGGAATCGGGCCGGTGAGGCACGCAATAATTGCGCACCCTGGTTCTCCGTGGAAAGATATTGCGCGCAAGCGGTTCCTGGCGCGAAAGATTTCGCGCGCCGCCTAGATTCTGTGCCGGAGGTCGCCTATAAATACAAGGTGACCCCGAACGGTTTGGGGGTTGAGGAATCCGAAGCGACTCTCGTGCGCGCAATTCGGCTCCCCCTACGCGAAAGATGGCATCCAGGTAATCCCTCATTTCGTGCAATCTTGCCCCGGAGTTCGCCTTTGCGCGCAACTCCACCAGCTTCAGTGAATTTGCCCCCTCCCCTGGGTTCCAGCCTTGCGCGCAATTCGCGTCCCGTGCGAGCAATACCCTGCCTTGCGTGCAAAACCCTGCGCGTAATTCCAACTTCGCATGCAATTCCATTTGCTCCAATTGCGTGCCATCCCGGTGTTTTGCGCGCAAACCTTCCCTTTTGCGCGCAAAGCCCAGGACCTCTCACCTTGATGCCCCTTGGCTGCCCCCTGCACCGGCACTTGATTTCTCCCCTACCGGGCATGCGCGCCATGCGTTGTTTTCCCGTACAGCCTTCCAGGCTCATACTAAGTAACCTCAAGGTCCCCTGGGCCATGTTTCCCATTGTGTTGCTTTGCCTTATGTTTCTCCACATAGGCACGCTAATGGCTATTGCTTCTTCGCATAGCCACGCTAACGTGGACCCCCCAGTGGTTTGCCCTGCGGCCCCCCTTCACTACGGCCTTGCCGATGCCTTCCCTTCCACAAGGGGTAGAGGGCGTTGGGCATGTAATCCCTAGGGGTGTGGAGAAAACCCACCCCGTCCAAGCTGTAGGACATTAAACTACTAAGCACCTCGTCCTTAACACAAGACGTTAAACTGTGGTCTGACCCCGTGCTTCGCACACAGGGTCCCCCCAGTTCGGACATTTTTTACGCCACTCGTCTCTACGGGAATGGACTCTTCCTCACATGGAATGAGATCCTCCTTGTCAGAGCGGCGTTTGTCCGCGGGGGAAGGGCTGCCTCAGAGCGTAAGCCCCTAGCCTTTCTTGTGGATGACTACACCCATGTATATCCGTACTTCCCCCTGCCATGGCCAGTGGAGTCCTTTTCCCACTGTGCTTTGTCGCACTATGGGCCTCCACCTTGGAGTAAGCCCCGGCACCAAGGGCCGCTAACCACGCGTAAGACCCTGTTTCCTCTTTGGGCTGCTCAACGCGTAAGCCCCATTCCGCTTCTTACAGACGCACCCTTCACGATGTGATCGTCTGGTCCTTGCTGCCTCTTGTTTCCCACACTGAGCATGACTCACGTGGGCTTAGAGCGCGCACCGACCATGACATCCTCCATGGGCCGCCCCAGAGCGTAAGCCCCATCCCAGCAAACTACGTGGACTTTGATCCATGCTAACACATGGTACGTAGGAAGCCTCCCTGAGGTTCAATCCCAACAATCATTGGCCCAAACCGTCTCCTTGTCGGTGTGCCAAGCCCCCATTTTCTCCTGAACTACGAGGACTTTGATCCATGTCAAGGCATGGTATGTAGGAAGCCTCCACGAGGTTCAAGCCCACCATCTAGTCGTTCCGACCTCCTCACATCGGTTCACTACCCACCATGGGCCGCCTCAGAGCATAAGCCCCATACACACCATGGGCCGCCTCAGAGCGTAAGCCCCATACCCACCATGGGCCGCCTCAGAGCATAAGCCCCACATGCCATCGTCCCGCATGACGTTAAACTGTATGCCCTCGTCCCGCATGACGTTAAACTATATTCCTCCTCTTGGGCCACCCTAGAGCGTAACCCCCATGTCTCACTCCACCATCCATCCTGATCCTCACCCGGGCCACCACATCCCGGTGGGATCATGCCACCCCATTCCATTCCATAGCATCTGGGAAGCCGCCCACGTGCCGGCCCCAACATCGGTGTTCCCCCCTAGGGGCCCTTCAACCCGATCCGTCTACGCAAGACGTTAAACTCGCGACATACCCCATGTTAAACATGGGAAGCTGAGGAAAACCTCAGATGGTACACATTCCCCGCGTTCGATGTGGGATGCCTAGGGCTTCCGTGCCCTCGAGAAGCCCTGTGATGAGGGACCGAAGACAGACATGCCGACGATGCCCCAACGTGACCATTCTCCTCACCGAAGGTTGCTGCCCCGACGAGACCCCTTGGAGCGTCTTGACGGAAGCAGCGTAATTAACCGACGTCCATGTAGATATGGAACCGGGAATGAACTTCACGAACCCGTCTTAAATCTATGAGGGAGACTCGGACTAGGTGATGAGCTCCGAGGAGGAATCCACGGAAGGAAGAACCGACATCCCATCATCCCGGTTTCGATCAAGGAGCAGACGTCCCTGAACAAGGAACGGATGTCACCCGCCTTTGGAAAGCGGGAATGCGGGGCAACAAGCAGCGCGTCCTCCCCACAGACGGATGTGCGCGCCCTGGCGAAAGTGTTGGAAACATTAATGTATAGATATAAATTGTTGTCAAGATACTATAGGAACACACCTCGGTCTGTCTGATATCACTATGCACCATCTGGTCCTAGTTCATCAAAGTCTGTGTAAAAAGGTTGATCATCTTAATAAGACACGTCATGTGAAATAAAATCCCATATAGGGGTGAGTATAACAATACCTAGTAGGATACCATAAAAACAAAAAGAATAAAAAAAAGTAAAATCAGCTCTACATAGGTATTTTTCTGAAGCACATTTAAAAAATATATCTGGATAAACTCAACAAAGACACATAGGCTCAAAGGTAATTCACTGCTATAATTCCATCCTAGGATTCCATCTCTAAGGTTCCACATAGCACTCATCCGGGATAACACACTTTTGATTCTGAAAGTATTGTTGATATCTGGCTGAGAGGTAATTCGTATCGGGTATTACCATTATAAGTACAGGTTGAATGTCAAAATAGATATGATACATACATTAGGACCATTACCAAGTTTATAGGTCATACCAATAACTAATTCTGGGTTAACCCACTAAGTAGAGGATCGACACCTACATAGTATTGGTCATGATGATACCAAGAACTCCACCTAAGTAATGAAGATGAATAAGGGATCTTAATCTAGGCCTCGCAAAGGGATTCCAACAACTCTATAAAAGAATTCATGTTGAAGGGGCCGATTTACTAGGAGTAAGTGGTGATATTGTACTAACCCTCAGGGAATGTATATGGATAATAAACCATAATAAAACATTACTATGATACAAAGAACAAGAGATTAAATCAGAATTCTTAGGAGTACACGACATGTAGTAGGGTTACATTCCATGTCCCTTTAACCCTGGGTCTTGCCCATGTAAACAACCCACATCCCCATGTACATGTAAAAGTACACGACGTTCCACTTCCAATGTACCAGTAGACAACATAGCCCATGTAATTTTAGTCCAAGTCATGTTTGTGTGGGATTACATGATGTGCTTGTGCCCTTTTACTCTAGCCGGTCTTTGTGTTCCCTTTGAGGTCTATACCGATCCAATGGGGAGAGACCATACGCCATGTGATAGGTCCACAAGCCATGTGATACTTAACTTTCTACAAAACCCTAGATGATTCTAGGAGGGGACCATATGGTGTGTGGCTCTAACTTACACACTATGTCATGTGGAAATTTATATAATCTCAGATCTAGTTTCCATGTTCATTTATGTGCCTTCATTCGTCAATCTGGCATTGCGCGTCATCGAAAAAACCAAGGAAACACCTCATTCGAGCCATTCCATTAACAAAAAACATATTCTGATCATCAAATCCATTTAAAAATCACAATTGAAAGCCATTCTTCATTTCTCACCAAATAACATGAAATCAGGTATCAAAAATCATGTAATCTATTGCCGCTTCCACTTTTTCACCACATTCATGTTCTATCGATCCTAGATCTACAATATCAAATCGTTATGCCAAGAAATGAGTGTGTAATGATAGATTTATCAAGATATTTCAAACCACATTCCACATGAAAACGCCCATGATAAACGATGGAATAGGGGAAAAAAGAACAAGAATAATCAAGAGGAATGGAACATAGTCAATATTTTTGTTGACCTCAATCCATTTTCATTCGAATATTGAATGAATATATAAAAATTAAATCACAAATAAATTCTCTCATATTTTTATTAATCTATACCACCAAGAAATACACACCATCCATGGATAAATCTTTTGGGTTGATTGATCCACTTTCATCATAGAAACAAAATAGGGAATGAAAACCAAATCAAACAAACATTATACCTTTATTCAGATTGATTTCTAATGAATAAAGAACTAACTTCATGATCATTGGAAAGATAATTTGATTCCATTTCATGTCAATCATTGATCTACAATCCAGTTTTCATTTTTCTAAGATAGATCCTACAAATCTCTCTCTAATGGCTCTCCAATCGATCTAGGGTTATGTATCTAACCCTATAATTTTTCCATAACAGTCCACTTAAAGACTCTCCATTCGTTGTATCAACAAAATAAAAATAAAATATTTTATTTAAATATTTTATCCATTTCTATGCTCGTGATTACTTTTCTAAAAAAACCTACACCGAACAAGGTTATGTCACACCTAGGGAAAACTTTACATTCTAAACTCAATGAAGCCATCAAATTTCTGATATGGGAATCCATTTATAAGTTGTTCCAATTTTTCATTAAAATTATACCCATGTTCTATTTAATATATTTCATATATTTTAAAATTTTATTAGCGGCACAATGGGGCTTGGAATCGTATAACGACTCATATCCTAATTATGAAAATAATCTATACAATATCTAAAATAAATACATGTAAAATCTGAGTCACTAAATTCTCCCCACCTTGGAGATTTACATCCTAAAAATCCAAAACAGGGGATACACAAAGAGATGTATGTATTGAGAAAAAAATATGATCCTCCCATTCCCTTGTTCTCTCCTAGAGATTCACATGACGCCACCAAACAAAAATTAAAGGAATCACTCACCCATTAAGGATCATCTCTTACTGACCATAAATCTCTACTAGGTGCTCATAAAAGGTAGCTCCATCCATGATATATATCTCTACCTAGTTGATAATGTGTGATAGGTCATGCAGGTACCTCCTTAGTTGTGTCATGTAGAAGACCTTGTATACCCGTTCTAACTATGACAGTAGAGTTAAGTAGTACGCCACCTCTCCATCTCTACAAAGTATGTAAAATGGACCAATAAATCTCAGATATATCATGGTTCCCTAACCAAATATCTATAATCCACATCAAGGTGAAACCTATAGGAACACATGGAATCCCTCCTCGAACTCTAATGGCCTACGTCATCTGTCAGGATGTGACTTGTAAAAGCTCTGTGCAATCTTATACCCTCATGGATGATCTAAACCTTCTTGGTAGTTGCTCACAACAACTCTTGGCCCATATTTGTTGGATCTCCTAGGTCAGTCTGATAAAGTGGTAACCTTTAGGGTCATCCATTCAAATCCTTGAATAGTGTTATACCAATGGTGGAATGGTAGTTATTGTTGTACGCAAACTCCATCAGTTTTAGGTGATCCTAAAAAATATGGTCAATGTATAACATGAAAGTTAACCCCATGCCCTTCAAAAACCTGAATGATCTGCTCTGTCTAGCCATCGGTTTGGAGGTGAAATGTTGATCTCAAGCATAACTAAGTTATGAAGGAATCCTATAATACCTTCCATAACTAAGTTTTGAAATGTGAATCATAGTCAAAAATGATCATTGAGGTAACTTCATGGATTCATACTATCTTCTATACGTATGATCATCCCAAACTCTCTAATTAACTCTACTCTGAGATAGCTCTGAAGTGGGATGACTTGGTTAGTCTATCAACAATATCCAAGATGTAATCATGTCCCCTAGATGTACATGGTAATCCTGACATAAATTCTATGGATAATCCATTCCACATACAATATAGAACCTCAAGGGGTTGAGCTAAACCCATTGAAACTTGATGCTCATCCTTCACTTGTTGACAATTAAGGCATCGATAGACAAACTCTCCAACACCTTTATTCATTCATAACCACCATAACTAATGTCATAGGTTCTAATAAATATTTTCCACACCTAGATGTACCAAAAAAGAAGATGTATGGAACTCTATTAGAACCTTATTCTACAACATCACTGGTACTATCATGCATCCTTTGAAAATAATGGCATGCTACCCAACTTCAGAAATTCAATTAGTAGCATGTCTAGTGGATATATGAGTACGTAGGGTCTCATAGTTGACATCCCCAAGTGTTGACTCCATGAATTGTTATAAAAGAGGAGGGGTAACAACTATCGATTGGAGGTAAGCTTCTCCATGTCTATCCACAAAGGATAACTACAATGGTGTAATATTATCTAATGCCTTGCTCATTAATTGTGGACAATATTTCCTACTAAGAGAATATACTACTATGTTCCCCTTCCCAGGAGTATAGAAAATTTCGATGTCATAATCCTAGAGGAACTCTAGAAATAACCTCTATCTGAAGTTAAGATCCTTCTAAGAGAAGATATAATTGAGACTATTGTGATCATAATAGATAATCAATTGATCACCCATCATGTAGTGTCTCAATATATTTAGTGTGAAGGATACCGCTGCTAACTCAAGATAATGGGTCTTGTAGTTCTTCTCATGTGGTCTCAACTAATGTGACCCATAGGAAATCACTTCTTTCCTCTTTATCATAACACAACCAAGGTCGGTTCCTGATGCATCGTAGAACACTATGTACTCAAAACCCTCATAGGGAAATCTCAAGATGGGAGATCTTGTCAATTTCTTCATCAAATACTAAAAATCCTATTGGAACCTCCCTGTCCACACAAAAGGCTACCCCTTTTGGGGTAAAAGATTCCATGTTTACTGATATCCTCTAGAAATCAGGTATAAATATCTAGTAATAGCATGCCAAAGAAACTAAGAAACAAAACTCTATCATGGTCCTAGGTGGATGCCAAGATAACACTCCCTAGACCTTGGGAAGGTCCGCTTCCACTCCATCTGCTAAGATAAAATTTATTAGAAAGTGGAACACCTAAATATAGAGATAGAACTTTAAGATCTTCCCATATATATGGTGATATTGGAGTAATTATAGAACCTTCTTCAAATGTCTCTCATGCTCCTCCTTGGACACTGAGTTCACAAGGGTATAGTTGATTAAAACTACAATGAATTGGTCTAATAAAGGCTGAAATATCTTGTTCATGAGTCCAATGAACACTAATATGGATTTCATCATGCCAAAGGGAATAACCAAGTACTCATATTGACTGTATCAACATTTTAAAGTTTTCTTCAGTATATCCTTGTTTTTTACTCGCAACTGGTTATAGCCCGACCTAAGGTCAACCTTTGAGAAGCATTATGCTCCTCTCAATAGATCAAAGAGTTCATTGATCCTTGTAAATGGATTCATTTTCTTCACGGTCACGTGTTTCAGAAGCCGATAGTCCACAAATAATCTCAATATATCATCTTTATTATTGGATAAAAAATGGGGATATCCATGGAGGAACACTAGTTCTAACAAATCCTTTCCTCTACAAGTATTCAAAATACACCATCAGATCATGATGATCTATGGGATCCATCTGATATTCTGGCGCAGATATCAGTTCCATACCATGGTGTATATCAATGTATAAGTATATCTCTTGGTGTGGAGGTAAACCTGTAATGTGCTCATCGAATACATCCTCATACCCCACCACCACTGATGTAAACTATGAAATCAAAACTTTTATTGCACTAAGGGTCATCCTAGATAACTGGTGAGTAATTAGTTGCACCCTCATATGAATGATTACATCCTATAGTGCCTAGGATTTCATTTAACCGACAAAGGAGAACCTAGTTACATCACTACGAACACACCGCATCATCTTCCTAAAAGAGTAAATCTAAACATGAAATGTAGATAACTATTTTGTACCTCATGTGACATCGTAATTATTCATTTCCACTATAGAGAGATCCCCACCAAAACTCTCCCCTCCAAAAGTCAGGTTACAGAGTTAGCACAAGTGTGTGATCACTGATTCATCTCCAGTAGGAGTCTCCCAGCACAAGGATCTAGACAAGGGTTCAACTGAATCTCTAAGTCTTGAACTATATAGGTGGAAATATAGTAATGACTAGCACCTGTGTCTATTAGTACTGTAAAAAAGGTATAAAATAAATAGATCATGCTTCATCTCATTCCTATAGCCGCTAGTTTGTATACTTCGACCACTAGTATATTTTCATACCCCTATCCTCTAACTCCTTGATCCTAAAGTGGAACACATGGGAGTGGGGGTGTTAATAAGTCAAACTTCTAACACCTCCTTCTACCCTCCCAGCTCATCTCCCACATTCTCTAGCCAAAGGAACCTCCTTCTCCAACAAATTCCTCTACCTCGGTGGAATTTTCATGATCTCTATATCAACTTTATGGTGGGTTGTAGAATCTCATGCAAGATGTCCCATGACATCACATGAGTAGCACCACCACTCTCTAGGATAACTGGACCCATCCTGAGAGACCAAAACCAAATAAACTCTATCATGGGACCTCCTCTTGAAACTTATCACATGTCAAGGTCCCTAATACTAACATTGGATCCATGATTTTGAAGTATCTACTCTAGTAGGACAACTTCTAGAAACCACTATTTGTGTATGCTCATCTAAGAAACTCTCAACCAACAAATATCTCCCTAGTACCCTAGCATAAGTTGGAATGAAAAGACAGATGAAAATAGCTCATATTACTCTATGCAGTCATCGCTTGAAGTTCTGATCCTAGACTAACTAATCCTGATTCATATCCCTCGAGTACCTAGAAATTTTGGTGAACCTCGATGAATACTCAGCCACTATCATGCTACCCTACTGAAGATGTAGGAGGTCCTTGATACATCAGCCATTAACATAGCTGGAGAGAAATAATATTTGAAATGGAACTCAATCTATGAATAAACTAGAGTCTCCCTGTCATAATATTGGGTCACTAACCCAAACATTCATCCTTTTGAACCATGAATAAGGATCTACATCGGGACCACACTTTGATCTACTAGTGTCATCACTAGATGGAAAAATTGAGTAACCACCTTAATCTAATCCTCAGTCACCTGTGGTTTGGGCTCACCTCAGAACATGAGGCTTCTCTGCCACTAAAACTCATGAAGTGTTATCAGCCTACACACCTCATACACCGGTACTATGGGTACCATCAGCTTCTCAAAAGGTGGTGGAATAGCTGGTGCACCACATGGAGGTAGCATCTCCGGAACTGGTCCCTATATCGACCCCTCATTATTGAGGGGATCATCCTTATGATCCTGATGCTGGATCTTAGTTGGAATATGTTGCAGATTCATCGTGAAATTAATTGAGATGTACCGCAGTCAATGAGTATTTCTGGATAGCTGACTCAAGAAGGACATGTAGACAATAACTCATTCCTATATGATGCATGTACCATTTTTTCCCTGTAACTAGTGTTCTCATGTACTGAATCGAAAATAGGTTATCAAAGTCCAAGTGTATCGATACGTCGGTCGTCACACCAACACTGGAGCCGATGGCCTAAAATCCAAACTCAAAACACTTAACATTATCTCCCCAAACCAATATCATACACTCCGGTCCTAAGGTAGAACTGATGGATCTGATACCACTCTATCACAACACGTCCCAATAGGGAATGTTCCCTAACTTCCCATGCTCGCCTCCAATAGGCTAGGGGATGTCGACTAGTACCAAGTGTGCATATCACTAACATGAAAGGACTTAGCCCATGTCCTTGTACACATGAAAACATCTCCATGCCCATACAATGTGGAATTGAAAAATAACTAAACACCCATCTATACATGCATGTAAATCCCACAACCAGAGTATGATAGGAAATAAAATAAGGTAAACACTACCAAATTCAAGAACACCAAAAAGAGCCTAAAAACAAGTCTATAGAAAATGTATAGATAGGGAATACTATCAAGATACCATAGGATCACACGTCGTTCTATCCGGTCTCACTAAGCACTTCCTAGTTTTATTCTATTAAGGACTCTACCAAAAATTTGATCGTCTTCACAAGACACAACATGTGTGGGAAAATCCCATGTAGGGGTGAGTATAAAAATACCTAGTTGGACACCCCAAAATCACAAAGAATATAAAAAAACAAGTAAAATATTATCTAATAGGTATATTTATATATAACATATAATAATATTATCAAGATATACTCATCAATGACACACAGTCTCAATGGTAAGTCACAACCGTAATGCAAACCTAGGATTCGAGGTCGAAGGTTCCACGTAGCACTCGTCCAGGAGAACACACTCCTGAGTCTAAAATAACTAATGATGTTCATCCGAGAGGTAATGATCATTGGGTATATCCATTATAATTCCACATTGAATGTCCAAAGATATATGATACAGGGATGAGGATCACACCCAAGGTGATGGGGTATACAAACAACTCAATCTAGTTTAACACGCTAAGTAGTACATTAGTGTTTGTGTAGTGTTGGTCTCAACGATGCCATGAACTTCACTTAGGGAACAAAGATGAATAGAGGATCTCACTTTGTTCCACACAAAGGGATTCCAATAACTTTATCTAAGAGGTCATGATAAAGGGATCATTGTCCTAAGAGTAGTAGGTTATTCCATACTAACCCTCAGGGAAAGGATATAGGAAATGAACCCTAAATAAAGTTTTCCAAGATATATAGAACGAGAGCTTCAAGAAAACTTCATAGGAGTACAAAGAATATAGTTGGGTTAAATGCTATGTCCCTTTGACCCCATGTTCTTCCTAAGTAAACGGATTATGTACCCATGTCCATATAGAAGTACATGGTGTGCCGCTCCCCAATTACTTATTCCCATGTACCACCAGTACATGGTTTAGCTAGTGTGCTTTTATGTCCAGGACATGTACATGTGGTAGTACACGGAATTCCCATTATCATGTGATCAAAACCAGTCTGTCTTCCTGTAACACCCCAAGATTTTATGAAAAATATTCTTTTTAATTTCATTGATGTCTTGTGTTGTACGCTACACCAAAGGGAGCTTTCACAACACGCATCATTGACTTTCCTTGCATTACGCGCAATCGCGACCTTCCTCGATAGCGTGTGTAGTACGCAATATCGAGTTTCACTAAACAACGATATGCTATTAAAATATTATTAAAACTAGTCGTTATGAATAGTAATAGCCACTTTTTGAAATTTTGTAAAATTTATTTTTCAAAATGTACTTCATTTTTGGATTCGGAATATCGAAATTAGCTTAGGGTGAAATTTTGGTACTTTTCGGATAACTTTCATTTTCTGATGAATAGTAAAAATTACTAAATTTTAATTAAAAACAACCTTTTTAATCGAAATAATTAATAGTGATAAATTATTAATTTGAGTGGTTTTAAAGTATATTTACAATATATTTTTACAATTTAATACAATGTTGGTCATTGGATGTAATTTCACATTTAAACCAGACATAAACAAGTGCCAATCTTTTGATAGTTATTATCTCTTAAGAACACGCTATTTGTTTTGACGATGGGAATTAATTTTTAAATTAAGTAATGAAACTGATATGTTTTTAATTTGGTAAAATAGACATCATTTTTCAGTTAATAATATCAAATATATCTTAGGCCTAATTTTTGGTATTTTTCTGGAAACTTTCATTTTTTGATGAATAGTGAAACCACTAAGTGGTAGTTAAAAAAAATGAATTTTTCATAAAACTTAATTTTACCGCTTCTGTGAGTGGAATTTCAAAAATCGGAAAAACACGGTTGATGTCAGTAAGTAAAATGTGGTTCAATGAGATGAAAATAATTTTTGGTGAATAGTAACTTTTTACTTTTTTTTACCACGGTTAAAAGTAAATAGGGTAATTAAGGATAAAAATGATATTATTATTACCCTAACACATGTCCTAATTCTATTGGATAAGTGTAATTAGACCCAAAACAACCTTAGGAATAAAATATGACCATTTAGGCCCACTTGGATTAGATTAGGACATTTATTATTAATTTATTTAAAGAAGGGTTAAAATAGTTAAAATAAAAGTTTAATAAGTATATCATTTTTAATATAGGGTTATACATAAGATAAATTAGACTATAAATATTAATTAGAAATCTAAAAAGATTTACTACATAATGGTATTTTATTTGTAACTTTTAGACATTAAATAATTTAATTTATTTATGACACAAAGATGATGCAGTAATTATTTTATTAATGAAATATTGACATAATTGATGTTATAAATACCAAAATAAATGTAATTTCAGACTTTTTATGAATTCCAATAATTTTTTAGGTTAATATGACATGTTATTATTGATATAATTAACTTTTTTCGAACTAATAAGTCTGTTATGATTTTCACAAAAATCAATTACTAAATAGTGTCAAAATTGACATAAAATAGTTTTTAAAACAAATATTATATTATTAATTTTTATTTTATTCCTAAAAATATAAGGTTCGGCCAAATGACTTAGATAAGGTTATATATATTAATAATAAACAACTTGGTGTTCTTTTGGCTTCTTATAGTAAGCTTATTAACCTTATAGTGTAAGAACACAAAAAGACACGGTAAAAGTAAAATTATCTACCTTAATGTTAAATCTAATTGATAAGGTTAAAATAGGAACCTAAACTTGTCTAAATTATATTGGATGAGAGTATTTCGACCCATACCCACCTTAGCTTCGAAATAAATTAATTTGGAGCTATTTAAAACCAAATTTGGCTTTATAATAAAATAATATATTTAGTTATTCCAAAGGTGCCCCTCTTCTCCCTTATAAAAGGGCACCTCCTCCCTCTCTTCTTCACACCACTTTGAGCCTTCAAGATCGGTAAAACCCTGACAAATTCTCTTTTACACTACCCTAGAAACATCCTAGAGGTCCTGGTCTTCTTCAAAGACCAATTTTAGTGCCCTAAGAGGAGGACTCAAAGAGGCGCTTCAAAGAAGAGGTAATGTCCGTTACCGATTCTTTCAACTTTATTTCTTCTTCCACTTCTTCTTCTTAGGTTGTTTCATTATTAAGTAATAACATCAGTATCACTAATATATTTATATGTTATTATAAGTATTAAACAACCCTATTTCACCATCTATCCATCCTACGGAAAACGAAATCACCGCGCGTGCGTACGTACGGAATACCGTCTCCACGTCGTGGTGTAATCTATTTTCCACCACCACCTTAATTCGATGGGTATAATGGTGTACATAATAACTATATATGATTATTATAAAGTGATATTGATTCTTAAATAGTATACATACACACCAATACAATTCCACGATCATGAGAACGATATCATCGCTCGTGCATACGTACGGACTACCGTCTCCACGACGCGATGAGATTCATTCTCCACATTAACCATTCATGAATGATTATAAAGTATATATAATAAGTAATCATGAAATATATGACATAATAATGATACTGGATTTATGTGTATATATATGTATGTCGTCTACTTAATTCCATTCAACTCAATAAGGAAATGAAAACAGCGTTCATGCGTACGTACGGCCTACCGTCTCCATGAACGGTGTATTTATTTCCATTTAATGATCTATTATATATATGTATATTATGAATATATATTATATATAAATCATGTTTTATATTCTGGAATTAAGTAATCATGATCTAAGTAATCATATGAATAATTACAAGTCAAAACACGGATGACAAATGAAACGATTTTACCCAAAACGCTCTTTAACATGGAATTTACAAAAGAACGGGTAATATAAAGTAATAAGTGAACCATATATGATATAATAACAATGAGAATGATTCTGGAATAAGTCAATGACATTATTTAAATCATTATACAGGAGGTTTGGATACTTACAAAGCAAATCGGACCTAAGGTAAGGGATAATTGTGCAAATCTCATTTTTATCCGAGATTACTTATTCGTAAGTATTTGCTGGGGTTATATTTATCATCCATGTATACATTTTATAAAAATGTTTTCATGTATGTTTAAAGTCCTTTTTAACCATTTTTTACTTTTACTACATGGTATGTATGGAATCTTTCTTTTACGAGGAACTTTTTGACTTTTCCGGCAAAAGTACAAGAAATATGTTTTTTTTAACTTATACGACATGAAAGGATTTTTACGGTTTTATAAAGCCTTATTTTTATAAAGCTTCCTCCAAAATATTTCATGACTATTTTCAACAAAATATTCTTATTTTAAAATTTCATGATATTTTGTGAAAATAAATTGATTTTGAAGAAGAAAGGATATTTTCCTCAAGAATTCATTTCAAATGTTTTATCAAAACCATTTTCCATCTAAGATGACATTATTTAATATGTGTATGTTTCAAGTTTAATGTCTCTATGATTTAAATGGTTTCACTTTTCTTATGATGAAATGTCCATTTGTTTTATATGGATTATGAGATGATGGGATGATGTTTATGAAACCCATTTTATTCTTTGGGTTGTGATGAATGTTTTAAGTTTATTTTGTGGCACAAGTAAGAATGATTTCACTATGAGATGGGTGGGACCTATATCTCCCTCCAATGCATTGGGTAAAGATTTTATATCTCATGAGATAGACATGGCTGGAATGGTAAGTTTATCCGGTTCAGTGTTACAGGACTGAAACGAGGAGTGAACTCGATTCAGAAAGGGACTTTGTCCACTAAGATGGTCTTGGTAGCAATGCCTTGGCTACTCTGGAAATCATGACATGTGTTGAATGGTTTCCACAATTACATGTTTTATTCCTATGCTATTTTATCATGATTTATGATCTATGCCTTATGTACTTCCATGTTTTATGTCGTTGCTCAAGATTTTGATGTTTAAACATTATGTTCATGTTTTTAAGTTCAAATGTATATGGTATGTTTTATTTTATTCATGCTTACCCTTACTGAGCATTTGAGCTCACCCTTTTTATGTTTTCTTTTCCCCCAGGATTAAAAGAAAGGTTTTAGGTAAGGAAACAAAAAGTGGAAGATCTTTATAGGAGATGTTGAAGATCTTTCACCACGATTAGAAGATTACGTTCCAAGTTTCCAAAGACACTAAACTATTACGATCCTCGTGTGTCTTTTTTTGTTATGTATTAAGTATTCTGCAAAAGTAATTTATTGTCCATGTACATCAAGCTTTGGGTCTCTACAGTTGGTATCAGAGGAAAAGTTTAGTCAACCTTTGGAAACTAGGATGCGAAAACGTTAGTGAGATCCCTAGAGATATTTCTAAGGTATGTCTAGGGATGTCCCTAAGGATAAGTATACGTATAGGATATAGTCCTATAACTATGGTAACGATATTAGATTAAACCAAAGATGTTAGATATTGAAGTTACTCCCCCTTTATTATGATTTTTTCCTCTCACACTATTCTTTTTGGGTTTTAGAAAATGGCTGGAAACAAGATGATTCACGATAATGGAGGATATGATGGACAATGGAATGATATTCTTCATGAGCAACCAAATGAAATGGGATTTGGAAGTCCAAACATCATTATTATGTCGAATCAGCAATCTCATGATATGATCAATAAAGTAAAATTTGGTAAGTTTCCTGACTCGGCTAATAAGAGAAAGATGGAGTTTCATGATGATCATAGAGGAAAGAAAGTTCAATTTCCCCTATGTAAATCATGTGGGAAGAGGCATCAAGGAGAATGTTTCAAAGGAACTGGAAGATGCTTTGGGTGTGGAAAAGAAGGACACAAATCCAGTAAGTGCAAAGGAAAAGGTTCAGTTAACACCAGGGATGAGGATAATGGTATTGCTACGACATCAACAATGGTTAAATGTTTTAAATGTGGAATGTACGGGCATTATGAAAACCAATGCCCTAAGGGAAAGTCTCATGAAGAGAATCAGTATGGTCGTATGGGTAGTATTTATGTTGATGATGATGAAGAGACTACAAATGATATGTGAGATGAAAGAATTTTTGAATCTCGGTCAATGGTTTAAGAATGTAGTGGAATGATTACATGTTTATCATGTGTAATGTTGTATAATTAATCTCATGGTACTATGGAATAAAGAGACATCTAAGGATTGTTACAATGTTGTCTTTCCTTGAGTTTTGAAAGTGTATGATTAATGGTACCAGTATCTATGAAAGGTTATTCAGATATTTTTGGAATATAGATGATATGCGCATAATGAAGGGATAAGGAGAAAATTAAATGTTTGATAGTATTCATGAGCTCATGACTGATATAATGAGAAGGTTATATCATGGTTTGAGTATATAGAATTTTTGGATTTTGGTATGTGGAAAGAGTTAACTTTTGACATGCTTGGTTGACGACATTTCAAGTAATCGTTTTCTTTATACTATGAGCTTGGACCGAAGTATTTTAGATAAGCCTAAAGATTGGAGTGGATTATGTTAACCATAAGTTAGTATTGTTTAAGGATAGAACTTTTTTTGATATTATTTATGTGATGTTATAGTAATGTAGTTTTAGAAAAATGATAACCTACAGGACGGGCGACAGCCCATCGCGTCGGACAAGGCTGTGGGAATCGACCCCACAACCGAAGTGCGACTGGCCTTTATCGCCTACCACTGGCCTACAGGAAGTCCCTGTTTAGTAGAAACTAGTTTTATTATATTAAGCAGTATGATATATGAAGTATAAGTCCATTTTAGGAACTATATATGATTAATCTCACTATAGATGGACTTATGTAAGTTTTGATAACTTTTCTAACCTTTTGTTTGAGACAGATGGAATGACCCATCATTCTATCACATGATCTGCTAACACATCATGAATGACAAATTTGACTTCATTTCTTTAAGAGATGAAGTGGAAATTGTCCAAAGAATGACCAATGGTGAGACTATACCAAAATCACGAAAGTATTTCTTCTAATTCCAATTTCATCAACTTTAGGGAAATGATCTTGAAAACCAAAAATGTTGTCCTAGTGCTCTTATATCTGATGAATCAGATGGTACCTTAGATCGTCACAAATTTATGGCTTTGTGATTGCTGGTTTTTCATAGCCATGTTCTCTACCGCTCTCCATCAGAACATGATGGTTATATTTCTCTTCCATATCCATATTTTCACCTATGTGGAAACCCAGTGATTAGTTTATTTGGGTAACCATTACGTTTCATACTTTTGTTTTTAAAGATTGGTTTTGGTATTCCTTTTTACAATGTGGGTTTCTATTAAAGAAACTTTCTAGGAGTAAACCATTTATAACCCCGACGAATTTCGAGGGCGAAATTCATTTTAAGGGGGGTAGAATGTAACACCCTGAGATTTTATGAAAAATATTCTTTTTAATTTCATTGATGTCTTGTGTTGTACGCTACACCAAAGGGAGATTTCACAACACGCATCATTGACTTGCCTTTCATTACGCGCAATCGCGGCCTTCCTCGATAGCGTGTGTAGTACGCAATACCGAGTTTCACTAAACAACGATATGCTATTAAAATATTATTAAAACTAGCCGTTATGAATAGTAATAACCACTTTTTGAAATTTTGTAAATTTTATTTTTCAAAATGGACTTCATTTTTGGATTCAGAATATTGAAATTAGCTTAGGGTGAAATTTTGGTACTTTTCAGATAACTTTCATTTTCTGATGAATAGTGAAAATTACTAAATTTTAATTAAAAACAACCTTTTTAATCGAAATAATTAATAGTGATAAATTATTAATTTGAGTGGTTTTAAAGTATATTTAGAATATATTTTTACAATTTAATACAATGTTGGTCATTGGATGTAATTTCACATTTAAACCAAACATAAACAAGTGTCAATCTTTTAATAGTTATTATCTCTTAAGAACACGCTATTTGTTTTGACGACGGGAATTAATTTTTAAATTAAGTAATGCAACTGATATGTTTTGAATTTGGTAAAATAGACATCATTTTTCAGTTCATAATATCAAATATATCTTAGGCCTAATTTTTGGTATTTTTATGGAAACTTTCATTTTTTGATGAATAGTGAATCCACTAAGTGGTAGTTAAAAAAATGAATTTTTCATAAAACTTAATTTTTCATAAAACTTAATTTTACCGCTTCTGTGAGTGGAATTTCAAAAATCCGAGAGACACAGTTGATGTCAGTAAGTAAAATGTGGTTTAATGAGATGAAAATATTTTTTGGTGAATAGTAACTTTTTACTTTTTTTTTACCACGGTTAAAAGTAAATAGGGTAATTAAGGGTAAAAATGATATTATTATTACCCTAACACATGTCCTAATTCTATTGGATAAGTATAATTCGACCAAAAACAACCTTAGGAATAAAATATGACAATTTAGGCCCACTTGGATTAGATTAGGACATTTATTATTAATTTATTTAAAGAAGGGTTAAGATAGTTAAAATCAAAGTTTAATAAGTATATCATTTTTAATATAAGGCTATACATAAGATAAATTCAACTATAAATAATAATTATAAAGATAAAAAGATTTCCTACATAATGGTATTTTATTTGTAATTTTTAGACATTAAATAATTTAATTTATTTATGACACAAAGATGATGCAGTAATTATTTTATTAATGAAATATTGACATAATTGATGTTATAAATACCAAAATAAATGTAATTTGAGACTTTTTATGAATTCCACTAATTTTATAGGTTAATATGACATGTTAGTATTGATATAATTAACTTTTTTAGAACTAATCAGTCTGTTATGATTTTCACAAAAATCAATTACTAAATAGTATCAAAATTGACATAAAATAGTTTTTAAAACAAATATTATATTATTAATTGTTATTTTATTCCTAAAAATATAAGGTTCGGACAAATAATTTAGATAAGGTTATATATATTAATAATAAAAAACTTGGGGTTCTTTTGGCTTCTTATAGTAAGTTTATTAACCTTATAGTCTAAGAACACAAAAAGACACGGTAAAAGTAAAATTATCTAACTTAATGTTAAATCTAAATGATAAGGTTAAAATAGGAACCTAAACTTTTCTAAATTCTATTGGATGAGAGTATTGCGACCCAGCCTTACCTTAGCTTCGAAATAAATTAATTTTGAGCTATTTAAAACCGAATTTGGCTTTATAATAAAATAATATTTTTAGTTATTCCAAAGGTGCCCCTCTCCTCCCTTATAAAAGGGCACCTCCTCCCTCTCTTCCTCACACCACTTTGAGCCTTAAAGCTCGGCCAAACCCTGCCAAATTCTCTTCTACACTTCCCTAGAAACATTCTAGAGGTCTTGGTCTTCTTCAAAGACCAATTTTAGTTCCCTAAGAGGAGGACTCAAAGAGGCGCTTCAAAGAAGAGGTAATGTCCGTTACCGATTCTTTCAAATTTATTTCTTCTTCCACTTCTTCTTCTTAGGTTGTTTCATTATGAAGTAATAACATAAGTATCACTCATATACTTATATGTTATTATAAGTATGAAACAACCCTATTTCACCATCTATCCATCCTACGGAAAACGAAATCATCGCGCGTGCGTACGTACGGAATACCGTCTCCACGCCGTGGTGTAATCTATTTTCCACCACCACCTTACTTGGATGGGTATAATGGTGTACATAATAACTATATATGATTATTATAAAGTGATATTGATTCTGAAATAGTATACATACACTCCAATACAATTTCACGATCATGATAATGATATCATCGCTCGTGCGTACGTACGGACTACCGTCTCCACGACGCGATGAGATTCATTCTCCACATTAACCATTCATGAATGATTATAAAGTATATATAATAAGTAATCATGAAATATATGACATAATAATGATACTGGATTTATGTGTATATATATTTATGTCGTCTACTTAATTCCATTCAACTCAATAAGGAAACGAAAACAGCATTCATGCGTACGTACGGCCTACCGTCTCCATGAATGGTGTATTTCTTTCCATTTACTGATCTATTATATATATTTATATTCTGAATATATATTATATATAAATCATGTTTTATATTCTAGAATTAAGTAATCATGATCTAAGTAATCATATGAATAATTACAAGTCAAAACACGGACGACAAATGAAACGATTTTACCCAAAATGCTCTTTAACATGGAATTTACAAAAGAACGGGAATATAAAGTCATAAGTGAACCATATATGATATCATAACAATGATTATGATTCTGGAATAATTCAATGACATTATTTAAATCATTATACAGGAGGTTCGGACACTTACGAAGCAAATCGGACCTAAGGTAAGGGATAATTGTGAAAATATCATTTTTATCCGAGATTGCTTATTCGTAAGTATTTGTTGGGGTTATATTTATCATCCATGTCTATGTTTTATAAAAAAAATTCATGTATTTTTAAAGTCCTTTTTACCCATTTTTTACTTTTACTACATGGTATGTATGGAATCTTTCTTTTACAAGGAACTTTTTGACTTTTCCGGCAAAAGTACGAGAAGGATGTTTTTTTTAACTTATACGACATGAAAGGATTTTTACGGTTTTATAAAGACTTATTTTTATAAAGCTTCCTCCAAAAGATTTCATGAATATTTTCAACAAAATATTCTTCTTTTAAAATTGCATGACGTTTTGTGAAAAGAAATTGATTTTGAAGAAGAAAGGATATTTTCCTCAAGAATTCATTTCAAATGTTTTATCAAAACCATTTTCCATCTAAGATGACATTATTTAATATGTGTATGTTTCAAGTTTAATGTCTCTATGATTTAAATGGTTTAACTTTTCTTATGATGAAATGTCCATTTGTTTTATATGGATTATGAGATGATGGGATGATGTTTATGAAACCCATTTTATTCTTTGGGTTATGATGATTGTTTTAAGTTTATTTTGTGGCACAAGTAAGAATGATTTCACTATGAGATGGGTGGGACATATATCTCCCTCCAATGTATTGGGTAAAGATTTTATATCTCATGAGATAGACGTGGCTGGAACGGTAAGTTTATCCGGTTCAGTGTTACAAGACTGAAACGAGGAGTGAACTCGATTCAGAAAGGGACTTTGTCCACTAAGATGGTCTTAGAAGCAATGCCTTGGCTACTATGGAAATCATGACATGTGTTGAATGGTTGCCACAATTACATGTTTTATTCCCATGCTATTTTATCATGATTTATGATCTATGCCTTATGCACTTCCATGTTTTATGTCGTTGCTCAAGATTTTGATGTTTAAACATTATGTTCATGTTTTTAAGTTCAAATGTATATGTTATGTTTTATTTTATCCATGCTTACCCTTACTGAGCATTTGAGCTCACCCTTTTTATGTTTTCTTTTCCCCCAGGATTAAAAGAAAGGTTTTAGGTAAGGAAACAAAAAGTGGAAGATCTTTATGGGAGATGTTGAAGATCTTTCACCACGATTAGAAGATTACGTTCCAAGTTTCCAAAGACACTAAACTATTACGGTCCTCGTGTGTCTGTTTTTGTTATGTATTAAGTATTCCGCAAAAGTAATGTATTGTCCATGTATGTCAAGCTTTGGGTCTCTACACTTCCCTCCAAGGTACATATCAAGACACCAGGGAGAGACCACACGCTATGTGATAGGGTCACATTTGTTGTGATACTAAACATTCTATGAAACCCTATGTGCAGCTAAGAGGGCCCCACACAGCATGTGGCTCCCAGTTACATGTCATGTGGTGTTTAAATTTTAAAAAACATAGATATGGTTTCTTCATTCATTTTCATGCCTTCGAATGTCGATCTGGCCATGAGACTCACTAAAAAACCAAGGAACGGTCTTATATGAGCCTTGTCATTAACAAACAACATGTTCCTTACATAAAATATGTTTTAAAAACACTATAGAATTTCATTCTTAGTTTTCCACCAAATAACATGAAATCCAGTATTAAAAATCCTCTAATCTTTCACTGCTTCCATCATCACACCATCGTATTGACATGTCAATCCAAGAACTACAATATTTGATCATTGTTCCATGAAATAGGTGTGCAATGATAGATTCATAGAGATATTTAGAACCACGATCCAAACAAAGTAAGACTGTTATGAATGCATAATCAGGGTAGAAATTCACAAGAACAATTAAGAGGAGTAAAACTCGATCTATATTCATGTCGACCTTGATTTTTTGCTGTTATAAGGAAAAATTAAGAGATAAAAATTAAATCACAAAGAAATTATCTCAAATCCCAATTAATCTAACCCATCCTAAAATACGCATGATCTTCAGATCAATATATTAGATGATTAATCCATGTTCTATATATAAAACCAAATGGGGAAATAAAATCAAATCAAAAAAACATCATACCTCAATTCAAATCGATCACTGATGAAGAATGATATTGTGTCCTAGTTGTTGGAGATATCCTTTGATTCTATTGCACATTGATCATCAATCTATGGTCTAGCTTCTGTTTATTTGATAAAGATCCTCTAAATCTACCTCCAATGGATCTCCAATAGCTCTAGGGTTATGCAACTAACCATGGTATTTCTTCATAGAAGTCTACTTAAATTCTCTCTAGTCGTTGTGTCAAAAAACTAAAAAATAATAATTAATAATTTTATTCATTTCCATGCCTGTTATGAAATTTCTACAAATTCCCCATGCTAACCAATGTTATGTCACACCTAGGGTTAACCACATGTTCTCAACTCAATAGAGCCATTTAATTTCTTTTCTAGGCCCTCGTTTAAAATATATTACACTTTTTTAGGAAAATTATGCACGCATACTATTTAATATATTTAATATATTTCAAACATTTATTATGGGAACACCAGTTCTTAGAATCTCACACCATATCAGTTCTTGGTCTCGAAAATAATTCATACAATAACCAAAAATAATACATGGAAAATATTATTCAATAAAAAATCATCATTCAAATCATCTATTTCCACTTGAAATCATTTTTCTAGAAATCAAAACATTATTTTAAAATCTTTAGTAAATAACATTCAACTCAAAAAAATTAATTTAAAAACATTAATCAATAAAAATAAAAAATCATTATTTTGAAATAAAAGAGAAATACCTTTCAAATTAAACAAAAAAACTGTTTTTAATTAATAAAAATTCCATATAAAATCACCAACCTCTATTCACTAGTTTAAAAATAACCTCATAAGGGATCCTCATCTAATATTCAAATAGGCTAGAATCAACATGAAGGAATTCTAGAAAAATAATTATCATATTCAAATATCATATTCAAAATTTCTAGAACAAAATAAGAGAGATAAAACACTAACCTCAATGATTCCCATAGAACTCACTACAACTAATGAAGATATGGGTAGAAAAACCAAATTCCAAAATAGATTTATAAGAAATCCAATTATATCAAGTTAAAAAACGTATATCTAGATTCAAAAATCCCAATATATAGTTTTCTTTAGGTAAATAAGGGAATATATTGATGAAAAAATAATAACAAGATTAAATAGGCACATACATTTGAGAATCTAGATCCAACGCCCAATAATAAGTAGGAAAAACACGGAAATTTAAGGAATCAAAAAATCTCCTAGTTGAGTCTCCATGGTTGAGAGCCTAAACCACAAAAATAAATTATACAAAATAGATTTATTTTAGGTATAAATATAAAAACATGATTAATAAATATGAGTTAAATAGTTTTGTCACACCGTTTTATAAATTATGCAACAACTATGCACCCCCTTTTAAGATACTAGAAGAGATGCTTGGTTTAGCTTCATAAATTGATAAATCATGCACAAACCATGAATTCCCCCATTGTCTGTAGTTATATGGTTTGATGGGTAGGACACATTGTTAGTTATAGCTAAATACTAACCATGTTCCCTCCTCCATAACTTAATCATAAGGAACACAACTTTTTGGGTTGTCCTTTATTTCTTTCCCTAACCATACACCAACCATGCACATGTCTAAAAACATAAAAAAATATAAAAATATAACCCAATTAAAACCATGATCAATAAAAAATTAAATAAGGTAAAATAATTAATGTATTTGGGAAAAGGTTTTAAAATTTTACACTTACCTCCAAGAATAGTGATTGAAGGTTTAAAATCGTTATATTCCTCCATATATGATAATTCTTGTAATTAAAAGTTGGGGCACATCAATTTTAATAGAATTTTGATTCATTATACTTAAAATATTCTATGATATTTATGTGTTAACCTATATTTTTTATGATACAAATTATAGTTCCTATATTATAAGGCCCACTGATATTGATGATAAATCAATAGTATATTGTGATTAATTTTCCAAATTTAATTCAATCTATTAGACTAGTTAAATTCTTGATCTTATCCTTATTATGTCTCCCAACCTCAATTTTATTATGCAATAAATAATCACACATAAAAATGGATTTAAATGGTTCATATCTTAAATCCTACTCATTTGAATTATCCACGTGTTCATAGAACTCATTCATTGTGACACAGAAGTCTTACTTAAAGTACATAGTTCTTCTTACCAAACACTCCATCAATAATCAAAATTAGATTGATTTTTTAACCTATATTGGAACATTATTATATTTGAGTAATTATTATATTTATCTCAATGAAAATTAATATAAGCATCATCTAAATTGGAACCTATTTATTTAGAATGTCCTATATTAACATGTCCTTTGTTTTCAGTCTACAGATATCTCTACAATTTTTTAATGGAATTACACTTCTAATGTTTAAATTTAACCATTTGAACATGGGGATGACTCAAATTATGTCTTATTAGACTCATCCAAACTCTACATTGACATATCATAAAATGATTCCGACTCATGTTAAGATCCTTATTACTCCTCCTTACATGAGAATCACTCATCTAAAATCATAATTACTCATCTGAAGTCTATACTAAAACATTTAATGTCCAGAATAATCCATCTTATCAACACTATAATCAATAATTTAATTCCAAAAATATCAATCATATAATTCCAAAATATATTTGTCTCACATTATAATCCTTCTAAAACTCAAAGAATATTCCTTAAAACACGTTTTCTTTTCATTAACTCTTGAAATATGTTTAAGCCAATGTTTATTCATCCATTAAAAATTTCCATTTATTTCTAAAAAAATAAAATCCAATTGTCAAAAATATATCACTTATTTTTCTTGAATTTTTTCAACAAATATATAAAGATTCAACATTAAAACTCATTTTCCATTTATCATAGTAGAACCATAAACAAGTCTTTAATACCATTCCACATATATTGACATCATCTCGAAACCCAAGGTAGCATTCCTAATTGAAAACAAATACAATAAATTTATATGGAACTTTACATTCTATAATAAACTATTATATAAAGTACAGCCCATAGAATTATAATATGAATGTAACATGAAGTACGGTTAGTTAATCATCAGATGTATAGGATTTTTACTAAGTAGTGTCTTTACTCTTCCTTACCAAAAAATGAATGTGATGGATCTTCATATTTTATATTTTTATCTTCCTCCATAACCCAATGACAAACCTTTTATAGGGTTGTATGAAAGTGTATTAATTTTCCAAATATAGTATAGAGGTTGTCCAAAGTTGTCTCACTTGATGATTATCATGGTATATCAAACACTAAATCAAATTCACCTAAAATAATTTTTTTATACTTTTATTATTTTATTAAAATGAAATTTTTTTGGAAATGAAAATAAATATAATGCAATAAAAACTAAACTAAATGTAGATGAATGAAAATTAATGAAATTAGATATAAATTTCTTGATCCTAGGGTTGGGATACATGGGATCCTTCATTATTCACGTAATTTGAAAATCCATTACACCGTACATGGATTGTTATTCAACAACTGGAGTGGGATTTTTATCTTGCCTATGAAACCTCTTTAAAACAAAAAATTCACCTCTTCCTGGTAGAAAATATGAATTAATGTGAGATTCATAATGAAGTTTATGATCACTACACTCATATACATCAATCTTAATCACAAAAATAAAATTAAAACAATTTAAAAATTAAATCGCAATAATTTAAGAACATCGAGAAACCTCCTACAAGGATAAGCCTCAAGTTAGATACTCACTATTCCAAAATGAAGTAGCTCATGGTATAAATATAGAGGAGAGAATTATAATGAGAGGGAATCAGAGAAATAAAAAAAATTATTGGATGAACAATTTGGAACACTTAAATTAAAATGTGATTGCATTATTTGGAAAAATAAATTGTAAATAAAATAACACCTAAAGAATAAGAACCCTAACAGCATAGATAAATTGTAGATCCTCATGAATTGATTTCATCCCTTTCTCCTTTCCTCTGGAAACTTGTTTATAGTCCTTTCATATTCATTATTCATTATAAATGGCCACTATAAATGCATCAAAAAGTCATTCACAGTCAATCTTGTGGGTACCCAATCCTTTAAATCAAGTTTTTGTCCATAAATTCATCATAAATAACTATTTTTTATCTTCATTAATGATTTTAAATTATAAATAGTCTTTTATGGTATAAATATTATTGAACCTTGAAATTTTATGGATTGGATTTATGGCCTAGGAATTATAGAGATGTTTCAAAGCATGAAACATATGTTTTGTGCCGTCAAACATGTGTGCAGGCTCCAACTTCCTATTTTTCATCACATATTGCCTCCACATAACTTCTCTAAAGTAACTTACATTTTTAATGACTCAGTTAATATGTAAATTATAAATTTATAGTATATTTGGATTCATTTCCTCCTGGATCTTCAGTCTTGATCTCTAGGTTCAGGACTTTATTTATTACTTTTCGTCGGTCATCATCTTCTTGTGGAATTCATCACTTTTTAAATCATTTTGAACATCCACTATATCCTTACACAACGTAAAAAATCAATAGAAAATAGGAAAAATTCACCAATAAATGTGGCTAAAATGTGTTTTATCTTCAAATATTCAAGAAAAATATGTCCTTGTCAACTCTCCCACACTTAAAACATGCATGTTTTCATTCATGTAACCTCATCAGTGCTATAAATAAATTTCATTATACGAATATTTAAATTTCAAAATAAAAAAAAAACAAATGTTGTTTAATAGAAAATAAATATTAAAATTTCTCAAAGAGGAATTCCTCCATCTACTCATTGTTTAATGAAACAAGTTAATCATTCATTTTACTTTTCAACTTTTGAAATAATAGTGCTCTTCCTTCGTTGAATATTAATTTCTTAATCCAACATTAATGTGAATTCCTCTAGAAATTTACCTAACATTTAAATTAAAATTTAAATCATGAGATATTTTCATTAAGTTTTAAATGTGTTAATGGATTAGGGTAGATAGGTAATGAATAAAGATAATTCTAAAAAAGGATGTTGGACTCTTTATCATACTGCGTGATATAAAAATAAAATAATACGACAGTGCATCTAAAATGTTGAAAATGCCATCTCTCGATATCCCGAACACTAAATGTTGTAACATCATAAAAGTAAGCATAATGAATGAATCTCCCCATATTGATTTTTTATTTTTTTTCTCTGTTTACTTTTCTTTTTCAAAAAATTTTCTTTAAGAAAATATAATACCCACCACTTAACCACATACAATCCTTATATAATCAGTCTGTAAATGATGATATTTTATCTACAAATGACAAAACCCCTTTTTACATTTTTAATTTTTTTTAGCGATATTTGAAAAATAAATTATAATGAAAACATGATATATCCTAAAATATAACATGAACCCTTAGTAAAATGATGTATTTTCCCATCTACCATTCATAAACTCTACCCCATATATAGTCTCTAAAACACCATATATTATACTATGAGTTAGGTAGGAATGGATATAATATGATTCTAACTTGTCTCATTTCCTATCATGGTAATTCATAGATTCTATGAGAAAAGGTAGTATTGATGTCATGGGGGTCCAAGGATAGAGGGATAATCAATTATAATTCCTCAATAAGGTTAAAATTCTTATTTATATACATATATTTGATAAGATGAAAAAAAATTCTATAAGATAACATTCTTACGTCTCTTAATAAATATATTGTATAATTAATGGGTAATTATTGATATATAATTTTTTTTAGGGATGAGAACATATGGTTAAGATTAATTACTGATGGAAATTCACAAAAACAATAATCCAATCAATATCAATTTCAAAAATTAAAAACATGTCAAATATAAAAATAATTTCATTTACAAAATTAAACTCATCTAAAAGAATCATTATTTGAAAAAATTAACCCCTTATGATTTACATTACTCTTTAATTTTACCATTTCACTTATATAATCATGTTAAGAGGGAAAATTAAAACATGGTATAATGATTATACTAAGAAAATTATCTATCCTATATTGAAACTAGAGTTCAAGAGTTCATGTGTGGAAGGTGATTTATCTTTTAAAGATCTAAAACAATTTAGAATAATGAGAGTAAATTAAAATAAATAATTAATACTCATACCCCCCTTTGTAATGATGCTTCATTCTATGTTGTCCAACAATTGTTTGTAAAACTATAATATATAGTATTTTTATGACATAAATTATCTTTTATGGTGTAAGTTATCTTTTTTACTGTAAGATCCCTTTTAAAGTTTGAATCTCTTATAAGAATTATCAGTTTCCTAAACTGCTTATTTGTCCCACCACCATTATAGACCTACAAAATAAAAAATATATTTTAAATTCAAGTACCATGTTAATATAAGCATACAATTTATTGAAGGATATGGATGCATAAAAAATCATAAACTGTGAAATGAAAATTAAATTCCTAGAATATTAATAAAAATTTAAGATGGATAATTCTTATTTTATCCCCCAAATGGGACATGGATATTGAATCCATCTTGAATGGAAGTACTATCTTTCATCCATAATTAGATAGTGGATGGATATTCTTGGATTTGGGCCACCATATGATTTTTCTTCCATCTTTCACTTATTTATTCTTGTTGTGTATGATTTCATGGATAAAGTAAACTATATCAACCCACTTTTCAATGAGGTCCAACATGAATAATTGGGGAATAATAAAGTATGGGTCCTCTTATTTGTTGGTTTCTACATTTTAAACCATTTCATTACAATTAAATGGTAGCTCCATATATACTATATCAAAAGAATAATCAAATGTGGATTTAGAATGAAATTTAATTTCATCAAAACTTAGTTTTGAATAATTAATAGTAAATTCATCCCTTTTAGTGTAATAATATGTTTTTTTGGTATCTTTTTATAGATCCCTTTAAATCTATTCTTGTTATCCCTCCAGTAAGTCTTCAATGTTTTACATAATCTCTTGATGTTTCTCAATAGGTGCATATTCTTTTTCATTAGCTTCATTGTGGGAAAAATATGAGTTGTATGAATATAAAAAATCTAAATATAGGGTGGTAATACTCAATTCATCTTCAATAAAAGTATAATATAAATATTTCATAAAGTTTTCAACTCAATTAATTGGTTTTTATTCAATTTCTTTTTTAGTGGAAATCACTTCAAAGAGTTGATATTCATCGGATTGAGGCATGTATTTAGGATCCTTTGGTATTTCTTCGAATCCCACCACTTGGGTGATCTCTTCATCTTCCATGGATATAGTGATTCGCAATAATACTAATTTTAAATTTTTTTAAGGACTGAGTGATCATATTTCACTTTGAATTAATTCGATATTTGATTCAGATTTGTTTGATCCCCTACATGTAGCTCACAAGGTAGGACTTCTTCATCAAGAATCTACTTTATCTCTTCATGGTCAGGTTGGATTTGGATATCTAGATGGTTAGTCTTTCTATATTATTCAAGTATAGACTCAACCCCTCGGATGTATTTATAAAAATTTCATTGATCCAGTGCAGGTTATTCTCTATCCTTCATCTATTGATAATCATATTTGAATTCTTCTAACATATCTTCCCAATCTAGAAATGATATACTTGTGACATGCCCGTTCAACATATTATTGGTGTGGTCAGTAAGTTGATAAATCCTTTATAAGTGGTCCTCCTTAGAAATTTCAAACTCTTTTTTTCACATACTGAATATAATTCCATAAATAAATATTTAATTTATGATAAATCATTGTAAAAAATAATTTTTTAATAAAAAAACTAAATATATATTTAGAAAATGTGAAAATAAAAAACATAAAATAATGACAACATAAATCCTCAGAAATAGTTCAAGTTTTTAAGCATCTATCATAGGCCACTATAAAATCTTACTTTTTTTCCTAATGCAACACATAGGATGACTCGGTTTTTATCACTTGAGGAGTATAAAAACGACCAAACAATAATTATAATTATTTTAATCAAATTGTTTTTTAAGATTTTATTATTTTATTAAAATGTTATTTTGTGGTTTTCGAAATGCACTGAAAAATAATGAAATGGAAAATTAAAGTAAATGCAGATGCAACTGAATGAATGCAATTAGAAAGAAAGGAATTTCTCCTAGAGTTTGTTTAAATGGGTTACTTTATTATTCATTTAATTTTACAATTAATTAACCCATATATAGATTTCTATAATCTAACTTTAGTGTTATATTTATCACACCTAAGAACCCTCTTCATCACACCAAAGTTCAAACCCACTATGTATAAAATAGGAATGAATGTGAGAATAATGTCATGGTTGATGATTATTACTCTCATACCCTTCATTCTCATTCACCAAAAAATTAAATTAATACAATTTAAGAATTAATTTTAGATAATTTAAGAATTCATTTTATGTTCCCCATGGCTAAGTATAATGTTATTCACATTTCATTGAAAAGTTAAAGAGATCGTGGTAGAAATATAAAAGAGAGAAATAAAAGGATATATTGAGATACAGTAATAGAAATTAGGTTTGGAAGATAAATGTGGTACACTTAAATTAAAATATTATTTCATTACATGTAAAAAGTAATTCAAATAAAATAAAAACTATATAATTAGAACCATAATATCACTTCACATCTAAAGGTACATGAGAAATGATTACATCCCTCTATCCTCTCCCTGTTCTCTTATTTAATAACCTTTCAATTTCCTGGGATATCCAATATAGATGGCATAATTCCATCACAAAGTCATTACCAGTCAATGACATGGGTGATCGGGACATCAAAGCATGTCTCGATCCATAAATTCATTATAAATCACCATTTTGGGTTTTTTTGAAGCTTTTATGTCATAAATAGTATTTTTGATGAGTAAATATCTGTGGGTGGTTAGCCATTTTATATCCTAGTTTTGTGTCCTATGAATTTAAAGGAATTTTCACATCATGACACCTATGTGTAATGCTATGAAACATGTGTTCATATTCCAAATTACTCTTTTTTATCCCATCATTATTCCCTATGTCATCTCTGAAGTATTTTACATGATAAATGACTCATTTATGATGTGAATCATCCATTTTTTGGATATTTAGATCTTTTTTCACCTAGATATTCTATTTTTAACTCTAGGGTAAGACCTTTATTTATTTTATTTCAAGGGACAACATATACATATAGAATACGTCACTCTTTAACTCGTTTTTTAACATTTACTATATCCTACCAAAATTTACTAAATCAATTGATTACATGCATAATTTACCAATTGTGGTGGATAAACAATGTATTTTATCTTCAAATATTCAAGGAAAATAAGGCTATGTTACCCAACATTCCAATAATTACATATTTAAAAGCTTGTTAACGATCATTGGAAAAAAATACAATCACAATCAATTGGTCACATCATCATTACCTTGTTTATATTATCCAATATTGAGTATGTCACGAACCAGATCTGGCCTCCATCCAAAAAAACACTTAAACCGGTCTATGTAAAGTCCCAAAGGGCGTTTATTATCCCCACGGGCTAAAAAAAGTTCCTAGGTATCATAAATAATGGTTTGGAAATGATTTACCTAAGTTTAAAATCATTAAACAACCAAAAATAATAAATAAATTGAATCTGAAAATTTTATCCAAACAAGCCTTTAATAAAATTAAGAATTGAAATAAATAGTTTTAAATGAAATCCCAAGAGTTACACAAATCAAAAGGAGAATAAATTCTGACTCAAGAACCACTAAATGGCAAGGGTACATCACCCCTAAACCTTCTTCACAACACCACACCCAGAAAAGAGGCTAACAACCCAAACTGCCATCCCCAAGGACCTTTCCCTTACCTATTTCAAACATTATCAAGTCTACTTACACCCAAGGGTGTAAGTATGGTGTGATCCTAATACCAATAGGATTCCACTCAAAAAATATTCCATGGGATAAACATTTTAAGACAAAAAATCTTGGAAGTTTTTATAAACAAGAAATTCTAGTAACAATTTCTAAAAGAAGAAACTTTAAATGAAAGTAGATTTCAAGAGGGAAATTTGGAAGAATTTACACTTTTAAATAAAACACACATGTTACTGAATTTTCCAAAAAAAAAAATACACCATATGCTAACGGTAAATACAATATCACCGATGAACACTAGTCACAGTAACGCCCCTATGCGCTAGCTAGTTATGAGGCCCTAGGTACATCGCATCTTGGTATATAAGTAACCATACACAATATCCTTCTCATGAATGAGCCACTGGGAGGGGAAACCCCAATGTCCTAGTAGACCCCAACATCATCAAAGTTTATCTAGTGTTGTCATTGTCAAAATTTCTAAGTGAAACAGAGACAATGCCACTCCCGGATCACTAGCATACTAGTCTTAGTCCATCCACCTAGATTCCTGAGTTTCCATCTTTGTGATCAATAAAGTTTCACATGTTAAAAAATACCAATTTCACAAAAAAGTACCATTTTCACATATAAATACAACTTCTAAATCATATACACCCCAAACACTACAAAAACATGTTCCACACCCTCAATATAATTTATTAAACCCTTTAATGATTTTATAAAACAATTTCAAGAGGTAAGACAATGATTTGCACACAAAATCCATTCAAAAATCATTTATTAAGTCCAAATTCCCAACAATACCACACCCAACCATATTTTTTAGCCTTAACAACATTTAATAAACCAACTCCATGAGTCATGAAATAACCCCCAAAGACACAACATGGAATACACATGAAAAAAACACATTTTCATACAAAAATGATTCTTTAAAATCAAACACTTAATCAATGCTACAAAAAATGATTTTTTCACTAAAAATAATGGAAAGGAACATGAAAAATAGGTCAATAAATCGAGGTAAATTCATCAAAGAATGTCTACACGTGGAATCACCTAACTTAGATATCAAAAACAACAAATATTTGTGTGAAACTTCAATCGCACCACCACCGAACCACAAGGGGATAAAAATGAACCCTAATCAACAATATTGGGCCAAGAAACACAAAATTATACCCTAGGTACAAATACATAGTTTCTGGACATTTGGAACTTAAAGAAGGAAGGAAGAAACCCTAGAGAGAGGGAAGAAGTACTCTTGCTCAACCAATGAATTACGCTCCCACATATCATGTACATCATTACCATGCTACCAAAGGACTCAGATTAGTGGAATAGACTTCCCCTGAATCACCTTCTCTTGGGAATTCACTATTCGCACCGGCTGCTCAAACACTGATTAATTATGATCTATCTCCAACTCTTCTAAATTCAAAACATGGTACAAATCTATATTACACTTATTCAATTGGGAGACATGGAATAATTCATGAATAAATGTCAACTGAGAGATAAAATTTAACCTATATGTTGCCTTACCAATGTCCTCACTGATCTCAAAAGGTCTGACATACCTTGGCATTAGCTTTCCCTACTTTCCCAAATGATGATGACCTAAACGAGGGGCCACCTTCAAGAATACTAGATCACACATAGATAATTAAAGATCCTAACACCTCCGATCAGCATAAAATTTGTGGTGACTCTGAGCTGTCAATAACCATTGCCTGATTAGCTTGACCTTCTCAGATATCTCTTGCAAAATACTTGATCCCAACAGTGAGGTCTTACATATCTCAGCCCAACACAGGGGGGACCGACTTGGACAACCATAGAGTACCTCAAAAGGAGCCATTCGAATCAAGGATTGGAAACTATTATTATAAGAAAACTTGAACAATCCCAAATGGATATCCCATGAACCTCCGAATTCTAAGACACATGCATGAATCATGTCTTCCAGAATCTGGTTTTCCCACTCTTTCTGGCCATCTGTTTGAGGATAGTATGTCGTTCTCATCTAAATATGCGACCCCAAAGCCTTTTGAAATCCTTCTCAAAACCAAGAGGTAAAATGAGGGTCTCTATCTGAGAAAAATACTGATGGAACACCAAAAATCATTACCACCTCCTAAATATACAATCAACCTAGCTCGTCTACTTTAGTTGTATCTCTAATCAGAATGAAGTGGGATATTTTGGTCAGACAATTAATCACTACCCAAATAGAGTACATACCCCAAGGTGTATGAGGTAAGACAATAATGAAATCAATTGTGACCTCGTCCCACTTCTAGGTAGGAATGGGTAACGGATGAAGAAAACCAGAGGGCCTTTGATGCTCTGCTTTCACCTGCTAACATCTATAAAACCTCGATAAAAAATCAGTTATATCCCACCTTATACATAGCCACCAGAACTGCTGAAGAACATCATAATACATTTTGGTAGCACTAGGATGAATGGATCACTAAGATTGGGGGATATCATGCATCACCACTTTTAATAGAGACAATGACGCCACCAAATGACCCTTGAAGCACAATATTCCCTCAGGATATGAATAACAATCAGAAGACATCTCCCTACCATGAAGGAACTGCATCGACTGCTGACATAGATCATCACTGGGATGATCCCTCTGAATCAACTCTAAAATATAAGGATTCAACTGAACACTTTCTAATAGCAAATCTCCATTGTGCTCCTTGGTCTCCATGTGCATCTAAGCAAAGAGTCTCATCAGAGTCCACTCATCACTATACTTACTCAAAGCCTACACTGGTACTTTTTTAATCAAGGTTTTATCTACCACATTACCCTTTCCCGGGGTATAGATGATATCAAAGTCAAACCCCTATAGATATTTGATCTTGTGTTGCTACCTTAAATTGAGATCCTTTTGTGAGAAGATGTTGGCTAAGCTCTTATGATCATAGTAGACTACAAGCTTCTCCCAAAATAGGTAGTGGTGCCAAGTATTCTAATAATACATAACAACTTACAATTCCAAATTTTGGGTCTGGTAATTCTTTTCATGTGGTCAGAGTTGGTGAGAGCCATACGCCACCAAAAGATCATCCTGCATAAACACACACTCAAGCCCCATACCTAAAGCACTACAATACACCACATAGCCCTTCCTAGATTCTAGAAAGATCAAAATGGTGTTAAGTAGTCAACTGTTGCTTCAAATCCTCAAAGGATTACTGACATTATGGGGCCCATTCAAACTTCACCCCTTTCCAAGTGAGCGTGGTCATGGGTGAAGCAAGCCGAGAGAAAAATCCGAAAAAACCACATATAATAACCTTCCAGGCCAAGGAAACTTTTGATCTCGAACACATTCTCCAGATTATCCCATGACATAACAACACTGATATTCTTGGGGTCCACCGAAACCCCCTATTCCAAGATGAAATGACCTAGAAACTTTACTTCCCTAATCCAGAAGGTGCACTTAGAAAACTTTTCATAAAGGTGATGATCCAGTAGAGTGCCCAGCATGATTCGGAAATGACGCTAATGCTCTTCCTCAAATCTAGAGTAAACCAAGATTTCATCCATGAACACAACGATGAAAGAGTCGAGATGCTGATAAAACACCCTATTCATGAGTTCCATAAATACCATTGGAGAATTGGTCAATCCTAATGGCATGACCTAGTACTCAAAGTGGGCGTACCTACTATGTAATGCTATCTTTGGGATATCTGCCTCTCTCACCCTGACTTGGTGGTAAATCAAATGTAATTCTATCTTGAAAACCCAATTTTCCCCATTCAAATGATCAAACAATTAATTTATTAGGGGTAAAGTATATTTTCTTTTTATGGTTACCTTATTCAGCTTTGGGTAATCAATGCACAATCAGAGGGATCCATCAACCTTCTTTAGAAAAAGCATAGAAGTGGCCCAAGGGGAGATGCTCGGGTGAATGAATTGTTTGGATTATTAATCATACAGCTATATATTTAATTCCCTCAACTCGATGGGGCCATAAGATATGAGGGAAGATATATCGTTTATGTTCTCGGTGCCAAATCAATCGAGAACTTTGCATCCTACTCTGGGGGAAGTCATGAAAAATCATCTAGAAGCACCAATGGGAACTCATACACTACATGAGTTAATCCACCCTCAGAAGCATGACCATCTTCCTCTATCATGAGCGATGATAACTGGAAGATAAGGTTTCCCAATTCTGGGAGTGGAGGTCCCGCACATCCCCACCGAGAATCCCATTCCCCAAGAAAAACCTGAGGACTCCCATCAGGTGCTATGGAACTCACCCACCGCCTATAGAAATCGATATTCTCTTGAAAGTGAACTAAAAAATCCATGTTAAGGATTATATATAAAAGTTCCATATCTAATACCAGGAGGTCCCTACTCCATCTCAACCCTCGACACAGAAAGCAAACACGACGGGCACCTAAGAACTTACTCCTTCTTCTTACCCAATGGCGTCACTAACTCCATCAAGAAAGATAGAAAATCAGTTGGAAAATTAAGAAGGTTCACAATATAGGTAGAGATAAAATAAATAGTAGAACCAGTTTCAATGAGAATAATATCTTAAGAAGATAAAATCAAAATTGCACCTTTAACTATCGAAATCCATGCATCTAATCTCATAGTGCCTAATCCATAGCATGGATATTCCTTGTATCTACGAAAGAATGGCCACTCAGCAATGGTTATTCCATGAAATGGCTCTTCCCAGAAGAAAATCAGGCCCTACTACCATGACCACAAAACCGTTATCCCACTTTTCTAGATGGCTCTAGTTGAACAGATGCTCCGTAGGGATCCACTGATCTTGCCCTACTCTATAGTGGACGTGTCACCTTGAAAAATAGATGCAAGTTCCCCATATCTCCACACTGATAAAAAGGTCTCTGAGGAGATTTACATACAGGTTAGGTGTGCCCTGGCCTCCCACACTAGTCACACATAATGGGCCACGCATTAGTAGTCACTGATGAGAATTGCCTGTGGGGGTGGCCTGAACTCCACCTCCCATCTTCCCCTACTCCAATCACTTCCTTTTATTCTCAGATGAAATACCACTGCCCATAAATGATATTGTCCTAGAGAAACTAGACCTTACCTTGTGATCAATCTCCACTATACAAGCCTGAGAAACCACCTCCACATTGGTCTTCATCTTGAATAGAAATATCTGAGAATAGATCTCTGACCACAAACCCCTCTCCAACTTTTGGGATTTTATCTACTCATTGGAGACCATTTCAGGTTTATATAGTACTATCTAGGAAAAATGGTTGGCATAATCCATCACTAAATGATCCCCCTAGATAAGTTCCAAAAACTCTTGGGATCTGTCATAATCCAAGACTTCAGGAGAGTACTGGTCATTGAAGGTAACCTTAAAGTCCTTCCATCTCATCAGGTCATGATTCCCAGATTGAATCACTAATTCCCACCACCTACGGCTGGGACCCTCTAACAGAAATGAGGCACATTTCACCCTGACCTTCTTAGGTGTGTCCAGGAACTTGAACATGCACTTGATCTTCTCAAGACACTCCTCTTTATCCTGGGGTTATGTGCTACCTCGAAAGGTAGGAGGCTTTTTCTTCATAAACTCTTAGGCTTTGTCCTTCCTAGGACCGGACTCATCTTCTCTAGATAGAGCAGGAGTAGGAGAAGGTTCTGCTCCCATTCCTAGAGCTTGGAAATCTTGGACCACAACTTCTACCAACCTCTGATCAAGTAGTGAGGGAGAACTCTCTTCGACTTCATCCCATGGGTGTATGGGAGCTTTTCGGGGAGGCATGTTGCTACAAAAAGGAAATAGTTACAAGATAAAACATAAGTACAAAAATTATTAAAATTTTCCTCAATAACCACAAATATAAATCAATCAAACTTAACACAATAATGAAATAAATAACTACTTCACCCCCACCCAATGTTCATGTGTAGTCTGTAGCCCGCACGTCCCACCTAGAAGTAAAGTCAAACAAAAATCCCAACATCCCATGGCCACACGAGGTCTGTCATGAGAGGTACTATCCAGACACCCTACTCACAACTAGAACATTAATCCCCAATAGTTCTATCTTCTGTCTAACCAGACTCATCCCAAATAATATGACCCAAAGATCTTAACTACCCTTGGATACCATGTTTTTATGAACCAGATCTGGTCACCATCCAAAATGATACCTGAACCAGTCTATAAAAAGTCCCAAAGATTGTTCCCTATCCCCATGGACTGGCACAAGTTTCTAGGTATCATAAATAATGGTATTGGAATTATTTACCTAATTTTAGAAGCATTAAAAATCAACAACAATAAATAAACTGAATATTAAAATCTAGTCCAAACAAGCCTTTAATAAAATTAATAATTGAAATACATAGTTTTAAATGAAACCCCAAGAGGAACAGAACTCAAAAGGAGAAGCAAGTACAACTCAAGAACCACCACATGGAAAGGGGACATCACCCCCAAACCTTCTGCACAACACCACACCCAAAAAAGAAGCTAACAACCTGAACCACCATCTCCAAGGGCCTTGCCGTTACCTGTGCCAAACATTATCAAGTCTACTCACACCCAAGGGTGTAAGTAGGGTTCGATCCTAATCCCAATAGGATTCCACCCAAAAATATTCAGTTTGATAAACATTTTAAGACAAAAACCATGTAAGTTTTTATAAATAGGAAATGCTCGTAACAATTTCTAAAAGATGTAACTTTAAATGAAAACAGCTTTCAAGAGGGAGATTTGGAAGAATGTACACTTTTAAATAAAACACACATGCTATTGTATTTTCCAAAAAAATGTACTTTATTCTGATGGTAAATACAATAAAGCTGATGAGCACTAGTCATGAGAACACTCCTAGTAACTAGCTAGTTGTGGGGACCTAGGTGTAAAGACCCAAAGCTTGACGTACATGGACATTACATTACTTTAGCAGAATACTTAATACATAACAAAAAAAGACACACAAGGACCGTAATAGTTTAGTGTCTTTGGAAACTTGGAATGTATTCTTCTAATCGTGGTGAAAGATCTTCAACATCTCCCATAAAGATCTTCCCCTTTTTTTTCTTACCTAAAACCTTTCTTTATATCCTGGGGAAAAGAAAACATAAAAAGGGTGATCTCAAATGCTCAGTAAGGGTAAGTATGGATAAAATAAAACATACCATATACATTTGGACTTAAAAACATGAACATAATGTTTAAACATCAAAAGCTTGAGAAATGGCACAAAACATGGAAGTACATAAGGCATAGATCATAAAGAAACATTAATAATGATAAAACAGCATGGGAATAAAACATGTAATTGTGGCAACCATTAAGCACATGATATGATTTCCATATTAGCCAAGGCATTGCTGCCAAGACCATCTTAGTGGACAAATTCCCTTTCTGAATCGAGTTCACTCCTCATTCCAGTCCTGTATTACTGAACCGGTTTAACTTGCCATTCCAGCCATATCTATCTCATGAGATATAAATATTTACCCAATGCATTGGAGGGAGATATAGGTCCCACCCATCTCATAATGAAATCATTCTTTCGTGTTCCAAAAAATCATAAATCATACATCATAGCATAACCCATGAAATAAAATGGGATTCTTAAACATCATGCCATCATAACATAATCCATAAACAATTGATATCATTTCATCATAAGAAAATTTAAACCATTTAAATCATAGATAAACTTTACTTGAAACATACACATATGAAATAATGTCATCTTAGATGGAAAATAGTTTTGACAAAACACTTGAAATGAATTCTTGAGGAAAATATCCTTTCTTTTTTAAAATCATTTTCTTTTCACAAAATTCCATGCAATTTTAAAAGATAAGGGTTTTGTTGAAAATAATCATGAAATATTGTAAAGGAATCTTCTTGAAAATGAGGCGTTATGAAACCGTAAAAATCCGTTCACGCCGTATAAGTTAAAAATAACATTCTCCTCGTACTTTTGTCGGAAAAGTCAAAAAGTACCTTATATGGTAACCAAAGGAAAGATTCCATCCATACAATGTGGTAAAAAGTCAATAAAGGTTAAAAATGACTTTAAACATCCATGTAAGAATGGTAAACATTTTATGAAAGAATTTTTAGAAAACATGGTCATGGATGATAAACGTAACCCCAGTAAATACTTACGTATAAGCAATCTCAGATAAAAATGAGATTGAAAATTTATCCCTTACCTTAGGTCCAATTTGCTTCGTAAGTGTCCGAACCTCCTGTATAATGATTTAAATAATGTCATTGACTTATTCCAGAATCATACTCATTGTTATGATATCATATATGGTTCACTTATGACTTTATATTACCCGTTCTTTTGTAAATTCCATGTTAAAGAGCGTTTTGGGTAAAATCGTTTCATTTGTCGTCCGTGTTTTGACTTGTAATTATTCATATGATTACTTAGATCATGATTACTTAATTCCATAATATAAAACATGATTTATATATAATATATATTCAGAATATACATATATATAATAGATCAGTAAATGGAAAGAAATACACCGTTCATGGAGACGGTAGGTCGTACGTACGCATGAACGCTGTTTTCGTTTCCTTATTGAGTTGAATGGAATTAAGTAGATGACATACATATATATACACATAAATCCAGTATCATTATTATTTCATATATTTCATGATTATGTATTATATATACTTTATAATCATTCATGAATGGTTAATGTGGAGAATGAATCTCATCGCGTCGTGGAGACGGTAGTCCGTACGTACGCACGAGCGATGATATCGTTCTCATGATCGTGGAATTGTATTGGAGTGTATGTATACTATTTCAGAATCAATATCACTTTACAATAATCATATATATTTATTATGTACACCATTATACCCATCCAAGTAAGGTGGTGGTGGAAAATAGATTACACCACGGTGTGGAGACGGTATTCCGTACGTACGCACGTGCGGTGATTTCATTTTCCGTAGGATGGATAGATGGTGAAATAGGGTTGTTTCATACTTATAATAACATATCCATATATGAGTTATAATTATGTTATTACTTCATAATGAAACAACCTAAGAAGAAGAAGTGGAAGAAGAAATAAAGTTGAAAGAATCGGTAACGTGCATTACATCTTCTTTGAAGCGCCTCTTTGAGTCCTCCTCTTAGGGAACTAAAATTGGTCTTTGAAGAAGACCAGGACCTCTAGGATGTTGCTAGAGAAGTAGAGAAGAGAATTTGTCTGGGGTTGGCCGAGCTTGAAGGCTCAAAGTGGTGTGAGGAAGAGAGGGAGGAGGTGCCCTTTTATAAGGGAGGAGAGGGGCACCTTTGGAATAACTAAAAAATATTATTTTATTATAGAGTCAAATTCAGTTTTTAATAGTTAAAAATTGATTTATTTCAAATATAAGGTGGTTATGGGTCTAAATCTTCTCATCCAATATAATTTAGACAAGTTTAGGTTCCTATTTTAACCTTATCATTTAGATTTATCATTAAGTTAAATAATTTTACTTTTACTGTGTCTTCTTGTGTTCTTATACTATAATGTTAATAAACTCACTATAACAAGACAAAAGAACCCCAAGTTGTTTATTATTAATATATATAACCTTATCTAAGTCATTTGGCCGAACCTTAGATTTTTAGGAATAAAATAACAATTAATAATATAATATTTGTTTTAAAAACTATTTTATGTCAATTTTGACACTATTTAGTAATTGATTTTTGTGAAAATCATAACAGAATGATTAGTTCAAAAAAAGTTACTTAAATCAATACTAACATGTCATATTAACCTATAAAATTATTGTAATTCATAAAAAGTCTCAAATTACATTTATTTGGGTATTTATAACATCAATTATGTAAATATTTTATAAATAAGATAATTACTGCATCATCTTTGTGTCATAAATAAATTAAATTATTTAATGTCTAAAAATTACAAATAAAATACCATTATGTTGGAAATAGTTTTATCTTTATAATGAATATTTATAGTCCAATTTATCCTATGTATAACCCTATATTAAAAATGATTTTCTTATTAAACTTTGATTTTAACTATTTTAACCCTTCTTTAAATAAATTAATAATAAATGTCTTAATCTAATCCAAGTGGGGCTAAATGGTCATATTTTATTCCTAAGGTTTTTTTTGGTCGAATTACACTTATCCAATAGAATTAAAACATGTGTTATGGTAATAATAATATCATTTTTACCCTTAATTACCCTATTTACTTTTAACCGTGGTAAAAAAAAGTAAAAAGTTACTATTCACCAAAAATTATTTTCATCTCATTGAACCACATTTTACTTACTTAAATCAACCGTGTCTCTCGGATTTTTGAAATTCCACTCACAGAAGCGGTAAAATTAAGTTTTATGAAAAATTCATTTTTTTAACTACCACTTAGTGGTTTCACTATTCATCAAAAAATGAAAGTTTCCAGAAAAATACCAAAAATTAGGCCTAAGCTATATTTGATATTATGAACTCAAAAATGATGTCTATTTTACCAAATTCAAAACATATCAGTTTCATTAATTAATTTAAAAATTAATTCCCGTCGTCAAAACAAATAGCGTGTTCTTAAGAGATAATAACTATCAAAAGATTGAGACTTGTTTATGTCTGGTTTAAATGTGAAATTACATCCAATGACCAACATTGTATTAAATTGTAAAAATATATTCTAAATATACTTTAAAACCACTCAAATTAATAATTTACCACTATTAATTATTTCGATTAAAAAAGTTGTTTTTAATTAAAATTTAGTAATTTTTACTATTCATCAGAATATGAAAGTTATCCGAAAAGTACCAAAATTTCACCTTAGGCTAAATTCGATACTCTGAATCCAAAAATTAAGTCCATTTTGAGAGATAAAATTTCTAAAATTTTAAAAGGTGGTTATTACTATTCATAACGGCTAGTTTTAATAATATTTTAATAGCATATCGTTGTTTAGTGAAACTCGTTATTGCGTACCACACACGCTATCGAGGAAGGTCGTGATTGCGTGTAATGCAAGGCAAGTCAAGGATGCGTGTTGTGCAAGCTCCTTTTGGTGTAGCATACAACACAAGACATTAATGAAATTAAAAAGAATATTTTTCATAAAATCTCGGGGTGTTACACTAGGTATATCGTATCTCGATGTATAAGTAACCATAACCAATATCTTTCTCATGCACAAGACGCTATGAGGGGAAACCCTAATGGCTTAGTGGTCCCCAATATCATCAAATATTAGTTATTATTGTCACCATAAAACTTTCTAAGTGAAATAGGGATGATACCACTATCGGATCACTAGCATACTAGTCTTAGTATGCCCACCTAGATACCCAGGTTTCCCTCTTTGTGATCAATCAAGTTCCACATGTTACAAAATACCAATTGCACATAAAAGTTCTATTTGAACATATAAATACAACTTATGAATCATACACACCCCAAATAGTATAAATACATGTTTCACACCCTTAATGTAATTTATTAAACCCTTTAATGATTTTATAAAACAATTTCAAGAGGTAAGACAATGATTTGCACACAAAATACATTCAAAAATCATTTAATAAGGCTAAACACCCAAAAATACCACACCAAACCATATTTGGAAGAGCTGAAAACATTTTATAAACCAAATCTATGATTAATGAAATAATCCCAAAAGACACAACATGGAATACACATGAAAAACACTCATTTTCATACAAAAATGCTTCTTTAAAGTCAACCACTTAATCAATGCTACCAAAAATAGTTTTCACATAAAAAATGGAATAGTAACATGAAAAAAAAGGTAAATAAAGAATTTTAAATTCATCAAATAATTTCTACACATATAACCACCTACCTTAGATGTCAAAAACCTCAAATCTTTGAGTGAAACTTCAACCGCACCATCACCGCACCACAAGGGGATGAAAACAAACCCTAATTCACAATATTAGACCAAGAAACACTAAATTATACCCTAGGTATGAAACCCTAGTTGTTGGAAATTTGGAACTTCAATATGGAGGAAAGAAACCCTATAGATAATGAAGAAAAACAAAGGAGGAATCACTTACTTAAAGAATGTTGAAGTTCCATCACCAAAAACCCCTTCAAAATTAGGTTCTAAAAGAGATTGAAAAATCTAGGGAGACTTTCAAGGTTGTAAGTGTCAAATAGGGGAAGAAAGGTGCGAGATAGGTTTAATCCTAGAAGGGAAAAAATTTAATAACATAAAAAAATTAATGATCTAGACATTGTACACTGTTTGTCCACACAGTTTAGTAAACCCTATGGCCAAACTGTGTGGCCTATTCTGGACACCCAAAAACCCTCCTTTTCTTTAAAATTTCAAGGGTGCCTAGGGGAAACATAGGGGGAAAGATATTCCAAGAATATAAGATAAAAAATACCTGAAAAGAGGGGCATGGATGTGATAGAGTACCATTATATAGGATCTTGTTTAATCACATCGTGTGGTTTTTTTTCATGAAAACTTTATGACCATCATAACCAATAAAAATATCTTGAGTTATTTAATGTGTCCTAATAATCAATTTAACCACTCAAGAATAAAAAATTTATGTCCATTTAAAAATATTCTCAAATCATTTGAGTGAAAATTCCATCAATTATTTTTATCATTCAATATATTTCAAATCAATAAAATATATCACTAAATTTAGTACCCATAATTTTATAATTTATTTTACTAATAATATGATATTTGATCATTTTTAACATTCCTTTCTTAATTAACATGTTTTTAGAAACCCCTTTCTTTAAAAAAAACATTATTCTACTCATGTTGTGACCTTAACTTATATGAGTTAATATTCTCAATCTAATTTCATTCTTCATTCATTATAAAGACTCAATTCCTATGTTTATATGATTATTTGACACTAAATACGAAAATCATTAATGTTATTCAAGTTTTAAAACCATATATATTGTATGAAATAATGTTATTAGGATCTATATGTTTTTTAATTCATGAAAATATTGATCCAATTTTTACTTTTTCATACTCATCACTTGAAATATAAAAATTAAATTTTGTTTCAATAAAACATGTTTCACCATCTAAATTTGTTAACTATTGATCATTTTCCTAATTTTTTGCATTATCATTCTCAATATTCAATGATATTTTTTTTGTGAAGCACCACGTTCTTCTATTAAAATAGCTTAATATTTTTGGACTATGTTAAATTTATTCTATTTATAAAACCTATATCTTCCTCTATTAGATGTATAACTAAAAAACATTCCTTCAATGAATACTTCTTATAATTTTCCAAAATATATTATTTTTATATTTTTGATGTTGATAATGATAAATAAACTTATTCTACTCAAATATGGAATCATTATAAATAACATCTCATAAATAATTTTTACTAAACTAGATTGAGAAAATAACACTTTTTAATGATGGTGCATATATTTTGTAATTTTTGAAAAATAAATTAATATTTCTATCTCTAAAAACATGGTTTTTCCTTTTTAAATGAAACTTTGTTTTTTTCCTCTTTGATGCTCTATTTTGTTAACAAGTGTGTGAATTAAAATATTATTCCCCTATTCCATGATTCTCAAGATATGACTCAAATAATTCATTTCTTATGTTTGAATATCAAGAATAAATTTCAACTTTTGATGAATGATATATTTTTTCAACCATGTTTATGAACCATTATAAAGTGTTTTCATATGATTATGAATGAATTAAAATTTATAGATAATTTTTTTAGGTCAACATCATATCATAGGGTTTTCTATAGAACATATTATGTAAACCAAAATGAGAGTTGATGTTATAGAAAACTAAAATGTTTATGACCACATCATGGTTCATATATGATGGTTATATTGTAAATTCCTCGAATCATAATAGAGTTTCACCCATTAAAGTTAAAACTATTAGTATGTTTCATTAATCAAGAAAATATGATATTTAATACATTTAGGATTTCATATTGAAAGAAAATAATATTTTTCTAAAACAGTGAGTGAAAATTTTGTCATGGTAAGGAATTTTGAGTGTGGTTAATGATATGGATTGGGATAGTTTGACTAAAAAGACATTGAACTTGTCACATTGTAGTATTGGTCTGAAAAATTTCTCCAGATCAAATTTATAAAGTGTTAATTTTTTGAATGAATTATTTAAACATAAAAAAATATTTTTTTTAATTTTCACAAAGTATTTTGAATGAATTTACATGAAGTTTAAAAAATAAAATACTAATGAAAATATAAAATAGGTAGAAAATATTACATCCATGATCTCTATAAGATATATGTTTTTCCAGTGTGAGGTAGTATCCATGCTCAATCACAAATAGTATTGGTCAGAGAAGTGGAGAAAAGATATATAATGTGTTGGTGCTATAATGATAGAATAGATCTTTAGCACAAGTAGGTGGAAATAGCAGAAGACCGGTGGTCATGCAATTGGGGAGTACCACAAGAGTTTGACACTCATTTTAGAGACCCAAAACTTGATGCACGTGGACATTACATTACTTTTGCGGAATACTTAATACATAACAAAAACAGACACCAAAGGACTGTAATAGTTTAGTGTCTTTGGAAACTCAGAACACAATCTTCTAATCGTGGTGAAAGATCTTCAACATCTCCCATTAAGATCTTCCCCTTTTTGTTTTCTTACCTAAAACCTTTCTTTAAATCCTGGGGAAAAGAAAACATATAAAAGGGTGGGCTCAAATGCTCAGTAAGGGTAAGCATGGAGAAAATAAAACAAATCATATACATTTGAACTTAAATATATGAACATATTATTTAAACATCAAGATCTTGAACAATGACATAAAACATGATAGTGCATAAGGAATAGATCATAAAGAAACATTAATCCTGATAAAATAGCATGAGAATAAAACATGTAATTGTGGCAACCATTAAGCACATGTTATGATTTCCATAATAGCCAAGGCATTGCTGCCAAGACCATCTTAGTGGACAAAGTCCCTTTCTGAATCGAGTTCACTCCTCGTTTCAGTCCTGTAACACTGAACCGGATTAACTTATCATTCCAGCCATGTCTATCTCATGAGATATAAATCTTTACCCAATGCATTGGAGGGATATATAGGCCCCACCCATCTCATAATGAAATCATTCTTACTTGTGCCACAAAATAAACTTAAAACATTCATCATAACCCAAAAAATAAAATGGGTTTCATAAACATTGTCCCATCACCACATAATACATATAAAACAAATGGATATTTCATCATAAGAAAAGTGAAACCATGTAAATCATAGAGACATTATACTTGAAACAAACACATATGAAATAATGTCATCTTATATGGAAAATGGTTTTAATAAAACACTTGAAATGAATTCTTGAGGAAAATAACCTTTCTTCTTCAAAATCATTTTCTTTTCACAAAATTTCATGAAATTTTAAAATAAAAGTATTTTTTTGAAAATAGTCATAAAATCTTATAGAGTAAGGTTCATGAAAATGAGGTGTTATGAAACCGTAAAAATCCATTCATGCCGTATAAGTTAAAAATAACATTCTTCTCGTACTTTTTTCAGAAAATTCAAAAAGTACCTCGTATGGTAAATAAAAGAAATATTCCTTCCATACGATGTGGTAAAAGTAAAAAAATGGTAAGAATGACTTTAAACATACATGGAAGAAAAGTAAACATTTTATGAAAACATTTTGAGAACATATGGACATGGATAATAAACATAACCCCGGTAAATAATTACGAATAAAAAATCTCGGATAAGAATGAGATTGGAATAATTATCCCTTGCCTTAGGTCTGATATGCTTCGTACATATCTGAACCTCATCTTCTTCGACACGCCTCTTTGAAACATCCTCTTAGGGCACTAAAATTGGTCTTTGAAGAAGACCAGGACCTCTAGTATGTTTCTAAGGAGGTTGAGAAGGGAAATCGGCAGGGTTTGGCCGAGCTTCAAGGCTCAAAAGGCTGTGAAGAGAAGTGGGAAGGGGTTCCCTTTTTATAAGCTATGAGAGGGGCACCTTTAGAAATATTAAAAATATTAATTTATAATAAATCTAAACCCAATTAAAAACCACCAAAAATGACTCATATTCAAATATTAGATGAGATATGGTTGTAATCTCATCAACCAATAAAATTTAGACATGTAGGGAATTTAGTTTAAACATTATCAACTTGATTTTTCCTTATTTAATCTATTAAATTTTATTTGTGGTAATAAGATTCTAAATTTTAAATTGTTAAAAATAATTACTTATGTGCTGTGAATTATCTATAATTAGATAATTTATGAAATTTTAGACTATATAAATTTCAATTTATAATTTTTAAATATTTTTGTGATTTTTAAAAAATTTAATAATATGTAATTTTTATAAAATAACAACAGTGTCAATTTTGACACTATTCATTTATTTGAATTTAAATAAAATCCACGCAGAGGATATATTCGAAATAAAATATTTAATAGGTTCCTAACATGTCATAGTAATCTATAAAATTATTTTATCACATTAAATAGTTCATATAATATTTATTTTACTATTTGTAAAACCATTTATTTGATATTTCTCTTAATAAAATAATTACTACAACATTTTTGTATAATTATTAAATATACTTATTTGTTGTATAAAAATTAAAAATAAAATACTATGATGAATATAAATCTTATATATTTCATAATAATATATTTAGTCCGATTTATCTTCTAAAACAAACAAATTTTAAAATGTTATATTTATTAAATTATGAAGGTGACAACTTTGACATCATATAAAATAAAATAATATAAGTGTCATAATCACTTTTATAAGACTCCAAACGGTCATATATTCGTTCATTGTATGCTTATGGTGTATATATACACTACTAATAAGTTTTGGTCAGGTTTGTGAGCCCTTTAATATGTATTACTATTTCAATAAAAACAATATTATTGATTTTTTTACTAAATAAATAATTTCTGCATCATTAATGTATGAGCTAATAAGGTAATTAAATAACTCTTAAAAATTACAAATAAATTACCATGATAAATAAAAACATTTTAGATTTAAAATGAGTATTTATAACCGAATTTATATTCTATATAACCTTATATTAGAAATACTTTAATTATTAAAGTTTGAGTGAGACATATTTCACTTTCCTTTAAATAAAATAAACTAAAGGTCTTAATCACCTCCAAGTGGGTTATAATGGATTCCATTTCGACCCAAATATGAATTAGGACGAAATATAATCATCCAATTGTATTAAGACAAGTTTTAGGGTAATTTTATAATATTATATTTACCCTTAATTACCCGATTTACCTTTTACTATGGTAAATAAAATTTACCGTAGTTACTATTCATAATGCCCAAAAATTAAAAGTAGTATATTAATATAATTTGGACCCACTTATTCCAAATATGGAATCTATTTTTCCAAATTCAATACACAGAAGTTGTAGAAATTAAATTAAAATTAATCTCGTTGTCGAAAGAAAACAGGTTTTTTGTTTAAAACATTACAAAAGATTGAATTGATTTAACTTACGAATTCAATGTAAAATAAATGGTAATGACATAAATTATATTAAATGGTAAAAATATATTCTATTTATACTATAAAACCATTCAATATTATAATTTAACCACATAAATTATTACGATGAAAAAAGTTGTTTTTAATTAAAATATAGCGTGTTTTTACTATTTATTAAAATATGAAAGTTATCAGAATAATATAAAAAATTTATCCAAAGTAAATTTGTATATCCTGATTCCAAATAAGAATTTTATTTTGTCAAATTGAACATATAAACATGTCAAAAACTAGATTCAAAGTGGGTGCGCCATCAAAAGGCGGCAAAACTGCATTTTTTGAAAAATACTCATTTTACCTGAAAAATTTATTTTGTTCACATACCATGTTCTATAAAATGTGTAAGATGAAATAATAATGTTATAAAATTCAAAATTTAGTTAATACTATTCATAACAGCTAGTTCATAATAATATTATAATAATATACCATTGTTTAGTGAAACCCGGTATTGCGTACAACACACGCTATCGAGGAAGGTCGCGATTGCGTGTAATGCAAGTCAGGTCAGGGTTGCGTGTAGTGAAAGACTCCTTTGTTGTTGCGTATAACAAAATCCAACCATATTTCATTTATACATTGAATATATATATGTATATATACACTCAATGTTGCATTGAATAATTACTATCAAACAAACTTGAAATTGTTTTTAACACAATCCAAGATTAGTGTTGCGTATACTGGAAGCTAATAAGGTGTTTCGTATAGTGCAAGATAATCTTGGTGTAGCGTACAACAGAAGATATGAAAGAAATTAAAAATAATATATCTTATAAAATCTCGGGTTGTTACATTCTACCCCACTTAAAATGAATTCCGCCCTCGAAATTCATCGGGGTTATAAATCGTTTACTATTCATAGAAACCCACATCGTAAAAAGGAATACCAAAACTTATCTTTAAAAACTAAAGTATGAAATGTAACGGTTACCCAAATTAACTAATCACTGGTTTTCCACATAGGAGAACATAGGTGAAAAATATGGATATGGAAGAGAAATCTAACCATCAAGTTCTGATGGAGAGTGGTAGAGGACATGGCTATGATAAATCCAACAGTCACAAAGCCATAATTTTTTGATGATCTAAGGTACCATCTAATTCATTGGATATGAGGGCACTAGGATAACATTTTTGGTTTTGAAGATCATTTCCCTAAAGTTGATGAATTAAAAGAAATACTTACATGATTTTGGTTCAATCTCATTGTTGGTCGTTCCTTGGACAATTTCCACTTCATCTCGTAATGAAATGAAGATGAATTTGTCATTCATGATGTGTTAGAAGATCATGTGATAAAATGATGGTTCATTCCATCTGTATCAAACAAAAAGTTAGAAAAAGTTATCAAAAATACATAAGTCCATCTATAGTGAGATTAATCATATATGGTTCCTAAAATGGACTTATACTTCATATCTCATACCACTTAATAAATTAAAACTAATTTATACAGACCAAGGACTTCATGTAGGCTAGTGGTAGGAAATAAAGGCCTATCACACTTCAGTTGTGGGTTCGATTCTCACAACCTTGTCCGACGCGACGGGTTGTCGCTCGTCCTGCAGTTTGTCCTTTTTTTCTAAAACTATACTATCATAATATCAAAAAGCTCTATCCTTAAACAATAATATCCGATGTCCATCTTAATCCATTCCAACCTTTAGGCTTTTCGAAAATAATTCTGTCTAATCTTATAGTATAAAGAGAATGATTACTAAAAAGGTCATATAACAAGCACGTGAATACCATCATTTATCCCTCATATATCACAAGATATATCTTTTTGATCGCATTCCAAACATGTGAATACCTTAATCTTGTATTCTCGGGAAAAATGAATACCCATTGAACCTTACTAAAAACATGAATGCTGTCAAAAGTTAACTCTTTCCACATACCAAAATCCCAAAATTTCAATATACTCAAACTATAGTATCACTTTGTCCTTATATCAGTCATGAGCTCATGAATACTATCAAACATATTATTTTCTCCTTATCCATTCATTATGCACATATCATCTGCTTTCCAAAAATACTTCAGTCACTTTTCATGGTTACCAGTACCATATTCTTATTGAAAACCACAATTGACCAATACATAGATATTCCAATATACCATAAAAGTACCTCAATAACATTATTCTTTAATACAAATACATAAACACTTAAATCCATCATCTTCAATGATTTTCATGGAGTAAGTCCTTCCTTGATTTAGAAGTAACCTCTTAGGTTAGGGCATTGAGTTGGGTAATGCCCATGTTCTCCACAAATAAGACATTGAATTCCATAACAGTCTATCACTCTATGACCCTTTTCTCCACACAGATAACATCTTCCCCTCCATTTGAGGTATTCCTCAAGGTTCTTATTCCCTTCTTTAGAAATCTCAATCTTCCTTTCTCTATGCTCTTCACCATGTGAACATGAATTAAATTCCATATTCCTCTTATTTGATGACTTAGAAATACCACCAAAGTTCACCTTGTTAATCATATATCGTGATGACTGATTCGGCATAATCACAATATCATTCTCTCTAGGCATTACACAATTTTTTTGATCACAATCATGAATTTGTCTATCGGAATCAACGTTAATTGAATTCCTTCTCGTTCCCTCCATTGACTAAAACCAGAAACCATAGTGTAAGAAATAGTTAAAATAACGAGGAACCACATAATCATTAAAATTCACTTATGGGATGTCTAACTTATCACACATTCTTTAATCCATGACACCTTAGGTTCACCCTAGGTTATTCATAATCGTCAACATAACTCTAGGACTATAAACTATAGTTATACTAAACCTTAGGGACATCCCTAGACATACCTTAGAAATATCTCTAGGGATTTCACTAAAGTTTTCGCATCCTGGTTTCCAAAGGTTAACTAAACCTTTCCTCTGATACCAACTGTAGAGACCCAAAGCTTGACGTACATGGACATTACATTACTTTTGCAGAATACTTAATACATAACAAAAATAGACACCAAAGGACCGTAATAGTTTAGTATCTTTGGAAACTCGGAACACAATCTTCTAATCGTGGTGAAAGATCTTCAACATCTCCCATAAAGATCTTCCCCTTTTTGTTTTCTTACCTAAAACCTTTCTTTAAATCCTGGGGAAAAGAAAACATATAAAAGGGTGAGCTCAAATGCTCAGTAATGGTAAGCATGGAGAAAATAAAACAAATCATATACATTTGAACTTAAATACATGAACATGTTATTTAAACATTAAGATCTTGAGTAATGACATAAAACATGGTACTGCGTAAGGAATAGATCATAAAGAAACATTAATCCTGATAAAATAGCATGAGAATAAAACATGTAATTGTGGAAACCATTAAGCACATGTTATTATTTCCATAGTAGCAGAGGCATTGCTGCCAAGACCATCTTAGTGTACAAAGTCCCTTTCTGAATCGAGTTCACTCCTCATTTCAGTCCTGTAACACTGAACCGGATTAACTTATCGTTCCAGCCATGTCTATCTCATGAGATATAAATCTTTACCCAATGCATTAGAGGGAGATATAAGTCACACCCATCTCATAATGAAATAATTCTTACTTGTGCCACAAAATAAACTTAAAACATTCATCATAACCCAAAAAATAAAATGGGTTTCATAAACATCATCCCATCATCACATAATCCATATAAAACAAATGGATATTTCATCATAAGAAAAGTGAAACCATGTAAATCATAGAGACATTATACTTGAAACATACACATGTGAAATAATGTCATCTTAGATGTAAAATGGTTTTAATAAAACACTTGAAATGAATTCTTGAGGAAAATAACCTTTCTTCTTCAAAATCATTTTCTTTTCACAAAATTCCATGCAATTTTAAAAGAAAAGTATTTTGTTGAAAATAGTAATAAAATCTTATAGAGTAAGCTTCATGAAAATGAGGTGTTATGAAACCGTAAAAATACATTCACACTGTATAATTTGAAAATAACATTCTTCTCGTACTTTTTTCAGAAAAGTCAAAAAGTAGCTCGTATGGTAAACAAAAGAAAGATTCCTTCCATACGATGTGGTAAAAGTAAAAAAAGGGTAAGAATGACTTTAAACATACATGGAAGAAAAGTAAACATTTTATGAAAACATTTTGAGAACATATGGACATGGATAATAAAAATAACGCCAGTAAATACTTATGAATAAACAATCTCGGATAAGAATGAGATTGGAATAATTATCCCTTACCTTAGGTCCGATATGTTTCTTACATATCTGAACCTCCTCTTCTTCGACACGCCTCTTTGAAACCTCCTCTTAGGGCACTAAAATTGGTCTTTGAAGAAGACCAGGATCTCTAGTATGTTACTAAGGAGGTTGATAAGGGAAATGGGCAGGGGGTATCTGAGCTTCAAGGCTCAAAAGGGTGTGAAGAGAAGTGGGAAGGGGTTCCCTTTTTATAAGGGAGGAGAGGGGAACCTTTTAAAATCTAAAAAATATTAATTTATAATAAATCTAACCCCACTTAAAAACCACCAAAAATGACTCATATTCGAAGATTAGATGATATAGGGTTGTCATATCATCAACCAATAAAATTTATACATGTAGGGAATTTAGTTTAAACATTATCAACTTGATTTTTCCTTATTTAATCTATTAAATTTTATTTGTGGTAATAAGCTTCTAAATTTTTAATTGTTATAAATAATTATTTATATGCTGTGAATTATCTATAATTAGATAATTTATGACATTTTAGACTATAGGAATTTTAATTTATAATTTTTAAATATTTTTATGATTTTTAAACAATTTAATAATATGTTATTTTTATAAAATAACAATAGTGTCAATTCTAAAACTATTCTTTTATTTGAATTTAAATAAAATCCACACAGAGGATATATTCAAAATAAAATATTTAATAGGTTCCTAACATGTCATAGTAATCTATAAAATTATTGGGGAACATTAAATAGTTCATATAATATTTATTTTACTATTTGTAAAACCATTTATTTGATATTTCTCTTAATAAAATAATTACTACAACATTTTTGTATAATTATTAAATATACTTATTTGTTGTATAAAAATGAAAAATAAAATACTAGGATGAACATAAATCTTCTATATTTCATAAGAATACATTTAGTTGGATTTATCTTCTAAAACACTCAAATTTTAAAATGTTATATTTATTAAATTATGAAGGTGACAACTTTGACATCATATAAAATAAAATAATATAAGTGTCATAATCACTTTTATAAGACTCCAAACGGTCATATATTCGGTCATTGTATACTTATGGTGTGTATATATACACTACTAATAAGTTTTTGTCAGGTTTTTGAGCCCTTTAATATGTATTACTATTTCAATAAAAACAATATTATTAATTTTTTTACTAAATAAATAATTTCTACATCATTAATGTATAAGCTAATAAGGTAATTAAATAACTCTTAAAAATTACAAATAAATTACCATGATAAATAAAAACATTTTAACTTTCAAATGAGTATTTATAACCGAATTTATATTCTATATAACATTATATTAGAAATACTTTAATTATTAAAGTTTGAGTGAGACATATTTCACTTTCCTTTAAATAAAATAAACTAAAGGTCTTAATCACCTCCAAGTGGGTTATAATGGATTCCATTTCGACCCAAATATGACTTAGGACAAAATATAATCATCCAATTGTATTAAGACAAGTTTTAGGGTAATTTTATAATATTATATTTACCCTTAATTACCCGATTTACCTTTTACTATGGTAAATAAAATTTACCGTAGTTACTATTCATAATTCCCAAAAATTAAAAGTAGTCTATTAATATAATTTGGACCCACTGATTCCAAATATGGAATCCATTTTTTCAAATTCAATACACAGAAGTTGTAGAAATTAAATTAAAATTAATCCCGTTGTCGAAAGAAAACGGGTTTTTTGTTTAAAACATTGCAAAAGATTGAATTGATTTAACCTACGAATTCAATGTAAAATCAATGGTAATGACATACATTATATTAAATTGTAAAAATATATTCTATTTATACTTGAAAACCATTCAATATTATAATTTAACCACATAAATTATTACGATGAAAAAAGTTGTTTTTAATTAAAATATAGCGTGTTTTTACTATTTATTAAAATATGAAAGTTATCAGAATAATATGAAAAATTTATCCAAAATAAATTTTTATATCCTGATTCCAAATAAGAATTTTATTTTGTCAAATTTAACTTATAAACATGTCAAAAACTATATTTAATGTGGGTGCGCCATCAAAAGGCGGAAAAACTGCATTTTTTGAAAAATACTAATTTTACCCGAAAAAATTATTTTGTTCACATAACATGTTCTAGAAAATGTGTAAGATGAAATAATAATGTTATAAAATTCAAAATTTAGTTAATACTATTAATAACATCTAGTTCATAATAATATTATAATAATATATCGTTGTTTAATGAAACCTGGTATTGCGTACAACACACATTATCAAGGAAGGTCGTGATTGCATGTAATACAAGCCAGGTCAGGGTTGCGTGTAGTGAAAGACTTCTTTTTTGTTGCGTATAACAAAATCCAACCATATTTAATTTATACATTGAATATATATATATATATATATGTATATATACACTCAATGTTGCATTGAATAATTACTATCAAACAAACTTGAAATCGTTTTTAACACGATCCAAGATTAGTGTTGCGTATACTGGAAGCTAATACGGTGTTGCGTATAGCGCAAGATAATCTTGGTGTAGCATACAACAGAAGATATGAAATAAATTAAAAAGAATATATCTTATAAAATCTTGGGTTGTTACACTCATACTTGGTGCAATGAGTTTGAGATAAAAGTAGAAATCTAGGTTAATGTTTGACATTTGACTCAAACAAATCATGGAACTAGTCAACATAAATAAAATTTATTTTATTTTGGAATATGAAGATAGTCACACCATGGACTTCAAAAACCATGCTCATGGTCAATAAAAATTTTCCTACAATTTTTCATCACACCATGGAGTTTGGTGTTTATAATTAAGAGTATACCAATGAAAAATGGGGAAGCCTATCTCATTTATGTTTCTTATAATGGTAGTCTTGGGTACAAGATTTTGTTTGACAAGATAATTAAAAATTATTTTCTTCTAGAGACCATACTATGATTGGTGTTGGGATAGATGTTTCAATTACCTTCATGGAATGGGAAGGACCACAATGAAACATTCATATTAGTGAGGATCCAAAAATTTTAATTTTTTTTTTACATGTATGTGTACAATTATCAAGTTAAGATAGTGGTATCTTAGTGATGAAGATTACAAGAATTCTCTTCTAATCTATATATGAACATTCTGTGTCACAAATTTTATAAGAGGACAGTGTGAACATGAAGGTTAAAATAAACTTCATTTTTGATATATTAGTATGGAAACTTCCTAAAATTAATTTATGTAGATAATTATAATTAATGAAGAATGATATAGGGGGATTGTGGAGGGATCCATGGTTATTTATTTCTATATTGAATAAAAATAATTTCTAAAAAACTTATAGAGAAATATCTATGAGGAAAATTAATGTGAATAAATATATGATAAGAAAGACTCATGTTGGGTGTTTTTCAAAGGTGTGTATAAAATCATTAAAAAAATGGTCATTCTATGATTTTTAGGAGGAAAAAAATATAAATAAACATATAAATACTTGAGAAAACTGATTTATCAAATCATGATTATCTAATGTTGAAGTTCATGAAGAAGACAACACATTATTTTTTTATGCTCTTAATGGATCAAGAGGATGATGAATATCAAAAGTTGAAGAAATATCTCATATCCATATGGTTATATTTTTTATTTCATTAAGATTATTTTCAAATACAATGTGTTATTAATTTATATAGGGATGTTGAGTATGTGTTGGAAAATAAATGGCTATAGGATAATACCTAGCCTACCATCTTGTAATTGATTATAAAAATATATGTTGAACAACTATGGACTGGGATAGAAACTGAATGTAGCATTAAGCTGGTTACCACCCTAGGATAAAATATTTTAAACATTTCTTATTCCTTAACTAATTTTATTTCCATTTAATTTTGGTAATCATAAGTTAATTTTTTGGATATATTCTTTATTAAATTATAGAAGATTTTAATTTAAAATAGAAATAATTTATAAGAGATTTTCACTATTGGTTCAACCCCCCCCCTGCCCTAAATGATCCTTTAATTTCTATGTAATATTAATTAGTTTCTGATAATATAAGTTCTTATATAATTATTAGAAAATCATGTGAGTGAAAATTTTCATTTCATTTAACAAAAGTGGTTTTCCCACCTTTGAAGAAAAAATACCGTTGTTGGAAAAATTAGATGTTTTCATATCATCTATTTGTTTACTTGGAGGTTGTTAATACTACAACTATGGTATTTATACCAAATTAATTAAATTATCATATGTTATTTTATTAAAAATTAAATCATAATGTTGATCAAAAGGTAATAAATTTTATTTTAATGTATCTAATAAAAAAATATTATGCAAAACTAATGGTGTTTTAAACAGTGATTTCAATCTTGGAGAATATGGAAAGAAGATATGAATGGATTGATAAAGTTAAAATGGAAATAATTAACTATAGAGAAACATATTTGTATATATTATCTTTGGTGTTAAAGAAACAATTTATTATTATTTTATTATGGTAAATCAAATAGTTAGAAACATCAAAGGTTATGCTTAAATATTGAAGGATTATAAAGTTGTGATGAAATTAGTAAGAACTTGTCTGAATTGTTTTCATCAAAAGATCTATTTTCTTAATAAAATAGATTAAAATAAACCTAATTAACTACGTAATATTCCTTTTAGAATATTAGATAAGAAAAATCAATAATTTATATATAAAAATGAATAAGAAATAATGTTTCAAAAATTGAGAAAATTAAAAAATCAAGATGCAGAATACAAATATTTCTGTGACTATGATGATAATAAAGATAAATATCAACACTATAAATGGATCATGGTTTTGATCACTGATAATTTTAGAAAATTAAAAGAAAATATAAAGGTAATATTCCCCTAAAATTATTTAACTATTGTAGTATTTTACATTATTCCATAAAATTATTAATGATTAAGAGAGATAAATATGAGGTAGAAGAAAAATGTAAAAAATATAACAATAATTAATATAGTAAAAATTCAAAAGATATAAAAATAATAATGAAATATTATAAAGATTTTTAAAATAATAAAGGTATGAAATTTGGAAATTTTTTAAGAAGATAATCACTCTTCATCTAGAATCCAATCAAAGGATGAATCTCTTGAGAATTTCAAAAACCTCATGTATCATGTTAAGATGAATGATTAGTATACATGTTGTGAATAAGAAGTAGGTAAATAAATTTATATGGAAAATATACTAAAGGATAAAATGAAATCATGTATTTAGTAGAATAAAAATATGAATTAGGAAATCAAATTGATGAAGAAAGATTATGCAATAAAAAATAAAGGTAGAAAAGAGTTCTTAAAATAGGAACATAACTCGTGGATGAAATCAATAAATCCAATTTAAAAGTATCTAAATATGAAAATATCATAACATTTGTTAAATAAGAAATATATTTCAAAGAACAATAGATTCAAAAGATATAATAAAAATTTCTTACAACTAAAAATGAATAGAATTGGATGGAAGATGATTTCAATAAGTCTTTTAAAATCACTTATTATTCCTCAATGGCTTTCAAATTTGTGTGCTCAAAAGTGGATTTTAAATTTTTAATTATTAAATTCCAATAAAACCCTATTTTTAATAATATTTAGGGATCAATCTCTAAAGATATAAATTTTTTCAATAAAAAAGGTAATGAAAAACCCACATCTATATTAAAAAAATAAATGAAGTCTCTTGAAAATTAGGTTTGTTAATATAGAAAAAATTCCAGAGAATGAAAATTCAACAATAAAAATATTCTAGGAATTTTTTTATCAATATAGAATATTTTAATTTAAAAGGTATTACTATTTAAATAGATTTTATGAGAATAATAATTATTTATTTTGGATAAATATTCAATTACCATCATGAAATAATGAATTCTTGGAGAGACATTCTACAAAAAATAGAATAAGAACTCAAAAAAAGATGTTTTTTTTTAAAAAATATCATCTTATTTCTCTGTATAGAATATGTATAAATATATAGAATAACTATGTTATAGGTATGAATAATAGAATCACTATTTTAATGAATTTATGACTAATATTCCAAAGAATATTTACTACAGTGAAAATGGAAGAAAATTTAGATGGTTAACCTAGAAGAAACATATCTCATTTTAGAAGTTACATTGGATTATTTTAATAATTGAAATAAATAAATTGTCAAAATTGGTTTTTTGTTACATTTGACTAGTGATAGAATAATTATAAACAACATTATAGAACATTGTAACACTCATGAAAAATTGAAAATTAGTTTATTAAATGTTACAACTCATGTAAACAAGGTGAACCATTATATTTGGGAGCCTGCGTTATTATAACCCCACATTTATACAAGCTTAGACTTGAGTATTCTTCAGATGGGTGACCTCCTGGGAAGTTTCCTTGTGTGTTTCTGAGTGAGTACAAAGAAAATTGAAAAATAAGATGTGTTTTCATGTTGGTAAATTCATTAATCTACCAATTACTAGAGTAGGTAATAGCATGTGGTTCTCTAGGAAGGAAATAAAGGTACTACAGGAGACCCATGGGGTTATATAGATAGTTTAATAGCCCAAGGAGTTTATATTGTGATAAATGGTATCAAATCTAATACCCTCCCATAATTGTTGTTATTGGGTTTGAGGTGTGGGATCTATAATAGATATGTTTTTCATTAAATGAGTAGATAGTGTGGTACCCCATTAAATATGAAACATAATATAATAGAATAAACTATTCATGTCAACAAGTTATACCTATATTTTTGGGACTTTATAGAATTTGAACACCACAGTTAAATGAGTTTATTCTAGAGTAGTTATAGGATGGGTGTTCTCTAGTGATGTTTCCTGGGGTCAGTGTGAGTGAGAAAAAGAACACTGAAAGAAACTTTTTTTGCATGTGGGGACATTTATAAGTTTGATAAGTGACCCTAGTGGGTAATATCATATAGTGTGTTAGGAAGGAATATAATGTATTATAGGAGACCGATGGGGTTCTATTACCTACATCACACCCTAGGGAGGTCGGTTCATGAAAAAATGATAGAGGATACATGAAATTTTTTAATGAAATTTCACTAAAAATTAGAGTTTCAACTATTAAAATTAAATCTAGAATTATGGAATGAATATATGTTCTATTTGTTAAGGGAAATAAACAACAAATTTTTAGCATGATCAAGTTATGTAAGGATAAAAATATTTTATTCATGAATGATGTATGTATCCTTAAAGACTCAATTGAGGGAAGAGTTATTACCATTGGTGAGAGAAAAAATAGAAATCATGTTAAATTTGTGATCCAACCAATGAATTGTATATGAAGTCCAATGATGAGAATATGTTAAGGAATATAGGTTTTAACAACCGTGTCAAATAAAATTTTAGTAAAATATGAAAAAATGAACCGGTGAGAGACATATCCCTCTAGAAGAGTGAAATAGAATCTATGTGTGAAACATACTAAAAAAGATAAAATGTTCTAATATACTCATTTTTATATCTATATTAAATATTTAATTCCATATGTTTTAATCCACACTAACTTATGTGGGTTAATGATAAAAAATTATACTAGTGGTTATTTTTATTTATTTTATTCATTTATGATTACACCTGATCGAATAAAGTAATGTTCATCAAATCCAAAGAACAAGTAATAATTATATTAAAAATATATCTAATGTTAGTTTAAAAGGATTTTGTGTTTACATAAAAATTTAGAAATATGATAATGGAAGATAATATATTGTTTTTTCGTTAAAAAAATACATTGTAATAAATAGAATAAAGAATAAATATTAGGCACCCTAAACACCCCAACAAAAAGGAATGGATAAGAGGAGAGATGGATGTATTGTTGATATGGGAATAACTATTTGGGCTAAGAAAAAAATAAAAATTATTTTGGGGAGAAGTTATTTATAAATCTATTCACATAAAAAATAATTTTTTTTTGAGGTCTGACATACATATGAAAACTTATGTGATATGGTATAATAAAAAAACCAAAATTTAATTACTTTAAAGTGTATGAAATTATTAGATTTATGATGATCAAGAATAAAAAACTATGTGCATTTTAAAGGAACATTAAATAATGAACTTTTATGAGAAACTTGTCAAATTTTAGAGGTTTTAAATGCTATAATAAAATGATCCAGAAAACATTTTGAATTCATTGATGGGAAATTAAATGAGAATACTGAAAAATATGAAGTTAAAATTTATTTACTTATTCAAAATTATTTGGGATAAATATTTAATATTTCAATATAGTTATTTAAATAATAACCAAAAAACATACCAAATTCTATTTAAGATAAATAATAATAATATAATGATTAAGATGGTGTTTTGAAAAATAAAACATGAGATTTCATTAACTGAATAATCATATTGATTTAGGAAAAATCATTGTCACTCAAGAGGCTCATGTTCAGTGAAAACAAGGATGAGACTTGAAAATCAATCAATTATTATGTCATAATTCCATGCAAAATGAATAGAAGAAGAAATGTATCATTAAGAGTAGATTGATATTATGAATGAATAACTTGTTTCAATTGATAATAACTACACATCAGTGCTTGTTTGAAGACCAAAGAATAAAAATTTGATGATCCCAAAGTGGGTTTTTAGAATAAAATTGATTGATAAAGGTGAAGAGATAAGAAAATAAATCAGATTATATTTTATTGGTTATTTATAGATGTATGGTATTGATTCAAATTATACCTTTTAACTAGTAGATAGGATAAAATATATCTAAATATTTATTTTAGTGGCTACTCATATGAATTAAAAAGTATATCAAGAGAATTATAAGTTAAAAATATTGATTGAGGATCAAGAATAAAAAGAATAATTTTTTATTAGAAGTCTATATGGATTCATTATAGATAAATATAAAAACATGGTTTCTATACATAAAAAATATTTATATGGCATAAAATAGGATATCAGGGTTATGTATTCTGAATTTAATGTTTATCTAAAAAATTAATTTCACTAATTTAATGCTTGATAAAAACCATTTTGAGAATAAATTAACCATGATTACTCTTATAGTCATAGTCAATATTAATTATATTATATTTAATGGAGTAAAATAGACTACTTGTGATAATTTTGTTCATAAAATGAAAATTAATTTTTGATATTTAAATTCTATGATAAATGAACAATATTTTTAGACTCTATATTACTGATAAAAATTATTAGATCTTCTTTTTCTAAGAAAAATATCAAAGAGATTTTTTAAAAATGTTTCTCATAGTGATTTGAAATTATTTTCAACAAAAAAATTAGTTGGATCAAAGGAAAATAAAATATGAAATTAAAATTAGTGTTAATAAAAAATAATTTTGATGAATCAATTAAATATTTCATTATCAAATTTCTTTAATTACATATATAGTGTATATAGTGTCTCTTTGTGAATGATTTAAAAGAGACCCAAAATAGTCATATCATCATGAGATTAAAGGAATTATGAAATATGTCAAAGGTACATAGAATTATGACATTATTTATATAAATAAATCAGACCTAAACATATATTCCTTCAAATATATGGACTATGTATGATATTTTAATGATATAAAGTCAAAATGCAGTGGATCATTTATTATATATGAGATTATTATGAAATGGTATAGTAAGATATATAGCTTAGCTTCTTTTAGAATGATAGGTAAATAGTAAATTTTCACAATACATACATATACATAGATAATATGGATGTAGTTATATCCATAAGATCTGAAATTAGATGTGAGGGGGCATATAAGATTTCATGTTATAATCATATTTCAATTGATCTCTTCAAAACCCCGTGAATTTCTCCAAATCAAAACACATTGAGATTAGGAATCATTTCGTTAATGATAATGTAAAAAAATGTGATGTGAACATGAATATAATTTCCCAAAATATCAGATTACATATATTTGTGAAATGAATTTCTATAAGAGATACTTGAGGAGTCGAAGTTGATACTAAAATTTTAGACATCCCCCATCACTTGAGAAATTTTAACTAGAACTCCCAATGGGATTTATATTATTTTGTTATGGGGGAGGGAAAGTTTATTCTTATTGTTCAAAGGGGGGTAGGTTCTACTCTTTATATACTAATATAAAGTAATTTTTACTTTAAATTAGTGTTGGAGAAGTTTAATGAGTGACATATTGATTTGGAAAATATCATAATCACATTGCCAAATAAATTTCTTTTAATCAAGCAATGGAATTATCTCAAAAACATTAACATATCTATCTATGTGGTATTAAAATATTTCTCATTTTAGAAATGATAATATATGATCTTTTTTAGTTTAATTTTTGTGTTTCTGAAATAAATTCTTGAGTTTGACAAAAAATGTAAATGGGGATATTGAAGAACATCATAGAATTGTTGAATAAGGTTTCATTTTTTCAAAAATGTTAAAGACTAAATAGAAAGAGTTTTGTGATTGTTATGCATGAATATTAAGTTATAGATAGGTTTATAAGGTGGTAGTGTGATTTTAAGGCCTTATATAGTAAATTTATGTTCAACCAACATGATATTTGATGTTTTTGGAAACATAAATAGAGAATCTGAAATCAAGGTCAGTATACAGTTTGTTTTTTTTAATGTCCTAAAATCATCAATGATTTATTCCCTAAAAAGTCAAAATTATTTGGTTGTTGTATAAAGTTTTAAATGGGGAGAATAATACCATAGAGGATGTCATGGTGAAATAAGTAATCTCTCTCTAAAATGTTTAGTTTACTACAAGTCATTGTTGAATGTGTTTTTGAGAGATGTTCCTGAAGAATATTTTTTGTAGGTGGATTATAATGACATTCAACATGCTATGGTGTTTCCTTTTTCTGAATAAGTGTTCTATATCAAAATGAGATGATGGAAATTTTTTAAATGTATGATTTAAACATAATAAATGTATTTTTGTTTGATAAAATTATTTTGAATGAGTTTGGAGGATCCTGGATAAATATAAAATTTAAGAAATGAAATAAAATGAGTAAAAATTATTCTAGTGAAGATAGTAGTAGAAGCTAGGCTCTACAAAAATGAGGTATATACTAGGATCAAACATATTTATCCTATGTGGTAGAAGATGATTAGAATGCCTAAATGGGTCAGTACATCCATGTGAAAACAAAGAGCTGACAATGGGATGCACCAACAATAATGGACATGTGGACAGTGTAATATACACTTTTAAGTACTTTGAAATTCAACATAAATTTGAATTTTTTATTTTTGGAAATTAGTGATGGGTAAATTGGTAATTTACCAAAAAAAATATCCTAGATAATTTTTTTATCATTCCATTGATCCCACAATGGGGGTTTTACCCATCGTCTTGATCTTGGTTACATTTCAAGCTAGTGCATTTTTCAGAGTATTGTAATATTTATTAACTTAAATATTTCTTAATATATCTAAATAAATGTTTACATACCCTAAATTATATATCATATTAAAATTATAACTTTTCTTTTGAGTTTGGAATGGGGGTGTTTTACCTATGTGAGTTATAAACTCTTCTCGTGATCGGTGTCCTGAGGTGGGTGTTTAAATGGTTATTTTAATTAGATAAAATTAATGAAATTGATTTAATTTTGTTAATAATATTTCCCCCATTTTATTAAAATTCGTTTAATGAAAATAATAATGGATACATACATTAGAAGTTATGTTCAAGACAACATCGAAAAGGAGGGATATATGGGTGGATCTTGATTGAGAGCTCGATCATAGATAGACAAATATTTGATGGAATACGATGGTTATTCCAAGCATAAAAATTTAGATATTTATATTCAAGTTTGGATGATTATTTTTTCCCCTGCATACCCATTTAGTAGTTGATTATTTGTTTTTATGTTGATTTTGGGCTATTCTAGTTGGCTGAGGACCGTTTTCGAGTATTTGGGGAGTTAAATATCATGAAAATAAATTGTTGTTTTTTTAATGAATTCTGAAACTCTATTTTTTTAGGCATATTTACGGTATATGAATATGAATAAAACATTTTTAGTATGTTTTTTATTAATTTATATTTATTATTATTATATTTTCTTCAATAGAGATACCTCTACATGATGGTAACATACATTACCATTATGTAGCAGTTGTGAAGCTGCATGAGGATAATACATGTTGCCCTTATGCAGTGGAAAATATATGTAAGTGTAACTAGTTTTTCATATACACACTGGCGGATCTATATAAGGGTAACTTATGATTCCCTTTTATAAGGAACCCCCACTGCTCTGTAACAATAGACAAAATTTTGGATATAATATAAAAAGGTAAGCTTTATTCAACCTTCATAGGAAATTATTTTAAGGTACAATAATTGGTTTTGGGGAGAATAATTGAAAAGTTATTCCATATAAATTATTTGGAAAAATAATTATAAAATAAATTGTGAAGTTATTTTATAATTGATGAAGAATGGAATGTGGTTATATTTTTTTCAATTTGAAAGGTGGGAAGTGGTTTCTTAAATGATCCTTAAATTAATTAAGTATTTGGATTTAGTTAAAGATAGAATGGTTGATAATAACTAACTATAAATAAATTTTTGAAGTAATTAATTATTAAGTTTTTTTAGAATAATTTTATAATTAATTAATATATTGTATAATGATTTAGGGACTTGTATTTATGGATGTCGACCATTCGGTCATACGAGCATCGGTGAGGTGTGTCGAGCTTTACTTATAAAGGGAATAACTATATGTATGATGTAGGGGGTCCCTTAATAATTAACCCTTTATTAAATGAATGTATTGTATATATTTAATTTGATATGTGGCATATCCATCAACATATGATATACATTTTAATATGTTTCATTTTATTAATTAAATGATTTGGTTTTTTAAGAAAAATATTATTATAGTAATTGAACAAAGTGTAAATTCTAGGACTGACCATGTGAACTATCTAGATGCATGAACATTGATGGTTGAGGCCTTGACTATAAATGTATAACTTGTGATATGTGGACCTCAATGATGAGAATTTAGTGGGATGAGGGATTTTTTGTTCCATATTATTGATTCCCTTAGATCTTGTGAGTAGGGGTGCATGAAGTAGTAGAAATTATATTCATGAGTAAGCCATGTTATGACCTTGAGATGCATCAAAACCGTCATGAGGGATTAGATTGTTGTGGGGAGATGGTTCCTAACCCACCAATATATGAGTACCATGTATAAATTTCTTATATATTTTGATGATAGTTTAGGTGAATAGAATGACCTAGGATGATGTGACATCCCGAACCTGGATGTCACTTAACGGGTGCCTCGAGCCTGGTGGTCACATGGCCTCAAGCACATCTTCCCGAACACCAGAGGCTGCTGACTAGCAGCAATGGCCTAGGGTGTGTTTTTGGGAATACAATTCTATCATTAGTAGAGTGTAGCACAACGGAAGTAATATAAAGGAATAGTAAATAGCAGAAGAAGTATAAATAAATAGAATAAGCAAATAGATGTAATGGATAAACAATAATAATAATAACTGTATCAACTGGAATAGTGATGATGTAATGTCATGTCACTAGAAAACTAGAAAGCATGGATACAAGATAATAGGCATAACATGTTCCACAAAGTGAAAGAAAACAAAGACTACTCCAATCATCATGAGATCTTACTCAGTCATCTGCTATTAAGATCCATCCTATCAGTACACAATCAAGTATTGGAAGCTACATGATTCCCTTTGTCAATAACTACAACCATGTAATCAACCCTGGGTACCAAACGACACCCAGAGAGGGTGTGAGATAAATCTCAATGGGCCACCACCAATGGTGTCTATAACATCCGACCTGTGTAATGGAATATAATAGTGTGTAGGCATATATATATAAGTAAATAAAGAAATACAATATAACTAAATAATCAAGTACTTGATTCAGCCCTTGGCTGGTGTCTGAACATGTAACCAGTTCATTTTAATTAAGAAATTACTATTTAATGTTAATAGGCCACTTGAGGCATAGCCAGCACTGACATCACCTCATGATAGTATAAGTAGTGAAGGTCCCAATACATAACAAGGCAACCTGAAAAAGATATTCAGTGAGGGAGTTCTAGGGTAATAACCAAGGAAATGTAAATCTCACAGATTGCTAACTCAGTAGTATCTGATTTTAGATAAGGGGTAAGAGTGTAATCCAAGTTATGCAATCCAAGGCATTCCATAATAAGGCTCCTACCGATTATAAGGTGATCAACCAAGGTAAAACTGAGCTAATCAAAGATAGGACCCTATGGTATTTCACCATGGCACCTACTAGTCAAAGATGGAACCAAGGAGTGTATCTGAGGTATCATGTAATTATGAAAATGTCCCTACGGTAGTATAATGAGCATCCAAGGAATAGAAAAGAACCAAAATCTAGGTGGGTATCAACCTAAGAAACTTGTATCCTTTAATCAGAATGGGGTTCTCAAGACCAAAGGTATTCTTCTATTAAAATCCAAGGCGAGCTTGAGTCAGTCTATTTCTATTTGATATTATAATCATGTAATAATTCATTTGGTTCAATTCTTTCCTTCCATTAGTATTGATTGGTCAAGTAGAGTTGAAACCATTTATTTATTGGTCCAAGCCTTGTCTTCCATTAGTGTGGATATGCTAAGTAGCATTTCAACCATTTAATCAAGACTTAATTAACCATTAATTCATATTCAATTAGAGAGGTTCACTACACTACCTTCCATTAACATGGATAGTGGTTATACGAACATGTAACCTTTATTAAATCTCATTTATTAAGGCCAAGTTATATACTTAGTATAATTTCCATTTCACATTTCACATTTAATAATAATTTGGAAGAAATTAACTTAGACGGGTCAAGTGGTTAGCATACATGGTATATGCCATTATGAAATTCTCATTAACAACAATTCATTTATTATAGAAGGCTCGCCTTTAGGATGGTCAAGCAAAGGCACACCCGAATGGTGGCTCAAACATGTCGAAACACTAAAAACCCAATTATGGAATAACCTTCGACATAGGGAAGATTGAGTTGTGGGTGCAACCAATAACAACTAATCACATATTTATAAAGATCATAATCATATGATTCTAACGAGTATAATCACAGCATGTAACTTTAATAAACAGTTTCCAACGAAATAAGTGGGGCCCACCTGAACATTCCAAAATCAATGAACTTTAGGGATATGTTGTAGACCACCCAACTTAGGGTTGTATGATCCTTCTCCTCTAGTATCGACCCTTGATTTTCCTTGGATCAGAGTAGATGTAAGAAAAAGTGAAAAACACTCACATGGAGATTACTAGGTCGAGAGTGAAAGAGAATAAGAATAGATAAAGAGGACTTGAGTACTTACTATTTTTCATCCAATGTGATAAACAGAAGCTTTATCAGATACCGGAAAAAGGAGATCTCTTTATTCTATGTTTAGATCTTCAAAATCTCCAAAAAGAGATAGAATTAGGTCAATCCCGCATAAACTAAGAAGAGGGAGGAAGGAGTTGTATTAATAGACTATTAAGGGAATTTTAGAAATTTTACATAGGTTTTTAGCCTACACGTAGTTTTTCCACATGGTTTTTCAAACCGTTCATAAACCGTGTGAGATAGTTATGCATGAAAAGACATCCTCTGCATGGTTTGGTCAAACCGTGCACAATCCATGCACGAGCACCTGGGGAAAAGGGGGAATTTGCATGGTTAGGTTGCATGTCCATGCGCCAACCATACAAGGTGGCACTATCCAAAAAAACATAATCTGCATGGTTTGGAAAACCATGTGGAAATCCTGCACAGTTTACTCTAAATCATGCATAGAGTCTCTTTCCTCCAAAAAGGCGGGTTTTAGGCTTCAAACAATCCCCGAACACCCTCAAAAACTTTACTAACTCATTAGGAATCCATATTAGGTCCAAATTATATATTTAGACTGAAAAAATATAGTATCCATACCTTAGTGAAAAACCAGGTTCTTACAGTCTTCCCCCCTTAAAATAACTCACCCCTGAGTTTTCCTTCCAAGGGCAAGGAAACACTGTCTGCGAACAGATATATCCATTGGGCATGTGCATCGGCTTCCCTCTCCCAAGTATTGTCCTGTACTCATCCATGCTTCTATATCACCTGTACGAGAGGGAAAAACTTTCCTCTGAGAGCCTTCGTGCTTCAGTCAACGATGCGTACTAGATACTCCTCAAATGTAGCATCTAATTCTAACTCAACTTTATCAGGATCAAAGGTATGAGATGGGTCAACATGATATTAGTGAATCTATTAGATGTGAAAGAAATTGTGCATGGAACGGTACCTCTAAGGTAGTAGTAACTGATAGGCTATCGTCTCAACTCTCTCTAGAATATCAAATGGCCCAACGTAGCGAGGTGACAGCTTTCCCTGCTTTCTTAACCATCTATTCCCTAGCCTAAATACCTGAAGAAAAACATGATCTGCAAAATTGAACTCAAGAGGTCATCAATAGCGATCGGCATAAGATTTATGTCTAGAATAAGCAGTGGTAATATGCTTCCTGATCAGCTGAACCTATTCTGAAGTATTCTGAACGAGACAAGGACCTAGTAGGGTTGCATCACCTACCTCTAACCAGCACAAGGGTGAACAGAATAGCCTACCATATAAGTCCTCAAAAGTATCCATCTGAATCATTTCCTGAAAACTATTATTATAAGAAAACTTGATGAGAGGGATATACTTCTCCCAAGAACCATTGAAATCAAGGAAACATACTCAGAGCATATCCTCTAGAACCTCTATCGTCTGTTCCAATTTTTCATCAGTCTGATGGTGAAAAGATATGCTTAAAAGCACCTAAGTCCCCATAGATTTTTGAAAACCCTACTAGAATTGTGAAGTGAAACGAGCATCCCTAACTTAAATTATAGTATGTGAAACCCTATGTAGTCATATAATCTCAAAGATATATAGTCTTCCCATCTCAAAAACTAAGAAATTCTCCCAAATAGAAATAAAGTGGGATGATTTAATTAGTTGGTCAATGACCACCCAGATAACATCACTACCTCTCAATGACCTAGGTAAGTCGACTTTGAAATCCATAGAAACATCTTCCTATTTCCATTTTGATACTAGAAGTGGATGTAACAAGTCTGTAGGTCTCTAGTGCTCTGCCTTCACCTACTGACAGGTGGAACACCTGGTGATGAAACCTAAAATCTGACGTTTCATCCCAGGCAACCAATACCGGTGTTGTATATCTCGATACATCTTCAAGATGCCGAGATAAACTACCCACTGGGAAGCGTGGGAATCTTTCATCAACTCCTCTCTCACATCTGTAGGAACCCATATACATCCATATAGACATAGGATATCGTCTATGTCCATAGACTAATCCGGAGGTGGCTTATCTCCTGATATACTCTCACGGAGAACCAAACCTTAAGGATATGAAAACTGCCTACTCTTCACCTTATTAAGGATAGAAGATGTAACTATTAAGGCTGAGAGGTAAGACTACTTCTGAATATCATGAAACTAAATATGAAGTTTAGAAAAGAGGGCCATTAACTTTCATTCATCACTGGCTTCATGTACGGCATGTGTTTGAGTTTTCTGACTCAGTGCATCAGCAACCACATTGACCTTTCCAAGCATATAGGCAAGCAAAAAATCAAAGTTTTGTAGATATTAAACCCATATTTGTTGTCAAAAGTTCATGTCAGGCTGAGAAAATATATACTTGAGGATTTTGTGATATGTATACACCACAAAGTGATCACCCAAGAGATAATGTCTCCAGCAACGTAAGGCATGGAAAACTACTGCTATCTCGAGGTCGTGCATCAGGTAATTATCTCATGAGGCCTCAACTTCCAAGATCTGTATGAAAAAACTTTGTCTTCCTGCATCAACACTACTCCTAGACCAATGCCTAATGAATTGCAGAAGGCAATATAACCTTTTCTAAGTTCTGAAAGAATCAGAATAGGTTTTGAGACAAGCCTCTCTTTTAGATCCTGAAAGGCTTTCTCACATACTTCTGACCACAAAAACTTAACAACCTTCTTTGTAAGTTTAGTAATAGGTGAAGAAAGATGTGAGAGAAGTCATATATAAAACACTTGTAATATCCAGAAAGCCCTAAGAAACTTCTAATATCAAACACGTTCTTGGGATTCTCACAGGAAACTACAACACTAACCTTTTCAAGGTCAACAGATACTCCTGATTCTAAAATAATATAACCTAAGAAGTAGAAATTTTCAATCTAGAAGTTGCATTTATCAATCTTGGAATAAACTTGATGTTCTCTCAGTGCACTCAAAAAATATCTAGATGTTTGGCATGGTCATTACGAGTGCAAGAATACACCAAGATATCATCCACAAAGACCACAAAAAAAGAGTCCAAATACGAATAGAAAATCATATTCATCAAATACATGAAAACAGAAGGCACATTCATAAGACCGAATGACATAATAAGATACTCATACAGACCATACCTACTATGGAAAGTTGTTTGAGGTATGTCTGATGGTTTAACTCACACTTGATGATAATCCGATCTCAAGTCAATCTTAGAGAACACCTTTGCTCCTCAAAGCTGGACAAATAAATAATTTATTCAAGGAAGTGGATACCAGTTCTTGACTGTAAGCTAGTTCAAATTTCTGTAATCCATGCATAAACGAAGAGTTCCATCTGCTTTCTTATAAAAAATAATGGTTGAACCCCAAGAGGATGTACTAGGATGTATAAAGCCTTTTTCCTCTAGGTCCTCTATCTGTTGCTTGAGCTCCTAAAGCTCAGTAGGTTCCATCCTATACAGAAGAATGGAAACTCGATTTTCTCCTAGAACAAGCTCAATTATAAACTCTACCTCTCTCTTAATAGTTAAGCCAAAAAAATAATCAGGAAAGACTTCCCTAAAATGATCAACTACAAGAGGAAAATTGGTTTGAAGCAAACCCTAATCCTACATGAAAAGATTTGAAATATGGGTGGTCACTCCACCTACCCATGATGCTTCGGTCTAGCTCTCCTATCTTAGACATCCCACTCTCATTTGAAAAGATAACAGCTGCCCTCTGGTGATGTAAAAGAAAACCTATGACGATAGTAGTCTACAAAGGTGTGATAGTGGACTAACCAGTCCATCATGGGAATGAAATAGAATCCCATTATCTCGAGAACAAAGAGATTCCACAATAAAGGGTAATTTCCTACCTCAAGGGGATAGTCCCTACACTGGCATATTCCCTTTGCCTATATTCCCAATGGTGTATTGAGGGTCATTACACCATAGTGATACTGTATCTCTAGTCTGAGACTTTCCATGATAGATATAGAAATAAAATATTTTTAAGCACCTGTATCAAAAAAAAATCAAAGACAATAGTAGAGGCTACTAGAATAGTACCTCGTACTGTATATGGTCCCATAGCCTGATCCTTTGGTGTTGGTTGTAAGGCATGCAAATGACCTGATCCATGGTCATGTGCAACAGATGGACTACCACAATCATGACTGATCTGCTGGCGCTACTGGTGATCAGGGATCAAACTACCATGGCCACGACCTCCTCCTCGGCCAAACCTACCCATGTTATTCCAACTCCCCACCTTATGTGAAGTAAAAGAACTTTCTCTTGAAGGTAGAGCTTGCATAGATCCTTTTCCACTTGAAACTAGTGTAAAGGTCCTACAAAAGTGTTGAAGATGACCCATAATACCCCAATCCCAACACTCCATAGGGTCTCTGTCGCATTGGGGCTTCTTATTCCCTGGTCTTCCATAATAATGACACACTACAGAGCTATAAAACTGGATATTATAGCTGCCACTTCCCTAAAAAAACATCAAGGGAACTTTTCCTACCACTGGAAGAACTACTAGACTACCATGACACCAATACTTTAAACCTGGTACTTGTGTCGTCTATAAGGTTACACTCAATGATAAGGTCCCGATCAACTATTAAATAAAATATATTAAGGAGAAAGACATTCACTTGAGTTTGGATGGCGTACTAAAGCCCATCCTCAAAACTTATAGCATGTAAAATCACATCACCGACTAGAATATGTGAAAATTTATTTAAATCAGTGAAACGTGATGAATATTCCATAACTAACATAGAACCCTACTCGGGATGCATGAACTCTCTAGCTCTATCGTCTCTCAGTGCTTAAGGAAAGAACTGATCATAGAAGGAAGTCTGGAATTCAACCCATAACATGCCCTGATGATGACCGGCCTAGGTAACCACATCCCACCAACGCTTGGCCGAATACTGAAACATGTATGTATCAAGATTTAATATCCACTCTAGAGGTGTTTCCAGATGATCAAAGATAGATAGCATGGCCTCTAGCCAAGACTCAGTAGCCTGAGATCCCTTATCCCTTGAAAAAGTTAGAGGATGCTATTGTTGGAACTCGTGGGTCAGATTAGCCATCATAGGTGCAACCAGTGGAGAACCATGCATGGACTACATCAGATGTAAGAAATTATCATGGACCTAATCATTAGTGCTCGTATTAAGTACAATAGGAAGTGCCTCAAGTGGCACTCCTGGAAGTAAGATTGGCGGCTCAGGGCCCACCATGTCTAGAGCATGGTCATCACCACCTTCTTGGTGAACAACATGAGGATGTCGTGGAGGAATTGTTCTACAAATTCCAAGCACACACCTTAGAAAAATCTAAGAAGCAAGGAGGTAGCATCACTAGTAGAACCTGATCATAAGAAAAATCACTACCCGAGGCATACTTCCCAAACTACCTACTTAGATGGCTAGGTATCAATAAGTTCTCAAGTATAAGTTTCATGCTACTATGCAATTAATTTCTAGGTTCACTCCTTTACCTTTCATAAACATGATAAGGTGGGATAAGGATGTTCAACCAATTCATTTTTTATTTTCAAGATTCACTTTATAATTGATAGTCATTTCCAATGAATTAGTTCCCATACACCTATCACCAGAAACAACACGCATTTATTTATAGCATAATGTCTTGACTTGGTAAATTACTCATCCCAACCCATGAGGTCTCATACACCTCATGAATTGAGATAGACAATCACTCAATCGAAGCTAAATTAATATAGTTACAATCAAACTATCACAATATCACTCAATAATCATAGGCATAACAAGTAATGCAAGGTAGTCAAATGCACTTATATGGAATGGTAATATGCCTGATAGGTGAATTATAGGATCCTATAATGATGCATGTAGCAATGCTCCTTGCCCTCATATCATCGAGCTAAGGATGAAATAAATTTTAAAAAGAGTAATAATCAACAACACCATAAATCATGTGTGTCACCCAATGGTGAAATAATATCAATTGTAATATGAAAAATAGAACAATAGTTTCATATTGGGTAACTTGGATTTTACCCCGAACATGGGTTCGCGATGCCCAACCAAAGCTTATGACCAATTCCCAAGCATTCTTATTCTCTGATCTATTGTCTCCAAATAGTTAAGCAAGAAAACAAACCACCTTTGATACCACTTTGTGACGTCCCTACCTAGATTCCACTTAACGGGTGCCCCAATCCTAGTGTCCACATGGCCTCAAGCGCATCTTCCCGAACACCAGAGGCTGCCGACTATCAATGAGGGCCTAGGGTGTGTCTGTGGTAATACTATGCCCTCATTAGTAGATTTTAGCACAATGAAAGGAATATAAATGAATAGTAAACAGCAGAATCAATATAAATAAATATAGGAAGAAAAAAGGTGCCATGGATAAATGATAATAACAATAACTCTATCAATTGAAATAGTGATGATGTAATCTCATGTCACTAGAAAACTAGAAAGCATGGATACAAGACAATAGGAATAACATGTTCCACAAATTTAAAGAAAACAAAGACTAATCCAAGCATCTCGAGATCCCTCTCGATCATCTGCTATCAAGTTCCATCATATCAGCACATAATCTAGTATTAGAAGATACATGCTTCCCTTTGTCAATACCTTCAACCATGTAATATACTCCGGGTACCAAACGGCGCTTGGAGAGGGTGTGAGATAAATCTCAGTGGGCCACCACCAATGGTGTCTATAACAGCCGGCCCATGTAATGGAATATAATAGTGTGTAGGCATATATATATAAGTAAAGAAAGTAGTATAATATAACTAAATAACCAAGTACCTGATTTATCCCTCATTTGGTGTCTAAACATGTAACCAGTTCATTTTAATTAAGCAATTACCATTTAATGTTAATAGGTCATGTGAGGCATATCCAGCACTGACACCACCTAGTGATAGTATAAGTAGTGAAGGAACCAAGATATAACAAGGAAACCTGACAAAGATATCTAGTGAGAGAGTTCCAGGGTAATAACCAAGGTAACATAAATCTCACAGAATGCTAACTCAGTAGTATCTGATTCTATCTAAGGGGTAAGAGTGTAATCCAAGGTGCGTAATCCAAGTAATTCCACAATAAGGTGCCTACTGAGTCCAATGTGATTGACCAAGGTAAAACGAGGCTAAGCAAAGATAGGGCCCTATGGGATTTCACCATGGCACCTACTAGACAAAGCTGGATCCAAGGTGTGTATCTGAGTTATCATGTAATTATGAAAATAACCCTACAGTATTATACTTGGAATTCAAGTAATAGACAAAAACCATAATATAGGTGGGTATCAACCTAAGAAAACAATATCCTTAAATCAGAATGGGGTTCCCGATACCCAAGGTATTATCCTCTCAGAATCCAAGGTGAGCTCGAGTCAGTCTATTCCTATTTGATATTATAATCATGTAATAATTAATTTGGTTCTAGTCTTGCATTCCATTAGTGTTGATAAGTCAATTAGATTTGAAACCATTTATTTATTCGTCCGTGCCTTGTCTTACATTAGTTTGAATAGGCCAAGTACCATTTCAACCATTTAATCAAGTCTTAATTAACCATTAATGCATATTCAATTAGAGAGGTTCACTATGATACCTTCCATTAACATGTAAATGGATTCTATGGACATGTAACCTTTATTCAATCTCATTTATTAAGTCTAAGTTAAATACTTAGTATACTTTCTATTTCACATTTCACATTTCACATTTCACATTTAATAAGAATTTGGAAGCACTTACCTTAGATGGGTCAAGTGGTGAGCATACATGGTACATACCATTATGAAATTCTCATTAACAATAATTCATTTATTATATAAGCCTCACCTTTAGGATGGTCAAGAAAAGGCACACTTGAACAGTGGATCAAATGTGCCAAAACACTAAAAACCCAATTTTGGCATAAACTTTGACATAGGGATGATTTAGTTGTGGGTGTAACCAATAAAAACTAATCACATATTTAGAAAGATCATATTCATGTGATTCAAACAAGTATAATCATGTCATGTAAATTTAAAGAACAATTTCCAATGAAATTGGTGGGGGCCACCCGAACATTCCAAAATCAATTAACTTTAGGGATAAGTTAGAGACCACCCACCTTAGGGTTTTATGATCATTCTCCTCTGGTATCGGCCCTTGATTTGCCTCAGATCAGAGTAGATTTAAGAAAAGGTGAAAAAATATCACATGGAGATAACTAGGTCGAGAGTGAAAGAGAAGAAGAACTGCTAAAGAGGACTCAATTACTTACCGTTGCACATCCAACATGACAAAAAGAAGCTTGATCGGATGCTAAATGTAATGTCTCGGATTTTCTGTGAATTATTTTTAAATATTATATGGAATTATTTTGAGACCGGGCGTGAAGACGGCACATTATTCTGAGATCCAGTGAGCCCAGAATGGTGGTTTGAACTTTTTTAAGTTAAGTGAGTCGGCATTTGTGCGTGGTTGTGGCAGTTTCCAAACGGATGCCCAGATTAAAAATCTGAGGGCACTATTGCGTCTGGGGCGACGACTTTACCTAAGAACGAGCCTAACCTCGATCGGCGCGGGTCGAGGGGAAAAGTTTATTTTCAGACATTTTAAGTAAAATAAAATAGAATAAATTCACAAGTTTATTTTATTTTCTTTTATGGAAACATCTGCTGCAGCGCGGTGATGGGGCAGCTATTTCCTTAATTAAATGGCCTGTCATAATGACTCAAGAATGGAAAGTTGGACTCATTAATACCGCAGTGTATTTTTGAATGTCAAATATGTTTCTCTTTTTATTGGGATGATCAAATATTACTTGTTGGCGACGATTGAGAGAAACCTCTGGAGAATCTGCGGAGCGTTGGAGTGAACTCTCAGTGACGAACAACGATGGATCGAAGTTCATATTCCCTCCGCCAACGAAGTTGAAGGATCTCGAAGATGATGACGACGCGACCCTTTCGTCAATGATTGATCCTTTATTAAAGGTAGGGGTTTTTTATTTGAATTATTTTCCTTGTTTTTGATTTTAAATGATGAACGCGGATCAACCACGAACAAGATGATCCATGGATTCATTCGTTCTTGCAGGAGGGTTTTATCGGGATGATTCGGGGATTTGATCCATGTTGTTTTGTTATTGTTAATTCTTGCTCTGTTTAAGCCTGCTAACAGGAGCGGATCAACGCCGTGACGAACGACAGTGGGGGTTCGTTCCTCACTTTGTTTATTGGATTTCTCCCCGTTTTTCTTTTCTCACGCGTTCTTCGTGTTCTTTGTGGGGCGACGAACAATGGATCATTGCGCATCCATTCCGCGACGCAATGATCCCAAATCGAAGTTTTGACACCACAGTGACCTTGAAGAGGTGTAGTGACGATGGCGGACGACGAATCGGATCGGATCGGAAAAGGGTGTTCTTTGAGCATTCTTCACACGGGAAGATCAAATCATGTTTTCGGAGCCGATCGGAGGTCTGAAAACATTGGGAGAATCTTCGTGGTGTTGGGGCGACCAAAAATTGGAAGTTTTGCGGTGATCGGACGGCCAGATCGACGAACGGATCATCACCAGAGGCGTGATGGTGGAAGTCCGTGTTTCTGGAAATTTCCAAAATACATGGTGTGTACTTCCGAAGAACATGTCGTGTAGTACTGGCAGTGGCTAGGGTTTCGGGGGTTAGAGAGGAATCACACGGTGTGTGAACCTGGTCACACGGTGTGTTGGACTTTCCCCGAAGCTTGGCGTGTATTTTGGGAAGTACACGGACACAGGATGATCTACACGGCTTCAGAACACGGCGTGTACAGCATCACAGGAGCGGCTACGTGGGACTCAGCGTGTATCCCGAGGATACACAGACAAGGGTTATAGTACACGGGTTGATAACCGTGTACGGCCACAAGGCCAGTGACACGGGGTCAACCCCAGTCACTCGTACACGGTGTGTACATCATACTATATGCCGTGTACTCAGTTTTTCTACATGACCAGCCTATGACACGGGCTATTGTACATGGGCAGTACCCGGGGTCAGACAACACGGCGTGTATTTTTTTCTACATGTCGTGTACTTTTTGGAAAAGTGAATGGTCCTCTTGTTCACCATATCTTGGACATCTTTTGTTTGGGTTAATACCCCTTCTTCTCGTTCCCCTGAAGGCCAGGCATCATTTCCTCACATAGGAGTATGATCCCTTCAGCAGGACTTTCTGTGATAGAGTCAGGCATCCATCCGAGAGGCCCAGATCGAGATCCTCAATCCATTCCTAACCCTAGGTAGAGTCAGTTATCGACGTGACCAACTCTACCAGGCGTTGATTCTCTACCTAGCTGGTGTATCACCTCACTGGTGAATCCAGATGAGTCGCGGTATCTGCCATGGCCCTGGCAGTTATCCTCATCTGTGTATCGTGATCTTTCCCACTCAGGAGTGTGTCTCCCGTAATGAGTGCTTATATCTATCGTAAATCTTCCCACTCAGGAGTGTGTCTCCCGTAATGAGTGTGACTACCTCTCGTGACGGTTCCCGATGAAAGGTACTTCTCGGATGGACGTCATCAGAGCTGTAAGACTCATGGATGTGTTCTCCCGGAATGAGTGCATCACAGAATATTCAAACAGAATCCCTAACGGGGGTATGCAGTTGTGTGACTTGTCTCTAGACCACGGGTCTAGGTTTTGAGTATATCTAGTTTGTTCTATATGTTCTGTAGACATATATTGTGCATATCTGACCATGCCTTTACTTCGTGTACTGCTTTGTTGTTTTCAGGGTCCTCTACTGAGTATTGTTATACTCACCCATGCATGGGCTTTTCCCGCACGTCTGGTGTCTTGTGCAGATGAGCAACCTTTTGACAGAGTTCAGGGCGGACCAGGACAGGACCGAGCTTTCTGAGTTCCCTACAGGCTGAGGATTTCCTACAGCAACGAGCAGCAGTACCAGTACCTTTTGTGTTTATAGGATTAGACTTTGCAGTTTTCAAACTCTTGTTTTTGGTGGGCTTGTATTCCGGCCCAGTTAACTTTTTAGTACTCTACCTTTCGTCGCACTCTGTTGGTTGGGCTTAGTTGTATGCATGCATTTTTGTTCCTTTGTTTTTTTTCATTTCATCACTATGGGATTGGAGATGTGTGTGTGTGTGTGTATGTACATAGTAAATGCATCCCATTTTAGTAATATTCCTACTCAGTGCTAGTCACCAGCCCTTGGCCTATTGGAGGCAGGCTTGGGGAGTCACGGCGCGGGCCCCACTGGGATGGGTTGTGACAGAGTGGTATCATAGGTGGTCAGTTCTACCTTAGGACCAAGAATCTATGAGTTTGGTTTGGGGCAACGGTGTTAAGTGTTTCGATCTTGGCTTTCAGGCCAGAGACTCTAGTGTTGGTGCAGCGGCCGACGTATCCATACACCAGGACTCTGATAACCTGCTTTTAGACTCAGTACATGAAAACACTGGTTGTACGGAAATAAAAGAAAGGTACATGCATCATATATAAATGAGTTGTGTTTTCCATGTCCTTTGTGTCATCTATCCAGATATACTCATTGACCATGGTACATCTTGTTTCCTTACAGGATGCCTATGTGATGCATACCCGCTAGGATTCAGCAGCACGATCACAAGGATGATTCCCTCAGTGATGAGGCTTTGATACAGGGACCAGTTCCCCAGACGTTTCCACCAGGTGGTGCACCAGTTATGCCTCCACCAGTGGAGCAGCCCGTGTTACCTGCAGTACCGACCGATGAGGAGCGCAAGCTCAGCGCGCTCCATGAGTTCCAGAGACAGAGGCCCCTCAGGTTTCGAGGTGAGCCTGACCCTCAGGCAGCTGAGGACTGGCTTGAGGCGATGACTAGAGTTTTTCGTCTAGTGAGGACACCAGCAGACCAGATGGTGATCCTGGGAGCGAGCCTTCTTCAGGGTTCGGCGGGACGATGGTGGAGTCTAACCACACAGACTCACGACGATGAGACTCTTTCATAGATGGAGTTTGAGCGACTCTTCAGGGAGGAGTTCTCTCCGGTTACGCTGAGAGTTGTACGCATCCAGGAGCTTCTTCAGCTCCAACAGGGTAGTATGCAGTAGTTGACTATTCATCGAGGTTCACCAACCTCTCCAGGTACTCGATGGATATAGTCAGGGATCAGTACTTCAGAGCTCGGACCTTCGAGCAAGATCTACTACGTGACATCAGAGCTAGTTTTGTGACTCTATGCATATCGACTTATGCTGGAGTGCTCGAGCGGGCCTTGGTGATCGAGAGTTTCTTGGCAGAGCAGAGACAGCCACCGGCAGTCAGTAGCAGGCAGACAGGTGCGGAGACCTCGGCGGTAGGGAGTCGGCGTCAGATGCAGGGATCAGGATGTGAGAAACGTTGGAGGAGGATCCGGGATAGGGGATCGACAATCCAGGGCTCTCAGGATGGATCCAGTCAGCCTAGGGAGAAGCGATGTTATGCATGCGACGGTAGGGGACATATTGCTAGAGATTTCCCGACCCATCGAGCTACTGATAGGGAAGAAGTGGATGGACCACCGAGGCAGAGGCAGAGAACAGAATAGGTAGACCCACCAGGAGACGAACATGGAAGAGGAGTAGGGAGAGCTATAGGTGGTGGCAGACCCTTCTACTTACTTCCACCACCACCCCCAAGAGGTCCACAGTAGGCTCAGGGAGCTGGGGGACAGGGGCGGGGACAGTTGCATGCAGTCAAGGCATATGACCCAAGGGCTCCAGGGATGATTTGAGGTACGATCTATGTCTTTTCTACCTTAGTTTTCGTACTCATAAACATAGGTTCCAGCCATTCCCTTATAGCCACATGTCTTGTACAAAACCTCAAGATTCTGGTAGAACTGTTGACCCGATCCTTACGCTTGGAGACACCTACGGGAGGAGACTTGACAATCACACACCTTTGCAGACAGTGTGATCTTACCCTTGGATGTGATAGTTTTGGTTGGAATCTCTTGGTAGTAGTGTCGAGGCCTTATGACGTCATTCTCGGTATGGATTGGTTATCTTCAGTCCATGCCTAGATTGACTGTTTTAGGCGAAGAGTGTGGTGTGTCCACCATGATGGGATGAGGTTTTCCTTTGTCAGAGGAAGGGATACCCAGGCAGTGAAAAATGGGCTCATGCATAGGAGGGTGCAGCTGATCACTCATGAGATGGATAGCCTTACCCTCGGAGTAGTAGATGTTGTGTGCTCCTAGTTCCTAGTAGTAGTGGCGGAGTATGAGGATGTCTTTCCCAAAGATGTTCCAGGACTACCTCCCCACCAGGAAATTGACTTCTGCATCAACTTACACCCCGGGACGACACCGATTTCCTCATCAGCATATTGGATGGCTCTCACAGAGCTTCGCGAGTTGAGGGTGTAGTTGGAGCATTTGTAGAGCAAGGGTTTCGTGAGACCCAGTGTTTCACCTTGGGAGGCCCCAGTCTTGTTTTCCAAGAAGGCAGACGGGAGTCTGAGGTTGTGCGTGGATTGTCGGCACCTGAACCAGGTAACAGTGAAGAACAAGTATCCACTGCCAAGGATCGATGACCTCTTCAATCAGCTAAGAGGGGCACAGTGGTTCTCGAAGGTTGACCTTCGATCGGGCTATTACCAGTTACGAGTACGGGATGAGGATATACTGAAGACAGCTTTTAGATGCCTCTATAGTCACTATGAGTACTTGGTGATGTCTTTTGGCGTGACGAATTCCCCTGTAGTGTTCATGGGACTAATGAACCGGATCTTCCAGCCGTACTTGGACCGATTCATAGTGGTCTTCATTGACGACATCCTTGTGTACTTGGCATCAGAGGAGGAGCATGTGAGACACATGCGGATGGTTCTAGACGTACTTCGGGAGCACCACCTTTATGGGAAGCTCTCAAAGTGCCAATTCTGGATTCAGGAGGTCCACTTTCTAGGACATGTCATCTCAGCAGATGAAGTAGCTGTAGACCCAGCCAAGGTGGAGGCTGTGTTAGAATGGGAGCCACCTCGGAGCATGACGGAGGTGCGGAGCTTCCTTGGGTTGTTAGGATATTACCAGAGATTCATTCCTGATTTCTCCCGGATATCAGCACCGATTACGACCTTGACTAGGAAGGGGCAACCCTTTGTGTGGACGGAGAAGTGCAAGTAGGCTTTCGAGCAGTTGAGACAGAGTTTGAAAAGCGCCCCAGTCTTGATATTACTGAAGGAGGGTGTCGAGTACATAGTTTTCTACAACTCATCAGGGACCGGTCTTGGTTGTGTCCTGATGCAGAGGCAGACGGTGATTACTTATGGTTCGTGCCAGCTTAGGCCACATGAGCAGAACTATGCGACCCATGATCTTGAGTTGGCAGTGGTAGTCTTTGCATTGAAGATGTGGTGACACTACCTTATGGGCGAGTGGTTTATTGTCTACTCTAACCACAAGAGCCTCAAGTACATATTTTTGGAAAAAGATCTAAATCTGCAGTAGATATGATGGATAAAGTTCCTCCAGGACTATGATTTTGAGATCATTTATACTCCTTGAAAGGGGAACAAGGTGGAGGATGCTCTTAGCATAAGGTCGAGCTCATAGTTGTTGAGTGAGGCAACATAGTAGTTAGTCACGTTACAGTTATCCTTCGTGGATGGAGAAGATACAGCTTACCTACAGTCGATGGTTGTCACCCCTCCACTCTTACAGAAAGTTTGGGAGGCATGGCTTGGGGATGTCGACTGTGTGGCATTACGTGCTCAGTTATCCACAGGACATGCTCCTGATGGATATTCACAAGGTGGGGAGCACGTACTTCTTTTCAGAGGATTCACTGTTATACCAGTGGAATTGCAGGAGGAGGTCCTGAGGGAGTTTCATACGTCCCCCTTGGCGGTACATCCTGGGGTGGCAAAGATGTACCAAGATATCCGACGACAGTTATGGTGGTCAGGCATGAAGAAGACAGTAGCGGAGTTCGTTTCCTGATGCCTTACATGCCAACAAGTGAAGGCCGAGCACCAGGTTCTAGCGGGATTAGCTCACCCCCTAGAAGTTTCAGAGTAGAAGTGGGATGGAATATCGATGGACTTCGTGACAGGCTTACCACAGACATCCAAGGGGCATGATTCCATCTTGGTGATCATTGACTGACTCACCAAGTCGGCTCACTTCCTAGCTATCAGGGAGTAGAGTACCGTAGAGATCTTGGGATGCCTTTACGTGCAAGAGATAGTTCGGATTCATGGAGTCCCCTCGACAATAGTCTCGGACCGAGATGCCCGTTTCACATCCTGGTTGTGGAAAGGATTGCAGGAGGCTTTGGGGACTCATCTACGCTTGAGCACAACATTTAATCCCCAGACTGATGGTCAGACGGAGAGGACCATTCAGGTTCTAGAGGATATGTTGCAAACATGTGTCTTGGACTTTGGTCACAGTTGGGAGGACCAGCTACCACTGGTGGAGTTTGTATACAACAATAGCTACCACTCCACCATTGGCATGGAACCGTTTGAAGCCTTGTATGGGAGACCCTGACGGTCGCCACTTTTCTGGATCGACCCCACAGAGTCAGCACTCATGGGTCCAGAGTTGGTGTGAGCTACCACAGAGAAGGTGCAGATCATCCGGGAGTGAATGAAGACTGCACAGAGCCAGAAGAAGTCTTATGTTGACAGACAACAGAGACCTCTGTAGTTCGAAGAGGGAGACCACGTCTTTCTTCGAGTCTCACCTCGACAAGGGTTACGGAGATTTGGCCGAGGCGGAAAGCTATCTCTGAGGTTCATCGGACCCTTCCAGATACTGTGTAGAGTTGGCGAGGTGGCGTACCGTCTAGCTCTACCACCACATTTGTATCGGGTACATGATGTTTTCCACATGTCGCAGCTGAGGAGGTACGTGCACGACCCATCACACGTCATCGACTGGGGTGATCTGGACATTGAGGATGGAGGGACCTTTGCTGAGTACCCAGTGGAGATCAAGGATCAGTAAGAGAGGATCCTTCATGGGCGATAGATTCCCTTGGTGCGCGTCCGATGGCAGCATGAGAATCTTCAAGAGAGCACGTGGGATCGGGAGGCCCAGATCCATGCCCAGTACCCACATCTTTTTAGTAGCCTTTGTTTTGGCTTTTTGGGGACGTAAAGCCCCAAGGTGGGGAGAATGTAATGTCTCGGATTTTCTGTGAATTATTTTTAAATATTATATGGAATTATTTCAAGACCAGGCGTGAAGATGGCACATCATTCCAAGACCCAGTGATCCTGGAATGGTGGTTTGAACTTTTTTAAGTTAAGTGAGTCGGCACTTGTGCGTGGTTGTGGCAGTTTCCAAATAGATGCCCGGATTAAAAATTTGAGGGCACCGTTGCGTCTGGGGCGATGAATTTACCTAAGAATGAGCCTAACCTCGACCGGTGCGAGTCAAGGGGAAAAGTTGATTTTCAGACGTTTTAAGTAAAATAAAATAAAATAAATTCGCAAGTTTATTTTCTTTTCTTTTATGGAAACATCCACTGCAGCGCGGCGATGGGGAAGTTGTTTCCTTAATTAAATGGCCTATCATAATGACTCAAGAATGGCAAGTTGGACTCATTAATACCGCAGCGTATTTTTGAATGTCAAATATGTTTCCCTTTTTATTGGGATGATCTAATATTACTCATTGGCTACGATTGAGAGAAACCTATAGAGAATCCGAGGAGCGTTGGAGTAAACTCTCAGCGACGAACAACGACGGATCGAAGTTGAGATTCACTGCGCCAATGAATTTGAAGGATCTCGACGATGACGATGGCGCGACCCTTTCATCAACAATTGATCCTTTCTTAAAGGTAGGGGTTTGTTATTTGAATTCTTTTCCATGTTTTTTATTTTAAATGATGAACGCGGATCAACCACGAACAAGATGATCCATGGATTCATTCGTTCTTGCGGGAGGGTTTTATCAGGATGATTCGGGGATTTGATCCATGTTGTTTTGTTATTGTTGATTCTTTCTCTATTTAAGCCTGCTAACGGGAGTAGATCAACGCCGTGACGAATTATGTCAGGGGTTCGTTCCTCACTTTGTTTATTGGATTTCTCCCCCTTTTTCTTTTCTCACGCGTTCTTCGTGTTCTTCGCGGGGCGACGAACAAAGAATCATTGCGCATCCGTTCCGTGAATCAACGATCCCAAATCGAAGGTTCGACACTGCAATGACCTTGCAGAGGTGTGGCGACGATGACGGATGACGAATCAGACCGGATCAGAAAAGGGAGTTCTTCGAGCGTTCTTCGCGCGGGAAGATCAAATCATGTTTTCAGAGCTGATCGGAGGTCCGAAAACATCGGGAGCAGCTTCGTGGTGTTGGGGCGACCAAAACCTGGAAGTTTCATAGCGATCAGATGGCCGGATCGATGAACGAATCATCACCAGAGGCACGATGGCGGAAGTCTGTGTTTCTGGAAATTTCCAGAATACACGGCGTGTACTTCCAAAGAACACGTCGTGTAGTACTAGAGGCGGCTAGGGTTTCGGGGGTTAGAGAGGAATCACATGACGTGTGACCCTGGTCACACGGCGTGTTGGACTTTCCCTGAATCTCGGAATGTATTTTGGGAAGTACACGAACACGGGATGATCTACATGGCTTTAGAACACGGCGTGTACAGCATGATAGGAGCGGCTAGGTGGGACATGGCGTGTATCCCAGGGATACACGGACATGGGTTATAGTACACGGGTTGATAACCGTGTACGGCCACATGGCCAGTGACATGGGGCCAACCCCAGTCACTCTGACATGGCGTGTACATCGTACTACATGCCATGTACTCAGTTTTTCTACACGACCAGCCTATGACACGGGCTGTTGTACACGGGCAGTACCCAGGGTCAGACAACACGGCGTGTATTTTTTTCTACACGCCGTGTACTTTTTGTAAAACAGCATGGTCCTCTTGTTCACCGTATCTTGGACATCTTTAGTTTGGGTTAGTGCCCCTTCTTCTCGTTCCAATGAAGTTCAGACATCATTTACTCACACAGGAGTATGATCCCTTCAGCATAACTTTCTGTGATAGAGTCAGGCATCCATCCGAGAGGCCCGGATCGAGATACTCTATCCATTCCTGACCCTAGGTAGAGTCAGGTATCAACGTGACCAACTCTACCGGGCATTGATCCACTACCTAGCTAGTGTATCACCTCACTGGTGAATCCAGATGAGTCGCGGTATCCGTCATGGCCTTGGCAGTGATCCTCATCTGTGTATTGTGATCTTTCCCACTTAGGAGTGTGTCTCCCGTAATGAGTGCTTCTATCTATTGGAAATCTTCCCACTCAGGAGTTTGTCTCCCGTAATGAGTGTGACTACCTCTCATGACGGTTCCCGACGAATGGTGCTTCTCAGACGGACGTCATCAGAGCTGTAAGACTCGTGGAGTGTGTTCTCCTAGAACGAGTGCATCACGGAATATTCGAACAGAATCCCTAACGGGGGTATGCGTTTGTGTGACTTGTCTCTAGACCATGGGTCTGGGTTTTGAGTATTTCTGGTTTGTTCTATATGTTCTGTAGACATATACTGTGCATAGCTGACCGTACCTTTACTTTGTGTATTGCTTTGTGGTTTTCAGGGTCCTCTACTGAGTATTGTTATACTCACCCCTGCATGGGCTTTGCCCGCACGTCTGGTGTCTTGGGCATACGATCAGCCTTTTGACAGAGTCTAGGGTAGACCAGGACAGGACCGAGCTTTCTGAGTTCCCTACAGGCAGAGGTGTTCCTACGGCGACGAGCAGCAGTTCTAGTACCTTTTGTGTTTATAGGATTGGACTTTGTAGTTTTTAGACTCTTGTTTTTGGTGGGCTTGTATTCCGGCCCAGTTTACTTTTTAGTACTCTACCTTTTGTCGCACTCTGTTGGTTGGGCTTAGTTGTATGCATTCATTTTTTTTCCTTTGTTTTTTTTTTATTTCATCATTGTGGGCTTGGAGATGTGTGCGTGTGTACAGGTACATAGGAAATACCTCCCATGTTAGTAATATTCCTACTCGGTGCTAGTCACCATCCCCTGGTCTATTGGAGGTGGGCTTGGGGAGTCATGGCGCGGGCCCCACTGGGACGGGTCGTGACACCAAACGAATGAGATCTCTTGATTCCATGTTTAGTTCTTCAAAAAGCTCCAAAAAGAGAGAGAATTGTGTCAATATTGCATAAACTCTAATTAGGGAGGAAGGGGTTGTCTTAATAGATCATTAAGGGCGTTTTAGAAATTTTACATAGGTTTTTAGCCTGTGCACGGTTTGTCTGCATAGTTTTTCAAACCGTGTATAAACCGTGTGAGACGTTTCTGCCCGAAAATACATCCTCCGCACGGTTTGGTCAAATTGTGTGCAAGCCATGCACAAGAACCTGGGGGAAAAGGGGTGTTCGCATGATTATGTTTCATGGACATGCGCCAACTATGCAAGGTGGAACTATCCAAAAAAATAGCATCCACACGGTTTACTCTAAACCATGCGCAGATTCTTTTTCCTCCAAAAAGGTGGGTTTTGGGCTCCAAAAAAGCCCTGAACACCCTTGGAACCTTTAATAACTCATTAGGAATCCATATTAGGTCCAAAGTATATATTTAGACTGAAAAAATAAAGGATCCATACCTGAGTGAAAAACTAGGTTCTTATAGATGACCCCTGAAATGAAATGAATTGTATGAAACCTATCTAGAGTTGTCCCGAAATTTCATTTCCTAGGAGGATAGGAGTACTTGAGATGACTATAATGATTTTGAGGGATGATATTTCCTCTAATTAACTAGTTTTCATCCCTAAGTTTAGGTTTATTATAGGGACCCTATATGTATTTTTTGTTCTAGAAAGTAAAAATTTGGATCCAGATGGGTTCCCTAGTGTTATTTTTACCCTAGAGAGGGTTATTATAGGAATAGGTAGATAGGTTTGTAGGTTTCACCTTAGAAAAATAATCAATGGTTTCAGTCTGATATTGTTGTAGTAGTGGTTATATATTAATTGACAAGACAGTTCATATTTTTTTACCTGAAATTGGTATAGAAATTTGTCATCTATTACAATAAAAATAATTATTATTATTATTTTGTTATTTTTATTTTTATTTGGAGATGAACTAGGTGGGTGAAGACCCAATATGTGATGATTGATACTAAGGATTTCATCCCTCGGATCCATATGATCTTGATAATTATAGAAGCTTGTGATTACCTCAAAAGTATTTGATGATTCATGGTGAATATAGGATTATAGGGATTACCTCTCTAGGATTCATGGTTGTTTGACAATATGGGATATCAGGTGTTACCTACCTAGGATCCACTGATGATTGGGGATGATGGTATATTAGGGATTACCTCCCAAGGATCCATTGAAATGTTTTTAATAGGTATTCCTATGATTAACTACTTAGTATCTAATAATGGTTTTGATATTTGGATCTCAAAGATTACATCCTTAGGATACAGTGAGGATTATGTACATGGGATTCCTAGTGATTCCAATGACATGACACTGGTCTAATAATATGAGATGCCTTAGATAGTTCCTGGGAATATTCAAGAGGTATTGGGAAGTACATTTACCCCTAGTACTAGTGACATTCCCATAGACACATTAACATAGGATGAAGCTGGTATGGTCGATCCTGGGGGTCACGTTATAACCCAAGGAATGATGTGGGTTATTTATTTATGATTCTGTATAAACTTTATTTCTTTGATCGTATCACATGCGCATGAGCATAATTTAAAGGTAATATTATGGGAACTCATTGGTGGTTCCAAGCTATTTCATACTCACACCCTAATCGAGAGTCAATGTTACATGGGTAGTCCAGTAGTGTTCACTAGTTACAAGTGCATATTGAGTAGAGGCCTAGTGTTTCATGATCATGTGGGATAAATCAAACATATTTAGATAACTATATTGAGTTATACTTGGGGTGGTATATCGTTCATTAATTTTATTTATCTCTTTAATTTTTATAGTAATCAGACCAGTGGGTGATCATTCGTTTCATGCGGGCATGACCAAAATTCTATACACTACAATCCATATTATCATAGAAGGATACAGTTTTAATCTTTATACACACCTAGGATATTATGATAGATTATTATCATCTATATTATACAATTTATAGAACTCTAATATGAGGTTATAGTATCCCCAATGTAACTCCCTAGACCCTCACTGGTTGTTTTTGTCCATTGGCATATTTGGAAAATCACCTAAGGTCAAATAGTTACCCAGTACAGTTACTATAAATTAAACCATAGTGGGGGAATCAAAAAGTAAAATTGTAACTTTTATTTGACTAATAACCTAGATAATATTATAATACTTTACTTTTTTATATGAATTTGGGAGATGGTGTACTGGTGATATAGGAATGTGTTAGATATTTTGATAGACCATGATGTGGTGTGTCGCAAACACCTTTCACAATGGGAAGTCAAGGTTACCAATGATATGATATGTTTCATGGTTTTTACTTTTATAGTTGTATTATTTCATCTTATGTGACTCACATGGAGTTTTGAATTTTATGATATGTAGTGTTTTTTCAATTGGATTGTTGGAAAGAGGCTCATGTACTTGCATACCTTTTAGAACATTGGATTCACAAGACATATACATTCTTTCTTTTGATCAATATCATTGGTGATAGAGTGTTTATATATTTGAAGTGCTGTTAATAATTGATATGATGTTTCCCTATATATATTTTTGGTGAATTTCTACTCAAATGAATACCAATATATATATTTTGACAATGGGTCATGTGGAATCATTGGAGGGATTCTCCTTGACGATGACTATATATTCCCATGTTGTAAGGGATGTATGGTAACCCTTTAAGGTAGGTATAGAAATTTTATTCAATGATTTCACACAATGGGGGGATTATTTTTGTACTATTTCCATGTGAAAATAGGTTTGATTATTTAATCATACAAAAACATCATGTATGATGTTTTCCCACATAGATTCATAGTGGAATTACACTGACTCGATAAATAAAACTATTTCTTACATGAAACTAATCATAATAGGATAATTAAATAATATATACAAAGTTGTATAAGATTTTGGTCCTCAATGGGGAATCATTGTATGTGGATATAACCTTGTAAGATGATGACATTTTAGTTGAGGTCTGGTATGTAAAAGTGAATCATAGGGTGGATATTGGAATGTTTTCTAAAATGTCATAATTGATATGGGAATAGGGATGTTTCCCATAGATTGTAACCTATTTTTTATATGATCTTTGTTCTAGGTGGTTAGGCCTAGTTTTTCTGATATGTGGCTCAGGGTATTAGTGGGTCTAGTCATCCTTATGAGGGTAACCTGATATAACGGTTAGCCTGGGTTTCTAAGTGTCTTTGAGATAACAAGAATGGGTATTTGTTTTAGGTTTATGATATTTTTGCACATGATATGCTACTAGTAAAATTTTATAGGTAGGGGTACACCTTTGTTTTTTGAGGAAATCACCTTGAGTTTTAGTGTTTGGGTATTAAAGATTTATTCAAATTTGAAGGATCAGTAGGATGCCTAGACCTATCAATCATAGGATTTTTTCCAGATAAAATAGCATATTATGATCCTAGATGGTAATATTTATAATGGATATAGAATGGTTATTTTTTATAATAATGCTCATGTTGTTATATGATTGTGTAACAGATGTTAATAATGGTGGAATTCTTGATTTTGAAGAGCTTATATGATGGTGCTTCTGGATATATGAGACTGAAATGTATGTGGTGAATGTTGAGTGGAGTAGGGAGTGGTTGGCATTTTATGTTTTCATTGCTAATCTTGTATGAGTTATACTATCACTTCCAATAATTTTTTGTGTTAATGGATGGATCATGGGATAAGGATGAACTTACACGTGAGGGTAGGGTCTGGGTTGTTATAATACCAGTCATTGGATAGTCGTTTTTCAATTTCTAAGTATGTATACAGATGAATCATGTATGATATATTTCTTTGGAGAGTTCTATATATGAGATTTATATGTGGTATTGGATAATGTTTGTAGACTTATACTGGACTGAGGATTAATTTGAAATGATTCTACGATGATTCAAATTGGTAATTCACCAGTTATTGGGTGATAGCATGATGACTGGTGTGGATGATCTTGATATTACTTTATAGTTTTATCATCATGATCGGGGGATGTGAGAACACATCAGTCAGTGTATATGATTATTTTAAAGGATGATCAAATAGAGGAGGAAATTAAGATTGTTTTTATATTTAATTGGGTTTGGAGAGAAGTAAATTGCCCTATTTGTGTTCTTAGACTATTGAGAATGGGTTCCAATTGGGAAATTCAAATGATGGGTGACACCAAGGATAAGAATTGGACATTCTAAGAATATTCTTATGGTGGGGAGTTCCATAAACTAGATGATGGACTTTTTGACGACATTGTGGTATCTTAGGAAGAAGGGTGTCCTTTAGTGACTTATTGGCATTAGTAATGAAGTCAATAGGAGGCTTAGTTTTTAAAGAATAATGTGCCCTGTGTTTGGGGTGGCACCACAGATGCTAGATTTTCATTATGAATAATAACATGATGAGTTGCTTATCAATTCATGACTGAGACATGTTAGGGTTTTGGTTGGATAAAAACATATACTTTTCAAGTATAACATATTCTTTAGTGGGGATATTTTAAATACTCACACTTTTCAATGATGTGAAAATCAACATTAATTTTATTTTTTTTATTTTTGCAGGTATGTGAGGTGGAAAATGGTAATTATTCTATAAAAATACCATGTATAGTTTTTTTAACCATTCAATTGTTCCAAAAATTGTGTGATTACCCTTTGAAATAAATTTAGTGAAATTATAATATGGTGTATTTTTCATAGTATTCTAATATTTATTAAATTAAATATTAATTTTTATATGTATTTAAACATAATTAACTCTAAAATAGAGTATCATACAGAAATTCTGACTCATTGGTTTAGTTCAGAATGGGTCATTTTTATGTGGTGAGTAATAAACTCCACTCAGGTCTTGGGTCTCAAGATGATTTTTTAAATTGATATTTTTATTAAAATAAATTAAATTATTAAAATTAATTTTGTTTACTTTATTATATTTCACCCATTTTACTCTCCCTCATTTCATGTGAAGGGGGGAGAAGGCTTACCTTAGAAACCATGCTCAATATGAGAGGGGGGATTGTTACTCAGAGATCGAGTGTAGCTAAACTAGGATTTGACAGCCTTTAGGGGTCATTCCAATCTTGATTCTTTGGCTATTTGGACAAAATATTGGCTAGATTTTTTCCTTACATGATGGCATAGTTTTAATTTTTATGTTTTTATGTTTATTTTATGATACTACGGTTGGACAGAATATCTTGTGGAGGAAATGGGGTATTAAATTTCATGGAATTAGATAGTTGTTGTATTTTTAAATAAATATATAATTCTATTTTTATCTTATGTGTTTTTGTTCATAGAATAAGAATAAGAGAAGAGTTACTATTTTATTTTTTTATTTTTTTATTTTTTTATATGGTAGATTGTTGAATGAGTGTAACATATGTTACCCTTACATGGAATCTATGAAGCTATGTGAGTATAAACATTTTTACCAGTATATTGTAGTCGATATTCATAATTGTAACTAATGTTACCCATATATAGAAGTTGTTCTATTTAAGGGTAAATAATGTAAACCTTATATAGAGAACCCCCTATGAATGTGTTACTGGATATTTTTATAAAAAATGTGAGTTTTCTTCCACTTTCATAAGGGATTATTTTGGTTATAAAATGGGGTTTCATGGGAGAATAATTAATTAATTATTCTATATGATATAATTTGAAAAATATTTATAAAAAATAGTGGGAAATATTTTATAATTAATTAACCATCATAATTGTGTGTTATTTTTTTGAAAAATAAAATGGGGAAGTTTTATTTAAATGATCCTTGAATTTAATATGGATTTGCTTCTGGTTAAAGGAGAAAGAGTTTATTATAGTTAATTGTAAATAAATATTATGAGGTATTAATTTTAAAATAGCTTCATAATAATATTATAATTAATAAAACTATTATAAATAGATTTAAGGTCTGATATTGATATATGATGATTCTACAAACTTGTATGAGTATCGAAGAGGATCATTGAGATTTTCGTATAAAGGGAATAACTATGTGTATGAAATAGGTGGTCCCTCAAATATAACCAATTTAGTGGATGAATTTTTATATATTAGTCATTTGAAATGTTTTCTCCCCAAAAATGTGTGATTTTACTTCAAATAAGTTGAATTTTTATTTAATTAAAATTCATCTGGATGGAATTTAAGGGACTGATAAGGCTACGGTGGACCTTATGCATTGAAATAATACTCAACCCTGATGGGTGATGCATTGATCATAAATGAATGTGTTGTGATTTATAAAAACTAAGTGGTTAGACTTTATTATATTAAGTGACATAGTGGCCCTCGGTATAGATCCCATAAGATCTTGTGAGTAGGGGTCTCTGATGATGTATAAATGACATGCCTTTTCAGTAGTGTTAGAACCTTGAGATGCTTCAAAACATATGGGATGGATGAGATGAGTGTTAGATGAGGGTTCTTCCCCCACTATTCTATGAGAACTGGGTGGATATTCCTTGAGTGGTTTAGTTATTTGTTAGGTGAATGAAATGACCTAATACCATGCTAGAAATGAGAGAGGTTTTATGCAACCTCACTATATTGGTGTCGATATGGATATTCATGGGAGTAAAATGAGGGATTGAGATGAATATGATTATGTTTATGGATACTATACCCTATAACCAATGGTTTTTATCCCTAAAGTGGAGGTTGATAATGGGGATAGTAAATATAATGTGTGTACATTAAAATAACTTAGGGGTCCCTGATGGGTGCATCATTATTATTTTTACCCTAGAGAGTGTTAGTGTGGGAATGGGTAGTGATGATTGTGGGTGTCAATGTGGAACCATGATTGAAGGTGTGAGACTAATATTACTATAGTAGAAATGATATGTCATATAATTTATAGGTCATATTTGGTTTTATGAAATGGGTAAGGAAAGTGGCTGACTGATGTCATTATTATTATTTTTATTATTAAGAGATTGGATTTAAGACCCTGTGTATACAATGAAAGATTCAATGGAATACATCCATGGGATCTAGAGGTGATTAATAATTATGGATTCTATGATTACCACCCTAGGACCTGATTATTCTTAATGAAAATGATGTAGGTGTGTTTGATAGTTTGGGATCTCAGGGGTTACCACTTTAGGAACCACCAATGATTGGCGACAATGAGATACTAGGGATTAAATCCCTATGAACCATTGTCATTTTTTGAATGGGGATGTTGGGGATTACCACCCAAGGACCTGATTTTGTTTATTATATTATGATACAAGGTATTACCTCTTGAGGATCCATTAGGGATTGTGATAATGGGATTCATAGTGATACTTGGGATCAAACATTTATCTAATAATATGAGATTCCTAGAATAGTTCCAAGGATTCAGACATTATACCTTTGTGGGGGTGTGTTCATTAGGTCCCATGGTTGGATAGTATCTTCTTGATGATAGGTCACATTCTCATAGACACTCCAACATAGGAAGAAGAAGGTATGGTTGATCTTAGGTGTAATACTAGAACCCTAGGATAGATGAGGATTATTTAGTTATGATTATACATTTACTTTATAATTATTAGTATATCAAATGTACACACACTAAATTAACTATTTATGTTAGGTAACATGTTGGTGATTCCTTAATGAGTATTACACACACCCTTCTCTGGAATTCAAGGAACATGTTTACCTAAGTATTCCTCAATTATTATAGGTAGATTGTGGTTAGATACCCAGTGTTTCATGGTTGAGCATGATAGCATGGATAGAGTTACAAAGTGGTTTGAGGTGTGGAATAGTGGTGGTAGAGACTTCATGAATTTTATTTATCTATTTTATTACTATATTGATTGACCTAGTGAGAAATCATTCATTGTATACTAGTTTGATCCAAAGCCTACATGCACTATTCTATATAGTTATATCATGCCTCTATTTTTTCATTATTCACACAGTGGATATTATTATATATAATAATTATCAAATTTATGATATTTATTTCCCTATATCATGATGGAATATTCTCACTATGGAAACACCCTACTACCATACTGCTAGTCATCATCCTTAATAATATGTGGAGACATGCCATATGTCACATAGAGACATAATCTAGTTACTGTAGAGTAAAATGGGGTAAGGATGTTATATATTGTGCATGGGTAACTATTATTAGAGTTCAATGACCTTCCTTGGAGTTCCATGTATGATATAAAAGTGGTTATCTAATTTGAATCACAATGTATGTTTTAAGTTAAGCATGGAACTATTCAATATAAATGAGATGGAAGGTGTTTTTGGAGTCTAAGTTACTTATATCGTAGAGAAAGGAAATCACTCGCATTGTGGTTATAAAACTAATAGTGGTTTTTTTTTAAATGTATTGAACATAGTATTATAAATTGATATTTTACTTGTTAAAAATCGGGAATCTCATATCAGGAATGTGGGTGATCATGATATTCTCACATACTAGTGTTTATTTAAGAATCTTAATCAAAATAACTTGTTAATAGAGACCTTGTTGTGTTGGATGTTGTAGTATATTTTCATTTTACTTTGGTAATATGGGTAGGTATATTAATGGATATTTTGTTGATGTGGAGTACATACATGAGAATCTATGGCAAAAGTGAAAATGGGTAGGTGTACGTTTAGAAAGAAATTTCAAAAGGTGAAGCACATTGAATTTTACTATGATGAGATTAAGACTAAGGTGTATCAACATTGAATATTACTGAGTATTTTGTTAAAAGAATATCTGAACATTCAGTATATTCATTTTTTAATGATTTATTGTAAATATTGTGGTCAAACTATAGGAGGTTTTAACATAGTTATATGAAGAATACCCTGAATTATTTAATGAATATGGTAGGAATTAGTGAAAAATGTTCAAGTGGGATCTTGGAGTGATTCTTGTTCAATCATAAATGTATCTATTAAAAAATTTTGATACATAGAGAAAATAATATGTGGGGGGGACTGAGGATAATCATGAGATAAGAAAAATGGATAGAGTGAGATAGTTTCAAAATGCTTATATAAAACATTCAAAACCATACCATTCAGTAATTTGGTAAATTGAACCACTTAAATGATGATTATAAGAGGATAACGTGAATAATTAATCAGATCATTTTTATCTGATGGTATTTTTCTAAAATAAGATAGATAATTATCTTCTGATCATTATGATGGATCAAGAGGATGATGAATATCAATAATTTTTGAATTATATCTAATCTATCTGGTGATATCTCTTGGTTTGTTTTGAATAATTTTCTATTGGTAGGAGTTAGTCATATCCAATTATATGTAAATTATGTGTTGAAAAAAATAGAGACATAAGTTGAAACATACCCTCCCAATAGGTAACTGATTACAAAATTAAAATTGAAAATATGTGGATCGAGATAGCCAATGAATGTTTCATTGGGTAGGTACCCACATCGATTCTAAATGTTTTAAAAATATTTTTTTCCTTGTCTTATTTCATTTTATTTTCATTTAGGTTAGTTAAAGTTAGTTTCTTAAGTGGATCATGTCATAACTAGAAGAAGATATAAATATTAAATAGAATGAAATGTTAATATATTTGAACGACTGATTTACCCCCTTCCATATTTTGGGTACACCCATTCCTTGGGCATATGTGAATCCATTATCAAACTAAAATTTGTTTATGAAATACCCTATTTTGATATAAATATAACATATATAATTTTTAAACCTATAATGAGACTTTTCATTTCCTAACATGAATATAAATTAAGTTATATGACTACAACCATTAAAAAGATTATGATTTTTTTATTTTAGACTCATTATGTCTCACACATCTAAATGTATGAGTTCGTTTGACCACCCTATTTTCAACAACATCACTTAGTAACATTTTTTCATTTATTTTATTTCTAAAAAATAATAAGATTTAATTTTTTCCCCAATTTTAATTCATAATATGTTTCATAGCATTATAATGGACATGCATTCTCATGTTCTTGTTACCCATGTGATCATGTATCAGATGGTATAGTTCATCCCCCTATTTTAAACAAATTATATAACATTTTTTTATTTCCATATTGAAACAATTATCCAATTAATTATGAAATCCACATAAAAATTATTTCATCTTAAAATATCATCATCAAATAATCATTTTTTTCAAAATATCACCTGAATATCATTTTCATAATCTTTTGAGGGACTCAATAAATTATTTGTTAAACAATCAATGAACTGAATGTACTTACTTTTTATTTTTTTTATCAAATCCAATTGAGTAAATATAATGAATATCCTTTAGGGATATAATATTCATAGATGATAAAACAAATCCATCAAATATTTGAAGGGAATTCATTTTAATTTTATTTTTGTTCATATATTATGATCAATTTATTTCAATAATTAAAGGAATTTCCATTTATGATGTTTTGTAATCAAACTCAACAAAAATTTATTTTTCTTGATTAATAAAATATTTTTTATATTTTTTAGTAATTTTTTTAATTATATTTTATAATATCCATTCAATCCTTTTTCTTGTTCTATTGAAGTCACACCTACCAAAATTTCCTCAGCGTAATTAAAGTTATCACGTACATTTTCATCTTCTTTTTTGGGTTTCGGTGTATGTTTCTTCATTTAATTTTTAGATTATATTTCACTTAAACCATATAAAATATATAATTGAAGGAATTATATTTTTTACCAAAAAATTAATGACTTATGTTCATAGTCATAAAAACAAAATCAACTTCATATAAACTTGAATCTCATCATATGTTTTAATTGTTTCTTTCAATGTCTATTTTTTCTATTTTCCTTAGTTATAAACTTTATTAATTTTCTTAAAATTTTCATTATAAGTTGAAATTTTCTTCTTAGAAACATATACCTTGGGTTTATCCATCAAATTGTCTTCTTATATAAAAAAAATCTCTTAATATTTTTAGTATAATAACTAGATAAATAATTTTTCATATCATCCTTATCAGAAGTGGATACTAGAAACATTCCATTATTTTTATCACGTACACTACTATTTATACTTCCTTGAGACTGCAACGATAGTGTTTTATGATTATTAAGAGAGTCATCATGTTTATTTATTCATTTTAAATCCTTTTTCTATAATATTATTGATTTTTCAATTTCAATAATATAATTCTTAAAATCAAAATAAATTTTTATGAACCATTTTTCAACATTATACAACATAGATTAAAGTTATTATACCTCCTCTTTTGAATAAATCAATATTCCCATATCTTGAATCAACTATATTATTTCATATAGAATAATATTACAATCATTATATTTTCTTAATACAACCCTATCCTTCTATTTATACATTTTTTATGACGAGTCAATGGTTTTCATTAACAATTAATTCTCCTTCTCACACTCAATCCACTATAAATAATAATCACCTTCACCACATTCTTATTGATTAAAGGATTAATTAGAGTGATTTTATTATTTCATAAATTAATAAACACCACTACTACAAAATATGACATTATCAGTGATAAAAATTTCCTTTATCAGTGCTAGAGAAGCACCGACTACTAGAGTGAGATTAAAAGCTCTAGTATTTTATTAGCAATAAAAAATAATTGATAAAGGGGTCCTTTATAAATTCTTATAGAAGCATTGATAAAGGATACCTTTATGAGAATTTGTAAAAGTGATAATAAATGGGTCCTTTATTAGCGCTTTTAAAAGCACTTCTAAAGGAAACATTTATGATTTATTTTAAAATAGATGATAAAGGAACCATTTATTATAACTTTTAAAATAACTAATAATGGAGAAATACTATAGTGTGATGTGACATCACACTACAACACCCATGTAATGTGTTATAACAGCACACCACAACACCAAAAAACAACTAGATATCACCAAAATCATGTACCAATATAGAATTTAAATGAAATTAAATTTACAACACAAATACATGAAAAGAACTATATTATAGACATTTCAAACATTGTTTTATACAATTACATAAGTAAAAAAATCATACATTAAAAAAAACAATGTTTCTTTTTCTTTTGATCCTGACCCCGACTCATTCTATTGCTGATAAAACCACCCCTAGAAGAGAAAAATAATGCACCTGTATAAGAAAAAAATTATTTTATTAGTAATAATATAAATAAATAGACTAATAGAAAGTGTTAATTTTAAACTAAAATTTGAGTCATACTAAGAACATTATGTGCCACATTGAGTTAGGGTTTATTCTTACACATCACACCATTTCTTATTCGTATTCAAGAATTATATCTATAAAAATTAATTAAAAAAAATACAGTAAAGCCCTATGGGCGTAGCCTAGTGGTCGCGTTCTATGGTGGTGTTTCAGATGTCTCAGTTTCAAGCCTCCTCGTGCTCATTTTGGTAGGTTTTCATTTTTTTTATTCCCCATACCTTGTTTGATGTAATATAAATAAGTATAAGATAAAAATAATAAGGAAATAAATAAATTAATAGTAGATATAATGATTAAAAAACAATCTAGGCTCATTTTCTTGGTTTTGGAAATGTGATGAATATTTTAAACTAAAATGACACTTATTTTTTGAAAAGATGCGCATTGAGTCATACAGGTCACACCATGCATAATATTGAGGTGAGACTAATTCTTAAACTTCTAAAATAACTTATAGATAATTTTACAAAAATTATCAAAACAATTATAATGTGTTTGCTCAATTTTTTAAACGTCATTTTTCTTTTTTACTAAAATTTCATTTTAAACTAGAAACATGCACTTTGACTCATATTGGTTATATCATGTGTTAGTTTGACATGATTCTGATTCATACATGTCAAAAATTAATTGTGAATAGTTTTTATAAATTGTTAAGAAAATATGAGTGTGTTTTATTGGTTTTTAGTGAGTGACACTTTTTTGAACTAAAATGTTGATTTTAAACTAACAATGGACACATTGATTCATACTAGGCACATCATGTATCAGACTTAGGTGAGAATGATTCCTACACATCAAAAATGACATATGAATCATTCTAATAATGTATTAAAATAATATGAATATGTTTTATCTATTTTGAGTATGTTAGTTGTCATTTTTACTAAAATTGTTGATAATTTTAATTAAAAAGAAGCACTTAGAGTCATATCATTCACATTGTGCATTTGATTGAGGTGAATATAATTCCTTCACACCCCAAATGACTTATGGATCATTTTCTTAAAGTATCAAAACAATCCAAATGCATTTTATTGATTTTGAGTTTTTCGCTTGTCTTTTTTACTAAAATGTCATTTTAAATTGGAAACACACACATTAACTCATAAAAATCACATCTTGTATCAGTTTAATATGAGAGTGATTTCTACACATATAAAATTAATTATGAAACATTTTCTTATATTATCAAGAAAATGTGAGAAAATTTTCTCAGTTTTCAGTGAGTGACACTTTTTGAAATAAAATGTCAGTTTTAAATGGATAACAGACACTTTGAGTCATATCAGGCACATTATGTATCATATTGAGGTGAGGCTGATTCATATCTATAAGAAATGACTTATGGATCATTTTACTAAACTATAAAAATAATATGAATGTGTTTTTTTTGGTTTTTGAGTTAGCAAGTTGTCCTTTTTACTAAAATGGATGTCAATTTTAAATAAATAGATGCACTTAGAGTTATACTGGTCACATTGTGCATATAATTGAGATGAAGTTGATTTATACAAATCCCAAATTAATTAAGGATCATTTTCCTAAATTATCAAAATAATACAAATGTTTTTTCATAGTTTTGTGTATGTTACTTTTCTTTTTTACTAAAATGACATTTTAAACTAAAAACATGCACTATGACTCATAATGATCACGTCATGTATCATTATGATGTGAGACCAATTTATATACATAATAAATGAATTATTATTTTATTTCCTAAATTATCAAGAAAATTTTAGTGTGTTTTATCTATTTTCAATTACATGAACTTTTTAACTAAAATGTGAATTTTAAACTGATAGAAGACACTTTGAGTCATTTTGGGGGCATCGTGTATTGGATTGAGGTGTGGCTGATTCCTATACCTAAAAATTGACTTATGGATAATTTTTATAATGTATAAAAATATTCTAGATGTGTTTTATCAGTTTTTAGTGGGTTATTTTTCCTTTTTACTAAAATTGATTTCAATTTTAAATAAAAATATGCACTTAGAGTCATATCGGTCGCACCGTGATTCAGATTTAGGTGCAGCTAATTCCTACTTATATCAAATGAAATATGGATATTTATCCTATAATATCAATATAATACAGATTTATTTTCTTCATTTTTATTAGTTCACTTTCCTTTTTTACTAAAATGTCATTTTAATCTGGAAACATGCACATTGACTCATAATGATCACATCGTGTATTGTCTTGATGTGAGATTTATTCTTACACATAAAAAATGACTTATGAATCAATTTCATAAATTATCAAGAAAACCTAATCATGTTTGATTAGTTTTCAATGAGTGACACTTTTTGAACTAAAATGTCAATTTTAAATTGATAACATACACTTTGAGTCAGACTGAGCACATCGTTTATCAGATTGAGGTATGGTTGATTCCTACAAGTCAAAAATGACTTTTGGATATTTTTCTTAAAGTATAAAAATAATAAAAAGTTATTTTTTCAGTTCTAAGTAGGTAATTTTTCTACTATAATTGATTTCAATTTTAAATAAAAATACGCACTTAGAGTTATACCAGTCACATCGTCTATTGGGTTGAGGTGTGGCTGATTCCTACACATATTAAATGACTTATGGATCATTGTACTAAATATCAAAAAAATACAAATGATTTTTCTCATTTTTTTAGTATATCACTTTCCTTTTTTTTCTAATATGTCATTTAATGCACATTAAATCCTACTGATCACATCATGTATCTATTTGATGTGAGACCAATTCCTACTCATAAAAAATTATTTATGAATCTATTTCCTAAATTATCAAGAAAATAAGAGTGTGTTTGATCAGTTTTTAATGAGTGGGACTTTTTAAACTAAAATGAGGATTTAAAATGGATAACAGACACTTTGAGTCATACTGGGCACATCATGTATTAGATTGAGGTGCAGTTGATTCCTACATTTCACAAATGGCATTTGTTTTCTTAAGGTATCAAAAAATACGAATATTTTTTATCATTTTTTAGTATATAATTTTTATTTTTTAATATAATTTATATCAATTTTAAATATAATGAATAACTTAGAGTCATAACAGTCACACTGTGTGTTAGATTGAGGTGTGGTTGATTTGTACTAGTATCAAAGTCCCAAAATAATCAAAACTACAAATGTTAAAATGTTATCCATTGCCTTTTTTTCAAACTTCCAACACTGCATTTTGAATCAATGTTCTTAGCTAAAAAAACTTTCTAATTATTGAAATCTAGAATAGTAGAGGAAGCTCATGTCCCCGTTATATCACAAACATTCACCACAATAGCAACATGAAATTTTTCTACTCTTCTGGATTTTAAAGAGAAAGGTTTTTTGTCTAAGATCATCAAATCAATATGAAGATTTGGTAGTTTGACAAATAAAGGCGATAGAAACCATGGTAATAGTGAAAAAAGGAACATTTTATCTATTTTTTGTCATGTTGCAGATTGTTGAAAGAAAAATATGACTTCCCAAAATATATTTGAAAAAAACTAAATAAGTATTATATAAAAATTATATGGAAATTAAATTAAAAATATTAGATAAAATGATGAAAAAAATAATTAAATAAGTATTATTAATTCACGTTTTCATGATGGTTGTATACCATCTTGATGCATTTACTTGTTTTCATTATCTCAGTTACGGGCTCGAATTCCAATCCCTCCCAAGTATGATTATCTTTGAACAAACCACTCCAACTCAAACAAAATAATCCACCTAAATATGAAAACAATTATTATATGAGTAATACTAAAAAGAAATAAATTTTAAAAAAATGAAATGATACATTAATTATATAGACAATTATTTTACTGTGGAAAATTCAAGATTACCTCTATGATTGAGAAGTGGAGGGAACATGAAGGAATGTGATAAATTCCAACACTACATGGGTGAAAAGTATTTGAGGAATAATAAGTGTGTTGAATTTTTTATTCAAAAGTTCATGAATGATGGACAGACCACCCCAACTCGAACAATAGAATCCACGTGTATAAGAAAACAATTATAATGTGAGTGATACTAAAAGGAAATAAATTAAAAATAAAAATGAAACGATATATTAATCCTATAGACAATGATTTTACTATGAAAAAATCAATATTACCTTTGTTATTGAGAAGAGGCAACGTCGTTGCTCTTCCTGCAAAGGCAATGGAGGGAACTTGAAGGAAAGTGATAAATGCAACACTGTAGGGGTGAAAAGGTTTTGATGTAGAATAATTATATGGATGTTTTGGTGTAAAAAAGGTATTAAATATGGAAAAAATATTTTAAAATAAACCAACTCTATAAGAAAATTATGAAAATTAAAATCAACATTTCATTATATAATTTTTCGATAAAATGGAGAAAGTATATCGTAACATTACATTTACATCTTCCCAAATAATTTCCTTTATTGTAGTTTGTTCTTTAAATGGATTGGTAACATAATCATGTGCATATGGAATTTTCTTCATGAATGTTCAACCATTTAATTTAGATTATGTTAATGCACTAGAGAACATATACTATTATTTGAAAAAATAATGTATATAAAAAACATTTACCTTCTCATTGAACTCACTTTTTTTAGGTTTTAAGGATTTGGTTTCTCTATAGAGAATATAAATCACCTTTTTTGGTCCCCTATAAACTTCAATACATTGTCTACATTTGGAACAGAATGAACTGGTTGTGATATCCTAATGAAAGGGTTATCCTTGATTGAATTTTCATCTTACCCAAAATCTTCTTTAGTCCCCATTAGGAAAATTAAAAAATTCGTGTTTTCTTGATCTGAGATATAAAATACTTTCACTGGTTGGGATTAGATTATAAATAGTTCATATTTTTCCCCTTCCACGCTGAAATTCACAATCACAAAGCCCATTTCATCAACTTTCATTACACTCATATTGTCAACCTCTAAAATGAAAAATCATCACTTGAAATTTTGTATAATCCACCTCATATATCTGTTTGATAATGAAAAAATATGAAATATTTTCATAAATTGGATTTCAATCCTTGGAACCAGATATGTGCATCACTTCTACCATAAGCGTAATACTAATATTTTGTATCGTACTGAATTCATTGTGTTCTTTTGTATAGAATATTTAACCATTGATTAAAAAACAAGTGTAATTTATAACATTTAAATTCAGTCCCCTATATTTCAATTGAAGTCTCTCGAAAATTGACTTTGGATTTTCATATAACTTCTTATAAGTTTTATCTCAAAACAATCCTATAAAAAATTGATTATATTTATTTTATATCCATCCTTAATCCATTAATGGATTCAAATATATAATAATTTCATGGTGGGACTCAATGTATGGATCAACATCTTTACTATTATGTAAAATGTAAAGGTGTTCTTGCTCCCACTATGTTAAAGTAAATGTAACAACATAACTTCCAAAAATACCTTCACCCATAAGGCATATGCTATGACATGACTTTGGGAGACTGATTTTTTCAACCTATGATCAGTAATTAGTACAAAATTCAATAGATTCTTCATCAATATATTGTTCTTCAATACAACATTTTGGTCAACATCAATTCTTGACATACCCTTTCAAAATATTTGTATACCATTCAATGGGGTACATTAATATTTAATGGATAGGCACACATATTTAAACCTATCTAAAAAATATAACCATCAGGTGGTCTATTATATCATAGAATTATGGTGGGAAGAACATCTCTAATTCACATAATATGACTGAAACCTCATAATTCATGATTGGAAACATCATCAGGTTTATAAATTTACTATATATGGATTTGAAAAAGAAGTAGTGTATAGTTAATGTATATCATAAATTTTTATTTAGAATGAAACATAAAACAATAGGAATCAAATCTTATATCAAAACACAATAGTTTTTTGTTTTTAGTCCTTGTAACTTCTAATTAGTCATTGTCATGACATTCATTATATTTGAATAATACCCCTATAGAACATCTATACTATTAATTAAAAGACAAGATTTCAATTTTTCTTATCTGGAAAGAGTGAAAGCTGCTAGAGGAAGAAAATTCCACCTTTTACCCTTCACTAATGCCAAATCTTACTATATCCCCATGTCAATCATGTCAAACCTAGCCTTGATGCCAACTTTCATTTTTCAAGGAACAATTATAATAGTACAATAACACTATCAATTACATTATTTTCTATATGCATGATGATAATAAAATTTCTAACATGAAAAAAATTCCAATACAGTAATTCAAAGAAAATTGATCTCTTCTTCCAACATGATATTTCAAGGTTTTTTTAAATGGTTTACCAAAAACAGGGTTAATATCATTTAATTTATCAAAGAGTTTATCACCCTTTATTAGATATGGTGTTGTACCTTATTCAATATTCCCATATAATATTGTTTTCCAAGATGATTATTTATGTCATTGAGGTAAAAATATTTGATTTCCTAAAAACACAGTCTTTGAGGAATGTTTCTATTGGGAGTTGATGAGCCCGTAAAGGGCATAGCGATGCTAGGGTTCACCTCGTGCCGCCTTCCTCTCCTCCGTCACGGATCGGCTGCGGATCTCTCTCTAGTGCTTCTATTCGGCACGTTCGTGGTGTGAATCACCCTCCAGTGGCAGCGTCGTGTGGTCTCGTCAATTCGGAAGACTCCACCACTTGCTTTGTTCCATGGCGGCGCGGTTTTGGTTCGATGATCGAGCCCTAGATGTCGCGGCCTGAGGTTTCCGTCACATTTCGTGTCAGGTGTGGGGGTACTGGGAGGATCTTCTCTCTCTGCGTGGGATTGAAGGTGGCGGTGGGATCTATGACTCTGGTCCTCTGCGAGGACTTATTCTAGCGAGGTTTGGAAGGTCCTATTTTTTCTTGCTCTTAATCTATGCTTGTTCCTAGCGGTCACTTTGTTGATCAAGGTTGGTGGTTCCAGGCGTGGTCGTGCTTCTTCATGAGACCATCCCACTTCAAAAACTGCTCTGGAATCTTGCTCCTCCGTCGCTCTCTGAGTCGGTCTATGGCGGTGGTTTCAAGAGGCTTTGGGAGGTGTTGTTTGTTCGGTCTTCGGTGTTTCAGGAGGTGCATTCGTCGTCAACTTCGTTCTATGTCGTGCTGTGTTTCATTGTAGCTTCATCGATGTTAAGGGTTTATTTGCGCTGGTTTTCCTTCTGTTTGATTCATGAAGGGTTGTTGATGGAGGCGGTCTGGTTTTCAACCTTGATTAATTTGATGTTGTTGGAAGTTTTTATGCAGTTTTTGTTTCGATTCCAAGGTGAAATCATGTTATATTGTTGGCGATTGACGCCTCGGTGGGATGTTTTCTGGTTTTTGTTTGACAATGGAAACGAGTCCTTTCTGAGGGCTTCGGATTTCCGGTGACGTGATGATGTTGAGGAGTGGATTTCCGGCAGCGTTCCTCGAGGATTCATGGACCGAGGCGATGTGGTGTTTGAAGGTTGGATCCTGTTTTTTGTTTTTTTTTTTTGAAATATGAATTTGTGTTTGATGTTTTGGGTTGGATTTTTGAGCATGTTTGTGATGTTTGAAACTTGTTATCTTGCTATTTGAAATTTGGACTATTGTGAGGCTCCCACTCACCCTTAAAGTAGATTACTCAGAAAATGAAAAAAATGATTTGAGGAATGTTTCTACTAAACTGAGTGTGACTATTTTTCACAAATGGGACACCCCATAATTCCTTTAAAGTTATATCCTAATAAATTTCCATAAAATTAGAGGTCATTTATCATTATGTTCAACATGGACATAAATATGAATTATTAACTTCTATGAGAATCATAAATTTTAACACATGCATCCCTCATCAATTTAAGATCTTCGATCAATGGATCCAAATAGACATCAATATCATTACCGATTTTCTTTGTTCCATATATAAGCAGTGAAAATATAATGTATTTTCACATCTTTCATAACCATGTCAGAAAGTAATAATTTACCAACATGAAAGGCCAGGTACTGTGAATACTACATTGTGCACCAAAAATTATTTATTCCATTTGTAGTTAACTCAATATGAATGTTTCTCGACCCATTTTTAAATTTAGAATACTCATAATCAATTTTCTTTCTTTGAGGATAATTTGTTGGATGATGTATGTTCCCATCATTAATTCTTATATATGCATGTCATATCAATTTTCTCATGGTTTCCTAACATACATATATTCTTATAAACTGTGGAATGATAGGAAAGTACCATTTAGATTTTGAAGGACTTGATTCATTTTTCTTGTATCGATCTACGCACACACTTAGTGAATTTTATGAGTGATTCATGGTCCTTGTGATACAATATGAAATAATTTTAAAAGGAATGTATTTTTTTAGATATCATTCCCATTGAATATAGAATTTTTTTAGCATCATATGTTCTACATAGTTGTTCATTTTCTTATGGTATCATGTCATTTGGGAGACCAAGTAATTCTATAAAGTTGGTGTCACTCCATCCACTGCTAGCTTTCAAATTATATAACTTCAATAATGTTGACAATGTTTTGTGTTTATTACAACTGGTATAAAATAGTGTCTTAGAATAACTATTTAACTTCTTAAACAACACTGGAAAATCATTAAGTTCATCTTTAATTTATATTTTAATTTCATCCATGTGATCTCCACTCTCATTTACACTATTATTCATATCAAATGATATATAAACCATAGTATCATCCCAATCAGTTTGCATATGTATTTTTTCCCATGTTTAGTCCAATATTTATAGCTCTGATCTATTCTGTTAGATATTAAATGTTCTTCCAACTCTTCCAGACTAATTTTCTTGAATAACAACAATGTTAACATGGACCAAGGAATTGAGAAGGGTCGTATGCATTCACTATTACAAAATTGATGAACTCTTTAACTCAATCTTTATAATATGTTGTCAATCTATTTGTGTGCATCCATTTTCAATTAATATCTATCTTATTGGGTTAATAAAATATTAATTTTTTACAACAAATAAATAATTACAAAATAAGATATTCATTGTCAAAATTGAAATTTATCAATAATGATAATAAGGGAAACCCAACATTTGATTGTTTCAAATAATTTCAGTAGGATTTGAAGAAAACAGGTAATTGAATTTATGAAAATAATTCTTCCACTATGGTATATGTTATCCTATAAATTCATCCCAAGGTGAATGTTATAGAAAACATTCATCTTCATCAAATCATATCTCGAATAGTTAATATTCCATATTGTTGTTTAACACTCATCCTTCATCTCTTGTGGACATGAACCTATGTTGCTTGAAATACTCTAAGAAGTAATCATCCATGGGATGATTACTTCTCAGAGTAGTACAAGCAATATAAAAGAGATGGGGAATGAGTTTCAAGAAAAAAAAATTCAATAACAACTGTTTAAAAGATGAAGTTTATGAGGATGACAATTGTACCCCATTATGTTCTCTAAAAGGGGTAATGTCTCTAATTTGTAAGAATTGCACCATTGGAACTAGTTATTAACCTGTGGTTTATTAAAGGTGATATTATGGAGGAATATGTGTTCTTTTTAGTGATTCATGGGGTCTCAGTGAGACATGTTATGACATATGAATCCTTAGGGCCTCTATTAATTCTATATTAATAGGAAAAATACCACTTTTAGTACTTTCAATCCTCTAAATAAGACTAGTCCTACCTTTATTAAAATTATCAATAAATTATTTTTTAAATCCCCCAAACAAATAAAAATATAATATAGGCAAGTAAGGTGTAATAAGAAACCCAAATATTATAAACAAGAAAAATAAACTCTCATTCCATCAAATAGAAGCTATAAAAATGTATTGATAAAACATTTTAATAAATAAAGTGTTATTTCATATATATAGATGGTAATAACAATAAAGGTTTTAAATATCCCAAAATTCTTAGTTGATAAATTGATTCAAGAATTATGTCAAGACAGGTTGAAAATAATAATTATTTTCAAGTTTATGAAGAGTAGGCTTTATAAGAAAACTTCATTTTCATGGCTATTGTGGGTTCTATGGTGATTTTGAGGACATAGTACAAAGTTTTAGTCATAATGAAATAAATAATAGTAATTATAGAATATAAATAGGTTTTAAATAAAATGGGTGATAATCCACTCTTACAAAAATAGTTTTGATGTCAGACGAATCTCCATAAGTAAAATTGGATGATAAATTTCAATCATTGAATAAACTCTATTGAAATATATTTGTATAATATATTTGTATAATATATTTGTATAATTTATTTGTATAATTTATTTGTATAATATATTTGTAAAATATATTTTTATACTATACTTGTGTAATATATATTTTTATAATATATATTTGTGTATTGTATAATATTTATTTATTTATTTATTTTTGTTTGTGTAATATATATCTTTATTTTAATAATATGTATTTTTATTTTATATATTTTTTGTAATATAATATATATATATAATATATTTATTTAAAATTTTTGTATAGTATATAAATATTTAATATTTAATATTTATTTATTTATATATAAATATAACATATATAAATATATAACAAATTTTTATTTTTTAATTGAATACATATAAATATGTGTAATATATTTGTATAACATGTTTCTATAATATATATTTTATAATATAATTGTATGGTATATTTATATAGTATATTTACATAATATATTGGTATAATATATTTTTATAATATATATTTGTATAGAATAATATATATTTCTATTTGTATGATATATATATTTTCAGAATGTACTTGTATAATATATATATATATATATATTATGTATATATATTTATTTATTTATTTATTTATTTATTTATTTTTAAAATATACATGTGTGTGGGTATCTTTGTGTATGTAGATATAATTATATTATAAATTTACAATTATATATATATATATATATCATTATATTGATATGTGTCATATAAGGTGGGCATTCACCTAGCTTTTATTCCATAGACCCTATGGTCGATTCTAATAGGAAGAGAATTTCTTGTTTAGTGTTGTATGTGTGTAGAAGGGTGGCGGTGGCTGTCTGTGCTGGCAGGAGTGAGCACTTGAGGGGGGAGGCAGTCATGTGCAGGAGGGAACAATGCATATGAGATTTTTACTCTTTTAAAATAATGAAAAAAATTAAGTGTTCAGCGATCTCATGAAGTAGGAATCAGTGGTGTTGGGGTCGACAGTTTGCACAGAATTGGCAAGAGGTAAGGGTGGGGGTATAAGGAATGATAACCCTATCTCCCTTCAACCAGACAACACCAATAAACATTTTTGACCGCACAGATATTCTGGCGATAAATAATGAAAAATGATAAAATAAAAACACAAATAGATATCACCAAACAAGTAATCAACGACTAAGGAGGAGGTGGAGAAAATAAGATACCTTGGATTGATACTTTGAATCATTCGATTGAAAGTAGAGATATCGAAAACCTGGAAAATGTTCAAGCCATGGATTCATTCGACCCTTGAATCATTCAAGCCTTGGATTTGATCCTTGAAATTATTTGAGCCTTGATTCAAACCTTGATTCGAGTTTTGATTCACTAAGGAGAAGTGTCGAGAGAGGGTGGCTTCCACAGAAAGCTTTTTATATCGCACCGATTTTGCGAATAGTTAGGGTTACTTAAATAGATCGGTAAAAAAATTAATGCTTCCAAAAGAGCTCTGATAAAGATCTCTTTTATGAGTGATAAATTAATTACCACTAAAAATAGATCTTTATCAGTGCTTTTTAGCACTAATAAAGCTACATCTTTATCAGTGCTAAATAGCCCTGATAAATATTTCTTTTATCAGTGCTTATTACTTAAGCACTAATAATGGGTTTATAATTATAATTATAAATAAAAAATCTTTTAAATATATTTATATAATTATATATATATTTAATAAATATATATATATATATATAGTAAATATATCCTTAATTTAAATATATAATTATTTATTTATAATTATATAAATAATTTTTAACAAAATAATATTTATATAATTATATAAATGGTTTTCAAAAAATAAAACTTATTTAGCTATAATTATAAATATATAAATGTATAAAAAATTAAATATAGATTTATAAATATATTTATTTATAAATATTCTTTTAAAAATATATTTTTAACATTCTCAACGAATATTTAATCTTAAGTGCATTCATATTAAAAATGATTAAAATTGAATAATAAAAAATGGGTATACTTTAATAATATTGAAAAAATGGATAGTTTTTATTAATTAAGTATAAATTATTAAAAAATGGATATATATTGAAATAAAGAATACCTATTGAAAATATTAAGACATAGTAAATGAATATATTCAAAATCAATAATATAAATTGATTAAATTCTCAAAAAAAATTGTGTATGTGAGTTGTATATAAAAATGTATTAATTATGTATTTGTGAAATCAATATAACACACGTTTGTTCTTTGTTAAATTGGAAAATCAAAAGACATTCAATTAGGTTCATTACTCGATGTAATTAGTTAGTATTTTTAATTAATACTAATTTTTAATTATAAACCATTATTCATTAACTATATTACTATTTAAAGTAAAGAATAAATATTTTGTATTATATAAATCATATTTATATACATTCATATATATTTATTTATTTATTTAATATATATTATTTATTAACATTATCAATAATTATTTAATTAATAAAATATTTCTTATTTTTCTCAATTTACTTATTTTTAATTTTTATTTGTTTAATTATCATTTGATGTATATCTATATATTTAATAAATACTATTTATTAGTATTTATAATTTATATATAGTATAATCAATATAATCATTTTTATCAATAATTATTTAATTAATAAAATTTTAATATTTTTTAATAAACTCATTTTTCTTGTTTATTTATTTAATTATTTCATTTTAGTCGGACCTTTATTAGTGCTAAAAAACATTGATAAAGGATCCCTTTATGGGCATTAAAAAATCACTGATAAATGGTACCATTTATCATCACTTTTTTAGCATTGATAAAGGGGTCCTTTATCAGTGCTTTTCTTGGAACTAATAAAGGTCGACACTGTTAAAGGCCAATTTTATAGTAGTGCAGATTCATTCTATGAATCTTTATCCCCTTTAAATTTTTCATCATAAGATGATAATTCATGGTTGGATAAAAAATATCTATTTATTATTAGATTTCCCATCCCATATGCATTATATAAACTCTTTCTAATCAGACACTAGACAACTAATTGTTCTTTCCTAATGATTTTTTTGTTGAACATTATTTTCATTAATAATTCACTATTATAATTTATTTAGAAACCTCAACCCTAGTATACCAGATCCAGTTCTTACTAACATTACATTAGCATAAAATACAAGGATATCATCTCCCAAAAGACCAAATAGTTTATTAGTCTTGTTAAACTAGATATGCACATGAGTCTTGAATTACAAATGAATAAAACAATTAAAACATAATTTTTTTTCTTTTATTTTTCAATAATAACTTTATTCCAAATAGATTATCCCTTCATATCAGTCATAGTAAACCTAATTGAATCCTATTGAATGTAATCAAAATAAGGGTCTTCTCAAATTCTCGGTAAGGGTTAAGTACAGTGGAATAAATAATGAATCAATAAGCATAATCAATATGGAATGTTAAATAACATATCAAACATTCCATTTAAATAATTGGATAAGGAATAATCAATATGGAAAGTTAAATAACTAAAAATCATTCCATTTAATCAATAAAAAAATAATGAAATGAATCAATAGATAATGTCAAAGTGAAAATCTCATGGATAAATAAAAATAATAACTGAATTCTAAATGAAGGAAATACTTAATTATTAGACGTCATGTCTAAGGAACATGAAAACCTATATCATAAAGACATTTCAAAAGAAAATTAAATACAAAAGGTAGAAACCCATTTAATTTGGCCAATTGATTTGTCTCATGTGAATTTTTTGATGTATCGAGGAACTATATATAGTCCAGGAACCACCTAGCACATCCTATCTAAAGTATTCCTCATATATTGAATAATTGTTTTAAATAATGAACAATATACTTTATCATCAAATATACTTATTGAGTAAAAGATACAGATGTATCAATATATCCAAAATTAATCATATAACTATCAAAGTAAACACTATATATAAAATGGTATACTATTTAGGAAATAATCTAATCCATTATGAATAATGTAGATATTTTGGGGAAATTTAATGTTCAATGGTCATTAGAATGTGAATAACTCAGGGGGAGTTTAATGACTAAAAAAATATTCAAGGAAATGAATTATAATACTATCATTGGTCAAAGTAATCATAATCCTTATAAAGTAATAATAAGGATGGTATAAATATTACATATATCCATTGGATTAATATTAAGGGTTATTTTCATTGATGAAATAAAAAATATCTTTAAAAAAATTGAAGGAAATAACCTTTTCATTTTGAAAAACATATCGAAAATCCTTTTCTTGGATTTTTTTGTAAAAAAAATAATTAAAAATATATTTCTATAATTGTAAATTAAGATTTAAAGAAATTATGGAGGGTAATTCAGTATGAGGTAAAGAGAACATTCCTTTTTCATTATAAAAAGGACAGAAAAGTGCCTTGTTTGGAAACTGACAATAAGATGAATTTTAATTTTTTTTAAATGAAAAAATGTTTAAAAATGACATTTAATAATTCATTTTTTTAGTGTCAAGGAAAACAGTTTTCAAAACATTTTTAGAAAACATGGTTTTGTAAAAAATATATTTGTGACTAAAGAAATAAAGGAAGTCGTATTTTACAAAAAAAAAATCTCAATAATTTTAAGAACCAAAGAGTGGAAAATGGTACTATCACTTGAAAAATATCATGAATAACTTGAGGAGAAGAAAATTAAAGGTAATATTAAATAATGATCAAATAATTTCCTCCAATGGAAATCCAAGTGTAAACAATCCCTAATAAAATGACATTATGAAGTAAAACCTTCCAAGGATCATAACATTGAAGTGAAAATGAATACAATGAATCAACTATATGTGTAAAATGTAAATAAAAATAAAATAAGTGAAAATAAAATATTATATATTTAAAATTAATTACAGAAAAAATATTATAATATTAATGATAATAAGGAAGTATTATATAACCCAATAAAAATGAACTGAGTTATAAAATTTCTATACGACTTGGTAATTTTATGTTCAAATACACTTAAAAGAACTAAGTCCAATTGAAACTAAAATTTCCATAAATAATTATTTATTAATGATATTAAATGTAAAATGGGTATTAAATACCCCATATAAGAGAAACTGGGCTCATAACATTATAATATGTCTCAATGAAATGAAATTGAGACGAAATCCCTTACCTTACACTCCCTTTTGTTTGAACTACCTTTAACCTCATATGTAATTGTTTTAAGAATGTTATTGAATTATACATGAACCATATTAATATTTATAATATCATATATGATCCTTTTATAACATCTTACCACCTATTTGTTAATAATATTTTATTATTTTCATTATTTCGAGTGTTAATTGCCTTGTTTTTTTGAGTATGTTTTGAATTGTTATTTTTTGTTCCTCTTACATCAATCATGATTTCATCACATAAAAAATTTAAACCATGATTTATATATAATATTTATTCATTATATATGTATTTATAGTATCCATCAAATTTGGTGATATGAAATGAAATACACTATTCATTGAGAGGGTAGTTTGTACGTACGGATGAACGCTGTTTCCATTTTATTTTTATTTTTTGAATGAAAGAAAATAAAATTCTATATTTATATATTATAAACTTAAAATATAATTATCATGTTATATATATCACATATTTCAATTAAAACCATCCTTAATACATTTTATTAACGTGTAAACGAATCACATCGCTTCACTAGGCAGTAATTTGTCGTACACACGAGCGATGTTATTATCTTTCCAAAAAATGAAAAACATGATGTTATTAGTAATATAATAATTAAAAATGATATAAATATAATAAATATCATATATATAATCTATAATCTATAAATCCATTATTATTCCCAACCACAAAAGGTGGTAATGGAAGAACGAATGATATTGGTTCACGAGACGGTAGTCTGCCATACACAAGAACTGTGATTGTGTATCCCATTTGATGGAAGTATGTGTGGTTTTAGATAATAAAAATAACATAAAAAATAAAATTATATTTAAGATACTAGGGATATCATATAATAATTATATAAGAATAATTGAAGGAGGTGGATAAGGAAATAAAACAAAAGTGTTCGTTGGTGAACGTTGCCTCTTCTTTGGGTAACTCCTTTTGGTTTATACCAAAATCCTTTATTGGTTTAAATTATATAAAAAATAATATTATATTATAAAGTTATGTATTTTTGGAGTTAATTTTTTCAGGTTTTATAAGTGTAAAATGTATTGAGAGGTGTGATGAAGTGAGTGGAGTAAGGGCCATTTTATAGTGGAGGAAGAGTGGCATTCTAGTAAGTACAAAAAAGTAAACGCTATTGTGAGGTATAACTTACATAATGTGCCTAAAATAATGAAAATTTTACAATTAAATATGTCATATGGTATATATATATCCATAAAGTGGGTTTGGACTAATTTCTAGGTAATTTTGACCCTTCATATTAAAACTTAACCACTAAGTAAACCCATTTTTACCTTATTCGTTGTAATTAACTTTAATAGAATTCATTAATACATTTGGTAAAAATTAATTTTAACAGAATATAAATTATAAATATTTATGATTCTAAATATGGAATCCATTTTTTAAAATCAAAATCAAAGAATCTTTGGATATTAATTTAAAATTAATTCCACTGATGAGGCAACAAAAGTGGGGTTTTTAAAGTAAAAATGTTCATAATTTTACTAAGTTTTTATATCTAAATTCAATATAAAAATGATTCCAATGAACTAAATTTGATTATTATATTTAAAATTTTTTTAATTTTACTCTAAAACCAATTTAAAATACAATTAATCTTTATAAATTATTTAGATTAAATTTTGTTTTGAATTAAAATTCCGTATTTTTCACTATCCATTAAAAAAATGAAATCTCTCAAAAAAATCCAAAATTTCACCCTAACATATTTTTTAAATTAAACATTTAAAAATTAATTTTATTTTTTCAAAACAAAATTATAATAATTTTAAAATTTAGTTTTAAAACAAGTATGCCATTAAAAGGAGGAAAAACTGCCTTTAGAATATTACAATTTTTATATGTAAAATTGGTTTTGTTATTATCTTATGCCTATAAAATATATTTGGTTAATGCCATAAAATTTAATTGAATATATAATATATAAATTTAATTAAGATAATTCACTAATAGTAATTAATTTAATTTATTCGGATAATAATCCTTTGGTTCATAATAATTATTTTTTATAAAATGTTACATTTATATTCAATTGGTATTTATATTCATTTATAATTAATTAGAAATCAATGAATTCAACCATATATTTTCATAATTTAGTTGATCTTATTTATAAATGTTAACTTAATGGATATAAGATAATTATCATTTTAAATAATAATATTAATAGTATTCGGTAAAACTCAGTCTTACGTGTAATACAAGCTGTTGAAGAAAAACATTGTTGTGTGTAATGCATGATGACTCAATATTTCATGAATTGTAAGATATATCATAGATTAAATTTATTTAAAATAGTAAATATATTTTAATTTATTAGGATTTTATATTCCCTTTTATGCATTGTGTTTTCTGTAATACATGTTATTGAATAAAATGTTATTCTTTTAGATTTTTTGGGATGGTTCATTCTCCTTGCCTTAAATAAATTGTGTCCTCACAATTTAAACTTTATCTTGTTAATAATGTCTTGATATTTTAAAATTAGTTTGTTGAAAATTCCATATCTTAAAAGGTATAATATATGAAAAATAGGGAAACAGAAGTATAATAGTCATATGTAATAACACATAACTGGGTTCCCAAGTAGGAGAACATTTGTGGAAAGTGATGATATGGACTTGGGTGAAAGGTATAAATATTTATATATAGTTATTGAGGTCAATGATAAAAAAATATAATGATAAATTTAAAGTTGAGGGGCTCAAAACCATAAATCTTTGATGATTTAAAATATCATCGGTTTAAAAAATAAAGGTATTAGGATAATATTTTATTTCAAGATAATTTTTGTAATATTGAGTAATTATTTTACTGTCTAATAATATAAATAAAAAAACTTAATTTATACATTTATATTTCAAAAACACAATTACATCCATTAGTTTTTCATCGATCTCTTACTCAAAGAGATGAATATCAAAAAATGTTTTTTATGCCTGAAGCACTAAAATTTACATTTAATGAATCATATGATCCATAAAGAGTGAAAATTCTTTAGATCTATCTCTAACTATTTTCCAAAACTAATATGGTTAATAAATTAATCACTAAACCTCAATAATAACACAATTATTTCATGATTAATATTTATCTTTCAAATTGTTTAACAAAAAATAATGACATATTAACCAGGACATCACATAGTCCAGTGGTAGGGGTAAACCCGTATCGTCCTCCGGTCATGGGTTCAATCCCCACTACCTCACTGAATGCAACAGGTTTTCCACCTGTATGTGGGATTCCATTTTTCAGAAGTAAATTAATATAATTCCTATAAAATTCCCTAAAATATTATGGTCATCCTTCAAATAAAATTAATCATTATATAACCTTTTCACTAAAGTTTTCAACATAATTTTTTTCACAAAGTATAATAATCTTATTTGAATATTATTAAAATGTCATTAATCATCATATTAACCCTAAAGGCTATCTATACCTTTAAAATTATTTTTATTAAATTTAAATGCATTATTAATCAAATAATATTTCCATTAAAATATATACTTTACCTATATTTCTACAAAATATCCTTAATATTGTGAAATTCCTACTACATATATCCTAAAATGTGGTGTTTAATAATTTGAACATATTATCAATCATAAACTCATTAAACCATGATGGTATCCAAAATAGTTATGTTAATTAATAAAAAACTTATTCTATAATCATTAAATGTTTCATGATTCTTGAAACCAAAATACTATTGGAAAAACAATTTATCAATTTATTTCATGAATCCTAATACATTTGTAATTCATCCATTTTATTTCAACTTAGGTCCTTCCATAATCCAGTGGTTAATATTTAGAAGAGGGAATTGAATCAGGTAATTCCCAAGTTCTCTAAATTTAAATAAATGAACTATAAATGGATCCTCATGATGATATTTATTTCCTTCCATTGTACACTTCATTTTTCCTCGATAATTCTTTTCTTGATAACCTTATTTTCTATACATAAATCATTTACTTATTACATAGAGACACTTTCATGGGTTTCTCATTCCACATTTCTTGCATGATGTAAATTGAGCCTTCATTTATCTATATTTTCAAGAACTTGAGTTCTTATAAAACTCCATACTTCTCTTTATTGGTGAGTCTAACAGTTGGTCTAGGTATATGTTGTTAATCATATTTCAAAGAAATTGAATTTAAACAAACATGATATCTTTCTTTCCTATCAACATCTCATTTGGTTGCTCATTTTCACCACCATGTACTTTATATTCAATGTTAACATGATTTCTTTAGGTTCCATACATTGAAAAAAACTATAAAGCATAGTGTGAGAAACTGTAATCCTAGTGGGAAAACTATATAATCATTTAGGGAATCTCTAAATTATGACAAATTATTTTAAATATAAAGTAGCTTAGGTTTAACCAAGCATACTCATTGTCATCATTTATTTAACTCTTTTATAATGTTTTGTAATTAAAATGTGAATAATCCTTAGAATATCTCCTAAGAGTGTCAATACAGGTATGTAGTAAGGCCTATTTTTGTGTGCTAAGTTACACTCAAGTCAAGCTTGATACTCCATTTTCAAATTTATTGCCCCTAGGTACATTTGTTCCAGAACCGTGTCCACTTGAAGTATCTAGACAATGATGTATTTCTAGGAAGATTCACATACTCTCTACCATACCAAAACTTTTGGATATTCTTCTATATTTATCCCCAATTTTTATAATAGGGTTATGTTCCCTAATAAATATTTTTCTAAATCTAGTTCCCAAGGTTTATACTAAACATGATCTGATATTGAGTGTAGGGACCCTGAACCTAGTATCCTAGCACTAGTTCTTACTATCATTACATTGGAATAAGATACATGGAAATCATACCCCAAAATACCAAACCATTTAGTAATCTTGGAACACTATATACATACATGAGTCCTGTATTTCAAATGAATACACAAATTACATCATAATTTATTTCCTTTCTTTTTCAAGAATAACTTTATTCCATTTATCATATCCATTCATATATTTCTTATTAAACCTCAAGGAAACCTGGTTAAAGGAAACAAAATAAGGGTGAGCTCAAATTCTTAGTAAGGGTGAAGTATAATTTAAGGAATAGTGAATCAATGTGAATTATCAATATAGAAAGGTGAATAAATGAGAACACGTTCCATTTAAATAACTGGATAGGTAATAATCAATATAGAAAGGTAACTAATTGAAACACATGATATTTAATCCACAAAATGAGAATGAAATGAAAATATAGATAAATTCAAAGAGAAAGACTCATTGATAAATAAAAATAATGACAGAATTCTCAATGAAGGTAATGCTTCATTATTGGACATCACATCTGAGGAAAATTAAAACCATTACCTTCAAGACCTTTCACAATACAGTATAATACTATTGGTAGAAACTTATTTAATTTGGCCAATTGATTTATGTCATGAGAACCTGTCGATGCATCAAGGGGCTATATAAACTCTAGGCACCACCCGTCACTACTAGTCTAAATATTTCCTTATATATAGAATGATCAATAAAATTTATGAACAATGTTCCTTAACATTAAATATCCATATTGAGTAAATGATACAAATTTATCAATATTTACATAATCAATAAAATAAATTTTAAATTAAACACCATATTTAAAAATGGTACAAGTTTTAGAAAATATTCACATCCATGATAAATAATAAGGATATTTAGTGGAAATTTATTGTTTAATGGTCATTGGAATGTGAATAACTCAAGGGAAGGTTAATGAATTTAAAAATGATTCAAGGATGTGAATTAAAATATTATCCTTGGTCAAAATAATCATAATTAATCCATAATAAGATTAAGTATTGATCCAATATGATGTATACCCATTGGAGTAATAATAAGGGTTGTTGTCGTGGATGAAATAAAAAATATCCTTAAAAAATTCTTCAAGAAAATATCATTTTCATTTTGAAAATCATCCTAAAAATAATTTTCCTTGAAAAACACTTTTAAAAAAACATTAAAAACATATTTTTATAATTGAAATGTAATATTTAAAGACATGAAGGTGGTTAATTATATATGAGGTAAAATGAACATTTATTTTTTATTTTTAAAAAGGATAGAAAAGTGTGTTTTAGGAAAGAGACCAGAATATTAATATGATTTTTTTTTAAATTAAAAATTACTTTTAATAATTAATTTTTAAAAGGTTAAAGAAAAAAATTAAATTTTTTTTAGAAAACATGGTTTTAAAAGAAAATGGATTTCCAACCGTAGAGAGAAATGAAGTCATGTTTTACTAAAACATTTTCTCAATAATTTTATGTGACAAAGAAGAGATAATTATACTATAACTTGAAAAATATCATGAATAAATAGGGGAGAATAAAATTAAATGTTTTATTAAAAAATGATAAAATAATTTCCTTCAATGTAAATCCTGAATAAAATGTGATTTTAAAGTAAAACCTTGCAAGGATCATAATATTGAATTGATAATCAATCCAATGAATCAATTATGTGTGTCAATAATAAACCACATAAAATAAGTGGAAATAAAAAATATATATAGTCAAAATTCATTTCATACATAATCTTAGAATATTAATGATAACGAGGAAGTATTATAACCCAATGAAAAATAATTGATTCATGAAATTTCTTTACCGCATAATAATTTTATGTTTAAATCTCATTAGAATAAATAATTAAAATAGAAACTCAAAATAACATGAATAATGATTTATTCATGATATTAAATGGAAAATTTGAAGTTTATCCACCATATAATGGAAAATAGTTTCATAAAATTACAATATGCCTCAATGAAATGAAACAGAGGTGAAATTTATTACCTTACACTTCGTTATGGTTGAACACTATTCAACCTCCTGTATAATAATTTTAAGCATGTTATTAAATTATTACATAAAAATATTAATATTTATAATATCATATCTGAACTTTTTATAACATCATATGACCCATATTTTAATAATCTTTTATTATTTTCATTGGTACGGGTGCCAACTTCCCTGTTTCATCGAGTTTGTTTTGACATATTATTTTTTGTTCCTCTAATGTTGATCATGATTTCATCATCACTAGAATTAAAAACATTATGTATTTATCATATATATTCATTATATATTTATTTATAGTTATCTATAAAATTTTTTGATTGTAGATAAAATGCATCATTCATAGAGACGGTAAGTCATACACACACATGATTATTGTTTCCATTTTCTTTTCATATTGAAATAAAGAAATGTAAATTATATATATATATAATATCATTAAATATCATAATCATTTTATATATATAACATATTTTTATTAAAACCATACATAATACATTCTATCAACGTGTGACCAAATTACACTGCTTCATGAGGAGGTAGTTTTCTGTACACGCGAGCGACGTTATCGTATTCCCAAAAATTAAAAGAATGATTGTATTTATAATATAATAATTTAAGAAGTGTAAAAACATATTAAATATCATATATATCATATATAAACTATAAATTCATCATTATTCCTAATCTTTAATGGAGGTAATGGATGAACGAATGACATCAGTTCGTGAGGCAGTAGTCCGCCATACACACAAACGATGATTGTGTATCTCATTTGATGGAAGTATGAGTAGTTTTAGGTTGTAAAATTAACATTAAAAAACCTAAGTGTATTTAAGATACATATGTTATTATATAATCATGATATAATAAGAATTTTATGAGGTGGAGAAGGAAATAATAAAAAAGTGTTCTTTGATAAACATTACCTCTTTATCAGGTAACTTATTTTGGTTTGTACCAAAATACTTCCATGGATTTATTTATATAAAACAATAATCCACTAATATTATGGTAATTATTTTGGGAGTTGATTTGGTCTGGTTTTGTATTATAAAAATTTCTTGAGAGGTGTGACGAAGTGATGTGAGTGAGGGCCTTTTTATAGCGGAGGAGTGACATTCTTGTAAATACCAAAAAGTAAACACTATTGGGTTATCACCCTTGTATCATGTGCATCCAATAATGACCAATTTTATATAAAATAGGTTATATGGTCGAAATATTTCCATCCAATAGGTTTTTTACAAGTTCCTATGACATTTGGCCCCTTATGATTAAATTTTAGCCACTAAGTAAACTCATTTTTTTACCATAATCAATATAATTAATTTTAATTTCTTTAACTAATATTTATTAAGAAAACTAAGATTAAAATACTAAAAAAATATAAATTGTGATTATTCCAATTATTTATTAAATTTTTCCAAATTCAAATCATTAATTTGGTAGAAATTAATTTAATATTAATCTCGTAGATGGGACGAGGAAGCGGGTTTTAAAGTCAAAATATTAAAAAAATTACTATGTTTTTATATATTAATTAAATATAAAAATAATTAAAATGAACTAAATTGGAATAATGGATTAATGATGTTATTAATGTTACTTTAAATCCAATTTTAAATACAATTTATTATTATAAATCATTTATATGAAATGTCAGTTTTCAATTAAAATTCGGTTTTTTTCATTATTCGTCAAAAAATGAAACTTCTCAAAACAATCCCATAAATTCACCCTAATATAATTTTGACATTAAAATATAAAAAAAATTATTTTATAAAATAAAATTTATTTTAAAATCAAGAACATCATTAAAATATCACAAAGCTGCCTTTAGAAAAATACAGCTTTTTATACATAAAATTTGTTTTATTCTTATCTTATTCCTATGAAATATATTTGTTTAATTTAAAAACAATTTATTTAATATATAATATTAAAATTTCATTAATTTAATTCTATAGTATTGATTAATTTAATTTATTATGATAAAATTTCTTTAGTGCATAATAGTAGTTTTTTTATAAAACATTTCCTTTATATTCAATTGATTTTTATATTCATTTATAATAAATTTGGTAACCAATAAATTCAACCATATACTTTCATAAGTTAGTTAATCCTATTCATAATCGCTAATTTAATATCCCGGGGAAAATTTCATTTAAAAAAATAATATTAATAGTATTTGGTAAAACTCAGTCTTGTATGTAACGTAATTTATCAAAAAATTCATTATTGAATGTAGAGAAAGCTAACATAGTGTTGTGTGAATTTCAAGATATATCAAAGATTTTATTTATTTAAAAAAGAAAATATATTATAAAATATCAGGTTGTTATATTCCCTTCCATGCATGGTGTTGTGTGTCATACACAATATTGAATAAAATGATATTCTTTTAGAATTTTCAGGGTGTTATAAATTATCTACAATAATTTTATCATTACAAAATTGAATGATTTAAAATGAATCATACTAATGAATTTGCCTTTTAATTTATGAAATTTCATAAAATTAAAGGACATAAACACATTATAATTTATTTTATGCTCATAAATAATATTTTATTTGTTATGTTATTTATTTTATTCAATGAATTTTATATAATTTGTGGATCTAAAAGTTGTCCCATTCTCTAATATTAATTTCATCCTTATAGTGATTCCTTTAGTAATCTCATAAAAATTAATGATTTTATTGATTTTTTTTAATTTAACCTCATTCAAGTTTAGATTCTTAACCATAGAGATAAAAACATAAAATTTTTCCAATAATATTCTTATGTGTTTCTTCAAAATAGTTTAACATCCATGAATTTCTCCATAGCTATGAATAGGGAGAAATTTTTTTCAACCACTAAAAAATTTAAAATATTGATTCATCCATAAAATTTCCTATATAATCAATATTAGTTTAAAATTTGTGAATTTTAGACTCAATTACCTTGTTATACCCTTCATGAACACCATATAATTATATTTATATATTTTTTCCATTTTTCAAACCATAATATATGTATGTTCATTCCCCAAGAGAGATGATAAAAAATAATTACAAGAACTTCTAGCATCATAAAAATTATTCTTATATATAACAGTAAATGATAATCCTTCTATAGGTGTATTAATTCCATTTTCTATGATTTCATACACATTCCATCACAATGAATGAACATATGTAACGATCCTTTCATTCCATAAAAAATATTCTTCTATTACATATATATATATATATATTGTTGATAAAATTATGACACTTTATGGTAGAGTAATTAGTTGAAAATATATGAGCAATAGAAATAAATCTCTAGACTCATGAAATAAAACCATAAAACTAATATTAATTGATGATCTTATAGTAAGAATATGAAACACGTATATGAGGGTGAATTAATACTAAAAAATGCTTCCAATTAAATAAATTGGAATCTCAATGTTAGTTAATCAAATCAAATAAACAATTAAGTCAATGAGTAGAGATAGTAAAACAAAAAAAATCATACAACCAAAAAATAGTTTTACAAGATTAAACATTTCTTTTATAGTGTCTTGTCCTTAGTGATCATCGAGTGGCATCCCACGTCTCATGTAATTTTTTCATTAATAAAAAAGTAGTGGGATGAAATAATATGATCCTACAAATGATTGATAAGAAATATAACATGAAAAACATCAATAATGTGTATAATAAATCATAAATGATCTTCTTCTTAGTTCCTTAAGTGCCTTTGATAATCCAAAAATGTGTGAAAAATGTTCTCCATTCAAATCATACTTATTAATCCAAAGAATGATCTATTGAATATTTTGGTGTCTAATTATCTCTCTTACCCAAGTGAAACTCCAATCTTTTTTAATCTGAAAAATGCTGAAATTATGGAATGAATGTGGTTTTTTTTAACCTGGTCAAGAAAATATCTTAAAACCCTACTGAAAATTTCAATCCTCCAAAAAATAGAAGGTGATCTCTTTGGAATATTTATATATTATTTAGAATAAAAATATCATATCCCCCAACATATGAAGTTATTTTTTCTTAAATGTACAAAAAACACTATCAAGTACTATGATCACCAAACCATGTTCAATTTACCTCCAAAATTATGAAAGAGACAATTAAATTATAAAAAAGTTCCTCCATGTAGTGGAGAAGGAATTCATTATTCTTCTTTAGAAAAATTATTTTACCCAATTTAATGGCCATGATTATTTTAATGGTGTTATAATATGGTTTCTAGAGATACCATTTGGTTTAACATCATGTGGAATAATGTGATTTCTTCCTTTCAACTAAAAGATCCATGGTTTAAACCATGTATATTTTTTTGACCCATCTATAATTCATTTTTTTATTTATAAAGGTCATTTTTTTGACTCGTACTATAAAATGGTTTTTGTGTGAACAAGATTACTTTAAGGAATTATTAATAACCATGATGTAGACTTATCCAACCAGGTCATGGTTTCCACCATCCATGAATTTCATTATTCCTTTGAAACTTATTAAATATTAATGAACTAAAATTATTCTCAAACATACATACAGAAATTTAAATATTAAATAAAAGAATCTAACAAATTTCTATATCTTGATTTAATAACTCAATAAATCATTCGTTATATAATTTGAATGTTATAGTTATTTAATAACTAAATTATTGGATAGATTAGTATTTCTAATAACACTCCAATTATTCATTTTAGGAATTATACTTCATAGACTAAGTCTCAATGAGTGATCATCAATATCCATAATGAGTCAAGTATTCTCGTTGAGGGTCTTGAATTTTTAAATAATTTTAATTTTAAAACTCTAATATTCATTTATTATAACACATATTTATAATTTTTCACAAATTTAATATATATATATATATATATTATAAGGACTCGATGTTAGAATGTTTCCAGAGAAAGAGAAAAGATATCTATTTAGAGGGATGAGATATTAAATCATAGTATTAGTTGTGTTAGACATGAATACAAATTTATGTATATAATATAAATTCTATGGTCCACAACATAGTAATATGTTGTATAAAGAGTAGTTATATTTTTAGAAATGTGTATTTCAAATATGGTGGATATGGTTTTTTATTCACTGTACATAGATATTGATGCTCTAGTGGTGCAATTATAGGCATAGATAGAAGAAAATTAAAAAAACATAAATTGTTATAAAACAATATAGTGATATTATAATAGTAGTGTGTTTAGATTCATAACATGATTGACGATTCCTATGATTCGATGGTGAAAGTTTGAAGTAAAAAAATAATTATTCTACACTAATTTAATTATTAATTTCATTCTTCTGTTAGTTTTTTGTAGTCCCTAAACATGTCTATTGTTCATTTACATGAATAATTAGGGCAATAGAAAAATAATGTAGTAGACAGATGAGATTTCTTAATGAATAATACATACTCCTTTTCATTATCATCATATATATCTGATTAAATTTTAATATTTCATAAATTTTAATTCATTTTAAAATTATACCAATTTCTTATATGTATCGATAAACTAGAGGTGCATTCATTATTCAATGTTCTAAAAATCATTATTAATTATTTTTATTGAATATTATTCATTTTAGAGAATTTAATGAGTTTAAAAAATTAAAAATGGAAAATTAAGCATGAAATAATCTAAAATGAAAATTTAGTGATGTTATCAATAGAACATCATGAAAAATGAACCTCTTTTAATTTTTCATACCAATAAATAATGAAAAAACTCCATTATCAAGGTTCTCAAAAGCATATAAATTATGTTATAATGGCTATTATATATTTTAAATATTATAATATCCCAATTTGATAAAAATGACATAATTAAAAAAAATGTCTTCAAAGACCATAAAAATGAACCCTATGTTATTTTCATCCTAAAAAATGAAGAATGTGGGAAACTTAATCCCTATCTAATTTAATGTTTTAAAAAAAATTGGATTAATTTTCATTTGAAACTTTTAAACTATATTGAAATGAAAAAATGGAACAAAAAGGAATATTTTTTATGGAAATGAATGAAAATGGAATCTAAATAATTTTTAACTTATTGGAATGAAATACATGCATATAAAATTCATTTGTTTCCTCAATCTAGTTTACATGTTTGTTAGGTATTAATAAATGTCAAACGGACCTAAGAACATATAATTGATTTAAAAAATATTATTTTTTAATAATAATTTTTTTTAATGATTTAAATGTAATTTATAATGTGTAGTAACAAAAAAATATGAATTATATTCCCAAGGTTGTAATGTTTGGAAGTAACTCTTAAGGACTAATATTCAATGTATGTTATAAACACTCTTAAAATGATAATTAAATAAATGGAGGATCATTTTTCTTGAATATTAATTAAATATAAATCATTGTGATATTTGAACTATATGAATAAACCTATCTTGAAATTGGTTCTTCTGGATATTAGAATGATAAATAATATATTTTAAGGACTGGTAGCTTTTTCATTTTGTGAAAATCCTAAAATGATTCAAAATGATAGATTGAGGATTTTTGTCACAAAAAAACAAAACAAAATGTATTCCATTTATGAACATTAAAAATGAATTTGAAATGAATCAATTTCCTTGGGTGATTAAGGCCACCACCAATCATTATTTATTTATTTTATAAATTAGAGTACAAGGTAAGAACAGAGAAAAATAGAAAAAAGGAGGTCAAGAGATCATGGGGGTCTGAAGTAATAAAGATCAAGGGCGTCTGCTCGAACAAGCTTGACTCATTTGGGGGGAGACCTTAGAAATAAGAAATATACACACCATGAATCACATTGGAATCAAGAAAATTAGCAACAACATTCCCTTTGTTCAATGAATGAGAAACATCCATGCAGTTGTTCAATAACCCCTTGCACCTTCAAATGATATATTCAATAGAACAAGGGGTAGCACAAAGGCCACCCAAAAAATTGTAAACAATAAGAGAATCAGTTTCAATAAAGGAAAGGTGGATATTATTCTGGCTACACGGTATAAGAACAGTGACAATTTATTGTTCCTTTGCTTGAAGGGAATCAACTATACAAAGAAAGCACAGAAATCCAGGACCATAGAGCCCCTTGTCTCCAAGACCACCCCATTACCCCACGTAAGACCCATGTTTCATGAATTTATATGTTCATCTTGAGGCCCACATAATGAGGGTACAAGCATATTCATCTCCCCAACATAGTATTATGAGCATTGCTAGGAGTGGAGGTGTCAGTAAGAAGAGGCCTAATAGAGGGGACTGCTTCACAAGCCTTGTAGAGTTGAACTAAATCAATCAATAAATTCCTAGATTTGAATATAAGTCATGTTCTTGTACCTGGGATTCCCTTATGCTAGGATTCATTCCTATCTTTTTAGATACACCAGCAACCTGCAACAATGATGAGAACGCATACCCTTTTCTCAGGTCCACGAATCCCCACCCCCTAGAATGACTGACTGGTGAAGGTCATACTCGAGTCCTCTTTAGAAGACCATCCAGTGAAACCATCAAACTTGTGCCACACCAATCTCACCCATTAAAATTCCACAAATAGATGATTGGTGTTTTCAGTTTTTGGCTCCCTACAGAATTGGCACTTTGAATTGAGACCCACACCTAGTTGTTTGATAATATCCTTGATAGGAAGTGAATTGTTCTAAACCCTCTAAACCAGAAAAGTAAACTTCATTGGGATATCTTTACGCTAGATAACTTCATCACATTCATTACGGAAATGATCTACCATTTGTATTTTAGGGAATTATTTTGTTGAGAAGACACCTGAGCAGGGTCTCATGAAGACACATTTGTCTGGGTAGGAGTTCAGCACTATGTAATCAAATATGGTCCATTGTTCCTTTTCCAAAATATCATAAATGGAGTCTTGATGAGCACTTGATTTCCTAATGATGACGTTTAGGGTAGTACATCTAGAAAACCCAAGCCTTGTTCTCACCTAGTTATATTTCCAGAGATCTATGTCTCCTATGCTCATGATCCATCGAGTGTGCTGGTGGAGATCCAATAAATAATGCTAGATCATAAACTAGGTAGAAGAAAGTTTACCTCTCTGAATGCCTGTGACAATCGCATTCCTGTCATGCATGATCTTTCCCAAGAGAGTCTTCCCTTGAATTACCTCCCATGCCAACTTATCATGGAGACCATTCATTGTTCGTGATAAACATCTAACATTGATCCCACCCTCAGATAGATGTCTTGTTATCCTATCACAAGATTCCTAGTGGTTAGTACCTTCCAATTGTGCATCCCATAAGAATGAAGCCATAATATTCTCCATTCAGGAGATGACCTCAAGACCTCGATCGAGGAAAGTGTTGGAGTTGGTGGTCTAGAACCAACTACTTTGTACTTTATTCATTAATAAAAGCCTTATCACATCTTGATTTTTCTTCTGTGTGGCAATGCATGTGATAATGTCCTAAGGACAACTGTTGGATTAAAGGGTCATAGCGGATCCCTACTATGATGAGAACCCGGAAGTGCCATAACACTGTTCTTGAATATATGTTTTATGGCCGAATGATATTATTTGAGGGACAAAAATAATACAGGTCATTAGGGGTGAGGACTCATAAAACTTTGAGGCACCTTCTCATGGTGTGTGCCCTTGGTAATATCCAGGAGGATATTATGAGAACGAGACCCGCCAGTAGGAAATCCACATTTCATAGTGTCATTGGATGTTCCTATCTGCGGACATGTGTATTGGTCCTTAGACTTTAAGATTATTATTAATGGGTATTACAACTCGCACACTTAGATGTATTGATGAAAACTGTGACGACACACTGTTCGCAGTGAGGTAGGATACGTTGGGTGCATCATGAGTAACACTGCATTAATAGATAATGCGAGAAAGGATTTGTCCCTTCTGTTCCATAACGGAAGTAGATATCTCAGGGCCTTTGATGGAATTGATATAGCCTAAATAAATCCATGGCCATGGTAAGGTATGGGCAAGTTCAGTTCCAGGAAGTCAAAGAAAGAATAATCGAGCACATGGGTTTATGGCACTAGCATGCAACCCGTTTGATTAGAGATATCAAGAAAAAGGGATTATATTACACGGTAAGCATTCGTAGGAGGTTACATGTCATTGCAGCGTTAACTTCTTTCTCTATGGGTGCCTTGGCGTGTTGTTAGATGCTAACCTTGGAATTTAGGCAGGCTCTACCTAATGCCACTAAGAAAGAGGCCTAGAGGGTCACACACTAAGTGTGTCCATGTATCTCAGTTAAATATTAATTTAACAAGTTAAATAAATATTATTCCCGACTGTGGTTTAATAATTATTTAAGGATGTCTGATCGCATTTATTTCAACACTAGTTATTCGAGAGAATATATTGTGGGTGAAATAATATATTTATTAGCGAGTAATGCAGTTACATTTATTTAAGAAATAAATATCCATTACTCAAGGTCTAATAAATGTGGTGGAGAAAAATGGAAAATAAAAGTACACATCGTGTATATTAAATATACACGCCGTGTAGTTTTATTGAAAACAAGTACACGTCGTGTATTAATTATTACACGCCGTATAGTTTTCCAGTCGGGATTTTGAGGATATAATATTGTTTTATTAAATGATATTAATTATAATCAGCATGGGTGCATGTCAAGGAATTAATAATTTAACATGGGGTTTCAATAAGAGTTAATGAAATAAATAAAATGCGTAACACGTTTATTTATTGTCATAACTCTATTAACCTCAAACCCGATTATAAATATCCTCACAACCCCAACACTTTTGTAGAGCCATTTTTGTGCACAACAGATTTGGAAATACTCTCAAGCCAAGAGATAATTCCCTTTTCACCAAGAACGCCCTCAAGTTACAAGAGTGAGATCCTCCACCAGATCAAGGCGGTCGAAGGCGGACATCGCAAGCGAAGGTTCTTCTGCGCTAGCACCTGGAGATCCCTTCGGTGACATCCAGAGATACGTGAAGCACGTGTGGATCACAACTAGAGGAATCCTATACTTGTATTCTACGACGCAACGACGGATCACGGGATCATGACCAGAGACATCGACGAAGAAATAATTCCACCGAGGTAATTCTTGTGAATTAATTAAATTAATTATAACCAATATATGATGATCCTATCTCAATGCTTCTGGGACTCTTCTTTTCTTTTTCGTTATTCATTCCATTCCGAAGATCCGGTGTTTTATATCGTGACGGATCTCGGAATGAACGTTGTTTAACGCTAAAATTAAAGTTGGGAAAACCCACCAACGCGCTTCTGCTGCGCCTGGAACCTACAAGTGGTATCAGAGCGGTCATATCATTGATTATAATTATTTAGTTTTTCATTGGTGATTTACGCATTTAATAATTTAGTTATTTCAATTCATGTTTAATCGTTCTGGAAATCTGAATCTCAAGATTTGTTCCTCCTCCCTCGTTTCTCGTTCACCTCACAGAAACGAATTTTTCTTTTAATTTTGATTAAAATAAAATAGAGGAACTCATCCGGAGGAGCCAAACGTTTCTGGCCGTACAACACTAAAATATACAGAGTGTATTCGGAAGTACATGTCATGTAGTCTAGGTTCAATGCATTGAATGATCTTCTAAATCAAGTCGTGTATTGGATTCTTTCTAAGAATTTAAGACACCGTGTGTTGACCAGAAACAGGTGGCACACGGCTTTCGGATTACACGTTGTGTGGTCCAATGAACACGACGTGTAGTCCCTTCGGGTTAGGGTTGGGCCGTGTACCCCGCACATGGCTTGCCTGGCTAGAAAACGTGTAACGCGGAAACTACAAGGTATGTGTCCCACAGAACACGCCGTGTACTCCGAAAAATTTCCAAAGTACATAAACACGCCATGTCCCCGGGCATGTACTTCGGATGGACGGTGAAGAAAAGTACACGTCGTGTAGTCGGAACTACATGTCGTGTACTCACCCAAATTACACAGATTTATTAAAATTTATTATTATATTATACAAACCCTTGAGACGTATACCATGGTGCAGGCGTAAAGCTGAGGCACAACACGTGATAGGTGTTTTATATATATATGTTTAATTTAACATCTGTGTAATGAACGATAATTCACCGGGTTGCCTCCAAGGTACAAGTTACGTACAAGGATAATTTTAAATGAATTTATTTGTTTAAAATTATGATGAGAATCTCAAGGAAGTACAGAAAAGGGTTTAATATAAAAGGATTGATTAATTAAAGATAATTAATTGATTCGAGTGTGATTTATCTTAAACAAGAACGATTAAAGAATTGAATGCTAGTTTTATTTATGCGTAAATATCGTTGCTTGTATGGATGATCATGAGCTAGACCGAGACCTTTGTATATGAATGGTTTCTTTTTATTTATTTAAATTAAATTTGTTGGCATGTGAGACATCTCCTCATTAATATGTAGGGTCTACGCGCCCAAGGATTCTTTTATGTAAAAACCCCTTTTACCCCTCACCTGTGTGTGAGATAAATGCATATGTAATGGATGGAGATCCCAAGCTAGTGGAGGCAGCTCAAGTCAGGAGCCAAGGTGAAACCAATCCAAGGAGATACAAAGGTGGACAGGTGGAAAGCTGTAAACACAAACCCGAAAGGTTCAAGGTGTTTTTCCCCTAGGTCTTGGGTTAGTTTATCAACTGCTAGATAAACTAACCAATAGAAAAACTCATGATCATACCATTTATTTTATTTCTATCAGTTGCATGGTTTATTTATTGTGGGTCTGTTGTCACGATCACACAATTAATGAATTAAACGAGCATGCAAGATGGAACTAAAATAAAAATCAGCTTATATGTAAATATTATCTTAGACATGGTTAATCACTTAAGTATATCCCACTTAATATTAACAAGCATGTAATCAAAGATAATAAAATGGAAATTTATGTATAAGGATAAATTCCCTCAAAAGAAATATTAAGTCGGTATAGCCTTCCATAATCTTGGTTAGAATCGAACCATAGTTCAAAGTGTTTGACCAACCCTAGTTGGGTTACTTTCAATTATCGGGGAATTATAATTCAAGGTTTTGGGTTGACTTGACTTGGTTCGCATCAAGGGTTTACTACCATAGAAGGACTTGGTGTGACCAAGAGGCAAAGGTTGAGGAAATCCAAAATAAAAGGATTTCAGGATCGGGGAGTCCACTCAGCGGATCAAGGAGCTGCGAGTTAATGCAGTTGGCATTTGGAATGTCTACCTAAAACCCTTCAAGTTGCTTGACCAACCCTAGTTGTGGTAATGTGAAGGGAAATATGGATCCTTGCCACTAGAATATTTAGGCAACAGAATATTCCAAAATCAATGGTGAGGGCTATTGGATTTCGATAAAATAGTGGGAGACTAATAAGTATTAATTTATTTATTTGTATTAGTTTTGTAATAAAGTACTAAACCTTTGTTCATCTTAATTTGTAGAAACGACAAGAAAATAACTTCAAACATATCATTGTGAACCATACTCGAGAAGGAAAACCTTCTCACCGGCACCAATTTTCAAGAGTGGCAGAGGCGTTTACGCGTTATTCATCACCACAAGAGAAAATTGTATGTGCTGGAAGAGCCTGTTCCAGTTGCACCTAGATCAGAACTTCTACCCTTAACTCACCAGGTAGATAAGGACATGAGGCGTGACAAACCTACAGTCCTTATGGTGAACAAGAAAAGTAAGGACAAGGCAAAGGGGCCAAAGACTTATAAACAGTCTGAAGCCCCCAAGCACCGTCCCTCCAAGAAGGGGAAGATCCAGAGGCAGGGCAAGGAACAGGAGGCAATGTGTTTTGCATGTGGCAAGTAAGGCCACTGGAAGAGGAACTTCACCCAGAAGCGTCGGGACGCTAATGGTGCATTCGTTATCGAGTGTAATCTTTATATTTCTACACATTGGGTATTAGATACAGCTTGTGGGGCTCACATCTGTATTCAAATGCAAGAACCAAGTAGATTTAGAAAGATTTCCAGAGGAGAGGTGGATCTTCGAGCTGCCAATGGCGCAAGGCTGGCTGCGTTGGCTATTGGCGACTACCACCTCTCATTGCCAACTGGGATGATCTTGGTTTTACATAACTGTTATTATGTGCCTAGTGTTACAAAAAACATAATTTATGTATCTTGTTTGGATATGGATGGATTTATTTTCAAGTTTGGAAATAAGGGTTGTCTCTTTTATAAGAACAATGTATGTTATGGCATGGCACATTTAAATAATGGTTTGTATGTATTAAATTACAAAAACCAAGTGTTGGCAATCAATAATGAAACAAACTCACATGACTCATACATCACCCAATTGTGGCATCACTGTCTCGGTCATGTAAACGAGAAGTGCTTGACAAAGCTCTGCCAAGATGGCTATTTAGACTCTACTGAGCTAAAACCACTTGATAGATGTCACGCTTGTTTACAAGGTAAAATGACCAAGCCGCCTTTTGGTGGACAGGTTGAAAGGGACATAGAGCTTCTAGGATTGGTACACACGGATGTATGTGAACCATTTCCAGTAGAAGCTAGAGGTGGATATTCTTACTTCATTACTTTTACTGATGATTTGAGTAGATACAGATTTGTCTATTTAATGAGGTATAAGTCAGAAGCCTTAGAGAAATTTAAGGAATTCAAGAATGAAGTAGAGAATCGTCTTGGTAAGAAGATAAAGAATTTTCGATCGGATTGAGGTGGAGAATATTTGAACCAAGAGTTCATCGATATTCTACGAGAGTCTGGGATTCTATCTCAGCTCACTCCTCCTTATACACCACAGTGGAATGGTGTTAGTGAAAGGAGGAACCGCACCTTGTTGGACATGGTGAGGTCGATGATGAGTCATGCGGATCTTCCATTATCCTTTTGGGGATATGCATTACAAACTGCAGCATACACATTAAACCGAGTACCAACTAAGGCAGCAAATGGAATTCCCTCTGAGTTGTGGAGTGGAAAGAAACCCATTTTGTTGCATACACATGTATGGGGATGCGAGGTGTTTGTTAAGGCCTTCTCAGGCAACAAACTAGCACCCCGAGGCACGAAGTGTATCTTTATAGGATATCCCAAGGAAACGAAAGGATATTACCTATATAACCCTCAAGACAAGAAAGTGATTGTCGCCATACAAGCCATCTTTCTTGAGAGGGAGCACATCCTCAAGAAGGATAGTGGGAGCAAGATTGACTTCGACGAAGTTGATGCTCAAGATACACAAGAGTTGGTACAGGAACAAGTTCCACAGGTCCCTGTGGAGGAGGTTCCAGAAACACAAGTACTGCGTAGGAGCTCAAGAGAGGTAAGGGAACCAGAGAGATTTGGTTTCCTAGTCACCAAGGATGGTGAATCATTATTGTTGGACAATGATGAGCCTCTCTCCTACAAGGAAGCAGTAGAAAGCTCAGAAGCTACAAGATGGCTAGAAGCTATGAATTCTGAGATGGATTCCATGTATGAGAACCAAGTCTGGGTTCTGGTCGATGAGCCAGTTGGTGTAAAGTCTGTTGGATGAAAATGGGTATTCAAGAGAAAACTGGACATGGAAGGTCAAGTTAGCACCTATAAAGCAAGGCTAGTGGCTAAAGGATTCAGACAACGTCAAGGAATTGACTATGATGAAACCTTCTCACCAGTTGCCATGTTTAAATCTATAAGAATCATACTTGCCATAACAGCTTACTATGACTATGAGATTTGGCAAATGGATGTCAAAACAGCATTCCTTAATGGGAACCTTCAGGAAGATGTCTATATGACATAACCAGAAGGGTTTGTGACACCAGGTGAAGCCAAACAGGTTTGCAAGTTGTAGAAATCTATTTATGGATTGAAGCAAGCATCCAGGTCATGGAACATTCGATTTGATGAAGCCATAACGGAATTTGGTTTCATTAAGAATGAATGTGAGCCATGTGTTTATAAGCGGTTTAATGGGAATGTGATCGTTATCCTAGTAGTATATGTTGACGATATATTACTTATAGGAAACGATGTACCAGTCTTACAGTCAGTTAAGGACTGGTTGAACAAGTGTTTCTCCATGAAGGACTTAGGAGAAGCAGCCTACATTCTAGGGATCAAGATCATTCATGATAGATCCAAGAGGCTGCTTGGACTAAGTCAGGGTACATACATTGACCAGATACTAAAGAGATTTAGTATGGAACAATCCAAGAGGGGATTGGTTCCAGTGTCACATGGACTACATCTTTCTAAGAAAATGTGTCCACAGACACAACAAGAGAAAGATAGAATGAGTAATATCTCATACGCTTCGGCTATAAGATCCATCATGTATGTCATGTTATGTACCAGGCTTGATGTTGCCTATGCACTGAGCATGGTAAGCAGATATCAAGCAGATCCAGGAGAACAGCATTGGACTGCTGTTAAGACGATCCTTAAGTATCTGAGAAGAATTAAGGATATGTTCCTGGTGTATGGAGGAGATGAGGAGCTTGTCATCAGAGGGTATGTTGATGCTGGTTTTCAGACAGATCAGAATGATTTGAAGTCGTAATCTGGTTATGTTTTATGTCTCAATGGAGGAGCTGTGAGCTGGAAGAGTTCAAAGCAGCCAGTTGTCACCGATTCTACAACAGAGTCCGAACATATAGTGGCTTCTGATGCAGCCAAGGAAGCCGTCTGGATTCAGAACTTTGTCCAGGAGCTTGATGTGGTTCCTAGCAGTAAAGATCTCATTACATTGTATTGTGATAATACTACAGCGGTGGCTCTTGCAAAATAATCAAGGTCACATCAACGAACAAAACACATACTCCGGAAGTATCACCTCTTGAGGGATTTCTATCAGAGGGGTGAAGTTGGTGTGAGCAGAGTGTCCACAGAAGAGAACGTGGCGGACCCCATGACTAAAGCCCTATCTCAGAAGAAGCATGAATATCATGTGAGAGCTAGCGGGTTAAAGGTTGTTAGCAGTTGGCTCTAGTCCAAGTGTGAGTCTGTTGGAGTTGGTGGTCTAGAACCAACTACTTTGTACTTTATTCATTAATAAAAGTCTTATCACATCTTGATTGTTCTTCTGCGTGACAATACATGTGATAATGTCCTAAGGACAGCTGTTGCATTAAAGGCTCATAGCGGATCTCTGCTATGATGAGAACCCGGAAGTGCCATAACACTGTTCTTGAATATATGTTCTATGACCGGATGATATTATTTGAGGGACATAAATAATACAGGTCATTAGGGGTGAGGACTCATAAAACTTTGAGGCACCTTCTCATGGTGTGCGCCCTTTGTAATATCCAGGAGGATATTATGAGAACGAGACCCGCCAGTAGGAAATCCACATTTCATAGTGTCATTGGATGTTCCTATCTGCGGACGTGTGTATTGGTCCTTAGACTTTAAGATTATTATTAATGGGTATTACAACTCACGCACTTAGATGTATTGACGAAAACTGTGACGACACACTATTCACAGCGAGGTAGGATACGTTGGGTGCGTCACGAGTAATACTGCATTAATAGATAATGCGAGAAAGGATTTGTCCCTTCTGTTCCATAATGGAAGTAGATATCTCAGGCCCTTTGATGGAATTGATATAGCCTAAATAAATCCATGGCCATGGTAAGATATGAGCGAGTTTAATTCCGGGAAGTCAAAGAAAGAATAATCGAGCACATGGGTTGATGACACTAGCATGCAACCCGCTTGATTAGAGATATCAAGACAAAGGGATTATATTACACGGTAAGCATTCGTAGGAGGTGACACGTCATTGCGGCGTTAACTTCTTTCTCTATGGGTGTCTTGGCGTGTTGCTAGACGCTAACCTTGGACTTTAGGCAGACTCTTCCTAATGCCACTGAGAAAGAGGCCTAGAGGGTCACACACTAAGTGTGTCCATGTATCTCAGTTAAATATTAATTTAACAAGTTAAATAAATATTATTCCTGACTGTGGTTTAATAATTATTTAAGGATGCCTGATCGCATTTATTTTGATACTAGTTATTCGAGAAAATATATTGTGGGCGAAATAATATATTTATCAGCGAGTAATGCAGTTACATTTATTTAAGAAATAAATATCTATTACTAAAGGTCTAATAAATGTGGTGGAGAAAAATGGAAAATAAAAGTACACGCCGTGTATATTAAATATACACGCCATGTAGTTTTCCAATCCGGATTTTGAGGATATAATATTGTTTTATTAAATGATATTAATTATAATCAGCGTGGGCGCATTTCAAGGAATTAATAATTCGACATGGGGTTTCAATAATAGTTAATGAAATAAATAAAACGCATAACACGTTTATTTATTGTCATAACTATATTAACCTCAAACCCGATTATAAATATCCTCATAACCCCAGCACTTTTGTAGAGTCATTGTTGTGCACAACGGATTTGGAAATACTCTCAAGCCAAGAGAGAATTCCCTTTCCACCAAGAACGTCATCAAGTTACGAGAGCGAGATCCTCCACCGGATCAAGGCGGTCGAAGGCGGACATCGCAAGCGAAGGTTCTTCCGCGCTAGCACCCGGAGATCCCTTCGGCGACGTCCAGAGATACGCGGAGCACGTGTGGATCACCGCTAGAGGAATCCTATACTTGGATTCTACGACGCAACGACGGATCACATGATCGTGACCGGAGACATCGACGAAGAAAAAATCCCACCGAGGTAATTCTTGTGAATTAATTAAATTAATTATAACCAACATATGATGATCCTATCTCAATGGTTCCGGGACTCTTCTTTTCTTTTTTGTTCTTCGTTCCATTCCGAAGATCCGGCGTTTTATATCGTGACGGATCTCAGAATGAACGTTGTTTAGCGCTAAAATTAAAGTTGGGCAAACCCACCAACGCGCTTCCACTGCGCCCGGAACCTACAGAAATGATGTGCATTGGAATAGATGAGAGCACACTGTTGATCAGTTTTATTCTTCCTCCAAACGGAAAAAGGATTTTTCCAAATCATGATTTATCCTATTATTTTATCAACCACCTTATCAAAGTGATGGATGTAGTGCTTTCTTGGTGATACTTGAGCACCCTAATATTCCATGGGGAAGGTTCCACTTCACATACCCAAGCTGCTTTCCAAGGATACATACCTCCTCTATGAACATCCGCTCGAGATGAAGATACTACTATTGCCCCTCTTAATCACTTGACCACTCCATTTGCAGTAGTCCTCTAGTATATCATTAATTCCCCTGGGGGATCTATTACTGCTATTCACAAACACAACTATGTCATATGCAAACGTAAGGTTAGATATACCATAAGAGTGGTACCTGGAATGATAAAGAACGATGCTTTTTGACACAATGCCTTTATTGATACATTGACTTAGAGAGTCCTGGGTAAGAATGAATACAGTGGGGAACATCGAGTCTCCTTTCCTTAGTCCACGAACATTCTTGAAAGAACCATATTATTTATCCTTGAAAGAAGTAGATATCCAGGTGGAATTGAAGTATTAGAATAGGAGATCTATCAGTGATGTGACATTAATTTACATGTCTTTCAACATCTATTTTGTTAAATATTGCATTCTTTTAGTGTTTAATTGTGTATTTTGGTGACAATTTTAGTGTTAATATTTTTTTACTATCTAATATTAAATTATTGATTAATCTAATATAAATGCTAAAATTAATGAGTGTTTTATTCCCTATTTTTTTAATTTTTTTATTTCATTATTAGTTTTTGTAAAATATTAATTTTAAGCTTTATGATTTAATCTTTATGCGTGCTTAAATTTTTTGTACGTATCTTGTTTGCGAAATTTTAATTTGGGTTGCTAAATTGTTCATTTTTTTAATTTTTTTGTAGTGCTGGTGGACCACTGAATCATAAAATTATCAGTCCGTGCAAGATATTTTGTGCATTGAGGATCTAGAGATTATTTTTATAGAGCAGTGAGTAAGTAAAAAATCCTCCTGAAACTAGAAGTCAAGTTCGGATGATGACACATGCGTCGATGAATCCAGATTTGTTGTTGAACCTTCATCACTGTACCGATGGAAACCGGTTTACTGATTGTGTGCTGCAGAAGATCGAGCGAAGTCTACCAATACCGAAGCTGGAACAACATCTTGTTGTCCACCAATCCTTCAATCGCAGATGAAACAAAGGCAGATCTAGTGTTACGACATCATCTTGAAGAAGAAATCCGCACCGACGGTGACCGAAAAAGAACACTACTGTTGAATCAAAGCAGTGCTTCGCGGAATTGGTGTGGTAGACGATTTCAGTGTCGATTGATCTCGACAAATCTGAATCAAGGATGAAGATTTTCAGAATTCAATCAAAGAAGGAAGAACTACTCACTGCATCGAATCTGTGCAATCCCAAGCAGTGAATATGATTCAAGGTTGAGGTTCAGCCAAATATGGGTTTTCACCTATCATAATGGCATGAAGAGGGATCTGATCGAACTAATGCTTCTGAGTCATGTTCATGGTTTTCAAAAGAAAAGTCGAAATAAGGATGATTATGTGTTATGAATTCAGAATTGTTACGGTTATTGGGTGTTCTCAATATATGAACGGGATGGTTGATAATGGTTCGAGGTTGTGCCAAAAGGAGATAAAATGCATCAAGCTTGGGCTGAGTTAAAGTGTTCTCAATTTAGATTTGAGCTATTGTGGTAATGAGTTTCTTGTTTTCTGGTTTCTTTGATTTCTGTTTGCATGTTTTTTCTATCGAGAAGGGTTGCAGATATCCTCCATTGTTGTGACTACTGTACCGAAAAAATGGGATGCTGATATGTCCCAAAAAGTTCCACGATGAAAAATGGAACTGGCTTAGGGCTAGTGGAGAGTTGGTGACGTTTTGGGAATAGTTGTGTCAGATAAAGAATTAATTTCCAGATATTGTGGAAGAGTTATTAAAGTGACAGAACAGTGACATAAGACCTGAGAAAAATAATACTTCATTTGATGACCAATTGGTGGGCAGAGCAATTTTAGTCGGTTCTTTAAACGAAAATATAACAGGGGGGATTTAACGAACACAAAAAAGAGACTCCATCATTTGTCTCAGACATACATTTTTTAAAGCGCGAACGGGAGACCAAAGGAGAGAACCAAGCAACAGAGCGACGATGGGAGATGGAGGAAGATAACCTCAACAGATAAGATTCTATTTCTCCTTTCTATTTCTTCTTAACTCTATTGTTATAAATTCTTTTAAAATTGCAGTTTCAAATATGTTTTGTGGCTAAATGTTTTAAGGGAATGAGATTGATCTGGAAAAAATTATACCTTCTCATATATAGTTCCTTCTTTCTATATTGCTGCACTCTTAATTAATGTTTGAAGATTTCATATATTTCCTTCTTTGAAAGTCAATAAAATTTCCTTTGATTTAATTCATTGAAGAATTGCTTCAACCTTTTCAGTCTTCTTATGAAATGTTTTTTTTGAGCAAGTAGCACAACAAAATTAATTGACAAATTAATTTTTTGAAAACTGTTAATATTTTCATGAATGGTAAATTCCATAGTTGAAAGAATATGGAATTTATTCATTCATAGGTTGACTTTCCGACTTGGTTTGTTACTTCTCAAATTTACAGTTCTAGTGGAAATTCTGTGCATGAGTAAGGAACATTTAATCTTCCAGTCAAACAAGTTCCATATCTTTATCCTGTTGCATACCCCATTCTGTCTTTTTTCTTGGAAATTGTTTCTTCTATTTCTGATATACTGCTACTGCTTGAATTCCTGAATATATTGATTGATTTCTTCTTCGTTTTATTATCATTTTCTTGGTCCGAATGCTTAAACTGCATTCTCTGAGGTTCAACACCCCACACACAACTATACTAATTTTTAATAAGGTTTATAAATAGATAATTTGATGTGTTATCAATGACAATGCGGTTAAATTTTGACACCGTTGCTGAGTAATGCATGTGTGACCAAGCGATGATAAAAAAATTAATCAATCTATAAAAAAAATTTCAATAAAAACATCTGTCAGAAAAATGTATACAGCCTTAATTTTTTTTTTTAAAACTGAAACTTGCTGACAATTTATTCTTGAATCTGGGAGTTAATGCACACTAGCTCAGGGTCTGAAAAATTAAAACCTCTAATCTCTGAAATAAACATTCACTTGTTAGCAATTAAAAATAAAAACAAATAAAAAATGAAAGAAAACATGGATAATCTAAACAATACTCAAAAGCCAAAATCTGAATCTGTGACCTCTTAGGAATGAGCTGGAAGAGAGATAGATTCTTATGGAGTTTCAGGTGCCATACGTTTCTATTAGTCTATTGAGCATTAGGCACACTCTAGGGATCAAAATTATGAGATCAAACAATCTTATCTTTCCATGTTACCATCTTAAAATGGTCTTCCTAATGAAGACTCATTAGACTTCATTATAGATTTCTAATGTGTGGTGCAGCAAGATCCTTTAAGAGGGTTGAGTGAGGAACAGTTAAAGCTTAGAGATTTCCATTTCGTTTTAAAGGGAAATTCCAGGTCTTGGTTTCAGCAACTTCATGGGGAAATTTTTGACACAAGGGATCAGCTGTTTAATGATTTTGTGATGAAATTTTATCCATGAAGAATGACTACTAAAATTAGGCATAAGATTACAGGATTTTTACAAGATGTGGGTGAGTTATTCCATGAAGCATGAGAAAGATTTAGGGGTCATCTTAGATTGTTTCTGAATCATCAGTGTACTCCACAGTTTCTTATGGATACAATAGTCTCACCCCTTATCACCAAACAGTAGTTGATCAATTTTTTGGAGGAGATTTTAGCAATAGGACTGCTGGAGAATTGAAACAAATATTCAATATACTTGATCAAACTTCTCATTATCAGTGTTCTAGGAGAAGAATAATAGTTATAAAAGAGAATAATAATGTTCATCATATTGAAGTCAATTTTGCTATATATTTTAATGAAAATGATCAAAACACACATATGGAGCAATGCCACCATTGTGGTATGTATGGCCATTCCAACACTTGCTGCCTGAACTTCGATATGCCCACCCCACAACATGAGAATGCAAATTTTGTTGCTTACGCACCTATGTTACAACAAAGGGATGATCATTTTTCTAATAATTACAATCAAGATTATAGAAATCATCCCAAACATTCATGGAAGGAGCATGGGGTTTTAAGACCTGCTGTACCCCTGGTTTTCAACAACCAAGACAAAAATTCTAAAATCAACCAAGGGTAGAACCATCTAATTCTCAAGGTAATTTTGAGGGCCAAATCTTGTTAAGCTGGATCAAATTCTGAATAGAATGGATTTTCAATATGAAATGTTTAAGAATCAGTTAAATAAACAAAAAGCTCAATATGATTCTGATAAAATTCAATCTGATACAAGAATGCAAAATCTGGAAACTCAAATGGGCCAACTTGCTAGAGGTTTAAATCAGAGGGAGAAAGGGAGATGACAAAATACAACTGAAGTTAATCCTATGGAAAATATCATGGCTATCATTACTAGCAGTGGTATTCAGACTCACCAAGAATCCCTTAGAGACCATAAACCCACTTAAACTAAAATTTTGGAAGAAAATGATAACCCAAACAATGAAATTTCTGTACGACCTGTTGTTCCACCTATTGAAGAATATGATAAAGAGCCAAAAATCATGAAAAATAAAGGGAACAAAAACCTAAAAACAATCCTGAATGGATGCCTACAATATTGAAGATTTTGGCTCCACACATTCCTTTCCCTGATAGAATTAAGAAGAATCTTCAAGAACCCGAACTTCTCAAATTTCTTGAGTTTTTAAATATCTTCACATTAAAATTCCATTTTTCAAGCTTTAGCCTAGGTTCCTTATCTAAAAATGCTTAAAAAATTGTTTCAAACAAGAAAAAACTTGAGCAGTTTTCCACTTGCATCTTAAATGAGGAGTTTAGTGCTGTAGTTAAAAATAGGATACCACCTAAGCTTAAAGATCCTGGTAGTTTTGTTATTCCTTGTAATTTTGGAAATAGTGGCCAGGTCAATTGTCTTTGTGACCTTAGAGCTAGTATCAACCTTTTTCCCTACTCACTGTTTATGCAGTTGAGATTAGGTGATCTATTTCTCACCATTATTGTCTTGCAATTGGTACACCGCTCCATCACCCACCCAATAGGAAGAGTTGATGATTTTATTGTCAGATTTGTTAAATTGTTTTTACTTCCTTATTTCATATATGTGACAAAGAAGTCCCTATCATTTTTTTAGGCCTTTCCTTGACACTAGAGGAGCTGTAATAAATGTTTCTAATAGAAAATTAATTTTCGATCTCGGAGAAAAAAGTGAAGAGTTCAATGTTTTTGAAAAATGCAATGTTTCACCATAATTTGGAAATTGTTCAACTGATAATTTGTATGAATCTGAAGAATTTTTTGATCAAGAAGAAGAATAATTTTTGAACATGATTGATGAAGTAAATAAAAACACCACACAAGATGAAACTTGCCAGGGCATTTGATCAAGAAAAGAGGTAGAGCCAAGAGATGCTTATTTAGGTGAATTTATAGAAAATTTGGATATATTCACTGTAGAAAATGTTTCAAAACCAAATCTAGAAATTGATTATAAGGATTTTTCAAATCTAGACAGTAGTAAAGAAATAGGTTTATTTAGTTTTCATTCATTTTTTAGGAAGAAAATCGAGGACCTTGGAGATCCTAGGCCTAAGTGTTTTCCATCTAGTGAAGAAACACCCACTTTAGAGCTAAAGCCTCTTCCTTTTGATCTCAAATATTCTTTCCTGGTTAAATTTTTTGTTGTTCCAGTCATAATCTCTGCTGAGTTAGTTGTGAGTCATGACGATAGTTTAATGTGCATACTTAGGAAGTTCAAATCTATTATTGGTTGGTCCATATCTAATATTAAGGGAATTTTTCCATCGTTTTGTATGCATAAAGTACCTATGGAACATGATCACAAGCCTTGAGTCGAAGCTAAAAGAAGATTAAATCCAAACATGAAAGAGGTAGTTAGAGAGGAGGTAATTAAGTATCTTGATGCTAGAATAATTTTTCCAATCTCTGACAATCCATGAGAAAGTCTAGTAAAAAATTTTCATAAGGGGGATTCACAGTCATCACTAATGAGAAAAATGAAGAACTTCATATTATGAAAGCTAGAAAGTAGATGTTCTCTATAGATTATCAAAAGCATAACTCTGCAACTAGAAAACATCTTTTTCCAATTCCTTTTTTAGATCAAATTCATGAAAGGTTGGCTGGAAATGAATTTTTTAGTTTTCTGGATGGTTATTCTAGTAACAACTAGATTCCCATATCCCTATAAGACCAGGAAAAGACCACCTTCAGTTGTCCTTTTGGGACATTTTCCTACAAGCAGATTTCTTTGAGACTTTGTGGTCCTCTTTCCACTTTTCAGAGTTGTATGATGGCCATTTTTTCAAATATGATTGAGAGAATCATAGAATTGTTCATGGATGATATTTCTATTATTGGTTATAATTTTGAGGGATGTCTGAAAAATTTAGAAACTATTTTACAAAGATGTGAGGAAAAAAACCTAGTATTAAATTGGGAGAAATGTCAGTTCATGGTTATAGAATGAATTGTATTAGAACATAATGTTTCTAACAGGGGGGCTGAATTAGATAATGCTAAGATTGAAGTGATTCAAAAACTTCCACCTCATACAAATATAAAAGGAATTATATGTTTTCTAGGACATGTCTGTTTTTATCAGAAATTCATCAAATACTTTCTTAAAATTTCCAAGCCACTTTTCTCACTGTTAGTGAAGGATATACCATTTGAGTTTGATGAGAACTACCAGGAATAATTTATTTTTTCAAAGAAAAAGATTACATTATCAACAATAATTACTACCACTGACTGGAAACTTCCATTGAGTATTGTGTGATGTAAGTTATCGGGCAGTAGGGGAAATTTTGGGTCAAAGAAAAGAGAAGTGGTTACATATGATTTACTATTCTATAATTTTTTCTTTAGACAGATATAGGAAATTCCTAGCAGGATCAAAAGTCATAATATTCCCAATTCATTCTGTTTTGAAATATCTTTTGGCTAAAAAGGAATCAAAATGGAGACTTAGGATGTGGAATTTGTTATTCCAAGAATTAGATTTAGATATTAAAAATAAGAAAGGTGCTGAAAATGTGGTAGCTGACCACTTGTCTAGATTACCTACCACCACAATTCAAACTATTGAGCCAATTGAAATTAATACTACTTTTCCTGACGAACAATTGTTTGATGCATCTGTGAAAAAATCTGTATGGTTTGAAGGTTTTTCCAACTTCTTATCTATAGGTGTAATTCTAAAAGAAATTTCACATAATCAAATGAAGAATTTCATTATTGAGCTTTAGTATTACTTTTGGGATGATTCATTTCTCTTTCATAGGTGTGCGGATGAGATTTTTAGGAGGTGTGTTCCTAAGGAGGAAATGCTTTCTATTTTAGAAAGTTGTCACTCTTCTCCATGGGGTGGACACAAGGGGGAGAGCGGACAAGCCAAAAGGTGCTCCAATCCTGTTTTTACTAGACTACATTGTTTAAGTATGCAATAAGATTAGTAATAAGTTGTGATAAATGTCAAGGGCCGGGTAATGTGGGTAGGAAACAAGAGTTTCCACAAAAGAGAATTTTGGAATTTGAAATTTTTTATGTTTAGGGGATAGATTTCATTGGATCATTTCCATCATATTATGGAAATGAGTACATCCTTTTAGTTATAGACTACGTCTCAAAGTTGGTTGAGGTTATAGCTCTTCCTAACAATCTTGCTAGTAGTGTTGTGAGTTTTATCAAGAAGAATATTTTATCTAGATTTTGTGTGCTGAGAGATTTCATCACTGATAATGGTACACATTTTAACAACTTTAAATTCAAATAATTAATGGACAAATATGGATGAATTCATAAAACTGGAACCAACTATCACCCATAATCTAGTGAAAAAAGTGGCTTCAAATAGAGAATTGAAATAGATTTTGGAGAAATATGTTAGTAGTTCAAGAAAAGATTGATCTTTAATGTTGGACGAGGCATTATGGGCCTACAAGACTGCATATAAAATTCCAATTGGGATGTATCCTTATAGAATTGTCTTTGGTAAGACATGTCATTTTCCTGTAGAGCTCCATAAAAAATATTTTTGGTAAATTAAATCCCGCAATTATGATTTCATGTCTGGCGGAGAAAAGTGGATGTTGGAGTTAAGTGAGCTGGAATAAATTTGAAGGGAGTCTTATGAGAATTCTAGAATTTATAAAGGGATATCAAAATCTTTCCATGACTCCATAATTCAAAAAAGGCAGTTTATGGTTGGTCATAGGGTCTTACTTTTTTATTCCCTTTACTATTATGAAAGTGCTTGTAAATGGTGCTTTGAAATTAGTTGGAGATGAGAATAGATCCTTATTGGTTAATGGACAGAGAGTTAAACATTACTTTTAGGGGAAGTCAAAGGGATTGGCTGTCATCTCTGTTCTAGAAAACTGAATATCCCCTAATTCTAACTGAGTACTTTAAACTCAGTGCTTCATGGGAGTCAACCCATAGTCCTTGTTGTTTTTATTTTTATTTTTTTTAAAAAAAATAACCACTCGATGTCTACCTAGTTCTCTACTATTCTTTTATTCATTGAAAATTCTACTCTTTTCATAAGTGTTTTAATTGTTCTTTTGGTAAGACATTGGATTGACAGGAGGAACGATGTTCTTTGGTTGAAGCTTCAACTATTCTTTATTTCTTAGTGGATATACAAGCCCAAACACACTTGATTCACTTACCTAAACTTTCTCTCTCATTAAATTAATTCTTGAAATATATTTTCTTGTAACTTCTGTTGATCTTGTTAATTTACTAAAACCTTTTATCCAGGGGACTTCACTCAAGGTTCATATGGGGAGTAAATTTTCAATGAACATAAAATTATTATAGCTTCATTAAATAGTGGAAATCTGGTTCTTTTTCTTATTTTAATTCTACATATTCATTGCTCTACATTTCATGAAACTAAGTGTGGGGTAAATTACCTGGTTGTTTTGAAATAATTATATTTCTTAGCTTCTTGATTTCTGCTTTGTTTGCTCAGAATTTCTGATTTTCTGGAAACTGAACTTATTCTCTGGAAAAAATTGTTAAACATGCTCCATTCTTGTGCCTTGTTGAAAATTTATGTGTTGTGTAAAAAGAGGTTATATCATGTACTTTTGTTTGGAAAATATTTTTTCTAGAATGTTCTGAAAGTTCATGGAAAACAATCTGTTTGAATTTTCTATGACCCTTAAAATATGTCAGAATACTACTCAATTGAAAATCTGTATTGAATTATAATGCTTATTTTTTTTCTTATACCCTTTCAATTCAATTTTGTGGACAAAGTTGGGTTTTAAGTGTGGGTGAATTTAGAGGGTCTTCTTTACAAGCTAAATTGTGCTTTAATGTGAAGCCCACCAAATTCCTTATTTTTTTTTGAAATTGAGAGTTTCTCAAACTTTTATTTACATTATTTTCAATGGTTCAACATTTTTCTTGAGTTTGAAGATTGTGATGTCACCTTGAGGTAGTTAATTCTATTAATCCATGGATTTAATTAAGAAAATTATTTTATTTCTTTCTTGAAAAATATTGTTTCGGTAAAATTTTGGTGCACTGTTTTCCAATTGTAATTTTCGTAGAACTTTTTGGTTGGAATTGAACCTAAAAGATTTTCCTTGAGTTGGATTGTGAAATGAAAATCCTAATTCGGGTTGAGCCAAAAAATTCTTCATTATTTAATTCTTTAATTCTTATGTTGTTGGATGAGTTATTTTTCTTGGTTTTAATTATTAAACCCAATCATCCAAGTAGATTGTCTAATATTATGACTTTTAATTATGTGCATCGGCTCAACTGGAGGTAATGAGAAGTTTGAACTTCCATATTTGATGCAAAATTTACTTTTGTATACTTATTTTCAAAAAATTCAATTTCAATTACTTTTGTAAAACAAGAAACTGAATTTTCACTGAATCTTTTTGATTTCATGGAGGAAATTACTTTTTTTCGTCTTCAGAGATTCCATGGAATAAAATCTATATGAAAACTAATTCTATGGGGAATTTCAGTTTATCACTTTTGAGAATTATTTTTCTCCTCCAAAAATGATTATGTAATTGCTTGAGGACAATAAGTGATTAAATGTGGGGGAGTTTGATGTGACATTAATTCACATGTTTTTCCACATCATTTTTTTAAATATTTTGTTCTTTTAGTGTCTAATTGTGTATTTTTGTGACAATTTTAGTGTCAACATTAGTTCATATCTAATATTAAATTGTCGATTAATCTCATAAAAATGATTAAATTAATGAGTGTTTTATTGCATATTTGTTTAATTTTTTTGTTTAATTATTAATTTTGTTTGTAAAATATTAATTTTATGCGTTTTCATTTAATATTTACGTTTAGTTAAATTTTTTGTATGTATTTTGTTTGTGGAATTTTAATTTTTGCTGTTAAAATTTTCTTGTTTTAATTTTATTTACAATGAAGGTGGACCACTGAAATAGAAAATTACCAGTCTGTATAGGATATTTTGTGTAGTCAGGATCTTCAGTAACTTTTTCATAAGATATTTGATTGAGTAGTGAGTATGAAAATATCCTCCTGTGTAAGATAATTTTGGATCTGCGTAAGATAATTTGGACTAGATGCGTACAAGATAAAACCCCAATTAAGAAAAAAACTGATTTTGAGTAAGAATTTTACGCATCGTTGATTATCCTATGTGATTCTAGTGTCTTATAATGAAAGCATATTGGGAGGCCCAAGTAAAATCCAACATCACCAAGCAATGCCTCCACAGTTGAATGATTCAAGCATGGATTTGGTTTTGTGAGAGACTCACATTGCCATTTTTTTTGGATTGAAGTAGAGATCCCCAAGACTTACTGAAATGGTGAAAAGCTTGAACAAAGAAAAATAAGAGGCGATGCTGAAGTCATGTTCTGATGATTTCACATACGTTGATGATTCCATAAGATATTTGATTGAGTAGTGAGTATGAAAATATCCTCCTGTGTAAGATAATTTTGGATCTGCGTAAGATAATTTGGACTAGATGCGTACAAGATAAAACCCCAATTAAGAAAAAAACTGATTTTGAGTAAGAATTTTACGCATCGTTGATTATCCTATGTGATTCTAGTGTCTTATAATGAAAGCATATTGGGAGGCCCAAGTAAAATCCAACATCACCAAGCAATGCCTCCACAGTTGAATGATTCAAGCATGGATTTGGTTTTGTGAGAGACTCACATTGCCATTTTTTTTGGATTGAAGTAGAGATCCCCAAGACTTACTGAAATGGTGAAAAGCTTGAACAAAGAAAAATAAGAGGCGATGCTGAAGTCATGTTCTGATGATTTCACATACGTTGATGATTCCAGATATGTTGTTGAACCTGCCATCATTGTACTAATGGAAACCGGTTTACCGATTGTGTGCTGCAAATGATCGAGCGAAGCCTACCAATACCGAAGCTCGAACAAGATCGTGCCATCAATCGAGCCTTCAATCCCAGATGAAACAAAGGCATATCTAGGGTTATGACATAATCTTGAAGATAAATCTGCAACAATGGTGACCAAATATGAATTGTACTGCTAAATCAAAGTAGTGCCTCGAGGAATCGGTGTGGTAGATGATTTCGGTGCTGTCCGATCTCGAAAAATCGGACCCAAGGCTGAATATTTGATGAATTAAAATGAAGAATGAAGAACTACTAACTGCATTGAATCTGTGAAATCCAAATAGGTGAAGATGATTCGAGTATGAGGTTCAGCAGAATCTGGGTTTTCAGCTTTCATCACAACACTAAGGGGGATCTGATGGAACTATGGTTTCCAAGTTAGGTTCGAGGTTTTAAAAAGTAAATTCAAATTAAGGATAACTATCTATTATGCATTTAGAATTTCTACAGTTATTGGGTGTTTTTGATTGATGAATGGGATGGTTGATAATGGTTCAAGGATGCGCTGAAGGAGACAAACTACATCAAGCTTGGGCTTCGTTACAGTGTTCTCAATTTAGAATTGAGTTGTTGCGGTGATGCGTTTCTTGTTTACTGGCTTTTTGGTTTCTGTTTGCAGGTTCGACCTATCAATAAGGGGTGTGGATATACTTTATTATTGTGGTTGTTTCATGGAATAAATGGGTTGCTGATATGTTCAATGAAGTTTCATGATGACAAATTAAATTGGTTGTGTGATAGTGGAGAGTTGGTGACATCATTTGGGAATAGTTGTGTCAGATAAAGAATTAATTTCTAGAGAGTGTGGTAGAGTTATTAAAGTGATAGAATATTGACACAAGACATGAGAAAAATAACACTGCCATTGACATCCAAAAGGTGAGGAGCACAATTTTAGGTACTGCTCTAAACAAAAATATAAAAGGGGTATTCAACAAACAAAAAAAATATACTCCATTTGTCTTGGATGCACATTTTCGAGAGCAAGAACGGGAGACGAAAGGAGAGAACTAGGTGACAGAGCGATGATGGGAGATAGAGGAAGAAATCCTGGACATAGAATATTTCATTTCACCTTTCTCTTTCTTCTTAACACTATTGTTTTCAATTCTTGTAAAATTGTTGTTCCGGTTATGTTTTGTGCCTAAATCTATTAGGGGAATGAGATTGATATGCTAAAAATTATTCTTTCTCATGCATACTTCCTTCATTCTGTATTTTAGCACTCTTAATTAATTTGTGAAGCTTTCATATATTCTCTTCTTCTAAAATCAGTAAAATTTCTTTTTATTTAATTCATTCAATAATTGCTTCAACTTTTTCAATATTCTGAAAAAATATTGTTTGAGAGAGTAGCACAAAAAAATTAATTTGTTTAAAACTATTAATCTTTTCATGAGTGGTAAATTCTAGAGTTGAAAGATTATGGAATTTATTTATTCATAGGTTGAATTTATGACTTGGTTTGTTACTTCTCAAATTTATAGTTCCAGCAAAACTTCTGTGCATGAGTCAGGCACATTTAACCTGCCAGTTGATCAAGTTATCTATCTTTATCCCATTGCATACCATATTATGTCTTATTTTCTTGAAAATTGTTTCTTCTATTCATGATATGCTTCTACTGCTTGAATGCTTGAATATTTTGATTTTTTTCTTGTTCGTTTTATTTTCATTTTCTTGCTCCAGTTTAATTTCTATATTTGAACCAAATGACTTTTGGGTGATACCACTAGTCACTTCTTGAGCCAACTCAATGCCCCCCTCAATTGATCTTGTAGTACCCCCGGTTTCTGGTAAGTAACCCTTGTTTTATGCTTTTTAAGTGCATAAAGTACATGAGAGATGTTGAGAGGAAGTTTGAGAGACTTTTAAAGCGAAAAAGGGTAAAATGTGGGGACGCACGGGCTGCGCATGGTTTGACAAACCGTGCGGAAGCCGTGCAGGTGATGGTCTCTTGGACAGAGGAGAGCGCACGGTGTGCGCACGGTTTGGGCAAACTGTGCGATGAGGCCGTGCGTGGAGGATGACCAAGGCAGAAGGTGACGCACGGTTAGCGCAAGGTTTGTCAAACCGTGCGCACACCGTGCGGTCACTTAAAGTTAGATCCTAAAATTGTGGATCTAACTCGTTTTGCCTTTAAGTGCCTTGTTTAAACCTCCTATGTGGCCTTAACTCGGGATTACTCTCCCTTGAAGGTTGGAGGACTTCCTCAAGGCGTCCCGGAGGCGATTCGAAGGGTTCTCTTGACGAATCGAAGCCGGATCCTTAAGGTATGTGATCGTTCTTGATGGTTTCTTAGATCTACTTAGATCTACTTCTCCTCTTCTCTCGTTTTCTTAGATCTACGCCTGTTATGGGTAGATCTAAGGGTGTGGATGCCAAATATGACAAGATTTGGTCTTGGTTGTGTTAGGAGGAGAGATCTAAGGAGGATTCTTGGAGTTTTGACCCGGTGTTCTTGAGCGTTCTTCGACCGTTGGTTGGTTTCGCCCAAATTGTTGAGGTAGGTGGCTTCACTCTCGATTCCTCTTTCCTAGAACTTGAAGGCTTAGTTCAAATTGATTTAACTGCTTGGTTTTGATTGTGAAATTGTGGTGCAAAGCATGTTATAAATCTTCTTCAGTGATGATTTATGAGTTTTGATGGAATTGTGGAAATTGAAAAAATGGTTTGTGAAAAGTGATTGGGTTCCTTGATTTTAAAATGTTGATTTTAAAACATGGCTTTGCTGGATTTGGAAAATGGTTGGCGGGAAGAAGGTCTTCAATAAAAAGGTTGTTTTATTGAAATGGTTTTGGCATGGTTGAAATGGTGTGGTTTTTGGGCATACTTGGTGTGTGTGTTCATATTGCATTTACGGGGCTTGGTTGAAATATGACATTGTGCTCGGTGCCAAAAGTGCAATGGCACATGGAGAATATTACCTTGTGACGACTTGGTAGATCGACCAGAGACCGCTCATGAGTATGGAACTGTTATAACGATGCATGCATGGGTAATGATGTGATTATGTGGAATGAAATGATTATGCCAAAGTGAAAATGTGGTTTTGATTTGGGAACTTGGTTTTGTTTCTTTTCTTGGAAAAGATGGTTTTTGGTTGGAAGAATGGTTTTGTTGGAAAAATGGATTTGATATGAAACTTGTAATATTGTGAACTGTTTTGGAACTGTTTTATATAAATTGTTTTGTATAAATGTGCTAACATAGAGGCATGGGTTGGGAAGTAATCGGGAAAAACCTACTGAGTTTCATTACTCACCTCCTGCTTTGGCACGTTGGTGCTTTTGCAGATGCCGTTTACCGGGATGTTGGCAAGGGAAAGGTGGCACATGTGTTTAGCACTACTTAGTGATTTCTCGAGCTATTGGTAGAGTTGGAGCATGGAGCTTGTGGAGCCTTGGAGTCTTGTTTGTCTTTGAGTCTTGCCGGTTGTCTTTCTGCTGTTTACTCTGTTTTAGTTTTGGTTTCCGCTGTTGCACTTTGGTTGGTTTAAAATGGAATAAATGGATGAACTATCTTGTTTTTAAATCATGCATCATATAGTGGTTCCTGGGAGATGTTTGTTTAGTTTTCGTTGTTGTTGGTTGTTTTCATTCAAAGGGTAAATCGTCCCCCATGTGTTTTGAAACCCTTCGGCATTTATTGCCAGCCTTTGGGGCCTTGGGGACGTCGCTTAAGGCCAAGTAATGACTCGTTGAGCTCTCAAGCCAATGAGAATTGGCGGGTCATTACAGATCTCCCTTTGATCAACTAATTTTTTTTCTTCAGAAATCCAACTAAGAAGATAAACTGACGTTATTTTATTGAGGTTGCAATTCAACACTTTATAAGGGATGTTGCACATACATATTGGACTATATTACTGAAGAGAATACAAGCCCTGAACCTATGTCACCATCGCCAACCTAGTGACATAAGAAACAAGAGGAAGGTTTCCACCGTTAAAGAAATCATGAATGAATTGCACCAGTTTTTCCATAACCAGGTCTCAAGAGGCCCTATAGAAGGAACCATGAAATCCATCAGGCCCTAGCAGATTTTCTGGATCATTTTTCCAAATGGCTACTCGGATCTCCATCTCATCAGGAGTGGCCTGTGAAAACCCATTAATAGGCATAGTTTCCATGCAAGGTATCTCCTCAAATAACTATGTACTCCCCCTCAGGTATCCTCTTTTCATGCATGGGTTGATTCTAGCAAGCAGCTTTAATAAGATAATCTACCATCTTTTCCACCATGTCAGGATTTTCTGAATAAGAACCATCTTCTCTGAGAATATTAGGCCTCCAGGTCCCCCATTTCTCTTAGATGGATGCAAGGAAGAAGCCTGAGTTACGATCCCCTTCACACATCCATATAACCCTCAACTGTTCTTGAGTAACACGGTCATGTTTAAGAATAATTTCAGCAAAGATGTTTTTACTATTGGAAATATCATCAAATATATAATCGTTCTAGTTATTTTCCAAGCTACATTTGAAACTTTCGATCTCCATGTTGATCACCTCCACCTAAAAATGAGGGGACTGGTTCCTTATCCAAATTTGAAGATCTCCTATGAGACATATAATTTTGTTGTGAAGCCTCATCCTTGCACATCCCTATGAAGGTTTGTTCCATGATTTCCTAACTATATTATGGAATCCTAGCTCCTCCGTCCTGAGATGAGAAAATGGGTAATTCACTCATCAGTCCTGGGTGCCATGATGATTCACAAAGGAGAGTGGTCAAAAAAGCCATGGGAAAGATGGGAGACTTTAATATCTGTGTAGGAGGAAATGGAATGAATATTCACAAGGTAAAGATCTAGATGACACCAAGTTTGTTTTCATCCTCTCTAGTTTTGTACCAGGTGAACCAGTCTTCAACATAGCCCATACACTATGAAATTATTGTTGTTATAAGCTGATCCAAGGATTCAAGAAATTACATTAAGATGTTTTTCTTTCAGAATAGAAAGATAGAGATCCTGGGGGTTAGAATACTGATAGTTTTACCCCATACACTATGAACAATGTTAACAATCTTATAAGAGTTTTGGTTTGGTTCTAGCATTGCTGCAAGAGGCACAGAGTTAAGAAATTCAGTGGTGATAAAATCTAATTTAACCTGGTCTCTTTGACCCCGAGAGTTCCAAATGTGGGGCAAGATCTTTGAGAAGAGTTTAGTCTAGCTTTGGCCCTAGATGCACGATCACAAAAATTGGACACGCCACAAAAATCTCCTTGAGTTTTGACTGATATTTGGTACAAAATTCATTAATAAGAAATAGATATGCTGCTGCTGAGGACACCAGAACACCTTGGATCCCGTTCTGCGATGACACACTACCTAACAGCAGGGGGGACATCTAGGATGATAGAACCCCTTGATATAAAATGATGAAACTGGAATTGTACTATAGCAATTAGAGCAGCATACCTGGAATTACAGCCTTAGAGTGGGAGGAGAAAGAGAGAAAAAACAGCAAACATAGTATCCTCGGGAGGCCTCCTGGCTCACCCGCCCAAGCCCCAGGCCGAGAGACTCTCCTCCCCAAAATTCCCAGCTCAAAAAGTGTCCTATACCTCTCTCTCCTGCCCCTTTTATTACCCCAGCAGTTACAACCGACTGGACCCCAGCTACCCCCCCACGATTCCCACTTCCCCTTTCAGTTACATTCTGTTTCAGCTTCAGGTGGAGTCTGTTTCAGCCCAGGGGATCCTCCAACAGAATCTGTTACCTCCACGTGGTCCCCAGTGGGCCCCCTCTCTGCTGCAACCTTCTTCCTTCTTGAATAAACCTGTGTTAGTTGTGGCCAACTGTCCAGCTGTATCCAGCTTGTAATTTCCCCCTGTTGTAACCTTTCTGACCTTTCTAGAATATTCCAGCCAGACTGTCCAGCTAAGTAGTGCGCCTCCTTTATTTCCCTCCTTGAAATATGACTTCGAGGTGGTTCTGTGGTGTTCGGGTCTCTATCACTCGCACCGCCTTGAAAATCAGTCTTGTCCTCAAGACTGAGGCAAGAAAACTGATAGCCTATTAATTGCATCTCCTTGACCAGATAGCTATTTATTGGCATCTCTGCTGCTGGAAAATTTTCTTCCAAACATGGGTCGGGCAGCTCAGTTATTACTTGTTTTTTATCAAATAAACGTGGAGTCGCCCATAAGACGAGGTTTTGCTGGCTTTTATCTGACGATTTATGCATAAGATGCCGACCAGTGTCCAATTCAAGGAGAACTACTCCAAAACTGAAAACATCTGGCTTGCAGGAAGCTCTTCCGCACCATAATACGCCTAAAGTTTCAGGCATTTTGACTGGCGAACTGGGACAGCTTGACAAGTCATCAGTTCTCAAGTGCTTGGGCATACCAAGATCAGTTATTTTAACTTCCAAATTTCCATCCAGTAGAATGTTTGCAGATTTGACATCTCTGTGCAAAATTCCGAGCTTCGCAACTTCATGAAGATTTTTCAAACCCCTTGCAGCTCCAAGTGCAATCGCAACACGGGTAGCCCACTCTACATTTTTCCCAGGACCCCTGTTGACATAATCTCTTAGATTACCATTCTGCATGCATTCAAAAAATAATAGTCTCTCAACATTTTCCCCTTGGTATTTCGAACAATATCCAAGAAATGACACCACATGACAAAGATGAAGTTTGGATAGTAGATCAATTTCCTGTAGAAACTCAGTGTTTGAAATCTGAATGATCATCTCACTTATAATTCCTGTTTTGATCCGCAATATAGAAACTGCCTTGCTAAAGCACCCAAACTGCCCGTACTTGCCAGATCCCCATATTGTAATAAGTCCACTATATGCTACCAATGCTAAGTGTCGTGTTCCCGCCAACTTGTTTTTATTCTCTTTAATATGTTTAAGTGATTCCACCATGTTGCATCTATAATGGGAGCAATCCCTCTGGTCACCATGGTAAGGGAGCATCCAGATATCTCCTGAAACTTTAGACGTTGTCATGTCCCTCTTAAAATGGTTCACTCTATTCCGCATGCCAAATTCAGGTGTATCTAGAGCACTAAAGTCAGCCGGTTGCAGCATCTGTCTCCTTGGGTGTTCCCTGGCCCTAACACAAACATCTCCTATAGTCCACAACCAACCCATAAACGTTAGCCTACATTCAACAGCTACAACAGTAAAACTTCGGGGTTGAAAACAGGCTACCAAATCACATGTCAGCTGCACCCATCCCTGCGCATGCCTACTAAGGGAACGAGTCAAAGGTGGCTGGGAGAAACCACTCAACTGTGCCAGCATTGTAGTAAGAAAATCAACTCCGTGTTCCTCAATCATTCTCTGCATGGTTGGGATGAAAGGCTGTACAAACTGAAGATAAACTGCAATGACTTGCTCTGCTGATAAAAACAGAACATCTTTAACGCCTGGAGCACTGATGAACTCAAACACATAACTAACATCATATTTCAGAGATTTAGCAGTCTTCTTCCGGCTCTTAGAGAACATTAGCACTATAGTGCCTACTTTTCCAACAAGACTTGTGCAACCAAAGTGTTGAACAAATGTTACCAGATCATTGGGCAGCTCATAGTGAATGATTAGATCTACCTTGGAGATATCCAGCCCACAAAATGCCACATCTGAGGCTGCAAACTCCATGAATTTTCCTTGTTGGAAACCATTCAAGGTTCCATCCTTCTGGTGTTTATATATATCACCATGAAGTGCCTTTGAAACAGATTTTGTTATTACAAGTGACACTCCATATACACCCCAAGGCACCTCCCAGGAGATCCTCCCTATTTTACGGTCCCGCTTGTCTTCCCCCACCGTGAGCGTCCAACTAGGCGGGGAGGCTATTTTCCCCATCGACTTAGAGTCCTCAGTTCGAGTGTTCCTGCTTGCAAGATTTCCAACTAACACTAGCGCTGCAATTCGTGGAACAACTAACATGGAATCTGAAATGCCTCTAGTCACAATCGCCATCCCAGCTGCAACTTTGTCCTGTATAGGGGTCACCTCCTCCAATGGGCGCGCATCTTCCTGTAGTTCTATGTTATCATCTGCTTGTCCCAGCAGTCCAGAATCAGGCTGTCATGAATTCCCAGCCCACACCGTGTTTTCAGACTTAATTGCCTCCAAGAACACATCCAGTCCCGCAGCATTCAACGACCAGTTTTCATACCGCTCATGTGTCGCCTTTTCCCAGCCTCCAGCCGAACACACGTTGGTCTCCACCGTATCCTGGGTCGGTCGATCGCCTTCTTGTTGGATATGGTGTATAGGTAACTCACCTGGGACATTACCAACAATTTTTGTCGCTAACATTGTGTTTCGCTCCTTCGCCAGATTGCACAGCGCCACCTCGTTTCCCCCCTGCTCCCTTGTTTTGCCAACACTACTGCCAGGCGTAGCGGATTTCGCCACAGGCAGCTCAGTCGTCTGAAAAGACTGAGTCGCCTCCTTCCTCGGCCGATCTCCTTTCTGTAGAAGGGAGAAAGTAGATTCAGAATTTCCTTCCGCCGAATACATGTTCGGCCCTTTCGTTTTGCTAGTCCCCTCTGACTGGTGCTTCTCTTCTAGACGTTCCACCAGAAACGTGAGAATGCGCAGGTCGCATTCCCAGTCCAGCCGACTCTCGCGGCAATGTCGGAGTGTATCGTTTATATCCTTGAGTTGCTGGTCCACCATGTCGAGCTTAGACATCTTCTCTTCTTCCCCAAGAGGCATTGATAAAATAATCCGGCAGATCGGACCAAATTGATAGAACTCCTTGATATAAAATGATGAAACTGGAATTGTGCTATAGCAATTAGAGCAGCATACCTGGAATTACAACCTTAGAGTGGGAGGAGAAAGAGAGAAAAAACAGCAAACAGAGTATCCTCGGGAGGCCTCCTGGCTCACCCGCCCAAGCCCCAGGCCGAGAGACTTTCCTCCCCAAAATTCCCAGCTCAAAAAGTGTCCTATACCTCTCTCTCCTGCCCCTTTTATTACCCCAGCAGTTACAAGCGATTGGGCCCCAGCTACCCCCCACGATTCCCACTTCCCCTTTCAGTTACATTCTGTTTCAGCTCCAGGTGGAGTCTGTTTCAGCCCAGGGGATCCTCCAACAGAATCTGTTACCTCCACGTGGTCCCCAGTGGGCCCCCTCTCTGCTGCAACCTTCTTCCTTCTTGAATAAACCTGTGTTAGTTGTGGTCAACTGTCCAGCTGTGTCCAGCTTGTAATTTCCCCCTGTTGTAACCTTTCTGACCTTTCTAGAATATTCCAGCCAGACTGTCCAGCTAAGTAGTGCGCCTCCTTTATTTCCCTCCTTGAAATATGACTTCGAGGTGGTTCTGTGGTGTTCGGGTCTCTATCATAGGATGACCAAATGATTCTTTTGGAAATTAATATTCATTTTAGGTGTTAAATTTTCAAAAAATATAAAATAACCCAAATTGAATATATTTACATTAAACAACAAGGAAAAATAGAGAGTTTTGTGAGAAGTATGTTCTTGAAAAAAGCTCAAATTCTCAAAAATACATCATTATACTATAAACCATGTCTTATTTTGTACGGTTCATAACCATTATATAGTGGGGGTCATTAAACCATGGTTTAGTTCATGGAAATTCATTAGTTATCACATAATACTAAATATTATTCTAACAAATATATTATATTTTGATTGATCAACATGCTATGATGGTTTGAGGAATCTAAATGGCCCAAAATTATTATTTAAAAATTTAACAATCACCGGAGGATTTGAACATCTTATTATAAAAGGTTATATTTTTTGGGAATGTTTATATAATGTTTCATAAACTAATGAATTATTTTTGAACCATTTTTAAATCCAATAATTTTCTATGGTGTCTCTAAAATGAGATTTAAACAATGCACAATGTTATACAAATCATTTCAATTGGATAGTATGAGAGAATTCCATTAATGAAAGTGTACAAAATCTATTTTCTTCTCATTATTATTAAATAATGGTTATATACAAGTGTTAGTAAGAGTGAAACATTCAAAATAATTTATTGTTTTATTCAACACATAGATACTAAATGAAGAATGCATCTATTTCTTATTTCTTAGTGATCCCTAGAAAGAACATGTGGTGGAGTTTGGGTAGATCGGGTTTAGAAAGGTTAATGGTTTTTATTCAATTTTCTTATTCATTTCAAATGCATGGATAGATATTATAAAAGAAAATTATTTTAGTGGACCTTTTCACTTTTTTGGAAAAGGGTATTCCCCTCTGATGAAAGTTATCCATATAAGATCCACTTCTATTATGTTTGGATTGATGTTTTAGATCAAGAAGAAACTAGAAGATGGGTTTTCAAGAACCATGATTTATTTTCAAAAATCACCCATAGTTCATGGTTTTTTAATAGCCAAGAGAATTTTTTTATGGAAAAATGAAAAAAATGTATAATTTATAAAACCATGCCATGGTTTGATAATAATGGCCACAAAATAATGATTACAAAATATATTTTAATATAAAATAATTTTTTAATGATTCTTATGTCTAAAATGACTGTTGTTAGTATTGAAATGTGATTCCTTTATGATAACAAAAACATAATGGAGGGAAAATATATTTTAGTTTCAAAATATGTTTTTTATGTATTCCAAAAATTAAATGGCCTTGAGAAAATTGACATTTTATAGTGGATGTGACTTTTTTCCGGATAAAGCATGTCATGTTTTTTTAAATAGACATTTTTTTATATTTTAATGGTAAATTATTTCAATAATCCTAAAGAAATTTTTCTATTGAAGGCCAGAGGGCCCATGGTGACTCTGAAGGGGGCCGTAAACCAGGAACATATTGTTTTTATAGACATTATCTAGATTTATTTGAATTTATATGGTTATTTAATTCACTACATGTTCATAATTTAAATTATAATGTAAAATATATAGTTTTTAAATTAATTTATGAAATATTCATAAATGATAATCTAAATTTTTTATGTTAAAGTATTTACATGGAAAGTAATTTAAACATTACCAAAATGGGTTTTAATGGATTCTTCAATGTTCAAATTAAATGAAAATGTGTTATATTTATTTTATATAAAGTGTTTACATAAAATACTAGCCCTTTCATGATTATAAATGTTTTCATAAATATCATATATTTTGAATATTAAGGAGTTTATAATAAATTCCATGTATGATGATAATATGAATAATTTTATATTAAAATTAATGTTATATATTCATGTTTATTTTGGAAATCTATTGTGTTTATTACACTTATTTATGAAATGGTTATTCATGTTTCTCACATGCCTACCTATATGAGTTGATCATTTGTTTAGTTTTTCACAATTTATCAATCAACTAATATGAAGAGTCTATATTATGAGAGGGTGTGAATTAATTTAAATATTTAAATTTCTTCTGGTAAATTTCATACCATGTTTATTAGCAGTTATAATATAGTAATGATATAATAGTTGGTTACATTAAAGAAAGACTGTGATCTGTTTTATGGGTTTGGTCTATGGAAATAAATATTTTTTTTATTATTTATAAATATTTTTTTGTAAGTATCGTGTTGTAATTTATGTCTCATGATTAGGGATCCAATAATAGTAATTCTATGGAGAAACTTCTCACAGGACTGTGGTTTTAGTTTCTATCTTGAAAATTGAGGGTTTTCTACCTATCATACCATGCTTTCATTTTTGAGTGTTTTGGTTTTATATGATTCTATAAATTTAAATAAACGGGTTTCTTATACCTTATGAATATTATGGATTGTAATATATATATATATATATGGATTCTTTATCTCTATGAAATTTTATTATTTAAGAATAAACCCACTTTTTGGGTTTAGTGAGAGCCATTATAAATTGTGGCAGAAATGTAACAAACACAAACACAAGTTTCAAAACCCAATTTCAATAACAAATTTACAATTTCAAATATAATTCCCACAAGTAGTGATCTTGTCGAATGCACATCTTCAATTAGGGATCTAGATGGTGATAATGATTCTTGTCTTGAGCCTTTCACATTATGTGCCTCCCGAAATCATCATCGGTAACCATCACTAGATGTTAAAAACGCCTTCACACTAGAACTACCACACTAGAATTAATAAAAAAGTCATTTTCAAAAGCATATTCACCATTTCATTTACCATCAAATAGAAGAAAATTCATCATTAAAGCCATGCAAAAATGAATATATAATTACAATAAAAAGATTCACCAAAACAAACATTTGGGATGCAAAGAACCCCTGCCTCAATTTACCTCTATGAAGCAACACAGAACGCCGACAAATTGTAAGAGCAGAAAATCATCAAAATTATGACCTTCCAGACCATAGGTTTCATTAACAAACTGAGGATACCACTGACCTAGGCTCAAGAGTAATTTTGTGAAAAAGCCCGAAGAGCATTCCTAATCTTCCTGATATGGAAACAGGCGTATTCCAATCATGAAACTCCTTTGGGAATGGTTTACCCAATTTAAAACATTAAACGATACATACAATAGTTTTAGATGACCTTTCCATGACTTGGAAATTCATGCTTTATGTGAAATATATAATTTATTGTTAACAATATATCATTTCAGGATAATTACACTAAATTAAAATAGAAACATTAAACTATATCATAAATAAACATCATAAAAAAAATAGTCCAAAAGGATATTCACACATGAATATTCACGAGTATGAAAAAATAATGGGATGTATGTCGAATATTCGATAGAACATATTCCAAAAATCCAAACCAAAAATAAACTTAAGGCTACACAGTTCAATCAAACATTAGGGACAAGGTCCTATGGTGTGACCACCATAAACCTAAATTTCACTTGAAAGAGTAGCCACCGCACAATATAGTTCCTTATCATTACATTAATTTGCTAAGAAAAAATCTACAAACACCATTTGGGTTTATGTAAGTTGAAAGAAACAGAAGACCTGCAGACTCCCATAAATCATTTCATGTATATCCCTTGATATATAAACACAAGGTGGATCGGGAGGCGCGATGGTTCATGGCGATGGCGATGGATCTCAACGACGGATTTTGGGGACGAACCCTAGTTCATGAGCGCGGATGAATTCCCCCCCTTCCTAGAGGTGGGCAGGGGGAGGGGGTTCTGCTTCCACGACCTCCGAATCCACGGGCGGCGTTTGTACCTTTCTCTAATCCTAGTTTTCTCCCTGAATTTACTTCGATTTCTTTGAGCCCGAAGGTTCCAGATCTGCATCTCGGGGACCCTCAACTCTCGATTTCACTTCCGGAGTTCTCCAAGGTGTCGAGTCTCTTGAACTTGACCCTGGTGGCTCGATTCAATCACTGAAGGCCTTCAGTTGATGATTTCGATAGATTCGTGTTTAGTAAATGAGACCTGCAGGATCGCGTGGTGGTGGGTTTGCTTGACAAGCGTCATCTGATGATACGATTCTCCTCAGAGGAAGATTTAGTGTGTGCTTGGTCTAGAGCTCCTCGTCGATGCAGTGGATGCCGATTCTTTCTCCTACGATGGAATTTTGATCTTTGCATGAATCGAGATTCACCATCTGTTGCAACCTGGATAAGTCTCCCCCATCTTCCTTTGCCATTTCAGAATCCATCTATAATTCGTATGATAGGGAATATGGTCGGGTGTTTTCTCTGCTCTGATGCTCGCACCTCGTCTGTAAGTCATCCTGTCAACCCGCGACTCTGTGTGGAGGTGGATGCTTCGAAGCCGCCAGTAGAATGGATTTGGATTACGGTTGGTGAGGAATTCCGCTGGAAGCAGGCGGTGGTCTTTGAATCTTGGGTTGACTACTGTACGAGGTGTCATCGTCTGGGTCACCGGGATGATCACTGTCACGGTGGAGCTATTTCAGGTCCGGTAAAGTGTAGTGGTAAGGATATTGGCCAGGGGCAGAAGCTTGTTGATGTTTCTAAGGATGACAATGGCATGGATGGCTCGGCCTTGGGAAACCCAACTGTTGCGGTGGTGTTTGAGAGGCTGAAGCAGGACCTCAGGTATGGTGTGTGTCACGCGAACGTGGATGCTGATATTCCTGGAGGTGGTGCTGGGCATGATGGTGTAGTGGCACACCTTGAAGGTGGGTGTGTTGCCAGTGCTGGACATGAGGATAGTGAACTTAGGCGGTGTGTTGTTAGTGCTGATGAAGACATTGATGGTCCGAAGGAAGATGGGAGGCTGCTGAACTCGGATGCTTGGAAGCAGATCAAAGTTGCATCTCCTTCTGGTAAGGGGTCCAAGATGCAGATGCAACCTGCTGTTTCTGGAAGTGCTGTTGAGACATGTAATCAGTTTCAAGCATTGGCGCCTGAAGAGGTTTCTAATGTGGAGGTGGGTCCCTCAATGAAAGAAGGTAACTCTTTACAACTTATTTCAGTTGATGCAGCGAAGGAAGTGAATGTTGGCCAAGAAATTGAGGGACAACCGCAATGCTTGGCTGTGATTGACTGTAACCGGCAGCATGCACATGCTCGGGAGGTTGTTGATGGTTTCCATGATGTCTTGGTATCTGGAAATTGGGGGGATGTCTCGGACAGTGACAAAGAAAATGTGATGGTCATGCCTTTCTATAGTGAGGTTCTCAAGGATGGGAAGGGGAAGTCTGGAAAGGAGGTGCCCATCACGACAAGCCGAAGGCCGAGGAAAGACTACTCTGATTTGTCGAAGCCGCTTTTTACTCGGTCCTCCTTCAAGCAATCTTCGCAGGAGCTGATCTCTTTGGAGAAATTGAACCTCAGAAGGAAGTATGCCAAAATCCTTAAACACTCTGAAAGTTCAGAATGGGAGTCGGCCACTGCGGACGAAGTCTATCAAGGGGGTGGTAATGGGTATGATGTGTATGATATGTAATCGGTTTTCTGCCTTGCGGTGCGTGCTTGTTGTACTTTTATTTTATTTTAATAAATAGTCAGAGGCCTACCTCTGACTGAATTTTCTGGTATAAACACAAGGATTCAAGTTTTAAATAAATTAAATAAATATAGGATTTTATCTTTTATAAATTATAAACAAAACATCAATATTTAAGAATTTTGGAATAAAATAATTATCTATAAAAAACCAAAACAAAAGCATTCCCCATGGAAGATCCCTTTGTCATAGAAGGTTTTTAGTACTCTGGTTGATGCAACCTGACCATTCCATAAATAAATATTACATCATTTTAGGTTAATATTCAATAAATATCATAATAATACATTCCCCCTTTGCTTTGATTTAATAATAAAAAATGAGGCTTCGGCCCCAAACTTTTTTTTTAAAAAAAATAATACATTCCCCCAAACCAAAAACTATTAGTTTCTTTGGATACAAGATAAAAAATAAACACATTTATCAATAATCATAAATGTGTCCCATAAACCATATTTATATTTGTAACCCTTCATAGTCTTATCATATATAAAACCTTCCTTCAGAACATATGTAACGAAAATATAAGAAACAGTGAGTTGAGATGCTCATTAAGGGTAAACATGATAGATATTAATCATAAGTGAGAATAACATGATCATAAGGGTGTGATAAAATTATCATGTGCATGTTCTCAATGAAAAATATTCATACACAAAAATTATAGATCATTATATACCAATCTTTTGAGCATAACTAGCATAATTCATACTCACACATCACGATGTGAACATAAATATTCTCAATCATATCCATGATCATCATCATCATCTCATGATATATATATATATAACACATTACCCAATGCGTTATATGGATATACAAAACCCAACCATCACATAATTGCAATCTGTACATATTCTTTCCATAAAAAACATTCATCATTTTTTCATTGCATAACCTGTAGAAAAGAAACATGTTTTATAAAAATTTCATTATTAAATAAACAATTTTACATTAATAAAAAGAATGTGGATGGTATCACAATACCATATATCCAATGAAGCATAACAATCCTTAAATGAAGTTGATATTGATGAAAATTCTCTTTATAAATCATTTAACATATACTTTAAAAATCAATAGAAAACATACCTTTTGTTTTGGTGGTATTTAACAGCTAAAATTCCTAGACAAATGGGAATTATATTTTATCTGAAAAATATTTGAAAATTGTAAAGGAATCTTATTGAAAAGGAATCTACAAAACTGTGGGAAAATCTATTCCTACTGTATATGTTAAAAGTGAATATTATTTTCACACTTTATTAAAAAGAAAAAAGTGAGTAGTATGAGAAACCATTGAAATGAACATATTTAATCATTTTAAGTAAAGTAAAAGTGAATGAAAATGACCTTCTTAGATCATTTTGGTATAAATAAAAATATTAACAAAATTTTTTGAAGAATCATGGACATGTTGGAGAAAGATTCCAGACTTAAAATGAAAAATTATGTTCAATTTTCATAAAAAATATTTTCATAGTTTATGACTAAAAAAGAGGGGGAAATGGTACTAATGCATGAAAAATACAAAAATAACCATTGGATAATAAAATATATTATGCTGTAAGAAATATATAACATATAATTTCCTATAATGTAAATTGAATCATAAATAATCCTGATAAAAATGAGATTGTTATATAAACATTTACCTATGTTATTGACATTCATCGTATGCGGTTATAAACCCATGTATGAAATTTTTTATTTTATTATAAATTTATACAAAAACCATATTTAAATTTTTATTAACAAATATGATTCACTTAAAATTTCCAATTAATCATTTATTAATAATCCCCCCTTAAAATCAATATTTTGGGTGTTCGTTGTTCCGTTATTCACACATGTTTCGGTTCGTTTATTCTAGTCCATGGAACATTTTCATGGTTTAATCATATATTTAACATTAATCATCTTATATATATCATAATTATCCATTAAATATACCTTTAGAACCATCAATGAAAGGCGAGGATAAAAAAAACTAATACATTATTAATGGAGATGGTAGTTTGTACGTATGTATGAACACTGCCTCAATTTTATAATAGAAAATATAAAATAATGTTAAATAATATTTTATTATTAAATAATAATAATAATATCATATATATTCATTAAATATATCCTTATGACCATCCATCTAAAGATAAAATAAAAAACGAATCACATTACTTCATGGAGGTGGTGGTCGAGAAGAACGCAAGAGCGACATTATCATCTTCCAATGGATGGGTGAGTTAGAAGGTAGATTTTATTTTATCTTTAAAGAATAATAATAATTTTAAAAACATAATATATAATAACTAAATACATTTATATAACCATCCAGAGAGGTGGTGATTAAAAAAGATTTGCATCATTTTATGAAGGTGGTAATCTATACGTACACACGATGATGTTTTCATTTTACATTTGATTATATTATAAATACATAATGGTTATTAAGTTAACATAATATAATTTATGTAATATAATGTTATTAATTTCACTATGTTATTATGGTTAAATAATATTTGGAGGTGGTATAGTAAGAAATAAAATTAAAAGTATTCGATGAATATGATTACCTATTCTTAAAGAAATATCTGTTGGATATCTTCCTAATGACCCATTAGGTTTGTCATTTAGAATAATATATCCTATAAAATGTGTCTATTGAATTTGAGAAGAGAATTCAGTATATGTCTTTCAATCCATGTGGCTCAAGAATGTGTGAAAAGACATGAGAACAAATTCCCTTTTATAAGTGATGGGAGTGGAACAACTGTAATTATTCTAAACATTAAAATAATATAATGTCACATTTAGGGAAATTTGGCTACAAATTGGATCAATTGAAACATAGTATGACAAATTGTAGAAATAAATTTATCATATAGTATTTAGATATATTTTAACCCTTATCTCTTTGGTTTGATGCCTCATTAACACTATTAACCTTTACCATAGTAATGATTTTTTATCAGTTACTATTCATTATGACAAAGAATGAAATTGAAATATTTAACAAATTTGGAAATGTGGATCTAATATAAGGAAACCATTTTACCAAATTCATTTACTATGAGTGAAATAAATTCATTTTTAAATAAGTAAACAAAACACAATGAAAACCATTTTTAGAGAAATGCATTTTTAAGTATAAAAATAATTTATTCTTATTCACTACCTTATAAAAGTAATTAGAATAATGTTAATGTATTTGATTTAATGTATTATCTTCACATTTAAATGAAATCATTCATCAATACTATTTAATTCAATGTATTATGTTAAAATATATTACACAAAATAAAAACCATTTTCTAAATAATGTCATGTTTTGCAATCAAATGATTTTTTCTATATTTATATCAATTTGATAACACACTAATTTATTATTGATTCATTACTAATAAATTTCATGAAAATAAATTTACATTAGTTATCATGATAAATAATGTATCTAAAAATAAAATATCTTTAAAAATAGATACTTTAACATTAAATGGTTTTATTCTTATCATTTCAAATTGAGTACTCATTTTCTACTAAATTGTTAAAAACATTTTAACTAAGGAAATATAATATTCATATATTTCATAAAATATTTACTCATATTCATACACACCAATCCAAAGGAAAGATTTTATATAATATAATATTTGAATATATTTTGGTTTAATTTATGTGTTTCATGTCAAACAATATATCAAAGACATTAAGTTAATTTTAAATGGAAAATATATTCCAAAATATTAGGTTATTACACAAGTCCTCATATCATAATTTGAGTTAATGGTTAATCATTGTGTGTTAAAATAACACTAATTATGTCATGCCTTATCCTAGATTCATAGAGTCTCCCATCCCAAAATACCACATCTTACAAATCGCTAATGAGTACATACCTTGGCCTAGTGATATGGTGTCACATGTCCATGAATCTATATGATTTATCTAAATTATTTTTTTTAGTGGAGTAATCCAAAATGGATACATAACACCACTCTTCCCCCTTTACATAATGATAGTTTCAGTCATAGTGGAAGCATGCAGCGGTGAGCGATATATTATTAAAATTTCTTTTAATATTTCGATACCTGAAACCGTGAGTGAGGATCTTACACATACAATTTATAATTACTTTATTTAGATTAGAAGAAATAAATTAACTTGTCTCTGGTTTCATTCTTTGATGTTGATTTTGATCATCCAAAAAGACCATTTCATATTTCCTTCATTCCACTATGAGGATCCTATGATTGAATCCCTATAGCGGTGATCCAAACAGGCTCCTTTGATCTCCAGGAAATGTTAACCAATCTTCAGATGCTAGCATGGAGAATCAATTGTATTGCATTTTTTTGTTGATCACTCATCCATCAATCATGAAAGATTCACTCTTGTGTTTCACATTATGGAGAGGGAGAGAGGAGTTGAGAGAGAATTTATTATACACAATAAATATATATCTTCAATTAACTACAAAACAAGCATAATATACTATTTTTAGATGTAGGTTTTAGGTAAGAATATTTTTTTATTTCACGCCATCCCTTAAAAAATATTAAATCCATTAATAAAACCCCATTCCACATAATAATAATAATATAATTTTTTTTGGCGTGTACAAAATTATGAAATAAAAAATATTATTTAATCATCCTATTAATTAATATTTTTCACTAGACATGGTCTTGGTCCACTCTAACTATTTCATTTATTAAACCCCTGGATAAATATATAATGTAAATATTTCATTCTTCAATAATTATCAATGATCAATAAAACATGAATAAAATTATTCCTCAGTCTTGAGAGTAATATTTATTCAAATAATTAAATTCATATAGAATTTAATCAAGATAATCTGAAAGACTTAGTGTATGACCCTTTTATATTCTTTATCATTGTAATTAGGCGAGATTTTCTAAAGACCATGATTATATTCTAGCAACAGACCAAGTAACCGAAGATAAATAACTTAATTTTATAATGATTAAAACCACATACAAATGCTCACTTTCTAATATAACCCATTTGTCACAATATTTCATTAAGCAAGTTGCACATCAGTGTCACCAACCTATATAATCTATGTTTCTATACTTGACTATCTAAAATAAACAAATCACTACACCATGGAAATGGGATTTAGGGTGATGATTATATTCTAATCAATGGGATGATACATCAGCTTCCATAATAATGGAAGGGAAAATTCTTTTCTTGACATATCCATTAATGAAATGTGAATCGTGTCACACCAAATATATCCCACCTCACTATGAATGTATGTCTTCATGGTTTTCATTATAAAATATAATTGTGAAATTCATGAAATGTATTAATGATAATCATAATGTTTAAGGACCATTACACACACTCATATATAGGAACATCTGATGACACAAAGACATATGAAATTTCTACTAGCACGGTTGTTATCAAAATCTATTATCTTTGAGAGTACTAAGTTCAAAATTATTGAGAAGAAACCTCATACACTTATGAGTACACACCGCTAATAGTTTATGCACAATGTGTCCTATCATAGTACATTATCCAACCATAGAACATTATTTAAGAATATCATCATAGCACATAAAGGATATCATCATTGTGGGGAACCATTATAACCTAATGAATGTGATATATACTCTTGTACATTATTACATTACAATCATGAAGAAAAATGAAAAATATGTAACAAGAATATTTATTTATATTCAATGCATTGAATATACATGTAGTCAATGTATAAATAGTTGGTCCTAGGAAACCAACTCCATCCAAATCCCACTTTGACTAGAGCCAAATTCCTATGTCTTTTAGTCCACTAGACCTAACATGGTAATCGTGTTTCTCCTAATTCATGTCTTCAGTCAAGGGGTCCACCATTTTTTCTTCCATGGATATACTGATCACATATGTGTCACCACTTGGAAAACATCCCTCAAGAGATGATACTTTTGATGTATTTGCTTCATCTGCTAATTTGACCATGTCTCTTTGGAGAGAGTCACTGATGCAGTATTATTACAATGGAGTGTGATATGATATTTACTACTATATACCACATCATTCTTGTGGATGATTTTTTTCATCCATACTGCATATCTAGACAACATATAAGCTGAAATACACTTAGACTCTACTGTATAATCTTCGACCATATCCTAATTTGAACTCTTCCAACTCAGAGCACCTCCATTCAAAATGAAGATATATCCCATTTGCGACTTCATGTCAACATGATCAGTTTGGAAACTAGAATCTAAATATCCTTTGATTCTTAGTTCATCATATTTTATATAAACCAATAACATATCCTTAGTATGCCTTATATAATTAATTATAGTCTTGAAATCCATTCAATGGAAGTGACCTAGGTCAAATTTATATCTTCCCACCACATTTAATGTATAGGCGACATTTAGCCTAGTACATAATATGAGATACAAGACTGACTCGATCACTAATGTTTTTGGAATCATTTCTAATCTATTTCATTCCACTTGCATATAAGGATGATTTTTTTGTAGAAATATGAATTCCATGTGACACTAGAATCAATCCCATATTGTATTGTTCCATACTAAATCCATTACACATTTTGTCAATGTATCTACTTTTACTTATGTTGTGAAACATCTTGGATCTATAATTGTGGATCTTGATCAGAAAAACATATTCTTTCTCACCCAATTCCTTTGTAGATATTTTTTATTCAACCACACATTAAAAGATAATAATACTAGAATTTAATTTACAATGAGTACTATGTCATCAACATATACTATTAATAATAACACTATACACCCACTAAACTATTTGTGGACATAAGGATTATATTCATTCTTTATGAAACCAAATTATTTCATGGATTCATAAAAATTAATGTTCCATGTCCAAGATACATTATTTAACCCATAAATTCATTTTTTTAATTTGCATATCTTGTTGGAATCATACCGAGTCACAAACCCTTCTGGTTGTTCTATAAAGGAATCTTCAAGAAGTACCCGATTAAGTTAGGTTATTTTGAAATATGTTTTCTAAATCTAATAGTTATGCTAAGATGCAATGGAAATTAGAATTCGTATGGATTTTTTCTTTAAAACTTTTGAAAAGGATTCATTATAGTCAATGCTTTAATGTTGTTTTAACCATTTTATCACCAATAATTCTTTACATCTATAAACTTGTCCTTTCATGTCAATTTTATTCTTGAATATCCATTTACAATAAGTGTCCTTTACATCCACTATAGGATTTACCAAAATCTAGACCTTGTTTTTTGTAAATGGGATCCATTTCATAATTCATGGATTCATGACACTTGGAAACATCTATGAAACTTACTAATTCCTTGTAGGTTAGAGGACTATTATTATAAACTAGTAATGAGTCACCATACCCGATTACTAGATAGCCATACAACTCTGGATCTCTAGCTTATCTTGTACAACCATGTAATACTTGTGTCTCTGGAGTAGTTTCTTCTTCCACAAGTCTTTGTGGAATATTTTTATGTGACAAGTATTGTATACCAAAAGAATCATATTCATTGAATTTTACCTTTATTCCACTATATCATTTAGACCAGTGATCTATCCCAAGGAAAATGGAGTGTCTTTCCACCACTAACTTTTTATCTAAGGGGTAATATAGGTAATATCCCCTTGTTTCTTTGGGATATCCTATAGATGTAGACTTTGTTCCTTGGGGTGAAATTTTATTTCTTACATAGTCTTTAAAAAACACTTTGCAACCCCACACATGCAAGTATAATAAAAAATGTTTCTTTCCATTCAATAAATGGTATGATATACCATCTACCTCTTTAGTTAGAACATAGTTAAATATTTTTTCTACTATTTGTAATGTGTATCCTAAAAATGATAGTGAAAAACTTGTATGAATCATCATTGATCTCACCACTTACAAGAAGGTGTGTTTAATCCGTTCACTTACACCATTCCACTGAGGTGTATAAGGAGGAGTGAGTTGAGATAGGATCCCAATATTCCACAAGTAATCAATGAATTCTTAATTAATATATTCTCCATTATGGACTCAATAGAGCTTCTTAATCTTCTAACCAATCTGTTTCTAAATTACATTATTATGTTCCATGAAATTATCAAAAGAATTTAACTTATACCTGATTAAGTAAACATATACATATCTAATAAAATCATAAGTAAAAGTTATGAAGTATGATTTCCCACCCCATGACTTATTTGTAAATGGCCCACAATCATATGTATGAACTACTTCAATAATCTATATGGACCTTCCACTATTTTCACTAAATGAGGATTTGGTCATTTTACCTTGTAAACATGCATGACAAAGGCAATTTGGTTCTAGTTTAATTGAATATAAATATACATATTGATATAATTTAGTCAAACGATTCTTATTTAAATTAATTAGAAATTGATGTTGTAGTTTTGTGTGGTATAAGTCATGGGAAACTATTTTGTTATCAATTTACATTACATGATTTTTGTAATCTAGAACATAAAGAATATTATTAAAATTCTCCTTACCATAAGAAAATTTTTCCTTATAAAAGAAACAAAATTCATTTCATAATTTGAAAATGTATCCATACGTATCAAATCTGGATATAGAAATAATGTTTTTAGTACCCGATGGTATATAATAAAAAACCCTTAAAATGAATATAATCATAGTTTTCAACATGAGTTGGTAATACCTGATAGCTATAATAGCATGTCTATCTCTATTGGATACTCATAGATATACGTACCATCGATCAATCAATATGAATCTACTTAGTTTCTATATTTGAACTCAAATGGGATAAACACATGCTATATCTATTACCCAATTTTTAGAAACATATAAACTGAACTTGGTAAAAAATAAACTTGAATATTAACCTTGTTTCTTTGGCTGGGTAATTTTTTTCTTCCAGTGTGCCTTCTTACCAAATGAAAAAAATATAGCATCACATTCCCATAATTTTATCTTGATCTTCCTCTTCTTGTAAGGATGTGAAGATTCCTTCAGATTATAGATATTCTCATTCTATTTCATTTTTTCACCATAAGTATGGAAGGTTTTTCACAATTCATATCATTATCTACTTGGTGAAAAAGAGTGAGATGATCTAGAAGAGACTTCTCAATTAGTTCTTTTTAAAATTCATAAAAATACTATTGAATCTCCGAGGGATTGATGCCAAAGTGATATTGGTTCCCATTTCATTGGGAATTTTAAAAACCTAGAACCTCTAGTAGCTCAATATATCCAATCATCCTAGCTACGTGATGCATAGATAGGGAACACTCTCCATGCATTCTTCAAGAGAGTGCCTTGGAGATCTCAAACCATTCATGTCTAGTTATATCCTTTCAAATACCAAAGAGGTTCTCAATAATTCTATATGAATTCATGTTTTTGTGAGACATCATGAGTTCACTAGATATAAAAGAAACCATCAAACACTGAATGTAGACCAAATTGGTCAAAAATACTTCTTTAAAAGTAATTATTCATCAATACCCTCCTTATAAGGTGGATCAAGCATTGAGGATTCTAGCAGGTTAGATTTCTCTTCATGGTGTAGCACAACCCTAAGGTGTCTAAACCACTCCTTGAAGTTACTACCAGTGAGGAGTATTTATTTCTCCATTATAGATCATATAGATATCATGGATGAAGATATTTAAATTTTATTCTCCAATTAAAAGATCATATTATTATTACTTTTATTGATTACAATTTTTTTAAGAAATAATAAATTGATTTATTTTTTGTTAAATCTTCGACTATTTTATCAAGTCCCAATATCTATTTACATTGAACTCTAAATATCTAGTTTATAGGACATTATATTATAAAGGGTATATATTCCAATTATCATAACCATAATAAGGGTTGTTCAAACTACATAAAGGAATTTAGGTAGGCAGGTTTTTTCCAATTGTAGGCTTGCAACTCCTTAATTCATCAAGTGGACTCCCCTATCCTGAAATCTTGAATAAGATTTCCTCAAAAAATGCTTCCATGTTACATCAAGTATAGAATGGGATACTTATATTGATGTAATATGGTTAGTTCAACCCATAACATTCATAAGAAGTCGATGTTAAAAGTAAGTGTACCAATGAGGGTTGTACAAGTAGTTAGTTCTAAGACTTTCATTCCTAATCAAGTAATGGAAGGCCATGTTTGAATTAATATTTAATTGATGGATTTTATTTTATTATGCATAAATTTTATATTATTTTATCCTTAATATGAATTCTTAATATTAATTTGTTATTATGTAGTTAATTAACCATGTTGTATAAAATAATTATGTATAATTAATTTATTTAATTTCCATATTTTCACATTAATTAATTTATTTTTTTGATCACAACATTGCATTAATAAAATAAAAAATTTCATAGACAGAAATATATAAATAATTAAATGAAACATTAAAGATCTGTATATAATTATTGATTTAATGAGAGAACATTAAATCAAATTTTGACCTATGAAAAATAACTCATGTTATCGGTCTTAGCATGAGTTGAGTCATTACACCTATACACCTATGTAATGCTTAATTTGGAATAATAATGGTTTCATATTGATCCACCACCATGAAGCTTGGGATAATCCATTAATTTCATGTATTTATAACTCAAATGCAGGTTAGTGGAACTAAAGGATTGATTAAAGGGGGATTACATAAATACCAAAGGACACACATGTCCTATATATCATTGGATGGAGGGATGACATGTAGTCTATCAAATTAAATTTAATGATAAATAATTTCAAACTCACAAGACATATTATATTAAAACATTAAATACATAAAATAGTCTTGTTCAACCTCATGAATGGTCATACATGTTATGAGTATGTAAATGTAATCAGCTAGCATTCATATCTTTATTCATTCATTATTATTATGATAAAAGTACTTGCATTAATTAATTATATTCCATCTTAAATATCATTCGAACTTAATTCAATATTTCCATCATTTATGGAACTCATGGTAAAAAAATGGAAGAAAAAATTATTACATATTTATTATAATAAATTAATTTAACATTTAAAAATCATTAAAACCAATATTGAAATTTCAAACACCTAGTGGTGTGCCAATTAGTAAAATAATGTTTTTATGCTGTAATTTTTAATTTAATAAATTTTTTATCTTTTACATTAATGGGGGACTACACAACATATACGTACTATATACATTACATTTATCTTGATTTTAGTGTATTTAGAATATACACCTAGGTCTGTGGTGAATAGCTCGATCAGACTACACAATGTGTACATGAAAGCTACACACCACGTATCCGCTTTCCGTATTCCTAATATACTCACATGGGTCTTTAGCATGTATCTTGGCATATTACATAGTGTGTACATGCCATCTACATGTTGTGTGTCCCGAATGGCGCATGCCTATGCAACCCACTGAAAGACTCAGTATATTCTCAGGCGAGAGACTACACGGCAGGTGCACTCTAGCTAGAAGATATGTATCTCTAATACTATTTTATCCTGATAATATAGAATTTATATTAGATGTATTAATTGATGAAATAAAATCTATGTACACCACATACACACCATGTATATAATAAATTCCTTAGGTTTTCAGTCACACATGGTTTGACCTCATATAATGACCAAATAGATTACACAATTTACACAGCTAACCCTTGTAGACAACATGGCATGTACTTTTATACACATCATTTAATATAACAACCATGTGACAAGTTGTTTGGTCAACACATGGCTTACACCACATTTAAAAACTATGTGGTTCATTTTGTACCCCTCAACACATCCAAATGAAGTTTAATAGGGTACAAGGTGTGTACTTCTAAGTACATGTCGTGTAACCTTGACTTATCAACCAAAAAGTTGGCATTTCTGGATGGAATATCCCGTCATTATTCATATATTCTTAGAACTATAATAAAATTAAACACCTAAAAAATATGATTAATATTTTGAATCAGGTTAATTCTAATAAGATTAAACAATGAATAACATGAAATGAAAATACAACCACAATTGCGCATAGATCAATAATAAAATAAATAATTGTAAATTTAAATATACTCTCTCTAATGCCACTTTGTTATTTCTTGGAATATTGGATGAATGAAGTGGTGAAAGAAATAATATTAAAATTTATTTTAATATATTTATACCAAAAACAATGAGTGAGGTTCTTGGATGTCCAATTTTTAATTAACTTATTTTGATTGAAGGGATGAAATTACCTTATATTAGGCTTCTTTCATCATTTTCAATGTCAAACATCCAAAAATACCCTTTTAGATTACCTTCATTGTAGTGCGAGGATCTAAGGATAGAATCCATCTAGTGTTGGTACACATATTCTCCTTCAATATCAATGAAATGGTAATCAATCTTCAGGTGTTAGTGTAGAGAATTGATTGTATTTCATTGTTTGTTTTGATCACTCATATCTTGGTCATCAAGGATTCTCTCTTGTGTTTCTCATTCATGAGAACAAGAGGTAAGGGGGGTTTGAGATTGAATTCATTGCATGACATAGATCTCTATATTCGATTACCTAAACAATAGCCATAATGAGATATTTATAGCAATAGGTTTTAGGTTATAAAATTTATTTATTGCATGCCAACACTTAAAAAATATTAAAACCATTATCAAAACCCTATTCCAAAGAATAATAATAATATTCTTTTGTGGAATATGCCAAAATGAGCAATGAAAAATATTTTTTACCTAGTTTTTAAATTATTATGTGTCACCAGACACAATCTTGGTCCATTCAAAATATTCTTGCATTTATTGAACACCTGAATAAATATTTAATTTAAATATTTCATTTATCAATAAATATTTCCATTTAGAAAAACATTAATAAAATCATTCCACATTATTGAGAATAATATTTATTCAATTAATTTAATTTAAATATAATTTAATCGATATCATTGAAAAACCATAAGGTGTGACAATCTAGGATTATTTATCATTGGAATTAGGTGGTCTTGCCTAATGTCCAAGAATAATATCTACCAACAGATGAAGTAAACAAAGAGAAAGAACTCAATTCCATAATGATTCTAACTACATAAGAATGATCACTGTGTAATATAACACCTTTGTTTAAATATCTCATTAAGAAGGTTGCACATATGTGTCACCAACCTATATACTTGATATGAATTTCTTTGACTATCTGAAATAAACACATTGTTAAACCTTGGAAATGGAATTTAGGGAGATAATTATATTAAAATCAATGGGCTACGATATCATCTTCCATAAAGAGGGATGAGATAAATCCTTACTCAACTTATCCATTAATGATATGTCAATCAAGTCACATCCAACATACCTTACCTTGCCATGAAAACATGTCTTCATAGTTTTCATCCGAACAAATAAGTTCACGAGTGATGACATGCATTAATGGAAATCATAAAGTCTAACGACCATTACACATACTTGAAAATAGTAATATCTGATGACCCCAAAACATTCGGAATTCCCACTGACAGTACCTTTTATAACACACCAAGATTTTTCAGTATGTATCTTCTTAAAAAATTTAGTTTATTTGATAGCTTACACTGCATGCAACACTGAGCTCCAATGAATCGTGATATATTATTAAATTTTAATGTGACTGCTATAAATACTAATATTCCATTAGAATAATAACCACACCTAATAAAGTATAAATAAAATTTTGGAATCTCAAAAATAAAGAATACAATCTATTTATATCATTTAATAAGTAGATAAATGTTTTGAAAATGATCAATTACATGCTGGTATTTTTTGAAATGTAAATGATTATCTAAAATTTTATAATTAATATAATAATTTAAATGAAAATTTATTTTCATAAAATAAATTTATGAATTAATACTTTCTTCATTTATAATTATAGAATAATTTTGGGAGACCATAATTAATTTTTAAAAGTGTCAAAAAAATAAGTTATGATATTAAAATAGATATTTTTCGAATAAATGATGATTTTAATTATAAAATTAATTTTATAAAATAGAGTTCATTTTTGAAATCTATACTTTATAAAATGGTTAGGGTGAATTTTTTGTACTTTTCAGAAATAGTTGATTTTAAAGTGAATAGTGAAATGCAATAATTTACATTATTCAACATTATAAGCCAAATAGATGAATTATAACGCAATGTATGATATAAAACCCCATTATTTAAAAATAAAATGGACTATTTACTGTATGTATTCACAAGAATCAACACTATTTATATTATTGATCCAAAATAATAAACTAATGAATAAAATAATCAAAAAAAACCCCTATCCCTATATAAATACCACCCCTCACCACTCTATATCCTCACACCGTATAAGACTTGAATATTGTGTAAATTAATCCCAATTCACTTAACAAGGCTATTACCCACGTAATATACCTACTATTCTTACCAAATTAAAAAATTCAAATGTCTTAAGGAGGTTCCCAAGGAGATGATATTCAAGAGGTAAAATCCCATGTCTTTCTCTTTTAATTTATTTTATTTTCTTATCCTCTCCTCACATACCCTATAAAAAGTGGCATGGTAACTCAAGTATCATATATATATTAGAATTTTATTTTTATAATGGATTATCCATTATCAAATCCCTTCTACTCTCCTTGTATTTTAAAAATTAAAACATTGTTTGTGATGTGTCGATTCACTACCTTCATGGATGAAGAGCTTTAATTTCCCATTACCGCTTTAAAGTCTGTTCATAAAACTATTATTATGGTAAAATAATATTTTAAAATAAATATTATAAGTTATATCATGTTCTATAACCAACATAAAAATATAATGTTAAATTAAATGACACAAGTTCGTGATGGTCGTAAAAAACAACAAAAATAAATTAAGAAATTTTCATCAAAGTTTTATCTAATGAATCATCCTCATACCATATAACCAAATGACATATAAGATCATTTAAAATTATGGAATATCATTAATATTAAATAATTTCAATTCTGTATAATTTATTCCCATTTTACATGAACTCAAATATTTATACTTAAGGGAACAGTCCGCAAAACAATCCTCCAATGGCCCGAAGGCATTCATTTTTTATTGATTTTTGATAATCCACCTTTCAAGGGGTGAGGTGGAACCCTTACAAGGCCCGTAGGCATAAGTATTACATGGCCCATAGGCCTTAGAGTAATTCATTGCCCGTAGGCTTCAAACATTACATACAACCCAGACTAACTACTTGGAACTGCTCCTCCCCAGAATCTTCATCATGAAATCAGCTCTCCACCTTCGCATGACTGTTCGGCTAGGCATTCCCGTGCATGAACAGGCTTGTCTCTATGGCCATAAATGAACCTAATAAATTATAATAAATCAAATATAAATTTTATAGATTCTGAATTAATTAAATAATGAATCTAATTTGATTATATTAACATTAAGTATAAGTACAGAAGGCTTTCAGACATAAGGTAAGGATTTCCTCATCTCACTTGTACTTCTATGAGAAATATTCCTCATTTAACACTTTTTTGTGTGTGTGGTGTATATACTAACCTTTAACATATAATATCATGAATCTTTTTTTCTTCATGGTATTCAATAATTAATTTTATAATCATTAATTTTATGGGGCATACGATTTGATTGATTATAAGTTGTAAGGGATTTATTTACTCAATTTTCATTCATTGGGTCAGAATTATATTTCATTAATTATGTCATGCTAAGTTTATGTGTAAAATGAATTTCAATTATATTATGTTGTATTTTTAAATTTTTATGTTTATTTATAGAGAACACAAATAATATAATCATTTTATTAATGATATAATCCTTCTAAGGGTCTTTATATCAAATTTTACATCATTGAGACTTACTTGGTATTGTAAAACTAATCATTTTTATGTGGTGTATCTACTACCCCTTTGAGATCATTTTTAATTTGAATTATATTTCTCTTAAATATCTATATTTTTCATATCATGGATATGAGTATTTCTTAATCCATATACCATTTTTTACATATGATGTTTATATTGAATGTTATTTGATTAACTACTAAAATATTAATAAATTCATATCCACTACTTAATAAAAATATTTTTTGAGGGAATATTCTTCATGGATTAAATATATTTATGAATAATTCTTTGGAATTTTAATTATTGGTGGGCCCTAACGTTATATATCCCTCTGATGCGTCGAAATGTCTCATGAGACAAATCCGTTGGCGACAAACTATTCACGTTTATTTCTAAGAAGAATCAAACAGGTTTCTACCCACAAAGTTAAAATTTATTTGGAAAGGTTTGGATTGTAGTGAATCATGTGACATATACATGAGTTCCAATAATTAAGAATTTCCTTCATTCACTATTTATATATTACTATCCATGTGATTTTTACTATGACAATATATATGGATTCATTTTCATCCTCAGTTTATTAATTAAATGGTGTGTGCTTTTAGTTATTTACTTTTCCATATTTATTATGACTTATCAATTATACTTCACTTATAATTGATTCATGTTTCTACTATATTTAATTTTTACTGAGAATTTGAGCTCACCCTTTTTATTTTTTTCCATACCCATGTTATGAAGATGAAATATTTGAATAAGTGTCAAGGAAGCAATTTATATTCCATTGATATGTTATATGTTTAATTACCAATGTAATAAGAGAACCATGTATATATATATATATTATTCTTCAAGACTAATATAATGATCGATCCGTGGTGATGTGATCTCTTATATCACCTATTCCATTGTAAAAAAATAACCACCGGATCTAGGATATTGGTTTCAAAGTTGTTACAGTTGGTATCAGAGTAGGTTTTTTAGAAACCTTGGGAACTAGATGTTAAATAAACATTAGAATTATTATAATTTCTTAAAGTGAGTTTTTGGATAAATAATCATGGTAATTATGAGAAAACTTAGTGTGTTCTAGTATTTAGTAATGGAGCCAAATTGAAGAAAGGGAATAAATACATGAACACAATGTAGGGATTTCCTCATTGATAAAGTAAATAAAGTTTGTGTTAAAGTTGAGCATATCATGACCATATTTGGACAGATTACTTAGGTTATGATGAATAACCACATTACACCTATGTAGGATCATTTCAGGTGGTAGAATCCCCCATTATTTAGTGGGACTACTAATCCAGTGGTAGCTGAGAAATGGATCAAGTCCCATAAAAGGATATTTATAGCATTGGGATGTGATGAATAGGAGAAGGTAGTGTTATCGGTATATTTTTTCAAGGGAGATGATGACCAATAGTGGTAATTGATCTAGAATACTAATAAGGAATATTAAATAGAATACATGTAATGGAGAACTTTTAAAGAAAATATATTTGAAATTTATTTCCCTCTTAAGAAACAAACTTAAAGGAAGATAAAATTCCTTTGATTAAAGGAAAAGGAAAAAAAATTGAGTGTTAAAAAGTATGAGGCTACTTTCACAGGACAATCTAGGTATGATAAAAATTATATACGTGATTTGAAAAAAACAATGATCATTTCTTTTAAGGACTTAATCCACATCTCTGAAGAGAACTAGATTCTCAAACATTTTCATCATATGATGAAATAATATTAAGTTCCATAAAAACAGAGAAGAAATTTTATATATCATACAATTTTAAGGGAAATCAAGAGAATAATATATCTTATGATAACCATTAAAATGGTATAGCATAAAAGAAAAATATGATAACAAAGAAATTACAATTATGAGTAATTTGTGGAAATAATCATCCTAAGAAATGCTTAAAATGCATGGGAGTTTGTTATAAGTGATGATAAAAGGGTAATAGAGATAATGAATGAAAGGGGAAGAAAAAAAATCAAGGATGTACAATGATTAAACTATAATGAAATGGTGAATTAATCAAATAAATGTAACAAGTATCAGATAAATCTACCATTGAAGAGACCAAGGGGATATGACCAAGATTATGTGATCTCTATAGTTGAAGTAAAAGTACCCAATGATGCAGTGGCAAGTAAATTAATCATATCATTGGATTTATCCATTACAATATTTGATTCCAGATCATTTCACTCTTTTATATCAACCCAAATTTCCAAGAAAATTAGACATATTGATTTTGATTTAATAAGGGAGTTGTCAATCAAAACTCATAAGGGAAGTCTCATTGCAGCAAAAATGTATTAAGAAATCCCTCTTATGACACATAAATTGGCTTTATTTACTGACCATATCATCATAACTATGGTTAAATTTCATATAATTTTCATTATGGATAAGATTTCAAAATATGATGTGAAATTTTCTTAAAAGAAGAAGGAAATTATGATTTGTGAGGAAGATATATAATTCCTTATTTTAGAGAAGAGGTTTTATCATTCAATTATTATCTAGATCCACCCACATTAGCTCTAATAAATGAAATTATTGGGGATGAAGATAAAATAACATCTTGGAATGAGGAAATTAATATTCAAATTGAGGATATACCAATTATATAGGAATACATTGATGTATTTTATATGAAATTAACTGGACACCCCCCAGAGCATGAAGTTGAGTTTACCATTGGTTTAATCCCTGATAAAGGCCAATATCAAATAATCCTTATAGAATAGACACTATGGAATTATTATATCTGAAAAATAACTATAGGATTTAAGTAATAAGGGATTTATTAACCATAGTTTTTCTTCAAGGGATCCCGTGTACCGTTTATCAAGAAGAAATATGGATCCATGAGGATTTTCATTGACTATAGGAAAATAAATGCAATTACAATAAAGTATAAGTATCATCTACCTCATATTGATTATTTACTTAATCAACCTCATGGAGATCAATATTTCTCAAATATTGTATTTTGATCTGGGTATCATTAAATATGAGTAAATAAGGAAGACATTATGAAGATATCATTTCAGATGAAGTATTGAAATTACGAGTTTAAAGTAACGCCTTTTGGAATGACTAATGGACCATCTATTTTTATGGATCTGATCAAAAAAATATTTTAGGAATATATTGAATATTTTTTATGGTATTCATTGATTATATTTTGATATATTATTAACCATATTAAGATCATGAGAATCCATTGTAGATCATTATTGAGACTCTTAGAATAAAGAGTTATATGGTACATTTTTCAAGTGTGAATTCTGGCTTAAGGAAATTTCTTTTCATGGCTATATTGTCTTTGAGGATGGATTATCAGTTGATCCTATAAATAAAAATTCAATCGACGAATGGCCTATTCCAATTAGCATAACTTAGGTACATTGTTTAAATGGTTTAGCAGGTTACTATTGGTGTTTATTTCAAAATTTTTCCCAATTGGCTAACCTATTAACCAAGATATCACATAAAGGGGTTAAGTTAATATGGGAATAATAATGTGTATAATTTTTTGAATAATTTAAGATAATATTAGTCAATGATATGATTCTGACTCTACCATTAGGAAATGATAGGGTTATGATATACAATGATGTATCAAATAAAAGACTGAGTTGTGTCCTTAGGAAAAATGATAAATTTATTTCATATTCATTACAGAAGTTGAATATTAATCTAAAAAATTATCCAAGTCGTGATATTGATTTTGTAGCTGTAATATTTACCGAGAAGATATGGATACACTATCTCAATGGTGAATGATTTGAGATATATACAGATCAAAAGAGTTTGAAATACATATTTACTTAGAAATAACTCAACATGAGAAAAATAGTATGGATCAAGATACTCAAAGAATATTATTTCTCAATAAAATACCACATAGGAAAGGAAAATAAGTTATCATAGGAATTAAGAAGGAATGATCATAGACTCATAACACAAATAAGGATTCAGAGAGATCCTATGTTCATGGATTTAGTAAATATGGATATGATAATTGTTATAGAAGGGGAAACATCACTCCTTTTTAAAATTATTTTCAATCCATATTTATTATAAAAGATAAAATCCTATAAATAAAACTATGAGGATTTTCAAATGAAAATTAATGTTGTTAAGGATGGATGATTATAAGAATTCATGTATGATGTGGAATTATAAAATTTGGGAAGAGTTTTTGTGTTCTATCAATACCTAAGAAAAAAGGAAACTATTAGATGATTCTCATGGATAAAATTTTTCTAGACACCCAAGAAGTATCAAGATGTATAGATATCTGAAGGAACACTTTTGGTGGGATAATATGAAGCTAGAAATTGCTGACTATGTGTCAAGATGTCTAGTTTTTCAAAAATTGAAGGCTGAGAAAAATAATCTTATAGGAGTCATGAAACCGCTACCTATTTCAAAGTGGGAGTGGGACGACATTACTATTTACTTAATTACTTGATTACCAAAGAACCCCAGAAAGAATGACATGATATGGGTTATTGTTAATCACATTACAAAATCAGCACATTTTCTTGATATAATAGAATTTTTACCACTTTATTTCCTAGAAAGAATCTATAATAATGAATTTGTAATACATCATGTTGCACCTCTATCGATTGTGTCTAATCAAGATCCTTATTTAAAATCAAAATTCTAGAAGTGACTTCAGAAGGATTTGGATATTGGGATTCATTTGAGTACTGCTTATCACTATCAAATCAATGGATAGTATGAAAGAATTATTTAAATTTTAGAATACATATTAATATTGTCACAAACCAAGCCGGGTCTCCATCCGACCCAACCCCCGACCCGATCCGCGACAAGACCCGAAGGGAGTTCCCAATCCCCATGGGCTGGAAAAAGTGCCCGAGTACCAAAATAGTGCAAGGGAATGATTTACCCAAAATGGGATACATAAAACAATCAATAAGATAGATAAAATGAAACTGAAAAACTATCAACCAAGTAGACCCTTAAACTAAAAAAAACTTAAAGGTATACAACACGAACCAATAAATAAAAAGAAATGACAAAAAAAAAATAAAACTCTGACTCAAACCTCCTAGAAAAAAGAGAGGACACATCAATTCCACCCTGCATTAGAAGACTAACTTCAACCTGAACCACCATTGCTGTGCATGATGTCCCAACCTAGAATACACAAGAAACAAGGTCTACATACACCCAAAGGTGTATGTAGGGTGTGAGTGAAAGGACCAGTAGGAAGTAACCCAATAAAAAGACTCCATTCCACAAAATCAAAGAAGATAATTTAACATGATTATTTAAAACCATAATTTTAAAATGCTTTATTTTTAAAGAAAACATTTAAAAGATGAAAGTAAAAAGGAAATAGCACTAAAAGAAAAACCATTTCACAAATACTACTTTAAAATGGAAGAGAAAATTTATAACAAACATATACATACTCAAGTGGTCCTTTGTATGCCGATGAAAGGCACCACATCATGAATAGTAGAGCACTACGGGTAAATCCCTTAAGGTATCTAGTATGTGTGGTGCACTAGAGACATCATACCTCAGTGTAAAATTGGCATAGGAACCACAATAATCAATGATCTCATGCACGAGCTACTAGTAGGGAAACACATCCATAACCTAGTGGTCTCCAATCATCACAAAAGTTTAGTTAATGTTGTAACGTCAATCCTGCCAGATGAAACCAGGATGAACTACTCACATGTAATCTAGTGTACTAGTCCTAATCCACCCACCTAGGTACCCAGAGTTTTCCCTTGTGCTCAATCAAGTTCCACATTCACATCAAGTATCACTTTCACATATCACTCACCAAACATGACATTACACACAAAAATCCACCACATGTATACCCAAAAACCATTTCAAAAACACACGCACACCAAAAATACCTTTCAAAAATATATTTGTCATTACATAATCAATTCAAAAATCCACATTTGGCAACACCCAAATAATAACATAATCAATTTTCACAACATAGAAAGCATTAGTAAATAGCACAATAAAGGATTACACAATAAATATACCAAATCCCAAGTAGGAAAGTCATTTCAAATCACTTTCTTAACAAATTCCACTTAAGACTAGTTTCGTGCCAATTACACAATTAAATGAATCATTTTCACCACTTATAAAACACCACCAAGCAATGTAAAATGGGTTACAACAAAAAAATGTCTCAATTTATATAAACATACTACTTTAAACACAGATGAATATTCAGCTTTTCCCAAATAATAATTTCACGCCGTCTAAATAAATCAATAAATCATTTAATATATTTGTTAAATCATTCCAAGACAAACCAAGAAAACTTTACACCAAAAGCCACTTTATCCCATATGGTGACGTCACTTTAAAACCAAATGATCAAGGTAATAATATCAAAACATGTTTTCTATTATTCAAACAATTTGTAATTTAATTTCAAATCTGCACAACAAGGCAACACGCCCAAAGTGACTCATTTTTCTTTGAAAATCCCCATTTAAATATAAACACACCTCAAAGACTTTGAAAACACATTTCACACCTACCAAACAACCCCAAAAACCTTTCCAACCATGTTTCAAAACTCAAACGGCACTTAAATAAACAATTTCTCAATTTATAAAACATCTTAACCACATGCCACAAGACCTTACTTCAAAGCACACACGTTTTTTTACATGAAAAAACCATTTTAAAATCACTCGCACATACCAAACCTTCTAAAACCTTATTCGCACCCCAAAAACAATTGTTTAAACACTTTTATAAATTACCACAATAAGACCAAAATGAAAGGCACAACCATTTCTAAAAGAAAATGCAATTTCATTGCACACGCATGTCAAAATATTTATAAAGCAAGTTTCGCACAACCTATAAAGCACAACCATGATGCAATGTGAGTTTATATAAAAAACACACCCTAATTAATGTAAACATGGCTCTTAAAAATCAAATGCACATCCTAACCTTTTTAAAATATAATTCACACAACAACACAATCTAATAAATTATTTACACAATTTCAAAACAAAGTCGATATACCCAAAATAATTTGATAATAATTTGAAATCCACACTTAAGCATACAAAACTCAAATACCCTTGAAAACATATTTTTCTCCATCCAAACAACCCCTAAAACCCATTTTTAAAACTTTTCACCAAAACAACACAAACCATTTCCATTTCCTTAAATCACAAATTTATTTCTAACTAACAAACACGCTAACCATTTTAAAAATATCATCCTCACCACAAAATTAAACCAAGAATCACATTTATAAATTCAACTAAGAATAATAAAATTATCCAGTGATGCTAGGGAACAGAACCACCTACCTTGGTGTAGCAGACTTCACAAACATGGTGTGAAAAGACCATCGTATGCCAACCACACCTCAAACAAACCCAAAGGCGAACCCTAAACAAGAAATTGAACAAAAAAACTCAAAATAAAACCATAAATTGAACCCTATACCCACTAAACAACCAAAACTCTAGGAAAAGGGAGAAACTCAACCGAAGGGGGCAGCGGTCACTGGACTGGGGCTTCGATGAAAGGGAAAAATAGGCCACCAACCATGGAGGGTTGCTATCGTGTGACGACTGGCCAAGAGAGGGTGATGATGGATGGTCCGAAGGCTGGATGAGGGGGGTCTCCAGTGGGGGTTTGAGTGGGGGACATGGTGTGACGGGGAGGGAGAAAACCAGGGGTGCGACATGAGTTGGTCACGTAAAGGAGGCAGCGCACCGAGGATGGCCATGTGAAGAAGGCCTACTAATAGGGTGTCGTGCAGGAGCTCCACTGGAAGAGGGGGGATGTCACGAGTCCAGTTCGCTGGGGGGGGAAGGTCAGCGCGAGTCCAGTCAGTCGGGTGATGGTGCGGTGGTCTGGGGCTCAAGGGGAGGGTGACGACGCAACTGGTTGGGGCTCAAGGGGAGGGAGATGGTGCGACAGGGTGGGGGGGGGGGTATTGCTGTGTGATGGGGAGAGTGAGTGGGGGGAGAAGTGTTGGTTGAAACCCTAACCCAAAGAAGAAGAGGAAAAAAATAATAAAATAAAAAAACTAAAAACAAAACTAATGATAATAATAATAATAATAATAATAATAATAAAATTCTCAAATAATAATAATAATATTATTATAATCAATAAAACGAAATTCATTAAAATTTTAACACATTTTTATTATTTTATTTCATTTTTGTTTTACCACTCATTTTAATTATATTTAATTATTATTAATTCATTTTATTTAATTATTTGAACTTCAGGCAGGTTGCACGGTAGCCCTAGCGAAGCTGCATAGTTTCACAAATATGCTTCACCTGTGCGTTGTATGCTGTCAAGCCCCGAAAACTCGTTTATCGATAAAAAACCAAATTCTACTGGGACTTATCCCGTACCTTGATTGAACATTTTGAAGCCAAATAAAATAAAAAAAAGATATTAACTTAATTTAATATTACCAATAATAATTATTATTACAATATTAATAATAATAAAATTAATATTCTTAATGATATCAATAATAATAATAATTATGATAATATTCTCAAAAAAAATTATTATCATTAAAAAAACCCCCCTTACATTTTATTACACTTCTCATTTTTATTTTATTTTCATTTTACTATTCATTACATTCTATTTTTCTGTCTTGAACATCAGGAGGGTCATACGGTGAAACGGGCGAGGTCGTGCGGTGACTCGGCCGGGGCTGCATGGCTTTGACCGCGGTGTGCTGAACGCTGTCAAGGCCAAATCATGCGTTATTAAATAAGAACTCAAAAATTTTAAGTCAGTCCTTGACCCGAACTATCCGATGTCTAAAAAATTAATAAAATAAATAATTTAAAAATGACAGGTGTGATAATTATCTCCACCATAGTGCTTTCCATCCCCGAAAAGCCACAACTCAGGCTGAACCCCCAAAGAAAAAAGTGATACCCCCTGAAGGTTCGAAAAGAATTCCTATGAAAAATGAATAAAAAGGGGTAAACGCACCGTGTTCAGAGAAAGCGTCTTAAATGATGACAACCTAAAGAAACCCACAAAAGACTTCCCCTATGTGTCACCTAACCCAAAGAGTTAGAACACCTCTAGTTGATTGATCAAGGGAGGGAACCCTCACACCCGCGATAAGACTGGAAAACTGCCACGGGGTGACCGACATGGGGAGGCCCGATTGTACTTCCCACCATAGAAATAGTCTAGCATCAACTAACTCCAAATGGATTTCAATGAGACTCACAATGGGTCTCATTACCATACAAACTAACAGAAGATACATAAATTTGAATTTTTTTTGACGGTGACCAAACACCCCCCAAAAGGGAAAGGAGGAAAGGGCCCAACTACCAAGGTGTCAAAACCAAATCCAAAGACAAACCAACATCTCCATATCCCTGGACGAGCACCATTCAAACTTGAGACCAATTCCCCTGAACAGACCCCATAAGGACCACTAAAAGAAATTTCATCCAATGGGATGCAACCCCCAGGACTTTAAGGTAATGAGATGACCACGCCTCCTCATAGCCACAAGAAACCCCATGTACCTAGATGGGTCGTTCGGAATAGAACAACTAAAAGAATCAATTTAAACTGCTCTGACTTTCAACACCAATGACTAAAATAAAGTCAGGGTCCCATACACTCCCTAGTTTCCTGACCATGCACCAGCTTCACTCTGAGACCTATGGCTGGAGCCCTAATTTTTGAAGCATCTACTGCCTCGTAGTTAGGTATTAAAGACTCCCAAACAGAGCTTCTCCCTTTGGTGCTACATGCAGCCACACCGTAACTGAGACAACACCAACAAACACAACACACCACCCAACCATCGACTATTTAAAACACCAAATCATTTTTACATAAAACCATATTTCCACGAATTCAAAACAATGGGAAGAGGAACGATGTAAGAGGAAACTAGTGTTGGTGGGTGACTGGGACATATGGTTGGTGGCCATATACCACTCACACCATCGCCACAAAGAGTATTCTATGACAGCGCCCCCAGCTCCACATGGCTTGCTAGACCCTGCGAGCTCACTGGGACCACTGAACCTACTCCCTTTTCATTTCACCTAAACAAGATCAATCACAAAGACCAATGAATTAGAAAAACCTCAACTTACTATAGTAACTCGAGTCCTTCCATGAGGTGTGCTGGCCAGGTACCTTGATCATAGCTAGAACGTCTAGTTTCGAAACCCTTAACTCCGGTCTACCCTGACTCTATCCCAAAGGAACAAGACCCAAAAGAGAAAACCTGCTCTGATACCATTTTTTCACGAACCATGTGGGGTTTCCATCCAACCCGATGCCTGATCCGGTCTTCAACAAGACCCGAAGGGTGTTCCCGATCCCCACGGGCTGGCACAAGTTCCCGGGTACCAAAATAGTGCAAGGGAACAATTTACCTGAAATGAGATACATAAAACAATCAACAAGATAGATAAAATAAAACTGAAAAACTATCAACTAAATAGGCCCTTAAACTAAAAACAAACTTAAAGGTCTACAAATCAAACCAATAACTAAAAATAAATGACAACAATGGAAACTAGAACTCTGACTCAAACCTCCCGGAAAAAAGAGAGGCCACATCAATGCCATCCTTCATGATAAGACCAACTGAAACCTGAACCACCATCGCTGAGCACGATTTCACAACCTGAAATACACAAGAAACAGGGTCTACATACACCCAAAGGTGTATGAAGTGTGTGAGAGAAAGGCCCAGTAGGAAGTCACCCAATAAAAAGATTCCATTCCACAACATCAAAGAAGATAATTTAACATGATTATTTAAAACCATACTTTTAAAACGCTTTGTTTTTAATGAAAACATTTAAAATCTGAAAGTAAAAAAGTAAAGATCATTGAAAGAAAAACCATTTCAAAAATAATACTTTAAAATGGAAGATAAAATTTATAACGAACATGAACATACTCAAGTGGTCCTCTGTATGCCGAAAGAAGGCACCACGTCATGAATAATAGAGCACTGTGGGTAAATCCCCTAAGGTAGCTAGTATGTGTGGTGTGCTAGAGACATCATACCTTGGTGTAAACATGGCATAGGAACCAAAATAATAAATGATCTCATGCATGATACACTAGTAGGGAAACACATCCATAACCCAGTGGTATCCAATCATCACAAAAGTTTAGTTAGTGTTGTAACATCAATCCTGCCAGATGAAACCATGAAAAACCACTCACGTGTCATCTAACGTACTAGTACTAATCTTCCCACCTAGGTACCCGAAGTTTTACCTTATTCTCAATCAAGTCCCACATTCACATCAAGTATCACTTTCACATATCACACACTAAACAGGACATTACACACAAAAATCTACCACATGAATACCCAAACACCATTTCAAAAACACACGCACACCAAAATGCCTTTCAAAAATATATTTGTTGTTACTTAATCATTTAACAAATCCTCATTTGGAAACACCCAAAGAATAACATAATCAATTTTCACAACATATAAAGCATTAGTAAATAGCACAATAATGGATTACATAATAAATATACCAAATCCCAAGTAGAAAAGTCATTTCAAATCACCTGCTTAATAAATTCCCCTTAAGACTAGTTTCGCTCCAATTACACAATTAAATAAACCATTTTAACCACTTATAAAACACCACTAAGCAACACAAAGTGGGTTACAACAAAAACATGACTCGTTTTATATAAACATACTACTTTAAACATAGACACATATTAATCTTTTCCCAAATACTACTTTCGCACCATCTAAATATATCAATAAATTATTTAATCTATTTATTAAATCATTCCAAGAAAAATAAAGATAAATTTACACCAAAAGCCAATTTATCCAATATAGGGACATCACTTTAAAACCAAATACTCAAGGTAATAATATCAAATCATGTTTTCAATTATTCAAAATATTTGCAATTTAATTTCAAATCTGCACAATAATGCAATATGCCCAAAGTGACTCATTTTTCTTTGAAAATCCCAATTTAAATATACACACACCTGAAAGACTTTAAAAACAAAATTTTAACCTACCAAAAAACCAAAAAACCTTTCAAAACATGTTTCACAACTCAAACACACTTAAATAAACAATTTCTCAATTTATAAAACATCTCAACCACATGTCACAAGACCTCACTTCAAAGCACACAAGTTTTTTTTACATGTATAAACCATTTAAAAATCACTCTCACATCCCAAACCTTCCGAAACCTCATTAGTACCCCCAAAAAAATTGTTTAAACACTTTTGGAACTTACCTCAACAAGACCAAAATGAAAGGCACAACCATTTCTAAAAGAAAATGCAATTTCATCATGCACGCATGTCAAAATATTTATAAATCACATTTCATACAACCTATAAAGCACTACCATGATGCAATGAGAGTTTATATAAAAAACACGCCCCAATTCATGTAAACATGGCTCTTAAAAATCAAATGCACATCTTAACCTTTCTAAAATATAATTCTCAGAACAACACAATCTAATAAATTATTTACAAAATTTCAAAACAAAGCCAACATGCCCAAAATAATTCGCTAATCATTGGAAATCCACAATTAATCATACACAACTCAAATACCCTTGAAAACATAGTTTGATCCATCCAAACAACCCCTAAAACCCATTTTGAAAAAAATTCACCAAAACAACACAAAACATTTCCATTTCCTTAAATCAAAAATTTATTTCTAACTAACAAACACATTAACCATTCTAAAAGTATCATTCTCACCACAAAATGAAACCAATAGACACATTTATAAATTCAACTAAGAATAATAAAATTATCCAATGATGCTAGGGCATGGAACCACCTACCTCGGTGTAGCAGACTTCACAAACATGGTGTGAAAAGACCATCGCACACCAACCACACCTCAAACGAACCCAAAGGCGAACCCTAAACAAGAAATTGAACCAACAAAACTCAAAATAAAACCATAAATTGAACCTTATACCCACTGAACAGCTGAAACTCAAGGAAAAGGGAGGAAACTCAACTGAAGGGGGTGGAAGTCGCTGGACCAAGGCTTCACCGGAAGGGAAAAAGAGGCCACCAACCATGGGGGGTTTCTGTCATGCGATGGCTAGCTGGGAGAGGGTGACGATAGCTGGTTCAAAGGCTGGCTGAGGGGGGTCACCAGCGGGGGTCCGTGCGGGTTTGAGCAGGGGACATGGTGCAACGGGGAAGTAGAAAACCAGGGGAGCGGTGCCAGGTGGTCATGTGAAGGAGGTGGCATGCCAAGGTTGGCCGCGCGAAGAAGATTGGCCAACAGGGTGTCACGCAAGAGCTCCGTCGGAAGAGGCGGGGATGTCGCGAGTCTGATTTGCTAGGGGATAAAGGTCGACGTGAGTACGACCAGTCGGGCAATGACGCAATGGTCTGGGGATCAAGGGGAGGGAGACGGCGTGACCGGCTGGGGCTCAAGGGGAGGGTGACAGCATGACGGGGTGAGGGGGGGGGGGTGTTGCTGTGCGATGGGGAGAGAGAGTGGGGGGAGAAGGATTGGGTGAAACCCTAACCCAAAGAAGAAGAGGGAAATAATAATAATAATAAAACAAAAAATAAAACTAAAAATAAAACTAATAATAATAATACTAATACTAATAATAACATTCTCAAATAATAATAATAATATTATTATCATCATTAAAATAAAATTCATTAAATTTTTAACACATTTTTCTTATTTCATTTCATTTTTGTTTTACTACTAATTTAATTATATTTAATTATATTTAATTATTTTTATTTAATTATTTAAACATCGGGCAGGTCACACGGTAACCCTGGTAGAAACGCACGACTTTATAATTATGCTTCACCCATGCGTCGCATGCTGTCAAGCCTCGAAAACTCGTTTATTGACAAATAACCAAATTCAACTTGGACTTAGCCCACACCTCGACGAAAAATTTTGAATCCAAATAAAATAAAATAAAAATATATTAACTTACTTTAATATTATCAATAATAATAATTATTACAATATTAACAACAATATAATAAAATTAATATTCTTAATGATATCAATAATAATAATTATAATGATAATATTATCAAACAAAATTATTATCATAAAAAAGGAGTTCCCTTAAATTTTATTACACTTATCATTTTTATTTTATTTTCATTTTACTATTCATTACATTCTATTTGTCTGCATTTTATATCAGGTGGGTCATACGGTGAATCGGGCAAGGTTGTGCGGTGACTCGGGTTGGGCGCGCACGGCTTCGACCGTGGTGTGCTAAATGCTGTCAAGGCCAAAGCATGTGTTCTTAAATAAAAACTCAAAAAATTTAAGTCGGGCCTTGACCTAAACTACACGATGTCCAGAAAATTAATAAAATAAATAATTTAAAAATGACGGGTGTGATAGAGATCATGCTAACATGGCTTTCATTATATGTTGGATAAGTATTTAACTTTGGTAGAGCTTTCCTATAATAATATTTTCCAATATAATAATCAAATGGTTCCATATTAATCATTATATGGAAAGATATATCATACTAAAACATCTTGGGATGAAATTGGTGAGAGGAAACATATAGGACTAACACATATTGAAGAGACAACATCAAAGTAATATATTATTAAGGATAACATTAAAGTAGAACAAATTAGGCAAAAGAGTTTTGCCGAAAATTAGAGAAATTATTTGGAATTTCATTTGGGATATAATGTATTTTATGAAGGTATCTCCATGGAAGGGTGTCATATGGTTCAGTAAGAATGGTAAAATTTTCCCTAATTAAATCAAACCATATTAAATTTTGGAATGGGTTGGAGGTGTAGCTTACCTATTAGCAATGCCACTATGTCTCTCCAAAGATCAAGATGTGCTACCCATATCATTCTTAAAGAAGTACATGATAGACCCAACACATGTACTCACCTATAAGGTAGTATAAATAGAACTTGATTTATATTACTATGAAGAGGCTCTCGAGATTCTTGACACTAGAGATCATGGGTTGAGAAATTAGATGATTCGACTAGTAAAAGTTATTTAGAGAAACCATAAAATGGATGATGCAATGTGGGAACCTGAAAATGTTATAAAGAAAAACCACCCTCATCTGTTTATAAGAAAATATTCCTGAAAAATTTATAGGATTAAATTTTTGAATTAGGGATGAATATAACAACCAAATATTTTAAGGTATGTATCTTCTTAAATAAAATTAATTTATTTGATATCCAACATTGCATGCAATACTAAGCTCAAACGAATCATGATTAACAATTAAATATTAATGTTTATATTAGGAATATTAATGTGGAAATTATAATAATAACCACACCTATGAAAGTGTAAATAAAATTTGGGTATCTCATAAATGAGAATATGATATATTTATATCATAGAATAAGTAAATTAATGTTTTAAAAATGATAAATTGAGTGTTGGTATTTTTATGAAACATAAATTTTTATTTACAGTTTCTTAATTAATATAATGATTTAAAATAAAATTTATTTTCCTAAAATAGATTCATGAATTTACATTTTGCTGTATTATAATTATAAGATAATTTTGTGAGACCATATTTAATTTTTTCAAAGTGTCATAAAATCAGTTATAATATTAAAATCGATATTTTCTGAATAAATGATTATTTTAATTACAAATTAAAGTTATAATAATTATATAATTAGTTTCATAAAATGTAGTTCATTTTTTTAATATACACATCAAAAACTGGGTAGGGTGAATTATTTGTATTTTTCAGAAATAGTTGATTTTTTGGGGAATAGAAAAATATGCTAATTTATGGTATTTAACATTTTAAGCCAAGTACATGAATTATAATGTTATTAATGAAGTAAAAAGAAATTATTTAAAACTAAAATTCACTAGTTATTAAACACATTCACATGAATCAAAACCATTTATAGTCTTGAGACAAAATAATAAAATAATGAATAAAATAATCAAAAAACATCCCTCTCCCCATATAAATACCACCCATAACCACCCATTCTTATTACACCTTATAAGTATTGATGACTGCCTAAATAATTCTCAATTACCTTCCCAAGACTCTTCCCCATGTCTGAGACCTACTGGTCCTACCATAAGACCAATTCCAAGTGTCTTAAAGAGGTTCCTAAGGATACAATATTCAAGAGGTAAAATCATCCTTCTTTCTCTTTTAATTTATTTTATTTTCTTATCCTCTGCTAAAATACCCTATCAAAATTGAAATGGAAACTAAAATATCATATATATACAAGAATTTTTTTCTTCTAATGGATTATCCATCATCAAATCACTTCTAATATCCTTTTATTTTAAAAATGAAACCATCTTTTGTGATGTGTCGATTCACTGCCTTCGTGGATGTTGAGTTTTTATTTTCCATTAACAACTTAATGTTTGGTTATAAATATATTAATATCATTATATAAGATTTAAATAAACATATTATAAGTTATATAATGTTCTGTAATAAACATACAAACATAATATTAAATAAAATGACACAAGTTCATGATGGTTGTAAAACCAACCAAAATTAATTAAGACATTTTCATCAAAATTTTATCTAATGAATCATACTCATAACTTAGAACCAAATGATATGTGAAATAATTTAAAATTATATATGTTCATTAATAAAAAATAGTTTTACTTATAGTGACGTTATTAAAATTTTAAAGTATGTCTAATATTTATACTCAAGGGAGTCGACCTTAAAACCATAAAACGAACGCTCTTGAGATAATAAAATTAAAATTTATAACTCATATAAATGGCCATAAATGACCCAAATAAAATTATAATAGATCATATATATGTTTAATAGGTTCTAAATAATGTTATTAGTGAATCAAATTTGATTATTTAGGATAATAAGTACAAGTAAAGAATGATTTTGGATATAAGGTAAGGATATTCTCATCTCACTTTTACTTTTGTGAGATATATCCCCAATTAAACCCTTATTTTATCTATGGGGTGTAAATAATTCACTTTAATATATCATTTCATAAATCTATTTCTCTTCATGGTATTCAATCTTTCATTCGATAATGATTAATTTTATAGGGAATACGATTCGAGTAACTACAAGTGGTAAGGGATTTCATAACTCAATTTTCATTCATTGGGTTAAACTATTATTTAATTGAGTATGTCATGCTAAGGTTATGTGTAAAATGAATTATGATTGTAATATGTCGTATTTCCACTTGATTACAAGTGGCAAGGGATTTCTTAACTGAATTTTAATTCATTAGGTTAAATTTTTGTCTCATTGATTATGTCATGCTAATGTTATATGTAAAATGACTTATGATTATATTATGTCAAATTTACATTTTTTATGTCTATTTACAATGAAATAACATAATATATTCATTTTTTAATGAGATTATACTTATGAAGGTCTCTGTCTCAATTTTCACTTCATTGAGACTTAATTTGTATTTTGCACCTAATCATTTTTTTGTGGTGTATCTACTACACCATTAATATCATTTTTCATTTGAATTATATTTCTATTAAATATCCATATTATTTATATCATGGATATGAGTATTTCCTAAAACCTATTCCATTTTTACATATGGGTTTTACTTTGAATATTATTTTATTAACTGGGAAAGTATTGATAAAAATGTTTCCTATACTCAATACATACATTTTGATAAGGAATGTTGTTCATTAATTAAATATATGTATAAATAATGCTTTTGAATTGTAGTGATGGTTGGGGAACATCATTATATATATAAGGCCCCAAACTTAAACATTACATAATATTGAGTTTTGATCAAGAATTTACTTTCTTTCACACTGAGGATCTTTTTAGGTTTAGAGTTTTAGAGATTTAGGCCATAACTATTACATTACTTCACAAATTACAAAGTAAATACTTCTAATCTACCCAATTTTTTCACAATAATAAAACTCCTTAAATAAAAAAAGAATTATTTTCTTGATAAAAATTTTCTTGAATTATTAATTTATCTTTATCCTTCTTATACCCTGTGAATTGTTTTTTCAAAAAACCTGGGATGAGCATAAAAAGCTCAGTAAGGGACATAAAATAAGGAAATAAAACATTAGTCCATGAATACATACAAATCAAAGAAATTATAATTTTTAATCATAAAAAAAAATCTTATTAACATAACACATGAAATCATTAGATTTATGAATAACTCATAAAAATAATAAATTATAAAGGTAACTTGTGGCACCCATAACATACTTACTTTATATCTTGCACAACTACATAGGGACTAACCTTCATGGTTAAGTTTGGAACACCCATCACAATATAATCCCTAAATCTCTTAGGATAAAACTTAATGTTTACCTCCATCACATTATACAATGAATTGTATATCTATCATGGGCTCACCTACCCACAGTTTATCATGGAACTACTCATATACATAAATAATTCCCAAGAACCATAACATATTCCTAACATATAAAACAATTATAAATGAAAGATAAAATTTTGACATTGTAATTACAATATATAATTTCAAGATGTTGACATAATAAATGCTTTATAAAAACCATTTTCAACACCAAAACATGTAAAAATGGTATATGGTATTTAATTTCCTTTTAAAAAAATTACGACTTGTTAAGGAAGCCAAATATCAAATAATTCTCATGGCGGTGGAAAGGTAGTTGTCATCGCGTACGTTAAAAAGAAACATTCATTTTTTCATTTAGTAAAACACTTCGTAGAAAAATATTCCCTTTTAAAACCATTGAATTAAATTAAAATAAAAATGGTATAATTATACACTCTATGAAAGAAACTCATATAAAGTAAAATATGCCTCAAAGAATGGAGATTGAGATGAAGTCCCTTACCTTGAGTCCGATTTGTCTTGTTGGTTCTTTATATTCCTGAATAATAAACTTAGATTAATTTATACTTGATTCATAACATTTTTCAATTTTATTATTCATTTATATTACTTATTATCATGTTATAAAAATTATACAATTATTTAAGTTCATATGGGAAGTTTTGTCAATGTTCGGTATATGAGTCGAAAATGAACTCGTTTTGATGTAAATTTTCTATTTAGTCAAAATTACATCATATAAATAATTATAAAAATTATTTAAATATCATATATATCTATTATATATGTTTTTATAATAGTCCATAACATTTGGAGATAAGAAATGAAATGCACCTTTCATGGAGATGGTAAGCCGTACGTACGCATGAACGCCAATTTAATTTCATTTTCATATTAAAGGAATGAAAACTAAATGATACATAGGTATATTATAATTCCATTATAATATATATGTTATATATGTTACATAATTTCATTAATTCCATCCTTTATACGTTCCATGTATGGCATGAATGAGTCATATCACTTTGAGGGGGTGGTAGTCCGCACTTCCTCAAAATAAAATTATCGTATTTACACATTATGGAAAGCATAAAGGTATGATGTAAATAAATAACAGAAGAATATAGAAAATATAAATATAATATATATCATATATAAATATAGTGTCATCATAATGACCACCATGAGAGGTGGTAGGGTAAAATTGAACAATCATCGTTTTGTGAGGCAGTAGTTTGCCATACACAGAAAAAATATGTTAGTATCCATTAGATGGAGGTGTGTGTAAGTGTAGTTAGAATACTTATCATAATAATATCCTATCATATTGAGGATACTAGTGTTTTTATGTAATAAAATAATAATAATAGCATAGGGAGTTGATAAGGAAAATAAAATAAAGGAACTTGATAGAAGGCAATACCTCTAAAACGGGTAACTTCTTTTGATTGAGCCAAAAGTCTTTATTGAATTGCCTTATGCCCAAGGTAAGGATTATAAGAGGAAATGAAGGATTTTGGGAGCTTATTTGAGTATAATTTTTATGATCCAATGGGATTTAGAGGTGTGAGTAAGTGGGTAGAGGTGGTGTCCTTTTATAAGAGGGAGGAGGGGCAGTTTAGGAAAGTCTTGAAATATTAATTTATTATAAATTAAATTTTGATTAAAAAAGGTCCAAAACTAATTTAATTTGAATATATGATGATTTTTGGTTTGAATAACCATAATCCAATAATTTTTAGACAAGTTCTGAATATTTTGTTATCCTTATCTTTTTGGTTTAACCCTTATTTTACCCTTTTAATCTTACCATGATATCATGTTATTTACACATTGGGGGTTAATGTAATTATCATATCATGTAAAACGAACCCAAAAAAGTAATTTATAACATATTTGGATTTATAATAACCATTTGGATAAATACTAGATTTTTAGGAATTTAATATCATTTAATAATCTATTTTATATTTTAAGTTATGAATTATATTAATTTTGGACACTGTTCATACTTGACTTTTTTAAAAATTCATAAAAAATTGATTCCTTCAAAAAAAAACATTGAACTAATCTTAACATTACATATTCACCTAGATAATTCGTTGATGACATTAATTATATCAAATAATATTTATTTTAATATTTATAATATCATTTATTTGATTCCTATATTAATGAAGCAATTACGACATCATCATTGTGTCATAATTAAATTTATTTATTTAATGTATAAAAATTATAAATAAAATACCATGATGTAGGAAATATTTTTATCTTTCCAATGAATATTTATAGTTGAAGGGATCAGTTATATTACCCCATATAAAAATTGTTTTAGTAAAAGATACATGTTTATGTTATATTTCTCTTTATATTAAATTAATTTTCATAACATGTCATTATCACACCCAAGTGGCTCCATGGGGTCCAAAAATTGATCCAAGGATTCCCATGGTCGAACATATCTCATCCAATAGTATTAGGACACGTGTTAGGGTAGTTTAATATTATTATAATATTATTTTTTTCCTTTATTTTCCATATTTACCCTTTAACCATGGTAAATAAAATTATTACTGAAGTTACTATTCATAATGTCAAAAAATAAAAGGTACTTATTTAAATAATTTGTAACTTCTGATTTAAAAGATGAAATTAATTTTTCCAAATTCGAATTACAGAATTTGCAGAAATTATTTTAAAATTAATTCCCATTGTCAAAACCAAAACGTGTATTTTTAAAAGGTAAAAACAACCAAAAGATTGACATGTGTTTATATCCAATTTCAATGTGAAATTACATATAATGAAAAAAATAGATTAAATAATAAAAAATAATTCAATTATACTTTAAACGCAATTAAAATGACAATCTATCTGTATAAATAAATTAGACAAAAAGACAGTTTTGAATTAAAATGTTGTATTTTTTTACTATTCATTAAAAAATGAACTTTATCAAAAAAATTACCAAAATTTTAACTAAAGTAAATTTTTATGTCCCTATTCTATAAAAAAGTTTATTTTATCAAATTTAATATACAAAAGTGACAAAAAATATTTTTAAAAAAGGTTTTCCATCAAAAGGCGGTAAAACAACCTTTTAAAAATATTTGTTTATTTTATGCTTAAAATTGGATTAATTATCATTTTAAGCCTCTAATATTAATTGGATAAATGTAAAAACATTTAAAAAATATGTAAAATTATAATATAGTTAATTCTGTTCATTCCCTCCAATATAATGACTAGGTGTTAACTACCATTTAAAATAATAATAATAATATTTTATTATTTTTTGGTATAACTCAATATTGTCTGCAATGTAAGATTTTAGAGAAACTTATTGTTGTGTGTTGAGTATGCTATCAGACAAAGTGTCATATTTAACATAAAATTAATATCTTATTCATAAATATTAATAGATATAAAAAGGTATTATTCTATAAATATATGGTATCCTACATCATTCCCCCTTTTTGAAATTACATCCCCATAATTTTATTTACTTACAAAATAAGTGGGGGTATTTACCTCTCATAAAATTTTCAGATTCCCGCATCGCCTCTTAAACCATATGTTTTTTTTAGAAAAACTTTACCTTATGAATTGCCTTATTCCACAACTCTTTCTCTTTGTGGTCAAGAATCTGGACTGGATTTTCCTTATAAGAAAGATTCTATTCCAAATGAACTACCTCTGGACTCAAAACATGATATAGATCCGACATATACTTTTTCAACATTAAAACATGAAAAAAATTATGTACCTAGGATAAAATTGGATGTAAATCCACTTTATAGGCAAGTGATATAAATTTCTCCAGGATTTCATAGGGTCCAATGAACCTTGGACTCAACTTTACCTTCTTACCAAAATACATCGTACTTTTCCATATAGATACTTTGAGAAAGACATGATCACTTACCTCAAAAGAAAAATCATTCCTCCAATTATATGCATAAATTTTATACCTTATTACAGTTGTTCTCATGTGCTTATGAATCAATTGAACCTTTTCTACCATCTCTTCTACCAATTCTAGTCCCATCAACTTCCGTTCACCTACTTCATACCAAAAAGCTAGAGTTTGAAAACTTTTCCATATAATGCTTTAAATGGTGCCATCTGTATACTAGAATGAAAACTGTTATTATAAGAAAACTCAACCAAAGAAATATGTTGGTCCCAACTTCCCTAGTAATCCATTGAATAAGAACGTAGTGTATCTTCCAATGTCTGAATTGTTCGTTCTGACTGACCATCTGATTGTAGATGAAAAGCTGTACTAAAATTTAATTCAGTACCCAACAACTTCTGAAAGCCCTTCCAAAAGTTATAAGTGAACCTGTGATCACGATCAGATATAATGGAGAGAGGAACTCCATGTAACATGACTATCTATTTAATATATAATAGAGTAATTTTATCTAGAGACATAGTATCCCAAATAGAAAGAAAATGAGCAGACTTAGTCAATCAATCAACAATAACCCATATTTCATTGTTACCTCATGAAGTCTCTGGTAATCCCACTAAAAAATCCATGGATATATTTTACCATTTACACTCTAGCACTATAAAATGATGAAACATCCCTTTTAGTAACTACCGCTCTTTTTTAACCTGTTAATAAATCAAACATCTCAGGGTAAAGTCAACAATATTTCTTTTCATTCCATCCCACCAGTAATACTCTTGAAGATCTCTGTACATATTAGTACTGCTATGATGAAATAAAAATGGAGAACTATAAGCTTCACATAATAACTCTTTATTCAACTGTGAATCATAAGACACACATAATCTCTTTCCAAACCTCAAATCATAGTCTTTATCAATGTTAAATTTAGGTAACTTACCCATCTGAACCAATTCTACCTTTTTTATGCAATTCATTATCTTCTTTCTTTAATTTCTTTATTATGTCTACTAGATATCATTGTACTGAATCTTGAAACAAAAAAGAGGAATTTCCTACTCCAAAAACTTCCATTCCAAAGTTCATCAAATCATTAATCAAGGGTCACGTTACAAACAAAACATGGTTAATGTAGAATTACTTTTCCGACTCAAATCATCAGCCAATTTGTTTTATTTTCCTGGATAGTAATGAATCATGAAATCATAATCCTTGATTAATTCTAGGCATCTCCTCTGTATCATGTTTAATTATTTCTGAGTGAATATATACTTCAAACTTTTTTTATCAGTATAATTCCATATAGATGATGCCTATAATTTTTTAAAGCAAAAAACAATAGCAGCTAATTCCAAATCACGTGTAGGGTAATTTAACTCATGAGTTTTCAACTGAAGTGGAGTATAAGAAATTTATTGATCATTATGCTTTAGGAAACAACAAATTACTTTCAACTAAGCATCACTATAGATAACAAATTCACAATTTCTGGAAGGCAGTTTCAAAACCAGAGCATTTACCAATCTTCTTTTCAATTCCTGAAAAAATTCATCAAATTATTTTGTCCAAATGAACTTAGCACTTTTTCAATTCAAATTAGTTAGTGTGATAGATATGATGTTATTAATATTTTCATGACTTATTATATACTACCTTTACTTATTTTATATGAAATGTGCATAATTTGTGTGAAATATTAATGTTTTAATACTAAGTATAATTTTTTAGCATTTTTAGAAGTAGTCCAATTGAGTTAGTTTAAAATTTTATTTATAAATATTACCCTAAAAATTAAAATTGTTTGGTTCCTGTTCTTTAGGATTCCTTATTCAATATAAAACATTTCATTAGAAGGGATTCTGGGCCAATTCTTCCATTTAAAGGCCCATATGGACCACACAAGAGGGCCTACAGAATCTATGAAGAAACTGGACCAGCCATGAATATTGAATCACTGGGATCAATATAGAAGTTAAAATTCCTTCATTCTCCTAAAAGTTTTGGGGGGAAATGTATGGAGTCTTGGATAAAAATTTCAAGGCCCGACTTTAAAGAAAAGGGGCCAAAATGATTCATTTAAACTCAGCCCATCATTCTGATCAGGAATTAAAATTAGTACAGTATTCATGAAATGTATCCTGATCTAGTCATCAAATCAAGATGATATTTTTCTGTGTGAAATATGATATATAGGAGGAAGAATTTGTTGAATAAATAATTCGTATTTGGAGGCATCTTCCTACTCCAAAATCTATTCACAGTTTGGCCATCGAAAAATCATGGATTGAAATGGGCAGTTTAACTTTTTATAATCAAACCACCATAACTTTGGATCCATAGGTCCAAATGCCTAAAAATTTTGAGATGAGTCGGAAAACATTATTATATACAACTTTGAAGAAGGAGATATCTCGATATTTGGCTGTCTGGATGTCCAAATCGTCAATCTAAGTGGAGGGACAAATTGGGAATTCCAATAGCCCACTTCCTTGGGCTATAAATTCACCCCCTCCTCTACTTCAAAGGAGTTGGCATTTCAGAAGAGTGGATCACATATTGGAACGAAAAAATACTTTTCAAAGGCTTGGGAGTAACTTACATACTCAAGTTTTTACTTGAGATATCTTTACTTCTCTCTTTGTTTTCTTTTACTTTTGTATTCTTCTTTCTTGTAATCTTGTAAGTCTTTCTTTTATGATTCTGTTTTAATGAAAGTTTATTCTTCAATATCTCTTATTCTCATACACCTTATGTAGTTTAATATTAATGTTATTAAAATAGTTTAAATATAGCTGAATCCCCTTCCCTTCCTTCGCTTTCTAATTCAATCTAAAGTTTGTTTTTAATTCTGATCACCCTTCGTGTGTGTGTGTGTTCGACGCACAAATCTTTTCTTATCCCGTTATTTTTTTCTATTTATAATTCATCACCATTAACATATATTACCATATTAATAACTATATTAATGTATGAGTAAGTATATTATTGGGGTGAGTCAAAATTTAGGGATGTTAAGTGATTGAGAGTTTTTTCTCGATGAATATTCTTCAAATTAACATTGTGTATGTTGGACTTAACATGTCATGGATTAATGACTTGTTTTGTTTAACATGTGGTTTCCATGGATTATTGGAACCATAAATACACTACCATCAACAAGATATAATTGAAATTAGAACCCTAAGTTAATTTAAGGCTTGGATTAAAGCCTTAACACTTAAGAATTCCAATCAACGTTATCTTGTGAAGTGGGTGTTAATTTAAATTCAATATAAAGCAAAGCTCAAGGATATCAAAAGCTTAACTCCCTAAAAATGAACTCACCCCAATCTTTATAAATTTGTTAAATAAATCTCAATCAATAAATCATTTCATAAGCTCTTCAAACAACCCCCCAATCAGAATCCAAGGTGAGCTCGAGTCAGTCTATTCCTATTTGATATTATAATCATGTAATAATTCATTTGGTTCTAGTCTTGCATTCCATTAGTGTTGATAAGTCAATTAGATTTGAAACCATTTATTTATTCGTCCGTGCCTTGTCTTACATTAGTTTGAATAGGCCAAGTACCATTTCAACCATTTAATCAAGTCTTAATTAACCATTAAGGCATATTCAATTAGAGAGGTTCACTATGATACCTTCCATTAACATGTAAATGGATTCTATGGACATGTAACCTTTATTCAATCTCATTTATTAAGTCTAAGTTAAATACTTAGTATACTTTCTATTTCACATTTCACATTTCACATTTCACATTTAATAAGAATTTGGAAGCACTTACCTTAGATGGGTCAAGTGGTGAGCATACATGGTACATACCATTATGAAATTCTCATTAACAATAATTCATTTATTATATAAGCCTCACCTTTAGGATGGTCAAGAAAAGGCACACTTGAACAGTGGATCAAATGTGCCAAAACACTAAAAACCCAATTTTGGCATAAACTTTGACATAGGGATGATTTAGTTGTGGGTGTAACCAATAAAAACTAATCACATATTTAGAAAGATCATATTCATGTGATTCAAACAAGTATAATCATGTCATGTAAATTTAAAGAACAATTTCCAATGAAATTGGTGGGGGCCACCCGAACATTCCAAAATCAATTAACTTTAGGGATAAGTTAGAGACCACCCACCTTAGGGTTTTATGATCATTCTCCTCTGGTATCGGCCCTTGATTTGCCTCAGATCAGAGTAGATTTAAGAAAAGGTGAAAAAATATCACATGGAGATAACTAGGTCGAGAGTGAAAGAGAAGAAGAACTGCTAAAGAGGACTCAATTACTTACCGTTGCACATCCAACATGACAAAAAGAAGCTTGATCGGATGCTAAATGTAATGTCTCGGATTTTCTGTGAATTATTTTTAAATATTATATGGAATTATTTTGAGACCGGGCGTGAAGACGGCACATTATTCTGAGATCCAGTGAGCCCGGAATGGTGGTTTGAACTTTTTTAAGTTAAGTGAGTCGTCATTTGTGCGTGGTTGTGGCAGTTTCCAAACGGATGCCCAGATTAAAAATCTGAGGGCACTATTGCGTCTGGGGCGACGACTTTACCTAAGAACGAGCCTAACCTTGATCGGCGCGGGTCGAGGGGAAAAGTTGATTTTCAGACATTTTAAGTAAAATAAAATAGAATAAATTCACAAGTTTATTTTATTTTCTTTTATGGAAACATCCGCTGCAGCGCGGTGATGAGGCAGCTATTTCCTTAATTAAATGGCCTGTCATAATGACTCAAGAATGGAAAGTTGGACTCATTAATACCGCAGTGTATTTTTGAATGTCAAATATGTTTCTCTTTTTATTGGGATGATCAAATATTACTTGTTGGCGACGATTGAGAGAAACCTCTGGAGAATCTGCGGAGCGTTGGAGTGAACTCTCAGTGACGAACAACGATGGATCGAAGTTCATATTCCCTCCGCCAACGAAGTTGAAGGATCTCGAAGATGATGACGACGCGACCCTTTCGTCAATGATTGATCCTTTATTAAAGGTAGGGGTTTTTTATTTGAATTCTTTTCCTTGTTTTTGATTTTAAATTATGAACGCGGATCAACCACGAACAAGATGATCCATGGATTCATTCGTTCTTGCAGGAGGGTTTTATCGGGATGATTCGGGGATTTGATCCATGTTGTTTTGTTATTGTTGATTCTTGCTCTGTTTAAGCCTGCTAACAGGAGCGGATCAACGCCGTGACGAACGACGGTGGGGGTTCGTTCCTCACTTTGTTTATTGGATTTCTCCCCCTTTTTCTTTTCTCACGCGTTCTTCGTGTTCTTTGTGGGGCGACGAACAATGGATCATTGCGCATCCATTCCGCGACGCAATGATCCCAAATCGAAGTTTTGACACCACAGTGACCTTGAAGAGGTGTAGTGATGATGGCGGACGACGAATCGGATCGGATCGGAAAAGGGTGTTCTTTGAGCATTCTTCACACGGGAAGATCAAATCATGTTTTCGGAGCCGATCGGAGGTCTGAAAACATTGGGAGCATCTTCGTGGTGTTGGGGCGACCAAAAATTGGAAGTTTTGCGGTGATCGGACGGCCAGATCGACGAACGGATCATCACCAGAGGCGTGATGGTGGAAGTCCGTGTTTCTGGAAATTTTCAAAATACATGGTGTGTACTTCCGAAGAACATGTCGTGTAGTACTGGCAGTGGCTAGGGTTTTGGGGGTTAGAGAGGAATCACACGGTGTGTAACCCTGGTCACACGGTGTGTTGGACTTTCCCCGAAGCTTGGCGTGTATTTTGGGAAGTACACGGACACAGGATGATCTACACGGCTTCAGAACACGGCGTGTACAGCATCACAGGAGCGGCTACGCGGGACTCAGCGTGTATCCCGAGGATACACAGACAAGGGTTATAGTACACGGGTTGATAACCGTGTACGGCCACAAGGCCAGTGACACGGGGTCAACCCCAGTCACTCGTACACGGTGTGTACATCATACTATATGCCGTGTACTCAGTTTTTCTACATGACCAGCCTATGACACGGGCTATTGTACATGGGCAGTACCCGGGGTCAGACAACACGGCGTGTATTTTTTTCTACATGTCGTGTACTTTTTGGAAAAGTGAATGGTCCTCTTGTTCACCATATCTTGGACATCTTTTGTTTGGGTTAATACCCCTTTTTCTCGTTCCCCTAAAGGCCAGGCATCATTTCCTCACATAGGAGTATGATCCCTTCAGCAGGACTTTCTGTGATAGAGTCAGGCATCCATCCGAGAGGCCCAGATCGAGATCCTCAATCCATTCCTAACCCTAGGTAGAGTCAGTTATCGACGTGACCAACTCTACCAGGCGTTGATTCTCTACCTAGCTGGTGTATCACCTCACTGGTGAATCCAGATGAGTCGCGGTATCTGCCATGGCCCTGGCAGTTATCCTCATCTGTGTATCGTGATCTTTCCCACTCAGGAGTGTGTCTCCCATAATGATTGCTTATATCTATCGGAAATCTTCCCACTCAGGAGTGTGTCTCCCGTAATGAGTGTGACTACCTCTCGTGACGGTTCCCGACGAAAGGTACTTCTCGGATGGACGTCATCAGAGCTGTAAGACTCATGGATGTGTTCTCCCGGAATGAGTGCATCACAGAATATTCAAACAGAATCCCTAACGGGGGTATGCAGTTGTGTGACTTGTCTCTAGACCACGGGTCTAGGTTTTGAGTATATCTAGTTTGTTCTATATGTTCTGTAGACATATACTGTGCATATCTGACCATGCCTTTACTTCGTGTACTGCTTTGTTGTTTTCAGGGTCCTCTACTGAGTATTGTTATACTCACCCATGCATGGGCTTTTCCCGCACGTCTGGTGTCTTGTGCAGATGAGAAACCTTTTGACAGAGTTCAGGGCGGACCAGGACAGGACCGAGCTTTCTGAGTTCCCTACAGGCTGAGGATTTCCTACAGCAACGAGCAGCAGTCCCAGTACCTTTTGTGTTTATAGGATTAGACTTTGCAGTTTTCAAACTCTTGTTTTTGGTGGGCTTGTATTCCGGCCCAGTTAACTTTTTAGTACTCTACCTTTCGTCGCACTCTGTTGGTTGGGCTTAGTTGTATGCATGCATTTTTGTTCCTTTGTTTTTTTTCATTTCAGCACTATGGGATTGGAGATGTGTGTGTGTGTGTATGTACATAGTAAATGCATCCCATTTTAGTAATATTCCTACTCAGTGCTAGTCACCAGCCCTTGGCCTATTGGAGGCAGGCTTGGGGAGTCACGGGGCGGGCCCCACTGGGATGGGTTGTGACAGAGTGGTATCATAGGTGGTCAGTTCTACCTTAGGACCAAGAATCTATGAGTTTGGTTTGGGGCAACGGTGTTAAGTGTTTCGAGCTTGGCTTTCAGGCCAGAGACTCTAGTGTTGGTGCAGCGGCCGACGTAACCATACACCAGGACTCTGATAACCTGCTTTTCGACTCGGTACATGAAAACACTGGTTATACGGAAATAAAATAAAGGTACATGCATAATATATAAATGAGTTGTGTTTTCCATGTCCTTTGTGTCATCTATCCAGATATACTCACTGACCATGGTACATCTTGTTTCCTTACAGGATGCCTATGTGATGCATACCCGCTAGGATTCAGCAGCACGATCACAAGGATGATTCCCTCAGTGATGAGGCTTTGATACAGGGACCAGTTCCCCAGACGTTTCCACCAGGTGGTGCACCGGTTATGCCGCCACCAGTGGAGCAGCCCGTGTTACCTGCAGTACCGACCGATGAGGAGCGCAAGCTCAGCGCGCTCTATGAGTTCCAGAGACAGAGGCCCCTCAGGTTTCGAGGTGAGCCTGACCCTCAGGCAGCTGAGGACTGGCTTGAGGCGATGACTAGAGTTTTTCGTCTAGTGAGGACACCAGCAGACCAGATGGTGATCCTGGGAGCGAGCCTTCTTCAGGGTTCGGCGGGACGATGGTGGAGTCTAACCACACAGACTCACGACGATGAGACTCTTTCAAAGATGGAGTTTGAGCGACTCTTCAAGGAGGAGTTCTCTCCGGTTACGCTGAGAGTTGTACGCATCCAGGAGCTTCTTCAGCTCCAACAGGGTAGTATGACAGTAGTTGACTATTCATCGAGGTTCACCAACCTCTCCAGGTACTCGATGGATATAGTCAGGGATCAGTACTTCAGAGCTCGGACCTTCGAGCAAGATCTACGACGTGACATCAGAGCTAGTTTTTTGACTCTATGCATATCGACTTATGCTGGAGTGCTCGAGCGGGCCTTGGTGATCGAGAGTTTCTTGGCAGAGCAGAGACAGCCACCGGCAGTCAGTAGCAGGTAGACAGGTGCGGAGACCTCGGCGGTAGGGAGTCGGCGTCAGATGCAGGGATCAGGATGTGAGAAACGTTGGAGGAGGATCCGGGATAGGGGATCGACAATCCAGGGCTCTCAGGATGGATCCAGTCAGCCTAGGGAGAAGCGATGCTATGCATGCGACGGTAGGGGACATATTGCTAGAGATTTCCCGACCCATCGAGCTACTGATAGGGAAGCAGTGGATGGACCACCGAGGCAGAGGCAGAGAACAGAACAGGTAGACCCACCAGGAGACGAACATGGAAGAGGAGTAGGGAGAGCTACAGGTGGTGGCAGACCCTTCTACTTACTTCCACCACCACCCCAAGAGGTCCGCAGTAGGCTCAGGGAGCTGGGGGACAGGGGCGGGGACAGTTGCATGCAGTCAAGGCATATGACCCAAGGGCTCCAGGGATGATTTGAGGTACGATCTATGTCTTTTCTACATTAGTTTTCGTACTCATAAACATAGGTTCCATCCATTCCCTTATAGCCACATGTCTTGTACAAAACCTCAAGATTCTGGTAGAACTGTTGACTCGATCCTTACGCTTGGAGACACCTACGGGAGGAGACTTGACAATCACACACCTTTGCAGACAGTGTGATCTTACCCTTGGATGTGATAGTTTTGGTTGGAATCTCTTGGTAGTAGTGTCGAGGCCTTATGACGTCATTCTCGGTATGGATTGGTTATCTTCAGTCCATGCCTATATTGACTGTTTTAGGCGAAGAGTGTGGTGTGTCCACCATGATGGGATGAGGTTTTCCTTTGTCAGAGGAAGGGATACCCAGGCAGTGAAAAATGGGCTCATGCATAGGAGGGTGCAGCTGATCACTCATGAGATGGATAGCCTTACCCTCGGAGTAGTAGATGTTGTGAGCTCCTAGTTCCTAGTAGTAGTGGCGGAGTATGAGGATGTCTTTCCCAAAGATGTTCCAGGACTACCTCCCCACCAGGAAATTGACTTCTGCATCAACTTACACCCCGGGACGACACCGATTTCCTCATCAGCATATTGGATGGCTCTCGCAGAGCTTCGCGAGCTGAGGGTGTAGTTGGAGCATTTGTAGAGCAAGGGTTTCGTGAGACCCAGTGTTTCACCTTGGGAGGCCCCAGTCTTGTTTTCCAAGAAGGCAGACGGGAGTCTGAGGTTGTGCGTGGATTGTCGGCACCTGAACGAGGTAACAGTGAAGAACAAGTATCCACTGCCAAGGATCGATGACCTCTTCAATCAGCTAAGAGGGGCACAGTGGTTCTCGAAGGTTGACCTTCGATCGGGCTATTACCAGTTACGAGTACGGGATGAGGATATACTGAAGACAGCTTTTAGATGCCTCTATAGTCACTATGAGTACTTGGTGATGTCTTTTGGCGTGACGAATGCCCCTGTAGTGTTCATGGGACTAATGAACCGGATCTTCCAGCCGTACTTGGACCGATTCATAGTGGTCTTCATTGACGACATCCTTGTGTACTTGGCATCAGAGGAGGAGCATGTGAGACACATGCGGATGGTTCTAGACGTACTTCGGGAGAACCACCTTTATGGGAAGCTCTCAAAGTGCCAATTCTGGATTCAGGAGGTCCACTTTCTAGGACATGTCATCTCAGCAGATGAAGTAGCTGTAGACCCAGCCAAGGTGGAGGCTGTGTTAGAATGGGAGCCACCTCGGAGCATGACGGAGGTGCGGAGCTTCCTTGGGTTGTTAGGATATTACCAAAGATTCATTCCTGATTTCTCCCGGATATCAGCACCGATGACGACCTTGACTAGGAAGGGGCAACCCTTTGTGTGGACGGAGAAGTGCAAGTAGGATTTCGAGCAGTTGAGACAGAGTTTGAAAAGCGCCCCAGTCTTGATATTACTGAAGGAGGGTGTCGAGTACATAGTTTTCTGCAACTCATCAGGGACCGGTCTTGGTTGTGTCCTGATGCAGAGGCAGACGGTGATTACTTATGGTTCGTGCCAGCTTAGGCCACATGAGCAGAACTATGCGACCCATGATCTTGAGTTGGCAGTGGTAGTATTTGCATTGAAGATGTGGCGACACTACCTTATGGGCGAGTGGTTTATTGTCTACTCTAACCACAAGAGCCTCAAGTACATATTTTTGGAAAAAGATCTAAATCTGCAGTAGAGATGATGGATAAAGTTCCTCCAGGACTATGATTTTGAGATCATTTATACTCCTTGAAAGGGGAACAAGGTGGAGGATGCTCTTAGAATAAGGTCGAGCTCATAGTTGTTGAGTGAGGCAACATAGTAGTTAGTCACGTTACAGTTATCCTTCGTGGATGGAGAAGATACAGCTTACCTACAGTCGATGGTTGTCACCCCTCCACTCTTACAGAAAGTTTGGGAGGCATGGCTTGGGGATGTCGACTGTGTGGCATTACGTGCTCAGTTATCCATAGGACATGCTCCTGATGGATATTCACAAGGTGGGGAGCACGTACTTCTTTTCAGAGGATGCACTGTTATACCAGTGGAATTGCAGGAGGAGGTCCTGAGGGAGTTTCATACGTCCCCCTTGGCGGTACATCCTGGGGTGGCAAAGATGTACCAGGATATCTGATGACAGTTATGGTGGTCAGGCATGAAGAAGACAGTAGCGGAGTTCATTTCCTGATGCCTTACATGCCAACAAGTGAAGGCCGAGCACCAGGTTCTAGCGGGATTAGCTCACCCCCTAGAAGTTTCAGAGTAGAAGTGGGATGGAATATCGATGGACTTCGTGACAGGCTTACCACAGACATCCAAGGGGCATGATTCCATCTTGGTGATCATTGACTGACTCACCAAGTCGGCTCACTTCCTAGCTATCAGGGAGCAGAGTACCGTAGAGATCTTGGGATGCCTTTACGTGCAAGAGATATTTCGGATTCATGGAGTCCCCTCGACAATAGTCTCGGACCGAGATGCCCGTTTCACATCCTGGTTGTGGAAAGGATTGCAGGAGGCTTTGGGGACTCATCTACGCTTGAGCACAACATTTAATCCCCAGACTGATGGTCAGACGGAGAGGACCATTCAGGTTCTAGAGGATATGTTGCAAACATGTGTCTTGGACTTTGGTCACAGTTGGGAGGACCAGCTACCACTGGTGGAGTTTGTATACAACAATAGCTACCACTCCACCATTGGCATGGAACCGTTTGAAGCCTTGTATGGGAGACCCTGACGGTCGCCACTTTTCTGGATCGACCCCGCAGAGTCAGCACTCATGGGTCCAGAGTTGGTGTGAGCTACCACAGAGAAGGTGCAGATCATCCGGGAGTGAATGAAGACTGCACAGAGCCAGAAGAAGTCTTATGTTGACAGACAACAGAGACCTCTGGAGTTCGAAGAGGGAGACCACGTCTTTCTTCGAGTCTCACCTCGACAAGGGTTACGGAGATTTGGCCGAGGCGGAAAGCTATCTCTGAGGTTCATCGGACCCTTCCAGATACTGTGTAGAGTTGGCGAGGTGGCGTACCGTCTAGCTCTACCACCACATTTGTATCGGGTACATGATGTTTTCCACATGTCGCAGCTGAGGAGGTACGTGCACGACCCATCACACGTCATCGACTGGGGTGATCTGGACATTGAGGATGGAGGGACCTTTGCTGAGTACCCAGTGGAGATCAAGGATCAGTAAGAGAGGATCCTTCATGGGCGATAGATTCCCTTGGTGCGCGTCCGATGGCAGCATGAGAATCTTCAAGAGAGCACGTGGGATCGGGAGGCCCAGATCCATGCCCAGTACCCACATCTTTTTAGTAGCCTTTGTTTTGGCTTTTTGGGGACGTAAAGCCCCAAGGTGGGGAGAATGTAATGTCTCGGATTTTCTGTGAATTATTTTTAAATATTATATGGAATTATTTCAAGACCAGGCGTGAAGATGGAACATCATTCCAAGACCCAGTGAGCCTGGAATGGTGGTTTGAACTTTTTTAAGTTAAGTGAGTCGGCACTTGTGCGTGGTTGTGGCAGTTTCCAAATAGATGCCCGGATTAAAAATTTGAGGGCACCGTTGCGTCTGGGGCGATGAATTTACCTAAGAACGAGCCTAACCTCGACCGGTGCGAGTCAAGGGGAAAAGTTGATTTTCAGACGTTTTAAGTAAAATAAAATAAAATAAATTCGCAAGTTTATTTTCTTTTCTTTTATGGAAACATCCACTGCAGCGCGACGATGGGGAAGTTGTTTCCTTAATTAAATGGCCTATCATAATGACTCAAGAATGGCAAGTTGGACTCATTAATACCGCAGCGTATTTTTGAATGTCAAATATGTTTCCCTTTTTATTGGGATGATCTAATATTACTCGTTGGCTACGATTGAGAGAAACCTATAGAGAATCCGAGGAGCGTTGGAGTAAACTCTCAGCGACGAACAACGACGGATCGAAGTTGAGATTCACTGCGCCAACGAATTTGAAGGATCTCGACGATGACGATGGCGCGACCCTTTCATCAACAATTGATCCTTTCTTAAAGGTAGGGGTTTGTTATTTGAATTCTTTTCCATGTTTTTTATTTTAAATGATGAACGCGGATCAACCACGAACAAGATGATCCATGGATTCATTCGTTCTTGCGGGAGGGTTTTATCAGGATGATTCGGGGATTTGATCCATGTTGTTTTGTTATTGTTGATTCTTTCTCTATTTAAGCCTGCTAACGGGAGTAGATCAACGCCGTGACGAATTATGTCAGGGGTTCGTTCCTCACTTTGTTTATTGGATTTCTCCCCCTTTTTCTTTTCTCACGCGTTCTTCGTGTTCTTCGCGGGGCGACGAACAACGAATCATTGTGCATCTGTTCCGTGAAGCAACGATCCCAAATCGAAGGTTCGACACTGCAATGACCTTGCAGAGGTGTGGCGACGATGATGGATGACGAATCAGACCGGATCAGAAAAGGGAGTTCTTCGAGCGTTCTTTGGGCGGGAAGATCAAATCATGTTTTCAGAGCTGATCGGAGGTCCGAAAACATCGGGAGCAGCTTCGTGGTGTTGGGGCGACCAAAACCTGGAAGTTTCATAGTGATCAGATGGCCGGATCGATGAACGGATCATCACCAGAGGCACGATGGCGGAAGTCTGTGTTTCTGGAAATTTCCAGAATACACGGCGTGTACTTCCAAAGAACACGTCGTGTAGTACTAGAGGCGGCTAGGGTTTCGGGGGTTAGAGAGGAATCACAGGATGTGTGACCCTGGTCACACGGCGTGTTGGACTTTCCCTGAATCTCGGAATGTATTTTGGGAAGTACACGAACACGGGATGATCTACATGGCTTTAGAACACGGCGTGTACAGCATGATAGGAGCGGCTAGGTGGGACATGGCGTGTATCCCAGGGATACACGGACACGGGTTATAGTACACGGGTTGATAACCGTGTACGGCCACATGGCCAGTGACATGGGGCCAACCCCAGTCACTCTGACATGGCGTGTACATCGTACTACATGCCATGTACTCAGTTTTTCTACACGACCAGCCTATGACACGGGCTGTTGTACACGGGCAGTACCCAGGGTCAGACAACACGGCGTGTATTTTTTTCTACACGCCGTGTACTTTTTGTAAAACAGCATGGTCCTCTTGTTCACCGTATCTTGGACATCTTTAGTTTGGGTTAGTTCCCCTTCTTCTCGTTCCAATGAAGTTCAGACATCATTTACTCACACAGGAGTATGATCCCTTCAGCATAACTTTCTGTGATAGAGTCAGGCATCCATCCGAGAGGCCCGGATCGAGATACTCTATCCATTCCTGACCCTAGGTAGAGTCAGGTATCAACGTGACCAACTCTACCGGGCATTGATCCTCTACCTAGCTAGTGTATCACCTCACTGGTGAATCCAGATGAGTCGCGGTATCCGTCATGGCCTTGGCAGTGATCCTCATCTGTGTATTGTGATCTTTCCCACTTAGGAGTGTGTCTCCCGTAATGAGTGCTTCTATCTATTGGAAATCTTCCCACTCAGGAGTTTGTCTCCCGTAATGAGTGTGACTACCTCTCATGACGGTTCCCGAAGAATGGTGCTTCTCAGACGGACGTCATCAGAGCTGTAAGACTCGTGGAGTGTGTTCTCCTAGAACGAGTGCATCACGGAATATTCGAACAGAATCCCTAACGGGGGTATGCGTTTGTGTGACTTGTCTCTAGACCATGGGTCTGGGTTTTGAGTATGTCTGGTTTGTTCTATATGTTCTGTAGACATATACTGTGCATAGCTGACCGTACCTTTACTTTGTGTATTTCTTTGTGGTTTTCAGGGTCCTCTACTGAGTATTGTTATACTCACCCCTGCATGGGCTTTGCCCGCACGTCTGGTGTCTTGGGCATACGATCAGCCTTTTGACAGAGTCTAGGGTAGACCAGGACAGGACCGAGCTTTCTGAGTTCCCTACAGGCAGAGGTGTTCCTACGGCGACGAGCAGCAGTTCTAGTACCTTTTGTGTTTATAGGATTGGACTTTGTAGTTTTTAGACTCTTGTTTTTGGTGGGCTTGTATTCCGGCCCAGTTTACTTTTTAGTACTCTACCTTTTGTCGCACTCTGTTGGTTGGGCTTAGTTGTATGCATGCATTTTTTTTCCTTTGTTTTTTTTTATTTCATCATTGTGGGCTTGGAGATGTGTGCGTGTGTACAGGTACATAGGAAATACCTCCCATGTTAGTAATATTCCTACTCGGTGCTAGTCACCATCCCCTGGTCTATTGGAGGTGGGCTTGGGGAGTCATGGCGCGGGCCCCACTGGGACGGGTCGTGACACCAAACGAATGAGATCTCTTGATTCCATGTTTAGTTCTTCAAAAAGCTCCAAAAAGAGAGAGAATTGTGTCAATATTGCATAAACTCTAATTAGGGAGGAAGGGGTTGTCTTAATAGATCATTAAGGGCGTTTTAGAAATTTTACATAGGTTTTTAGCCTGTGCACGGTTTGTCTGCATAGTTTTTCAAACCGTGCATAAACCGTGTGAGACGTTTCTGCCCGAAAATACATCCTCCGCACGGTTTGGTCAAATTGTGTGCAAGCCATGCACAAGAACCTGGGGGAAAAGGGGTGTTCGCATGATTATGTTTCATGGACATGCGCCAACTATGCAAGGTGGAACTATCCAAAAAAATAGCATCCACACGGTTTACTCTAAACCATGCGCGGATTCTTTTTCCTCCAAAAAGGTGGGTTTTGGGCTCCAAAAAAGCCCTGAACACCCTTGGAACCTTTAATAACTCATTAGGAATCCATATTAGGTCCAAAGTATATATTTAGACTGAAAAAATAAAGGATCCATACCTGAGTGAAAAACTAGGTTCTTATAGATGACCCCTGAAATGAAATGAATTGTATGAAACCTATCTAGAGTTGTCCCGAAATTTCATTTCCTAGGAGGATAGGAGTCCTTGAGATGACTATAATGATTTTGAGGGATGATATTTCCTCTAATTAACTAGTTTTCATCCCTAAGTTTAGGTTTATTATAGGGACCCTATATGTATTTTTTGTTCTAGAAAGTAAAAATTTGGATCCAGATGGGTTCCCTAGTGTTATTTTTACCCTAGAGAGGGTTATTATAGGAATAGGTAGATAGGTTTGTAGGTTTCACCTTAGAAAAATAATCAATGGTTTCAGTCTGATATTGTTGTAGTAGTGGTTATATATTAATTGACAAGACAGTTCATATTTTTTTACCTGAAATTGGTATAGAAATTTGTCATCTATTACAATAAAAATAATTATTATTATTATTTTGTTATTTTTATTTTTATTTGGAGATGAACTAGGTGGGTGAAGACCCAATATGTGATGATTGATACTAAGGATTTCATCCCTCGGATCCATATGATCTTGATAATTATAGAAGCTTGTGATTACCTCAAAAGTATTTGATGATTCATGGTGAATATAGGATTATAGGGATTACCTCTCTAGGATTCATGGTTGTTTGACAATATGGGATATCAGGTGTTACCTACCTAGGATCCACTGATGATTGGGGATGATGGTATATTAGGTATTACCTCCCAAGGATCCATTGAAATGTTTTTAATAGGTATTCCTATGATTAACTACTTAGTATCTAATAATGGTTTTGATATTTGGATCTCAAAGATTACATCCTTAGGATACAGTGAGGATTATGTACATGGGATTCCTAGTGATTCCAATGACATGACACTGGTCTAATAATATGAGATGCCTTAGATAGTTCCTAGGAATATTCAAGAGGTATTGGGAAGTACATTTACCCCTAGTACTAGTGACATTCCCATAGACACATTAACATAGGATGAAGCTGGTATGGTCGATCCTGGGGGTCACGTTATAACCCAAGGAATGATGTGGGTTATTTATTTATGATTCTGTATAAACTTTATTTCTTTGATCGTATCACATGCGCATGAGCATAATTTAAAGGTAATATTATGGGAACTCATTGGTGGTTCCAAGCTATTTCATACTCACACCCTAATCGAGAGTCAATGTTACATGGGTAGTCCAGTAGTGTTCACTAGTTACAAGTGCATATTGAGTAGAGGCCTAGTGTTTCATGATCATGTGGGATAAATCAAACATATTTAGATAACTATATTGAGTTATACTTGGGGTGGTATATCGTTCATTAATTTTATTTATCTCTTTAATTTTTATAGTAATCAGACTAGTGGGTGATCATTCGTTTCATGCGGGCATGACCAAAATTCTATACACTACAATCCATATTATCATAGAAGGATACAGTTTTAATCTTTATACACACCTAGGATATTATGATAGATTATTATCATCTATATTATACAATTTATAGAACTCTAATATGAGGTTATAGTATCCCCAATGTAACTCCCTAGACCCTCACTGGTTGTTTTTGTCCATTGGCATATTTGGAAAATCACCTAAGGTCAAATAGTTACCCAGTACAGTTACTATAAATTAAACCATAGTGGGGGAATAACAAAGTAAAATTATAACTTTTATTTGACTAATAACATAGATAATATTATAATACTTTACTTTTTTATATGAATTTGGGAGATGGTGTACTGGTGATATAGGAATGTGTTAGATATTTTGATAGACCATGATGTGGTGTGTCGCAAACACCTTTCACAATGGGAAGTCAAGGTTACCAATGATATGATATGTTTCATGGTTTTTACTTTTATAGTTGTATTATTTCATCTTATGTGACTCACATGGAGTTTTGAATTTTATGATATGTAGTGTTTTTTCAATTGGATTGTTGGAAAGAGGCTCATGTACTTGCATACCTTTTAGAACATTGGATTCACAAGACATATACATTCTTTCTTTTGATCAATATCATTGGTGATAGAGTGTTTATATATTTGAAGTGCTGTTAATAATTGATATGATGTTTCCCTATATATATTTTTGGTGAATTTCTACTCAAATGAATACCAATATATATATTTTGACAATGGGTCATGTGGAATCATTGGAGGGATTCTCCTTGACGATGACTATATATTCCCATGTTGTAAGGGATGTATGGTAACCCTTTAAGGTAGGTATAGAAATTTTATTCAATGATTTCACACAATGGGGGGATTATTTTTGTACTATTTCCATGTGAAAATAGGTTTGATTATTTAATCATACAAAAACATCATGTATGATGTTTTCCCACATAGATTTATAGTGGAATTACACTGACTCGATAAATAAAACTATTTCTTACATGAAACTAATCATAATAGGATAATTAAATAATATATACAAAGTTGTATAAGATTTTGGTCCTCAATGGGGAATCATTGTATGTGGATATAACCTTGTAAGATGATGACATTTTAGTTGAGGTCTGGTATGTAAAAGTGAATCATAGGGTGGATATTGGAATGTTTTCTAAAATGTCATAATTGATATGGGAATAGGGATGTTTCCCATAGATTGTAACCTATTTTTTATATGATCTTTGTTCTAGGTGGTTAGGCCTAGTTTTTCTGATATGTGGCTCAGGGTATTAGTGAGTCTAGTCATCCTTATGAGGGTAACCTGATATAACGGTTAGCCTGGGTTTCTAAGTGTCTTTGAGATAACAAGAATGGGTATTTGTTTTAGGTTTATGATATTTTTGCACATGATATGCTACTAGTAAAATTTTATAGGTAGGGGTACACCTTTGTTTTTTGAGGAAATCACCTTGAGTTTTAGTGTTTGGGTATTAAAGATTTATTCAAATTTGAAGGATCAGTAGGATGCCTAGACCTATCAATCATAGGATTTTTTCCAGATAAAATAGCATATTATGATCCTAGATGGTAATATTTATAATGGATATAGAATGGGTATTTTTTATAATAATGCTCATGTTGTTATATGATTGTGTAACAGATGTTAATAATGGTGGAATTCTTGATTTTGAAGAGCTTATATGATGGTGCTTCTGGATATATGAGACTGAAATGTATGTGGTGAATGTTGAGTGGAGTAGGGAGTGGTTGGAATTTTATGTTTTCATTGCTAATCTTGTATGAGTTATACTATCACTTCCAATAATTTTTTGTGTTAATGGATGGATCATGGGATAAGGATGAACTTACACGTGAGGGTAGGGTCTGGGTTGTTATAATACCAGTCATTGGATAGTCGTTTTTCAATTTCTAGGTATGTATACAGATGAATCATGTATGATATATTTCTTTGGAGAGTTCTATATATGAGATTTATATGTGGTATTGGATAATGTTTGTAGACTTATACTGGACTGAGGATTAATTTGAAATGATTCTACGATGATTCAAATTGGTAATTCACCAGTTATCGGGTGATAGCATGATGACTGGTGTGGATGATCTTGATATTACTTTATAGTTTTATCATCATGATCGGGGGATGTGAGAACACATCAGTTAGTGTATATTATTATTTTAAAGGATGATCAAATAGAGGAGGAAATTAAGATTGTTTTTATATTTAATTGGGTTTGGAGAGAAGTAAATTGCCCTATTTGTGTTCTTAGACTATTGAGAATGGGTTCCAATTGGGAAATTCAAATGATGGGTGACACCAAGGATAAGAATTGGACATTCTAAGAATATTCTTATGGTGGGGAGTTCCATAAACTAGATGATGGACTTTTTGACGACATTGTGGTATCTTAGGAAGAAGGGTGTCCTTTAGTGACTTATTGGCATTAGTAATGAAGTCAATAGGAGGCTTAGTTTTTAAAGAATAATGTGCCCTGTGTTTGGGGTGGCACCACAGATGCTAGATTTTCATTATGAATAATAACATGATGAGTTGCTTATCAATTCATGACTGAGACATGTTAGGGTTTTGGTTGGATAAAAACATATACTTTTCAAGTATAACATATTCTTTAGTGGGGATATTTTAAATACTCACACTTTTCAATGATGTGAAAATCAACATTAATTTTATTTTTTTTATTTTTGCAGGTATGTGAGGTGGAAAATGGTAATTATTCTATAAAAATACCATGTATAGTTTTTTTAACCATTCAATTGTTCCAAAAATTGTGTGATTACCCTTTGAAATAAATTTAGTGAAATTATAATATGGTGTATTTTTCATAGTATTCTAATATTTATTAAATTAAATATTAATTTTTATATGTATTTAAACATAATTAACTCTAAAATAGAGTATCATACAGAAATTCTGACTCATTGGTTTAGTTCAGAATGGGTCATTTTTATGTGGTGAGTAATAAACTCCACTCAGGTCTTGGGTCTCAAGATGATTTTTTAAATTGATATTTTTATTAAAATAAATTAAATTATTAAAATTAATTTTTTTTACTTTATTATATTTCACCCATTTTACTCTCCCTCATTTCATGTGAAGGGGGGCGAAGGCTTACCTTGGAAACCATGCTCAATATGAGAGGGGGGATTGTTACTCAGAGATCGAGTGTAGCTAAACTAGGATTTGACAGCCTTTAGGGGTCATTCCAATCTTGATTCTTTGGCTATTTGGACAAAATATTGGCTAGATTTTTTCCTTACATGATGGCATAGTTTTAATTTTTATGTTTTTATGTTTATTTTATGATACTACGGTTGGACAGAATATCTTGTGGAGGAAATGGGGTATTAAATTTCATGGAATTAGATAGTTGTTGTATTTTTAAAGAAATATATAATTCTATTTTTATCTTATGTGTTTTTGTTCATAGAATAAGAATAAGAGAAGAGTTACTATTTTATTTTTTTATTTTTTTATTTTTTTATATGGTAGATTGTTGAATGAGTGTAACATATGTTACCCTTACATGGAATCTATGAAGCTATGTGAGTATAAACATTTTTACCAGTATATTGTAGTCTATATTCATAATTGTAACTAATGTTACCCATATATAGAAGTTGTTCTATTTAAGGGTAAATAATGTAAACCTTATATAGAGAACCCCCTATGAATGTGTTACTGGATATTTTTATAAAAAATGTGAGTTTTCTTCCACTTTCATAAGGGATTATTTTGGTTATAAAATGGGGTTTCATGGGAGAATAATTAATTAATTATTCTATATGATATAATTTGAAAAATATTTATAAAAAATAGTGGGAAATATTTTATAATTAATTAACCATCATAATTGTGTGTTATTTTTTTGAAAAATAAAATGGGGAAGTTTTATTTAAATGATCCTTGAATTTAATATGGATTTGCTTCTGGTTAAAGGAGAAAGAGTTTATTATAGTTAATTGTAAATAAATATTATGAGGTATTAATTTTAAAATAGCTTCATAATAATATTATAATTAATAAAACTATTATAAATAGATTTAAGGTCTGATATTGATATATGATGATTCTACAAACTTGTATGAGTATCGAAGAGGATCATTGAGATTTTTGTATAAAGGGAATAACTATGTGTATGAAATAGGTGGTCCCTCAAATATAACCAATTTAGTGGATGAATTTTTATATATTAGTCATTTGAAATGTTTTCTCCCCAAAAATGTGTGATTTTACTTCAAATAAGTTGAATTTTTATTTAATTAAAATTCATCTGGATGGAATTTAAGGGACTGATAAGGCTACGGTGGACCTTATGCATTGAAATAATACTCAACCCTGATGGGTGAGGCATTGATCATAAATGAATGTGTTGTGATTTATAAAAACTAAGTGGTTAGACTTTATTATATTAAGTGACATAGTGGCCCTCGGTATAGATCCCATAAGATCTTGTGAGTAGGGGTCTCTGATGATGTATAAATGACATGCCTTTTCAGTAGTGTTAGAACCTTGAGATGCTTCAAAACATATGGGATGGATGAGATGAGTGTTAGATGAGGGTTCTTCCCCCACTATTCTATGAGAACTGGGTGGATATTCCTTGAGTGGTTTAGTTATTTGTTAGGTGAATGAAATGACCTAATACCATGCTAGAAATGAGAGAGGTTTTATGCAACCTCACTATATTGGTGTCGATATGGATATTCATGGGAGTAAAATGAGGGATTGAGATGAATATGATTATGTTTATGGATACTATACCCTATAACCAATGGTTTTTATCCCTAAAGTGGAGGTTGATAATGGGGATAGTAAATATAATGTGTGTACATTAAAATAACTTAGGGGTCCCTGATGGGTGCATCATTATTATTTTTACCCTAGAGAGTGTTAGTGTGGGAATGGGTAGTGATGATTGTGGGTGTCAATGTGGAACCATGATTGAAGGTGTGAGACTAATATTACTATATTAGAAATGATATGTCATATAATTTATAGGTCATATTTGGTTTTATGAAATGGGTAAGGAAAGTGGCTGACTGATGTCATTATTATTATTTTTATTATTAAGAGATTGGATTTAAGACCCTGTGTATACAATGAAAGATTCAATGGAATACATCCATGGGATCTAGAGGTGATTAATAATTATGGATTCTATGATTACCACCCTAGGACCTGATTATTCTTAATGAAAATGATGTAGGTGTGTTTGATAGTTTGGGATCTCAGGGGTTACCACTTTAGGAACCACCAATGATTGGCGACAATGAGATACTAGGGATTAAATCCCTATGAACCATTGTCATTTTTTGAATGGGGATGTTGGGGATTACCACCCAAGGACCTGATTTTGTTTATTATATTATGATACAAGGTATTACCTCTTGAGGATCCATTAGGGATTGTGATCATGGGATTCATAGTGATACTTGGGATCAAACATTTATCTAATAATATGAGATTCCTAGAATAGTTCCAAGGATTCAGACATTATACCTTTGTGGGGGTGTGTTCATTAGGTCCCATGGTTGGATAGTATCTTCTTGATGATAGGTCACATTCTCATAGACACTCCAACATAGGAAGAAGAAGGTATGGTTGATCTTAGGTGTAATACTAGAACCCTAGGATAGATGAGGATTATTTAGTTATGATTATACATTTACTTTATAATTATTAGTATATCAAATGTACACACACTAAATTAACTATTTATGTTAGGTAACATGTTGGTGATTCCTTAATGAGTATTACACACACCCTTCTCTGGAATTCAAGGAACATGTTTACCTAAGTATTCCTCAATTATTATAGGTAGATTGTGGTTAGATACCCAGTGTTTCATGGTTGAGCATGATAGCATGGATAGAGTTACAAAGTGGTTTGAGGTGTGGAATAGTGGTGGTAGAGACTTCATGAATTTTATTTATCTATTTTATTACTATATTGATTGACCTAGTGAGAAATCATTCATTGTATACTAGTTTGATCCAAAGCCTACATGCACTATTCTATATAGTTATAGCATGCCTCTATTTTTTCATTATTCACACAGTGGATATTATTATATATAATAATTATCAAATTTATGATATTTATTTCCCTATATCATGATGGAATATTCTCACTATGGAAACACCCTACTACCATACTGCTAGTCATCATCCTTAATAATATGTGGAGACATGCCATATGTCACATAGAGACATAATCTAGTTACTGTAGAGTAAAATGGGGTAAGGATGTTATATATTGTGCATGGGTAACTATTATTAGTGTTCAATGACCTTCCTTGGAGTTCCATGTATGATATAAAAGTGGTTATCTAATTTGAATCACAATGTATGTTTTAAGTTAAGCATGGAACTATTCAATATAAATGAGATGGAAGGTGTTTTTGGAGTCTAAGTTACTTATATCGTAGAGAAAGGAAATCACTCGCATTGTGGTTATAAAACTAATAGTGGTTTTTTTTAAATGGATTGAACATAGTATTATAAATTGATATTTTACTTGTTAAAAATCGGGAATCTCATATCAGGAATGTGGGTGATCATGATATTCTCACATACTAGTGTTTATTTAAGAATCTTAATCAAAATAACTTGTTAATAGAGACCTTGTTGTGTTGGATGTTGTAGTATATTTTCATTTTACTTTGGTAATATGGGTAGGTATATTAATGGATATTTTTTTGACGTGGAGTACATACATGAGAATCTATGGCTAAAGTGAAAATGGGTAGGTGTACGTTTAGAAAGAAATTTCAAAAGGTGAAGCACATTGAATTTTACTATGATGAGATTAAGACTAAGGTGTATCAACATTGAATATTACTGAGTATTTTGTTAAAAGAATATCTGAACATTCAGTATATTCATTTTTTAATGATTTATTGTAAATATTGTGGTCAAACTATAGGAGGTTTTAACATAGTTATATGAAGAATACCCTGAATTATTTAATGAATATGGTAGGAATTAGTGAAAAATGTTCAAGTGGGATCTTGGAGTGATTCTTGTTCAATCATAAATGTATCTATTAAAAAAATTTGATACATAGAGAAAATAATATGTGGGGGGGACTGAGGATAATCATGAGATAAGAATAATGGATAGAGTGAGATAGTTTCAAAATGCTTATATAAAACATTCAAAACCATACCATTCAGTAATTTGGTAAATTGAACCACTTAAATGATGATTATAAGAGGATAACGTGAATAATTAATCAGATCATTTTTATCTGATGGTATTTTTCTAAAATAAGATAGATAATTATCTTCTGATCATTATGATGGATCAAGAGGATGATGAATATCAATAATTTTTGAATTATATCTAATCTATCTGGTGATATCTCTTGGTTTGTTTTGAATAATTTTCTATTGGTAGGAGTTAGTCATATCCAATTATATGTAAATTATGTGTTGAAAAAAATAGAGACATAAGTTGAAACATACCCTCCCAATAGGTAACTGATTACAAAATTAAAATTGAAAATATGTGGATCGAGATAGCCAATGAATGTTTCATTGGGTAGGTACCCACATCGATTCTAAATGTTTTAAAAATATTTTTTTCCTTGTCTTATTTCATTTTATTTTCATTTAGGTTAGTTAAAGTTAGTTTCTTGAGTGGATCGTGTCATAACTAGAAGAAGATATAAATATTAAATAGAATGAAATGTTAATATATTTGAACGACTGATTTACCCCCTTCCATATTTTGGGTACACCCATTCCTTGGGCATATGTGAATCCATTATCAAACTAAAATTTGTTTATGAAATACCCTATTTTGATATAAATATAACATATATAATTTTTAAACCTATAATGAGACTTTTCATTTCCTAACATGAATATAAATTAAGTTATATGACTACAACCATTAAAAAGATTATGATTTTTTTATTTTAGACTCATTATGTCTCACACATCTAAATGTATGAGTTCGTTTGACCACCCTATTTTCAACAACATCACTTAGTAACATTTTTTCATTTATTTTATTTCTAAAAAATAATAAGATTTAATTTTTTCCCCAATTTTAATTCATAATATGTTTCATAGCATTATAATGGACATGCATTCTCATGTTCTTGTTACCCATGTGATCATGTATCAGATGGTATAGTTCATCCCCCTATTTTAAACAAATTATATAACATTTTTTTATTTCCATATTGAAACAATTATCCAATTAATTATGAAATCCACATAAAAATTATTTCATCTTAAAATATCATCATCAAATAATCATTTTTTTCAAAATATCACCTGAATATCATTTTCATAATCTTTTGAGGGACTCAATAAATTATTTGTTAAACAATCAATGAACTGAATGTACTTACTTTTTTTTTTTTTATCAAATCCAATTGAGTAAATATAATGACTATCCTTTAGGGATATAATATTCATAGATGATAAAACAAATCCATCAAATATTTGAAGGGAATTCATTTTAATTTTATTTTTGTTCATATATTATGATCAATTTATTTCAATAATTAAAGGCATTTCCATTTATGATGTTTTGTAATCAAACTCAACAAAAATTTATTTTTCTTGATTAATAAAATATTTTTTATATTTTTTAGTAATTTTTTTAATTATATTTTATAATATCCATTCAATCCTTTTTCTTGTTCTATTGAAGTCACACCTACCAAAATTTCCTCAGCGTAATTAAAGTTATCATGTACATTTTCATCTTCTTTTTTGGGTTTCGGTGTATGTTTCTTCATTTAATTTTTAGATTATATTTCACTTAAACCATATAAAATATATAATTGAAGGAATTATATTTTTTACCAAAAAATTAATGACTTATGTTCATAGTCATAAAAACAAAATCAACTTCATATAAACTTGAATCTCATCATATGTTTTAATTGTTTCTTTCAATGTCTATTTTTTCTATTTTCCTTAGTTATAAACTTTATTAATTTTCTTAAAATTTTCATTATAAGTTGAAATTTTCTTCTTAGAAACATATACCTTGGGTTTATCCATCAAATTGTCTTCTTATATAAAAAAAATCTCTTAATATTTTTAGTATAATAACTAGATAAATAATTTTTCATATCATCCTTATCAGAAGTGGATACTAGAAACATTCCATTATTTTTATCACGTACACTACTATTTATACTTCCTTGAGACTGCAACGATAGTGTTTTATGATTATTAAGATAGTCATCATGTTTATTTATTCATTTTAAATCCTTTTTCTATAATATTATTGATTTTTCAATTTCAATAATATAATTCTTAAAATCAAAATAAATTTTTATGAACCATTTTTCAACATTATACAACATAGATTAAAGTTATTATACCTCCTCTTTTGAATAAATCAATATTCCCATATCTTGAGTCAACTATATTATTTCATATAGAATAATATTACAATCATTATATTTTCTTAATACAACCCTATCCTTCTATTTATACATTTTTTTATGACGAGTCAATGGTTTTCATTAACAATTAATTCTCCTTCTCACACTCAATCCACTATAAATAATAATCACCTTCACCACATTCTTATTGATTAAAGGATTAATTAGAGTGATTTTATTATTTCATAAATTAATAAACACCACTACTACAAAATATGACATTATCAGTGATAAAAATTTCCTTTATCAGTGCTAGAGAAGCACCGACTACTAGAGTGAGATTAAAAGCTCTAGTATTTTATTAGCAATAAAAAATAATTGATAAAGGGGTCCTTTATAAATTCTTATAGAAGCATTGATAAAGGATACCTTTATGAGAATTTGTAAAAGTGATAATAAATGGGTCCTTTATTAGCGCTTTTAAAAGCACTTCTAAAGGAAACATTTATGATTTATTTTAAAATAGATGATAAAGGAACCATTTATTATAACTTTTAAAATAACTAATAATGGAGAAATACTATAGTGTGATGTGACATCACACTACAACACCCATGTAATGTGTTATAACAGCACACCACAACACCAAAAAACAACTAGATATCACCAAAATCATGTACCAATATAGAATTTAAATGAAATTAAATTTACAACACAAATACATGAAAAAAACTATATTATAGACATTTAAAACATTGTTTTATACAATTACATAAGTAAAAAAATCATACATTAAAAAAAACAATGTTCCTTTTTCTTTTGATCCTGACCCCGACTCATTCTATTGCTGATAAAACCACCCCTAGAAGAGAAAAATAATGCACCTGTATAAGAAAAAAATTATTTTATTAGTAATAATATAAATAAATAAACTAATAGAAAGTGTTAATTTTAAACTAAAATTTGAGTCATACTAAGAACATTATGTGCCACATTGAGTTAGGGTTTATTCTTACACATCACGCCATTTCTTATTCGTATTCAAGAATTATATCTATAAAAATTAATTAAAAAAAATACAGTAAAGCCCTATGGGCGTAGCCTAGTGGTCGCGTTCTATGGTGGTGTTTCAGATGTCTCAGTTTCAAGCCTCCTCGTGCTCATTTTGGTAGGTTTTCATTTTTTTATTCCCCATACCTTGTTTGATGTAATATAAATAAGTATAAGATAAAAATAATAAGGAAATAAATAAATTAATAGTAGATATAATGATTAAAAAACAATCTAGGCTCATTTTCTTAGTTTTGGAAATGTGATGAATATTTTAAACTAAAATGACACTTATTTTTTGAAAAGATACGCATTGAGTCATACAGGTCACACCATGCATAATATTGAGGTGAGACTAATTCTTAAACTTCTAAAATAACTTATAGATAATTTTACAAAAATTATCAAAACAATTATAATGTGTTTGCTCAATTTTTTAAACGTCATTTTTCTTTTTTACTAAAATTTCATTTTAAACTAGAAACATGCACTTTGACTCATATTGGTTATATCATGTGTTAGTTTGACATGATTCTGATTCATACATGTCAAAAATTAATTGTGAATAGTTTTTATAAATTGTTAAGAAAATATGAGTGTGTTTTATTGGTTTTTAGTGAGTGACACTTTTTTGAACTAAAATGTTGATTTTAAACTAACAATGGACACATTGATTCATACCAGGCACATCATGTATCAGACTTAGGTGAGAATTATTCCTACACATCAAAAATGACATATGAATCATTCTAATAATGTATTAAAATAATATGAATATGTTTTATCTATTTTGAGTATGTTAGTTGTCATTTTTACTAAAATTGTTGATAATTTTAATTAAAAAGAAGCACTTAGAGTCATATCATTCACATTGTGCATTTGATTGAGGTGAATATAATTCCTTCACACCCCAAATGACTTATGGATCATTTTCTTAAAGTATCAAAACAATCCAAATGCATTTTATTGATTTTGAGTTTTTCGCTTGTCTTTTTTACTAAAATGTCATTTTAAATTGGAAACACACACATTAACTCATAAAAATCACATCTTGTATCAGTTTAATATGAGAGTGATTTCTACACATATAAAATTAATTATGAAACATTTTCTTATATTATCAAGAAAATGTGAGAAAATTTTCTCAGTTTTCAGTGAGTGACACTTTTTGAAATAAAATGTCAGTTTTAAATGGATAACAGACACTTTGAGTCATATCAGGAACATTATGTATCATATTGAGGTGAGGCTGATTCATATCTATAAGAAATGACTTATGGATCATTTTACTAAACTATAAAAATAATATGAATGTGTTTTTTTTGGTTTTTGAGTTAGCAAGTTGTCCTTTTTACTAAAATGGATGTCAATTTTAAATAAATAGATGCACTTAGAGTTATACTGGTCACATTGTGCATATAATTGAGATGAAGTTGATTTATACAAATCCCAAATTAATTAAGGATCATTTTCCTAAATTATCAAAATAATACAAATGTTTTTTCATAGTTTTGTGTATGTTACTTTTCTTTTTTACTAAAATGTCATTTTAAACTAAAAACATGCACTATGACTCATAATGATCACGTCATGTATCATTATGATGTGAGACCAATTTATATACATAATAAATGAATTATTATTTTATTTCCTAAATTATCAAGAAAATTTTAGTGTGTTTTATCTATTTTCAATTACATGAACTTTTTAACTAAAATGTGAATTTTAAACTGATAGAAGACACTTTGAGTCATTTTGGGGGCATCGTGTATTGGATTGAGGTGTGGCTGATTCCTATACCTAAAAATTGACTTATGGATAATTTTTATAATGTATAAAAATATTCTATATGTGTTTTATCAGTTTTTAGTGGGTTATTTTTCCTTTTTACTAAAATTGATTTCAATTTTAAATAAAAATATGCACTTAGAGTCATATCGGTCGCACCGTGATTCAGATTTAGGTGCAGCTAATTCCTACTTATCTCAAATGAAATATGGATATTTATCCTATAATATCAATATAATACAGATTTATTTTCTTCATTTTTATTAGTTCACTTTCCTTTTTGACTAAAATATCATTTTAATCTGGAAACATGCACATTGACTCATAATGATCACATCGTGTATTGTCTTGATGTGAGATTTATTCTTACACATAAAAAATGACTTATGAATCAATTTCATAAATTATCAAGAAAACCTAATCATGTTTGATTAGTTTTCAATGAGTGACACTTTTTGAACTAAAATGTCAATTTTAAATTGATAACATACACTTTGAGTCAGACTGAGCACATCGTTTATCAGATTGAGGTATGGTTGATTCCTACAAGTCAAAAATGACTTTTGGATATTTTTCTTAAAGTATAAAAATAATAAAAAGTTATTTTTTCAGTTCTAAGTAGGTAATTTTTCTACTATAATTGATTTCAATTTTAAATAAAAATACGCACTTAGAGTTATACCAGTCACATCGTCTATTGGGTTGAGGTGTGGCTGATTCCTACACATATTAAATGACTTATGGATCATTGTACTAAATATCAAAAAAATACAAATGATTTTTCTCATTTTTTTAGTATATCACTTTCCTTTTTTTTCTAATATGTCATTTAATGCACATTAAATCCTACTGATCACATCATGTATCTATTTGATGTGAGACCAATTCCTACTCATAAAAAAATGATTTATGAATCTATTTCCTAAATTATCAAGAAAATAAGAGTGTGTTTGATCAGTTTTTAATGAGTGGGACTTTTTAAACTAAAATGAGGATTTAAAATGGATAACAGACACTTTGAGTCATACTGGGCACATCATGTATTAGATTGAGGTGCAGTTGATTCCTACATTTCACAAATGGCATTTGTTTTCTTAAGGTATCAAAAAATACGAATATTTTTTATCATTTTTTAGTATATATTTTTTATTTTTTAATATAATTTATATCAATTTTAAATATAATGAATAACTTAGAGTCATAACAGTCACACTGTGTGTTAGATTGAGGTGTGGTTGATTTGTACTAGTATCAAAGTCCCAAAATAATCAAAACTACAAATGTTAAAATGTTATCCATTGCCTTTTTTTCAAACTTCCAACACTGCATTTTGAATCAATGTTCTTAGCTAAAAAAAACTTTCTAATTATTGAAATCTAGAATAGTAGAGGAAGCTCATGTCCCCGTTATATCACAAACATTCACCACAATAGCAACATGAAATTTTTCTACTCTTCTGGATTTTAAAGAGAAAGGTTTTTTTTCTAAGATCATCAAATCAATATGAAGATTTGGTAGTTTGACAAATAAAGGCGATAGAAACCATGGTAATAGTGAAAAAAGGAACATTTTATCTATTTTTTGTCATGTTGCAGATTGTTGAAAGAAAAATATGACTTCCCAAAATATATTTGAAAAAAACTAAATAAGTATTATATAAAAATTATATGGAAATTAAATTAAAAATATTAGATAAAATGATGAAAAAAATAATTAAATAAGTATTATTAATTCACGTTTTCATGATGGTTGTATACCATCTTGATGCATTTACTTGTTTTCATTATCTCAGTTACGGGCTCGAAGTCCAATCCCTCCCAAGTATGATTATCTTTGAACAAACCACTCCAACTCAAACAAAATAATCCACCTAAATATGAAAACAATTATTATATGAGTAATACTAAAAAGAAATAAATTTTAAAAAAATGAAATGATACATTAATTATATAGACAATTATTTTACTGTGGAAAATTCAAGATTACCTCTATGATTGAGAAGTGGAGGGAACATGAAGGAATGTGATAAATTCCAACACTACATGGGTGAAAAGTATTTGAGGAATAATAAGTGTGTTGAATTTTTTATTCAAAAGTTCATGAATGATGGACAGACCACCCCAACTCGAACAATAGAATCCACGTGTATAAGAAAACAATTATAATGTGAGTGATACTAAAAGGAAATAAATTAAAAATAAAAATGAAACGATATATTAATCCTATAGACAATGATTTTACTATGAAAAAATCAATATTACCTTTGTTATTGAGAAGAGGCAACGTCGTTGCTCTTCCTGCAAAGGCAATGGAGGGAACTTGAAGGAAAGTGATAAATGCAACACTGTAGGGGTGAAAAGGTTTTGATGTAGAATAATTATATGGATGTTTTGGTGTAAAAAAGGTATTAAATATGGAAAAAATATTTTAAAATAAACCAACTCTATAAGAAAATTATGAAAATTAAAATCAACATTTCATTATATAATTTTTCGATAAAATGGAGAAAGTATATCGTAACATTACATTTACATCTTCCCAAAGAATTTCCTTTATTGTAGTTTGTTCTTTAAATGGATTGGTAACATAATCATGTGCATATGGAATTGTCTTCATGAATGTTCAACCATTTAATTTAGATTATGTTAATGCACTAGAGAACATATACTATTATTTGAAAAAATAATGTATATAAAAAACATTTACCTTCTCATTGAACTCACTTTTTTTAGGTTTTAAGGATTTGGTTTCTCTATAGAGAATATAAATCACCTTTTTTGGTCCCCTATAAACTTCAATACATTGTCTACATTTGGAACAGAATGAACTGGTTGTGATATCCTAATGAAAGGGTTATCCTTAATTGAATTTTCATCTTACCCAAAATCTTCTTTAGTCCCCATTAGGAAAATTAAAAAATTCGTGTTTTCTTGATCTGAGATATAAAATACTTTCACTGGTTGGGATTAGATTATAAATAGTTCATATTTTTCCCCTTCCACACTGAAATTCACAATCACAAAGCCCATTTCATCAACTTTCATTACACTCATATTGTCAACCTCTAAAATGAAAAATCATCACTTGAAATTTTGTATAATCCACCTCATATATCTGTTTGATAATGAAAAAATATGAAATATTTTCATAAATTGGATTTCAATCCTTGGAACCAGATATGTGCATCACTTCTACCATAAGCGTAATACTAATATTTTGTATCGTACTGAATTCATTGTGTTCTTTTGTATAGAATATTTAACCATTGATTAAAAAACAATTGTAATTTATAACATTTAAATTCAGTCCCCTATATTTCAATTGAAGTCTCTCGAAAATTGACTTTGGATTTTCATATAACTTCTTATAAGTTTTATCTCAAAACAATCCTATAAAAAATTGATTATATTTATTTTATATCCATCCTTAATCCCTTAATGGATTCAAATATATAATAATTTCATGGTGGGACTCAATGTATGGATCAACATCTTTACTATTATGTAAAATGTAAAGGTGTTCTTGCTCCCACTATGTTAAAGTAAATGTAACAACATAACTTCCAAAAATACCTTCACCCATAAGGCATATGCTATGACATGACTTTGGGAGACTGATTTTTTCAACCTATGATCAGTAATTAGTACAAAATTCAATAGATTCTTCATCAATATATTGTTCTTCAATACAACATTTTGGTCAACATCAATTCTTGACATACCCTTTCAAAATATTTGTATACCATTCAATGAGGTACATTAATATTTAATGGATAGGCACACATATTTAAACCTATCTAAAAAATATAACCATCAGGTGGTCTATTATATCATAGAATTATGGTGGGAAGAACATCTCTAATTCACATAATATGACTGAAACCTCATAATTCATGATTGGAAACATCATCAGGTTTATAAATTTACTATATATGGATTTGAAAAATAAGTAGTGTATAGTTAATGTATATCATAAATTTTTATTTAGAATGAAACATAAAACAATAGGAATCAAATCTTATATCAAAACACAATAGTTTTTTGTTTTTAGTCCTTGTAACTTCTAATTAGTCATTGTCATGACATTCATTATATTTGAATAATACCCCTATAGAACATCTATACTATTAATTAAAAGACAAGATTTCAATTTTTCTTATCTGGAAAGAGTGAAAGCTGCTAGAGGAAGAAAATTCCACATTTTACCCTTCACTAATGCCAAATCTTACTATATCCCCATGTCAATCATGTCAAACCTAGCCTTGATGCCAACTTTCATTTTTTAAGGAACAATTATAATAGTACAATAACACTATCAATTACATTATTTTCTATATGCATGATGATAATAAAATTTCTAACATGAAAAAAATTCCAATACAGTAATTCAAAGAAAATTGATCTCTTCTTCCAACATGATATTTCAAGGTTTTTTTAAATGGTTTACCAAAAACAGGGTTAATATCATTTAATTTATCAAAGAGTTTATCACCCTTTATTAGATATGGTGTTGTACCTTATTCAATATTCCCATATAATATTGTTTTCCAAGATGATTATTTATGTCATTGAGGTAAAAATATTTGATTTCCTAAAAACACAGTCTTTGAGGAATGTTTCTATTGGGAGTTGATGAGCCCGTAAAGGGCATAGCGATGCTAGGGTTCACCCCGTGCCGCCTTCCTCTCCTCTGTCACGGATCGGCTGCGGATCTCTCTCTGGTGCTTCTATTCGGCACGTTCGTGGTGTGAATCACCCTCCAGTGGCAGCGTCGTGTGGTCTCGTCAATTCGGAAGACTCCACCACTTGCTTTGTTCCATGGCGGCGCGGTTTTGGTTCGATGATCGAGCCCCAGATGTCGCGGCCTGAGGTTTCCGTCACATTTCGTGTCAGGTGTGGGGGTGCTGGGAGGATCTTCTCTCTCTGCGTGGGATTGAAGGTGGCGGTGGGATCTATGACTCTGGTCCTCTGCGAGGACTTATTATAGCGAGGTTCGGAAGGTCCTATTTTTTCTTGCTCTTAATCTATGCTTGTTCCTAGCGGTCACTTTGTTGATCAAGGTTGGTGGTTCCAGGCGTGGTCGTGCTTCTTCGTGAGACCATCCCACTTCAAAAACTGCTCTAGAATCTTGCTCCTCCGTCGCTCTCCGAGTCGGTCTATGGCGGTGGTTTCAAGGGGCTTTGGGAGGTGTTGTTTGTTCGGTCTTCGGTGTTTCAGGAGGTGCATTCGTCGTCAACTTCGTTCTATGTCGTGCTGTGTTTTATTGTAGCTTCATCGATGTTAAGGGTTTATTTGCGCTGGTTTTCCTTCTGTTTGATTCATGAAGGGTTGTTGATGGAGGCGGTCTGGTTTTCAACCTTGATGAATTTGATGTTGTTGGAAGTTTTTATGCAGTTTTTGTTTCGATTCCAAGGTGAAATCATGTTCTATTGTTGGCGATTGACGCCTCGGTGGGATGTTTTCTGGTTTGTGTTTGACAATGGAAACGAGTCCTTTCTGAGGGCTTCGGATTTCCGGTGACGTGATGATGTTGAGGAGTGGATTTCCGGCAGCGTTCCTCGAGGATTCATGGACCGAGGCGATGTGGTGTTTGAAGGTTGGATCCTGTTTTTTGTTTTTTTTTTTTGAAATATGAATTTGTTTTTGATGTTTTGGGTTGGATTTTGGAGCATGTTTGTGATGTTTGAAACTTGTTATCTTGCTATTTGAAATTTGGACTATTGTGAGGTTCCCACTCACCCTTAAAGTATATTACTCAGAAAATGAAAAAAATGATTTGAGGAATGTTTCTACTGAACTGAGTGTGACTATTTTTCACAAATGGGACACCCCATAATTCCTTTAAAGTTATATCCTAATAAATTTCCATAAAATTAGAGGTCATTTATCATTATGTTCAACATGGACATAAATATGAATTATTAACTTCTATGAGAATCATAAATTTTAACACATGCATCCCTCATCAATTTAAGATCTTCGATCAATGGATCCAAATAGACATCAATATCATTACCGATTTTCTTTGTTCCATATATAAGCAGTGAAAATATAATGTATTTTCACATCTTTCATAACCATGTCAGAAAGTAATAATTTACCAACATGAAAGGCCAGGTACTGTGAATACTACATTGTGCACCAAAAATTATTTATTCCATTTGTATTTAACTCAATATGAATGTTTCTCGACCCATTTTTAAATTTAGAATACTCATAATCAATTTTCTTTCTTTGAGGATAATTTGTTGGATGATGTATGTTCCCATCATTAATTCTTATATATGCATGTCATATCAATTTTCTCATGGTTTCCTAACATACATATATTCTTATAAACTGTGGAATGATAGGAAAGTACCATTTAGATTTTGAAGGACTTGATTCATTTTTCTTGTATCGATCTACGCACACACTTAGTGAATTTTATGAGTGATTCATGGTCCTTGTGATACAATATGAAATAATTTGAAAAGGAATGTATTTTTTTAGATATCATTCCCATTAAATATAGAATTTTTTTAGCATCATATGTTCTACATAGTTGTTCATTTTCTTATGGTATCATGTCATTTGGGAGACCAAGTAATTCTATAAAGTTGGTGTCACTCCATCCACTGCTAGCTTTCAAATTATATAACTTCAATAATGTTGACAATGTTTTGTGTTTATTACAACTGGTATAAAATAGTGTCTTAGAATAACTATTTAACTTCTTAAACAACACTGGAAAATCATTAAGTTCATCTTTAATTTATATTTTAATTTCATCCATGTGATCTCCACTCTCATTTACACTATTATTCATATCAAATGATATATAAACCATAGTATCATCCCAATCAGTTTGCATATGTATTTTTTCCCATGTTTAGTCCAATATTGATAGCTCTGATCTATTCTGTTAGATATTAAATGTTCTTCCAACTCTTCCAGACTAATTTTCTTGAATAACAACAATGTTAACATGGACCAAGGAATTGAGAAGGGTCGTATGCATTCACTATTACAAAATTGATGAACTCTTTAACTCAATCTTTATAATATGTTGTCAATCTATTTGTGTGCATCCATTTTCAATTAATATCTATCTTATTGGGTTAATAAAATATTAATTTTTTACAACAAATAAATAAATACAAAATAAGATATTCATTGTCAAAATTGAAATTTATCGATAATGATAATAAGGGAAACCCAACATTTGATTGTTTCAAATAATTTCAGTAGGATTTGAAGAAAACAGGTAATTGAATTTATGAAAATAATTCTTCCACTATGGTATATGTTATCCTATAAATTCATCCCAAGGTGAATGTTATAGAAAACATTCATCTTCATCAAATCATATCTCGAATAGTTAATATTCCATATTGTTGTTTAACACTCATCCTCCATCTCTTGTGGACATGAACCTATGTTGCTTGAAATACTCTAAGAAGTAATCATCCATGGGATGATTACTTCTCAGAGTAGTACAAGCAATATAAAAGAGATGGGGAATGAGTTTCAAGAAAAAAAAATTCAATAACAACTGTTTAAAAGATGAAGTTTATGAGGATGACAATTGTACCCCATTATGTTCTCTAAAAGGGGTAATGTCTCTAATTTGTAAGAATTGCACCATTGGAACTAGTTATTAACCTGTGGTTTATTAAAGGTGATATTATAGAGGAATATGTGTTCTTTTTAGTGATTCATGGGGTCTCAGTGAGACATGTTATGACATATGAATCCTTAGGGCCTCTATTAATTCTATATTAATAGGAAAAATACCACTTTTAGTACTTTCAATCCTCTAAATAAGACTAGTCCTACCTTTATTAAAATTATCAATAAATTATTTTTTAAATCCCCCAAACAAATAAAAATATAATATAGGCAAGTAAGGTGTAATAAGAAACCCAAATATTATAAACAAGAAAAATAAACTCTCATTCCATCAAATAGAAGCTATAAAAATGTATTGATAAAACATTTTAATAAATAAAGTGTTATTTCATATATATAGATGGTAATAACAATAAAGGTTTTAAACATCCCAAAATTCTTAGTTGATAAATTGATTCAAGAATTATGTCAAGACAGGTTGAAAATAATAATTATTTTCAAGTTGATGAAGAGTAGGCTTTATAAGAAAACTTCATTTTCATGGCTATTGTGGGTTCTATGGTGATTTTGAGGACATAGTACAAAGTTTTAGTCATAATGAAATAAATAATAGTAATTATAGAATATAAATAGGTTTTAAATAAAATGGGTGATAATCCACTCTTACAAAAATAGTTTTGATGTCAGACGAATCTCCATAAGTAAAATTGGATGATAAATTTCAATCATTGAATAAACTCTATTGAAATATATTTGTATAATATATTTGTATAATATATTTGTATAATTTATTTGTATAATTTATTTGTATAATATATTTGTAAAATATATTTTTATACTATACCTGTGTAATATATATTTTTATAATATATATTTGTGTATTGTATAATATTTATTTATTTATTTATTTTTGTTTGTGTAATATATATCTTTATTTTAATAATATGTATTTTTATTTTATATATTTTTTGTAATATAATATATATATATAATATATTTATTTAAAATTTTTGTATAGTATATAAATATTTAATATTTAATATTTATTTATTTATATATAAATATAACATATATAAATATATAACAAATTTTTATTTTTTAATTGAATACATATAAATATGTGTAATATATTTGTATAACATGTTTCTATAATATATATTTTATAATATAATTGTATGGTATATTTATATAGTATATTTACATAATATATTGGTATAATATATTTTTATAATATATATTTGTATAGAATAATATATATTTCTATTTGTATGATATATATATTTTCAGAATGTACTTGTATAATATATATATATATATATATATATATTATGTATATATATTTATTTATTTATTTATTTATTTATTTATTTTTAAAATATACATGTGTGTGGGTATCTTTGTGTATGTAGATATAATTATATTATAAATTTACAATTATATATATATATATATATATCATTATATTGATATGTGTCATATAAGGTGGGCATTCACCTAGCTTTTATTCCATAGACCCTATGGTCGATTCTAATAGGAAGAGAATTTCTTGTTTAGTGTTGTATGTGTGTAGAAGGGTGGCGGTGGCTGTCTGTGCTGGCAGGAGTGAGCACTTGAGGGGGGAGGCAGTCATGTGCAGGAGGGAACAATGCATATGAGATTTTTACTCTTTTAAAATAATGAAAAAAATTAAGTGTTCAGCGATCTCATGAAGTAGGAATCAGTGGTGTTGGGGTCGACAGTTTGCACAGAATTGGCAAGAGGTAAGGGTGGGGGTATAAGGAATGATAACCCTATCTCCCTTCAACCAGACAACACCAATAAACATTTTTGACCGCACAGATATTCTGGCGATAAATAATGAAAAATGATAAAATAAAAACACAAATAGATATCACCAAACAAGTAATCAACGACTAAGGAGGAGGTGGAGAAAATAAGATACCTTGGATTGATACTTTGAATCATTCGATTGAAAGTAGAGATATCGAAAACCTGGAAAATGTTCAAGCCATGGATTCATTCGACCCTTGAATCATTCAAGCCTTGGATTTGATCCTTGAAATTATTTGAGCCTTGATTCAAACCTTGATTCGAGTTTTGATTCACTAAGGAGAAGTGTCGAGAGAGGGTGGCTTCCACAGAAAGCTTTTTATATCGCACCGATTTTGCGAATAGTTAGGGTTACTTAAATAGATCGGTAAAAAAATTAGTGCTTCCAAAAGAGCTCTGATAAAGATCTCTTTTATGAGTGATAAATTAATTACCACTAAAAATAGATCTTTATCAGTGCTTTTTAGCACTGATAAAGCTACATCTTTATCAGTGCTAAATAGCCCTGATAAATATTTCTTTTATCAGTGCTTATTACTTAAGCACTAATAATGGGTTTATAATTATAATTATAAATAAAAAATCTTTTAAATATATTTATATAATTATATATATATTTAATAAATATATATATATATATAAATATAGTAAATATATCCTTAATTTAAATATATAATTATTTATTTATAATTATATAAATACTTTTTAACAAAATAATATTTATATAATTATATAAATGGTTTTCAAAAAATAAAACTTATTTAGCTATAATTATAAATATATAAATGTATAAAAAATTAAATATAGATTTATAAATATATTTATTTATAAATATTCTTTTAAAAATATATTTTTAACATTCTCAACGAATATTTAATCTTAAGTGCATTCATATTAAAAATGATTAAAATTGAATAATAAAAAATGGGTATACTTTAATAATATTGAAAAAATGGATACTTTTTATTAATTAAGTATAAATTATTAAAAAATGGATATATATTGAAATAAAGAATACCTATTGAAAATATTAAGACATAGTAAATGAATATATTCAAAATCAATAATAGAAATTGATTAAATTCTCAAAAAAAATTGTGTATGTGAGTTGTATATAAAAATGTATTAATTATGTATTTGTGAAATCAATATAACACACGTTTGTTCTTTGTTAAATTGGAAAATCAAAAGACATTCAATTAGGTTCATTACTCGATGTAATTAGTTAGTATTTTTAATTAATACTAATTTTTAATTATAAACCATTATTCATTAACTATATTACTATTTAAAGTAAAGAATAAATATTTTGTATTATATAAATCATATTTATATACATTCATATATATTTATTTATTTATTTAATATATATTATTTATTAACATTATCAATAATTATTTAATTAATAAAATATTTCTTATTTTTCTTAATTTACTTATTTTTAATTTTTATTTGTTTAATTATCATTTGATGTATATCTATATATTTAATAAATATTATTTATTAGTATTTATAATTTATATATAGTATAATCAATATAATCATTTTTATCAATAATTATTTAATTAATAAAATTTTAATATTTTTTAATAAACTCATTTTTCTTGTTTATTTATTTAATTATTTCATTTTAGTCGGACCTTTATTAGTGCTAAAAAACATTGATAAAGGATCCCTTTATGGGCATTAAAAAATCACTGATAAATGGTACCATTTATCATCACTTTTTTAGCATTGATAAAGGGGTCCTTTATCAGTGCTTTTCTTGGAACTAATAAAGGTCGACACTGTTAAAGGCCAATTTTATAGTAGTGCAGATTCATTCTATGAATCTTTATCCCCTTTAAATTTTTCATCATAAGATGATAATTCATGGTTGGATAAAAAATATCTATTTATTATTAGATTTCCCATCCCATATGCATTATATAAACTCTTTCTAATCAGACACTAGACAACTAATTGTTCTTTCCTAATGATTTTTTTGTTGAACATTATTTTCATTAATAATTCACTATTATAATTTATTTAGAAACCTCAACCCTAGTATACCAGATCCAGTTCTTACTAACATTACATTAGCATAAAATACAAGGATATCATCTCCCAAAAGACCAAATAGTTTATTAGTCTTGTTAAACTAGATATGCACATGAGTCTTGAATTACAAATGAATAAAACAATTAAAACATAATTTTTTTCTTTTATTTTTCAATAATAACTTTATTCCAAATAGATTATCCCTTCATATCAGTCATAGTAAACCTAATTGAATCCTATTGAATGTAATCAAAATAAGGGTCTTCTCAAATTCTCGGTAAGGGTTAAGTACAGTGGAATAAATAATGAATCAATAAGCATAATCAATATGGAATGTTAAATAACATATCAAACATGCCATTTAAATAATTGGATAAGGAATAATCAATATGGAAAGTTAAATAACTAAAAATCATTCCATTTAATCAATAAAAAAATAATGAAATGAATCAATAGATAATGTCAAAGTGAAAATCTCATGGATAAATAAAAATAATAACTGAATTCTAAATGAAGGAAATACTTAATTATTAGACGTCATGTCTAAGGAACATGAAAACCTATATCATAAAGACATTTCAAAAGAAAATTAAATACAAAAGGTAGAAACCCATTTAATTTGGCCAATTGATTTGTCTCATGTGAATTTTTTGATGTATCGAGGAACTATATATAGTCCAGGAACCACCTAGCACATCCTATCTAAAGTATTCCTCATATATTGAATAATTGTTTTAAATAATGAACAATATACTTTATCATCAAATATACTTATTGAGTAAAAGATACAGATGTATCAATATATCCAAAATTAATCATATAACTATCAAAGTAAACACTATATATAAAATGGTATACTATTTAGGAAATAATCTAATCCATTATGAATAATGTAGATATTTTGGGGAAATTTAATGTTCAATGGTCATTAGAATGTGAATAACTCAGGGGGAGTTTAATGACTAAAAAAATATTCAAGGAAATGAATTATAATACTATCATTGGTCAAAGTAATCATAATCCTTATAAAGTAATAATAAGGATGGTATAAATATTACATATATCCATTGGATTAATATTAAGGGTTATTTTCATTGATGAAATAAAAAATATCTTTAAAAAAATTGAAGGAAATAACCTTTTCATTTTGAAAAACATATCGAAAATCCTTTTCTTGGATTTTTTTGTAAAAAAAATAATTAAAAATATATTTCTATAATTGTAAATTAAGATTTAAAGAAATTATGGAGGGTAATTCAGTATGAGGTAAAGAGAACATTCCTTTTTCATTATAAAAAGGACAGAAAAGTGCCTTGTTTGGAAACTGACAATAAGATGAATTTTAATTTTTTTTAAATGAAAAAATGTTTAAAAATGACATTTAATAATTCATTTTTTTAGTGTCAAGGAAAACAGTTTTCAAAACATTTTTAGAAAACATGGTTTTGTAAAAAATATATTTGTGACTAAAGAAATAAAGGAAGTCGTATTTTACAAAAAAAATCTCAATAATTTTAAGAACCAAAGAGTGGAAAATGGTACTATCACTTGAAAAATATCATGAATAACTTGAGGAGAAGAAAATTAAAGGTAATATTAAATAATGATCAAATAATTTCCTCCAATGGAAATCCAAGTGTAAACAATCCCTAATAAAATGACATTATGAAGTAAAACCTTCCAAGGATCATAACATTGAAGTGAAAATCAATACAATGAATCAATTATATGTGTAAAATGTAAATAAAAATAAAATAAGTGAAAATAAAATATTATATATTTAAAATTAATTACAGAAAAAATATTATAATATTAATGATAATAAGGAAGTATTATATAACCCAATAAAAATGAACTGGGTTATAAAATTTCTATACGACTTGGTAATTTTATGTTCAAATACACTTAAAAGAACTAAGTCCAATTGAAACTAAAATTTCCATAAATAATTATTTATTAATGATATTAAATGTAAAAGGGGTATTAAATACCCCATATAAGAGAAACTGGGCTCATAACATTATAATATGTCTCAATGAAATGAAATTGAGACGAAATCCCTTACCTTACACTCCCTTTTGTTTGAACTACCTTTAACCTCATATGTAATTGTTTTAAGAATGTTATTGAATTATACATGAACCATATTAATATTTATAATATCATATATTATCCTTTTATAACATCTTACCACCTATTTGTTAATAATATTTTATTATTTTCATTATTTCGAGTGTTAATTGCCTTGTTTTTTTGAGTATGTTTTGAATTGTTATTTTTTGTTCCTCTTACATCAATCATGATTTCATCACATAAAAAATTTAAACCATGATTTATATATAATATTTATTCATTATATATGTATTTATAGTATCCATCAAATTTGGTGATATGAAATGAAATACACTATTCATTGAGAGGGTAGTTTGTACGTACGGATGAACGCTGTTTCCATTTTATTTTTATTTTTTGAATGAAAGAAAATAAAATTATATATTTATATATTATAAACTTAAAATATAATTATCATGTTATATATATCACATATTTCAATTAAAACCATCCTTAATACATTTTATTAACGTGTAAACGAATCACATCGCTTCACTAGGCAGTAATTTGTCGTACACACGAGCGATGTTATTATCTTTCCAAAAAATGAAAAACATGATGTTATTAGTAATATAATAATTAAAAATGATATAAATATAATAAATATCATATATATAATCTATAATCTATAAATCCATTATTATTCCCAACCACAAAAGGTGGTAATGGAAGAACGAATGATATTGGTTCACGAGACGGTAGTCTGCCATACACAAGAACTGTGATTGTGTATCCCATTTGATGGAAGTATGTGTGGTTTTAGATAATAAAAATAACATAAAAAATAAAATTATATTTAAGATACTAGGGATATCATATAATAATTATATAAGAATAATTGAAGGAGGTGGATAAGGAAATAAAACAAAAGTGTTCGTTGGTGAACGTTGCCTCTTCTTTGGGTAACTCCTTTTGGTTTATACCAAAATCCTTTATTGGTTTAAATTATATAAAAAATAATATTATATTATAAATTTATGTATTTTTGGAGTTAATTTTTTCAGGTTTTATAAGTGTAAAATGTATTGAGAGGTGTGATGAAGTGAGTGGAGTAAGGGCCATTTTATAGTGGAGGAAGAGTGGCATTCTAGTAAGTACAAAAAAGTAAACGCTATTGTGAGGTATACCTTACATAATGTGCCTAAAATAATGAAAATTTTACAATTAAATATGTCATATGGTATATATATATCCATAAAGTGGGTTTGGACTAATTTCTAGGTAATTTTGACCCTTCATATTAAAACTTAACCACTAAGTAAACCCATTTTTACCTTATTCGTTGTAATTAACTTTAATAGAATTCATTAATACATTTGGTAAAAATTAATTTTAACAGAATATAAATTATAAATATTTATGATTCTAAATATGGAATCCATTTTTTAAAATCAAAATCAAAGAATCTTTGGATATTAATTTAAAATTAATTCCACTGATGAGGCAACAAAAGTGGGGTTTTTAAAGTAAAAATGTTCATAATTTTACTAAGTTTTTATATCTAAATTCAATATAAAAATGATTCCAATGAACTAAATTTGATTATTATATTTAAATTTTTTGTAATTTTACTCTAAAACCAATTTAAAATACAATTAATCTTTATAAATTATTTAGATTAAATTTTGTTTTGAATTAAAATTCCGTATTTTTCACTATCCATTAAAAAAATGAAATCTCTCAAAAAAATCCAAAATTTCACCCTAACATATTTTTTAAATTAAACATTTAAAAATTAATTTTATTTTTTCAAAACAAAATTATAATAATTTTAAAATTTAGTTTTAAAACAAGTATGCCATTAAAAGGAGGAAAAACTGCCTTTAGAATATTACAATTTTTATATGTAAAATTGGTTTTGTTATTATCTTATGCCTATAAAATATATTTGGTTAATGCCATAAAATTTAATTGAATATATAATATATAAATTTAATTAAGATAATTCACTAATAGTAATTAATTTAATTTATTCGGATAATAATCCTTTGGTTCATAATAATTATTTTTTATAAAATGTTACATTTATATTCAATTGGTATTTATATTCATTTATAATTAATTAGAAATCAATGAATTCAACCATATATTTTCATAATTTAGTTAATATTATTTATAAATGTTAACTTAATGGATATAAGATAATTATCATTTTAAATAATAATATTAATAGTATTCGGTAAAACTCAGTCTTACGTGTAATACAAGCTGTTGAAGAAAAACATTATTGTGTGTAATGCATGATGACTCAATATTTCATGAATTGTAAGATATATCATAGATTAAATTTATTTAAAATAGTAAATATATTTTAATTTATTAGGATTTTATATTCCCTTTTATGCATTGTGTTTTCTGTAATACATGTTATTGAATAAAATGTTATTCTTTTAGATTTTTTGGGATGGTTCATTCTCCTTGCCTTAAATAAATTGTGTCCTCACAATTTAAACTTTATCTTGTTAATAATGTCTTGATATTTTAAAATTAGTTTGTTGAAAATTCCATATCTTAAAAGGTATAATATATGAAAAATAGGGAAACAGAAGTATAATAGTCATATGTAATAACACATAACTGGGTTCCCAAGTAGGAGAACATTTGTGGAAAGTGATGATATGGACTTGGGTGAAAGGTATAAATATTTATATATAGTTATTGAGGTCAATGATAAAAAAATATAATGATAAATTTAAAGTTGAGGGGCTCAAAACCATAAATCTTTGATGATTTAAAATATCATCGGTTTAAAAAATAAAGGTATTAGGATAATATTTTATTTCAAGATAATTTTTGTAATATTGAGTAATTATTTTACTGTCTAATAATATAAATAAAAAAACTTAATTTATACATTTATATTTCAAAAACACAATTACATCCATTAGTTTTTCATCGATCTCTTACTCAAAGAGATGAATATCAAAAAATGTTTTTTATGCCTGAAGCACTAAAATTTACATTTAATGAATCATATGATCCATAAAGAGTGAAAATTCTTTAGATCTATCTCTAACTATTTTCCAAAACTAATATGGTTAATAAATTAATCACTAAACCTCAAAAATAACACAATTATTTCATGATTAATATTTATCTTTCAAATTGTTTAACAAAAAATAATGACATATTAACCAGGACATCACATAGTCCAGTGGTAGGGGTAAACCCGTATCGTCCTCCGGTCATGGGTTCAATCCCCACTACCTCACTGAATGCAACAGGTTTTCCACCTGTATGTGGGATTCCATTTTTCAGAAGTAAATTAATATAATTCCTATAAAATTCCCTAAAATATTATGGTCATCCTTCAAATAAAATTAATCATTATATAACCTTTTCACTAAAGTTTTCAACATAATTTTTTTCACAAAGTATAATAATATTATTTGAATATTATTAAAATGTCATTAATCATCATATTAACCCTAAAGGCTATCTATACCTTTAAAATTATTTTTATTAAATTTAAATGCATTATTAATCAAATAATATTTCCATTAAAATATATACTTTACCTATATTTCTACAAAATATCCTTAATATTGTGAAATTCCTACTACATATATCCTAAAATGTGGTGTTTAATAATTTGAACATATTATCAATCATAAACTCATTAAACCATGATGGTATCCAAAATAATTATGTTAATTAATAAAAAACTTATTCTATAATCATTAAATGTTTCATGATTCTTGAAACCAAAATACTATTGAAAAAAAAATTTATCAATTTATTTCATGAATCCTAATACATTTGTAATTCATCCATTTTATTTCAACTTAGGTCCTTCCATAATCCAGTGGTTAATATTTAGAAGATGGAATTGAATCAGGTAATTCCCAAGTTCTCTAAATTTAAATAAATGAACTATAAATGGATCCTCATGATGATATTTATTTCCTTTCATTGTACACTTCATTTTTCCTCGATAATTCTTTTCTTGATAACCTTATTTTCTATACATAAATCATTTACTTATTACATAGAGACACTTTCATGGGTTTCTCATTCCACATTTCTTGCATGATGTAAATTGAGCCTTCATTTATCTATATTTTCAAGAACTTGAGTTCTTATAAAACTCCATACTTCTCTTTATTGGTGAGTCTAACAGTTGGTCTAGGTATATGTTGTTAATCATATTTCAAAGAAATTGAATTTGAACAAACATGATATCTTTCTTTCCTATCAACATCTCATTTGGTTGCTCATTTTCACCACCATTTACTTTATATTCAATGTTAACATGATTTCTTTAGGTTCCATACATTGAAAAAAACTAGAAAGCATAGTGTGAGAAACTGTAATCCTAGTGGGAAAACTATATAATCATTTAGGGAATCTCTAAATTATGACAAATTATTTTAAATATAAAGTAGCTTAGGTTTAACCAAGCATACTCATTGTCATCATTTATTTAACTCTTTTATAATGTTTTGTAATTAAAATGTGAATAATCCTTAGAATATCTCCTAAGAGTGTCAATCCAGGTATGTAGTAAGGCCTATTTTTGTGTTCTAAGTTACACTCAAGTCAAGCTTGATACTCCATTTTCAAATTTATTGCCCCTAGGTACATTTGTTCCAGAACCGTGTCCACTTGAAGTATCTAGACAATGATGTATTTCTAGGAAGATTCACATACTCTCTACCATACCAAAACTTTTGGATATTCTTCTATATTTATCCCTAATTTTTATAATAGGGTTATGTTCCCTAATAAATATTTTTCTAAATCTAGTTCCCAAGGTTTATACTAAACATGATCTGATATTGAGTGTAGGGACCCCGAACCTAGTATCCTAGCACTAGTTCTTACTATCATTACATTGGAATAAGATACATGGAAATCATACCCCAAAATACCAAACCATTTAGTAATCTTGGAACACTATATACATACATGAGTCCTGTATTTCAAATGAATACACAAATTACATCATAATTTATTTACTTTCTTTTTCAAGAATAACTTTATTCCATTTATCATATCCATTCATATATTTCTTATTAAACCTCAAGGAAACCTGGTTAAAGGAAACAAAATAAGGGTGAGCTCAAATTCTTAGTAAGGGTGAAGTATAATTTAAGGAATAGTGAATCAATGTGAATTATCAATATAGAAAGGTGAATAAATGAGAACACGTTCCATTTAAATAACTGGATAGGTAATAATCAATATAGAAAGGTAACTAATTGAAACACATGATATTTAATCCACAAAATGAGAATTAAATGAAAATATAGATAAATTCAAAGAGAAAGACTCATTGATAAATAAAAATAATGACAGAATTCTCAATGAAGGTAATGCTTCATTATTGGACATCACATCTGAGGAAAATTAAAACCATTACCTTCAAGACCTTTCACAATACAGTATAATACTATTGGTAGAAACTTATTTAATTTGGCCAATTGATTTATGTCATGAGAACCTGTCGATGCATCAAGGGGCTATATAAACTCTAGGCACCACCCGTCACTACTAGTCTAAATATTTCCTCATATATAGAATGAGCAATAAAATTTATGAACAATGTTCCTTAACATTAAATATCCATATTGAGTAAATGATACAAATTTATCAATATTTACATAATCAATAAAATAAATTTTAAATTAAACACCATATTTAAAAATGGTACAAGGTTTAGAAAATATTCACATCCATGATAAATAATAAGGATATTTAGTGGAAATTTATTGTTTAATGGTCATTGGAATGTGAATAACTCAAGGGAAGGTTAATGAATTTAAAAATGATTCAAGGATGTGAATTAAAATATTATCCTTGGTCAAAATAATCATAATTAATCCATAATAAGATTAAGTATTGATCCAATATGATGTATACCCATTGGAGTAATAATAAGGGTTGTTGTCGTGGATGAAATAAAAAATATCCTTAAAAAATTCTTCAAGAAAATATCATTTTCATTTTGAAAATCATCCTAAAAATAATTTTCCTTGAAAAACACTTTTAAAAAAACATTAAAAACATATTTTTATAATTGAAATGTAATATTTAAAGACATGAAGGTGGTTAATTATATATGAGGTAAAATGAACATTTATTTTTTATTTTTAAAAAGGATAGAAAAGTGTGTTTTAGGAAAGAGACCAGAATATTAATATGATTTTTTTTAAATTAAAAATTACTTTTAATAATTAATTTTTAAAAGGTTAAAGAAAAAAATTAAATTTTTTTTAGAAAACATGGTTTTAAAAGAAAATGGATTTCCAACCGTAGAGAGAAATGAAGTCATGTTTTACTAAAACATTTTCTCAATAATTTTATGTGACAAAGAAGAGATAATTATACTATAACTTGAAAAATATCATGAATAAATAGGGGAGAATAAAATTAAATGTTTTATTAAAAAATGATAAAATAATTTCCTTCAATGTAAATCCTGAATAAAATGTGATTTTAAAGTAAAACCTTGCAAGGATCATAATATTGAATTGATAATCAATCCAATGAATCAATTATGTGTGTCAATAATAAACCACATAAAATAAGTGGAAATAAAAAATATATATAGTCAAAATTCATTTCATACATAATCTTAGAATATTAATGATAACGAGGAAGTATTATAACCCAATGAAAAATAATTGAGTCATGAAATTTCTTTACCGCATAATAATTTTATGTTTAAATCTCATTAGAATAAATAATTAAAATAGAAACTCAAAATAACATGAATAATGATTTATTCATGATATTAAATGGAAAATTTGAAGTTTATCCACCATATAATGGAAAATAGTTTCATAAAATTACAATATGCCTCAATGAAATGAAACAGAGGTGAAATTTATTACCTTACACTTCGTTATGGTTGAACACTATTCAACCTCCTGTATAATAATTTTAAGCATGTTATTAAATTATTACATAAAAATATTAATATTTATAATATCATATCTGAACTTTTTATAACATCATATGACCCATATTTTAATAATCTTTTATTATTTTCATTGGTACGGGTGCCAACTTCCCTGTTTCATCGAGTTTGTTTTGACATATTATTTTTTGTTCCTCTAATGTTGATCATGATTTCATCATCACTAGAATTAAAAACATTATGTATTTATCATATATATTCATTATATATTTATTTATAGTTATCTATAAAATTTTTTGATTGTAAATAAAATGCATCATTCATAGAGACGGTAAGTCATACACACACATGATTATTGTTTCCATTTTCTTTTCATATTGAAATAAAGAAATGTAAATTATATATATATATATATAATCATTAAATATCATAATCATTTTATATATATAACATATTTTTATTAAAACCATACATAATACATTCTATCAACGTGTGACCAAATTACACTGCTTCATGAGGAGGTAGTTTGCTGTACACGCGAGCGACGTTATCGTATTCCCAAAAATTAAAAGAATGATTGTATTTATAATATAATAATTTAAGAAGTGTAAAAACATATTAAATATCATATATATCATATATAAACTATAAATCCATCATTATTCCTAATCTTTAATGGAGGTAATGGATGAACGAATGACATCAGTTCGTGAGGCAGTAGTCCGCCATACACACAAACGATGATTGTGTATCTCATTTGATGGAAGTATGAGTAGTTTTAGGTTGTAAAATTAACATTAAAAAACCTAAGTGTATTTAAGATACATATGTTATTATATAATCATGATATAATAAGAATTTTATGAGGTGGAGAAGGAAATAATAAAAAAGTGTTCTTTGATAAACATTACCTCTTTATCAGGTAACTTATTTTGGTTTGTACCAAAATACTTCCATGGATTTATTTCTATAAAAAAATAATCCACTAATATTATGGTAATTATTTTGGGAGTTGATTTGGTCTGGTTTTGTATTATAAAAATTTCTTGAAAGGTGTGACGAAGTGATGTGAGTGAGGGCCTTTTTATAGCGGAGGAGTGACATTCTTGTAAATACCAAAAAGTAAACACTATTGGGTTATCACCCTTGTATCATGTGCATCCAATAATGACCAATTTTATATAAAATAGGTTATATGGTCGAAATATTTCCATCCAATAGGTTTTTACAAGTTCCTATGACATTTGGCCCCTTATGATTAAATTTTAGCCACTAAGTAAACTCATTTTTTTACCATAATCAATATAATTAATTTTAATTTCTTTAACTAATATTTATTAAGAAAACTAAGATTAAAATACTAAAAAAATATAAATTGTGATTATTCCAATTATTTATTAAATTTTTCCAAATTCAAATCATTAATTTGGTAGAAATTAATTTAATATTAATCTCGTAGATGGGACGAGGAAGCGGGTTTTAAAGTCAAAATATTAAAAAAATTACTATGTTTTTATATATTAATTAAATATAAAAATAATTAAAATGAACTAAATTGGAATAATGGATTAATGATGTTATTAATGTTACTTTAAATCCAATTTTAAATACAATTTATTATTATAAATCATTTATATGAAATGTCAGTTTTCAATTAAAATTCGGTTTTTTTCATTATTCGTCAAAAAATGAAACTTCTCAAAACAATCCCATAAATTCACCCTAATATAATTTTGACATTAAAATATAAAAAAAATTATTTTATAAAATAAAATTTATTTTAAAATCAAGAACATCATTAAAATATCACAAAGCTGCCTTTAGAAAAATACAGCTTTTTATACATAAAATTTGTTTTATTCTTATCTTATTCCTATGAAATATATTTGTTTAATTTAAAAACAATTTATTTAATATATAATATTAAAATTTCATTAATTTAATTATATAGTATTGATTAATTTAATTTATTATGATAAAATTTCTTTAGTGCATAATAGTAGTTTTTTTATAAAACATTTCCTTTATATTCAATTGATTTTTATATTCATTTATAATAAATTTGGTAACCAATAAATTCAACCATATACTTTCATAAGTTAGTTAATCCTATTCATAATCGCTAATTTAATATCCCGGGGAAAATTTCATTTAAAAAAATAATATTAATAGTATTTGGTAAAACTCAGTCTTGTATGTAACGTAATTTATCAAAAAATTCATTATTGAATGTAGAGAAAGCTAACATAGTGTTGTGTGAATTTCAAGATATATCAAAGATTTTATTTATTTAAAAAAGAAAATATATTATAAAATATCAGGTTGTTATATTCCCTTCCATGCATGGTGTTGTGTGTCATACACAATATTGAATAAAATGATATTCTTTTAGAATTTTCATGGTGTTATAAATTATCTACAATAATTTTATCATTACAAAATTGAATGATTTAAAATGAATCATACTAATGAATTTGCCTTTTAATTTATGAAATTTCATAAAATTAAAGGACATAAACACATTATAATTTATTTTATGCTCATAAATAATATTTTATTTGTTATGTTATTTATTTTATTCAATGAATTTTATATAATTTGTGGATCTAAAAGTTGTCCCATTCTCTAATATTAATTTCATCCTTATAGTGATTCCTTTAGTAATCTCATAAAAATTAATGATTTTTTTGATTTTTTTTAATTTAACCTCATTCAAGTTTAGATTCTTAACCATAGAGATAAAAACATAAAATTTTTCCAATAATATTCTTATGTGTTTCTTCAAAATAGTTTAACATCCATGAATTTCTCCATAGCTATGAATAGGGAGAAATTTTTTTCAACCACTAAAAAATTTAAAATATTGATTCATCCATAAAATTTCCTATATAATCAATATTAGTTTAAAATTTGTGAATTTTAGACTCAATTACCTTGTTATACCCTTCATGAACACCATATAATTATATTTATATATTTTTTCCATTTTTCAAACCATAATATATGTATGTTCATTCCCCAAGAGAGATGATAAAAAATAATTACAAGAACTTCTAGCATCATAAAAATTATTCTTATATATAACAGTAAATGATAATCCTTCTATAGGTGTATCAATTCCATTTTCTATGATTTCATACACATTCCATCATAATGAATGAACATGTGTAACGATCCTTTCATTCCATAAAAAATATTCTTCTATTACATATATATATATATATATATATTTGATAAAATTATGACACTTTATGGTAGAGTAATTAGTTGAAAATATATGAGAAATAGAAAAAAATCTCTAGACTCATGAAATAAAACCATAAAACTGATATTAATTGATGATCTTATAGTAAGAATATGAAACACGTATATGAGGGTGAATTAATACTAAAAAATGCTTCCAATTAAATAAATTGGAATCTCAATGTTAGTTAATCAAATCAAATAAACAATTAAGTCAATGAGTAGAGATAGTAAAACAAAAAAAATCATACAACCAAAAAATAGTTTTACAAGATTAAACATTTCTTTTATAGTGTCTTGTCCTTAGTGATCATCGAGTGGCATCCCACGTCTCATGTAATTTTTTCATTAATAAAAAAGTAGTAGGATGAAATAATATGATCCTACAAATGATTGATAAGAAATATAACATGAAAAACATCAATAATGTGTATAAGAAATCATAAATGATCTTCTTCTTAGTTCCTTAAGTGCCTTTGATAATCCAAAAATGTGTGAAAAATGTTCTCCATTCAAATCATACTTATTAATCCAAAGAATGATCTATTGAATATTTTGGTGTCTAATTATCTCTCTTACCCAAGTGAAACTCCAATCTTTTTTAATCTGAAAAATGCTGAAATTATGGAATGAATGTGGTTTTTTTTAACCTGGTCAAGAAAATATCTTAAAACCCTACTGAAAATTTCAATCCTCCAAAAAATAGAAGGTGATCTCTTTGGAATATTTATATATTCTTTAGAATAAAAATATCATATCCCCCAACATATGAAGTTATTTTTTCTTAAATGTACAAAAAACACTATCAAGTACTATGATCACCAAACCATGTTCAATTTACCTCCAAAATTATGAAAGAGACAATTAAATTATAAAAAAGTTCCTCCATGTAGTGGAGAAGGAATTCATTATTCTTCTTTAGAAAAATTATTTTACCCAATTTAATGGCCATGATTATTTTAATGGTGTTATAATATGGTTTCTAGAGATACCATTTGGTTTAACATCATGTGGAATAATGTGATTTCTTCCTTTCAACTAAAAGATCCATGGTTTAAACCATGTATATTTTTTTGACCCATCTATAATTCATTTTTTTATTTATAAAGGTCATTTTTTTGACTCGTACTATAAAATGGTTTTTGTGTGAACAAGATTACTTTAAGGAATTATTAATAACCATGATGTAGACTTATCCAACCAGGTCATGGTTTCCACCATCCATGAATTTCATTATTCCTTTGAAACTTATTAAATATTTATGAACTAAAATAATTCTCAAACATACATACAGAAATTTAAATATTAAATAAAAGAATCTAACAAATTTCTATATCTTGATTTAATAACTCAATAAATCATTCGTTATATAATTTGAATGTTATAGTTATTTAATAACTAAATTATTGGATAGATTAGTATTTCTAATAACACTCCAATTCTTCATTTTAGGAATTATACTTCATAGACTAAGTCTCAATGAGTGATCATCAATATCCACAATGAGTCCAGTATTCTCGTTGAGGGTCTTGAATTTTTAAATAATTTTAATTTTAAAACTCTAAGATTCATTTATTATAACACATATTTATAATTTTTCACAAATTTAATATATATATATATATATATATTATAAGGACTCGATGTTAGAATGTTTCCAGAGAAAGAGAAAAGATATCTATTTAGAGGGATGAGATATTAAATCATAGTATTAGTTGTGTTAGACATGAATACAAATTTATGTATATAATATAAATTCTATGGTCCACAACATAGTAATATGTTGTATAAAGAGTAGTTATATTTTTAGAAATGTGTATTTCAAATATGGTGGATATGGTTTTTTATTCACTGTACATAGATATTGATGCTCTAGTGGTGCAATTATAGGCATAGATAGAAGAAAATTAAAAAAACATAAATTGTTATAAAACAATATAGTGATATTATAATAGTAGTGTGTTTAGATTCATAACATGATTGACGGTTCCTATGATTCGATGGTGAAAGTTTGAAGTAAAAAAATAATTATTCTACACTAATTTAATTATTAATTTCATTCTTCTGTTAGTTTTTTGTAGTCCCTAAACATGTCTATTGTTCATTTACATGAATAATTAGGGCAATAGAAAAATAATGTAGTAGACAGATGAGATTTCTTAATGAATAATACATACTCCTTTTCATTATCATCATATATATCTGATTAAATTTTAATATTTCATAAATTTTAATTCATTTTAAAATTATACCAATTTCTTATATGTATCGATAAACTAGAGGTGCATTCATTATTCAATGTTCTAAAAATCATTATTAATTATTTTTACTGAATATTATTCATTTTAGAGAATTTAATGAGTTTAAAAAATTAAAAATGGAAAATTAAGCATGAAATAATCTAAAATGAAAATTTAGTGATGTTATCAATAGAACATCATGAAAAATGAACCTCTTTTAATTTTTCATACCAATAAATAATGAAAAAACTCCATTATCAAGGTTCTCAAAAGAATATAAATTATGTTATAATGGATATTATATATTTTAAATATTATAATATCCCAATTTGATAAAAATGACATAATTAAAAAAAATGTCTTCAAAGACCATAAAAATGAACCCTATGTTATTTTCATCCTAAAAAATGAAGAATGTGGGAAACTTAATCCCTATCTAATTTAATGTTTTAAAAAAAAATTGGATTAATTTTCATTTGAAACTTTTAAACTATATTGAAATGAAAAAATGGAACAAAAAGGAATATTTTTTATGGAAATGAATGAAAATGGAATCTAAATAATTTTTAACTTATTGGAATGAAATACATGCATATAAAATTCATTTGTTTCCTCAATCTAGTTTACATGTTTGTTAGGTATTAATAAATGTCAAACGGACCTAAGAACATATAATTGATTTAAAAAATATTATTTTTTAATAATAATTTTTTTTAATGATTTAAATGTAATTTATAATGTGTAGTAACAAAAAAATATGAATTATATTCCCAAGGTTGTAATGTTTGGAAGTAACTCTTAAGGATTAATATTCAATGTATGTTATAAACACTCTTAAAATGATAATTAAATAAATGGAGGATCATTTTTCTTGAATATTAATTAAATATAAATCATTGTGATATTTGAACTATATGAATAAACCTATCTTGAAATTGGTTCTTCTGGATATTAGAATGATAAATAATATATTTTAAGGACTGGTAGCTTTTTCATTTTGTGAAAATCCTAAAATGATTCAAAATGATAGATTGAGGATTTTTGTCACAAAAAAACAAAACAAAATGTATTCCATTTATGAACATTAAAAATGAATTTGAAATGAATCAATTTCCTTGGGTGATTAAGGCCACCACCAATCATTATTTATTTATTTTATAAATTAGAGTACAAGGTAAGAACAGAGAAAAATAGAAAAAAGGAGGTCAAGAGATCATGGGGGTCTGAAGTAATAAAGATCAAGGGCTTCTGCTCGAACAAGCTTGACTCATTTGGGGGGAGACCTTAGAAATAAGAAATATACACACCATGAATCACATTGGAATCAAGAAAATTAGCAACAACATTCCCTTTGTTCAATGAATGAGAAACATCCATGCAGTTGTTCAATAACCCCTTGCACCTTCAAATGATATATTCAATAGAACAAGGGGTGGCACAAAGGCCACCCAAAAAATTGTAAACAATAAGAGAATCAGTTTCAATAAAGGAAAGGTGGATATTATTCTGGCTACACGGTATAAGAACAGTGACAATTTATTGTTCCTTTGCTTGAAGGGAATCAACTATACAAAGAAAGCACAGAAATCCAGGACCATAGAGCCCCTTGTCTCCAAGACCACCCCATTACCCCACGTAAGACCCATGTTTCATGAATTTATATGTTCATCTTGAGGCCCACATAATGAGGGTACAAGCATATTCATCTCCCCAACATAGTATTATGAGCATTGCTAGGAGTGGAGGTGTCAGTAAGAAGAGGCCTAATAGAGGGGACTGCTTCACAAGCCTTGTAGAGTTGAACTAAATCAATCAATAAATTCCTAGATTTGAATATAAGCCATGTTCTTGTACCTGGGATTCCCTTATGCTAGGATTCATTCCTATCTTTTTAGATACACCAGCAACCTGCAACAATGATGAGAACACATACCCTTTTCTCAGGTCCACGAATCCCCACCCCCTAGAATGACTGACTGGTGAAGGTCATACTCAAGTCCTCTTTAGAAGACCATCCAGTGAAACCATCAAACTTGTGCCACACCAATCTCACCCATTAAAATTCAACAAATAGATGATTGGTGTTTTCAGTTTTTGGCTCCCTACAGAATTGGCACTTTGAATTGAGACCCACACCTAGTTGTTTGATAATATCCTTGATAGGAAGTGAATTGTTCTAAACCCTCTAAACCAGAAAAGTAAACTTCATTGGGATATCTTTACGCTAGATAACTTCATCACATTCATTACGGAAATGATCTACCATTTGTATTTTAGGGAATTATTTTGTTGAGAAGACACCTGAGCAGGGTCTCATGAAGACACATTTGTCTGGGTAGGAGTTCAGCACTATGTAATCAAATATGGTCCATTGTTCCTTTTCCAAAATAGCATAAATGGAGTCTTGATGAGCACTTTATTTCCTAATGATGACGTTTAGGGTAGTACATCTAGAAAACCCAAGCCTTGTTCTCACCTAGTTATATTTCCAGAGATCTATGTCTCCTATGCTCATGATCCATCGAGTGTGCTAGTGGAGATCCAATAAATAATGCTAGATCATAAACTAGGTAGAAGAAAGTTTACCTCTCTGAATGCCTGTGACAATCGCATTCCTGTCATGCATGATCTTTCCCAAGAGAGTCTTCCCTTGAATTACCTCCCATGCCAACTTATCATGGAGACCATTCATTGTTCGTGATAAACATCTAACATTGATCCCACCCTCAGATAGATGTCTTGTTATCCTATCACAAGATTCCTAGTGGTTAGTACCTTCCAATTGTGCATCCCATAAGAATGAAGCCATAATATTCTCCATTCAGGAGATGACCTCAAGACCTCGATCGAGGAAAGTGTTGGAGTTGGTGGTCTAGAACCAACTACTTTGTACTTTATTCATTAATAAAAGCCTTATCACATCTTGATTTTTCTTCTGTGTGGAAATGCATGTGATAATGTCCTAAGGACAACTGTTGGATTAAAGGGTCATAGCGGATCCCTACTATGATGAGAACCCGGAAGTGCCATAACACTGTTCTTGAATATATGTTTTATGGCCGAATGATATTATTTGAGGGACAAAAATAATACAGGTCATTAGGGGTGAGGACTCATAAAACTTTGAGGCACCTTCTCATGGTGTGTGCCCTTGGTAATATCCAGGAGGATATTATGAGAACGAGACCCGCCAGTAGGAAATCCACATTTCATAGTGTCATTGGATGTTCCTATCTGCGGACGTGTGTATTGGTCCTTAGACTTTAAGATTATTATTAATGGGTATTACAACTCGCACACTTAGATGTATTGATGAAAACTGTGACGACACACTGTTCGCAGTGAGGTAGGATACGTTGGGTGCATCATGAGTAACACTGCATTAATAGATAATGCGAGAAAGGATTTGTCCCTTCTGTTCCATAACGGAAGTAGATATCTCAGGGCCTTTGATGGAATTGATATAGCCTAAATAAATCCATGGCCATGGTAAGGTATGGGCAAGTTCAGTTCCAGGAAGTCAAAGAAAGAATAATCGAGCACATGGGTTTATGGCACTAGCATGCAACCCGTTTGATTAGAGATATCAAGACAAAGGGATTATATTACACGGTAAGCATTCGTAGGAGGTTACATGTCATTGCAGCGTTAACTTCTTTCTCTATAGGTGCCTTGGCGTGTTGTTAGATGCTAACCTTGGAATTTAGGCAGGCTCTACCTAATGCCACTAAGAAAGAGGCCTAGAGGGTCACACACTAAGTGTGTCCATGTATCTCAGTTAAATATTAATTTAACAAGTTAAATAAATATTATTCCCGACTGTGGTTTAATAATTATTTAAGGATGTCTGATCGCATTTATTTCAACACTAGTTATTCGAGAGAATATATTGTGGGTGAAATAATATATTTATTAGCGAGTAATGCAGTTACATTTATTTAAGAAATAAATATCCATTACTCAAGGTCTAATAAATGTGGTGGAGAAAAATGGAAAATAAAAGTACACATCGTGTATATTAAATATACACGCCGTGTAGTTTTATTGAAAACAAGTACACGTCGTGTATTAATTATTACACGCCGTATAGTTTTCCAGTCGGGATTTTGAGGATATAATATTGTTTTATTAAATGATATTAATTATAATCAGCGTGGGTTCATGTCAAGGAATTAATAATTTAACATGGGGTTTCAATAAGAGTTAATGAAATAAATAAAATGCGTAACACGTTTATTTATTGTCATAACTCTATTAACCTCAAACCCGATTATAAATATCCTCACAACCCCAACACTTTTGTAGAGCCATTTTTGTGCACAACAGATTTGGAAATACTCTCAAGCCAAGAGATAATTCCCTTTTCACCAAGAACGCCCTCAAGTTACAAGAGTGAGATCCTCCACCAGATCAAGGCGGTCGAAGGCGGACATCGCAAGCGAAGGTTCTTCTGCGCTAGCACCTGGAGATCCCTTCGGTGACATCCAGAGATACGTGAAGCACGTGTGGATCACAACTAGAGGAATCCTATACTTGTATTCTACGACGCAACGACGGATCACGGGATCATGACCAGAGACATCGACGAAGAAATAATTCCACCGAGGTAATTCTTGTGAATTAATTAAATTAATTATAACCAATATATGATGATCCTATCTCAATGCTTCTGGGACTCTTCTTTTCTTTTTCGTTATTCATTCCATTCCAAAGATCCGGTGTTTTATATCGTGACGGATCTCGGAATGAACGTTGTTTAACGCTAAAATTAAAGTTGGGAAAACCCACCAACGCGCTTCTGCTGCGCCTGGAACCTACAAGTGGTATCAGAGCGGTCATATCATTGATTATAATTATTTAGTTTTTCATTGGTGATTTACGCATTTAATAATTTAGTTATTTCAATTCATGTTTAATCGTTCTGGAAATCTGAATCTCAAGATTTGTTCCTCCTCCCTCGTTTCTCGTTCACCTCACAGAAACGAATTTTTCTTTTAATTTTGATTAAAATAAAATAGAGGAACTCATCCGGAGGAGCCAAACGTTTCTGGCCGTACAACACTAAAATATACAGAGTGTATTCGGAAGTACATGTCATGTAGTCTAGGTTCAATGCATTGAATGATCTTCCAAATCAGGTCGTGTATTGGATTCTTTCTAAGAATTTAAGACACCGTGTGTTGACCAGAAACAGGTGGCACACGGCTTTCGGATTACACGTTGTGTGGTCCAATGAACACGACGTGTAGTCCCTTCGGGTTAGGGTTGGGCCGTGTACCCCGCACATGGCTTGCCTGGCTAGAAAACGTGTAACGCGGAAACTACAAGGTATGTGTCCCACAGAACACGCCGTGTACTCCGAAAAATTTCCAAAGTACATAAACACGCCATGTCCCCGGGCATGTACTTCGGATGGACGGTGAAGAAAAGTACACGTCGTGTAGTCAGAACTACATGTCGTGTACTCACCCAAATTACACAGATTTATTAAAATTTATTATTATATTATACAAACCCTTGAGACGTATACCATGGTGCAGGCGTAAAGCTGAGGCACAACACGTGATAGGTGTTTTATATATATATGTTTAATTTAACATCTGTGTAATGAACGATAATTCACCGGGTTGCCTCTAAGGTACAAGTTACGTACAAGGATAATTTTAAATGAATTTATTTGTTTAAAATTATGATGAGAATCTCAAGGAAGTACAGAAAAGGGTTTAATATAAAAGGATTGATTAATTAAAGATAATTAATTGATTCGAGTGTGATTTATCTTAAACAAGAACGATTAAAGAATTGAATGCTAGTTTTATTTATGCGTAAATATCGTTGCTTGTATGGATGATCATGAGCTAGACCGAGACCTTTGTATATGAATGGTTTCTTTTTATTTATTTAAATTAAATTTGTTGGCATGTGAGCCATCTCCTCATTAATATGTAGGGTCTACGCGCCCAAGGATTCTTTTATGTAAAAACCCCTTTTACCCCTCACCTGTGTGTGAGATAAATGCATATGTAATGGATAGAGATCCCAAGCTAGTGGAGGCAGCTCAAGTCAGGAGCCAAGGTGAAACCAATCCAAGGAGATACAAAGGTGGACAGGTGGAAAGCTGTAAACACAAACCCGAAAGGTTCAAGGTGTTTTTCCCCTAGGTCTTGGGTTAGTTTATCAACTGCTAGATAAACTAACCAATAGAAAAACTCATGATCATACCATTTATTTTATTTCTGTCAGTTGCATGGTTTATTTATTGTGGGTGTGTTGTCACGATCACACAATTAATGAATTAAACGAGCATGCAAGATGGAACTAAAATAAAAATCAGCTTATATGTAAATATTATCTTAGACATGGTTAATCACTTAAGTATATCCCACTTAATATTAACAAGCATGTAATCAAAGATAATAAAATGGAAATTTATGTATAAGGATAAAATCCCTCAAAAGAAATATTAAGTCGGTATAGCCTTCCATAATCTTGGTTAGAATCGAACCATAGTTCAAAGTGTTTGACCAACCCTAGTTGGGTTACTTTCAATTATCGGGGAATTATAATTCAAGGTTTTGGGTTGACTTGACTTGGTTCGCATCAAGGGTTTACTACCATAGAAGGACTTGGTGTGACCAAGAGGCAAAGGTTGAGGAAATCCAAAATAAAAGGATTTCAGGATCGGGGAGTCCACTCAGCGGATCAAGGAGCTGCGAGTTAATGCAGTTGGCATTTGGAATGTCTACCTAAAACCCTTCAAGTTGCTTGACCAACCCTAGTTGTGGTAATGTGAAGGGCAATATGGATCCTTGCCACTAGAATATTTAGGCAACAGAATATTCCAAAATCAATGGTGAGGGCTATTGGATTTTGATAAAATAGTGGGAGACTAATAAGTATTAATTTATTTATTTGTATTAGTTTTGTAATAAAGTACTAAACCTTTGTTCATCTTAATTTGTAGAAACGACAAGAAAATAACTTCAAACATATCATTGTGAACCATACTCGAGAAGGAAAACCTTCTCACCGGCACCAATTTTCAAGAGTGGCAGAGGCGTTTACGCGTTATTCATCACCACAAGAGAAAATTGTATGTGCTGGAAGAGCCTGTTCCAGTTGCACCTAGATCAGAACTTCTACCCTTAACTCACCAGGTAGATAAGGACATGAGGCGTGACAAACCTACAGTCCTTATGGTGAACAAGAAAAGTAAGGACAAGGCAAAGGGGCCAAAGACTTATAAACAGTCTGAAGCCCCCAAGCACCGTCCCTCCAAGAAGGGGAAGATCCAGAGGCAGGGCAAGGAACAGGAGGCAATGTGTTTTGCATGTGGCAAGTAAGGCCACTGGAAGAGGAACTTCACCCAGAAGCGTCGGGACGCTAATGGTGCATTCGTTATCGAGTGTAATCTTTATATTTCTACACATTGGGTATTAGATATAGCTTGTGGGGCTCACATCTGTATTCAAATGCAAGAACCAAGTAGATTTAGAAAGATTTCCAGAGGAGAGGTGGATCTTCGAGCTGCCAATGGCGCAAGGCTGGCTGCGTTGGCTATTGGCGACTACCACCTCTCATTGCCAACTGGGATGATCTTGGTTTTACATAACTGTTATTATGTGCCTAGTGTTACAAAAAACATAATTTATGTATCTTGTTTGGATATGGATGGATTTATTTTCAAGTTTGGAAATAAGGGTTGTCTCTTTTATAAGAACAATGTATGTTATGGCATGGCACATTTAAATAATGGTTTGTATGTATTAAATTACGAAAACCAAGTGTTGGCAATCAATAATGAAACAAACTCACATGAATCATACATCACCCAATTGTGGCATCACTGTCTCGGTCATGTAAACGAGAAGTGCTTGACAAAGCTCTGCCAAGATGGCTATTTAGACTCTACTGAGCTAAAACCACTTGATAGATGTCACGCTTGTTTACAAGGTAAAATGACCAAGCCGCCTTTTGGTGGACAGGTTGAAAGGGACATAGAGCTTCTAGGATTGGTACACACGGATGTATGTGAACCATTTCCAGTAGAAGCTAGAGGTGGATATTCTTACTTCATTACTTTTACTGATGATTTGAGTAGATACAGATTTGTCTATTTAATGAGGTATAAGTCAGAAGCCTTAGAGAAATTTAAGGAATTCAAGAATGAAGTAGAGAATCGTCTTGGTAAGAAGATAAAGAATTTTCGATCGGATTGAGGTGGAGAATATTTGAACCAAGAGTTCATCGATATTCTACGAGAGTCTGGGATTCTATCTCAGCTCACTCCTCCTTATACACCACAGTGGAATGGTGTTAGTGAAAGGAGGAACCGCACCTTGTTGGACATGGTGAGGTCGATGATGAGTCATGCGGATCTTCCATTATCCTTTTGGGGATATGCATTACAAACTGCAGCATACACATTAAACCGAGTACCAACTAAGGCAGCAAATGGAATTCCCTCTGAGTTGTGGAGTGGAAAGAAACCCATTTTGTTGCATACACATGTATGGGGATGCGAGGTGTTTTTTAAGGCCTTCTCAGGCAACAAACTAGCACCCCGAGGCACGAAGTGTATCTTTATAGGATATCCCAAGGAAACGAAAGGATATTACCTATATAACCCTCAAGACAAGAAAGTGATTGTCGCCATACAAGCCATCTTTCTTGAGAGGGAGCACATCCTCAAGAAGGATAGTGGGAGCAAGATTGACTTCGACGAAGTTGATGCTCAAGATACACAAGAGTTGGTACAGAAACAAGTTCCACAGGTCCCTGTGGAGGAGGTTCCAGAAACACAAGTACTGCGTAGGAGCTCAAGAGAGGTAAGGGAACCAGAGAGATTTGGTTTCCTAGTCACCAAGGATGGTGAATCATTATTGTTGGACAATGATGAGCCTCTCTCCTACAAGGAAGCAGTAGAAAGCTCAGAAGCTACAAGATGGCTAGAAGCTATGAATTCTGAGATGGATTCCATGTATCAGAACCAAGTCTGGGTTCTGGTCGATGAGCCAGTTGGTGTAAAGTCTGTTGGATGAAAATGGGTATTCAAGAGAAAACTGGACATGGAAGGTCAAGTTAGCACCTATAAAGCAAGGCTAGTGGCTAAAGGATTCAGACAACGTCAAGGAATTGACTATGATGAAACCTTCTCACCAGTTGCCATGTTTAAATCTATAAGAATCATACTTGCCATAACAGCTTACTATGACTATGAGATTTGGCAAATGGATGTCAAAACAGCATTCCTTAATGGGAACCTTCAGGAAGATGTCTATATGACATAACCAGAAGGGTTTGTGACACCAGGTGAAGCCAAACAGGTTTGCAAGTTGTAGAAATCTATTTATGGATTGAAGCAAGCATCCAGGTCATGGAACATTCGATTTGATGAAGCCATAACGGAATTTGGTTTCATTAAGAATGAATGTGAGCCATGTGTTTATAAGCGGTTTAATGGGAATGTGATCGTTATCCTAGTAGTATATGTTGACGATATATTACTTATAGGAAACGATGTACCAGTCTTACAGTCAGTTAAGGACTGGTTGAACAAGTGTTTCTCCATGAAGGACTTAGGAGAAGCAGCCTACATTCTAGGGATCAAGATCATTCATGATAGATCCAAGAGGCTGCTTGGACTAAGTCAGGGTACATACATTGACCAGATACTAAAGAGATTTAGTATGGAACAATCCAAGAGGGGATTGGTTCCAGTGTCACATGAACTACATCTTTCTAAGAAAATGTGTCCACAGACACAACAAGAGAAAGATAGAATGAGTAATATCTCATACGCTTCGGCTATAAGATCCATCATGTATGTCATGTTATGTACCAGGCTTGATGTTGCCTATGCACTGAGCATGGTAAGCAGATATCAAGCAGATCCAGGAGAACAGCATTGGATTGCTGTTAAGACGATCCTTAAGTATCTGAGAAGAATTAAGGATATGTTCCTGGTGTATGGAGGAGATGAGGAGCTTGTCATCAGAGGGTATGTTGATGCTGGTTTTCAGACAGATCAGAATGATTTGAAGTTGTAATCTGGTTATGTTTTATGTCTCAATGGAGGAGCTGTGAGCTGGAAGAGTTCAAAGCAGCCAGTTGTCACCGATTCTACAACAGAGTCCGAACATATAGTGGCTTCTGATGCAGCCAAGGAAGCCGTCTGGATTCAGAACTTTGTCCAGGAGCTTGATGTGGTTCCTAGCAGTAAAGATCTCATTACATTGTATTGTGATAATACTACAGCGGTGGCTCTTGCAAAAGAATCAAGGTCACATCAACGAACAAAACACATACTCCGGAAGTATCACCTCTTGAGGGATTTCTATCAGAGGGGTGAAGTTGGTGTGAGCAGAGTGTCCACGGAAGAGAACGTGGCGGACCCCATGACTAAAGCCCTATCTCAGAAGAAGCATGAATATCATGTGAGAGCTAGCGGGTTAAAGGTTGTTAGCAGTTGGCTCTAGTCCAAGTGTGAGTCTGTTGGAGTTGGTGGTCTAGAACCAACTACTTTGTACTTTATTCATTAATAAAAGTCTTATCACATCTTGATTGTTCTTCTGCGTGACAATACATGTGATAATGTCCTAAGGACAGCTGTTGCATTAAAGGCTCATAGCGGATCTCTGCTATGATGAGAACCCGGAAGTGCCATAACACTGTTCTTGAATATATGTTCTATGACCGGATGATATTATTTGAGGGACATAAATAATACAGGTCATTAGGGGTGAGGACTCATAAAACTTTGAGGCACCTTCTCATGGTGTGCGCCCTTTGTAATATCCAGGAGGATATTATGAGAACGAGACCCGCCAGTAGGAAATCCACATTTCATAGTGTCATTGGATGTTCCTATCTGCGGACGTGTGTATTGGTCCTTAGACTTTAAGATTATTATTAATGGGTATTACAACTCACGCACTTAGATGTATTGACGAAAACTGTGACGACACACTATTCACAGCGAGGTAGGATACGTTGGGTGCGTCACGAGTAATACTGCATTAATAGATAATGCGAGAAAGGATTTGTCCCTTCTGTTCCATAATGGAAGTAGATATCTCAGGCCCTTTGATGGAATTGATATAGCCTAAATAAATCCATGGCCATGGTAAGATATGAGCGAGTTTAATTCCGGGAAGTCAAAGAAAGAATAATCGAGCACATGGGTTGATGATACTAGCATGCAACCCGCTTGATTAGAGATATCAAGACAAAGGGATTATATTACACGGTAAGCATTCGTAGGAGGTGACACGTCATTGCGGCGTTAACTTCTTTCTCTATGGGTGTCTTGGCGTGTTGCTAGACGCTAACCTTGGACTTTAGGCAGACTCTTCCTAATGCCACTGAGAAAGAGGCCTAGAGGGTCACACACTAAGTGTGTCCATGTATCTCAGTTAAATATTAATTTAACAAGTTAAATAAATATTATTCCTGACTGTGGTTTAATAATTATTTAAGGATGCCTGATCGCATTTATTTTGATACTAGTTATTCGAGAAAATATATTGTGGGCGAAATAATATATTTATCAGCGAGTAATGCAGTTACATTTATTTAAGAAATAAATATCTATTACTAAAGGTCTAATAAATGTGGTGGAGAAAAATGGAAAATAAAAGTACACGCCGTGTATATTAAATATACACGCCATGTAGTTTTCCAATCCGGATTTTGAGGATATAATATTGTTTTATTAAATGATATTAATTATAATCAGCGTGGGCGCATTTCAAGGAATTAATAATTCGACATGGGGTTTCAATAATAGTTAATGAAATAAATAAAACGCATAACACGTTTATTTATTGTCATAACTATATTAACCTCAAACCCGATTATAAATATCCTCACAACCCCAACACTTTTGTAGAGTCATTGTTGTGCACAACGGATTTGGAAATACTCTCAAGCCAAGAGAGAATTCCCTTTCCACCAAGAACGTCATCAAGTTACGAGAGCGAGATCCTCCACCGGATCAAGGCGGTCGAAGGCGGACATCGCAAGCGAAGGTTCTTCCGCGCTAGCACCCGGAGATCCCTTCGGCGACGTCCAGAGATACGCGGAGCACATGTGGATCACCGCTAGAGGAATCCTATACTTGGATTCTACGACGCAACGACGGATCACATGATCGTGACCGGAGACATCGACGAAGAAAAAATCTCACCGAGGTAATTCTTGTGAATTAATTAAATTAATTATAACCAACATATGATGATCCTATCTCAATGGTTCCGGGACTCTTCTTTTCTTTTTTGTTCTTCGTTCCATTCCGAAGATCCGGCGTTTTATATCGTGACGGATCTCAGAATGAACGTTGTTTAGCGCTAAAATTAAAGTTGGGCAAACCCACCAACGCGCTTCCACTGCGCCCGGAACCTACAGAAATGATGTGCATTGGAATAGATGAGAGCACACTGTTGATCGGTTTTATTCTTCCTCCAAACGGAAAAAGGATTTTTCCAAATCATGATTTATCCTATTATTTTATCAACCACCTTATCAAAGTGATGGATGTAGTGCTTTCTTGGTGATACTTGAGCACCCTAATATTCCATGGGGAAGGTTCCACTTCACATACCCAAGCTGCTTTCCAAGGATACATACCTCCTCTATGAACATCCGCTCGAGATGAAGATACTACTATTGCCCCTCTTAATCACTTGACCACTCCATTTGCAGTAGTCCTCTAGTATATCATTAATTCCCCTGGGGGATCTATTACTGCTATTCACAAACACAACTATGTCATATGCAAACGTAAGGTTAGATATACCATAAGAGTGGTACCTGGAATGATAAAGAACGATGCTTTTTGACACAATGCCTTTATTGATACATTGACTTAGAGAGTCCTGGGTAAGAATGAATACAGTGGGGAACATCGAGTCTTCTTTCCTTAGTCCACGAACATTCTTGAAAGAACCATATTATTTATCCTTGAAAGAAGTAGATATCCAGGTGGAATTGAAGTATTAGAATAGGAGATCTATCAGTGATGTGACATTAATTTACATGTCTTTCAACATCTATTTTGTTAAATATTGCATTCTTTTAGTGTTTAATTGTGTATTTTGGTGACAATTTTAGTGTTAATATTTTTTTACTATCTAATATTAAATTATTGATTAATCTAATATAAATGCTAAAATTAATGAGTGTTTTATTCCCTATTTTTTTAATTTTTTTATTTCATTATTAGTTTTTGTAAAATATTAATTTTAAGCTTTATGATTTAATCTTTATGCGTGCTTAAATTTTTTGTACGTATCTTGTTTGCGAAATTTTAATTTGGGTTGCTAAATTGTTCATTTTTTTAATTTTTTTGTAGTGCTGGTGGACCACTGAATCATAAAATTATCAGTCCGTGCAAGATATTTTGTGCATTGAGGATCTAGAGATTATTTTTATAGAGCAGTGAGTAAGTAAAAAATCCTCCTGAAACTAGAAGTCAAGTTCGGATGATGACACATGCGTCGATGAATCCAGATTTGTTGTTGAACCTTCATCACTGTACCGATGGAAACCGGTTTACTGATTGTGTGCTGCAGAAGATCGAGCGAAGTCTACCAATACCGAAGCTGGAACAACATCTTGTTGTCCACCAATCCTTCAATCGCAGATGAAACAAAGGCAGATCTAGTGTTACGACATCATCTTGAAGAAGAAATCCGCACCGACGGTGACCGAAAAAGAACACTACTGTTGAATCAAAGCAGTGCTTCGCGGAATTGGTGTGGTAGACGATTTCAGTGTCGATTGATCTCGACAAATCTGAATCAAGGATGAAGATTTTCAGAATTCAATCAAAGAAGGAAGAACTACTCACTGCATCGAATCTGTGCAATCCCAAGCAGTGAATATGATTCAAGGTTGAGGTTCAGCCAAATATGGGTTTTCACCTATCATAATGGCATGAAGAGGGATCTGATCGAACTAATGCTTCTGAGTCATGTTCATGGTTTTCAAAAGAAAAGTCGAAATAAGGATGATTATGTGTTATGAATTCAGAATTGTTACGGTTATTGGGTGTTCTCAATATATGAACGGGATGGTTGATAATGGTTCGAGGTTGTGCCAAAAGGAGATAAAATGCATCAAGCTTGGGCTGAGTTAAAGTGTTCTCAATTTAGATTTGAGCTATTGTGGTAATGAGTTTCTTGTTTTCTGGTTTCTTTGATTTCTGTTTGCATGTTTTTTCTATCGAGAAGGGTTGCAGATATCCTCCATTGTTGTGACTACTGTACCGAAAAAATGGGATGCTGATATGTCCCAAAAAGTTCCACGATGAAAAATGGAACTGGCTTAGGGCTAGTGGAGAGTTGGTGACGTTTTGGGAATAGTTGTGTCAGATAAAGAATTAATTTCCAGATATTGTGGAAGAGTTATTAAAGTGACAGAACAGTGACATAAGACCTGAGAAAAATAATACTTCATTTGATGACCAATTGGTGGGCAGAGCAATTTTAGTCGGTTCTTTAAACGAAAATATAACAGGGGGGATTTAACGAACACAAAAAAGAGACTCCATCATTTGTCTCAGACATACATTTTTTAAAGCGCGAACGGGAGACCAAAGGAGAGAACCAAGCAACAGAGCGACGATGGGAGATGGAGGAAGATAACCTCAACAGATAAGATTCTATTTCTCCTTTCTATTTCTTCTTAACTCTATTGTTATAAATTCTTTTAAAATTGCAGTTTCAAATATGTTTTGTGGCTAAATGTTTTAAGGGAATGAGATTGATCTGGAAAAAATTATACCTTCTCATATATAGTTCCTTCTTTCTATATTGCTGCACTCTTAATTAATGTTTGAAGATTTCATATATTTCCTTCTTTGAAAGTCAATAAAATTTCCTTTGATTTAATTCATTGAAGAATTGCTTCAACCTTTTCAGTCTTCTTATGAAATGTTTTTTTTGAGCAAGTAGCACAACAAAATTAATTGACAAATTAATTTTTTGAAAACTGTTAATATTTTCATGAATGGTAAATTCCATAGTTGAAAGAATATGGAATTTATTCATTCATAGGTTGACTTTCCGACTTGGTTTGTTACTTCTCAAATTTACAGTTCTAGTGGAAATTCTGTGCATGAGTAAGGAACATTTAATCTTCCAGTCAAACAAGTTCCATATCTTTATCCTGTTGCATACCCCATTCTGTCTTTTTTCTTGGAAATTGTTTCTTCTATTTCTGATATACTGCTACTGCTTGAATTCCTGAATATATTGATTGATTTCTTCTTCGTTTTATTATCATTTTCTTGGTCCGAATGCTTAAACTGCATTCTCTGAGGTTCAACACCCCACACACAACTATACTAATTTTTAATAAGGTTTATAAATAGATAATTTGATGTGTTATCAATGACAATGCGGTTAAATTTTGACACCGTTGCTGAGTAATGCATGTGTGACCAAGCGATGATAAAAAAATTAATCAATCTATAAAAAAAATTTCAATAAAAACATCTGTCAGAAAAATGTATACAGCCTTAATTTTTTTTTTTAAAACTGAAACTTGCTGACAATTTATTCTTGAATCTGGGAGTTAATGCACACTAGCTCAGGGTCTGAAAAATTAAAACCTCTAATCTCTGAAATAAACATTCACTTGTTAGCAATTAAAAATAAAAACAAATAAAAAATGAAAGAAAACATGGATAATCTAAACAATACTCAAAAGCCAAAATCTGAATCTGTGACCTCTTAGGAATGAGCTGGAAGAGAGATAGATTCTTATGGAGTTTCAGGTGCCATACGTTTCTATTAGTCTATTGAGCATTAGGCACACTCTAGGGATCAAAATTATGAGATCAAACAATCTTATCTTTCCATGTTACCATCTTAAAATGGTCTTCCTAATGAAGACTCATTAGACTTCATTATAGATTTCTAATGTGTGGTGCAGCAAGATCCTTTAAGAGGGTTGAGTGAGGAACAGTTAAAGCTTAGAGATTTCCATTTCGTTTTAAAGGGAAATTCCAGGTCTTGGTTTCAGCAACTTCATGGGGAAATTTTTGACACAAGGGATCAGCTGTTTAATGATTTTGTGATGAAATTTTATCCATGAAGAATGACTACTAAAATTAGGCATAAGATTACAGGATTTTTACAAGATGTGGGTGAGTTATTCCATGAAGCATGAGAAAGATTTAGGGGTCATCTTAGATTGTTTCTGAATCATCAGTGTACTCCACAGTTTCTTATGGATACAATAGTCTCACCCCTTATCACCAAACAGTAGTTGATCAATTTTTTGGAGGAGATTTTAGCAATAGGACTGCTGGAGAATTGAAACAAATATTCAATATACTTGATCAAACTTCTCATTATCAGTGTTCTAGGAGAAGAATAATAGTTATAAAAGAGAATAATAATGTTCATCATATTGAAGTCAATTTTGCTATATATTTTAATGAAAATGATCAAAACACACATATGGAGCAATGCCACCATTGTGGTATGTATGGCCATTCCAACACTTGCTGCCTGAACTTCGATATGCCCACCCCACAACATGAGAATGCAAATTTTGTTGCTTACGCACCTATGTTACAACAAAGGGATGATCATTTTTCTAATAATTACAATCAAGATTATAGAAATCATCCCAAACATTCATGGAAGGAGCATGGGGTTTTAAGACCTGCTGTACCCCTGGTTTTCAACAACCAAGACAAAAATTCTAAAATCAACCAAGGGTAGAACCATCTAATTCTCAAGGTAATTTTGAGGGCCAAATCTTGTTAAGCTGGATCAAATTCTGAATAGAATGGATTTTCAATATGAAATGTTTAAGAATCAGTTAAATAAACAAAAAGCTCAATATGATTCTGATAAAATTCAATCTGATACAAGAATGCAAAATCTGGAAACTCAAATGGGCCAACTTGCTAGAGGTTTAAATCAGAGGGAGAAAGGGAGATGACAAAATACAACTGAAGTTAATCCTATGGAAAATATCATGGCTATCATTACTAGCAGTGGTATTCAGACTCACCAAGAATCCCTTAGAGACCATAAACCCACTTAAACTAAAATTTTGGAAGAAAATGATAACCCAAACAATGAAATTTCTGTACGACCTGTTGTTCCACCTATTGAAGAATATGATAAAGAGCCAAAAATCATGAAAAATAAAGGGAACAAAAACCTAAAAACAATCCTGAATGGATGCCTACAATATTGAAGATTTTGGCTCCACACATTCCTTTCCCTGATAGAATTAAGAAGAATCTTCAAGAACCCGAACTTCTCAAATTTCTTGAGTTTTTAAATATCTTCACATTAAAATTCCATTTTTCAAGCTTTAGCCTAGGTTCCTTATCTAAAAATGCTTAAAAAATTGTTTCAAACAAGAAAAAACTTGAGCAGTTTTCCACTTGCATCTTAAATGAGGAGTTTAGTGCTGTAGTTAAAAATAGGATACCACCTAAGCTTAAAGATCCTGGTAGTTTTGTTATTCCTTGTAATTTTGGAAATAGTGGCCAGGTCAATTGTCTTTGTGACCTTAGAGCTAGTATCAACCTTTTTCCCTACTCACTGTTTATGCAGTTGAGATTAGGTGATCTATTTCTCACCATTATTGTCTTGCAATTGGTACACCGCTCCATCACCCACCCAATAGGAAGAGTTGATGATTTTATTGTCAGATTTGTTAAATTGTTTTTACTTCCTTATTTCATATATGTGACAAAGAAGTCCCTATCATTTTTTTAGGCCTTTCCTTGACACTAGAGGAGCTGTAATAAATGTTTCTAATAGAAAATTAATTTTCGATCTCGGAGAAAAAAGTGAAGAGTTCAATGTTTTTGAAAAATGCAATGTTTCACCATAATTTGGAAATTGTTCAACTGATAATTTGTATGAATCTGAAGAATTTTTTGATCAAGAAGAAGAATAATTTTTGAACATGATTGATGAAATAAATAAAAACACCACACAAGATGAAACTTGCCAGGGCATTTGATCAAGAAAAGAGGTAGAGCCAAGAGATGCTTATTTAGGTGAATTTATAGAAAATTTGGATATATTCACTGTAGAAAATGTTTCAAAACCAAATCTAGAAATTGATTATAAGGATTTTTCAAATCTAGACAGTAGTAAAGAAATAGGTTTATTTAGTTTTCATTCATTTTTTAGGAAGAAAATCGAGGACCTTGGAGATCCTAGGCCTAAGTGTTTTCCATCTAGTGAAGAAACACCCACTTTAGAGCTAAAGCCTCTTCCTTTTGATCTCAAATATTCTTTCCTGGTTAAATTTTTTGTTGTTCCAGTCATAATCTCTGCTGAGTTAGTTGTGAGTCATGACGATAGTTTAATGTGCATACTTAGGAAGTTCAAATCTATTATTGGTTGGTCCATATCTAATATTAAGGGAATTTTTCCATCGTTTTGTATGCATAAAGTACCTATGGAACATGATCACAAGCCTTGAGTCGAAGCTAAAAGAAGATTAAATCCAAACATGAAAGAGGTAGTTAGAGAGGAGGTAATTAAGTATCTTGATGCTGGAATAATTTTTCCAATCTCTGACAATCCATGAGAAAGTCTAGTAAAAAATTTTCATAAGGGGGATTCACAGTCATCACTAATGAGAAAAATGAAGAACTTCATATTATGAAAGCTAGAAAGTAGATGTTCTCTATAGATTATCAAAAGCATAACTCTGCAACTAGAAAACATCTTTTTCCAATTCCTTTTTTAGATCAAATTCATGAAAGGTTGGCTGGAAATGAATTTTTTAGTTTTCTGGATGGTTATTCTAGTAACAACTAGATTCCCATATCCCTATAAGACCAGGAAAAGACCACCTTCAGTTGTCCTTTTGGGACATTTTCCTACAAGCAGATTTCTTTGAGACTTTGTGGTCCTCTTTCCACTTTTCAGAGTTGTATGATGGCCATTTTTTCAAATATGATTGAGAGAATCATAGAATTGTTCATGGATGATATTTCTATTATTGGTTATAATTTTGAGGGATGTCTGAAAAATTTAGAAACTATTTTACAAAGATGTGAGGAAAAAAACCTAGTATTAAATTGGGAGAAATGTCAGTTCATGGTTATAGAATGAATTGTATTAGAACATAATGTTTCTAACAGGGGGGCTGAATTAGATAATGCTAAGATTGAAGTGATTCAAAAACTTCCACCTCATACAAATATAAAAGGAATTATATGTTTTCTAGGACATGTCTGTTTTTATCAGAAATTCATCAAATACTTTCTTAAAATTTCCAAGCCACTTTTCTCACTGTTAGTGAAGGATATACCATTTGAGTTTGATGAGAACTACCAGGAATAATTTATTTTTTCAAAGAAAAAGATTACATTATCAACAATAATTACTACCACTGACTGGAAACTTCCATTGAGTATTGTGTGATGTAAGTTATCGGGCAGTAGGGGAAATTTTGGGTCAAAGAAAAGAGAAGTGGTTACATATGATTTACTATTCTATAATTTTTTCTTTAGACAGATATAGGAAATTCCTAGCAGGATCAAAAGTCATAATATTCCCAATTCATTCTGTTTTGAAATATCTTTTGGCTAAAAAGGAATCAAAATGGAGACTTAGGATGTGGAATTTGTTATTCCAAGAATTAGATTTAGATATTAAAAATAAGAAAGGTGCTGAAAATGTGGTAGCTGACCACTTGTCTAGATTACCTACCACCACAATTCAAACTATTGAGCCAATTGAAATTAATACTACTTTTCCTGACGAACAATTGTTTGATGCATCTGTGAAAAAATCTGTATGGTTTGAAGGTTTTTCCAACTTCTTATCTATAGGTGTAATTCTAAAAGAAATTTCACATAATCAAATGAAGAATTTCATTATTGAGCTTTAGTATTACTTTTGGGATGATTCATTTCTCTTTCATAGGTGTGCGGATGAGATTTTTAGGAGGTGTGTTCCTAAGGAGGAAATGCTTTCTATTTTAGAAAGTTGTCACTCTTCTCCATGGGGTGGACACAAGGGGGAGAGCGGACAAGCCAAAAGGTGCTCCAATCCTGTTTTTACTAGACTACATTGTTTAAGTATGCAATAAGATTAGTAATAAGTTGTGATAAATGTCAAGGGCCGGGTAATGTGGGTAGGAAACAAGAGTTTCCACAAAAGAGAATTTTGGAATTTGAAATTTTTTATGTTTAGGGGATAGATTTCATTGGATCATTTCCATCATATTATGGAAATGAGTACATCCTTTTAGTTATAGACTACGTCTCAAAGTTGGTTGAGGTTATAGCTCTTCCTAACAATCTTGCTAGTAGTGTTGTGAGTTTTATCAAGAAGAATATTTTATCTAGATTTTGTGTGCTGAGAGATTTCATCACTGATAATGGTACACATTTTAACAACTTTAAATTCAAATAATTAATGGACAAATATGGATGAATTCATAAAACTGGAACCAACTATCACCCATAATCTAGTGAAAAAAGTGGCTTCAAATAGAGAATTGAAATAGATTTTGGAGAAATATGTTAGTAGTTCAAGAAAAGATTGATCTTTAATGTTGGACGAGGCATTATGGGCCTACAAGACTGCATATAAAATTCCAATTGGGATGTATCCTTATAGAATTGTCTTTGGTAAGACATGTCATTTTCCTGTAGAGCTCCATAAAAAATATTTTTGGTAAATTAAATCCCGCAATTATGATTTCATGTCTGGCGGAGAAAAGTGGATGTTGGAGTTAAGTGAGCTGGAATAAATTTGAAGGGAGTCTTATGAGAATTCTAGAATTTATAAAGGGATATCAAAATCTTTCCATGACTCCATAATTCAAAAAAGGCAGTTTATGGTTGGTCATAGGGTCTTACTTTTTTATTCCCTTTACTATTATGAAAGTGCTTGTAAATGGTGCTTTGAAATTAGTTGGAGATGAGAATAGATCCTTATTGGTTAATGGACAGAGAGTTAAACATTACTTTTAGGGGAAGTCAAAGGGATTGGCTGTCATCTCTGTTCTAGAAAACTGAATATCCCCTAATTCTAACTGAGTACTTTAAACTCAGTGCTTCATGGGAGTCAACCCATAGTCCTTGTTGTTTTTATTTTTATTTTTTTTAAAAAAAATAACCACTCGATGTCTACCTAGTTCTCTACTATTCTTTTATTCATTGAAAATTCTACTCTTTTCATAAGTGTTTTAATTGTTCTTTTGGTAAGACATTGGATTGACAGGAGGAACGATGTTCTTTGGTTGAAGCTTCAACTATTCTTTATTTCTTAGTGGATATACAAGCCCAAACACACTTGATTCACTTACCTAAACTTTCTCTCTCATTAAATTAATTCTTGAAATATATTTTCTTGTAACTTCTGTTGATCTTGTTAATTTACTAAAACCTTTTATCCAGGGGACTTCACTCAAGGTTCATATGGGGAGTAAATTTTCAATGAACATAAAATTATTATAGCTTCATTAAATAGTGGAAATCTGGTTCTTTTTCTTATTTTAATTCTACATATTCATTGCTCTACATTTCATGAAACTAAGTGTGGGGTAAATTACCTGGTTGTTTTGAAATAATTATATTTCTTAGCTTCTTGATTTCTGCTTTGTTTGCTTAGAATTTCTGATTTTCTGGAAACTGAACTTATTCTCTGGAAAAAATTGTTAAACATGCTCCATTCTTGTGCCTTGTTGAAAATTTATGTGTTGTGTAAAAAGAGGTTATATCATGTACTTTTGTTTGGAAAATATTTTTTCTAGAATGTTCTGAAAGTTCATGGAAAACAATCTGTTTGAATTTTCTATGACCCTTAAAATATGTCAGAATACTACTCAATTGAAAATCTGTATTGAATTATAATGCTTATTTTTTTTCTTATACCCTTTCAATTCAATTTTGTGGACAAAGTTGGGTTTTAAGTGTGGGTGAATTTAGAGGGTCTTCTTTACAAGCTAAATTGTGCTTTAATGTGAAGCCCACCAAATTCCTTATTTTTTTTTGAAATTGAGAGTTTCTCAAACTTTTATTTACATTATTTTCAATGGTTCAACATTTTTCTTGAGTTTGAAGATTGTGATGTCACCTTGAGGTAGTTAATTCTATTAATCCATGGATTTAATTAAGAAAATTATTTTATTTCTTTCTTGAAAAATATTGTTTCGGTAAAATTTTGGTGCATTGTTTTCCAATTGTAATTTTCGTAGAACTTTTTGGTTGGAATTGAACCTAAAAGATTTTCCTTGAGTTGGATTGTGAAATGAAAATCCTAATTCGGGTTGAGCCAAAAAATTCTTCATTATTTAATTCTTTAATTCTTATGTTGTTGGATGAGTTATTTTTCTTGGTTTTAATTATTAAACCCAATCATCCAAGTAGATTGTCTAATATTATGACTTTTAATTATGTGCATCGGCTCAACTGGAGGTAATGAGAAGTTTGAACTTCCATATTTGATGCAAAATTTACTTTTGTATACTTATTTTCAAAAAATTCAATTTCAATTACTTTTGTAAAACAAGAAACTGAATTTTCACTGAATCTTTTTGATTTCATGGAGGAAATTACTTTTTTTCGTCTTCAGAGATTCCATGGAATAAAATCTATATGAAAACTAATTCTATGGGGAATTTCAGTTTATCACTTTTGAGAATTATTTTTCTCCTCCAAAAATGATTATGTAATTGCTTGAGGACAATAAGTGATTAAATGTGGGGGAGTTTGATGTGACATTAATTCACATGTTTTTCCACATCATTTTTTTAAATATTTTGTTCTTTTAGTGTCTAATTGTGTATTTTTGTGACAATTTTAGTGTCAACATTAGTTCATATCTAATATTAAATTGTCGATTAATCTCATAAAAATGATTAAATTAATGAGTGTTTTATTGCATATTTGTTTAATTTTTTTGTTTAATTATTAATTTTGTTTGTAAAATATTAATTTTATGCGTTTTCATTTAATATTTACGTTTAGTTAAATTTTTTGTATGTATTTTGTTTGTGGAATTTTAATTTTTGCTGTTAAAATTTTCTTGTTTTAATTTTATTTACAATGAAGGTGGACCACTGAAATAGAAAATTACCAGTCTGTATAGGATATTTTGTGTAGTCAGGATCTTCAGTAACTTTTTCATAAGATATTTGATTGAGTAGTGAGTATGAAAATATCCTCCTGTGTAAGATAATTTTGGATCTGCGTAAGATAATTTGGACTAGATGCGTACAAGATAAAACCCCAATTAAGAAAAAAACTGATTTTGAGTAAGAATTTTACGCATCGTTGATTATCCTATGTGATTCTAGTGTCTTATAATGAAAGCATATTGGGAGGCCCAAGTAAAATCCAACATCACCAAGCAATGCCTCCACAGTTGAATGATTCAAGCATGGATTTGGTTTTGTGAGAGACTCACATTGCCATTTTTTTTGGATTGAAGTAGAGATCCCCAAGACTTACTGAAATGGTGAAAAGCTTGAACAAAGAAAAATAAGAGGCGATGCCGAAGTCATGTTCTGATGATTTCACATACGTTGATGATTCCAGATATGTTGTTGAACCTGCCATCATTGTACTAATGGAAACCGGTTTACCGATTGTGTGCTGCAAATGATCGAGCGAAGCCTACCAATACCGAAGCTCGAACAAGATCGTGCCATCAATCGAGCCTTCAATCCCAGATGAAACAAAGGCATATCTAGGGTTATGACATAATCTTGAAGATAAATCTGCAACAATGGTGACCAAATATGAATTGTACTGCTAAATCAAAGTAGTGCCTCGAGGAATCGGTGTGGTAGATGATTTCGGTGCTGTCCGATCTCGAAAAATCGGACCCAAGGCTGAATATTTGATGAATTAAAATGAAGAATGAAGAACTACTAACTGCATTGAATCTGTGAAATCCAAATAGGTGAAGATGATTCGAGTATGAGGTTCAGCAGAATCTGGGTTTTCAGCTTTCATCACAACACTAAGGGGGATCTGATGGAACTATGGTTTCCAAGTTAGGTTCGAGGTTTTAAAAAGTAAATTCAAATTAAGGATAACTATCTATTATGCATTTAGAATTTCTACAGTTATTGGGTGTTTTTGATTGATGAATGGGATGGTTGATAATGGTTCAAGGATGCGCTGAAGGAGACAAACTACATCAAGCTTGGGCTTCGTTACAGTGTTCTCAATTTAGAATTGAGTTGTTGCGGTGATGCGTTTCTTGTTTACTGGCTTTTTGGTTTCTGTTTGCAGGTTCGACCTATCAATAAGGGGTGTGGATATACTTTATTATTGTGGTTGTTTCATGGAATAAATGGGTTGCTGATATGTTCAATGAAGTTTCATGATGACAAATTAAATTGGCTGTGTGATAGTGGAGAGTTGGTGACATCATTTGGGAATAGTTGTGTCAGATAAAGAATTAATTTCTAGAGAGTGTGGTAGAGTTATTAAAGTGATAGAATATTGACACAAGACATGAGAAAAATAACACTGCCATTGACATCCAAAAGGTGAGGAGCACAATTTTAGGTACTGCTCTAAACAAAAATATAAAAGGGGTATTCAACAAACAAAAAAAATATACTCCATTTGTCTTGGATGCACATTTTCGAGAGCAAGAACGGGAGACGAAAGGAGAGAACTAGGTGACAGAGCGATGATGGGAGATAGAGGAAGAAATCCTGGACATAGAATATTTCATTTCACCTTTCTCTTTCTTCTTAACACTATTGTTTTCAATTCTTGTAAAATTGTTGTTCCGGTTATGTTTTGTGCCTAAATCTATTAGGGGAATGAGATTGATATGCTAAAAATTATTCTTTCTCATGCATACTTCCTTCATTCTGTATTTTAGCACTCTTAATTAATTTGTGAAGCTTTCATATATTCTCTTCTTCTAAAATCAGTAAAATTTCTTTTTATTTAATTCATTCAATAATTGCTTCAACTTTTTCAATATTCTGAAAAAATATTGTTTGAGAGAGTAGCACAAAAAAATTAATTTGTTTAAAACTATTAATCTTTTCATGAGTGGTAAATTCTAGAGTTGAATGATTATGGAATTTATTTATTCATAGGTTGAATTTATGACTTGGTTTGTTACTTCTCAAATTTATAGTTCCAGCAAAACTTCTGTGCATGAGTCAGGCACATTTAACCTGCCAGTTGATCAAGTTATCTATCTTTATCCCATTGCATACCATATTATGTCTTATTTTCTTGAAAATTGTTTCTTCTATTCATGATATGCTTCTACTGCTTGAATGCTTGAATATTTTGATTTTTTTCTTGTTCGTTTTATTTTCATTTTCTTGCTCCAGTTTAATTTCTATATTTGAACCAAATGACTTTTGGGTGATACCACTAGTCACTTCTTGAGCCAACTCAATGCCCCCCTCAATTGATCTTGTAGTACCCCCGGTTTCTGGTAAGTAACCCTTGTTTTATGCTTTTTAAGTGCATAAAGTACATGAGAGATGTTGAGAGGAAGTTTGAGAGACTTTTAAAGCGAAAAAGGGTAAAATGTGGGGACGCACGGGCTGCGCATGGTTTGACAAACCGTGCGGAAGCCGTGCAGGTGATGGTCTCTTGGACAGAGGAGAGCGCACAGTGTGCGCACGGTTTGGGCAAACTGTGCGATGAGGCCGTGCGTGGAGGATGACCAAGGCAGAAGGTGACGCACGGTTAGCGCAAGGTTTGTCAAACCGTGCGCACACCGTGCGGTCACTTAAAGTTAGATCCTAAAATTGTGGATCTAACTCGTTTTGCCTTTAAGTGCCTTGTTTAAACCTCCTATGTGGCCTTAACTCGGGATTACTCTCCCTTGAAGGTTGGAGGACTTCCTCAAGGCGTCCCGGAGGCGATTCGAAGGGTTCTCTTGACGAATCGAAGCCGGATCCTTAAGGTATGTGATCGTTCTTGATGGTTTCTTAGATCTACTTAGATCTACTTCTCCTCTTCTCTCGTTTTCTTAGATCTACGCCTGTTATGGGTAGATCTAAGGGTGTGGATGCCAAATATGACAAGATTTGGTCTTGGTTGTGTTAGGAGGAGAGATCTAAGGAGGATTCTTGGAGTTTTGACCCGGTGTTCTTGAGCGTTCTTCGACCGTTGGTTGGTTTCGCCCAAATTGTTGAGGTAGGTGGCTTCACTCTCGATTCCTCTTTCCTAGAACTTGAAGGCTTAGTTCAAATTGATTTAACTGCTTGGTTTTGATTGTGAAATTGTGGTGCAAAGCATGTTATAAATCTTCTTCAGTGATGATTTATGAGTTTTGATGGAATTGTGGAAATTGAAAAAATGGTTTGTGAAAAGTGATTGGATTCCTTGATTTTAAAATGTTGATTTTAAAACATGGCTTTGCTGGATTTGGAAAATGGTTGGCGGGAAGAAGGTCTTCAATAAAAAGGTTGTTTTATTGAAATGGTTTTGGCATGGTTGAAATGGTGTGGTTTTTGGGCATACTTGGTGTGTGTGTTCATATTGCATTTACGGGGCTTGGTTGAAATATGACATTGTGCTCGGTGCCAAAAGTGCAATGGCACATGGAGAATATTACCTTGTGACGACTTGGTAGATCGACCAGAGACCGCTCATGAGTATGGAACTGTTATAACGATGCATGCATGGGTAATGATGTGATTATGTGGAATGAAATGATTATGCCAAAGTGAAAATGTGGTTTTGATTTGGGAACTTGGTTTTGTTTCTTTTCTTGGAAAAGATGGTTTTTGGTTGGAAGAATGGTTTTGTTGGAAAAATGGATTTGATATGAAACTTGTAATATTGTGAACTGTTTTGGAACTGTTTTATATAAATTGTTTTGTATAAATGTGCTAACATAGAGGCATGGGTTGGGAAGTAATCGGGAAAAACCTACTGAGTTTCATTACTCACCTCCTGCTTTGGCACGTTGGTGCTTTTGCAGATGCCGTTTACCGGGATGTTGGCAAGGGAAAGGTGGCACATGTGTTTAGCACTACTTAGTGATTTCTCGAGCTATTGGTAGAGTTGGAGCATGGAGCTTGTGGAGCCTTGGAGTCTTGTTTGTCTTTGAGTCTTGCCGGTTGTCTTTCTGCTGTTTACTCTGTTTTAGTTTTGGTTTCCGCTGTTGCACTTTGGTTGGTTTAAAATGGAATAAATGGATGAACTATCTTGTTTTTAAATCATGCATCATATAGTGGTTCCTGGGAGATGTTTGTTTAGTTTTCGTTGTTGTTGGTTGTTTTCATTCAAAGGGTAAATCGTCCCCCATGTGTTTTGAAACCCTTCGGCATTTATTGCCAGCCTTTGGGGCCTTGGGGACGTCGCTTAAGGCCAAGTAATGACTCGTTGAGCTCTCAAGCCAATGAGAATTGGCGGGTCATTACAGATCTCCCTTTGATCAACTAATTTTTTTTCTTCAGAAATCCAACTAAGAAGATAAACTGACGTTATTTTATTGAGGTTGCAATTCAACACTTTATAAGGGATGTTGCACATACATATTGGACTATATTACTGAAGAGAATACAAGCCCTGAACCTATGTCACCATCGCCAACCTAGTGACATAAGAAACAAGAGGAAGGTTTCCACCGTTAAAGAAATCATGAATGAATTGCACCAGTTTTTCCATAACCAGGTCTCAAGAGGCCCTATAGAAGGAACCATGAAATCCATCAGGCCCTAGCAGATTTTCTGGATCATTTTTCCAAATGGCTACTCGGATCTCCATCTCATCAGGAGTGGCCTGTGAAAACCCATTAATAGGCATAGTTTCCATGCAAGGTATCTCCTCAAATAACTATGTACTCCCCCTCAGGTATCCTCTTTTCATGCATGGGTTGATTCTAGCAAGCAGCTTTAATAAGATAATCTACCATCTTTTCCACCATGTCAGGATTTTCTGAATAAGAACCATCTTCTCTGAGAATATTAGGCCTCCAGGTCCCCCATTTCTCTTAGATGGATGCAAGGAAGAAGCCTGAGTTACGATCCCCTTCACACATCCATATAACCCTCAACTGTTCTTGAGTAACACGGTCATGTTTAAGAATAATTTCAGCAAAGATGTTTTTACTATTGGAAATATCATCAAATATATAATCGTTCTAGTTATTTTCCAAGCTACATTTGAAACTTTCGATCTCCATGTTGATCACCTCCACCTAAAAATGAGGGGACTGGTTCCTTATCCAAATTTGAAGATCTCCTATGAGACATATAATTTTGTTGTGAAGCCTCATCCTTGCACATCCCTATGAAGGTTTGTTCCATGATTTCCTAACTATATTATGGAATCCTAGCTCCTCCGTCCTGAGATGAGAAAATGGGTAATTCACTCATCAGTCCTGGGTGCCATGATGATTCACAAAGGAGAGTGGTCAGAAAAGCCATGGGAAAGATGGGAGACTTTAATATCTGTGTAGGAGGAAATGGAATGAATATTCACAAGGTAAAGATCTAGATGACACCAAGTTTGTTTTCATCCTCTCTAGTTTTGTACCAGGTGAACCAGTCTTCAACATAGCCCATACACTATGAAATTATTGTTGTTATAAGCTGATCCAAGGATTCAAGAAATTACATTAAGATGTTTTTCTTTCAGAATAGAAAGATAGAGATCCTGGGGGTTAGAATACTGATAGTTTTACCCCATACACTATGAACAATGTTAACAATCTTATAAGAGTTTTGGTTTGGTTCTAGCATTGCTGCAAGAGGCACAGAGTTAAGAAATTCAGTGGTGATAAAATCTAATTTAACCTGGTCTCTTTGACCCCGAGAGTTCCAAATGTGGGGCAAGATCTTTGAGAAGAGTTTAGTCTAGCTTTGGCCCTAGATGCACGATCACAAAAATTGGACACGCCACAAAAATCTCCTTGAGTTTTGACTGATATTTGGTACAAAATTCATTAATAAGAAATAGATATGCTGCTGCTGAGGACACCAGAACACCTTGGATCCCGTTCTGCGATGACACACTACCTAACAGCAGGGGGGACATCTAGGATGATAGAACCCCTTGATATAAAATGATGAAACTGGAATTGTACTATAGCAATTAGAGCAGCATACCTGGAATTACAGCCTTAGAGTGGGAGGAGAAAGAGAGAAAAAACAGCAAACATAGTATCCTCGGGAGGCCTCCTGGCTCACCCGCCCAAGCCCCAGGCCGAGAGACTCTCCTCCCCAAAATTCCCAGCTCAAAAAGTGTCATATACCTCTCTCTCCTGCCCCTTTTATTACCCCAGCAGTTACAACCGACTGGACCCCAGCTACCCCCCCACGATTCCCACTTCCCCTTTCAGTTACATTCTGTTTCAGCTTCAGGTGGAGTCTGTTTCAGCCCAGGGGATCCTCCAACAGAATCTGTTACCTCCACGTGGTCCCCAGTGGCCCCCCTCTCTGCTGCAACCTTCTTCCTTCTTGAATAAACCTGTGTTAGTTGTGGCCAACTGTCCAGCTGTATCCAGCTTGTAATTTCCCCCTGTTGTAACCTTTCTGACCTTTCTAGAATATTCCAGCCAGACTGTCCAGCTAAGTAGTGCGCCTCCTTTATTTCCCTCCTTGAAATATGACTTCGAGGTGGTTCTGTGGTGTTCGGGTCTCTATCACTCGCACCGCCTTGAAAATCAGTCTTGTCCTCAAGACCGAGGCAAGAAAACTGATAGCCTATTAATTGCATCTCCTTGACCAGATAGCTATTTATTGGCATCTCTGCTGCTGGAAAATTTTCTTCCAAACATGGGTCGGGCAGCTCAGTTATTACTTGTTTTTTATCAAATAAACGTGGAGTCGCCCATAAGACGAGGTTTTGCTGGCTTTTATCTGACGATTTATGCATAAGATGCCGACCAGTGTCCAATTCAAGGAGAACTACTCCAAAACTGAAAACATCTGGCTTGCAGGAAGCTCTTCCGCACCATAATACGCCTAAAGTTTCAGGCATTTTGACTGGCGAACTGGGACAGCTTGACAAGTCATCAGTTCTCAAGTGCTTGGGCATACCAAGATCAGTTATTTTAACTTCCAAATTTCCATCCAGTAGAATGTTTGCAGATTTGACATCTCTGTGCAAAATTCCGAGCTTCGCAACTTCATGAAGATTTTTCAAACCCCTTGCAGCTCCAAGTGCAATCGCAACACGGGTAGCCCACTCTACATTTTTCCCAGGACCCCTGTTGACATAATCTCTTAGATTACCATTCTGCATGCATTCAAAAAATAATAGTCTCTCAACATTTTCCCCTTGGTATTTCGAACAATATCCAAGAAATGACACCACATGACAAAGATGAAGTTTGGATAGTAGATCAATTTCCTGTAGAAACTCAGTGTTTGAAATCTGAATGATCATCTCACTTATAATTCCTGTTTTGATCCGCAATATAGAAACTGCCTTGCTAAAGCACCCAAACTGCCCGTACTTGCCAGATCCCCATATTGTAATAAGTCCACTATATGCTACCAATGCTAAGTGTCGTGTTCCCGCCAACTTGTTTTTATTCTCTTTAATATGTTTAAGTGATTCCACCATGTTGCATCTATAATGGGAGCAATCCCTCTGGTCACCATGGTAAGGGAGCATCCAGATATCTCCTGAAACTTTAGACGTTGTCATGTCCCTCTTAAAATGGTTCACTCTATTCCGCATGCCAAATTCAGGTGTATCTAGAGCACTAAAGTCAGCCGGTTGCAGCATCTGTCTCCTTGGGTGTTCCCTGACCCTAACACAAACATCTCCTATAGTCCACAACCAACCCATAAACGTTAGCCTACATTCAACAGCTACAACAGTAAAACTTCGGGGTTGAAAACAGGCTACCAAATCACATGTCAGCTGCACCCATCCCTGCGCATGCCTACTAAGGGAACGAGTCAAAGGTGGCTGGGAGAAACCACTCAACTGTGCCAACATTGTAGTAAGAAAATCAACTCCGTGTTCCTCAATCATTCTCTGCATGGTTGGGATGAAAGGCTGTACAAACTGAAGATAAACTGCAATGACTTGCTCTGCTGATAAAAACAGAACATCTTTAACGCCTGGAGCACTGATGAACTCAAACACATAACTAACATCATATTTCAGAGATTTAGCAGTCTTCTTCCGGCTCTTAGAGAACATTAGCACTATAGTGCCTACTTTTCCAACAAGACTTGTGCAACCAAAGTGTTGAACAAATGTTACCAGATCATTGGGCAGCTCATAGTGAATGATTAGATCTACCTTGGAGATATCCAGCCCACAAAATGCCACATCTGAGGCTGCAAACTCCATGAATTTTCCTTGTTGGAAACCATTCAAGGTTCCATCCTTCTGGTGTTTATATATATCACCATGAAGTGCCTTTGAAACAGATTTTGTTATTACAAGTGACACTCCATATACACCCCAAGGCACCTCCCAGGAGATCCTCCCTATTTTACGGTCCCGCTTGTCTTCCCCCACCGTGAGCGTCCAACTAGGCGGGGAGGCTATTTTCCCCATCGACTTAGAGTCCTCAGTTCGAGTGTTCCTGCTTGCAAGATTTCCAACTAACACTAGCGCTGCAATTCGTGGAACAACTAACATGGAATCTGAAATGCCTCTAGTCACAATCGCCATCCCAGCTGCAACTTTGTCCTGTATAGGGGTCACCTCCTCCAATGGGCGCGCATCTTCCTGTAGTTCTATGTTATCATCTGCTTGTCCCAGCAGTCCAGAATCAGGCTGTCATGAATTCCCAGCCCACACCGTGTTTTCAGACTTAATTGCCTCCAAGAACACATCCAGTCCCGCAGCATTCAACGACCAGTTTTCATACCGCTCATGTGTCGCCTTTTCCCAGCCTCCAGCCGAACACACGTTGGTCTCCACCGTATCCTGGGTCGGTCGATCGCCTTCTTGTTGGATATGGTGTATAGGTAACTCACCTGGGACATTACCAACAATTTTTGTCGCTAACATTGTGTTTCGCTCCTTCGCCAGATTGCACAGCGCCACCTCGTTTCCCCCCTGCTCCCTTGTTTTGCCAACACTACTGCCAGGCGTAGCGGATTTCGCCACAGGCAGCTCAGTCGTCTGAAAAGACTGAGTCGCCTCCTTCCTCGGCCGATCTCCTTTCTGTAGAAGGGAGAAAGTAGATTCAGAATTTCCTTCCGCCGAATACATGTTCGGCCCTTTCGTTTTGCTAGTCCTCTCTGACTGGTGCTTCTCTTCTAGACGTTCCACCAGAAACGTGAGAATGCGCAGGTCGCATTCCCAGTCCAGCCGACTCTCGCGGCAATGTCGGAGTGTATCGTTTATATCCTTGAGTTGCTGGTCCACCATGTCGAGCTTAGACATCTTCTCTTCTTCCCCAAGAGGCATTGATAAAATAATCCGGCAGATCGGACCAAATTGATAGAACCCCTTGATATAAAATGATGAAACTGGAATTGTACTATAGCAATTAGAGCAGCATACCTGGAATTACAACCTTAGAGTGGGAGGAGAAAGAGAGAAAAAACAGCAAACAGAGTATCCTCGGGAGGCCTCCTGGCTCACCCGCCCAAGCCCCAGGCCGAGAGACTTTCCTCCCCAAAATTCCCAGCTCAAAAAGTGTCCTATACCTCTCTCTCCTGCCCCTTTTATTACCCCAGCAGTTACAAGCGATTGGGCCCCAGCTACCCCCCACGATTCCCACTTCCCCTTTCAGTTACATTCTGTTTCAGCTCCAGGTGGAGTCTGTTTCAGCCCAGGGGATCCTCCAACAGAATCTGTTACCTCCACGTGGTCCCCAGTGGGCCCCCTCTCTGCTGCAACCTTCTTCCTTCTTGAATAAACCTGTGTTAGTTGTGGTCAACTGTCCAGCTGTGTCCAGCTTGTAATTTCCCCCTGTTGTAACCTTTCTGACCTTTCTAGAATATTCCAGCCAGACTGTCCAGCTAAGTAGTGCGCCTCCTTTATTTCCCTCCTTGAAATATGACTTCGAGGTGGTTCTGTGGTGTTCGGGTCTCTATCATAGGATGACCAAATGATTCTTTTGGAAATTAATATTCATTTTAGGTGTTAAATTTTCAAAAAATATAAAATAACCCAAATTGAATATATTTACATTAAACAACAAGGAAAAATAGAGAGTTTTGTGAGAAGTATGTTCTTGAAAAAAGCTCAAATTCTCAAAAATACATCATTATACTATAAACCATGTCTTATTTTGTACGGTTCATAACCATTATATAGTGGGGGTCATTAAACCATGGTTTAGTTCATGGAAATTCATTAGTTATCACATAATACTAAATATTATTCTAACAAATATATTATATTTTGATTGATCAACATGCTATGATGGTTTGAGGAATCTAAATGGCCCAAAATTATTATTTAAAAATTTAACAATCACCGGAGGATTTGAACATCTTATTATAAAAGGTTATATTTTTTGGGAATGTTTATATAATGTTTCATAAACTAATGAATTATTTTTGAACCATTTTTAAATCCAATAATTTTCTATGGTGTCTCTAAAATGAGATTTAAACAATGCACAATGTTATACAAATCATTTCAATTGGATAGTATGAGAGAATTCCATTAATGAAAGTGTACAAAATCTATTTTCTTCTCATTATTATTAAATAATGGTTATATACAAGTGTTAGTAAGAGTGAAACATTCAAAATAATTTATTGTTTTATTCAACACATAGATACTAAATGAAGAATGCATCTATTTCTTATTTCTTAGTGATCCCTAGAAAGAACATGTGGTGGAGTTTGGGTAGATCGGGTTTAGAAAGGTTAATGGTTTTTATTCAATTTTCTTATTCATTTCAAATGCATGGATAGATATTATAAAAGAAAATTATTTTAGTGGACCTTTTCACTTTTTTGGAAAAGGGTATTCCCCTCTCATGAAAGTTATCCATATAAGATCCACTTCTATTATGTTTGGATTGATGTTTTAGATCAAGAAGAAACTAGAAGATGGGTTTTCAAGAACCATGATTTATTTTCAAAAATCACCCATAGTTCATGGTTTTTTAATAGCCAAGAGAATTTTTTTATGGAAAAATGAAAAAAATGTATAATTTATAAAACCATGCCATGGTTTGATAATAATGGCCACAAAATAATGATTACAAAATATATTTTAATATAAAATAATTTTTTAATGATTCTTATGTCTAAAATGACTGTTGTTAGTATTGAAATGTGATTCCTTTATGATAACAAAAACATAATGGAGGGAAAATATATTTTAGTTTCAAAATATGTTTTTTATGTATTCCAAAAATTAAATGGCCTTGAGAAAATTGACATTTTATAGTGGATGTGACTTTTTTCCGGATAAAGCATGTCATGTTTTTTTAAATAGACATTTTTTTATATTTTAATGGTAAATTATTTCAATAATCCTAAAGAAATTTTTCTATTGAAGGCCAGAGGGCCCATGGTGACTCTGAAGGGGGCCGTAAACCAGGAACATATTGTTTTTATAGACATTATCTAGATTTATTTGAATTTATATGGTTATTTAATTCACTACATGTTCATAATTTAAATTATAATGTAAAATATATAGTTTTTAAATTAATTTATGAAATATTCATAAATGATAATCTAAATTTTTTATGTTAAAGTATTTACATGGAAAGTAATTTAAACATTACCAAAATGGGTTTTAATGGATTCTTCAATGTTCAAATTAAATGAAAATGTGTTATATTTATTTTATATAAAGTGTTTACATAAAATACTAGCCCTTTCATGATTATAAATGTTTTCATAAATATCATATATTTTGAATATTAAGGAGTTTATAATAAATTCCATGTATGATGATAATATGAATAATTTTATATTAAAATTAATGTTATATATTCATGTTTATTTTGGAAATCTATTGTGTTTATTACACTTATTTATGAAATGGTTATTCATGTTTCTCACATGCCTACCTATATGAGTTGATCATTTGTTTAGTTTTTCACAATTTATCAATCAACTAATATGAAGAGTCTATATTATGAGAGGGTGTGAATTAATTTAAATATTTAAATTTCTTCTGGTAAATTTCATACCATGTTTATTAGCAGTTATAATATAGTAATGATATAATAGTTGGTTACATTAAAGAAAGACTGTGATCTGTTTTATGGGTTTGGTCTATGGAAATAAATATTTTTTTTATTATTTATAAATATTTTTTTGTAAGTATCGTGTTGTAATTTATGTCTCATGATTAGGGATCCAATAATAGTAATTCTATGGAGAAACTTCTCACAGGACTGTGGTTTTAGTTTCTATCTTGAAAATTGAGGGTTTTCTACCTATCATACCATGCTTTCATTTTTGAGTGTTTTGGTTTTATATGATTCTATAAATTTAAATAAACGGGTTTCTTATACCTTATGAATATTATGGATTGTAATATATATATATATATATGGATTCTTTATCTCTATGAAATTTTATTATTTAAGAATAAACCCACTTTTTGGGTTTAGTGAGAGCCATTATAAATTGTGGCAGAAATGTAACAAACACAAACACAAGTTTCAAAACCCAATTTCAATAACAAATTTACAATTTCAAATATAATTCCCACAAGTAGTGATCTTGTCGAATGCACATCTTCAATTAGGGATCTAGATGGTGATAATGATTCTTGTCTTGAGCCTTTCACATTATGTGCCTCCCGAAATCATCATCGGTAACCATCACTAGATGTTAAAAACGCCTTCACACTAGAACTACCACACTAGAATTAATAAAAAAGTCATTTTCAAAAGCATATTCACCGTTTCATTTACCATCAAATAGAAGAAAATTCATCATTAAAGCCATGCAAAAATGAATATATAATTACAATAAAAAGATTCACCAAAACAAACATTTGGGATGCAAAGAACCCCTGCCTCAATTTACCTCTATGAAGCAACACAGAACGCCGACAAATTGTAAGAGCAGAAAATCATCAAAATTATGACCTTCCAGACCATAGGTTTCATTAACAAACTGAGGATACCACTGACCTAGGCTCAAGAGTAATTTTGTGAAAAAGCCCGAAGAGCATTCCTAATCTTCCTGATATGGAAACAGGCGTATTCCAATCATGAAACTCCTTTGGGAATGGTTTACCCAATTTAAAACATTAAACGATACATACAATAGTTTTAGATGACCTTTCCATGACTTGGAAATTCATGCTTTATGTGAAATATATAATTTATTGTTAACAATATATCATTTCAGGATAATTACACTAAATTAAAATAGAAACATTAAACTATATCATAAATAAACATCATAAAAAAAATAGTCCAAAAGGATATTCACACATGAATATTCACGAGTATGAAAAAATAATGGGATGTATGTCGAATATTCGATAGAACATATTCCAAAAATCCAAACCAAAAATAAACTTAAGGCTACACAGTTCAATCAAACATTAGGGACAAGGTCCTATGGTGTGACCACCATAAACCTAAATTTCACTTGAAAGAGTAGCCACCGCACAATATAGTTCCTTATCATTACATTAATTTGCTAAGAAAAAATCTACAAACACCATTTGGGTTTATGTAAGTTGAAAGAAACAGAAGACCTGCAGACTCCCATAAATCATTTCATGTATATCCCTTGATATATAAACACAAGGTGGATCGGGAGGCGCGATGGTTCATGGCGATGGCGATGGATCTCAGCGACGGATTTTGGGGACGAACCCTAGTTCATGAGCGCGGATGAATTCCCCCCCTTCCTAGAGGTGGGCAGGGGGAGGGGGTTCTGCTTCCACGACCTCCGAATCCACGGGCGGCGTTTGTACCTTTCTCTAATCCTAGTTTTCTCCCTGAATTTACTTCGATTTCTTTGAGCCCGAAGGTTCCAGATCTGCATCTCGGGGACCCTCAACTCTCGATTTCACTTCCGGAGTTCTCCAAGGTGTCGAGTCTCTTGAACTTGACCCTGGTGGCTCGATTCAATCACTGAAGGCCTTCAGTTGATGATTTCGATAGATTCGTGTTTAGTAAATGAGACCTGCAGGATCGCGTGGTGGTGGGTTTGCTTGACAAGCGTCATCTGATGATACGATTCTCCTCAGAGGAAGATTTAGTGTGTGCTTGGTCTAGAGCTCCTCGTCGATGCAGTGGATGCCGATTCTTTCTCCTACGATGGACTTTTGATCTTTGCATGAATCGAGATTCACCATCTGTTGCAACCTGGATAAGTCTCCCCCATCTTCCTTTGCCATTTCAGAATCCATCTATAATTCGTATGATAGGGAATATGGTCGGGTGTTTTCTCTGCTCTGATGCTCGCACCTCGTCTGTAAGTCATCCTGTCAACCCGCGACTCTGTGTGGAGGTGGATGCTTCGAAGCCGCCAGTAGAATGGATTTGGATTACGGTTGGTGAGGAATTCCGCTGGAAGCAGGCGGTGGTCTTTGAATCTTGGGTTGACTACTGTACGAGGTGTCATCGTCTGGGTCACCGGGATGATCACTGTCACGGTGGAGCTATTTCAGGTCCGGTAAAGTGTAGTGGTAAGGATATTGGCCAGGGGCAGAAGCTTGTTGATGTTTCTAAGGATGACAATGGCATGGATGGCTCGGCCTTGGGAAACCCAACTGTTGCGGTGGTGTTTGAGAGGCTGAAGCAGGACCTCAGGTATGGTGTGTGTCACGCGAACGTGGATGCTGATATTCCTGGAGGTGGTGCTGGGCATGATGGTGTAGTGGCACACCTTGAAGGTGGGTGTGTTGCCAGTGCTGGACATGAGGATAGTGAACTTAGGCGGTGTGTTGTTAGTGCTGATGAAGACATTGATGGTCCGAAGGAAGATGGGAGGCTGCTGAACTCGGATGCTTGGAAGCAGATCAAAGTTGCATCTCCTTCTGGTAAGGGGTCCAAGATGCAGATGCAACCTGCTGTTTCTGGAAGTGCTGTTGAGACATGTAATCAGTTTCAAGCATTGGCGCCTGAAGAGGTTTCTAATGTGGAGGTGGGTCCCTCAATGAAAGAAGGTAACTCTTTACAACTTATTTCAGTTGATGCAGCGAAGGAAGTGAATGTTGGCCAAGAAATTGAGGGACAACCGCAATGCTTGGCTGTGATTGACTGTAACCGGCAGCATGCACATGCTCGGGAGGTTGTTGATGGTTTCCATGATGTCTTGGTATCTGGAAATTGGGGGGATGTCTCGGACAGTGACAAAGAAAATGTGATGGTCATGCCTTTCTATAGTGAGGTTCTCAAGGATGGGAAGGGGAAGTCTGGAAAGGAGGTGCCCATCACGACAAGCCGAAGGCCGAGGAAAGACTACTCTGATTTGTCGAAGCCGCTTTTTACTCGGTCCTCCTTCAAGCAATCTTCGCAGGAGCTGATCTCTTTGGAGAAATTGAACCTCAGAAGGAAGTATGCCAAAATCCTTAAACACTCTGAAAGTTCAGAATGGGAGTCGGCCACTGCGGACGAAGTCTATCAAGGGGGTGGTAATGGGTATGATGTGTATGATATGTAATCGGTTTTCTGCCTTGCGGTGCGTGCTTGTTGTACTTTTATTTTATTTTAATAAATAGTCAGAGGCCTACCTCTGACTGAATTTTCTGGTATAAACACAAGGATTCAAGTTTTAAATAAATTAAATAAATATAGGATTTTATCTTTTATAAATTATAAACAAAACATCAATATTTAAGAATTTTGGAATAAAATAATTATCTATAAAAAACCAAAACAAAAGCATTCCCCATGGAAGATCCCTTTGTCATAGAAGGTTTTTAGTACTCTGGTTGATGCAACCTGACCATTCCATAAATAAATATTACATCATTTTAGGTTAATATTCAATAAATATCATAATAATACATTCCCCCTTTGCTTTGATTTAATAATAAAAAATGAGGCTTCGGCCCCAAAATTTTTTTTAAAAAAAATAATACATTCCCCCAAACCAAAAACTATTAGTTTCTTTGGATACAAGATAAAAAATAAACACATTTATCAATAATCATAAATGTGTCCCATAAACCATATTTATATTTGTAACCCTTCATAGTCTTATCATATATAAAACCTTCCTTCAGAACATATGTAACGAAAATATAAGAAACAGTGAGTTGAGATGCTCATTAAGGGTAAACATGATAGATATTAATCATAAGTGAGAATAACATGATCATAAGGGTGTGATAAAATTATCATGTGCATGTTCTCAATGAAAAATATTCATACACAAAAATTATAGATCATTATATACCAATCTTTTGAGCATAACTAGCATAATTCATACTCACACATCACGATGTGAACATAAATATTCTCAATCATATCCATGATCATCATCATCATCTCATGATATATATATATATATAACACATTACCCAATGCGTTATATGGATATACAAAACCCAACCATCACATAATTGCAATCTGTACATATTCTTTCCATAAAAAACATTCATCATTTTTTCATTGCATAACCTGTAGAAAAGAAACATGTTTTATAAAAATTTCATTATTAAATAAACAATTTTACATTAATAAAAAGAATGTGGATGGTATCACAATACCATATATCCAATGAAGCATAACAATCCTTAAATGAAGTTGATATTGATGAAAATTCTCTTTATAAATCATTTAACATATACTTTAAAAATCAATAGAAAACATACCTTTTGTTTTGGTGGTATTTAACAGCTAAAATTCCTAGACAAATGGGAATTATATTTTATCTGAAAAATATTTGAAAATTGTAAAGGAATCTTATTGAAAAGGAATCTACAAAACTGTGGGAAAATCTATTCCTACTGTATATGTTAAAAGTGAATATTATTTTCACACTTTATTAAAAAGAAAAAAGCGAGTAGTATGAGAAACCATTGAAATGAACATATTTAATCATTTTAAGTAAAGTAAAAGTGAATGAAAATGACCTTCTTAGATCATTTTGGTATAAATAAAAATATTAACAAATTTTTTTGAAGAATCATGGACATGTTGGAGAAAGATTCCAGACCTAAAATGAAAAATTATGTTCAATTTTCATAAAAAATATTTTCATAGTTTATGACTAAAAAAGAGGGGGAAATGGTACTAATGCATGAAAAATACAAAAATAACCATTGGATAATAAAATATATTATGCTGTAAGAAATATATAACATATAATTTCCTATAATGTAAATTGAATCATAAATAATCCTGATAAAAATGAGATTGTTATATAAACATTTACCTATGTTATTGACATTCATCGTATGCGGTTATAAACCCATGTATGAAATTTTTTATTTTATTATAAATTTATACAAAAACCATATTTAAATTTTTATTAACAAATATGATTCACTTAAAATTTCCAATTAATCATTTATTAATAATCCCCCCTTAAAATCAATATTTTGGGTGTTCGTTGTTCCGTTATTCACACATGTTTCGGTTCGTTTATTCTAGTCCATGGAACATTTTCATGGTTTAATCATATATTTAACATTAATCATCTTATATATATCATAATTATCCATTAAATATACCTTTAGAACCATCAATGAAAGGCGAGGATAAAAAAAACTAATACATTATTAATGGAGATGGTAGTTTGTACGTATGTATGAACACTGCCTCAATTTTATAATAGAAAATATAAAATAATGTTAAATAATATTTTATTATTAAATAATAATAATAATATCATATATATTCATTAAATATATCCTTATGACCATCCATCTAAAGATAAAATAAAAAACGAATCACATTACTTCATGGAGGTGGTGGTCGAGAAGAACGCAAGAGCGACATTATCATCTTCCAATGGATGGGTGAGTTAGAAGGTAGATTTTATTTTATCTTTAAAGAATAATAATAATTTTAAAAACATAATATATAATAACTAAATACATTTATATAACCATCCAGAGAGGTGGTGATTAAAAAAGATTTGCATCATTTTATGAAGGTGGTAATCTATACGTACACACGATGATGTTTTCATTTTACATTTGATTATATTATAAATACATAATGGTTATTAAGTTAACATAATATAATTTATGTAATATAATGTTATTAATTTCACTATGTTATTATGGTTAAATAATATTTGGAGGTGGTATAGTAAGAAATAAAATTAAAAGTATTCGATGAATATGATTACCTATTCTTAAAGAAATATCTGTTGGATATCTTCCTAATGACCCATTAGGTTTGTCATTTAGAATAATATATCCTATAAAATGTGTCTATTGAATTTGAGAAGAGAATTCAGTATATGTCTTTCAATCCATGTGGCTCAAGAATGTGTGAAAAGACATGAGAACAAATTCCCTTTTATAAGTGATGGGAGTGGAACAACTGTAATTATTCTAAACATTAAAATAATATAATGTCACATTTAGGGAAATTTGGCTACAAATTGGATCAATTGAAACATAGTATGACAAATTGTAGAAATAAATTTATCATATAGTATTTAGATATATTTTAACCCTTATCTCTTTGGTTTGATGCCTCATTAACACTATTAACCTTTACCATAGTAATGATTTTTTATCAGTTACTATTCATTATGACAAAGAATGAAATTGAAATATTTAACAAATTTGGAAATGTGGATCTAATATAAGGAAACCATTTTACCAAATTCATTTACTATGAGTGAAATAAATTCATTTTTAAATAAGTAAACAAAACACAATGAAAACCATTTTTAGAGAAATGCATTTTTAAGTATAAAAATAATTTATTCTTATTCACTACCTTATAAAAGTAATTAGAATAATGTTAATGTATTTGATTTAATGTATTATCTTCACATTTAAATGAAATCATTCATCAATACTATTTAATTCAATGTATTATGTTAAAATATATTACACAGAATAAAAACCATTTTCTAAATAATGTCATGTTTTGCAATCAAATGATTTTTTCTATATTTATATCAATTTGATAACACACTAATTTATTATTGATTCATTACTAATAAATTTCATGAAAATAAATTTACATTAGTTATCATGATAAATAATGTATCTAAAAATAAAATATCTTTAAAAATAGATACTTTAACATTAAATGGTTTTATTCTTATCATTTCAAATTGAGTACTCATTTTCTACTAAATTGTTAAAAACATTTTAACTAAGGAAATATAATATTCATATATTTCATAAAATATTTACTCATATTCATACACACCAATCCAAAGGAAAGATTTTATATAATATAATATTTGAATATATTTTGGTTTAATTTATGTGTTTCATGTCAAACAATATATCAAAGACATTAAGTTAATTTTAAATGGAAAATATATTCCAAAATATTAGGTTATTACACAAGTCCTCATATCATAATTTGAGTTAATGGTTAATCATTGTGTGTTAAAATAACACTAATTATGTCATGCCTTATCCTAGATTCATAGAGTCTCCCATCCCAAAATACCACATCTTACAAATCGCTAATGAGTACATACCTTGGCCTAGTGATATGGTGTCACATGTCCATGAATCTATATGATTTATCTAAATTATTTTTTTTAGTGGAGTAATCCAAAATGGATACATAACACTACTCTTCCCCCTTTACATAATGATAGTTTCAGTCATAGTGGAAGCATGCAGCGGTGAGCGATATATTATTAAAATTTCTTTTAATATTTCGATACCTGAAACCGTGAGTGAGGATCTTACACATACAATTTATAATTACTTTATTTAGATTAGAAGAAATAAATTAACTTGTCTCTGGTTTCATTCTTTGATGTTGATTTTGATCATCCAAAAAGACCATTTCATATTTCCTTCATTCCACTATGAGGATCCTATGATTGAATCCCTATAGCGGTGATCCAAACAGGCTCCTTTGATCTCCAGGAAATGTTAACCAATCTTCAGATGCTAGCATGGAGAATCAATTGTATTGCATTTTTTTGTTGATCACTCATCCATCAATCATGAAAGATTCACTCTTGTGTTTCACATTATGGAGAGGGAGAGAGGAGTTGAGAGAGAATTTATTATACACAATAAATATATATCTTCAATTAACTACAAAACAAGCATAATATACTATTTTTAGATGTAGGTTTTAGGTAAGAATATTTTTTTATTTCACGCCATCCCTTAAAAAATATTAAATCCATTAATAAAACCCCATTCCACATAATAATAATAATATAATTTTTTTTGGCGTGTACAAAATTATGAAATAAAAAATATTATTTAATCATCCTATTAATTAATATTTTTCACTAGACATGGTCTTGGTCCACTCTAACTATTTCATTTATTAAACCCCTGGATAAATATATAATGTAAATATTTCATTCTTCAATAATTATCAATGATCAATAAAACATGAATAAAATTATTCCTCAGTCTTGAGAGTAATATTTATTCAAATAATTAAATTCATATAGAATTTAATCAAGATAATCTGAAAGACTTAGTGTATGACCCTTTTATATTCTTTATCATTGTAATTAGGCGAGATTTTCTAAAGACCATGATTATATTCTAGCAACAGACCAAGTAACCGAAGATAAATAACTTAATTTTATAATGATTAAAACCACATACAAATGCTCACTTTCTAATATAACCCATTTGTCACAATATTTCATTAAGAAAGTTGCACATCAGTGTCACCAACCTATATAATCTATGTTTCTATACTTGACTATCTAAAATAAACAAATCACTACACCATGGAAATGGGATTTAGGGTGATGATTATATTCTAATCAATGGGATGATACATCAGCTTCCATAATAATGGAAGGGAAAATTCTTTTCTTGACATATCCATTAATGAAATGTGAATCGTGTCACACCAAATATATCCCACCTCACTATGAATGTATGTCTTCATGGTTTTCATTATAAAATATAATTGTGAAATTCATGAAATGTATTAATGATAATCATAATGTTTAAGGACCATTACACACACTCATATATAGGAACATCTGATGACACAAAGACATATGAAATTTCTACTAGCACGGTTGTTATCAAAATCTATTATCTTTGAGAGTACTAAGTTCAAAATTATTGAGAAGAAACCTCATACACTTATGAGTACACACCGCTAATAGTTTATGCACAATGTGTCCTATCATAGTACATTATCCAACCATAGAACATTATTTAAGAATATCATCATAGCACATAAAGGATATCATCATTGTGGGGAACCATTATAACCTAATGAATGTGATATATACTCTTGTACATTATTACATTACAATCATGAAGAAAAATGAAAAATATGTAACAAGAATATTTATTTATATTCAATGCATTGAATATACATGTAGTCAATGTATAAATAGTTGGTCCTAGGAAACCAACTCCATCCAAATCCCACTTTGACTAGAGCCAAATTCCTATGTCTTTTAGTCCACTAGACCTAACATGGTAATCGTGTTTCTCCTAATTCATGTCTTCAGTCAAGGGGTCCACCATTTTTTCTTCCATGGATATACTGATCACATATGTGTCACCACTTGGAAAACATCCCTCAAGAGATGATACTTTTGATGTATTTGCTTCATCTGCTAATTTGACCATGTCTCTTTGGAGAGAGTCACTGATGCAGTATTATTACAATGGAGTGTGATATGATATTTACTACTATATACCACATCATTCTTGTGGATGATTTTTTTCATCCATACTGCATATCTAGACAACATATAAGCTGAAATACACTTAGACTCTACTGTATAATCTTCGACCATATCCTAATTTGAACTCTTCCAACTCAGAGCACCTCCATTCAAAATGAAGATATATCCCATTTGCGACTTCATGTCAACATGATCAGTTTGGAAACTAGAATCTAAATATCCTTTGATTCTTAGTTCATCATATTTTATATAAACCAATAACATATCCTTAGTATGCCTTATATAATTAATTATAGTCTTGAAATCCATTCAATGGAAGTGACCTAGGTCAAATTTATATCTTCCCACCACATTTAATGTATAGGCGACATTTAGCCTAGTACATAATATGAGATACAAGACTGACTCGATCACTAATGTTTTTGGAATCATTTCCAATCTATTTCATTCCACTTGCATATAAGGATGATTTTTTTGTAGAAATATGAATTCCATGTGACACTAGAATCAATCCCATATTGTATTGTTCCATACTAAATCCATTACACATTTTGTCAATGTATCTACTTTTACTTATGTTGTGAAACATCTTGGATCTATAATTGTGGATCTTGATCAGAAAAACATATTCTTTCTCACCCAATTCCTTTGTAGATATTTTTTATTCAACCACACATTAAAAGATAATAATACTAGAATTTAATTTACAATGAGTACTATGTCATCAACATATACTATTAATAATAACACTATACACCCACTAAACTATTTGTGGACATAAGGATTATATTCATTCTTTATGAAACCAAATTATTTCATGGATTCATAAAAATTAATGTTCCATGTCCAAGATACATTATTTAACCCATAAATTCATTTTTTTAATTTGCATATCTTGTTGGAATCATACCGAGTCACAAACCCTTCTGGTTGTTCTATAAAGGAATCTTCAAGAAGTACCCGATTAAGTTAGGTTATTTTGAAATATGTTTTCTAAATCTAATAGTTATGCTAAGATGCAATGGAAATTAGAATTCGTATGGATTTTTTCTTTAAAACTTTTGAAAAGGATTCATTATAGTCAATGCTTTAATGTTGTTTTAACCATTTTATCACCAATAATTCTTTACATCTATAAACTTGTCCTTTCATGTCAATTTTATTCTTGAATATCCATTTACAATAAGTGTCCTTTACATCCACTATAGGATTTACCAAAATCTAGACCTTGTTTTTTGTAAATGGGATCCATTTCATAATTCATGGATTCATGACACTTGGAAACATCTATGAAACTTACTAATTCCTTGTAGGTTAGAGGACTATTATTATAAACTAGTAATGAGTCACCATACCCGATTACTAGATAGCCATACAACTCTGGATCTCTAGCTTATCTTGTACAACCATGTAATACTTGTGTCTCTGGAGTAGTTTCTTCTTCCACAAGTCTTTGTGGAATATTTTTATGTGACAAGTATTGTATACCAAAAGAATCATATTCATTGAATTTTACCTTTATTCCACTATATCATTTAGACCAGTGATCTATCCCAAGGAAAATGGAGTGTCTTTCCACCACTAACTTTTTATCTAAGGGGTAATATAGGTAATATCCCCTTGTTTCTTTGGGATATCCTATAGATGTAGACTTTGTTCCTTGGGGTGAAATTTTATTTCTTACATAGTCTTTAAAAAACACTTTGAAACCCCACACATGCAAGTATAATAAAAAATGTTTCTTTCCATTCAATAAATGGTATGATATACCATCTACCTCTTTAGTTAGAACATAGTTAAATATTTTTTCTACTATTTGTAATGTGTATCCTAAAAATGATAGTGCAAAACTTGTATGAATCATCATTGATCTCACCACTTACAAGAAGGTGTGTTTAATCCGTTCACTTACACCATTCCACTGAGGTGTATAAGGAGGAGTGAGTTGAGATAGGATCCCAATATTCCACAAGTAATCAATGAATTCTTAATTAATATATTCTCCATTATGGACTCAATAGAGCTTCTTAATCTTCTAACCAATCTGTTTCTAAATTACATTATTATGTTCCATGAAATTATCAAAAGAATTTAACTTATACCTGATTAAGTAAACATATACATATCTAATAAAATCATAAGTAAAAGTTATGAAGTATGATTTCCCACCCCATGACTTATTTGTAAATGGCCCACAATCATATGTATGAACTACTTCAATAATCTATATGGACCTTCCACTATTTTCACTAAATGAGGATTTGGTCATTTTACCTTGTAAACATGCATGACAAAGGCAATTTGGTTCTAGTTTAATTGAATATAAATATACATATTGATATAATTTAGTCAAACGATTCTTATTTAAATTAATTAGAAATTGATGTTGTAGTTTTGTGTGGTATAAGTCATGGGAAACTATTTTGTTATCAATTTACATTACATGATTTTTGTAATCTAGAACATAAAGAATATTATTAAAATTCTCCTTACCATAAGAAAATTTTTCCTTATAAAAGAAACAAAATTCATTTCATAATTTGAAAATGTATCCATACGTATCAAATCTGGATATAGAAATAATGTTTTTAGTACCCGATGGTATATAATAAAAAACCCTTAAAATGAATATAATCATAGTTTTCAACATGAGTTGGTAATACCTGATAGCTATAATAGCATGTCTATCTCTATTGGATACTCATAGATATACGTACCATCGATCAATCAATATGAATCTACTTAGTTTCTATATTTGAACTCAAATGGGATAAACACATGCTATATCTATTACCCAATTTTTAGAAACATATAAACTGAACTTGGTAAAAAATAAACTTGAATATTAACCTTGTTTCTTTGGCTGGGTAATTTTTTTCTTCCAGTGTGCCTTCTTACCAAATGAAAAACATATAGCATCACATTCCCATAATTTTATCTTGATCTTCCTCTTCTTGTAAGGATGTGAAGATTCCTTCAGATTATAGATATTCTCATTCTATTTCATTTTTTCACCGTAAGTATGGAAGGTTTTTCACAATTCATATCATTATCTACTTGGTGAAAAAGAGTGAGATGATCTAGAAGAGACTTCTCAATTAGTTCTTTTTAAAATTCATAAAAATACTATTGAATCTCCGAGGGATTGATGCCAAAGTGATATTGGTTCCCATTTCATTGGGAATTTTAAAAACCTAGAACCTCTAGTAGCTCAATATATCCAATCATCCTAGCTACGTGATGCATAGATAGGGAACACTCTCCATGCATTCTTCAAGAGAGTGCCTTGCAGATCTCAAACCATTCATGTCTAGTTATATCCTTTCAAATACCAAAGAGGTTCTCAATAATTCTATATGAATTCATGTTTTTGTGAGACATCACGAGTTCACTAGATATAGAAGAAACCATCAAACACTGAATGTAGACCAAATTGGTCAAAAATACTTCTTTAAAAGTAATTATTCATCAATACCCTCCTTATAAGGTGGATCAAGCATTGAGGATTCTAGCAGGTTAGATTTCTCTTCATGGTGTAGCACAACCCTAAGGTGTCTAAACCACTCCTTGAAGTTACTACCAGTGAGGAGTATTTATTTCTCCATTATAGATCATATAGATATCATGGATGAAGATATTTAAATTTTATTCTCCAATTAAAAGATCATATTATTATTACTTTTATTGATTACAATTTTTTTAAGAAATAATAAATTGATTTATTTTTTGTTAAATCTTCGACTATTTTATCAAGTCCCAATATCTATTTACATTGAACTCTAAATATCTAGTTTATAGGACATTATATTATAAAGGGTATATATTCCAATTATCATAACCATAATAAGGGTTGTTCAAACTACATAAAGGAATTTAGGTAGGCAGGTTTTTTCCAATTGTAGGCTTGCAACTCCTTAATTCATCAAGTGGACTCCCCTATCCTGAAATCTTGAATAAGATTTCCTCAAAAAATGCTTCCATGTTACATCAAGTATAGAATGGGATACTTATATTGATGTAATATGGTTAGTTCAACCCATAACATTCATAAGAAGTCGATGTTAAAAGTAAGTGTACCAATGAGGGTTGTACAAGTAGTTAGTTCTAAGACTTTCATTCCTAATCAAGTAATGGAAGGCCATGTTTGAATTAATATTTAATTGATGGATTTTATTTTATTATGCATAAATTTTATATTATTTTATCCTTAATATGAATTCTTAATATTAATTTGTTATTATGTAGTTAATTAACCATGTTGTATAAAATAATTATGTATAATTAATTTATTTAATTTCCATATTTTCACATTAATTATTTTATTTTTTTGATCACAACATTGCATTAATAAAATAAAAAATTTCATAGACAGAAATATATAAATAATTAAATGAAACATTAAAGATCTGTATATAATTATTGATTTAATGAGAGAACATTAAATCAAATTTTGACCTATGAAAAATAACTCATGTTATCGGTCTTAGCATGAGTTGAGTCATTACACCTATACACCTATGTAATGCTTAATTTGGAATAATAATGGTTTCATATTGATCCACCACCATGAAGCTTGGGATAATCCATTAATTTCATGTATTTATAACTCAAATGCAGGTTAGTGGAACTAAAGGATTGATTAAAGGGGGATTACATAAATACCAAAGGACACACATGTCCTATATATCATTGGATGGAGGGATGACATGTAGTCTATCAAATTAAATTTAATGATAAATAATTTCAAACTCACAAGACATATTATATTAAAACATTAAATACATAAAATAGTCTTGTTCAACCTCATGAATGGTCATACATGTTATGAGTATGTAAATGTAATCAGCTAGCATTCATATCTTTATTCATTCATTATTATTATGATAAAAGTACTTGCATTAATTAATTATATTCCATCTTAAATATCATTCGAACTTAATTCAATATTTCCATCATTTATGGAACTCATGGTAAAAAAATGGAAGAAAAAATTATTACATATTTATTATAATAAATTAATTTAACATTTAAAAATAATTAAAACCAATATTGAAATTTCAAACACCTAGTGGTGTGCCAATTAGTAAAATAATGTTTTTATGCTGTAATTTTTAATTTAATAAATTTTTTATCTTTTACATTAATGGGGGACTACACAACATATACGTACTATATACATTACATTTATCTTGATTTTAGTGTATTTAGAATATACACCTAGGTCTGTGGTGAATAGCTCGATCAGACTACACAATGTGTACATGAAAGCTACACACCACGTATCCGCTTTCCGTATTCCTAATATACTCACATGGGTCTTTAGCATGTATCTTGGCATATTACATAGTGTGTACATGCCATCTACATGTTGTGTGTCCCGAATGGCGCATGCCTATGCAACCCACTGAAAGACTCAGTATATTCTCAGGCGAGAGACTACACGGCATGTGCACTCTAGCTAGAAGATATGTATCTCTAATACTATTTTATCCTGATAATATAGAATTTATATTAGATGTATTAATTGATGAAATAAAATCTATGTACACCACATACACACCATGTATATAATAAATTCCTTAGGTTTTCAGTCACACATGGTTTGACCTCATATAATGACCAAATAGATTACACAATTTACACAGCTAACCCTTGTAGACAACATGGCATGTACTTTTATACACATCATTTAATATAACAACCATGTGACAAGTTGTTTGGTCAACACATGGCTTACACCACATTTAAAAACTATGTGGTTCATTTTGTACCCCTCAACACATCCAAATGAAGTTTAATAGGGTACAAGGTGTGTACTTCTAAGTACATGTCGTGTAACCTTGACTTATCAACCAAAAAGTTGGCATTTCTGGATGGAATATCCCGTCATTATTCATATATTCTTAGAACTATAATAAAATTAAACACCTAAAAAATATGATTAATATTTTGAATCAGGTTAATTCTAATAAGATTAAACAATGAATAACATGAAATGAAAATACAACCACAATTGCGCATAGATCAATAATAAAATAAATAATTATAAATTTAAATATACTCTCTCTAATGCCACTTTGTTATTTCTTGGAATAGTGGATGAATGAAGTGGTGAAAGAAATAATATTAAAATTTATTTTAATATATTTATACCAAAAACAATGAGTGAGGTTCTTGGATGTCCAATTTTTAATTAACTTATTTTGATTGAAGGGATGGAATTACCTTATATTAGGCTTCTTTCATCATTTTCAATGTCAAACATCCAAAAATACTCTTTTAGATTACCTTCATTGTAGTGCGAGGATCTAAGGATAGAATCCATCTAGTGTTGGTACACATATTCTCCTTCAATATCAATGAAATGGTAATCAATCTTCAGGTGTTAGTGTAGAGAATTGATTGTATTTCATTGTTTGTTTTGATCACTCATATCTTGGTCATCAAGGATTCTCTCTTGTGTTTCTCATTCATGAGAACAAGAGGTAAGGGGGGTTTGAGATTGAATTCATTGCATGACATAGATCTCTATATTCGATTACCTAAACAATAGCCATAATGAGATATTTATAGCAATAGGTTTTAGGTTATAAAATTTATTTATTGCATGCCAACACTTAAAAAATATTAAAACCATTATCAAAACCCTATTCCAAAGAATAATAATAATATTCTTTTGTGGAATATGCCAAAATGAGCAATGAAAAATATTTTTTACCTAGTTTTTAAATTATTATGTGTCACCAGACACAATCTTGGTCCATTCAAAATATTCTTGCATTTATTGAACACCTGAATAAATATTTAATTTAAATATTTCATTTATCAATAAATATTTCCATTTAGAAAAACATTAATAAAATCATTCCACATTATTGAGAATAATATTTATTCAATTAATTTAATTTAAATATAATTTAATCGATATCATTGAAAAACCATAAGGTGTGACAATCTAGGATTATTTATCATTGGAATTAGGTGGTCTTGCCTAATGTCCAAGAATAATATCTACTAACAGATGAAGTAAACAAAGAGAAAGAACTCAATTCCATAATGATTCTAACTACATAAGAATGCTCACTGTGTAATATAACACCTTTGTTTAAATATCTCATTAAGAAGGTTGCACATATGTGTCACCAACCTATATACTTGATATGAATTTCTTTGACTATCTGAAATAAACACATTGTTAAACCTTGGAAATGGAATTTAGGGAGATAATTATATTACAATCAATGGGCTACGATATCATCTTCCATAAAGAGGGATGAGATAAATCCTTACTCAACTTATCCATTAATGATATGTCAATCAAGTCACATCCAACATACCTTACCTTGCCATGAAAACATGTCTTCATAGTTTTCATCCGAACAAATAAGTTCACGAGTGATGACATGCATTAATGGAAATCATAAAGTCTAACGACCATTACACATACTTGAAAATAGTAATATCTGATGACCCCAAAACATTCGGAATTCCCACTGACAGTACCTTTTATAACACACCAAGATTTTTCAGTATGTATCTTCTTAAAAAATTTAGTTTATTTGATAGCTTACACTGCATGCAACACTGAGCTCCAATGAATCGTGATATATTATTAAATTTTAATGTGACTGCTATAAATACTAATATGCCATTAGAATAATAACCACACCTAATAAAGTATAAATAAAATTTTGGAATCTCAAAAATAAAGAATACAATCTATTTATATCATTTAATAAGTAGATAAATGTTTTGAAAATGATCAATTAAATGCTGGTATTTTTTGAAATGTAAATGATTATCTAAAATTTTATAATTAATATAATAATTTAAATGAAAATTTATTTTCATAAAATAAATTTATGAATTAATACTTTCTTCATTTATAATTATAGAATAATTTTGGGAGACCATAATTAATTTTTAAAAGTGTCAAAAAAATAAGTTATGATATTAAAATAGATATTTTTCGAATAAATGATGATTTTAATTATAAAATTAATTTTATAAAATAGAGTTCATTTTTGAAATCTATACTTTATAAAATGGTTAGGGTGAATTTTTTGTACTTTTCAGAAATAGTTGATTTTAAAGTGAATAGTGAAATGCAATAATTTACATTATTCAACATTATAAGCCAAATAGATGAATTATAACGCAATGTATGATATAAAACCCCATTATTTAAAAATAAAATGGACTATTTACTGTATGTATTCACAAGAATCAACACTATTTATATTATTGATCCAAAATAATAAACTAATGAATAAAATAATAAAAAAAAACCCCTATCCCTATATAAATACCACCCCTCACCACTCTATATCCTCACACCGTATAAGACTTGAATATTGTGTAAATTAATCCCAATTCACTTAACAAGGCTATTACCCACGTAATATACCTACTATTCTTACCAAATTAAAAAATTCAAATGTCTTAAGGAGGTTCCCAAGGATATGATATTCAAGAGGTAAAATCCCATGTCTTTCTCTTTTAATTTATTTTATTTTCTTATCCTCTCCTCACATACCCTATAAAAAGTGGCATGGTAACTCAAGTATCATATATATATTAGAATTTTATTTTTATAATGGATTATCCATTATCAAATCCCTTCTACTCTCCTTGTATTTTAAAAATTAAAACATTGTTTGTGATGTGTCGATTCACTACCTTCATGGATGAAGAGCTTTAATTTCCCATTACCGCTTTAAAGTCTGTTCATAAAACTATTATTATGGTAAAATAATATTTTAAAATAAATATTATAAGTTATATCATGTTCTATAACCAACATAAAAATATAATGTTAAATTAAATGACACAAGTTCGTGATGGTCGTAAAAAACAACAAAAATAAATTAAGAAATTTTCATCAAAGTTTTATCTAATGAATCATCCTCATACCATATAACCAAATGACATATAAGATCATTTAAAATTATGGAATATCATTAATATTAAATAATTTCAATTCTGTATAATTTATTCCCATTTTACATGAACTCAAATATTTATACTTAAGGGAACAGTCCGCAAAACAATCCTCCAATGGCCCGAAGGCATTCATTTTTTATTGATTTTTGATAATCCACCTTTCAAGGGGTGAGGTGGAACCCTTACAAGGCCCGTAGGCATAAGTATTACATGGCCCATAGGCCTTAGAGTAATTCATTTCCCGTAGGCTTCAAACATTACATACAACCCAGACTAACTACTTGGAACTACTCCTCCCCAGAATCTTCATCGTGAAATCAGCTCTCCACCTTCGCATGACTGTTCGGCTAGGCATTCCCGTGCATGAACAGGCTTGTCTCTATGGCCATAAATGAACCTAATAAATTATAATAAATCAAATATAAATTTTATAGATTCTGAATTAATTAAATAATGAATCTAATTTGATTATATTAACATTAAGTATAAGTACAGAAGGCTTTCAGACATAAGGTAAGGATTTCCTCATCTCACTTGTACTTCTATGAGAAATATTCCTCATTTAACACTTTTTTGTGTGTGTGGTGTATATACTAACCTTTAACATATAATATCATGAATCTTTTTTTCTTCATGGTATTCAATAATTAATTTTATAATCATTAATTTTATGGGGCATACGATTTGATTGATTATAAGTTGTAAGGGATTTATTTACTCAATTTTCATTCATTGGGTCAGAATTATATTTCATTAATTATGTCATGCTAAGTTTATGTGTAAAATGAATTTCAATTATATTATGTTGTATTTTTAAATTTTTATGTTTATTTATAGAGAACACAAATAATATAATCATTTTATTAATGATATAATCCTTCTAAGGGTCTTTATATCAAATTTTACATCATTGAGACTTACTTGGTATTGTAAAACTAATCATTTTTATGTGGTGTATCTACTACCCCTTTGAGATCATTTTTAATTTGAATTATATTTCTCTTAAATATCTATATTTTTCATATCATGGATATGAGTATTTCTTAATCCATATACCATTTTTTACATATGATGTTTATATTGAATGTTATTTGATTAACTACTAAAATATTAATAAATTCATATCCACTACTTAATAAAAATATTTTTTGAGGGGATATTCTTCATGGATTAAATATATTTATGAATAATTCTTTGGAATTTTAATTATTGGTGGGCCCTAACGTTATATATCCCTCTGATGCATCGAAATGTCTCATGAGACAAATCCGTTGGCGACAAACTATTCACGTTTATTTCTAAGAAGAATCAAACAGGTTTCTACCCACAAAGTTAAAATTTATTTGGAAAGGTTTGGATTGTAGTGAATCATGTGACATATACATGAGTTCCAATAATTAAGAATTTCCTTCATTCACTATTTATATATTACTATCCATGTGATTTTTACTATGACAATATATATGGATTCATTTTCATCCTCAGTTTATTAATTAAATGGTGTGTGCTTTTAGTTATTTACTTTTCCATATTTATTATGACTTATCAATTATACTTCACTTATAATTGATTCATGTTTCTACTATATTTAATTTTTACTGAGAATTTGAGCTCACCCTTTTTATTTTTTTCCATACCCATGTTATGAAGATGAAATATTTGAATAAGTGTCAAGGAAGCAATTTATATTCCATTGATATGTTATATGTTTAATTACCAATGTAATAAGAGAACCATGTATATATATATATATTATTCTTCAAGACTAATATAATGATCGATCCGTGGTGATGTGATCTCTTATATCACCTATTCCATTGTAAAAAAATAACCACCAGATCTAGGATATTGGTTTGAAAGTTGTTACAGTTGGTATCAGAGTAGGTTTTTTAGAAACCTTGGGAACTAGATGTTAAATAAACATTAGAATTATTATAATTTCTTAAAGTGAGTTTTTGGATAAATAATCATGGTAATTATGAGAAAACTTAGTGTGTTCTAGTATTTAGTAATGGAGCCAAATTGAAGAAAGGGAATAAATACATGAACACAATGTAGGGATTTCCTCATTGATAAAGTAAATAAAGTTTGTGTTAAAGTTGAGCATATCATGACCATATTTGGACAGATTACTTAGGTTATGATGAATAACCACATTACACCTATGTAGGATCATTTCAGGTGGTAGAATCCCCCATTATTTAGTGGGACTACTAATCCAGTGGTAGCTGAGAAATGGATCAAGTCCCATAAAAGGATATTTATAGCATTGGGATGTGATGAATAGGAGAAGGTAGTGTTATCGGTATATTTTTTCAAGGGAGATGATGACCAATAGTGGTAATTGATCTAGAATACTAATAAGGAATATTAAATAGAATACATGTAATGGAGAACTTTTAAAGAAAATATATTTGAAATTTATTTCCCTCTTAAGAAACAAACTTAAAGGAAGATAAAATTCCTTTGATTAAAGGAAAAGGAAAAAAAATTGAGTGTTAAAAAGTATGAGGCTACTTTCACAGGACAATCTAGGTATGATAAAAATTATATACGTGATTTGAAAAAAACAATGATCATTTCTTTTAAGGACTTAATCCACATATCTGAAGAGAACTAGATTCTCAAACATTTTCATCATATGATGAAATAATATTAAGTTCCATAAAAACAGAGAAGAAATTTTATAGATCATACAATTTTAAGGGAAATCAAGAGAATAATATATCTTATGATAACCATTAAAATGGTATAGCATAAAAGAAAAATATGATAACAAAGAAATTACAATTATGAGTAATTTGTGGAAATAATCATCCTAAGAAATGCTTAAAATGCATGGGAGTTTGTTATAAGTGATGATAAAAGGGTAATAGAGATAATGAATGAAAGGGGAAGAAAAAAATCAAGGATGTACAATGATTAAACTATAATGAAATGGTGAATTAATCAAATAAATGTAACAAGTATCAGATAAATCTACCATTGAAGAGACCAAGGGGATATGACCAAGATTATGTGATCTCTATAGTTGAAGTAAAAGTACCCAATGATGCAGTGGCAAGTAAATTAATCATATCATTGGATTTATCCATTACAATATTTGATTCCAGATCATTTCACTCTTTTATATCAACCCAAATTTCCAAGAAAATTAGACATATTGATTTTGATTTAATAAGGGAGTTGTCAATCAAAACTCATAAGGGAAGTCTCATTGCAGCAAAAATGTATTAAGAAATCCCTCTTATGACACATAAATTGGCTTTATTTACTGACCATATCATCATAACTATGGTTAAATTTCATATAATTTTCATTATGGATAAGATTTCAAAATATGATGTGAAATTTTCTTAAAAGAAGAAGGAAATTATGATTTGTGAGGAAGATATATAATTCCTTATTTTAGAGAAGAGGTTTTATCATACAATTATTATCTAGATCCACCCACATTAGCTCTAATAAATGAAATTATTGGGGATGAAGATAAAATAACATCTTGGAATGAGGAAATTAATATTCAAATTGAGGATGTACCAATTATATAGGAATACATTGATGTATTTTATATGGAATTAACTGGACACCCCCCAGAGCATGAAGTTGAGTTTACCATTGGTTTAATCCCTGATAAAGGCCAATATCAAATAATCCTTATAGAATAGACACTATGGAATTATTATATCTGAAAAATAACTATAGGATTTAAGTAATAAGGGATTTATTAACAATAGTTTTTCTTCAAGGGATCCCGTGTACCGTTTATCAAGAAGAAATATGGATCCATGAGGATTTTCATTGACTATAGGAAAATAAATGCAATTACAATAAAGTATAAGTATCATCTACCTCATATTGATTATTTACTTAATCAACCTCATGGAGATCAATATTTCTCAAATATTGTATTTTTATCTAGGTATCATTAAATATGAGTAAATAAGGAAGACATTATGAAGATATCATTTCAGATGAAGTATTGAAATTACGAGTTTAAAGTAACGCCTTTTGGAATGACTAATGGACCATCTATTTTTATGGATCTGATCAAAAAAATATTTTAGGAATATATTGAATATTTTTTATGGTATTCATTGATTATATTTTGATATATTATTAACCATATTAAGATCATGAGAATCCATTGTAGATCATTATTGAGACTCTTAGAATAAAGAGTTATATGGTACATTTTTCAAGTGTGAATTCTGGCTTAAGGAAATTTCTTTTCATGGCTATATTGTCTTTGAGGATGGATTATCAGTTGATCCTATAAATAAAAATTCAATCCATGAATGGCCTATTCCAATTAGCATAACTTAGGTACATTGTTTAAATGGTTTAGCAGGTTACTATTGGTGTTTATTTAAAAAATTTTCCCAATTGGCTAACCTATTAACCAAGATATCACATAAAGGGGTTAAGTTAATTTGGGAATAATAATGTGTATAATTTTTTGAATAATTTAAGATAATATTAGTCAATGATATGATTCTGACTCTACCATTAGGAAATGATAGGGTTATGATATACAATGATGTATCAAATAAAAGACTGAGTTGTGTCCTTAGGAAAAATGATAAATTTATTTCATATTCATTACAGAAGTTGAATATTAATCTAAAAAATTATCCAAGTCATGATATTGATTTTGTAGCTGTAATATTTACCGAGAAGATATGGATACACTATCTCAATGGTGAATGATTTGAGATATATACAGATCAAAAGAGTTTGAAATACATATTTACTTAGAAATAACTCAACATGAGCAAAATAGTATGGATCAAGATACTCAAAGAATATTATTTCTCAATAAAATACCACATAGGAAAGGAAAATAAGTTATCATAGGAATTAAGAAGGAATGATCATAGACTCATAACACAAATAAGGATTCAGAGAGATCCTATGTTCATGGATTTAGTAAATATGGATATGATAATTGTTATAGAAGGGGAAACATCACTCCTTTTTAAAATTATTTTCAATCCATATTTATTATAAAAGATAAAATCCTATAAATAAAACTATGAGGATTTTCAAATGAAAATTAATGTTGTTAAGGATGGATGATTATAAGAATTCATGTATGATGTGGAATTATAAAATTTGGGAAGAGTTTTTGTGTTCTATCAATACCTAAGAAAAAAGGAAACTATTAGATGATTCTCATGGATAAAATTTTTCTAGACACCCAAGAAGTATCAAGATGTATAGATATCTGAAGGAACACTTTTGGTGGGATAATATGAAGCTAGAAATTGCTGACTATGTGTCAAGATGTCTAGTTTTTCAAAAATTGAAGGCTGAGAAAAATAATCTTATAGGAGTCATGAAACCGCTACCTATTTCAAAGTGGGAGTGGGACGACATTACTATTTACTTAATTACTTGATTACCAAAGAACCCCAGAAAGAATGACATGATATGGGTTATTGTTAATCACATTACAAAATCAGCACATTTTCTTGATATAATAGAATTTTTACCACTTTATTTCCTAGAAAGAATCTATAATAATGAATTTGTAATACATCATGTTGCACCTCTATCGATTGTGTCTAATCAAGATCCTTATTTAAAATCAAAATTCTAGAAGTGACTTCAGAAGGATTTGGATATTGGGATTCATTTGAGTACTGCTTATCACTATCAAATCAATGGATAGTATGAAAGAATTATTTAAATTTTAGAATACATATTAATATTGTCACGAACCAAGCCGGGTCTCCATCCGACCCAACCCCCGACCCGATCCGCGACAAGACCCGAAGGGAGTTCCCAATCCCCATGGGCTGGAAAAAGTGCCCGAGTACCAAAATAGTGCAAGGGAATGATTTACCCAAAATGGGATACATAAAACAATCAATAATATAGATAAAATGAAACTGAAAAACTATCAACCAAGTAGACCCTTAAACTAAAAAAAACTTAAAGGTATACAACACGAACCAATAAATAAAAAGAAATGACAAAAAAAAAAATAAAACTCTGACTCAAACCTCCTAGAAAAAAGAGAGGACACATCAATTCCACCCTGCATTAGAAGACTAACTTCAACCTGAACCACCATTGCTGTGCACGATGTCCCAACCTAGAATACACAAGAAACAAGGTCTACATACACCCAAAGGTGTATGTAGGGTGTGAGTGAAAGGACCAGTAGGAAGTAACCCAATAAAAAGACTCCATTCCACAAAATCAAAGAAGATAATTTAACATGATTATTTAAAACCATAATTTTAAAATGCTTTATTTTTAAAGAAAACATTTAAAAGATGAAAGTAAAAAGGAAATAGCACTAAAAGAAAAACCATTTCACAAATACTACTTTAAAATGGAAGAGAAAATTTATAACAAACATATACATACTCAAGTGGTCCTTTGTATGCCGATGAAAGGCACCACATCATGAATAGTAGAGCACTACGGGTAAATCCCTTAAGGTATCTAGTATGTGTGGTGCACTAGAGACATCATACCTCAGTGTAAAATTGGCATAGGAACCACAATAATCAATGATCTCATGCACGAGCTACTAGTAGGGAAACACATCCATAACCTAGTGGTCTCCAATCATCACAAAAGTTTAGTTAATGTTGTAACGTCAATCTTGCCAGATGAAACCAGGATGAACTACTCACATGTAATCTAGTGTACTAGTCCTAATCCACCCACCTAGGTACCCAGAGTTTTCCCTTGTGCTCAATCAAGTTCCACATTAACATCAAGTATCACTTTCACATATCACTCACCAAACATGACATTACACACAAAAATCCACCACATGTATACCCAAAAACCATTTCAAAAACACACGCACATCAAAAATACCTTTCAAAAATATATTTTTCATTACATAATCAATTCAAAAATCCACATTTGGCAACACCCAAATAATAACATAATCAATTTTCACAACATAGAAAGCATTAGTAAATAGCACAATAAAGGATTACACAATAAATATACCAAATCCCAAGTAGGAAAGTCATTTCAAATCACTTTCTTAACAAATTCCACTTAAGACTAGTTTCGTGCCAATTACACAATTAAATGAATCATTTTCACCACTTATAAAACACCACCAAGCAATGTAAAATGGGTTACAACAAAAAAATGTCTCAATTTATATAAACATACTACTTTAAACACAGATGAATATTCAGCTTTTCCCAAATAATAATTTCACGCCGTCTAAATAAATCAATAAATCATTTAATATATTTGTTAAATCATTCCAAGACAAACCAAGAAAACTTTACACCAAAAGCCACTTTATCCCATATGGTGACGTCACTTTAAAACCAAATGATCAAGGTAATAATATCAAAACATGTTTTCTATTATTCAAACAATTTGTAATTTAATTTCAAATCTGCACAACAAGGCAACACGCCCAAAGTGACTCATTTTTCTTTGAAAATCCCCATTTAAATATAAACACACCTCAAAGACTTTGAAAACACATTTCACACCTACCAAACAACCCCAAAAACCTTTCCAACCATGTTTCAAAACTCAAACGGCACTTAAATAAACAATTTCTCAATTTATAAAACATCTTAACCACATGCCACAAGACCTTACTTCAAAGCACACACGTTTTTTTACATGAAAAAACCATTTTAAAATCACTCGCACATACCAAACCTTCTAAAACCTTATTCGCACCCCAAAAACAATTGTTTAAACACTTTTATAAATTACCACAATAAGACCAAAATGAAAGGCACAACCATTTCTAAAAGAAAATGCAATTTCATTGCACACGCATGTCAAAATATTTATAAAGCAAGTTTCGCACAACCTATAAAGCACAACCATGATGCAATGTGAGTTTATATAAAAAACACACCCTAATTAATGTAAACATGGCTCTTAAAAATCAAATGCACATCCTAACCATTTTAAAATATAATTCACACAACAACACAATCTAATAAATTATTTACACAATTTCAAAACAAAGTCGATATACCCAAAATAATTTGATAATAATTTGAAATCCACACTTAAGCATACAAAACTCAAATACCCTTGAAAACATATTTTTCTCCATCCAAACAACCCCTAAAACCCATTTTTAAAACTTTTCACCAAAACAACACAAAACATTTCCATTTCCTTAAATCACAAATTTATTTCTAACTAACAAACACGCTAACCATTTTAAAAATATCATCCTCACCACAAAATTAAACCAAGAATCACATTTATAAATTCAACTAAGAATAATAAAATTATCCAGTGATGCTAGGGAACAGAACCACCTACCTTGGTGTAGCAGACTTCACAAACATGGTGTGAAAAGACCATCGTATGCCAACCACACCTCAAACAAACCCAAAGGCGAACCCTAAACAAGAAATTGAACAAAAAAACTCAAAATAAAACCATAAATTGAACCCTATACCCACTAAACAACCAAAACTCTAGGAAAAGGGAGAAACTCAACCGAAGGGGGCAGCGGTCACTGGACTGGGGCTTCGATGAAAGGGAAAAATAGGCCACCAACCATGGAGGGTTGCTATCGTGTGACGACTGGCCAAGAGAGGGTGATGATGGATGGTCCGAAGGCTGGATGAGGGGGGTCTCCAGTGGGGGTTTGAGTGGGGGACATGGTGTGACGGGGAGGGAGAAAACCAGGGGTGCGACGTGAGTTGGTCACGTAAAGGAGGCAGCGCACCGAGGATGGCCGTGTGAAGAAGGCCTACTAATAGGGTGTCGTGCAGGAGCTCCACTGGAAGAGGGGGGATGTCACGAGTCCAGTTCGCTGGGGGGGGAAGGTCAGCGCGAGTCCAGTCAGTCGGGTGATGGTGCAGTGGTCTGGGGCTCAAGGGGAGGGTGACGACGCAACTGGTTGGGGCTCAAGGGGAGGGAGATGGTGCGACAGGGTGGGGGGGGGGGTATTGCTGTGTGATGGGGAGAGTGAGTGGGGGGAGAAGTGTTGGGTGAAACCCTAACCCAAAGAAGAAGAGGAAAAAAATAATAAAATAAAAAAACTAAAAACAAAACTAATGATAATAATAATAATAATAATAATAATAATAAAATTCTCAAATAATAATAATAATATTATTATAATCAATAAAACGAAATTCATTAAAATTTTAACACATTTTTATTATTTTATTTCATTTTTGTTTTACCACTCATTTTAATTATATTTAATTATTATTAATTCATTTTATTTAATTATTTGAACTTCAGGCAGGTTGCACGGTAGCCCTAGCGAAGCTGCATAGTTTCACAAATATGCTTCACCTGTGCGTTGTATGCTGTCAAGCCCCGAAAACTCGTTTATCGATAAAAAACCAAATTCTACTGGGACTTATCCCGTACCTTGATTGAACATTTTGAAGCCAAATAAAATAAAAAAAAGATATTAACTTAATTTAATATTACCAATAATAATAATTATTACAATATTAATAATAATAAAATTAATATTCTTAATGATATCAATAATAATAATAATTATGATAATATTCTCAAAAAAAATTATTATCATTAAAAAAACCCCCCTTACATTTTATTACACTTCTCATTTTTATTTTATTTTCATTTTACTATTCATTACATTCTATTTTTCTGTCTTGAACATCAGGAGGGTCATACGGTGAAACGGGCGAGGTCGTGCGGTGACTCGGCCGGGGCTGCATGGCTTTGACCGCGGTGTGCTGAACGCTGTCAAGGCCAAATCATGCGTTATTAAATAAGAACTCAAAAATTTTAAGTCAGTCCTTGACCCGAACTATCCGATGTCTAAAAAATTAATAAAATAAATAATTTAAAAATGACAGGTGTGATAATTATCTCCACCATAGTGCTTTCCATCCCCGAAAAGCCACAACTCAGGCTGAACCCCCAAAGAAAAAAGTGATACCCCCTGAAGGTTCGAAAAGAATTCCTATGAAAAATGAGTAAAAAGGGGTAAACGCACCGTGTTCAGAGAAAGCGTCTTAAATGATGACAACCTAAAGAAACCCACAAAAGACTTCCCCTATGTGTCACCTAACCCAAAGAGTTAGAACACCTCTAGTTGATTGATCAAGGGAGGGAACCCTCACACCCGCGATAAGACTGGAAAACTGCCACGGGGTGACCGACATGGGGAGGCCCGATTGTACTTCCCACCATAGAAATAGTCTAGCATCAACTAACTCCAAATGGATTTCAATGAGACTCACAATGGGTCTCATTACCATACAAACTAACAGAAGATACATAAATTTGAATTTTTTTTGACGGTGACCAAACACCCCCCAAAAGGGAAAGGAGGAAAGGGCCCAACTACCAAGGTTTCAAAACCAAATCCAAAGACAAACCAACATCTCCATATCCCTGGACGAGCACCATTCAAACTTGAGACCAATTCCCCTGAACAGACCCCATAAGGACCACTAAAAGAAATTTCATCCAATGGGATGCAACCCCCAGGACTTTAAGGTAATGAGATGACCACGCCTCCTCATAGCCACAAGAAACCCCATGTACCTAGATGGGTCGTTCGGAATAGAACAACTAAAAGAATCAATTTAAACTGCTCTGACTTTCAACACCAATGACTAAAATAAAGTCAGGGTCCCATACACTCCCTAGTTTCCTGACCATGCACCAGCTTCACTCTGAGACCTATGGCTGGAGCCCTAATTTTTGAAGCATCTACTGCCTCGTAGTTAGGTATTAAAGACTCCCAAACAGAGCTTCTCCCTTTGGTGCTACATGCAGCCACACCGTAACTGAGACAACACCAACAAACACAACACACCACCCAACCATCGACTATTTAAAACACCAAATCATTTTTACATAAAACCATATTTCCACGAATTCAAAACAATGGGAAGAGGAACGATGTAAGAGGAAACTAGTGTTGGTGGGTGACTGGGACATATGGTTGGTGGCCATATACCACTCACACCATCGCCACAAAGAGTATTCTATGACAGCGCCCCCAGCTCCACATGGCTTGCTAGACCCTGCGAGCTCACTGGGACCACTGAACCTACTCCCTTTTCATTTCACCTAAACAAGATCAATCACAAAGACCAACGAATTAGAAAAACCTCAACTTACTATAGTAACTCGAGTCCTTCCATGAGGTGTGCTGGCCAGGTACCTTGATCATAGCTAGAACGTCTAGTTTCGAAACCCTTAACTCCGGTCTACCCTGACTCTATCCCAAAGGAACAAGACCCAAAAGAGAAAACCTGCTCTGATACCATTTTTTCACGAACCATGTGGGGTTTCCATCCAACCCGATGCCTGATCCGGTCTTCAACAAGACCCGAAGGGTGTTCCCGATCCCCACGGGCTGGCACAAGTTCCCGGGTACCAAAATAGTGCAAGGGAACAATTTACCTGAAATGAGATACATAAAACAATCAACAAGATAGATAAAATAAAACTGAAAAACTATCAACTAAATAGGCCCTTAAACTAAAAACAAACTTAAAGGTCTACAAATCAAACCAATAACTAAAAATAAATGACAACAATGGAAACTAGAACTCTGACTCAAACCTCCCGGAAAAAAGAGAGGCCACATCAATGCCATCCTTCATGATAAGACCAACTGAAACCTGAACCACCATCGCTGAGCACGATTTCACAACCTGAAATACACAAGAAACAGGGTCTACATACACCCAAAGGTGTATGAAGTGTGTGAGAGAAAGGCCCAGTAGGAAGTCACCCAATAAAAAGATTCCATTCCACAACATCAAAGAAGATAATTTAACATGATTATTTAAAACCATACTTTTAAAACGCTTTGTTTTTAATGAAAACATTTAAAATCTGAAAGTAAAAAAGTAAAGATCATTGAAAGAAAAACCATTTCAAAAATAATACTTTAAAATGGAAGATAAAATTTATAACGAACATGAACATACTCAATTGGTCCTCTGTATGCCGAAAGAAGGCACCACGTCATGAATAATAGAGCACTGTGGGTAAATCCCCTAAGGTAGCTAGTATGTGTGGTGTGCTAGAGACATCATACCTTGGTGTAAACATGGCATAGGAACCAAAATAATAAATGATCTCATGCATGATACACTAGTAGGGAAACACATCCATAACCCAGTGGTATCCAATCATCACAAAGTTTAGTTAGTGTTGTAACATCAATCCTGCCAGATGAAACCATGAAAAACCACTCACGTGTCATCTAACGTACTAGTACTAATCTTCCCACCTAGGTACCCGAAGTTTTACCTTATTCTCAATCAAGTCCCACATTCACATCAAGTATCACTTTCACATATCACACACTAAACAGGACATTACACACAAAAATCTACCACATGAATACCCAAACACCATTTCAAAAACACACGCACACCAAAATGCCTTTCAAAAATATATTTGTTGTTACTTAATCATTTCACAAATCCTCATTTGGAAACACCCAAAGAATAACATAATCAATTTTCACAACATATAAAGCATTAGTAAATAGCACAATAATGGATTACATAATAAATATACCAAATCCCAAGTAGAAAAGTCATTTCAAATCACCTGCTTAATAAATTCCCCTTAAGACTAGTTTCGCTCCAATTACACAATTAAATAAACCATTTTAACCACTTATAAAACACCACTAAGCAACACAAAGTGGGTTACAACAAAAAAATGACTCGTTTTATATAAACATACTACTTTAAACATAGACACATATTAATCTTTTCCCAAATACTACTTTCGCACCATCTAAATATATCAATAAATTATTTAATCTATTTATTAAATCATTCCAAGAAAAATAAAGATAAATTTACACCAAAAGCCAATTTATCCAATATAGGGACATCACTTTAAAACCAAATACTCAAGGTAATAATATCAAATCATGTTTTCAATTATTCAAAATATTTGCAATTTAATTTCAAATCTGCACAATAATGAAATATGCCCAAAGTGACTCATTTTTCTTTGAAAATCCCAATTTAAATATACACACACCTGAAAGACTTTAAAAACAAAATTTTAACCTACCAAAAAACCAAAAAACCTTTCAAAACATGTTTCACAACTCAAACACACTTAAATAAACAATTTCTCAATTTATAAAACATCTCAACCACATGTCACAAGACCTCACTTCAAAGCACACAAGTTTTTTTTACATGTATAAACCATTTAAAAATCACTCTCACATCCCAAACCTTCCGAAACCTCATTAGTACCCCCAAAAAAATTGTTTAAACACTTTTGGAACTTACCTCAACAAGACCAAAATGAAAGGCACAACCATTTCTAAAAGAAAATGCAATTTCATCATGCACGCATGTCAAAATATTTATAAATCACATTTCATACAACCTATAAAGCACTACCATGATGCAATGAGAGTTTATATAAAAAACACGCCCCAATTCATGTAAACATGGCTCTTAAAAATCAAATGCACATCTTAACCTTTCTAAAATATAATTCTCAGAACAACACAATCTAATAAATTATTTACAAAATTTCAAAACAAAGCCAACATGCCCAAAATAATTCGCTAATCATTGGAAATCCACAATTAATCATACACAACTCAAATACCCTTGAAAACATAGTTTGATCCATCCAAACAACCCCTAAAACCCATTTTGAAAAAAATTCACCAAAACAACACAAAACATTTCCATTTCCTTAAATCAAAAATTTATTTCTAACTAAGAAACACATTAACCATTCTAAAAGTATCATTCTCACCACAAAATGAAACCAATAGACACATTTATAAATTCAACTAAGAATAATAAAATTATCCAATGATGCTAGGGCATGGAACCACCTATCTCGGTGTAGCAGACTTCACAAACATGGTGTGAAAAGACCATCGCACACCAACCACACCTCAAACGAACCCAAAGGCGAACCCTAAACAAGAAATTGAACCAACAAAACTCAAAATAAAACCATAAATTGAACCTTATACCCACTGAACAACTGAAACTCAAGGAAAAGGGAGGAAACTCAACTGAAGGGGGTGGAAGTCGCTGGACCAAGGCTTCACCGGAAGGGAAAAAGAGGCCACCAACCATGGGGGGTTTCTGTCATGTGATGGCTAGCTGGGAGAGGGTGACGATAGCTGGTTCAAAGGATGGCTGAGGGGGGTCACCAGCGGGGGTCCGTGCGGGTTTGAGCAGGGGACATGGTGCAACGGGGAAGTAGAAAACCAGGGGAGCGGTGCCAGGTGGTCATGTGAAGGAGGTGGCATGCCAAGGTTGGCCGCGCGAAGAAGATTGGCCAACAGGGTGTCACGCAAGAGCTCCGTCGGAAGAGGCGGGGATGTCGCGAGTCTGATTTGCTAGGGGATAAGGTCGACGTGAGTACGACCAGTCGGGCAATGACGCAATGGTCTGGGGATCAAGGGGAGGGAGACGGCGTGACCGGCTGGGGCTCAATGGGAGGGTGACAGCATGACGGGGTGAGGGGGGGGGGTGTTGCTGTGCGATGGGGAGAGAGAGTGGGGGGAGAAGGATTGGGTGAAACCCTAACCCAAAGAAGAAGAGGGAAATAATAATAATAATAAAACAAAAAATAAAACTAAAAATAAAACTAATAATAATAATACTAATACTAATAATAACATTCTCAAATAATAATAATAATATTATTATCATCATTAAAATAAAATTCATTAAATTTTTAACACATTTTTCTTATTTCATTTCATTTTTGTTTTACTACTAATTTAATTATATTTAATTATTATTAATTATTTTTATTTAATTATTTAAACATCGGGCAGGTCACACGGTAACCCTGGTAGAAACGCACGACTTTATAATTATGCTTCACCCATGCGTCGCATGCTGTCAAGCCTCGAAAACTCGTTTATCGACAAATAACCAAATTCAACTTGGACTTAGCCCACACCTCGACGAAAATTTTTGAATCCAAATAAAATAAAATAAAAATATATTAACTTACTTTAATATTATCAATAATAATAATTATTACAATATTAACAACAATATAATAAAATTAATATTCTTAATGATATCAATAATAATAATTATAATGATAATATTATCAAACAAAATTATTATCATAAAAAAGGAGTTCCCTTAAATTTTATTACACTTATCATTTTTATTTTATTTTCATTTTACTATTCATTACATTCTATTTGTCTGCATTTTATATCAGGTGGGTCATACGGTGAATCGGGCAAGGTTGTGCGGTGACTCGGGTTGGGCCGCACGGCTTCGACCGTGGTGTGCTGAATGCTGTCAAGGCCAAAGCATGTGTTCTTAAATAAAAACTCAAAAAATTTAAGTCGGGCCTTGACCTAAACTACACGATGTCCAGAAAATTAATAAAATAAATAATTTAAAAATGACGGGTGTGATAGAGATCATGCTAACATGGCTTTCATTATATGTTGGATAAGTATTTAACTTTGGTAGAGCTTTCCTATAATAATATTTTCCAATATAATAATCAAATGGTTCCATATTAATCATTATATGGAAAGATATATCATACTAAAACATCTTGGGATGAAATTGGTGAGAGGAAACATATAGGACTAACACATATTGAAGAGACAACATCAAAGTAATATATTATTAAGGATAACATTAAAGTAGAACAAATTAGGCAAAAGAGTTTTGCCGAAAATTAGAGAAATTATTTGGAATTTCATTTGGGATATAATGTATTTATGAAGGTATCTCCATGGAAGGGTGTCATATGGTTCAGTAAGAATGGTAAAATTTTCCCTAATTAAATCAAACCATATTAAATTTTGGAATGGGTTGGAGGTGTAGCTTACCTATTAGCAATGCCACTATGTCTCTCCAAAGATCAAGATGTGCTACCCATATCATTCTTAAAGAAGTACATGATAGACCCAACACATGTACTCACCTATAAGGTAGTATAAATAGAACTTGATTTATATTACTATGAAGAGGCTCTCGAGATTCTTGACACTAGAGATCATGGGTTGAGAAATTAGATGATTCGACTAGTAAAAGTTATTTGGAGAAACCATAAAATGGATGATGCAATGTGGGAACCTGAAAATGTTATAAAGAAAAACCACCCTCATCTGTTTATAAGAAAATATTCCTGAAAAATTTATAGGATTAAATTTTTGAATTAGGGATGAATATAACAACCAAATATTTTAAGGTATGTATCTTCTTAAATAAAATTAATTTATTTGATATCCAACATTGCATGCAATACTAAGCTCAAACGAATCATGATTAACAATTAAATATTAATGTTTATATTAGGAATATTAATGTGGAAATTATAATAATAACCACACCTATGAAAGTGTAAATAAAATTTGGGTATCTCATAAATGAGAATATGATATATTTATATCATAGAATAAGTAAATTAATGTTTTAAAAATGATAAATTGAGTGTTGGTATTTTTATGAAACATAAATTTTTATTTACAGTTTCTTAATTAATATAATGATTTAAAATAAAATTTATTTTCCTAAAATAGATTCATGAATTTACATTTTGCTGTATTATAATTATAAGATAATTTTGTGAGACCATATTTAATTTTTTCAAAGTGTCATAAAATCAGTTATAATATTAAAATCGATATTTTCTGAATAAATGATTATTTTAATTACAAATTAAAGTTATAATAATTAGATAATTAGTTTCATAAAATGTAGTTCATTTTTTTAATATACACATCAAAAACTGGGTAGGGTGAATTATTTGTATTTTTCAGAAATAGTTGATTTTTTGGGGAATAGAAAAATATGCTAATTTATGGTATTTAACATTTTAAGCCAAGTACATGAATTATAATGTTATTAATGAAGTAAAAAGAAATTATTTAAAACTAAAATTCACTAGTTATTAAACACATTCACATGAATCAAAACCATTTATAGTCTTGAGACAAAATAATAAAATAATGAATAAAATAATCAAAAAACATCCCTCTCCCCATATAAATACCACCCATAACCACCCATTCTTATTACACCTTATAAGTATTGATGACTGCCTAAATAATTCTCAATTACCTTCCCAAGACTCTTCCCCATGTCTGAGACCTACTGGTCCTACCATAAGACCAATTCCAAGTGTCTTAAAGAGGTTCCTAAGGATACAATATTCAAGAGGTAAAATCATCCTTCTTTCTCTTTTAATTTATTTTATTTTCTTATCCTCTGCTAAAATACCCTATCAAAATTGAAATGGAAACTAAAATATCATATATATACAAGAATTTTTTTCTTCTAATGGATTATCCATCATCAAATCACTTTTAATATCCTTTTATTTTAAAAATGAAACCATCTTTTGTGATGTGTCGATTCACTGCCTTCGTGGATGTTGAGTTTTTATTTTCCATTAACAACTTAATGTTTGGTTATAAATATATTAATATCATTATATAAGATTTAAATAAACATATTATAAGTTATATAATGTTCTGTAATAAACATACAAACATAATATTAAATAAAATGACACAAGTTCATGATAGTTGTAAAACCAACCAAAATTAATTAAGACATTTTCATCAAAATTTTATCTAATGAATCATCCTAATAACTTAGAACCAAATGATATGTGAAATAATTTAAAATTATATATGTTCATTAATAAAAAATAGTTTTACTTATAGTGACGTTATTAAAATTTTAAAGTATGTCTAATATTTATACTCAAGGGAGTCGACCTTAAAACCATAAAACGAACGCTCTTGAGATAATAAAATTAAAATTTATAACTCATATAAATGGCCATAAATGACCCAAATAAAATTATAATAGATCATATATATGTTTAATAGGTTCTAAATAATGTTATTAGTGAATCAAATTTGATTATTTAGGATAATAAGTACAAGTAAAGAATGATTTTGGATATAAGGTAAGGATATTCTCATCTCACTTTTACTTTTGTGAGATATATCCCCAATTAAACCCTTATTTTATCTATGGGGTGTAAATAATTCACTTTAATATATCATTTCATAAATCTATTTCTCTTCATGGTATTCAATCTTTCATTCGATAATGATTAATTTTATAGGGAATACGATTCGAGTAACTACAAGTGGTAAGGGATTTCATAACTCAATTTTCATTCATTGGGTTAAACTATTATTTAATTGAGTATGTCATGCTAAGGTTATGTGTAAAATGAATTATGATTGTAATATGTCGTATTTCCACTTGATTACAAGTGGCAAGGGATTTCTTAACTGAATTTTAATTCATTAGGTTAAATTTTTGTCTCATTGATTATGTCATGCTAATGTTATATGTAAAATGACTTATGATTATATTATGTCAAATTTACATTTTTTATGTCTATTTACAATGAAATAACATAATATATTCATTTTTTAATGAGATTATACTTATGAAGGTCTCTGTCTCAATTTTCACTTCATTGAGACTTAATTTGTATTTTGCACCTAATCATTTTTTTGTGGTGTATCTACTACACCATTAATATCATTTTTCATTTGAATTATATTTCTATTAAATATCCATATTATTTATATCATGGATATGAGTATTTCCTAAAACCTATTCCATTTTTACATATGGGTTTTACTTTGAATATTATTTTATTAACTGGGAAAGTATTGATAAAAATGTTTCCTATACTCAATACATACATTTTGATAAGGAATGTTGTTCATTAATTAAATATATGTATAAATAATGCTTTTGAATTGTAGTGATGGTTGGGGAACATCATTATATATATAAGGCCCCAAACTTAAACATTACATAATATTGAGTTTTGATCAAGAATTTACTTTCTTTCACACTGAGGATCTTTTTAGGTTTAGAGTTTTAGAGATTTAGGCCATAACTATTACATTACTTCACAAATTACAAAGTAAATACTTCTAATCTACCCAATTTTTTCACAATAATAAAACTCCTTAAATAAAAAAAGAATTATTTTCTTGATAAAAATTTTCTTGAATTATTAATTTATCTTTATCCTTCTTATACCCTGTGAATTTTTTTTTTCAAAAAACCTGGGATGAGCATAAAAAGCTCAGTAAGGGACATAAAATAAGGAAATAAAACATTAGTCCATGAATACATACAAATCAAAGAAATTATAATTTTTAATCATAAAAAAAAATCTTATTAACATAACACATGAAATCATTAGATTTATGAATAACTCATAAAAATAATAAATTATAAAGGTAACTTGTGGCACCCATAACATACTTACTTTATATCTTGCACAACTACATAGGGACTAACCTTCATGGTTAAGTTTGGAACACCCATCACAATATAATCCCTAAATATCTTAGGATAAAACTTAATGTTTACCTCCATCACATTATACAATGAATTGTATATCTATCATGGGCTCACCTACCCACAGTTTATCATGGAACTACTCATATACATAAATAATTCCCAAGAACCATAACATATTCCTAACATATAAAACAATTATAAATGAAAGATAAAATTTTGACATTGTAATTACAATATATAATTTCAAGATGTTGACATAATAAATGCTTTATAAAAACCATTTTCAACACCAAAACATGTAAAAATGGTATATGGTATTTAATTTCCTTTTAAAAAAATTACGACTTGTTAAGGAAGCCAAATATCAAATAATTCTCATGGAAGTGGAAAGGTAGTTGTCATCGCGTACGTTAAAAAGAAACATTCATTTTTTCATTTAGTAAAACACTTCGTAGAAAAATATTCCCTTTTAAAACCATTGAATTAAATTAAAATAAAAATGGTATAATTATACACTCTATGAAAGAAACTCATATAAAGTAAAATATGCCTCAAAGAATGGAGATTGAGATGAAGTCCCTTACCTTGAGTCCGATTTGTCTTGTTGGTTCTTTATATTCCTGAATAATAAAATTAGATTAATTTATACTTGATTCATAACATTTTTCAATTTTATTATTCATTTATATTACTTATTATCATGTTATAAAAATTATACAATTATTTAAGTTCATATGGGAAGTTTTGTCAATGTTCGGTATATGAGTCGAAAATGAACTCGTTTTGATGTAAATTTTCTATTTAGTCAAAATTACATCATATAAATAATTATAAAAATTATTTAAATATCATATATATCTATTATATATGTTTTTATAATAGTCCATAACATTTGGAGATAAGAAATGAAATGCACCTTTCATGGAGATGGTAAGCCGTACGTACGCATGAACGCCAATTTAATTTCATTTTCATATTAAAGGAATGAAAACTAAATGATACATAGGTATATTATAATTCCATTATAATATATATGTTATATATGTTACATAATTTCATTAATTCCATCCTTTATACGTTCCATGTATGGCATGAATGAGTCATATCACTTTGAGGGGGTGGTAGTCCGCACTTCCTCAAAATAAAATTATCGTATTTACACATTATGGAAAGCATAAAGGTATGATGTAAATAAATAACAGAAGAATATAGAAAATATAAATATAATATATATCATATATAAATATAGTGTCATCATAATGACCACCATGAGAGGTGGTAGGGTAAAATTGAACAATCATCGTTTTGTGAGGCAGTAGTTTGCCATACACAGAAAAAATATGTTAGTATCCATTAGATGGAGGTGTGTGTAAGTGTAGTTAGAATACTTATCATAATAATATCCTATCATATTGAGGATACTAGTGTTTTTATGTAATAAAATAATAATAATAGCATAGGGAGTTGATAAGGAAAATAAAATAAAGGAACTTGATAGAAGGCAATACCTCTAAAACGGGTAACTTCTTTTGATTGAGCCAAAAGTCTTTATTGAATTGCCTTATGCCCAAGGTAAGGATTATAAGAGGAAATGAAGGATTTTGGGAGCTTATTTGAGTATAATTTTTATGATCCAATGGGATTTAGAGGTGTGAGTAAGTGGGTAGAGGTGGTGTCCTTTTATAAGAGGGAGGAGGGGCAGTTTAGGAAAGTCTTGAAATATTAATTTATTATAAATTAAATTTCGATTAAAAAAGGTCCAAAACTAATTTAATTTGAATATATGATGATTTTTGGTTTGAATAACCATAATCCAATAATTTTTAGACAAGTTATGAATATTTTGTTATCCTTATCTTTTTGGTTTAACCCTTATTTTACCCTTTTAATCTTACCATGATATCATGTTATTTACACATTGGGGGTTAATGTAATTATCATATCATGTAAAACGAACCCAAAAAAGTAATTTATAACATATTTGGATTTATAATAACCATTTGGATAAATACTAGATTTTTAGGAATTTAATATCATTTAATAATCTATTTTATATTTTAAGTTATGAATTATATTAATTTTGGACACTGTTCATACTTGACTTTTTTAAAAATTCATAAAAAATTGATTCCTTCAAAAAAAAACATTGAACTAATCTTAACATTACATATTCACCTAGATAATTCGTTGATGACATTAATTATATCAAATAATATTTATTTTAATATTTATAATATCATTTATTTGATTCCTATATTAATGAAGCAATTACGACATCATCATTGTGTCATAATTAAATTTATTTATTTAATGTATAAAAATTATAAATAAAATACCATGATGTAGGAAATATTTTTATCTTTCCAATGAATATTTATAGTTGAAGGGATCAGTTATATTACCCCATATAAAAATTGTTTTAGTAAAAGATACATGTTTATGTTATATTTCTCTTTATATTAAATTAATTTTCATAACATGTCATTATCACACCCAAGTGGCTCCATGGGGTCCAAAAATTGATCCAAGGATTCCCATGGTCGAACATATCTCATCCAATAGTATTAGGACACGTGTTAGGGTAGTTTAATATTATTATAATATTATTTTTTTCCTTTATTTTCCATATTTACCCTTTAACCATGGTAAATAAAATTATTACTGAAGTTACTATTCATAATGTCAAAAAATAAAAGGTACTTATTTAAATAATTTGTAACTTCTGATTTAAAAGATGAAATTAATTTTTCCAAATTCGAATTACAGAATTTGCAGAAATTATTTTAAAATTAATTCCCATTGTCAAAACCAAAAAGTGTATTTTTAAAAGGTAAAAACAACCAAAAGATTGACATGTGTTTATATCCAATTTCAATGTGAAATTACATATAATGAAAAAAATAGATTAAATAATAAAAAATAATTCAATTATACTTTAAACGCAATTAAAATGACAATCTATCTGTATAAATAAATTAGACAAAAAGACAGTTTTGAATTAAAATGTTGTATTTTTTTACTATTCATTAAAAAATGAACTTTATCAAAAAAATTACCAAAATTTTAACTAAAGTAAATTTTTATGTCCCTATTCTATAAAAAAGTTTATTTTATCAAATTTAATATACAAAAGTGACAAAAAATATTTTTAAAAAAGGTTTTCCATCAAAAGGCGGTAAAACAACCTTTTAAAAATATTTGTTTATTTTATGCTTAAAATTGGATTAATTATCATTTTAAGCCTCTAATATTAATTGGATAAATGTAAAAACATTTAAAAAATATGTAAAATTATAATATAGTTAATTCTGTTCATTCCCTCCAATATAATGACTAGGTGTTAACTACCATTTAAAATAATAATAATAATATTTTATTATTTTTTGGTATAACTCAATATTGTCTGCAATGTAAGATTTTAGAGAAACTTATTGTTGTGTGTTGAGTATGCTATCAGACAAAGTGTCATATTTAACATAAAATTAATATCTTATTCATAAATATTAATAGATATAAAAAGGTATTATTCTATAAATACATGGTATCCTACATCATTCCCCCTTTTTGAAATTACATCCCCACAATTTTATTTACTTACAAAATAAGTGGGGGTATTTACCTCTCATAGAATTTTCAGATTCCCGCATCGCCTCTTAAACCATATGTTTTTTTTAGAAAAACTTTACCTTATGAATTGCCTTATTCCACAACTCTTTCTCTTTGTGGTCAAGAATCTGGACTGGATTTTCCTTATAAGAAAGATTCTATTCCAAATGAACTACCTCTGGACTCAAAACATGATATAGATCCGACATATACTTTTTCAACATTAAAACATGAAAAAAATTATGTACCTAGGATAAAATTGGATGTAAATCCACTTTATAGGCAAGTGATATAAATTTCTCCAGGATTTCATAGGGTCCAATGAACCTTGGACTCAACTTTACCTTCTTACCAAAATACATCGTACTTTTCCATATAGATACTTTGAGAAAGACATGATCACTTACCTCAAAAGAAAAATCATTCCTCCAATTATATGCATAAATTTTATACCTTATTACAGTTGTTCTCATGTGCTTATGAATCAATTGAACCTTTTCTACCATCTCTTCTACCAATTCTAGTCCCATCAACTTCCGTTCACCTACTTCATACCAAAAAGCTAGAGTTTGAAAACTTTTCCATATAATGCTTTAAATGGTGCCATCTGTATACTAGAATGAAAACTGTTATTATAAGAAAACTCAACCAAAGAAATATGTTGGTCCCAACTTCCCTAGTAATCCATTGAATAAGAACGTAGTGTATCTTCCAATGTCTGAATTGTTCGTTCTGACTGACCATCTGATTGTAGATGAAAAGCTGTACTAAAATTTAATTCAGTACCCAACAACTTCTGAAAGCCCTTCCAAAAGTTATAAGTGAACCTGTGATCACGATCAGATATAATGGAGAGAGGAACTCCATGTAACATGACTATCTATTTAATATATAATAGAGTAATTTTATCTAGAGACATAGTATCCCAAATAGAAAGAAAATGAGCAGACTTAGTCAATCAATCAACAATAACCCATATTTCATTGTTACCTCATGAAGTCTCTGGTAATCCCACTAAAAAATCCATGGATATATTTTACCATTTACACTCTAGCACTATAAAATGATGAAACATCCCTTTCAGTAACTACCGCTCTTTTTTAACCTGTTAATAAATCAAACATCTCAGGGTAAAGTCAACAATATTTCTTTTCATTCCATCCCACCAGTAATACTCTTGAAGATCTCTGTACATATTAGTACTGCTAGGATGAAATAAAAATGGAGAACTATAAGCTTCACATAATAACTCTTTATTCAACTGTGAATCATAAGACACACATAATCTCTTTCCAAACCTCAAATCATAGTCTTTATCAATGTTAAATTTAGGTAACTTACCCATCTGAACCAATTCTACCTTTTTTATGCAATTCATTATCTTCTTTCTATAATTTCTTTATTATGTCTACTAGATATCATTGTACTGAATCTTGAAACAAAAAAGAGGAATTTCCTACTCCAAAAACTTCCATTCCAAAGTTCATCAAATCATTAATCAAGGGTCACGTTACAAACAAAACATGGTTAATGTAGAATTACTTTTCCGACTCAAATCATCAGCCAATTTGTTTTATTTTCCTGGATAGTAATGAATCATGAAATCATAATCCTTGATTAATTCTAGCCATCTCCTCTGTATCATGTTTAATTATTTCTGAGTGAATATATACTTCAAACTTTTTTTATCAGTATAATTCCATATAGATGATGCCTATAATTTTTTAAAGCAAAAAACAATAGCAGCTAATTCCAAATCACATGTAGGGTAATTTAACTCATGAGTTTTCAACTGAAGTGGAGTATAAGAAATTTATTGATCATTATGCTTTAGGAAACAACAAATTACTTTCAACTAAGCATCACTATATATAACAAATTCACAATTTCTGGAAGGCAGTTTCAAAACCAGAGCATTTACCAATCTTCTTTTCAATTCCTGAAAAAATTCATCAAATTATTTTGTCCAAATGAACTTAGCACTTTTTCAATTCAAATTAGTTAGTGTGATAGATATGATGTTATTAATATTTTCATGACTTATTATATACTACCTTTACTTATTTTATATGAAATGTGCATAATTTGTGTGAAATATTAATGTTTTAATACTAAGTATAATTTTTTAGCATTTTTAGAAGTAGTCCAATTGAGTTAGTTTAAAATTTTATTTATAAATATTACCCTAAAAATTAAAATTGTTTGGTTCCTGTTCTTTAGGATTCCTTATTCAATATAAAACATTTCATTAGAAGGGATTCTGGGCCAATTCTTCCATTTAAAGGCCCATATGGACCACACAAGAGGGCCTACAGAATCTATGAAGAAACTGGACCAGCCATGAATATTGAATCACTGGGATCAATATAGAAGTTAAAATTCCTTCATTCTCCTAAAAGTTTTGGGGGAAAATGTAAGGAGTCTTGGATAAAAATTTCAAGGCCCGACTTTAAAGAAAAGGGGCCAAAATGATTCATTTAAACTCAGCCCATCATTCTGATCAGGAATTAAAATTAGTACAGTATTCATGAAATGTATCCTGATCTAGTCATCAAATCAAGATGATATTTTTCTGTGTGAAATATGATATATAGGAGGAAGAATTTTTTGAATAAATAATTCGTATTTGAAGGCATCTTCCTACTCCAAAATCTATTCACAGTTTGGCCATCGAAAAATCATGGATTGAAATGGGCAGTTTAACTTTTTATAATAAAACCACCATAACTTTGGATCCATAGGTCCAAATGCCTAAAATTTTTGAGATGAGTCGGAAAACATTATTATATACAACTTTGAAGAAGGAGATATCTCGATATTTGGCTGTCTGGATGTCCAAATCATCAATCTAAGTGGAGGGACAGATTGGGAATTCCAATAGCCCACTTCCTTGGGCTATAAATTCACCCCCTCCTCTACTTCAAAGGAGTTGGAATTTCAGAAGAGTGGATCACATATTGGAACGAAAAAATACTTTTCAAAGGCTTGGGAGTAACTTACATACTCAAGTTTTTACTTGAGATATCTTTACTTCTCTCTTTGTTTTCTTTTACTTTTGTATTCTTCTTTCTTGTAATCTTGTAAGTCTTTCTTTTATGATTCTGTTTTAATGAAAGTTTATTCTTCAATATCTCTTATTCTCATACACCTTATGTAGTTTAATATTAATGTTATTAAAATAGTTTAAATATAGCTGAATCCCCTTCCCTTCCTTCGCTTTCTAATTCAATCTAAAGTTTGTTTTTAATTCTGATCACCCTTCGTGTGTGTGTGTGTTCGACGCACAAATCTTTTCTTATCCCGTTATTTTTTTCTATTTATAATTCATCACCATTAACATATATTACCATATTAATAACTATATTAATGTCTGAGTAAGTATATTATTGGGGTGAGTCAAAATTTAGGGATGTTAAGTGATTGAGAGTTTTTTCTCGATGAATATTCTTCAAATTAACATTGTGTATGTTGGACTTAACATGTCATGGATTAATGACTTGTTTTGTTTAACATGTGGTTTCCATGGATTATTGGAACCATAAATACACTACCATCAACAAGATATAATTGAAATTAGAACCCTAAGTTAATTTAAGGCTTGGATTAAAGCCTTAACACTTAAGAATTCCAATCAACGTTATCTTGTGAAGTGGGTGTTAATTTAAATTCAATATAAAGCAAAGCTCAAGGATATCAAAAGCTTAACTCCCTAAAAATGAACTCACCCCAATCTTTATAAATTTGTTAAATAAATCTCAATCAATCAATCATTTCATAATCTCTTCAAACAACCCCCCAATCAGAATACAATCAACTAAAAACAAACGACTATTAAAAAGTATCATCGTTGAGGATTCGACCCGAGTGCTGCTATACACATCAGCAGAGCATCAGAACTTTGACCGGTCGATAGGCGAAAATCAGCCGCATTTTCAAATGGCGCCATTTCTGGGGATGGCGCTTTATGCAGTCATTAGTTTCTAGTTATTGTAAACCCCCCCAAAAAAAATTATATTTTTTTTGAAAAAAGCACAAAGAAATACCCAACTTCTCATAAAAATCATAAACTGAAAAAAAAACACAAATAAAAACCCATCTTCATCTTTCTTCCAAATCTCTATAAATGCCCTGTAGCCTCCCAAACAATCCATCAGATTGTTTTGACCCTGAAATTGAGTGAACTCTTTGCCAACTTAGGAGGAACTTAAGAGGTAATAAACTCATTCAAGAACCAGTCCTTGTCCAACCAATTGAATTAGATATGGCCAATCTTAGGGAAAAAACACTTAAAGAACTCGCTACCCCTGATATGAATTACCAAACTATTAGTATTCAATATCTAAACATAGAAGTTGACTTTAAACTCAAATTGGGTTTGATTCATCTTCTCCATCATTTCCACGGGCTAGCCGGTGAGGATCCACATCTTCATCTTAAAGAGTTCCAAGTGGTGTGCTCTACCATGAAACCTCAAGGGGTTTCTGAGGAACAAATCAAACTTAGAGCATTACCTTTCTCCCTAGCTGACACTACTAATTCATGTCTCTACTACCTTCCTCCTGGTTCCATAACCACATGGAATGACATGAAGCGACTCTTCTTAGAGAAATTCTTTCTTGCTTCTCATACTGCTTCTATCTGAAAGAAAATAAGTGGTATTCGTCAATTCCCAAGTGAATTTCTCCATGATTACTGAGAGAGGTTCAAAAATATTGTTGCAACCTGCCCACACCACCAAATCCCAGATCAACTCTTGACCAAATACATCTATGAGGGGTTATTGTCTATGTAGAGAACTCTCATTGATGCCGCAAGTGGTGGTGCTCTTATTGATAATACTCCTACAGCTGAAAGCGATCTCATAAGCAACATGGATGGAAACACACAACAATTTCATACTCGAGCACATGCTCACGTAAAACAACTCCAAGACAATCAATCCATAGATATGAACAAGATGACCGAGTGGATGAGTGAACTTACAGGTCTTGTGCGACAACTAGCTGTGGCTACCAAATCCCCAACCTCGTCTTCTTTGCAATCAATGTTTCCTGGACCTGTCCAAAACTGTGGAATCTGCAACTCTCCATCTCATCCAACTAACACATGTTCACAACTTCAAGAGGATCAATCCGATTCATCTGGACCAATGGAGCTCAATACAGCATATGATCAACGGAACCCCAACCCTCAATAATCAGGTCAGTTTGTTAGAAACTTCAACCAACCTCACTCTAAGCCCTTCTATTCTTCCTATAACCAAGGCTTAAGGTATGGTAATTCTGTCTCTCATCCCCCTCAATTCCATCATCAAAACCCAAACCAGTTCCAATATGGTCAAGGTGTTGGTAACTTCCAACAACCTTATCCTTTTATTCCTCAACATCAAAGAAACAATCCTCCGCCTAGATTCCAATATCCTAGTGAGCCTTACCAATTCCAAAACCAATACAATCGCTTTACCAAGAACTAAAATCAAGGTAATCCCAATCCGGTACAAGCCTCTTCTTCTAAGAAACCATGGGAAAGTGCTGTTGAAGATCTTGCCTCCTTCACTCGTTCTAGTCTCAAGAACATTGAAACCCAAATTGGATAACTTGCATCCCACCTGAGCTAGTAACAACAATCAAATTCTTCCCAACTCCCAACTCAACCATTACCTAACCCCAAGGGTAATGTAAGTGAAATTTCACTTAGATTAGGAAATCAAATTTTTATGCCTCATGTTAAGTCCTCCAACCCTCCTTTGAATGTTGACCTAGAAAATGAAAAGAAAAGAAATATGAAAAGGAACTTGAATCCATTCCCTCACCTCCTTCCATTCCACTTAGGAACCCAATTCCTTTTCCTCAATCCCTTTCTAAGCCAAATAAGTCCTTTGAACCCGATCTTGAAATGATTGACATGTTTAGACATATTGAAGTCAACATACCCCTCTTAGATGCCATAAAAAAAATCCCTACATATGCCAATTTTATTAAGGAATTGTGCACCCACAAGAGGAAACTTAGGACCTTCGAAAATGTTTCCACCAAGCAGTCTATTCCCATAAAGTGAAAAGATACAGGGACATTTACGGTTACATGAAAAATTGGAAGTTATAACTTCAATGATGCACTCATAGACCTAGGAGTCTCAATTAATGTCATGCCCAAATACATATTCTCCAAACTTGGTCTAGGTCCCTTACATCTAACAGGTGTTGTCATTCAGTTATCAAATTGAAGCACTACTAGTCTTGAGGGTATAATTGAGGATGTCCTTGTTTATGTTAATGATATTATCTTCCCTACTGATTTATACGTCCTTGACATGGAAGGTGAGACGAAATATTCCTGATCTCCCATAATTCTAGGAATACCATCACTCATGACTGCTAGAAACAAAATTGATGTACATTCAGGCATCTTATCCATGGAATTTGGGGACCAACTTGTCAAGTTCAAAATTTTCCAAGCCATGCGATACCCATATGAGGATCAATATACATTCTCAATCCATGCTTCTGAGGACACTTCTAAGAGTCAATTTAACCCTAATCCATCATTTTCTTCATGTTCAAATGATAAAGGATCTTGTGAAATATGCACCATGATTAACCAAGTCATAAATGGTGAAGTTGATGCGGACCTCTCATTCATCGACTCCATCAATCTAGAGGAACTTGAAAACTCTCTTGAATCCCACATCAACTCTGATCTCTACTACTCCACCTTGGAAAATTTTAAGGAAAATGAATATGAAGTAACTGAAGTACCTTCCTCCATTCCTGAGTTTTCTAACCCAAAAATGAAAGATGAGACTGATCTAAAACCTCTTCCTGGACACCTGAAATATGCATTCCTTTTCCATGATCACTCTTATCCTGTCAATATCTCTTCTTCACTTACCAAAACTGAGGAGTCCAAAATTGTTCAAGTGTTAAAGGAAAACAAAAATACCCTAGGTTGGACCCTATATGACATACCAGGAATCAAACCTACTGTTTGCATGCATCAAATCCATCTTGAAGAATCATCCAAACCAATTAGACTACCACAAAGAAGACTCAATCCACTCATCCTTGAGGTAGTTAGAGAAGATATCACCAAGCTTCTTCAATATGGTATTATCTACCCAATTTATGATAGTGAATGGGTTATTCTAATTCAAGTTGTACCTAAAAAGGGTGGGATAACTATTTTCACAAATGAACATGGGGTGGTAGTCACAACTCGAGTGAAAAACAAATGGCGTGTGTGCATAAAATACCAAAAATTAAATGCTGAAACAAGAAAAGATCACTACCCTCTTCCATTCCTTGATCAAATGTTGGAACAATTAGCTGGAAAGTCACACTATTGCTTTCTTGATGGATACACTGGCTACTTCTAAATCCCAATCGCACCTTAGGACCAAGAAAATACCACTTTAACATGACCCTTTGGAACATATTAATATAGGAGAATGAATTTTGGCCTTTACAATGCTCCTGCAACATTCCAGAGGTGTATGATGAGTATCTTTTCTGAATTCATTGAACAATGCATGGAAGTCTTCATGGATGACTTTACCATTTATGGTGATTCCTTTGAATCTTGCTTGAATTAACTCTCTCTAGTCCTTCAAAAGTGTGTCAAGTGTAACCTTGTGTTAAATTTTGAAAAATGTCACTTCATGGTTGCAAATGGGATTGTTCTAGGGCACATAGTTTCAAAAGAGGGTATTGAAGTTGATCCTGCCAAAATTGAAGTGATCCAATCACTTCCTAAACCCAACTCTGTTCGAGACATTCGTTCATTCCTCGGTCATGCTGGTTTCTATAGGTGATTCATCCATAACTTCTGTAAAATTTCCCTCCCACTCACTCAGTTGCTCCAAAATGATGTCACTTTCCATTTCGATGTGGTTTGAAAGAGAGACTTCATTGAACTCAAAATTTCTCTTATATCTACCCCAATAATCCAACCCTTAGATTGGTCCTTACCCTTTGAGTTGACGTGTGATGCTTCTGATAGAGCCATTGGGGCTGTTCTTGGTCAAAGAAGAGAAAAAATTACTCATGTCATCTATTATGCCTAAAAAACATTAGATGAAACACAATATCACTACACTATCACTGAAAAAGAACTTTTAGTAGTTGTTTTTGACTTAGATAAATTCCGACCCTATCTCTTAGGTGCCAAAATCATTATCTTCACAGACCATTCTGCTATAAAGTTCTTACTCAAGAAAAGTGATTCCAAACCAAGGATAATAAGGTGGATCCTAATGCTCCAAGAGTTTGACCTTGAAATCAAAGATAGACCAGGAAAATAAAACCCTGTGTCTGATCACTTGAGTAAAATTTCTAATTCTTCTCATTCTGAAATCATCGATCCTGAATTCCCCACTGAACACCTTTCATATCTCACTCCAAAAATACCATGGTATACCCCAATTGTAAATTACTTGGTTTCTGATGTTTTTCCTGAAATTTTTTCAAAAGAAAAAAAATGAAGTTGAAAAGTGATTCAAAATACTATTTTTGGTAAGAAAATAAACTTTGGAAAACTGGGGATGAAATGGTAATAAGAAGATGTGTCCATGAAAATGAACATTCTTCCATCTTAGAATTCTGTCACTCAATGCCTGGTGGTGGCCACTTTGGACCACAAAGGACCTCCTGAAATGTCATAGACTTTGGATTCTTCTAGCCTTCACTCTTCAAGGACTCACATGAATTCTTTCAATCATGTCCCAGTTGCCAAAAGTTTGGCACAATTTCAAAGAGAAATGAAATTCCCCAAAAGCCTTTAATTTTATGTGAGATCTTCGATGTTTGGGGTATCGATTTCATGGGACCATTCCCCCCTTCCAATGGATTCTCATACATTCTTCTTGCGATTGATTATGTTTCTAGGTGGGTCAAGAACAAACCCACTAGAAAAGATTATTCACATAATGTTAGTGATTTCCTAAAGACACACATCTTTTACATATTTGTCACACCTCGTGCCTTGATCAGTGACTTAGGAACCCATTTTTGTAATAGAACCATGGAATCTCTTTTGAAAAAGAATGGGGTTGTACATAAAACATTAACTACATATCACCCCCAAACAAATGGCATGAATGAACTTTCTAATAGAGAAGTTAAAAGAGTGCTTGAGAGAATTGTAAAACCCACTATAAAAGACTAGCCTGAAATACTTGGTGAAGCACTTTGGGCTTATCGAACTGCCTATAAAACACATATTGGGATGTCTCCTTTTAGGCTAGTTTTTGGTAAAGCACGTCATTTTCTAGTTGGAATCCAACATAAGTCATTTTGGGCTGTAAAAACCTATAATTTTGATCTTGAAAAATCTGGTGAAGAAAGATCGTTGAAATTAGATGAACTGGAGGAGCTTTGACTTGATTCTTACGAGAATTCTAATCTCTACAAAGAAAAATCCAAATCACTACATGACGAACACATCCTGAGAAAGGTATTCCATGAAGGTGAAAAGGTAATTATCTTTAATTATCGATTTCGGATTCACCCAGGTAAACTTAATTCTCATTGGGAAGGTCCTTTTGTTATCACTAATGTTTACCCATTTGGTGCAGTGCAAGTCCAAGACCCCTCTTCCAAAAGGACATTCACGGTTAATGGACATCAGTTAAAGTATCACCATGAGAGGACGCACAATCCTGGATCAACATTAACTTCCACTAGATCCCCAAATTCTACTATCAACCCACCACTAGATAGAGATGACAACCCACCAAATCCAAACTAGGGGGAACCTATTTACCTTTAACTCATCTTCTCTCTCTCTCTCTCTCTCTCTCTCTCTCTTTCTTTTTCTTCCTCCCTCATTCTCATTTTTTTACCACTTTCCTCATCACATTTTTTTATTTACTCTTTCTCTTTTTTGTGGGTGTGTCTTTATTAAAAACTAAAAAAACCTAAAAAACTAAAAAAAATCATTTAAAAAACATATATGAAAAAAGAGAGTCATACTTACTCACCATCTAGTTTTAAAATTTTATCCAAACATTTTGGGGAGTCAAAATACATGGTTTCATCTAAAAAATCTTGTGTTTTTATCATATATTTGGATAAATAATATTGTGTCAAAACTAAAAAATTTTGAATGCTCAATTTTTGATTTGGAAAATGATTTTCCCCACCCGTGAGAAACAGAATTATATTTCATGCCAAGGCCACCTAGGGCCATATTTTCAAAATGTGTGTTTTTTCACCCCCATTTGTGAATCTTGAGTTTATGGACCTTTGATCTGAATTTCCTACTTTAGTTTTCATTAATATGATAGAGACATTTTATAAACCACATGAGAATCACAATAGCCAAATAACATCCCATTTTTCTTACATTAATCCTCCTTTTGAAATCCCATTCAAGCCTATGAAAACCTTTTCTTTGATAGCCACATTAAAAGCCTAATAACTTATCCCACCCAATATCAACATGGATTTTCATTGCATATTTTTTTTGAAATTTAAGTATGGGGGGGGGATGGATTTCATTTTGGGTACCCTTTGTTGATTTCACTATGTTATCATATGCTTGAGGGAAATCATCCATTTCAGTGTGGGGGAGAGGTTGTAATTCAGTGTGTTTTGGGTAATGTAATGTACTTTCATTTATGTAATTTTGTAAATGTTATTGACAAGTGTTCAAAAAAATCATAAAAATAAAAATAAAAAAAAAGAACAAATAAATTGGGTTGTTTCTTGGGTAGGTCAAAAATCACTCTTTCTCAACCTTTTATCTTGTTATAACTATTACAATTAGTGTCATGAAGAGATCAATAATGGGTTTGGATATGATTGTGAGATCTTTTCCAAGTTAAACTTTCAAAAAAAAAGAGAAAAAAAAGAAAAAAAAGAACACTTGCATTATATTCTTATGTCATTAGGAGAAGTTTCATGGTTTTTAAATATTTCATATTCTCATCCACTTAAAATTTTATTCCTCTATTGTGTCTTTATTCACATAATCATTCACTTGTAAATATGTTTTTTTATTTCCTTCCATGTCTTATTTCAAAAAAAATGTGCATTGCTTTTTCCATGTTGGTATTTTACCCCCTTTTTTCCTATCTTTTGGATATCATCTTCCTACCGTCCCATAGCCACAGAAAAACCCCTAAAAATAACTCTTGATTTTTTATCACTTTAGTATAGGGAGTGGAAGATGAGATATCTTAAAAACTCTAAGATTTTCACTTTTGGTTGGTGAATGAGTGAAGCTCCATAAATTAATTTTATCATCTTGAGAGGAGTAAGTTTTGTGTGCCACAATTTTCCATTTATAAATTTGAGCATGAAAAAATGAATTGTTTTTGGAAAATTCTTTCTGTAACAACTTATGGTGGAATTCAAAATGGATGAGTGAAATTGTCTAAACCTCCCCTGATTGGGGAAAACAAAATTTTAATATTTGTTGGTGAGTGAAAATGATTTTTGTCATGTTTTTATATTTGTTTCACATGAGGACATGAACAAGACTAAGTATGGAAGAGTTAATGTTATTAATATTTTCATGACTTATTATATACTCCCTTTACTGATTTTATATGAAATGTGTATAATTTGTTTGAAATATTAATGTTTTAATACTAAGTATAATTTTTGAGCATTTTTAGAAGTAGTCCAATTGGGTCAGTTTACAATTGTATTTATAACTCTCACCCTACCGATCCAAATTGTGTTGTTACTATTTTTTTAGGATTCCTTATTCAATATAAAACATTTCATTATAAGATATCTTGGGCCAATTATTCCATTTGAAGGCCCATATGAACCACACAAGAGGGCCTACAGAATCTGTGAAGAAACTGGACCAGCCATGAATATTGAATTACTAGGCTCAATCTAGAAGTTAAAATTCATTCATTATCCTCAAAGGTTTGGGGGACGATGTAAGTAGTCTTGGATAAAAATTTCAAGGCCCAAATACAAAGAAAATGGGCCCAAATGATTCATTTAAACTCATCCCATCATTCTGGACGGGAACTAAAATCAGTACAGTATTCATGACATGTATCCTGATATAGTCATCAAATCAAGTTAAGATTTTGCAGTGTGAAATAGAAGATATATAAGGCTGATTTTTTTGAAGAAATAATTTGGATTTTAAGTCATATTCCTATTCCAAAATCCATTCACATTTTGGCCATTGAAAAAGAATGGATTGAAATGGATAGTTTAACTTTGTTTAATAAAACTGCCATAACTTTGGATACATAGGTCCAAATGCCTCAAAATTTTGAGATTAGTCGTACAACATTATTATATAAAACTTTTAAGAAGGAGATATCTCAATATTAGGCTTTTTGGATTTCCAAATCATTGATATAAGTGTAGGGACAAATTGGGAATTCCAACAGTCCACTTCCTTGGGCTATAAATTCATGCCCCTACTCTCCTTCAAAGGAGTTGGCATTTTAGAAGAGATGATCACATATTGGTATGAACAAATACTTTTAAAAGTCTTGGTAGGACCTGACATACTCAAGTTTTTACTTGATATACCTTTCCTCATCTCTTTGTTTCCTTTTACTTTTTTATTCTTCTTTGTTGTAATCTTGTAAGTCTTTCTTTTGTAATTTTGTTTTAATGAAAGTTTCTTATTCAATATATCTTATTCTCATCCACCTTCTGTAGTTTCATATTAATGTTCTTAAAATAGTTTAAATAAAACTAAATCCCCTTCACCTATTTCGCTTTCTAATTCAATCTAAAGTTCGTTTTTAATTATGATCACCCTTTGTGTGTGTGTGTGTTCGGCGCACAAATCTTTTCTTATCCCATTCTTTTTGTTATATTTATAATTCATAACCATTAAAATATATTAAAATATTAATAACTATCTTAATGGATGATTAAGTCTATTATTGGTGTGAGTCAAAATTTAGGGATGTTAAGTGATTGAGAGTATTTTCTCGATGAATATTATTTAAATTAACATTGTGTATGTTAGACTTAACATGTCATGGATTAATGACTTGTTTTGTTTAATGTGTGGTTTACATGGATTATTGGAACCATAAATACACTATCATCAACAAGCTCTAATTTAGATTAGAACCCTAAGTTAAGTTAAGGCTTGGATTAAATCCTTAACACTTAGGAATTCCAATCAACGTTATCTTGTGAAGTGGATGTTAATTTAAATGCAATATAAATCAAAGCTCAAGGATATCACAAGCTTAAATCCCTAAAAATGAACTCAGCCCAATATTTATAAATTTTTTAAATCAATCTCAATCAATCAATAATTTCATAATCTCTGCAAACAAACCCCCCCAAAATCAGAATACAATCAACTAAAAACAAACGACTATTAAAAAGTATCATCACCGAGGATTCGACCCGAGTGCTGCTATACACATTAACAGAGCATCAGAACTTTGATCAGTCGATAGGTGAAATCGGTTGCGCTTTCAAGATAACCATGAAAAATTTTCAACAAACCTCTGGTAATAACCTTATAAACCAAGAAAACTATGAATCTCAGTTATATTTGTGGGTCTTGTCCATTCTTCAATAACTTTTGTTTTAGAAGAATCAACAGTTATGCCATCTTTAAAAATAATGTGATGAAGGAATGAAATTTTTTGTAACAAAAACTCACACCTTTTGAATTTCCCATACAGTTTATTTTATTTTAATGTTTTCAATACAACCCTTAAATTAATTTCATGATCCTATTTACTTTTAGAATATACCAAAATATCATTAATAAACACAACCACAAACTTATCCAAGAACTCATAGAAAATTATATTTATATGATCTGTGAATACAACAGGTGCATTGGTTAATCCAAAAGGAATAACTCATAATGTCCATATCTAGTACAAAACACAGTCTTTGGAATGTCTATTATTTTTTACTTTAAACTGATGGTACCCTGACCTCAAGTCAATCTTTGAAAAATACTGAGCTCTCTGGAGCTAATCAAACAAATCATTGATATACAAAAAATGATACTTGTTCTTAATAGTGATTTTATTCAAGGCTCTATAATCATTGAAAATTATCAGTGATCCATATTTATTTAAAAAAAGATAGGAGCACCCCATTGTGATGTGATAGGTTGAATGAAACCTTTATCTAATAACTCCTGTAATTGATTATTAACACTAAAAGTTCAATTTGAGCCATTCAATAATGGGGTCTTGAAATTGGAATTACATTAAGAAACAAGTCAACAGTAAATTCAACTTCTTGATTAAGTATTATACTTGGAAACTAATTAGGAAAACATCAAGATACTCATTAACCATTGGCACATTATTAATCTGAATAGTTCCTTTGTTTTCAACAATATGTACAAGGTAATGTTCATTTATATATTTTACTAGTTTCTTAGCTTCATGATATATTATAAAAATTAAGGATTAATTATTGCACACAAACTTAAATTATTTATGAAAAGAAACCTCTTTTTCATGATAGTCAATCTTAGCATGATAAATAGAAATCCAATCCATACAAAAAATAACATCAAACTCTAATAGAGGAAAAACAATAAGGTTTGCAGGTAGATTGTTTCTGAACACAAGGACATGAGGGTTGTTATAATTTCTTTTTGACTTAACATTTCTCCCAGGTGTTTTTACTACAAGTTCAGGATTCATATCTTGAGATGGAATTCAAAATTTACTAGAAAATTTCTCATAAATGAAACAATGTGTAGACCCGGAATCAAACAACACATTGGCATATCTAAAAAAACAAACAATTTACCTGATACTACTTCATTTGATGGACCGACATCTGCTGAAGTAGCTGTAAAGGATTTCACCACCACTTTATACTTGTATTCTGGCTTCTTTGAATCATTTAAGTTCTTTATCAGACACTCATTTTCATAATGACCAACTTCACTGCACTTAAAAACATTTTACTGACTATAAATCAGATTTTATCTTACCACTACCCTGATCTTTTTCAGTGAAATTATGAGCCTTATGTCCCATTTTACCACGTTAGATTAACTTACCATAATTCAAAAGGCGTTCCCTAGTGTGATTTTAACCATAATTTTTACAAAATGTAAACTTAAGTTTCTTACCATCAGACTTTTTTGAATAGTTCTTCCCTTTCTTCTGGCACCCCAACCACTTATTCTTTTGTTTCTCAAAGAACACATGAGCATAATCAAACTCCATTTCCACATTCTCCACACATAGAAAATGTTTTTCATAAAATTTTAACTCACAAGAATATAATTCCCTTCAATACTTTGGATTTAATTCTGAGTAAAAATGATTGATTTTACTATAAAGACCCCGTATGAAATTTAAAGCATACCTTGCCAGTCTAGTGAACTTTGCTTCATAAGTATCCACTAATTCATCCTCCTACCTCAATTCCAAGAATTTTTTTCCATCCTAAGTTGAACCATCTTAGGAAAATATTTCTCAAGGAACATAACTTTTAATGAATCCCAATCAAGAGAATCAATCTACTCACTATCCCTGATATTTTTAACCATCGACCACCACTGATCGACTTCACCTTCAAAATGGTAAATAAAAATACTAACCTTTTGATTTTCTGACCACCCCATGTCATCAATTTTTTTTTCTAATGCTTTAATCCACCCTTTAGCTAGTACAGAGTCATATATTCCTCTGAATGATGGATGATGCTGCCTCATGAAATGCTCCACTACCGACATGTTCCATTGTGGTTGATCTGTCTGATCTCTTTCATGGATACTACCACCATTTATAGCTTGAGTTAACTATTCCATCACTGTAAAAAACTGTTAAGTTCCGATTCCTACCATTTCTGGTTGCTGATTTGGTAGGTTGTTTTTCTCTTGATGTCATCCCATCATAACTTCCATGTTTCCTCTGCGGGAAACCATTCTGAACACATAAATATCTTAGATGAAGAAACATGGTAATCTTCAAATTCTATATCATTTCAATCTTTCCATAAAGTAAAAATAATTTATAGATATTCATTTAACAATATCCTAAATCGTAAAGTTATTAAACTGACCTCTGATAACAACTATAAGGCCCCAAACTTAAACATTACATAATCATGAGTTTTGATCAAGACTTTACTTTCTTTCACATTGAGTATCTTTTCTGGATTAGAGTTTTAGAGAATTGGTCCATAACTATTACATTACATCTCAAATTACTAAGTAGACACTTCTACTCAACCAATTTTTTTCACAATAATAAAACTCCTTAAATAAAACAAGAATTATTTTCTTGGTAAAAATATTCTTGAATTCTTATTTTCTCTTACCCTTCCTTATATCTTGTGATTATTTTTTAAAAAAACTTTGGATGAGCATAAAACGATTAGTAAGGTATATAAAATAAGAAAAAAAACATTAGTCCATAAATACATAAAAAACAAAGAAATCATACTTTTCAATAATAAAACATAATTCCTTTAACATAACTCATGAAATCATAATATTTATGAATAACACATAGAAATTATAAATCATAAAGGTAACTTGTGGAATCCATAACATAATTTGTAAATTTCACAGCTACATAGGGAGTAACCTTCATGCTTACGTTTGCAATACCTATCATAGTATATTTCCTAAATCTCTTAGGAGAAACCTTAACGTTTACCTCCATCATGTTACCCAATTAATTGGAGAGCTATCATGGGCTCACCCACCCTCATTTTATCACAAAACCACCCATATACATAAACAATGTCCAAGAACCATAACATAATCATAACACATAAAACAAGCATAAAGAAAAGATAACATTTCCATATTGTAATAAAAATATATCATTACAAGATATTAACATAATAAACGATTTATAAAAATAATTTTCAATAAAAAAATACATAAAAAGGGTATATGGTATTTATTTTTCCCTTAAAAAACATTATGTCTTATTAAGGAAGCCAAATATGAAATAATGCTCGCAGCAACGGAAAGGTCGTTGTCGCCGCGTACATTAAAAAGAAACATTCCTTTTTTTCATTTAGTAAAATGATTTATAGAAAAATAATACTTTTGAAAAACATTGAGTTAAATTAAAATAAAATGGTATAATTATACACCATATAAAATAAACTCGTATAAATCAAAATATCTCTCAAATAAAGGTGATTGAGACAAAATCTGATACATTGAGTCCGACTTGTCTCATTCGTTCTTTATATTCATGAATAATAAAAATAGATTAATTTATAATTTATTCAGAACCTTTTTAATGTTTATTATTCATTTTATATTACTTATTATCATGTTATAAAACTTATATAATTATTAAAGTTCATATGGGTCATTTTGTCGATGTTCGGTACATGAGTCTAAAATGAACTTGTTTTGATGTAAATTGTACATGTACTCAAAATTCAATCATATCCATAATGATATTAATGATTTAAATATCATATATATCCAGTATATATTATTTATAATATTCCATAACATTTGGAGATAATAAATTAAATTCACCGTTTATGGTAAGTCGTACGTACGCATGAACACTACTTTCATTTATTTGTCATATTAAAGGAATGAAAACTAAATGATACATAGGTATTTTATAATTACAGTATAATATATATGCTATATATGTTACATAATTTCATTAATTTATTTTTTTATATGTTCTATGTATGGCATGAACAAGTCATATCACTTTAAGGGGGCCGTAATCCGCACGTCCTCAGATGAAATTATCGTATTTATACATTATGGAAAGCATAAAGGTATGTTGTAAATAAAAAAACAGAAGCATAGAGACAATATAAATATAATAAATATCATATATAAATATATTTTCATCATAATGGCCACTATGAGATGTGGTAGGGTAAAATTGAACAATCATCGTTTCATAAGACAGTGGTTCGCCGTACACAGAAATAGTATGTTCGTATCCATTAGATGGAGGTGTGCATAATTGTAGTTAAAATAATTCTCATAAAACATCCTAGTATATTTAGGATAATGGTGTTGTTATGTAATCAAATAATAAAAAGAGAATAGGGAGTGGATAAGTAAAATAAAATAAAGTAACTTGAGATAAGACGCTACCTCTAAAACATGTAACTTCTTTTGATTGATCCAAAATGATTTCTTGAATTCCCTTCTACCAAGGTAAGGCTTATAAGAGAAAATGATAGATGTTGGGATATTATTTGAGAAGAATTTTTATGATCCAAGGGGTTTGAGAGGTGTGAGTAAGTGGGTAGAGGTGGTGACCTTTTATAAGAGGGAGGAGGAGCACTTTAGGAAAGTCTTGAAATATTAATTTATTATAAATTCAATTTCGATTACAAAAGGTCAAAAACTCATTTAAATATAAGATAATATGATTCTGTTTCGAGTACCCATCATCCAATAATTTTTAGACAAGTTTGAATATTTTTTTATCCTTATTTTTTTGGTTTAACCCTTGTTTTACCCTTTTTAATCTTATTGTGATATCATGTTATTTACACATTGTGGGTTAATGTAATTACCATATCATGTAAAACGACCCAAAAAAATTAATTTATGACATATTTGGACTTATCTTAACCATTTGGATAAATCTTATATTTTTAGTAATTTAATATCATTTAATAAACTAATTTATATATTAATTTATGAATTATGTTAATTGTGAACACTATTCATACTTAATTTTTTACAAATTCATAACAAATTGATTCCTTAAAAAACATTTAATCAATTATAACATGTCATATTCAATTATAGAATTAGTGTATTAAATTAATTAGTTCAAATAATATATATTTTAATATTTATAATATCATTTATTCGAATCCTTTATTAATGAAGCAATCACTGCATCATCATTGTGTCATAATTAAATTTATTTATTTAATGTATAAAAATTATAAATAAAATACCATGATGTATGAAATCATTTTAGATTTATAATTAATATTTATAGTTGAAGATATCAGTTATATAACCCCATATATTTTTTTTAGTAAAAGATGCACGTTTATGTTATATTTCTCTTTACATTAAATTAATTTGTATAACATGTCATTATCACACCCAAGTGGCTCTATGGGATCCCAAAATCGATCCAAGGATTCCCATGGTCTAAAATATATCATCTAATAGGATTTTTACATGTGTTAGGGTATTTTAATATTATTATAATATTATATTTTACCCTTATTCACCAGATTTACCCTTTGACCATGGTAAATAAAATATTGACTGAAGTTACTATTCATAATGTCAAAAAATAAAAGGTACTAATTTACAAAATTTAAAACTCATGATTCCAAATATGGAATCCATTTTTCCAAATTCAAAACAGAAAATTTTCAGAAATTAATTTAAAATTAATTCCTGTTGTCAAAACTAAAAAGCGTGTTTTAAAGAATAAAAAGTACCCAAAGATTAGCATGTGTTTATATCTAATTTCAATATGAAAATACTTCCAATGAAAAAAATTGGATTAAATAATAAAAACATAATCCAATTATAATTTAAACCCAATTAAAATGACAATATATCTGTATAAATAAATTAGATGAAAAGGCAGTTTTGAATTAAAATGCTGTATTTTTTCACTATTCATTAAAAATGAACTTTATCAGAAAATTACCAAAATTTTAACCAAATTAAAATTTGTTGTCCTGTTTCTATAAAATAAGTTTATTTTTTCAAATAGAACATATAAAATTAAAAAAACTATTTTTAAAAAGGGTTCTCTATCAAAAGGCAGTAAAACAACCTTTTAAAAATATTAGAGTATTTTATGATTAAAATTGGATTCATTCTAATTTTTAAGCCTCTAATATTAATTGGATAAATGTAAAAAAAATTAAAAAAATATGTAAAATCCTAATATAGTTAATTCTGTTCATTCCCACCAATACACTGATTAGGTGTTAACTACCATTTAAAATAATAATAATATTATTTTATTATTTTTCGGTATAACTCAACATTGTGTGCAACATAAGATTTCAAAGAAATCTATTGTTGCGTGTCAAGTATGATATCAGACAAAGTGTCCTCTTCAAAATAAAATTAATATCTTATTCATAAATATTAATAGATATGAGAAAGTATTATTCTATAAATACCTAGGATCCTACATCATTCCCCCTTTTGGAAATTGCATCCCAACAATTTTATTTACTTATCAAATAAGCGGGGGAATTTATCCCTCATAGCATTTTTAGACTCCTAAATTGCCTCTTCAACCATATGGTTTTTTCAAACAAAATTTCCTAATGAATTACCTTATTCCGTAACACTTTCTCTATGCGGTCAAGAATATGGACAGGCTGTTCCTCATAAGAAATATTCTCTTCCAACTGAACTACCTATAGACTACAAAAATGAGATAGATCTAGAATATAATTTCTCAACATTGAAACATGAAAAATATTGTGTACCTGGGATAAACTTATAGGTAAAGACACTCTATAGGAAAATAATCCAACTTTCTCCAGGATTTTGTAGGGTTTAATGAACCTTGGACTTATCTTTCCCTTATTACCAAAATGCATCACACTTTTCCATAGAGAAACTTTTAGAAAGACATGATCACCTACCTCGTAATAAAGACCCTTCCTTCAGTTATCTGTATAACTTTTCTTCCTACTCTAAGCTGTTCTCATGTGCTTTTGAATCAATTGACCTTTTTCTACCATATCTTCTACCAATTTTGGTCCCATAAAATTCCTTTCACCTACTTCATCCCAAAAAGCTAGAGTTCAACACCTCTTTACATATAATGCTTTAAATGGATTCATATGTATACTTAAATGAAAACTTTTATTATAATAAAACTCAACTAAATAAATATATTGGTCCCAAATTCCCTAGAAATCCATTGAACAAGCACGTAGCATATCTTCCAAAGTCTGAATTGTTCATTCTGAATGCCCATCCAATTGTAGATGAAAAACTATACTAAAATTTAATTCAGTTCCCAATGACTTCTGAAGGCCCTTACCAAAGTTAGAAATGAACATGGGATCACAATAAAATACAATGGAGAGGGGAAATCCATGTAACCTGACTATCTACTTAATATACAATTGATAAAGTTGATCTAGTGACAGAGTATCTCGAATATAAAAAAAACAAGAAGATTTAGTCAATCATTCAACAATAACCCAGATTGCATTGTTATCTCAAGAAGTATTTGGTAATCCCACTATAAAATCCATGGATATATTTTCCCATTTCCACTTTGGAACTAGAAAAGCCTGAAGCATCCCTTTCGGTAACTGCTTATCTACTTTAACCAGTTGAAAAATAAAACATCTTAGGGTAAATTCAACAATATCTATTTTCATTCCATCCCACTAGTAATACTCCTGAAGATATCTGTACATCTTAGTACTGCCAGGATGAACTAAAAATGGAGAACTATGAGCTTCAGATAATAACTCTTTCTTTAATTGTGAATCACAAGGCACACATAATCTCTTTTCAAACCTAAAAACATAGTCCTTATCAATGTTAAATTCAAGTAAATTACCCATATGAACCAATTCTACATTTTTTCTACAAATCACTATCTTCTTTCTATGATTTCTTTATTCTATTTGCTATAGATGACTGTACTGAAACCCAAAAAAAAAATCGAGTAATTTCTTGCTCCAACAACTTCCATGCCAAATTTCATCAAATCATTAATAAAAGGTTCACATTAAAAATGTAACATGGTTAATGTAGCATTACTTTTCTGACTCAAAGCATCAACCACATCATTTTCTTTTTATGGATGGTAATGAATCATGCAATTATAATCCTTGATTAATTCTATCCTTCTACTTTGTCTCATGTTTAATTATTTCTGAGTGAATATATACTTCAAACTTTTGTGATTAGTATATATTCAAAATTTTACTCCATACAGATGATGCCTCCAAATTTTAAAGCAAAAACAACAATATATAATTCCAAATCATGTGTAGGGTAATTTAAATCATGAGTTTTAAACTAATGTGGGGCATAAGAAATTACCCGATCATTATGCATTACAAACAACCAAGTCCTTTCAAAAAATCATCACTACAGATAAAAAACTCACCATTTATGGAAGGTAGTGCCAATACTAGAGCATTCACTAATCTTCTTTTCAATTCCTGAAAATATTCATCACATTCTTTTGTCCATATGAACTTAACACTTTTTCAAGTCAACTTAGTTAATGGGAAATATAACCATGAATTTTTTTCAACAAACCTCTTGTAATAACCTTCTAAACCACGAAAACTACAAATCTCAGTTATATTTGTGGGTATTGGCCATTCTTCAATAACTATATTTTAGTAGGATAAAAAATTATGTCATCTTTAGAAACAATGAAACCAAGGAATTAAATTTGTTGTAACCAAAACTTACACATGATGAATTTCACATACAATTTCTTTTCCTTTAAAAATTTCAAGACAAACCTTAAATGACTATCATGCTCCTCTTTAATTTTAGAATATACCAAAATATCATCAATAAACACAACTGAAAAATTATCCAAGAACTCATGGAAAATTATATTCATATGATCTATGAATACAGAAGGTGCATTGGTTAATCCAAAAGGAATAACTAGAAATTCATAATGGCCCTATCTAGTAAAAAACATGGTCTTTGGAATGTCTGCTTCCTTTAATTTCAACTAATGGTACCCCGACCTCAAGTCAATATTCGAAAAATATTTAACTCCCTGGAGATGATCAAACAAATCATCGATATGAGGCAAAGGATACTTGTTCTTAATAGTGATGTTATTCAAGACTTTATAATAAATTAAAAGTCTCATTGAACCATATTTCTTTTTAACAAATAAGATAGGAAAAACCCATGGCGATGTTCTAGGTCAAATGAAACCTTTATATAATAACTCCTTTAATTGCTTATTTAACCATAAAAGTTCAATTTGATCCATTTGATAATGGGGTTTTGAAATTGGAATAACATCAAGAACCGAGTCAACATTACATTCAACTTCTCGATTAGGTATTATATCAGGAAAATCATCCAAGAAAACATCAAGATACTCATTGAACACTAGCACACCATTAATCTGAATAGTTCCTTTTTTTTAACAATATGTGCAAGGTAACATTCATTTCCATCTTTTACTAGTTTCATAGATTCTTGATATGTTATCAAAATTAAGGGTTCATTATTGTACACAAACTAAAATTCTTTATAAAAAGAATCCTCTTTAGATCTGCAGTAAATATTAGAATGATAAAATAAAATCCAATCCATACCCAAAATAAAATCAAACTCTAATAGAGGAAAAATAATAAGGTTTGGAGGTAGATTATTTCCACATACAAGGACATGAAGGTTCTTATAATTTCTTTTTGTCTCAACATTTTCCCTAGGTGTTTTTAACACAAGTTCAGGATTCATACCTTGAGATGGAATTCCCATTTTACTAGAAAATTACTTAGAAATGAAAGAATGTGTAGACCCGAAATCAAACAACATGTTGGAATGATCTGAAAAAACAAAAAATATACCTGATACTACTTCATTTGATGGCTCAACATCTGCTAAAGTAGTTTCAAAGGATTTCACCACCCCTTTTTTCTTGTAGTCTGACTTCTTTCCATCATTTATGTTCTTCATTGGACACTCATTTTCATAATGACCCATTTAATTGCACTTAATTTTTTTATTGAATGTAAATCAGATTTTATCTTACCACTACCCTAATCTTTTTCTGTGCTATTAAGAGACTTATGTCCCATTTTACCACATCAAGAGAACTTACCATAATTCAAAAGGAATTCCCCAGTGTGCTTTTTACCACAATTTTCACAAACTGTAATCTTAAATTTCTTTCCATTAGACTTTTTTGAAGAGTTCTTCTATTTCATCTACCACCACTATCTCTTATTCTGATGTTTTTCAAAGAACACCTGATCATCAACAAACTCCATTTCCACCTTCTCTGCACATCAAACAAGTTTTTCATAACTTTTGAGCTCACAAGAAGCTAATACACTTCGATAATTTTGATTTAATCTTGAGTAAAAATGATTGACTTTAATATCAAGATATCATATGAAATTTAGAGAATACCTAGATAGTTGAGTGAATTTTTCTTCATAAGAATCCACTGAGTCATCATCCTTCCTCAATTCCAAGAATTGTTTTCCATCCTAAGTCAAACCACATTAGAAAAATATTTTTCTCAAGAAAAATACCTTTGAATGAATACAAATCAAGAGAATAAATCTCATCACTATCCCTGATATTTTTAACCAATGACCACCACTAATCAGATTCAAATTCTTAATAGTAAACAGTGAGACTAACCTTTTGATGTTCTGAAGACCCCATGACATAGAAAATATTTTCCAGTGCTTTAATCCACCCTTTAGCTAGCACATGGTCAGATGATCCTCTGAATGATGGGGGATGTTGCCTTATGAAATTTTCCACTACTGACATGTTCCTTTGTGGTTTATCTGGATAATATCATGCATAGATACCACCGCCATTTATAGCCTGATTCAAATGTGCCATCACTACAACAAACTGTTCAATTCTGATTCCAACCATTTCTGGTTGCTGATTTGGTAGGTTGTTTTCATCTTGATACCATCCCATCATAACTAACCTCTTTCCTCTATAGAAAACCATTCTGAACACATGAATATCTTAGATGAAGTAACATGGTAATCTTTAAATGCTATATCATTTCAATCTTATCATAAAGTAAAAATAATTTATGGATATTCATTTAACAATATCCAAACTCCTAAAGTTATATAAACTTGCCTTTGATACCAACTATAAGGACCCAACCTTAAACATTACATAATCATGAGTTTTGATCAAGAATTTACTTTCTTTCACATTGAGGATATTTTTAGGTTTAGAGTTTTATACAATTAGGCCATAACTATTACATTACATCACAAATTATAAAGTATACACTTCTACTCTACCCATTTTTTCACAATAATAAAACTCCTTAAATAAAACAATAATTCTTTTCTTGGTTGAATACCCTGCCACCTGATTTATTTCAGCTTTATGACAAAGATTGTAAAAAACTCCCTTATTTTTGACTTATGTAACTTTTCTTTCAATTTTATTCAATAAAATGTGCTTTGGTCTTTGACCAAGGCACTACCTTCTTCAAAATAAAAATGAAATCATACATTTCAATCATAAAACATAATCTCTTTAACATACCTCATGATATCATAATATTTTTTGAATAACACATAGAAATCATAAATCATAAAGGTATCTTGTGGAATCCATAACATACTTACTTGGTAGCTTTCATAGCTACATAGGGAGTAACCTTCATGCTTACTTTTGGAATACCCATCATAGTATATTCCCTAAATCTCTTAGGAGAAACCTTAACATTAACCTCTGTCACATTACCCAATGCATTTGAGAGCTATCACGATTCACCCACCCTCAATTTATCATGAAACCACACATATAAACAAATAATTCCCAAGAAACATAACATATTAATAACACATTAAACAAAAAAAAAGATAAAATTTCCACATTGCAATCACAATATATCATTTCAAGATATTGAAAAAATCAACACTTTCTCAAAACCATTTTCAATACCAAAATATGTAAAAAGGGTATATGATATTTATTTTCCTTTTAAAAACATTATGGATTGTTAAGGAATCAAAATATCAAATAATGTTTGTGGTGGCGGAAAGGTCATTGTCGCCGCGTACGTTTAAAAGAAACATTCCTTTTATCATTTATTAAAACACTTCATAGTAAAGGATTAATTTTGAAAATGATTGAATTAAATTAAAAGAAAAATGTTATAATTATACACCATATAAAATAAACTTGTATAAATTAAAATAATTCTCAAATAAAGGAGATTGAGACGAAGTCCCTTACCTTGAGTCCGACTTGTCTCGTTCATTATTTATATTACTTAATAATAAAATTATATTAATTTATAATTGATTCATAATATTTTTCAACTTTATTATTTATTTTACATTACTTATTATCAAGTTATAAAAATTATGTAATTATTTAATTTCGTATGGTTTGTTTTGTCGATGTTCAGTACATGAGTCGAAAATAAACTTGTTTTGATGTAAATTGTCCATGTAGTCAAAATTACATCATATACATAATTATATTCATGATTTAAATATCATATATATCTAGTATATATATATTTATAATATTCCATAACATTTAGAAATAATAAATAAAATGCACCATTCATGGAGATAGTAAGCCATACATACGCATGAACGCTACTTTCATTTCGTTTTCATATTAAAGGAATGAAAAATAAATGATACATAGGTATATTATAATTAAAATATAATAAATATATTATATATGTTACATATGTTCATTAATTCCATCCATTATACATTCCATGTATGGTATGAATGAGTCATATCACTTTGAGGGGGCGGTAGTCCGCACTTCCTCAAATGAAATTATCATATTTACACATTATGGAGAGCATTAAGGTTTACTATAAATAAAAAAAATAGAAGAATAGATACAATATAAATATAATATATATCATAGATAAATATAGTTTAATCATAATGGCCACCATGAGAGGTGGTAGGGTAAAATTGAACAATCCTTATTTCATAAGGCAGTAGTTCATCATACACAGAAACAACATGTTTGTATCCATTAGATGGAAGTGTGTGTAAGTGTAGTTAGAATAATTTCCATAAAAAAAATCCTAGTATATTTATTATACTGGTTTTGTTATGTAATCAAAGAATAATAATATCATAGGGAGTGTAGAAGGGAAATAAAAGAAAGAAACTTGAGAGAAGACACTACCTCTAAAATGGGTAACTTCTTTTGATTGAGCCAATAAAATTTCTTGAATTGCCTTATTCCCAAGGTAAGGCTTATAAGAGGAAAGGAACAATGTTTGGGGATTATTTGAGTAGAATTTAGATGGGCCAATGGGCTTGAGAGGTGTGAGTAAGTGGGTATAGGTGGTGACCTTTTTTAAGAGGGAGAAGGGGCACTTTAGGAAAGTCTTGTAATATTAATTTATTATAAATTCAATTTTGATTACAAAAGGTCCAAAAATCATTTTATTATAAGATAAGATGATTTTTTTGAATAACAATCATCCAATAATTTTTTGACAAGTTTTAATATTTTGATATCCTTATCTTTTTGGTTTAACCTTTATTTTACCCTTTTTAATCTTACCATAATATCATGTAATTTACACATTTTTGGTTAATATAATTACCATAAGATGTCAAAATACCCAAAAAATTCATTTATAAAATATTTGAACTTATCTTAAACATTTGGCCGGATATTAGATTTTTAGGAATTTAATATCATTTAATAAAATATTTTATATTTTAAGTTATGAATTATGTCAATTTTGGACATTATTCATACTTGAATTTTTTACAAATTCATAACAACTTGATTCATTCAAAAAAAAAAAAAATTAACGAATCCTAACATTTCATATTCACCTATATATTTAGTGGATGACATTAATTATGTCAAATAATATTTATTTTAATATTTATAATATCATTTATTTGAATCCTCTATTAATGAAGCAATCACTACATCATGATTGTGCCATAATTAAATTTATTTATTTAATGTCTAAAAATTATAAATAAAATACCATGATGTATGAAATTGTTTTATATTTCTAATAAATATTTATAGTCAAAGAGATCAGTTATATAAACCCATATTGAAATCATTTTAGTAAAAGATAAATGTTTGTGTTATATTTCTCTTTACTTAAAATTAATTTTTATAACATGTGGCTCTATGGGGCTCCAAAATCGACTCAAGGATGCCCATGTTCAGAAATATCTCATTTAATAGGATTAGGACATGTGTTAGGGTAGTTTATTATTATTATAATATTATTTTTTACTCTTATTTACCTGATTTACCCTTTAACAATCGTAAATAAAATAATTACTGAAGTTACTATTCATAATTTCCAAAAATAAAAGTTACTTATTTACACAATTTGGAACTTATGATTACAAATATGGAATCTATTTTTCCAAATTCAAAAAAAAAAAATAATTTGAATAAATTAACATAAAATTAATTCCCGTTGTCAAAACCAAAAAGTGTGTTTTAGTAAAAACTACCAAAATATTGACATGTTTTTATGTCCAATTTCAATGTGAAATTAATTAAAATAAAAAAAATTGGATTAAATGATAAAAATATAATCTAATTATACTTTAAAACCAATTGAAATTACAATCTAACTGTATAAATAAATTATATGAAAATGAAATTTGAAGGTCCCGGGCGCAGCGGAAGCTCGTGGGTGGATGTGCCCACTTGCCTTTTTGTCATTAGAAATGATCAATCCAAGATCAATATGATGATTAATTCCATACTCCACGGATCAAATCACAGGAATAGACAAAAAATATGAATAGTCCCAGAACCACAAAGGAGGATCATCACAGGTTGATTATAATTAATTTAATTAATTGACAAGAAGTACCTTTTATGGCATTCTTTCTTCGTTAATATTTATGATCACGTTCCGATGTGATTCATCATTGCGTCATAGAATCCAAGTGTAGAATTCCTCTAGCGGTGATCCACACATGCACCACGTATCTCTGGACGTCGCCAAAGGAATCTCCGGGTGCTAGTGTGGAGAAGCCTTTGCTTGCGTTGTCCACCTTAGATCACCTTGATCCGATGGAGGTGGATCTGTCTCGGTCTTGAGAGTGTTCTTGGAGGACAAAGTTCTTTCGGTCTTGAGAGAATTCTCCAGAATTTTTGTACACAATGATTCTTAGGAAAAGTATTGGGGTTGTGAGAATATTTGTAATCGAGTTTGAGGTTATAGAGTTATGACAATAAATAAACGTGTTACGTGTTTTATTTATTTCATTAAATATTATTGAAAACCCTATGTCGAATCATTAATTCCTTGACATGAGCCCACCCTGATTATAATAAATATCATTTAATAAAACGATATTATTTCCTTAAAATACCAACTAGAAAAACTACAAGGTGTGTAATCATTAATACATGGCGTGTAATATTTTTTCATTGAAAACTATACGGCGTGTACATTCAATGTACACAACGTGTATATCTTGTTTTCATTTTCCATTTCCTTTCCAAAATGAAAACTACATGGCGTGTATATTCAATGTACACGACATGTATATCTTGTTCTTCATTTTATTCTTTCTCCAACATTAAAATGATTTAGGCTTCCTTGAATAATTTTTAAACCACATATGGGGATAATATTTATTCTACTTGAGATACTTAGATACACTTAGTGTGTGACACTCTAGGCCTCTTTCTTTTTGGCATTAGGCGGGCTTACCTAAAGTCCAAAATTACTGTTTATTAATGGGTCAAGGCACCCAAGAGAAAGAAGTTGACGCCGCATTGACATGTCACCTCATATGAATGATTACCGTGGAATTTAATCCCTTTGTCTCAATATCTCATCAAGAAGGTTTCATGGAAGTTTCATAAACCTATATGCTTGATCCTTCATTCTTTGAATTCCAAAAATAAACTCATCGTGACACCATGACCATGGAATTTGAGTGACAATTATATTTCAATCAAAGGGACCGAGATATCTACTTCCATAAATATGGAAGGGACAAATCCTTCCTTGACTTATCCATTAACAACATGTCATTCGTGACGTACCCAACGTACCCTACTTCCTGCCAACTATCTTCATGATGGTTTTTGTCAGAAAATCTAAGTTCATGAGTCATGACATTAGTTAATTATAATCTTATAGTCTAAGGATCATTTCACACGCTCGTAGATAGCAATTTCCGATGACACAAAGACATGCAGAATTGCTACTGGCGGTTCTGTTCTCACAATCTCCCATATTGGAGATTACCAAGTGCAAACTTCATGAGAGAGAGTCTCATCTTCTTACAAGTACTCTCACATGACATTCTGTATACCATGTGTCCTATCATAGTATTTCATCCAACCGTATAAATTTATTTAAGAATATTATTATAGAATTTCAAGGTTCTCATCATAGCGGGGATCTTCCATGACCTTATTAATGCAACAAATATTCCAGGACATTATTATATTACAGTCATGTAGAACAATGAACAATATATAATAAGTGTACATTCATGTAATCAAAGTATAAACTGTTGGTTCTCAGGACACCAAACCTAACAAACTCCCACTTAGACTAGAGCCAACTGCCTATGAATTTTAGTCCGCTAGACCTCACATGATGATCATGTTTCTGCTGAGTCAAGGATTTAGTCAAGGGGTTTACCACATTGTCTTCCATGGAAATACTACTCACTGCAACTTCACCTCTCTGAGAAAAATCCCTCAAGAGATGATACTTCCGAAGTATGTGCTTTGTCCGCTGATGTGACCTTGGATCTTTTTCAAGTGCCACCGCTACAGTATTATCACAATAGAGTGTGATAGGATCTTTAATTCTAGGTACTATATCCAGCTCTTGGACAAAGATTCACATCCATACTGCTTTTTTAGCTACCTCAGAAGCTGCGATACACTCGGACTCTGCTGTAGAATCTGCGACAAAACCTTACTTTGAGCTCTTCTAACTCACCGCACCTCCATTCAAACTGAAGATGTATCCAGTCTGTGACTTCATGTCCTCTTGATCAGTCTGGAAACTAGCATCTACACGTCTTCTGATGACAAGTTCCTAATCTCCTCCATAAACCAGGAACATATCCTTATTACATCTCAGATACTTAAGGATAGTCTTGACTGCCATCCAATAGCGGTATCCTAGATCAACTTGATATCTACCTACCGCACTTAATGCGTAAGCAACATCTAGCCTTGTACATAGTATATCATACATGACTGAACCAATCACAGATGCATAAGGGGTCCTTTCCATTTTCTTTATTTCCTCATGTGTCTGAGGACACATTTTATTGGAAAGATGAATGCCATGTGACACTGGAAACAAACCCCTCTTAGACTGTTCTATATTGAATCTCTTCAGTATCTTGTCAATGTATGTACTTTGACTTAGGACTAGCATTCTCTTGGATCTATCACAATGAATCTTGATCCCAATAATATATGCTACCTCACCCAAGTCTTTCATAGAGAAGCATTTATCCAACCATTCCTTAACTGACTGTAAGATAGGTACTTCATTTCCAATTAGTAATATGTCATCAACATATACTATTAGGAAAATGACTACACTTCCACTAAACTTTTTGTAGACACAAGGACCACATTCATTCTTAATAAATCCAAATTCTATTATGGCTTCATCAAAATGAATGTTACATGACCTTGATTCTTGATTTAATCTATAAATGGATTTCTGTAACTTTCATACCTTGTTGGCATCCTTTAGAGTCACAAACCCTTCAGATTGTGTCATGTAGATATATTCCTGGAGGTTCATGTTAAGGAATACTGTTTTGACATCCATTTTCCAAATTTCATAGTCATGGTAAGAGGTAATGGCCAATAGGATTCTGATGGATTTCAGCATTGCAACCGGTGAAATGGTTTCATCATAGTCAATTCCTTGACACTGTCTAAAACCTTTTGTAACCAGTCACGCATTATAGGTGCTGACTTGTCCCTCTATGTCCAGTTTCTTCTTGAATACCCATTTATTACCAACATGATTTACATCAACTGGAGAATCTACCAAAATCCAGACTTGGTTTTGGTACATGGAATCCATTTCAAAATTCATGGTTTCTTTCCACTTGGCAACATATGTGCCTTCAACTGCTTTCTTTTAGGTAAGAGGATCATCATTGTCAACCAATAATGAGCCACCATCCTCAGTGACAAGAAAACCATATCGTTCTGGTTCTCTCACCTCTCTCGTGCTCCTACATAGTTCTTGTGTCTCTAGAATAGATTGTTCTTCCAAAGGGCTTTGTGGAATCTGTTCTTGTACCAACTCCTGTATATCTTGAGCCTTGACTTCAACGAAGTCTATCTCACTCCAACTATCTCTTTTGGAGATGTGCTACCTCTCAAGGAATATGGTGTGTCTTGCCACTATAACATTTTATATAAGGGTTTTTATAGGTAATATACCCTTGTTTCCTTGGGATATCCTATAAAGGTACACTTTGTTCCTTAGGGTTCAAGATTTTTACCTGAAGAGGCCTTAACAAATGCTTCGCTACCCCACACATGTAAATTTGATAACATGACTTTGCATCCACTCCATAATTCATATGGAATACCATTTATCGATTTAGTTGGTACTTGGTTTAGTATGTGTGCTGCTGTTTATAATGCATATCCCCAAAAAGATAATGTAAGACTCACATGACTCATCATTGATCTCACTATGTCCAATAGGGTGCAGTTCCTCCTCTCACTTACACCATTCCACTGAGGCGTGTAAGGAGGAGTGAGTTGAGATAGAATCCCAAACTCCCATAAGAAATCAATGAAGTCCTGATTAATATATTCTCCTCCTCTATCTGAGCGGAGTTTCTTAATCTTCTTACCAATCCGGTTCTCAACTTTATTCTTGTATTCTTTGAACCGATCAAAAGAATATCGCTTATACCTCATTAAGTAAATATATCCATATCTACTAAAATCATCAGTAAAAGTTATGAAGTACAAGAACCCACCCCTTGCTTAAATTGGAAATGGTCCACACACATCTGTGTGAACTAATTCTAGAAGCTCTTTAGCCCTTTCACCTTTCCCACTAAATGGGGCTTTGGTCATTTTGCCTTGTAGACATGAATGACATACACTAAGTGGTTTTAGTTCTAAAGAATCTAAATACCCATCTTGATGTAATTTTGTCAAATGTTTCTCATTGACATGACCTAACCAGTGATGCCAAAGTTGGGTGTGGTATGATTCATGTAAATTAACTTTGTCATCAATTTCCATTACTTGGTTTGTGTAGTCTAACACATAAAGGCCGTTATATAAATGTGACCTACAAAAAAAATGCCATCTTTTTAAAAGTAGAAACATTCATTTCCAAACTTAAAGATGAATCCATCAGTATCTAATATGGATACTGAAATAATATTTTTGGTTATAGAGGGTACATAATAACATCCTTTTAATACCAAGACCATCCCATTAGGCAATGTGAGGTGGTAGTCTCTGACAGCTACAACATCGATTCTGGCTCTGTTGGATGCTCGTAGATCCACCTCACCTAGGTCAATCTTTCTAAATCTACTTAGTTTCTGTATTTGGATATAGATGTGAACACCAAATGTAGTATATAATACCCAATTGGTATAAATATATAGATTTCATTCGATAACAAACGCACCTAAAGCTTCCCCTTACTTCCTTAGCTGGGTGCAATTTTTCTTCTAGTGGCCCTTCTTTCCACATGCAAAACAAAAAGCCTCCTATTATCTTGCCTCTCCTTTGATCTTACTTTTCTTGTAAGGCCTTGAAGAAGCTTTGGTCTTAAAGCTCTTCACTTTCCCATTCCTTTTATTCACCATAAGGACAGAAGGCTTTTCACGCTTCATATCATTGTCCACTTGGAGAATAAGGATAAGAAGATCAGATAGAGACTTCTCAATGTTGTTCATGTTAAAATTTACAACAAAGTTAGAGAAGATCTGGGGGAGTGATGCGAGAATGAGATCGGTACCCAGTTCTTCGGGGAGTTTAAAACCTAGAACCTCCAAGCGCTCAATGTAGCTAATGAGCTTGAATACATGAGGCCCAGCTGGGGCACCCTCTCCAAGATTTCTTTGAAATAGAGACTTGGAGATCTCAAACCTTTACTATCTTTCTCTCTCTTGGTATAGACCACAGAGGTGCTCGAGCATGCTATATGCATCCATGTCTTCATGAGACTTCATGAGCTCACTAGACATTGATGACAGTATCAAACATTTAACGTTGAGTGCATCGCTCAAATTTTGATCATAGATCAGAAAATCTCCATCACTCACACCTTGGGCAGGCGAATCAAGAAGTCAGGACTCTAGCACATACAACTTTCTTTCATGGCGTAGGATAACCCGAAGGGGCCTAAACCATTCCTAAAAGTTACCACTGGTAAGGATATTGTATTTATCTAGAATTGATCGCAGAGAAAATGTGGTTGATGAGTTTTTCATATTGATTATACAAATTAAAAGATCATATTTATTAGTACCTTTTGATTACATTTTATGAAAAATAATAAATGAATTTATTAATTCTCCCACTATTTTTTCAAGTCCCAATAGCCCTCACTATCGAACTCATAATTTCTAGTTGATATGACATTATAGTGGCAAGGATCCATATTCCCCTTTTCATAACCCCAATAAGGGTTGGTCAATCTTTTTAAAGGTATTTAGGTAGGCAGGTCTTTTCCAACTGTGAGCTTACAGTTCCTTGATCTGTTGAGTGGACTCCCCAATCCTGAAATCCTGACTTGGATTTCCTCAATACTTGCCTCCATTTTACAACAAGTCTAGAAAGGGATAATCCTCTTGATGTAAAATGTTTAAGTCAACCCGAAACTTTCATGAGAGATTCCTTTATAAAAGTAAGTGTCCCAACAAGTGTTGGTCAAACACATAGTTTTATTAATTCTTTCCCTTAATCAAGTAACAAAAGGATTGGTCTGAATTAATATGGTATTTGAGGGATTTTAATCCTTTATGTGTTGTTTTTCATTATCACAATCTTGTTAATATTAAATGATTCTTGATAAAGTGATTAGCCATGTTCTGATAATGTTTACGCATAGTTCGGTTTTTATTTTATTCCATCTTTGCATGCTTGTTTATTTCATTAATTATGTGAACGCGACAACACATACATAATAAATAAACAATGCAATCAGATAGAAATAAAATAAGATGGCATGATCATGAGCTTCTATTGGTTAGATTATCTAGCGGTTTTGATAAGCTAACCCTGACCTAGGGAAAAACACCTTGAACCCGATGGTTCGTGTTTTTGAAGCTCCCACCTATCCACCTTTGTATCTTCTTGGGTTGGTTTTGCCTCACCTTCGGATTTTAAACCGTCTCCTCTAGCTTGGGAGATCCTCCATTACATGGGTTTTACATTATCGAAACCATGGGCATACATGCCCTACATTTTATTGGAATAAGGCTCACAGGCCAATGAATTTAAATTAAATAAATTTAAATGAAACCATACACACACAAAGGGTCTTTGGTCTAGATCATGATCATCCATAGCATGCAACGACATTTACATATATTTAGTATTCAAATTCTTTTAATCGTTCTTTTATTCAAGATAAGTCGTGCTTGAATTTAATTAATTATGATCTTATAAATAATCAATTATTTATCTTAAATTCCTTTCTAAATTTCCTTGAGATTCTTCTCATCCATATTCCTTGTACATGTCTTTGTACTTTGGAGGAAACCTGGTGAAATTCCAAATCTGGAAAGTATAAGTGTGTAGGATATATTACATGGTGTGTATTTGTTTTCACCCTTTATTTTAAGTACACGCTGGTGGATTTGGCATGTTTTCTGTACTTTGGAAATTTTGGAGTACACGGTGTGTAGATTAATCTAACACGGCGTGTATTTACTTGTTACATGGTTACCGGCCTGACAATCCCATGTATGCAGTACATGGCTTCTCCTTATACACGGTTTCACCTGGGCTAGATTGGACTACACGGTGTGTTGATTCAACATACATGCCATGTAATCCAGTTTCCACTCGCCATTCTGTTCTGGTCAACACGGTGTAGTAAAAACTTAGGTATGCTCAATTCACACGGTGTGAGTTTGGTGGACTAGTACCAGTTCGTTGAACCTAAGTACACGGCGTTTAGTTTTTACTACACGCCATGTATTCTTGTGTTGTACAGACAGAATGAGCGGCTCCTCTAGATGAGTTCCTCATTTTTATTTTAATTAAAATTAAAATTAAAAGGTCATTTCTATGATGTGAATCAAGAAATGAAGGAGGAAGAACAGATCTCGTTCATTCAGTTTTATAGAATGATTTATCTTGAATTGAATTAATTATAAATGTGTAAATTATCAATGAAAATTAAATAACTATAATCAATGTTGTGACCCCTCTGATACCAATTGAAGGTCCTGAGAGCAGCGGAAGCTCATGGGTGGATGTTCCCACTTGGGTTTTTGTTATTAACAATGATCAATCTGGGATCAATACGATGATAAATGCCAGACTCCGTGGATCAAATCATAGAAATAGAAGAAGAAGAAGAATATTCCCAGAACCACAAAGGAGGATCATCATATGTTGATTATAATTAATTTAATTAATTGAAAAGAAGTACCTTTTATGAAATTCTTTATTCATTGATATTTCTGATCACGTTCTGATGTGATTCGTCATTGCATCACAGAAGCCAAGTGTAGACTTCCTCTAGCAGTGATCCACACGTGCACCACGTATCTCTGGACATCGCCAAAGGAATATTCGGATTCTAGTGTAGAGAATCCTTTGCTTTCATTTCCGCATTATATTCCCTTGATCCGATGGAGGTGGATCTCTCTCGGTCTTGAGAGTGTTCTTGGAGGACATAGTTCTTTCGGTCTTGAGAGAATTATCTAGAATTGTTTTGCACAACGATTCTTAGGAAAAGTTTTAGGGTTGTGAGGATATTTATAATCGGGTTTGAGGTTATAGATTTATGACAATAAATAAATGCGTTACGTGTTTTATTTATTTCATTAACTCTTATTGAAAACCCCATGTCAAATAATTAATTTCTTGACATGCACCCATGCTGATTATAATAAATATCATTTAATAAAATGATATTATTTCCTCAAAAACCCGACTGGAAAAACTACACAGCTTGTAATCATTAATACATGGTGTGTACTAGTTTTTCATTGAAAACTACATGGCATGTACATTCAATGTACACGGCGTGTATATCGTGTTTTCATTTTTCATTTCCTTTACAAAATGAAAACTACACGGCGTGTACATTCAATGTACACGAAGTGTATATCTTGTTTTCATTTTATTCTTCCTCCAACATTAAAACAATTTAAGATTCCTTGAATAATTATTAAACCACATATGGGGATAATATTTATTCTACTTGAGATAGTTGGATACACTTAGTGTGTGACCCTCTAGGCCTCTTTCTCATTGGAATTAGGTGGTCTTGCCTAAAGTCCAAGATAACTGTCTAGCTATGGGTCAAGACACCAATGAGAAAGAAGTTGATGCCACATTGACGTGTCACCTCATACGAATGCTTACCATGTAATTTAATCTATTTATCTTAATATATCATCAAGAATGCTTCATAGTAGTGTCATAAACCTATATGCTTGATACGTCATTCTTTGACTTCCAGAAATAAACTCATCGTGACACCGTGGCCATGGAATTTGAGCAAAAATTATATTTCAATCAAAGGGCCTGAGATATTTACTTCTATAAATATGGAAGGGAAAAATCCTTCCTCGACTTATCCATTAAAAACATGTTATTCGAGACGTACCCAATGTACCCTACTTCCCGCCAACTGTCTTCATGATGGTTTTTGTCAGTAAATCTAAGTGCACGAGTCATGACATGAGTTAATGATAATCTTCCAGTCTAAGGAGCATTACACACACTCATAGATAGAAAAGTCCGATGACACCAAGACATGAAAAATTTATACTGACAGGTCTGTTCTCATAATCTCCCATCTTGGAGATTACCAAGTGTGAACTCCATGGGAGAGAGTCTCTTCTTCTTATGAGTACTCGCACATGACGGTCTGTATACCATGTGTCCTATTATAGTATATCATCCAACCGTAGAACTTTATTTAAGAATATTGTTATATAATTTCAAGGTTCTCATCATAGAGGGGATCTACCATGACCTTATTAATGCAAAAAATATTCCAGGACATTATTATATTACAGTCATGCAGAACAATGAATAATATATAGTAAGTGTACATTCATGTAATTAATGTATAAACAGTTGGTTCTCAGAAAACCAACCCTAATTTTTTTTGAATTAAAATGAATTATTTTTCACTATTCATTAAAAAATGAAATTTATCAAAAAATTACTAAAATTTTAACCAAATTAAATTGTGGGGGTGTGATCGCACCACGATTCACTGTTTCATTTTCACCCTTACACCACTATGCTAAACTTGTTTTATATTGAAAATTATAAAAATAAAAACAAATTTTATTCCATGTTTGAATCATTTATTTTGTGTTTATAACTATTGGAAAGGTCAATGTTACTTGTTTTGATGATTTCATTGTAGGAGGAGGTGATTTGGAGGCCCCATAGATGATCTAGAGGGAAAATGGGCCAAAACTACATGGGTCCCATGAACACCTGTCCACTGTTGGGTAGATTATGAAATCTATATGCATCTAAATGGGATGAAATTTTGTGGGATGGTCCAAAATTCAATTATATACAACTCGTATGAATAAAACCAAGACCCATTTGGCCATTAAGGGATCCAACCACAACGATCTTTCCAGGCCACTGAATCTGTATGGAGTCAAAAGTTGTGTGCTTTGTTCTGTCCATATCTTGAGTTGTATGTGTCCAAAGGGAGCCAAAATTTCAGTGTAGATATCCAAGACGTGGGTAAACAACTTTCTAGTTTTTGAAAAAGTGATTTAATACTTTATATAGGCCTAAAACAATGTGAAAATTGGTTTTACACAATCTGTGTTCCCAAAACCACTTCCCATTTTTGCTATAAAAGAGCACTACGGGTACCTCATTTGGGGAGTTCGAACCAGAAGTGAAGTGATGAAAATTTGAAATCCTATAGAATTAATTTCATCATCTTGGAGGTTCTGGGGGCCCCTATCCTCATATGGGGATCAAGGATGAAGAAGGAGTTCCACCTGAGCCTCCTCCTCTCGACGTCGAGCTAAACGGTGGACGATCATTTCGAGGGAGCTATACAAACTTGGGCAGGAGTTCCAGCACATGTTTTTCAACTGGTTTTGTATAATTTGTGTGTTGAATATTTCAATTATTTTGTATCTTGACATGATTCCCCCATGATTACATTTCATTTGATATAATTAAGTAGAACACTTTTTATTTCAACACAGATTGGGTTGAGATTTCAAGTGGGAATCTTGGGTTGTTATGATTGGACAACATAATAATCCTATTTATCACACACATACATAATATTTGAGTATAATTTGGTAGAACTTTTATTATATACTTTATAACCAAATCTTGGAAACATGATTTTTGTGTCAAGGGGTGGTTCTTTAAGCATCATTTGAAGAGGCAAGAGGGGAGTCAAGATCTTGACAACCTTCAACCAAAGAATTTAACAAAACCATGTTAAATTTTCAGAAAAATGAACTATCCAAGATGTTTAGTGAACTTGAAATTATCTTATTCTCTAATAATTATTAATAAACCACCTTTACCTATCATCTATTTAACTCTTTAATTAAGTAATTTACTTAAATATGTTTTCAAAACCACCCCCTCGTTTTGTAATTCTTATTAAAAATACATACTCAAAACCTATCAATGATCCTTGCGAGACAACCTAGGGTATTCCCTAGAATATAAATAAATCTTAAAATTATAATCAATTTGATGTTTCATGACAGCATGATCAAATTTTGGTGCCGTTTCCGGGGAGCGCTTTGGTTTTAGTGTGTGTTTTTGATAATCTTTTTTGTAAATTTTGTGAATATTTGTTTGTTTTATCTTCTACCTTTAAATTTATTTTTGTGTTATAATTTATTTCTTGTGTAGGTTATGTGTATGATGTGTTATACTCCAGGAGATTTACAACATTTTGAACCCAAACCAGAGAGAATTCTACATCAGCGACCCTGAGATACCCAAGAGGAACCTTTGAAGGAGGACACACAAAACATCAACACTCATCTTGATCCTTATTCTTCTTGTTTGGGAACCCACATTAAAACTAAAATTAACATGAATAATAACATGTATGAAAACAATCTAACACTAAAATAACTAACCTCACCTGATGTTGATATCCAACCCACCTATATTCAATTACAAGGTGATGCACCCAATTTTGAACTAAAATCGGGTTTAATTCATCTATTACCAAGATTACATGGAATTCCTAGAGAGGATCCACACAAGAATTTAAAATAATTTTACACTGTGTGTTCTACATTAAAGCCTTAAAATGTGGATGAAGAATAATTAAATTTAAGGGCGTTCCATTTTTCATTAAAACACACAACAAAAGATTGGTTATATTATATTAATTCCCCAATAAGAGGCTGGGCAGACATGAAACTCCTTTTTCTTGAAAAATATTTCCCAGCCTCTCGAACTGCAACAATAAGGAAAGAAATTTGTGGGATAAGAAAATCTCAAGGGGAAACATTACATGAATATTGGGAATTCTTTAAAAGGTTATGTTCAAGTTGCCCACACCACCAAATAAGTGATCAATTTTTAATTCAATATTTTTATGAAGGTTTAATCCCTATTGATTGAAATATTATGGATGTTGCTATAGGTGGTGCGATAATTGATAAGACCCCAATTTCTGTAAGAAACCTGATTTAGAATATGTCACAAAACACATAATAATTTGGTTCAAGGTTTAATGTACCACTTCGAGGTGTCCATGAGGTGCAAAGTAATGAATTCTAAAAGAAGGTAGACACAAAGTTCGAAGAGGTAAGTACACTTCTTTAAAAGATTTCTCTTTCCCAAGGGAAATCCCAATCTCCTATTCCCATCCATTGTGGTAAATGTTCTTCTAACACCTATTACTCTGACCAATGTACTCAATTGAGGGAAACATCTGAGATTTGCGAGGCAATATTTCCAGGACGCCCCTATAACCAACCCTTTAGGCAAGAAACTTAATATCCATCCAACCCTAGGTGGAAGGAGAACCAAGCCTATAGGAAAGGGGGGGGGGTATTGAAACCAACCTCAACAACAATGGAACCAACCGAGGAAGAGTATTCATCCACCACCACCACCCAGAAATCCTCAACCACCCTAAAGGGATTTCTAATAAACACCTCCAAAACCAGAGCCTAGCCTAGAAGATATGATGAAAAAATGGCTTCCAATAATATATAATTACAAAAAACCATTCAGGAATCCATACAAGACCTCAAAACGCAATTAGGCCAATTAGCTAACTCAGTGGGTGAAATTCAAAGTCACGGGTCAGGTAAACTTCCCTCTCAACCAGTAGTTAACCCTAGGGATAAAGGAAATGTTAGTTCCATCACCCTTAGGAGTGGAAAACAACTAGAAAGTAAAATTAATCATCCATTAGAGTCATCCCCTCCTGAGGAAACCTCCATCCCAACCATTAAAAATGTTCCAAATGTTGAAGAACCTTGTCTTGAGATAAGCCCTTACAAAGGAAAGAGTGTGTATATTGATGAGTCACCTAGCCCAACCATTCCTCTTCCATTTCCTCAAAGATACACCCAACCAAGAAAACAAAAGGAAACTAAAATTTATAAGGGAATATTGGAAATTTTCAATAAAGTCTAGGTTAACATCCCATTTATTGATGTTGTGAAGAAAATTCCACGGTACTCCAAGTTTCTAAAGAAGATGTGTATACACCGAAAGTGATCTTGGTGAGGAATGTTTCAGAATTAATAGAGCCATCACTTCCCACCAAGTGCAATGATCTTGGAACATTCTCAATTTTGTGCACCATAGGGGAGTATTATTTTTCTAATGCTATGCTTGATTTAGGTGCTTCCATAAATGTGATGCCTCACTCTATTTACTATACATTTCAGGTCGGGGAATTGAAGCCCACTGGAATTATTGTTCAACTGGATAACCAAAGTACCACACACCCCTATGGTGTGTTAGAGGATGTTCTTGTTAGGGTCCAAAATTTAATTTTTCCTGCTGAATTTTATGTGCTTAAAATGGAGGATGATAAGATGAATATACATGCCCCGATTATATTGGGGAGAACCTTCTTGAAAACTGAAAAAACCATAATTAATATCCACAATGGTACATTAACTATGGAATTTGGTGGTGAAATAGTCTTTCAACATCCTTGATGCCATGAATCACCCTCATAAGAACATTCTTCTCTCTCTGTTAATTCAATTGATGTCCTCCCTACCCTTGAAAAAACAACTTTTATTTCCCATAATCCCCTTTCTGAGTTTTCTTAATTGATTGAAATTCTAGGAAATGAGTCATTCAATGATTTTTGAAGTGGATTAGAAAAGTGTCATGCATGTTTATTAATTGATGATTTCTTGAACACTGGGGATCCACTGACCATTGATGATACTGCTAAGCTTGTAAAAGCTCATTCCTCTATTGAGGATGATACCATTGAGTAGTTAGATGAGATCAGCGAACTCTCAATTTCAAACACACTCCCATCAATCAAAAAATCCACCTGAATTGTTCCTAAAACAATTGCCTCAAGATTTAAAATATTCATATCTTGATAATGGAAACAAGTTGCCCGTCATCATTGCTAGTTCACTCCCTCATAAGCAAGAATTGAGACTGATTTAAATTTTGAGGGAGTATAAACAAGATTTGGGATGGACACTTGCTGACATTCCTGGTATTATCCCATCAATTTGTACACATCATATTTTATTAAATGATGAGGATAAAACAATGAGGCAGCCACAACGTCGACTGAACCCAAACCTCCTAAAAGTTGTGCAAAAATGAGGTAACAAAATTATTGGCTGCTGGAATTATTTACCCCATCTTTGACAACCAATGGGTCAGTACTGTTCAAGTAGTTCCTAAAAATACTGGCCTTACAGTAATCAAAAATAAAAACAATGAATTGGTTCCAACTCGTGTGCAGAATAGTTGGCATGTCTGTATAGACTATCGCTGACAAAACCAACACACTAGGAAGGACCATTTCTCTTTACCATCCATTGACCAAATTCTAGAGAGGCTAGAAGGTAAGTCCCACTACTATTTCCTTGATGGGTATTATGGATACTTTTAGATCCATATTTCCCTCGAGGATCAGAAAAAGGTAACCTTCACTTTCCCCTTTGGCACATTTTCCTACAAAAGGATGCCATTTGGTCTGTGCAATGCTCCGGGTACTTTCCAACGATGCATGGTTAGTATTTTTTCGGATTACCTATAGAATTGAATGGAAGTATTTATGGATGATTTCACTATTTATGGATCTTCTTTTTATGAATGTTTGAGTATTCTTGGTTCATTCCTATGTCGCTGTATTGAAATGAATCTTGTATTAAATTATGAGAAATGCCATTTCATGGTGCGAAAAGGTATAATTTTGGGACATGTCATTTCTGGGGATGGTATCCAAGTAGATAAATCAAAAGTGGATGTCATTTCTTTCCTACCATTCCCAAAAAATGTATGGGATGTGCGATCATTCCTAGGTCATCCTGGATTTTACCATCATTTCATTCGTGACTAGTAAAATTGCACACCCCCTCTCATGATTACTCAAAAAAGAAAAAGAAATTGTTTTTGATAAAGAATGCGAGGAAGCTTTTAATAAGTTAAAATGGAGTCTCACGTCACCCCCATTAATCCAACCATATCAGTGGGATTTACCATTTGAGCTCATGTGTGATGCCTCTAACTATGTAGTTGGGGCAGTCTTGTCACAAAGGGTCGACCAAGCTCCACAAGTCATAGCCTATGCCTCATGTACATTGGACCCTGCCCAATCAAAATAAACCATAACTGAAGAAGAATTTATTTCCATTGTGTCTGCCTTGGATAAATTCAGGTCATATCTTATAGGGTCTAAAGTCATTGTGTTTTTAGACCATGAAGCCCTCCGGTATCTCCTTAAGAAACCAGAATCCAAGCCATGTCCCATTCGCTGGATGCTCCTCCTTTAGGAATTTAATCTAAAAATTTGTGATAAAAAGGGAGAAGAGAATGTGGTGGTTGAATATATCTATAGGATCCTACCATCCTCAGAAATTGACTCATCCCCCAGTATTCCCATTAATGACATGTTTCATGATGAGCAATTGTATCGAGTACAAGATGTTATTCCTTGGTATGCTGAAATTTTAAATTATTTGGTAGCATCTTGCATTCTTACGGATTTCAATAAAAATCAAGCCAGTCATCTAAAACATGAGTCTCATTGGTATATTTGGGATGACCCCTAGCTATGGCACACATGTAGTGATCAAGTCCTTAGGCGTTGTGTTCCCGATAGCGAGTTTTAGTATGTCCTTAGATTCTGTCACACTCTTGCTTGTGTGGGCCACTTTAGTCCCCAACGGACTGCTCGCAAGGTCCTTGATTCTGGTCTCTTTTAGATAACACTTTTTTGGGATGCTGATGATTTTTTTTAAATCTTGTCCTTGTTGTCAAAGAATGGGGGATGTCTCTAAAAGAAATGAAATTCCACAACAACCATTTCTCTTTCATGACATTTTTTATGTTTGGGGAATTAACTTTATGGGTCCATTTTCCAATTCCTTTGGAAACTTTTACATTATTCTGGCGATCGATTATGTGTAAAAATGGGTAGAGGATTGAGCCACAAGGAAAAATGATTCCAAAACAGTTGCGGAATTTTTGAGAACTCAGATCTTTTGTAGGTTTGGATTACCTAGATTCATCATTAGTGACTAGGGTTCTCATTTATGCAACCAAATAATGAAATCACTTTTGCATCGGTATGGGGTCGGTCATAGAGTGTCTACTGCATATCACCCACATACCAATGGTCAAGCCAAGGTGTCAAATAGAGAGGTAAAACATATTCTTGAAAAAATAGTTCAACCCAATAGAAAAGATTGGAGTCTTTGACTTGATGATTCATTATGGGCCTATCGTACTGCTTTCAAAACTTCCTTGGAATGTTACCCTATAGTCTTGTGTTTGAAAAGAGTTGTCACCTACCTATTGAGATTGAGCACCGGGCCTACTGGGACATCAAACAATGCAATTATAATCTTTATAGTGTAGGTTCTCATAGTAATTTTCAAATTCAGGAGTTGGAGGAAATGAGAAGAGATGCATATGAAAACTCCAGAATTTATAAGGAGTGAACCAAGGCTTCCCACAATCATCTTATACTTCATTGTCAGTTCCAAATTGGTTAGAAGGTCCTTCTTTATAATGCAAGGCTTAAGTTACATCCAGGTAAGATTTTTTCCCACTGTTTTATCCCATACACTATTATTAATGTGTCTTTATTTGGTGTTGTTCAGGTTCAAAATGAAGAAACCAAGCAAACCTTCACTGTCAATGGGCAGCGGTTGAAGCACTTCCACGAAGCCCTTTCGAAGTTCCCGATGGAGGAACTCCATGTTCAAGAAGTAACATACCAGTGAAAGACACCAGGTTTTATCCTTCCTTTTCACATTCTCAAATATTACAGTAAGGACACTGCACATTCTAGGTGTGGTGGGATGGGAACATTCTTGGGTTAGTTAGGAATTTCATCATTTTTTTTATTTCTTATATTTTCACCTTCTTTATGGTATTTTTATTTTCCCCATCTTTTTGGGTTTATTAGTATTTCCATTATCTTTCTCCTTTCTTCTCGTTTTCTCCTTCTTTATGGTATTTTCATTTTTCCCCATCAAAAATTTCAAAGTTCCATGATTTGGTGACCATAAGGGGGGGGGGGGGAGTAAAAATACCATAACAAAGGCGAAAAAGAATATTTGTATGAATTTAAAATTAGGGAGGGATTTTTAGTGAATTTGTTTTCTTTCAATGATATAAATGGTTGTATCACTGTGAAACATTTGAGATGATTGATTCCCCTTGCGTGAGTAGTTTTTGGGAAAACTATGTCACTAATATCTCCACACATTTTTGCACCAAACCACAAAGTGTGAATATTTATTACTTAATATAAGGTAAATATATGTTAGGTTAATATTTTTCATCTTTAAATGATATTTCCATACGTTCGTTCCTTATCCGATCTGTTTCATTACTATACCAGATTGACCTATGTGTGTATACCTAATGTTTGACTGTTGTACGCCCTAAAAAAATGGCTGTGTCTTGGAAAAGTAAAAAACCACTCTTCATCAACCTTTTATTTTGTTATAACTATTGGAATTAGTGTCTTGAGGAGATCAAACAAGTGTTGAGATATGAGTGTGAGATTTGTTCTAAATGTAACTTCTAAAAAAAACAACAAACAAACAAATAAATAAATAAATAAATGAGGGGAGTGATGAAATGTGCAACATATGGGTATATCTAGGTCGGGATCTTATGGTTTGACATATAGGAATTATTAAGTGAGTGGGTCTTGAAATATAATTTCAAAGGATATAGGATAGGTTCGGTGAAAAAATAAATCATTTAAATCTGAATAATGTTAAAATAAACTATATTTATTGGATAGAAAGTGGAAAGAATAGCATGGAATGGTTTTCACACACACACACATGGAGAGTTAGTGGAATGTTTGAATTTTGAATTCCCTTCTCATATTTGTGTCATGAATATATTTTAATTTCATTGTGATATGATTTATGAGACATCGTTTTCTATTTTCACTAGGAAGAACTCCTTGGTGTGGTTCGTGCATCGATCACATTACTTTAATGAATTAAAATTTCCTCAAATGTTAAATCTTTATGATGTTGCGAATATATAGATGCATAATTTTATTTGGATATGTGACTTTTACCAGGAGTTCAAATGTTTAGGTGTGAGGGTATGATCGCACCACGATTCACTATTTCATTTTCACCCTTACACCACTATGCTAAACTTGTTTTATATTGAAAATTATAAAAATAAAAAAAACTTTAATTACATGTTATAATCATTTATTTTTTTTATCATTGTTGAAAAGGTCAATGTTACTTGTTTTGATGATTCCATTGTAGGAGGAGGTGATTTGGAGGCCCCAGAGATGATCCAGAAGGAAAATGGACCAAAACTGCATGGGTCCCATGAAAACTTGTCCACTATTGGGTAGATTATGAAAACTAAGTGCATCAAAATAGGATGATAGTTTGTGGGATGGTCTAAAATTCAATTATCTACAACTCTTATGAATACAACCAAGCCCCATTCGTCCATTAAGGGGACCAATCGAAGTAATCTGTCCAGGACACCGAATCTGTATGGAGTCAAAAGTTATGTGTTGTATGATGTCCATATCTAGAGTTTTACATGTCAAAAGGGAGCCAAAAGTTTGTTAGAGATATCCAAGATGTGGGGAAACAACTTTCTAGTTTTTTCAAAAGCGATTGAAGACTGTATAGAGGCCTGAAACAATGTGACAAGTAGTTTTACACAATCTATGTTCCCAAAACCACTTCCCATTTTTGCTATAAAAGAGAACCATGGGTACATCATTTGGGGAGTTCAAACCAGAAGTGAAGTGATGGAAAATTGAAGTCCTATAGAAATCATTTCATCATCTTGGAGGTTTTGGAGGCCCCTATCCTCATAGGGGGATCAAGGATGAAGAAGGAGTTCCACCCGAGCCTCCTCCTCCTCTCGATGGCGAGCTAAACGGTGGGCGTTCATTTCGAGGGAGATACACAAAATTGGGAGGGAGTTCCAGCACATGTTCTTCTATTTTTTTTATATAATTTATGTGTTAAATATTTCAATTATTTTGTATCTTGACATGCTTCCCCGTGATTACATTTCATTTTATATAATTAAGTGGAACACTTTTTATTTCAACACAGATTGGGTTGAGATTTCAAGTGGGAATATTGGGCTGTTCCGATTGGACAACACAATAATACTATTTATCTCACACATAAATAATATTTAAGTATGCTTTGGTATACCTTTTATCATATGTTTTATAACCAAATCTTGGAAACACGATTATTGTGTCAAGGGGTGGTTCTTTAATCATCAGTTGAAGAGGCAAAAGGGGAGTCAAGATCTTGACAACCTTCAACCAAAGAATTAAACAAAACCATGTTAAATTTTCAGAATAATGAACTATCCAAGATGTGTAGTGAACTTGAAATGATCTTATTATTTCATAATTATTAATAAACCACCTTTATTTATCAACTATTTAACCGTTTAATTAAGTAATTTACTTAAATCTGTTTTCAAAACCACCCCCTCTTTTAGTAATTCTTATTAAAAATAAATACTCAAAACCTATCAAAACTCCTTGAGAGATGACCTAGGGTATTCCCTAGACTATAAATAAATCTTAAAATCATAATAAATTTTATGTGTCATGACAGTGCGGTCAAATTTTGGCGCCACTTCCGGGGAGCGCTTTGGTTTTGGTGCGTGTTTTTGATAATTTTTTTTTAAATTTTGTGAATGTTTGTTTGTTTTATCTTCTACCTTTAAATTTATTTTTTTATTCTAATTTATTTCTTGTTTAGGTTATGTGTATGAACTGTTCTACTCTGGGAGATTTACAATCTTTCGAACTTGAATCGGAGGGGATTCTACATCAGTGACCCTGAGATACACAAGAGGAACCTTTGAAGGAGGACGCAAAAAACATCAACACTCATCTTGATCCTTCTTCTTCTTTTTCAGGAACCCATATTAAAACTAAAATTAATGTGAATAACATGGATGAAAACAATTAAACACTAAAATAACTAACCTCTCCTGATGTTTATATCCAACCCACCTATATTCAATTACAAGGAGAGGCACCCAATTTGGAACTAAAATCTGGTTTAATTCATCTATTACCAAGATTCCATGGAATTCCTAGAGAGGATCCACACAATAATTTAAAAGAATTTCACACTGTGTGTTCTACATTAAAACCAAAAAATGTGGATTAAAAACAAGTAAATTTAAGGGAATTTCCTTTTTCATTAGAAGACACAGCAAAATATTGGTTATATTATGTTAATTCCCCAACAAGAGGCTAGGCGGACATAAAACACCTTTTTCTTGAAAAATATATCCCAGCCTCTCGAACTGCAACAATAAGGAAAGAAATTTTTGGGATAAGACAATCTGAAGGGGGAAAATTACATGAATATTAGGAACGCTTTAAAAGGTTATGTTCAAGTTTCTCACACCACCAAATAAGTGATCAACTTTTAATTCAATATTTTTATGAAGGTTTAATCTCTGTTGATCGAAATATGATCTATGCTGTTGCAGGTGGTGCGCTAGTTTATAATACCCCAATTGATGAAAGAACCCTGATTGAGAACATGGTAAAAAACAAAAAACAATTTGGTTCAAGGTCTAACGTACCAATTCAAGATGTCCATGAGGTGCAAAGTACTGAATTTAAGAAGAAGGTGGACACAAAGTTCAAAGAGGTAAGTACACTTCTTCGACAACTTGCTCTTTCCCAAGGGAAATCCCAATATCCTCCTCCCATCCATTGTGGTATATATTCTTTTGACACCCACTACTCTGACCAATGTCTTCAATTGAGGGAAACATCTAAGAGTTGTGAGACAATATTTCCAGGATGCCCCTATAACCAACCCTTTAGGCAAGAACCTTACTATCCATCCAACCCTAGGTGGAAGGAGAACCAAACCTATAGTAAAGGGGGGGGGGGGGTATTCAAACCAACCTCAACAACAATGGAACCAACCAGGGTAGAGTAGTCATTCACCACCACCACCCAGAAATCCTCAACCACCCCAAAGGCCTTTCCAACAAACCTGTCCAAAACCAGAGCCTAGCCTAGAAGAAATGATGAAACAAATGGTTGCCAACAATATCCAATTCCAACAAACCACTCAGGCATCCATTCAAGACCTCAAAACCCAATTTGGCTAAATAGCTAACTCAGTGGGTGAAATTCAAAGTCACAGGTCAGGTAAAATTCCCTCTCAACTATTAGATAACCCTAGGGATAAAGGAAATTTTAGTTCCATCACCCTTTGGAGTGGAAAACAACTAGAAAGTAAAATTAATCCTCCATTAGAGTCATCCCCTCCCAAGGAAACCTCCATCCCAACCATTAAAAATGTTCCAAATGTTGAAGAACCTTGTCCTGAGATAAGCCCTTCCAAAGGAAAGAGTGTGTAAATTGATGAGTCACCTAGCCCAACTATTCCTCTTCCATTTCCTCAAAGAGACACCCAAACAAGAAAACAAAAGGAAACTAAAATTTATAAGGGAATATTGGAAATTTTCAAGAAAGTCCAGGTTAACATCCCATTGATTGATGCCTCACTCTATTTACTCTACATTGCAGGTTGGGGAACTGAAGCGCACTGGAATTATTGTTCAACTGGATAACTGGAGTACCAAACACCCCTCTGGTGTGTTAGAGGATGTTATTGTGAGGGTCCAAAATTTAATTTTTCCTACAGACCTTTATGTGCTTAAAATGGAGGATGATAGGATGAATGGACATGCCCCAATTGTATTGGGAAAACCCTTCTTGAAAACCACAAAAACCATAATTAATGTCTACAATGGTGCATTATCTATGGAATTTAGTGGTGACATAGTCCAGTTCAATATCCTTGATTCCATGAAGCACCCCTCAGAAGAACATTCCTATCTCTCTATTAATTCAATTGATGTCCTCCTTACCCCTGAAAAAACAACTTTTCTTTCCCCCGATCCCATTTCTGAGTTTTCTTCATTGATTTAAACTCTTGTAAATGAGTCATGAAATGATTATTGTAGTGGATTAGAAAAGTGTCATGCATGTTTATTAATTGATGATTTCTTGAACACTGAGGATCCACTGACCATCGATGATACTTCTAAGCTTGTAAAATCTCATTCCTCTATTGAGGATGATACCATTGAGCATTTAGATGAGATTAGTGACCTATCACTTTCACACACACTCCCATAAATCCAAAATACACCTAAATTAGAACTGAAATAATTTTCTCAAGATTTAAAATATTCATATCTTGAGAATGGAAACAAGTTTCCCATCATCATTGCTAGTTCACTCCCTCCCGAGCATGAATTGAGACTGCTTGAAATTTTGAGAGAGTATAAACAAGCTTTGTGATGAAAACTTACTGACATTCCTGGTATTATCCCATCAATTTTTACACATCATATTTTATTAAATGATGAGTCTAAACCAATGAGGCAGCCGCAACGTCGACTGAACCCAAACCTCCTAGAAGTTGTAAAAAATGAGGTAAAATAATTATTGGCTTCTGGAATCATTTACCCCATCTCTGACAGCCAATGGGTTAGTCCTGTTCATATAGTTCCTAAAAAGAATGGCCTTACAATAATCAAAAATGAAAACAATGAATTGGTTCCAACTCAGGTACAGAATAGTTGGCGTGTCTGTATAGACTATCACTGACTAAACCAACACACTAGGAAGGACCATTTACCTTTGCCATTCATTGACCAAATGCTAGAGAGGATAGTAGGTAAGTCCCACTACTATTTACTTGATGGGTATTTTGGATACTTTTAGATCCATATTTCCCCTGAGGATCAGGAAAAGACAACCTTCACTTGACACTTTGGCACATTTTCTTATAGAAGGATGCCATTTGTTCTATGTAATGCTCCGAGTACTTTCCAACGAGGCATGGTTAGTATTTTTTCAGATTAATTGGAGAATTTCATGGATGCATTCATGGATGATTTCACTGTTTATGGATCTTCTTTTGATGAATGTTTGAGTAGTCTTGGTTTAGTACTACGTTGCTGTATTGAAAAAAATCTTGTATTAAATTATGAGAAATTCCATTTCATGGTGTGACAAGGTATAGTTTTGGGACATGTCATTTTTGGGGATGGTATCCAAGTAGATAAATTAAAAGTGGATGTCATTTCTTCCCTACCATTCCCCAAAAATGTTTGGGATGTGTGATCTTTCCTAGGTCATACTGAATTTTATCATCGTTTCATTCACGACTTTAGTAAAATTTCACCCCCTCTTCCAATTAATCAAAAAATAAAAATAATTTTTTTTGATAAAGAATGTGAGGAAGATTTTAATAAGTTAAAATAGAGTCTCACATCACCCCTGGTAATCCAACCACCTTGGTGAGATTTACCATTTGAGCTCTTGTGTGATGACTTTAACTATGCAGTTGGAGCAGTCTTGTCATAAAGGGTCGACCGAGCTCTACATGTCATAGCCTATGCCTCACTTACATTGGACCCTTCCCAAGTAAACAACATCACAACTAAAAAAGAATTTCTTTACATTGTGTTTTCCTTGGATAAAATTAGGTCGTATGTTTTATGGTCCAAAGTCATTGTGTTCTCAGACCATACAACCCTTCAGTATCTCCTTAAGAAACCAGAATCCAAGACACGTCTCATTCGCTGGATGCTCCTCCTTTAGGAATTTTATCTAAAAATTAGAGATAAAAAGGAGTAGAGAATGTGGTGGCTGACCATATCAGTAGGATCCTCCCATTCTCAGAAATTGACTCATCACCCTGTATTCCCATTAATGATATGTTTCATGATGAGCAATTATATCGAGTGCAAGATTCTATTCCTTAGTATTCTAAAATTGTAAATTATTTGGTAGCATCCTGCATTCCTACTAATTTCAATAAAAACCAAGCCAGTCATCTAAAACACGAGTCTCATTGGTATATTTGGGATGACCCCTACCTATGGCACATATGTAGTGATCAATTCCTTAGGCATTTTGTTCTTGATAGTGAGTTTTAGTCTGTAATTATATTCTGTCACACTCTTTCTTGTCGAGGCCACTTTGGTACCCAACGGACTGCTCACAAGGTCCTTGATTCTGGTCTATTTTGGACAAAATTTTTTTGGGATGCCCATGATTTTTTCAAAACTTGTCCTCATTGTCAAAGAATGGGGAATGTATCTAAAATAAACGAAATTCCACAACAACCATTGCTATTTTAGGAAATTTTTAATGTTTGGGGCATTGACTTTATGGGTCAATTTCCCAATTCCTTTGGAAACTTATACATTCTTCTAGTGGTCGATTATGTGTCAAAATGGGTAGAGGCTCAAGCCACAAGGACAGATGATTCCAAAACAGTTTTGGAATTTTTGATAACTCAGATATTTTGTAGGTTTGGATTAACTAGGTTAATCATTAGTGACTAGGGTTCTCATTTCTGCAACCAAATAATGCAATCACTTTTGCATCGATATGGGGTCATTCATAGAGTGTCTACTTCATATCACCCACAGACCAATGGTCAAGACGAGGTGTCAAATAGAGAGTTAAAATAGATTGTTGAAAAAATAGTTCAACCCAATAGAAAATACTGGAGTCTTCGACTTAATGATTCATTATGGGCCAACCGTACTACTTTAATAACTCCCATTGGAATGTCACCATATTGTCTTGTGTTTGGAAAGAGTTGTAACCTACCTATTGAGATTGAGAACAGGGCCTATTGAGCCATAAAAAAAATGAAATTCTAATCTTTATGGTGAAGGTTATCAAAGGAAGTTGCAGATTCAGGAGTTGGAGGAAATGATAAGAGATGCATATGAAAACTACAGAATTTATAAGGAGCGAACCAAGGCTTCCCATGACCATATTATACTTCATCATCAATTACACATTGGGCAGAAGGTCCTCCTTTATAATTAAAGGCTTAAGTTTCATCTAGGTAAGCTTCGTTCCTGCTGGTTTGGGCCATACACTATTATTAATGTGTCTCTATTTGGTGTTTTTCAGGTTCAAAATGAAGAAACTAAGCAAACCTTCACTGTCAATGGGTAGCGATTGAAGCACTTCCACAAAGCCCTTCTGGATTACCTGATGGAGGAACTCCATGTTCAAGAAGCAACATACCAGTGAAACACACCAAGTTTTATCCCTCCTTCTCACATTCTCAAATATTACAGTGAGGACACTGCGCATTCTAGGTGTGGGGGGATGGGTACATTCCTGGGTTAGTTAGGAATTTTCATATTTTTTTTCTTTCTTCTATTTTTCACTTTCTTTATTGTATTTTCAATTTTCTCCTCATTTTGGGGTTCCTCAGGATTTCCATTATCTTTCTCCTTTCTTCTATTTTTCACCTTCTTTATGGTATTTTCATTTTTTACCCATAAAAAATTTCAAAGTTCTATGATTTGGTGACCATATGGGGGGGGGGGAGGGAGTAAAAATACCATAACAAAGGAGAAAAAGAATATTTTTATGAATTTAACATCAAGGAGTGATTTTTATTGAATTGGTTTTCTTTCAATGATATAAATTATTGTATCATTGTGAAAAATTTGAGATGATTGATGCCCCTTATGTGAGTAGTTTTTAGGAAAACCGTGTCACTAATATCTCCACACATTTTTGCACCAAAACAAAAAGTGTGAATATTTATTACTTAATATAAGGTAAATATATGTTAGGTTAATATTTTTCATCTTTAAATGATATTTCCATACATTCGTTCCTTATCCGATCTGTTTCATTACTATACCAGATTTACCTATGCGTGTGTACCTAATGTATGACTGTTGTACACCCTAAAAAAAGGGTTTTGTCTTGGGCAGGTCAAAAACCACTCCTCTTCAACCTTTGATCTTGTTATAAATATTGAAATTAGTGTCGTAAGGAGAACAAACAAGGGTTGAGAGATGAGTGTGATATTTTTTCTAAATGAAACTTCTGAAAAAATAAAAAATAAATGAGGGGAGTGATGAAATGTGCAACATATGGGGATATATAGGTCGGGAGATTATGTTTTGACTTATGGGGATGCTTAAGTTAGTGGGTCTTGAAATATGATTGCAAAGGATGCAGGATAGGTTTGGTGGAAAAAAATCATTTAAAAATGAATAATGTTAAAATAACCTATATTTATTGGATAGAAAGTTGAAATAATAGCATGGAATGGTTTTCAAACACACACATGGAGATTTAGTGGAATGGTTTAATTTTTAATTCCTTTCTCATTTTGGTTTCATTAATCTCTTTGAATTTCATTGTGATATGATTTATGAGACATCTTTTTCCATTTTCACTAGGATGAACTCCTTGGTGTGGTTCGTGCATTGATCACATTACTTTAATGAATTAAAGTTTCCTGAAATGTTAAATATTTATGATTTTGGGAATATATATATGCATAATTTTATTTGGATATGTGACTTTTCCTAGGAGTTCAAATGTTTAGGTGTGGGGGTGTGATCACACCGCGATTCACTGTTTCATTTTCACCCTTACACTACTATGCTAAACTTGTTTTATATTGAAAATTATAAAAATAACAACAAATTTCATTCCATGTTTGAATCATTTATTTTGTGTTTATCACTGTTGAAAAGTACAATGTTACTTGTTTTGATGATTCCATTGTAGGAGGAGGTGATTTGGAGGCCCCAGAGATGATTTAGAAGGAAAATGGGCCAAAACTGCATGGGTCCCATGAACACCTATCCATTGTTGGGTAGAGTATGAAAACTACGTGCATCAAAATGGGATGAGATTTTATGGGTTGGTCCAAAATCAAATTATATACAACTATTAGGAATATAACCAAGCCCCATTAGGATATTAAGGGGCCCAACAGAAGTGATATTTCCAGGTCACTAAATCTGCACAGAGTCAAAAGTTGTGTGTTGTGTGCTGTCCATATCTAGAGTTTTACATGTTCAAAGGGAGCCAAAATTTAGGTGGAGATATCCAAGACGTGGGGAAACAACTTTATAGTTTTTTGAAAAGCGGTTTAAGACTGTATAGAGTCATAAAACAATGTGATAAGTGTTTTTACACAATTTGTGTGCCCAAAACCACTTCCCATTTTTGCTATAAAAGAGCACCATGGGTACCTCATTTGGGGAGTTTGAACCAGAAGTGAAGTGCTGCCAATTTGAAGTCCTATAGAAGAAATTTCATCAACTTGGATGTTCTGGAGGCCCCTATCCTCATAGGAGGATCAAGGATAAAGAAGGAGTTACACCAGAGCCTCCTCCTCCTCTCGATGGAGAGCTAAACGATGGACGATCATTTCGAGGGAGCTACACAAACTTGGGAGGGAGTAACATCACATGTTCTTCTACTGGTTTTCTATAATTTTTGTGTTTAATATTTCACTTATTTTTTATCTTGACATTCTTCCCCCCTGATTACATTTCATTTGATATAATTAAGTGGAACACTTTTTATTTCAACACCGATTGGGTTGAGATTTCAAGTGGGAATCTTGGGTTGTTCCGATTGGACAACATGATAATCCTATTTATCTCACACATACATAAGATTTAAGTATGATTTGGTAGACCTTTTATTCTATGTTTGATAACCAAATATTGTCAACAAAATTGTTGTGTCAATGGGTGTAACTTTAAGCATTATTTGAAGAGGCAAGAGGGGAGTCATGATCTTGACAACCTTCAACCAAAGAATTAAACAAAACCATGTTAAATTTTTAGAACAATAAACTATCCAAGATGTTTATTGAACTTGAAATGATATTCTTCTATAATAATTATTAATAAACTTTAGATACCCAAGCTTGAAATATATATACATTAAATTAATTTTGCAGAATACTTAATATATAACAAAAAAAGACACCCAAGAACTGTAATAGTTTAGTGTCTTTGGAAACTCGGAACAACATCTTCTAGTCATGGTGAAAGATCTTCAACATCTCCCATAAAGTTCTTCCCTATTTTTTTTCTTACCTAAAACCTTTCTTTAAATCTCGGGGAAAAGAAAGCATATAAAGGGTGAGCTCAAATGCTCAGTAATGGTAAGAATGGAGAAAATAAAACAAACCATATACATTTGAATTTAAAAACATGAACATAATGTTTAAACATCAAAATCTTGAGCAATGACATAAAACATGGCTGTACGTAAGACATAGATCATAATGGAACATAAATCATGATAAAATAACATGGGAATAAAACATGTAATTGTGTAAAACATTAAGAACATGATATGATTTCCATAGTAGCCAAGGAATTGCTGCCAAGACCATCATAGTGGAAAAAGTCCCTTAATGAACTGGGTTTACTTGCCGTTCCAGCCTGGTATTACTGAACCAGATTTACTTTCCATTCGAGCCATGTTTATCTAATGAGATATAAATCTTTACCCAATGAATTGGAGGGAGATATAGGTCCCACCCATCTCATAATGAAAGTATTCTTTCATGTGCCACAACATAAATCATTCATCATAACCCAAAGAATAAAATGGGTTTCATAAACATCATCCCATCATAACATAATCCATATAAAACAAATGGATATCATAATAAAAATCAAACCATGTAAATAATAGAGACATTAGACTTGAAACATAAACATACTAAATAATTTCATCTTATATGGAAAATAGTTTTGATAAAACACTTGAAATGAATTCTTGAGGAAAATATTCTTTTTTCTTCAAAATCATTTTATTTTCTCAAAATGCCATGAAATTTTAAAAGAAAAGGAGTTTGTTGAAAATAATGATGAAATTTTGTAGAGGAATCTTCATTGAAATAAGTCTTTATGAAACTGTAAAAATATATTCACACCGTATAAGTTAAAAAAAATCATTTTTCTTGTACTATTGCCAAAAAAGTCAAAAAGTACCTCGTATGGTAAACAAAATAAAGAATCCTTCCATAGTACATAGTAAAATTCCAAAAGGGGTAAACATGACTTTAAAAAAACATGTAATAATAGTAAATACTTTATGAAAAAATTTCTCTAAAACATGGAAATGGATGATAAATATAACCCTAGTAAATACTTATGTATAAACAATCTCAGATAAAAATGAGATTGCATAATTATCCCTTACCTTAGGTCCAATTTCTTTCGTACGTGTCCAAAACTCCTGTACAGTGGGTTTAAACATATTATTAACTTGTAACAGAACCATACTAATATTTATGATAACATATATGATTCACTTAGGACTTTATATTACCCATTCTTTTGTCAATTCCATGTTAAAGCAGCGTTTTGGGTAAAATTGTTTCATTTATCGTACGTGTTTGGACTTGTTGTTCTTGATATTGTTATTACTTATATAATGATTTAATTAATTCCAGAATTTAAAAAAATGATTTATATATCATATATACTCATTATATATACATAATAGATAGATAAATGAATTGAAATACACCGTTCATGGAGACGGTAGACCGTATGTATGCATGAACGCTGTTTTAATTTCCTTATGGAATTGAATGAAAGTAAGTAGATGATATATATATATATATATATATAAATAAATCCATCAGCATTATTATTTCACATATTTCATTATTATTTATTATATATATACTTTATACTCATTCTTGAATTATTAACATGGAGAATGAATCTCATCGCTTCGTGGAGACGGTAATCCGTACGTACGCACGAGCGATGATATCGTTTCCATAATTATTGAATGGTATTGGAGAGGATGATATAATATATCATAATTAATATCATGTTATAATAATCATATATAGTTATTATTTATTCCATTATACCCATCCAAGTAAGGTGGTGGTGGAAAACAGATTACACCACGACGTGGAGACGGTATTCCGTACGTATGCACGTGCGGTGATTTTGTTTTCTGTAGGATGGATAAAAGGTGAAATATGATTGTTTCATATTTATAATAACATATCAGTATATGAGTTATACTGATGCTATTACTTTATAATGAAACAAATAAATAAGAAGAAGTAGAAGAAGAAATAAATTTGAAAGAATCGCTAAAGGATATTACCTCTTCTTCGACACGCCTCTTCTAAACCTCCTCTTAGGGCACTAAAGTTGGTCTTTGAAGAAGACCAGGACCTCTAGAATGTTTGTATGGAAGTGTAGAAGAGAAATTTTCAGGGTTTGGCCAAACTTGAAGGCTCAAAGTGGTGTGAGGAGGAGAGGGAGGAGGTGACCTTTTATAAGAGAGGAGAGAAGCACTTTTGGAAACCTCTAAAATATTAATTTATAATAAACTCAAACCCCACATAAAAACCTCAAAAAATGACTCAAATCTGAATATTAGATGATATAGGGTTGTAATATCATCAAGAATTAAGATTTAGACATGTTGGTAATTTATTTTAAACCTTATCAACTTGATTTATCCTTATTTAATCTATTTACTTTTATTTGTGGTAATAATATTCTAAATTTTAAATTATTATAAATAATTACTTATGTGTTGTGAATTGTCCATAATTGGATACTTTATGAAATTTTAGAGCATATAAATTTTAATTTATAATTTATAATTTTTTTTTTGATTTTTAAACAATTTTATAATATGTTATTTTTATAAAATAACAAGTGTCAATTTTGACACTATTAATTTATTTAAATTTAAATAAAATCCACAAAAAATATATTTTTGAATTTTTTTTTTAATAAATTCATAAAAATTCATATTCATCTAGAAAATTAGTGGGGAACATTAATTAGTTCATATAATATTTATTTTAATACTTTTAAAATCATTTATTCTTCATAAAATAATTACTACAACATTTTTTGTATAATTATTTAATATACTTATTTGTTGCATAAAAATTAAAAATAAAATACTTTGATGTAGATAAATATAACATCTTCCATAAAAATAATTTTAATTGAATTTATCATCTTAAAATCACAACATTTAAATTGTTATATTTATTAAATTATGAAGGTGACAACTTTGACATAATTTAAAATAAAATAATATAAGTGTAATAATAGATTTTATAAGGCTCAAAATGGTACAATATTCGACAATTGGATTCTTATGGACTACATGTACATGAACATTAAGTTTTTTTCAGGTTTTTGTTCCTTTTATGGTCTGTATTAGTTTAATAAAATTCTATTATTTATTTTTTACTAAATAAACAATTTCTGCATCACTATTGTGTCACCATTAATGATAATTTTTCAATCCCTAAAAATTATAAATAAATTCAAATGATGTAGATAATTTTATTATCTTTCTGGAGAATATTCATGTTTGAAGTTTTATGAAGTTTATCTCTAAATTAAAATTATTACACTTATAAGATATAAGAGAGTGACATGTTGTCACTTTCTTTCATTTTAATAATAATTTTATAATTTTCATGGTCCAAAGTCCATGAAATGAATATATTCCAACCCTTAGGTGATATGGGTTAACTTTTTCTCATCCAATAGAATTTTGGAAGGTGTTAGGGTAATTTTATAATCTTATTTTTACCCTTAATTACCCGATTTACCTTTAACAATAGTAAATAAAAATTACCATAGTTACTATTCATAATATTAAAAAAATAAAATTAACCTATTAACATAATTTGGAACCACTGAATCCAAATATGGAATAAATTTTTCAAAATTCAAAACACAGAAGTTGTAGTAATTAATTTAAAATTAATCCCGTTAAGAAAAAAGGTTTTAAAAGTTAAAACATTGCAAAAGATTGAAATGTTTTTACCTATGAATTCAATGTAAAATTAATGATAATGACTTAAATTATATTAAATGGTAAAAATATATTCTATTTTTAATTTAAAACCATTCAATATTATAAATTAACCATATAAATTATCTCTATGAAAAAAGTTGTTTTTAATTAAAATTTAGTGTATTTTTACTATTCATCAAAATATGATGGTTATCAAAATAATCTCAAAAATTTATCCAAAGTAAATTTTTATATCATGATTCCAAGTAAGAAGTTTTATTTGTCAAATTGAACTTATAAACATGTAAAAAACTATATTTAAAGTGGGTGTGCCATCAAAAGGCGACAAAACTGCATTTTTTGAAAAATACTTATTTTACCTGAAAAATTTATTTTGTTCTCATACCATATTATATAAAATGTGTAAGATGAATTATAATGTCATAAAATTAAAAATTTAGTTACTACTATTCATAACGACTAGTTCATAATAATATTATAACAACATATCGTTGTTTAGTGAAACTCAGTATTGCGTACAACACACATTATCGAGGAAGGTTACTATTGCGTGTAATGCAAGCCAAGTCAGGGTTGCGTGTAGTGCAAGATTCCTTTGGTGTTTCCTATAACATAATCAAAATATTGTTATTTATACATTGATCAAAATCTATACTTGGTGTTGTTTATAGCACAAGCTAATTTTGGTGTAGCATACAACACAAGACATCAATGAAATTAAAAAGATTATTTCTCATAAAATCTCAGGGTGTTACATTCTACCCCCCTTAAAATGAATTTCTCCCTCGAAATTTGTTGGGATTATAAATGGTTTTCTACTTGAAAGTTTCTTTCATAGAAACCCACATTGTAAAAAGGAATACTAAAACTTAATTTTAAAAACTAAAGTATGAAACGTAATGGTTACCCAAATTAACTCATCACTGGGTTTCCACATAGAAGAACATAGGTGAAAATATGGATATGGAAGAGAAGTATAACCATCATGTTTTGATGGAGAGTGGTAGAGAACATGGCTATGAAAAAGCCAACAATCACAAAGACATTAATTTGTGATGATCTAAGGTACCATCTGATTCATCAGATATGAGGGTAATGGGACAACATTTTTTGTTTTCAAGATCATTTCCCTGAAGTTGATGAATTTTTTCATAAGGAGAAATATTTACTTGATTTTATTAAAATATCACCATTGGTAAATCCTTGAACAATTTCCACTTTATATCTTAAATAAATGAAGTTGAATTTTTCATTCGTGGAGTGTTAGCAGATCATGTGATAGAATGATGGGTTATTCCATCTGTCTCAAACAAAAGGTTTTAAAAAGTTATTAAATATAAATAAGTCCATATATGGCGAGATTAATCGTATATGGTTCCAAAAATGGACTTATACTACATCTATAATAATAGTTAATAAAATAAAACTAGTTTATACTAATTAGGGACTTCCTGTAGGCCAGTGGTAGGCGATAAAGGCCTATCACACTTCAGTTGTGGGTTCGATTCCCACAACCTTGTCCGAGGCGACATTTTGTCATCCATACTACAGGTTGTACTTTTTCTAAAACTTCACCATTATAACATTCCAGAAATAATATCGAAAAACAGTTCTAGCCTTAAACAATACAATTTGATGTCCAACTTAATCCATTCCAATCTTTGGGCTTATCCAAAATACTTCTATCCAATCTCATAGTATAAAGTAAACAATTACTAGAAATTTTATCTACCAAGCATGTGAATACCATCATTTATCATACGATATATATTTTTGGTCACATTCCAAACATCTGAATACCTTAATCATGTATTCTATTGAAAAATGATTGCCCAATGAACCTTAGTGAAAAAATGAATGCTGTTAAAAGTTAACTCTTTCGACATACCAAAATCCCAACATTTATATATACTCAAACCATGATATCACTTTGTCCTTATATTAGTCATGAGCTAATTAATACAATAAAACATATTATTTTCTCCTTATACCTTCATTATGCACATATCATCTGCTTTCCAAAAATATTTCAATCACTTTTCATGGTTACTGGTACTATATTCTTATAGAAAACCAAAATGGACCAATATATAGATATTCCAATATACCATAAAAGTATCTCAACAAAATTATTCTTTAATTCCAATACATAAACCATTCAAGCCATCCTCTTCAATGATTGGCATGGAATATGTCCTTCCTTGATTTAGAAGTAACCTCTTAGGTCGGGGCATTGAGTTGGGTAATGCCCATGTTCTCCACATATAAGACATTGGAATCCATAACAATATGTCACTCTATGACCCTTTTCCCCACATAGATAACATCTTCCCCTCCATTTGAGGTATTCCTCAAGGTTCTTCTTCCCTTATTTAGAAATCTCAATCTTCTTTTATCTATGCTCCTCACCATGAGAACATGCATAAAAGTCCATCTTCCTCTTATTTGATGAATTAGGAATACCATTAAAGTTCACCTTGTTAATAATATATCGCGATTTCTGATTCAGCATAATCATAATATCTTTCTCTCTAGGAATTACACAATTTCACTGCTCATAGTCACCAACTTTTCCATCGGATTCAATGTTAACCCAATTCTTTCTGGTTCCCTCCATTAACTAAAACCAGAAAACCTTGTGTAAGAAACAGTTAAAATAATGAGGAACCACATAATAATAAAAAGTCACTTATAGAATTTCTAACTTATTACAACTTCTTTAACCTATGACAGCTTAGGTTCACCCTAGGTTATTCATGATCGTCAAAATAATTCTAGGACTGTAACCTATAGTTATACTAAACCTTAGGGACATCCGTAGACATACCATAGAAATATCTCTTGGGATCTCACTAAAGATTTTTCATCCTAGTTTCCAAAGGTTAACTAAACCTTTCCTCTGATACCAACTGTAGAGACCTAATCTTGACATAAATAGACATTACATTACTTTTGCGGAATACTTAATATATAACAAAAACAAACACCCAAGAACTGTAATAGTTTAGTGTCTTTGGAAACTCGTAACAACATCTTCTAGTCATGGTGAAAGATCTTCAATATCTCCTATAAAGGTCTTCCCTATTTGTTTTCTTACCTAAAACCTTTCTTTTAAATACTGGGTAAAATAAAAAATATAAAGGGTGATCTCAAATGATCAGTAAGGGTAAGAATGGAGAAAATAAAACAAACCATATACATTTGAATTTAAAAACATGAACATAATGTTTAAACATCAAAATCCTGAGCAATGACATAAAACATGGCAGTACGTAAAGCATAGATCATAATGGAACATCAATCATGATAAAATAAAATGGGAATAAAACATTTAATTGTGGAAAACCATTAATCACATGATATGATTTCCATAGTATCTAAAGCATTGCTGCCAAGACCATCATAGTGGACGAAGTCCCTTACTGAACCTGGTTTACTTGCCGTTCCAGCCCTGTATTACTGAACCAGATTTACTTTCTGTTCCATCCATGTTTATATCATGAGATATAAATCTTTACCCAATGCATTGGAGGGAGATATAGGTCCCACCCATCTCATAATGAAATCATTATTTCGTGTGCCACAATATAAATCATTCATCATAACCCAAAGAATAAAATGGGTTTCATAAACATCATCCCATCATAACATAATCCATATAAAACAAATGGATATCATAAGAAAAATCAAACCATGTAAATAATAGAGACATTAGACTTGAAACATAAACATAATAAATAATATCATCTTAGATGGAAAATAGTTTTGATAAAACACTTGAAATGAATTCTTGAGGAAAATATTCTTTCTTCTTCAAAATCATTTTCTTTTCTCAAAATGCCATGAAATTTTAAAATAAAAGGACTTTGTTGAAAATAATAATGAAATTTTGTAGAGTAAGATTCATTAAAATAAGTATTTATGAAACTGTAAAAATCTATTCACGCCATATAAGTTAAAAAAAATCATTCTTCTTGTACTTTTGCTGAAGAAGTCAAAAAATACATCGTATGGTACACAAAAGAAAGATTCCTTCCGTAGTACATAGTAAAAGTAAAAAAGGGGTAAACATGAATTTAAACATACATGTAAGAATATTAAATAATCTATGAAAATATTTCTCTAAAACATGTAAATGGATGATAAATATAACCCTAGTAAATACTTACATATAAACAATCTCAGATAAAAATAAGATTTCAAAATTATCCATTACCTTAGGTCCAGTTTCTTCCATACGTGTCCGAAAATATTGTATAGTGGGTTTAAACATATTATTAACTTGTAACAGAAAAATAATAATATTTATGACATCATATATGATTCACTTAGGACTTTATATTACCCGTTCTTTTGTCAATTCCATGTTAAAGCAACATTTTGGGTAAAATCGTTTCATTTATCGTACATGTTTGGACTTGTTGTTTTTGATATTATTATTACTTATATCATGATTTAATTACTTCCATAATGTAAAAAAAATGATTTATATATCATATATATTCATTATATATATATAATAGATAGATAAATGAAATGAAATACACCGTTCATGGAGATGGTAGACCGTACGTACGCATGAACGCTGTTTTCATTTCCTTATTGAATTGAATGGAAGTAGATAAAATATATATATATATATAAATAATTCTAGTAGCATTATTATGTCATATATTTCATGATTATTTATTATATATATACTTTAAAATCATTATTGAATAGTTAACATAGAGAATGAATCTCATCGCGTCGTGGAGACGGTAATCCGTACGTATACACGAGCGATGATATCATTCCCATAATTATTGAATGGTATTGAAGAGGATGATATAATATCTAAGAATTATTATCATGTTATAATAATCATATATAGTTATTCTTTGCACCATTATACCCATCCAAGTAAGGTGGTGGTAGAAAACAGATTACACCACGGCATAGAGACGGTATTCCGTACGTACGCACGTACGGTGATTTCATTTTCCGTAGGATGGATAAAAGGTGAAATAGGGTTGTTTTATATTTATAATAACATATCAGTATATGAGTGATACTTATGTTATTACTTTATAATTAAACAAATAAAAAATATGAAGTATAAGAAGAAATAAATTTGAAAGAATCGGTAAAGGATATTACCTCTTCTTCGACGCGCCTCTTCTAAACCTCCTCTTGGGGCACTAAAGTTAGTCTTTAAAGAAAACCAATACCTATAGAATGTTTTTATGGAAGTGGAGAAGATAAATTGGCAGGGTTTGGTCTAGATTTAAGGCTCAAAGTGGTGTAATGAGGAGAGGGAGGTGGTGCCCTTTTATAAGAGAGGAGAGGGGCACTTTTGGAAACTTCTAAAATATTAATTTATAATAAACTGAAACCCCACATAAAAACCTCCAAAAATGACTCAAATCAAAATATTAGATGATATAAGGTTGTAATATCATCAACCAATAATATTTAGACATGTTGGTAATTTATTTTAATCCTTATCAACTTGATTTATCATTATTTAATCTATTTAATTTTATTTATGGTAATGATATTCTAAATTTTAAATTGTTATAAATAATTAATTATGTGTTTTTAATTGTCCATAATTGGATACTTTATGAAATTTTAGACCATATAAATTTTAATTTATAATTTTTAAATATTTTTGTTATTTTTAAAAAATTTTATAATATGTTATTTTTATAAAATAACAATAGTGTCAATTTTGAAACTATTAATTTATTTGAATTTAAATAAAATCCACAAAAAATATATTTTCGATAAAAAACTATTTAATAAATTCCTAAAAAGTCATATTCATATAGAAAATTCGTGGGGCACATTAATTAGTTCATATAATATTTATTTTAATACTTTTAAAATCATTTATTTGATATTTCTCTTCATAAAATAATTACTACAACATTTTTTTATAATTATTTAATATACTTATTTGTTGTATAAAAATTAAAATTAAAACAATATGATGTATATAAATCTAATATATTCCATAAAAATAATTTTACTCTAATTTATCATCTTAAAATCACAACATTTAAATTGTTATATTTATTAAATTATGAAGGTGACTACTTTTACATCATTTAAAATAAAAAAATATAAGTGTCATAATCGCTTTTATAAGGCTCAAAATTGTCAAATATTCGACCATTGGATGTTTATGGACTACATGTACATGACCAATAAGTTTTGGTCAGGTGTTTGTGCCTTTTATGGTCACTATTAGTTTAATAAAAATTGTATTATTGATTTGTCACTAAATAAACAATTTCTGCATCACTATTGTGTCATAATTAATGATAATTTTTTAATCCCAAAAAAATTATAAATAAATTCACATTATGTAGATAATTTTATTATTTTTCTGGAAACTATTCATGTTTGAAGTTTTATGAAGTTTATCTATAAATTAAAATTATTACACTTATAAGATATAAGAGCGTGACATGTTGTCACTTTCTTTGGTTTTAATAATAATTATAAAATTTTCATGGTCCAAAGTCCATGAAATGAATATATTATGACCCTTAGGTGATATGGGTCAACTTTTATTCATCCAATAGAATTTTTTCAGGTTTTAGGGTAATTTTATAATCTTATTTTTACCCTTAATTACCCGATTTATCTTTAACTCTAGTAAATAAAAATTACCGTAGTTACTATTCATAATATCAAAAAAATAAAAGTAACCTATTAACATAATTTGGATCCACTGAATAAAAATATGGAATCAATTTTTAAAAATTCAAAACACATAAGTTTCAGTAATTAATTTAAAATTAATCCCATTGTTAAGAAAACGAGTTTTAAAAGTTAAAACATTGCAAAATATTGAAATGTTTTTACCAATGAATTCAATGTAAAATTAATGATAATGACTTAAATTATTTTAAATGGTAAAAATATATTCTATTTATAATCTAAAACCATTCAATATTATAATTTAACCATATAAATTATCTCGATGAAAAAATTTGTTTTTAATTAAAATTTAGCGTATTTTTATTATTAATTAAAATATGAAGGTTATCAGAATAATCTCAAAAATTTATCCAAAGTAAATTTTTATATCATTATTATAATAAAGAAGTTTTATTTGTCAAATTTAACTTATAAACATGTCAAAAACTAGATTTAAAGTGGGTGCGCCATCAAAAGGCGACAAAACTGCATTTTATGAAAAATACTTATTTTACCCAAAAAATTTATTTTGTTCTCATACCATATTCTATAAAATGTGTAAGATGAATTATAATGTCATAAAATTAAAAATTTAGTTACTACTATTCAAAACGTCTAGTTCATAATAATATTATAACAATATATCGTTGTTTAGTGAAACTCAGTATTGCGTACAACACACACTATCAAAGAAGGTTACTATTTCATGTAATGCAAGCCAAGTTAGGGTTGCGTGTAGTGAAAGATTCCTTTGGTTTTTCCTATAACATAATCAAAATATTGTTATTTATACATTGATCAAAATCCATACTTGGTGTTGTGTATAGCACAAGCTAATTTTTGTGTAGCGTACAACACAAGACATCAATGAAATTAAAAAGATTATTTCTCATAAAATCTCAGGGTGTTACATTCTACCCCCCTTAAAATGAATTTCTCCCTCGAAATTATTCAGGGTTATAAATGGTTTTATACTTGAAAGTTTCTTTCATATAAACCCACATCGTAAAAAGGAATACTAAAATTTAATTTTGAAAACTAAAGTATGAAACTTAACGGTTACCCAAATTAACTCATCACTAGGTTTCCACATAGGAGAACATAGGTGAAAATATGGATATAGAAGAGAAATATAACCATAAAGTTCTGATGGAGAGTGGTAGAGAACATGGCTATGAAAAATCCAAAAATCAAAAAGCCATTAATTTTTGATGATCTAAGGTACCATCTGAGTCATCAGATATGAGGGTAATGGGACAACATTTTTGGTTTTCAAGATCATTTCCCTGAAGTTGATGAATTTTTGCATAAGAAGAAATAATTACTTAATTTTAGTATAATCTCACCATTGGTCATTCCTTGAACAATTTCCACTTTATATCTTAAAGAAATGAAGTTGAATTTGTCATTCGTGGAGTGTTAGCAGATCATGTGATAGAATGATGGGTTATTCCATCTGTCTCAAACAAAAGGTTTTCAAAAGTTTTTAAATATACATAAGTCCATCTATGGTGAGATTAATCATATATGGTTCCAAAAATGGACTTATACAACATCTATCATAATATTTAATAAAATAAAACTAGTTTCTACTAACCAGAGACTTTCTGTAGGGCAGTGGTAGGCGATAAAGGCCTATCACACTTCGGTTGTGGGTTCGATTCCCACAACCTTGTCCGATGCGACGGGTTGTCATCCATACTACAGGTTGTCCTTTTTCTAAAACTTCACCATTATAACATTTAAGAAATAATATCGAAAAAAAGGTTCTAGCCTTAAACAATACTATTTTATGTCCAAATTATTCCATTCCAATCTTTAAGCTTATCTAAAATACTTCTATCCAATCTCATAGTATAAAGTAAACAATTACTAGAAATGTCATCTACCAATCATGTGAATACCATCATTTATCATACGATATATCTTTTTGGTCACATTCCAAACATGTGAATACCTTAATCATGTATTCTCTTGAAAAATGATTACCCATTTAACCTTAGTGAAAACATGAATGCTATTAAAATTTAACTCTTTCCACATAACAAAATACCAAAATTTATATATACTCAAACCATGATATCACTTTTTCCTTATATCAGTCATGAGCTCATTAATACAATCACACATATTATTTTCTCCTTATCCCTTCATTATGCGCATATCATCTACTTTCCAAAAATATTTCAATCACTTTTTAATGGTTTTCGGTACTATATTCTTATGGAAAACCACAATGGACCAATATATAGATATTCCAATATACCATAAAAGTATCTAAACAACATTATTCTTTAATTCCAATATATAAACAATTCAAGCCATCCTCTTCAATGATTAGCATGGAACAGGTCCTTCCTTGATTTAGAAGTAACCTCTTAGGTCAGGGAATTGAGTTGGGTAATTCCCATGTTCTCCATATATATGACATTGGACTCCATAATAGTCTGTCACTCTATGACCCTTTTCCCCACATAGATAACATCTTCCCCTCCATTTGAGGTATTACTCAAGGTTCTTCTTACCTTATTTAGAAATCTCAATCTTCCTTTCTCTATGCTCCTCACCATGCGAACATGCATAAAAGTCCATCTTACTCTTATTTGATGAATTAGGAATACCATTAAAGTTCACCTTGTTAATCATATATCGTGATGTCTAATTCGGTATAATCATAATATCTTTCTCTTTGGCATTACACAATTTTATTGCTTATAGTCACCAATTTGTCCCTCAGATTCAATGTTAACCCAATTCCTTCTGGTTCTCTCCATTAACTAAAACCAAAAACCATTGTGTCAGAAATAGTTAAAATAATGAGGAACCACATAATCATAAAAAGTCACTTATAGGATGTATAAATTATGACACCTTATTTAACCTATGATAGCTTAGGTTCACCCTTGGTTATTCATGATTTTCAAAATAATTGTAGGACTATAACCTATAGTTATACTAAACCTTAGGGACATCCTTAGACATACCATAGAAATATCTCTAGGGATCTCACTAAAGATTTCGTATCCTAGTTTCCAAAGGTTAAATAAACATTTCTTCTGATACCAACTGTAGATAACCAAGCCTGACATACATATACATTACATTACTTTTGCGGAATACTTAATATATAAAAAAAATAGACACCCAAGGACCGTAATAGTTTAGTGTCTTTTGAAACTCGAAACAACATCTTCTAGTCATGGTGAAATATCTTCAACATCTCCCATAAAGGTCTTCCCTATTTGTTTTCTTACCTAAAACATTTCTTTAAATCCTGGGGAAAATAAAACATATAAAGGGTGAGCTCAAATGATTAGTAGATTAAGCATGGAGAAAATAAAACAAACCATATACATTTGAATTTAAAAACATGAACATAATGTTTAAACATCAAAATATTGAGCAATGATATAAAACATGGAAGTACGTAAGGAATAGATCATAATGAAACATCAATCATGATAAAATAACATGGGAATAAAACATTTAATTATGGAAAACCATTAATCACATGATACGATTTCCATAGTAGCCAAGGCATTGCTTCCAAGACCATCATAGTGGACAAAGTCGCTTACTGAACCGGGTTTACTTTCCGTTCCAGCCCTGTATTACTGAACCAGATTTACATTCCATTCTAGCCATGTTTATCTTATGAGATATAAATCTTTACCCAATTAATTGGAGGGAGATATAGGTCCCACCCATCTCATAATGAAATCATTCTTTCGTGTTCCACAACATAAATCATTCATCATAACCCAAAGAATAAAATGGGTTTCATAAACATAATCCCATCACAACATAATCCATATAAAATAAATGGATATCATAAGAAAAATAAAACCATGTAAATAATAGAGACATTAGACTTGAAACATAAAAATACTAAATAATTTCATCTTAGATGGAAAATAGTTTTGATAAAACACTTGAAATGAATTCTTGAGGAAAATATCCTTTCTTTTTCAAAATCATTTTCTTTTCTCAAAATGACATGAATTTTTAAAAGAAAAGGACTTTGTTGAAAATAATAATGAAATTTTTTAGAGGAAGATTCATTGAAATAAGTCGTTATGAAACCGTAAAAATCTATTCATGCCGTATAAGTTAAAAAAAATCATTCTTCTTGTACTTTTGCCGAAAAAGTCAAAAAGTACATTGTATGGTAAACAAAAGAAAGATTCCTTCCATAGTACATAGTAAAAGTAAAAAAGGGGTAAACATGACTTTAAACATACATGGAATAATATTAAATAATTTATGAAAACATTTCTCTAAAACATTGAAATGGATGATAAATATAACCCCAGTAAATACTTAAATATAAACATTCTAAGATAAAAATGAGATTGAAAAATTATCCCTTACCTTAGGTCCAATTTCTTTCGTACGTTTCCGAAACTCCTTTATAGTGGGTTTAAACATATTATTATCTATTAACATAACCATAATAATATTTATGATATCATATATGATTAACTTAGGACTTTATATTACCCGTTATTTTGTCAATTCCATGTTAAAGCAGCGTTTTGGGTAAAATCGTTTCATTTATCATACGTGTTTGGACTTGTTGTTCTTGATATTATTATTACTTATATCATGATTTAATTACTTTTATAATATAAAAAAATGATTTATATATCATATATATTCAGTATATATATATATATATAATAGATAGATAAATGAAATGAAATACACCGTTCATGGAGACGGTAGACCGTACGTACGCATGAACGCTGTTTTAATTTCCTTATTGAATTGAATGAAAGTAAGTAGATAAAATATATATATATATATATAAATAAATCCAGTAGAATTATTATTTCATATATTTCATTATTATTTATTATATATATACTTTATACTCATTCTTGAATTATTAACATGGAGAATGAATCTCATCGCGTCGTGGAGACGGTAATCCGTACGTACGCACGAGCGATGATATCGTTCCCATAATTATTGAATGGTATTGGAGAGGATGATATAATATCTCAGAATTAGTATCATGTTATAATAATAATATATAGTTATTATTTATTCCATTATACCCATCCAAGTAAGGTGGTGGTGGAAAACAGATTACCCCACGGCGTGGAGACGGTATTCCGTACGTACGCACGTGCGGTGATTTCATTTTCTGTCAGATGGATAGAAGGTGAAATAGGGTTGTTTCATATTTAGACATGTTGGTAGTTTATTTTAAACCTTATCAACTTGATTTATCCTTATTTAATCTATTTAATTTTATTTGTGGTAATAGTATTCTAAATTTTAAATTGTTATAAATAATTATTTATGTGTTGTGAATTGTCCATAATTGGATAATTTATGACATTTTAGACCATATAAACTTTAATTTATAATTTTTAAATATTTTTGTGATTTTTAAACAATTTTATAACATGTTATTTTTATAAAATAACAATAGTGTCAATTTTGACACTATTCATTTGTTTGAATTTAAATAAAATCCCCACAAAATATATTTTCGACAAAAAACTATTTAATAAATTCATAACAAGTCATATTAATATAGAAAATTCGTGGAGCACATTAATTAGTTCATATAATATTTATTTTAATACTTTTAAAATCATTTATTTGACATTTCTCTTCATAAAATAATTACTACAACATTTTTGTATAATTATTTAATATACTTATTTGTTGCATAAAAATTAAAAATAAAATACTATGATATAGATAAATCTAATATCTTCCTTAAAAATACTTTTAATCTAATTTATCATCTTAAAATCACAACATTTAAATTGTTATATGTATTAAATTATGAAGGTGACAACTTTGACATCATTTAAAATAAAATAATTTAAGTGTCATAATCGCTTTTATAAGGATCAAAATGATAAAATATTATACCATTGTATTCTTATGGACTACATGTACACTAAAAATAAGTTTTGGTCCGGTTTTTGTGCCTTTTATGGTCACTATTAGTTTAATAAAAATTGTATTATTGATTTTTCACTAAATAAACAATTTCCGCATCACTATTGTGTCACCATTAATGATAATTTTTTAATCCCTAAAAATTATAAATAAATTCACATGATGTAGATAATTTTATTATATTTATGGAGAATATTAATGTTCTATGTTTTATGAAGTTTATCACTAAATTAAAATTATTACACTTATAAGATTCAAGAGAGTGACATGTTGTCACTTTCTTTGGTTTTAATAATAACTATATAATTTTCATGGTCCAAAGTCAATTAAATGAATCTATTATGACCCTTAGGTGATATGGGTTGACTTTTATTCATTAAATATAATTTTTTCAGGTGTTAGGGTAATTTTATAATCTTATTTTTACCCTTAATTACCTGATTTACCTTTAACTGTAGTAAATAAAAATTACCGTAGTTATTATTCATAATATCGAAAAAATAAAAGTAACATATTAAAATAATTTGGACCCACTGAATCCAAATATGGAATCCATTTTTCAATTTTCAAAGCACATAAGTTGCAGTAATTAATTTATAATTAATCCCATTGTTAAGAAAATGAGTTTTAAAAGTTAAAACATTGCAAAAGATTGAAATGTTTTTACCTATGAATTCAATGTAAAATTAATGGTAATGAATTAAATTATATTAATTGGTAAAAATATATTCTATTTATAATTTAAAACCATTAAATATTATAATTTAACCATATAAATTATCTCGATGAAAAAAGTTGTTTTTAATTAAAATTTAACATATTTTTACTATTCATCAAAATATGAAGGTTATCAGAGTAATCTCAAAAATTTATCCAAAGTAAATATTTATATCATGATTCTAAGGAAGAATTTTTATTTGTAAAATTTAACTTATAAACATGTCAAAAACTATATTTAAAGTGGATGCTCCATCAAAATGCGGCAAAACTGCATTTTATGAAAAATACTTATTTTACCCGAAAAATTTATTTTGTTCTCATACCATATTATATAAAATGTGTAAGATGAATTATAATGTCATAAAATTAAAAATTTAGTTACTAATATTCATAACGGCTAGTTCATAATAATATTATAGTAAGATATCATTGTTTAGTGAAACTCAGTATTGCGTACAACACACACTATCGAGGAAGGTTACTATTGCATGTAATGCAAGACAAGTCAGGGTTGCGTGTAGTGCAAGCTTCCTTTGGTTTTTCCTATAACATAATCAAAATATTTCTATTTATACATTGATCAAAATCTATACTTGGTGTTATGTATAGCACAAGCTAATTTTTGGTGTAGCATACAACACAAAACATCAATGAAATTAAAAAGATTATTTCTCATAATATCTCAGGGTGTTACATAAAACACATTTATTTATCAACTATTTAACTCTTTAATTAAATAATTTACTTAAATCTGTTTTCAAAACCACCCCCCTATTTTAGTAATTATTATTAAAAATACACACTTGAAACCTATCAATGCTCCTTGAGAGACGACCTAGGGTCTTCCCTATTATACAAATCAATCTTAAAACCATAATCAATTTGACGTGTCACAACAACGCGATCAATGTCCCGCTTCTATAGAAGATGTTTATTTTGTCAAATAAAACATATAAAATTTACAAAGACTATTTTTAAAAAGGGTTCGCCATCAAAAGGTGGTAAAACGACCTTTTAAAATTATTAGGGTATTTTATACTTAAAATTGGATTCATTCTATCATATACATTGGATAAATGTAAAAACATTTAAAAAATATGTAAAATCATAGTATAGTTATTTTTTTTCATTACCTCCAATACAACAACTAGGCGTTAACTACCATTTAAAATAATAATTTTATTATTTTATTATTTTTCAGTATAACTCAACATTGTGTGCAACATAAGATTTTAGAGAAACCTGTTGTTGCGTGTCGAGTACGCTATCAGACAAAGTGTCCTATGTAACTTAAAATTAATATCTTATTCATAAATATTAATATATGTGAAATTTTTTATTCTATAAACACCTTAGATCCTACAATATACCCCTTCGATACATCTACTGGTCTAATGAGACAAAACAGTTGGCGAAAAACCCTTAGTGTTTGATTTTTTAGTAAAATCAGACGAGTTTCTACGATAAATTCATAAATCATATTGTGAATGTTCTTGAAGGTAGTGGTTTATATACCAAAAACATTACATACAACAATTAATCATTTCCTTCATTCATTATTTAGTTATTAATATACATGATATTTTCACTATGACCAAATCTATGGATGCATTTTAATTCTCATTTTATTAATTAAATGGCATGTGTTTTTTAGTTATTTACCTGACATATTGATTATGACTTATTGATTAAGCATGACCTCATTGATTCATGTTTCTATTGTATCTAACCCTTATTAGGAATTTAAGCTCACCATTTTATTTTTTTCCTTCCCCAGGTTATGAAGATGACATCTTTGAATAAGTGTCAATGAAGAAGTTTATTTTCCTTTGTTATGTTCTATGATTAATAAAAAATTTAATAAGGGAGTAATGTATGTGTCTTGTTCTTCAATACTATTAAACTTATTGATCCTCAGTGATGTTATCTCTTGTATCTATTTCATTATAAAAAATAACCTTTGACTCTAGGCTATTGGGATAAGGGTTGTTAAACCTTTCTCATAATATCTATTCTTAAAGTTATCAAGTGTGTAATTCATGATAAGAACCCACAACTTCTTATTAGTATTAAAACCTGAAAAAATATGTATGATGTGTCCCATAATAGTAAATTATCCAACCATATAATATTATTTATGAATATCATTATAACACTTCAAGGTTCTCATTATAGTAGGGAACTATCATGACCTTTTCAATATGATGTATAATCTAGGAAATTATTACATTAGAGTCATGTTGAAAAATGAAAAATACATAATAAGTTGTTTTATTAATATTCAATACATTGAATATATATAATAAAATTATAAACTGTTGGTTATTAGACACTAATTCAATATGATACATTGGTTCCAATGTTCTAATTACATTTCAAATGTATCACATTTTCATTCAAAATGTTCTTCAATTTATAGTTCATCTACCATATCTTTTGAAGAACTATAAAGCATGCATTTAAAAACATTTTATTTATCAAACGAAGGGAGATAATTTTAAAATGTTTTTATATTAAAATTATCCATCAAAATTAGAATTATATATCTTTAATAAATCAAAAAATATTTTAAAAACATAAAAATCATATTTTATTAATAAAAAAAAAGTTTTCCAAGAAACTAGTTACCATTTTTCACTAGAATCCTTTAATAGTGAATGTAAACCATTTTCATATGGGGTAGTACACTAAAAACATAAAAATGGATTTTAAATGTGATGTATAAAACCATAAACAAAAAAACCCCAATAATAATATTCATCTAACAAAAACCCTCAATCTCCTTGACCTTTGGTAAGATAGAAATATAGGATAAAATGAATGAATACAATAAGAGGGAGAGAGGAACATTTTCTGTTGTGAATTATTTAACAAAATATTTTGAATACACATAGAAATTTACTTCAAGAATATAGGGATAAGTTTCTATGTAATAGGGAGAGGTTCTTGGGTTGACTGAAGGGATAAAATAGGGTGATAGGTGTTGAAATGAATGTTGGAAATCAATTAATTTAATTTTTTTAAAAAAATTATGAGAAGACCACATGGTTTGGACCTATAGTTTTATAAACATAGTATAAACACTACGGGTTATAAATTTACACTTAGACACTTTATGGTTCTACCAATATATTTTATAGAACCATGCACCAACCATGTGAAATGTAAATTGAAAAATTGTAGACCCAATTCTATGGTTATCGTATAGTAACTCTTGACCATGTTCTAAGAGTGAAACAACCCTATTTTTTTTTTAAAATTACAATTTCAATAGAAAAACACAAAGAATGGAAGAAAAAAATAAATAAAATAAAATAACACATATAATATATGGAAACAACATTGGTTTAATGACATAATAAGTTTCCCTTCATCTATCAATCCATAACCACATAAAAAAAATCTCACTAAACAATATCATCTCCTCAGAATGCCTCCAATGAAAGAAATTCGTTTCCTTTACTAGAGAATCCCACTCCATAGAAAACACCCAATAGCTAATCTAGGGATATATATAAGTGATGGGTTTGATGAATTTATGAGAAGGATTTAGATTTCCAAAATCACCATTATTGGGGAAGGTAACTAACATTCTTTTAGGAGACCATTGGAGAAAAAATACAATGGAACCAAAACAAGAAATAACACCAATACAGAAATTTATAGAGAATAACTAGGATGAGATGCAAAAACAGAGGTAAGGGAAGAGTCCAATATAGAACTTCCTTTTATAAAAACTAATAAAACCCAAAAAAGATACCTCTAAGAGTCCCATCATAAAAATTCCTAAACCAAAATGATAATCGTTTTGTTGGACTATGAGAGGGTATCATTTTAAGGGTTGGATGAGAAGAGTAGAGGAGGAAAAAAATATCTAAGAGAAAATATATTAAAGAAATCATTAAATCAAATAAAAAAACCAATGAATCCAAATTGGTGGGATCTAATACATATTTATTATACTATATATAATCTAAGACTCCACTACCAATATCTTGTCCAATCTGTGAAATATTTAGATAAAATGGGTTCGGTTGAAAGAGTGTGGTTAAATATGAATGGGGATATGACCTAAAAACATGAACATGTGACTCAATGAAAACTAACATCAACAATTGGAAGACTAATTTGGAATATGGTAGAGCATAGACTATTAGGAGGGGATGATGACACAAATGTAGGAAATCCATGGGAATCTATGGAGATAAGAGAGTTTCGGGTTGAATGGTGAGAGAGATGATACACATAGAGAATGAAGTTCCATGATATTGTTGTCTTTTATTTTTTTGTGAGTAACAAAAATCATGAATTCTATGAATAATTATAAAATAATATATTTTTAACATATTAATTTGGTCAAAGGTATTGGATAAAAAAACTAAAATTTTCAAAGTATCAATACATAAAGGTAATAAATGTGATATGACAATGAGATTAAAGCGTTACATTCCTTCTAAAGAAATAACCTTTCAGGAACTCAACAATCAAAATGAGTAGGTTTTTCCAAGTATTTTTTTAAAAGGATTATTATGTGTATAGAAATAAAGTTATGGGTGTACCTAATAGGATTATGAACATGTATTTATCATATGAATTGATTTTAACAATGCTTGGAAACCTAAATAGTTAGGATAACAAAATAACAGATTTAAGATTATCCTTATGTTAATAATAGAAAAATGGGTTATCCACTAAAATATAAAAGATTCATATTTTATATGATTAAAATAATTGTAAACCTAAATAGTTAAGTGGTGAGATAAATTTTAACAATGACTCAAATCATTATTGAAATACAGACCATGGACCACTAATATATATGATATAAATTTAATGTGGTTTATTATTTTCGTGAGAAAAAATTATATAATTCCTTAAAAAATTATTATAAATTATGATAATTATTGATCGATTTTTAGGGGTAAGATTATGATATTGGGAGCCAAATGAACCCCATATTCACCAGAACTATCCATGACAGAATCAATGTTGTTGATATATATGATGAATGATGTACTATAATTTCAATAACATATACCTCCATATTAATGGATACATTTTTATATAGATTATATATGAAATAAATAAATTCTTCATACCTCTAAGGGATTGTACTGAAAAGTGATCTCATATCATATCATGAAGATACTCATATGCATGAATGGGTGATAACCCATTTACTTTAATTTGATGAACAATGTTATGAGAAATAAGTGTTCTGGGAGGCTCACATGTGACCTATTATAAATAGTAGGAGCTATTATACCATGATATATATATATATATACCTAATTCTCTACTATAAATGAAGTGCATCATCCATATATAATGTATCGACGGGTAAATGTTCGTAACATTATAATGGATAATTAATTAAACTCATTAAATGAATTTATAATCTATAAATGAACCAAAAAATTGGTTTATATAATATAAAATTGAATGGGAGTAATGTGTAAATGTCATGAACTATTCCTTGGGGGAAACATAGTCTTGGGTTTCATCTTATGTACAAAAAAATATATTGAATCATGTATAATTCAATCTTCTACTTATGAATACAAGAGTTACAACATATCCATATGGAGTACCCATGAAATTCATAATATTTAAGTGCACTTCCAATAATATACCAATTGAACTAAAATTAAAAAATTACTTAGTTAAAAACTTCATAAATATTTTTGAATCCTATTAAAAACATTTATATATGGTTTTTATCAATAAATATTCATTTTGGAAAAATATTTATTCCCTAACATAATCCTTATACAAATTACAAAATATGTGAACCTATGGGTTGGGGAATGATTGTTAATATATTTGGAATCCCTATTTCATTTATTAAAGAGAAGATCATCCAAAAGTAATGAATCTTTGCTACTCAATAAAGGAAGGGGTTTGGTGTTATATCCATAAATACCACATATGAAAACATCCATGGAATTATGTATAATATAAATCTTATGTACAAGATTATAATTCATTATCCCATGAGTTTGAGTGACCATTAGACAAAAAAATATAAATATAGTATTACATATCCCATCTTCTATTGATCCTCCAAAATAGACTAACCGTGGCTCTGAATATATCACAAGTCATTTATCTAAAGGAATAGTATATCTGGTGTCCCTCATCCATGTTTTTAAAAATTCATATGTGACTTGACTTGGAATGTCCTTGAATTTTCCTATGTATAATTAAATAATGGGATATAGTTCATTAGTTTCCATAAGAGTGGAAAATACCATCCTTATTGTTCTCCAAATAATTTCATAATCAACAACATACCCAACCACCCCTGATTAGATAAGATGTAATGACTTCTGTAAGAATGGTAACAATATATAATGTTTCACATTTTAGGTATCTCACCAACCTCATCTAAGAAGGATTTATTACAGGAATACAAACCTATGTATAATAATGACATTTTTACCTTTAATGGGATATAATTTTTTTGATCAATCCAAGTTATATGTCTCTACTTATTACTCCATGAATCTATTCACTATATATTATCTATAACTCATTAAAATGGAAAATTGATTTTATTCATGTTAATATTAACATATCATACCAAACCATTAGACATTATTGTGATCATTTATTAAGGATAACTCAATGTCATACTTTGATGAAATATTTATATTCAATCGTAAATATAAAATAAATTTCAAAAAATTTGAATGAATGAAAAATAAGGATTTAATTTACTATAATGAAATGTTATGTTATTCAATTATTACATCAATCTCTCATGTATCATATTCCATGAGACTCAATATAAACACCATTCTTCTATTGTGATTATTGTTTCATCATTAGATCTCCTACATTGTCATTTATAGCCAACCAAGTAATCATATCATAAACCCTATCAACAATCCCTCATATGAGATGGTATTTGCGAATAATTATTTTGGTCCTTTGCTGATATTGAGGTTCTTTAAACAAGTAAATAAATTTATTATTATCCTGATAATTCTTGAATACTCCCATTATTTTATTAACCATCCATTTTTTAGAGAATAAATTCCAAATACAACTATTTTCCTTTATTGTATCTAATAAAATGATATACATTGGTTTCTTGTTTCAAAATCTTTATATAAATATTACTACTATTCAAGAAAAACATGAAACTGGAGTCTGATTCCATATCATTATTTCCCTATTAGAATCTACCATATATGTAGAATTTTAAAAAAGAGATCACCCTCTCATCTAATGATCATGAACATATCCTTAGTATATCTGATGTTCATAACTTCATAGAAATATAATAATGTTCAATATGATTGTTTTTGAATCTAATTGTTATTATTAGATAAAATGTGATTTCAGGTTGGGTATAGAGCACATTATACATGAAATATTATATGAATGATGGATATTTTATTCTCTCCATTATTTCAAACCCCATAAAAGGATCAAAAATATTATTAATAATTGTGCCTTGTATCAATTATATATACCCATTCACGGAGTTCTCCATGCAAAACATTTTTAGTAAATTTTCATTTTTAGTGTCAAAAAAATCTTCAAGAATACTATTAGATATTTCATTATGGATCTTCATGTAACGCCCTGACCCCAGTTACCCAGAGTCGGTGCATTATTACGTAACATTGGCATGATCACAAAAGATCAAGTCTCGAAAGACTGATTTTTTTAGTAGCCTTGGAAACACTAGATATATTCATAAGTCTTACATTACATCATAAAGTGAAAAATCACAATAACATAGTCTCCATAGTCCACACTCCTATCCCCTTCAGACTATTCCTGTAGGTCGGTCATAAAATATTTCTTCACATCCTGGAAAAAATAAAACATAGAAAGGGGTGAGCTCAGATGCTCAGTAAGGATAACAATATAGCGGAAACTTTCATAAATAAACATAAACATTTAAGGCGATGTATAACTAAAAAAAGCCTTTTAAACTTGAACTTTAGCATAATATGGCAAAAATAAAATGAAGTAATTCCATTTACTTATTCACATGGATATTCTACTAGTCGAATAATCACATGCAATATCAATAACCACTTTCATAATGATGGAATGCATAATGTTAGACTATCATAACCACATAACCAAGGCCTCATGCCAAGACTAAAAATAAGATTTTGTCAAGGCCTCATGCCAAGACACTAGTTTGTTTCATGAGACCTACCGATGCATCAAGGAGCTATAGCGGGCTCCACCCGTCACTTATTAAGTCCAATGCATTCCTCATATGAATAGGTTTAAACATATCATAAACCATAACATAATCGTATCACATAAAACATGTATAAAGGAAACATAAAAATTCCACATTTCAACCACAAGATATCAATACAACACATTGATATAATATAAACATTATCAAAACCATTTTCAATACCAAAATAAAAGAAAATTAAAACTTGGTATTTATTTTTCATTTAAAAAAAGTTACGGCTTGTTGAGAAAGCCAAAGACCAAATAATACTCGTGGCGGCAGAGAAGTCATTGTCACCGCATACGTAAGACAAAACATTCCTTTTTTCGTTTAGTAAAAATACTTCGTATAAAAAGATTTCTTTTGAATAAACGTAAAAGTCAAAAAGATTTATACACCGTATAAAAGAAAGTCTTGTATTAAAACAAAATATGTCTCAATGAAAGAAGATTGAGACGAATTCCCTTACAAAGATAATTTTTTAAATAAAATAGATCTATTATGTGTATTCAATATAAGTATACATAAATAAAGTACAAATACAAGATAAGATATAATAATATCATGACATAATTTAAAAGTAGGAGATTAACCCAAAGAACGGAAATTGGGTTAAGAAGGTCCCTTACCTCGTGTCCGGCTTGACTCGATCGTTATTTAACCTACTGAATAATACACTAGAGTTAATTTATACTTGATTAAGAACATTTTTAAAGTTCATTACTCCTTTTATATCACTTATTACCATGTTATGAACATTATGTAATTATTTAAGTTAATAACGGTCGTTTTGTCTATCTTTGGTACTTGAGTCAAAAATAAACTTCTTATAATTACAAGTTGTTCATGTGGTAAAATATCCATTATATCCAGAATTATATTCATGATGTAGATATCATATATATCATATATATCCATAATATACATTCATTTATAATATGAAATAACATTTAGAGGTGAGAAATGAAATGTACCGTTCATGGAGACGGTAATCCTTACGTACGCATGAACGCTACTTTCATTTCTATTTCGTATTTAATGGAATTAAAACTAAATGATATATATATATATATATATATATTATAATTATAGTATAATATATATGTTATATAGGTCACATAAGTTCATTAATTTAATTATTTATACATTCCATATATTGCATGAACGAGTCACATCACTTGAGGGGTCAGTAGTCCACACTTCCTCAAATGAAATTATCACATTTTCACAACATGCAAAGCATAAAGGTATGTTTTAAATGTAAAATACAGAAGCATAGAGAGGAAATAAATATAATATATATCAAAAATAAATATAGTGTCATCATAATGGCCACCATGAGGGGTGGTAGGAGAAGATAGAACAATCATCATTTCATGAGGCAATAATTCGCCATCCACGGAAACAGTATGTTCCTTAACCATTAGACGGAGGTGTGTGTAAGTGTAGCTCAAATAATTATCATAAAATATCCTAGTATATTGAATATACTTGTGTTGTTACAAAAGAAAGGAATAAAAATATTTTAAGGGGTTGGAGAAGCAAAATAATACAAAAGAACATAAGATAAGACATTACCTTAAAATCAGGTAACTCTTTTTGATTTGAGCCAAAGGCTTCCTTGGGAAGACTTCTGCCCAAAGTGAGGCTTCTAGGAGTAAGAGAGGGAAGTTTAGAGAGTATTTGGGCAGAGTTTGGCCAAGAAAAATGGCTTTGAAGGTGTCAATAAGGTGGTAGAGGTGGGGGTTTTTTATAAGAGGAGAGGAGGGGCACTCTTGAAAAGTCATGAAATGTTACATTATTATGAAATGATTTTCAGATTTCAAAAGTCCAAAAATTATATATTTCGAATATAAGTTGATAAGTGTTCTAAATATACTCATCCAATAGTTTTTTGACAAGTTTAAGTCTTATATTTTACATTATCTTTTCATTTTATTTAAATCGTTAATTAATGAGGTAATCGTTGCATCATCATGGTGTTATAAAAAATTTAATTTATTTAATGTCTAAAAATTATAAAAAAATACCATAATGTAGGAAAGCGTTTTAGATTTCCAATGAATATTTATAGTCAAAATTTTAACTTATATAACCCTATTTAATAATTGTTTTAGTAAAACAACACATTTTTGTGAGAATTTTATTTTCACTTTAAATAAAAAGTTATTAATGTAATTTTCTTACCCAAGTGGCTCCATGGGGTCCCCAAGTTGACCCATGGATTGTCTTGGTCGACCATGACTCACCCAATAAGGGTAGTACAAGTGTAAAAGTAATTTTATATTATTATAACATTATATTTATCTTAAGTTACACTAATTACCTTTAATCGCGATTAATAGAACTTTAAAGTTACTATTCACCAAAAATTATTTTAATCCCATTGAACAACATTTTACTTCCTAATGAAAATGATGTATGTCAGATTTTGGAAATTAAAATCATAGAGGTGGTAAAATTTCATTTAAATGAAAAATTAGTTTTTTTAACTACCACTTAGTGGTTTCACTATTCATCAAAAATTGAAGTTTCTCAGAAAAATACCAAAAATTCACCCTAAGATATAATTGATATTTTGAATTCAAAAATGGTATCTATTTTAAAAAATTACAAACATATAAGTTGCATTAATTAATTTTATAATTAATTCCTGTTGTCAAAACAAATAGCGTGTTTTTAAGAAACAATATCAATCAAAATATTGACAATTGTTTATGTCTAATTTCAAAGTGAAATTAATTATAATGACCACCATTGGATAAAATGGTAAAAATATATTCTAATTATACTTTAAAACAACTCAATAGTATAATTTATCACTATAAATTATTTTTATTAAAAAAGTTGTTTTTAAGTATTTTTTCCTATTCATAGAAAATTGGAAGTTCTCAAAAAATTACAAAAAATTCAAAATAGGATAATTTCGATATTTCGAATACAAAAATGAAAACCATTTTGAAATATAAAATTTATATAATTTCAAAAAGTGGGTATTACTATTCATAACGGCTACTTTGATTGGTCGCAGTGTGTTAGGATCTCGAACTTGCGTACAATGCAAGCTATTGCATTATTGAAAGAGAAGCGTACCATGGAAGCTTGGGGTGTTACATTCTCCCCTCCTTCAATAAATTGCATCCTCGCAATTTGAAAATGTTCTTTGAAAATAAAAGGTTGAAAATAGAAAATAACTTTGTGAAAAACCCACATCGGAAATAGGGTTAATAAAAATATAACTTTAAAAGAAAGAAAGAGAATTACAAAGGTCACCCGAGATAGCCAATACTAGGATTCTATGAAAACATGGATATGGAGGAAAAAAAAACCCATCAAGGTCTGATAGAGAGTTGTATAAAACAGGATTAGGAGAAAGTTAACTACAAGAAAATCAAAAACTTGTGATTGGTTAAGCGATCATTGATTCCCCAGTAGGAAAAGTTAACCAACAAAGTTTTTGTTTTAAGTTAACTTTCATACAGTTGAGGAATTTATTTAGGAGATTTACTAAGAACGTAAGGAAATATACATACTTGTCATGTAGACTTTCATTCTTTAATAAATTTTTACCACAAACCCATCTTTCACTCAAAAAGATAATAGAGCTAAAAAATATTATATTTATCCTAATCGTACAAGGTTCCAAATATTAACACATACCATTTAGATTAGGAAAACTATTTTGTAATAACCAGGGATTTCCTATAGACTAGTGGTAGGTAATAAAGTCCTGTCACACTATGGTTGTGGGTTCGATTCCTGCAGCTTTGTCCAACACGATGGGTTATCCCCCAAACTTCAGGTTGTCCTTTTCCTAAAACTATAGTATTATAATATTCCAAAAATAATCTTCATAAATGTTTTAACCTTAAACAATACTATCCAAAGTTAAACTTAATCCATTCCAACATTTATAGTTATCCAAAATACCTCTGTCCAAACTTTCTCTAAAAGGTCTCTAAATTCCAAAATCAATTGTAACATCAGATTCCCTGAATAAAGTAAAGTTTATCTTATTGTCACATACTAAAAATATGATTACCTTCATCATATTAAAACCTTAATGAAAACAACAAGTACTGAAGTACAATCCTTATATATATTTCACATTATTCTTATAACCATAATATAGTTCTTGAGTCCAAAAACACAAATACAATAATTATTCAACTTCATCTGTAGTAATAGCATAAGTTTGGCGTTGATCCCTTGCCTTTTCTGAGGTAAGTTTCCCTGACGCTTAGGACATTCATTTTCATAATGCCCCATTTGTCTACAATTGTAGCATTCAACATTGATAGCCTCTTTATTTCCCTTGCAATCACGATCCTGGTGACATTTTTCTCCAAATTTATAACAAACTCCCATTCCTTTTAGGCAAGTACCGGGGCGATTCTTCCCACAATTATCACATAATGGAAAATACTTCTTTCCCGTTTTCACTTTATCTGTCTCTTGTTCCACCGTTCTCTTCTTCTCTTGCTTTACTTTATTTTCATAAGATTTAGAGAATTTTTTTTCTATCTTGATAGAACACGAGACTATATCTTCGTACGTTAAGAAAGATTGTGATACTAATGCTCGACAGAGAAACGGTTTTAACCCATCAAAGAAACGATCGATCTTACTTCTTGGGTTACGTATATAATTTGTAGCATGCCTCGCTAACCTTGTAAATTTTGCCTCATACTTTGCGACATTCTCATCCTCCTTCTGCCTCAAACTCAGAAATTGCCTTTCCATATCTGCTCTATGGTCACGAGGGAAGTATTTTTATAAGAAAAGCTCTTTGAACTCCCTCCATTAAATATTTGATACTTCATCATATTCCTTCATGTTTTGTATCAATGACCACCATTGATCAGCATATCCAGTGAGGTGATAAACTTCCATGACAAATTTTTCCCTTTCACTACTCCCCAAAGCCTGAAATATTTTCTCTAGGGAACTTATCCATTGCTTAGCTACTAATGGATTTGTACTCCCATTTAATTTTGGTGGTTGTTGCCTCATGAAACGATCTAACATTGATCCTCCACATTGCAGATGAGGGTGCTCCATACGAGTAATGTTATTATTTATAACCTAAGTGAGTTGTCCCAGTATGGTGATAAGCTGATCAGCACCAGTTGTATCACCAACTCCATTATAATTATCTTGAGAAGGAGGTAAATCCCTACATAGAGTGCATGCATTGATACGGTTTCCATTCCTTCCACTAGGTGCCATTTCTAAACAATGTCATAAACTAGATTAGTTTATGAATCAAAATACATAATTCCATACTTGTAAAACACTTAACATAAATTGAACTATTTATAGATATAATCCATAAATAATGTTTTCTTTGAGGAAGTATATACTCATAAACCCTTCATAATGGTTTGTAAATAAATCGTGATTTATCCTAAACATATCCCCTGGGAGTGTCGTAACCAAGAGTGCAGCAAGGCCCGTTGTCGTGCACCAGTTGCCGGTCGAGTCTAGATCAAAGCGGTGTTTTCGGGTTTTACCCCTAGGTACATCTGTGCCAGAGCCGCCTCTACCTACTCTTATCCATACAAAAATTTATTTCTCGAAAAACTCACAAAATCTCTATAATACCAAAATTCTAGGAAGTTATTCTATACTAATCCTCAAAGTCTATCTTAGGTCTATGTGCTCTAATCAGAGTTTATCTAAATCTAGCTTCCAAGGTTAGTACTAAACTGCCTCTAATACCAATTGTAACGCCCCGACCCCAGTTACCTAGAGTCGGTGCATTATTACATAACATTGGCATGATCACAAAAGATCAAGTCTCGAAAGACCGATTTGTTTAGTAGCCTTGGAAACACTAGATATATTCATAAGTCTTACATTATATCATAAAGGAAAAAATCACAATAACATAGTCTCCATAGTCCACACTCCTATCCCCTTAAGACTATTCCTATAGGTCAGTCATAAAATATTTCTTCACATCCTGAGAAAAATAAAACATAGAAATGTTGTACCTCTCGTATCCCCTCGTGGTTTAATTTTCATGATCACAATCACTTTCATGTTTATCTAATTGTGTTTTAAGTGTTTTTGTTGATAGGCAATTGATTGCCAAAGGATTGGCCCAAGAAAGAACATCAAGTGGACTGAAACTCAGTCCACCGGCCAACCGGTGTGATAGCACAGGCCAACCGGTGGACCTGGCAGAGGCATTGCCCACTGCCAGGTTCCACCGGTCAGCCGGTGGCTTGACCACCGGCCAGCCGGTGGCACCCAGTTCAATAGTGAGACCTACTGTCTCACCACCGGCCAGCCGGTGGCCTTCTCACCGGCCAGCCGGTGGCTCCTGGGCAGAAGCACTCTCCACATTCCAAGGCACCGGCCAGCCGGTGGCCCTGCACCGGCCAGCCGGTAGCCCAGTCAAACTAGCCGTTGACTTTGACCAGTCAACCCCCATTTGGCCTCCAACGGCTCTTTAAGCCTCTCCAACGGCTCCGAAGACTCCCCAAGGGTTCCATGCCTATAAATAAAGGCCAAGGAAGCCCCGGACAGTAACCGGATCATATACCAAGCCAACGGACTCATTTTCCATCATTTGGCGTACCTCCGGCGGACTTCCTTCAAGGAACCCACCTTGCTCCAACAACTTCCACATCCAAGGAGCTCCTTCAAAGAAGCTTGGAAGCGTCCTTCAACATCATCAATCAATCAAAGGCGCCCAAGGCTTCTCCCAATTACGGTTTTTATTGTATATTTATTTTGAGCTTAAAATTGGGTTTGTGCCTACAAACCCCAACCTTTTCTCTATCCTCCCTTTCTTTTGGGTTTCACATCACCACTAAGGTGTGAAGAGGTTCACAAGCTTTTCCTTTAAATAGCTTGAAACAAAGGTGAGCTATCCTTCACCCGTAAAAAGGATAGTGGGTTCTTGCTAAACCATTAAAAGCAAGTGGGTTCTTGCTTAACCACCAAAAGCAAGCTATAATAGGTTCTAGTGCTACCTCAAAGCCTAGTGGGTTTCTTGCTAAAACCATTGAAAAGCAAGCGGTAGGAATCTCTCAACGGTTGAGTTGGGAGCGGAGACGTAGGCCGGGTTTTGGCTGAACTCCGTTATCAATTTCGTGTCTTGCCCCTTTTATTTTCCGCTGCATTCTTTACTTTGATTTTAATTTGTTAATATTTTTTTTTAAAAGGCAATTCACCCCCCTCTTGCCATCACTCCCTTTTTCTCCGCCCAACAATTGGTATCAGAGCGCGTATTTGAATAATTCCCTAACCGGTTTCAAATTAAAGATCCTTTTTGATGGCTTCTACCGCTTCAACCTCTTACGCCCCTGAAGGCTTTTCTTTGGATCGTGCTCCATTTTTTGATGGAACCGATTATAGTTTTTGGAAAACCCGCATGACCACATTTCTTAAAAGTATTGGCTATCCTATTTTTAGAATTGTTATGCATGGTTTTACCCTCACTTCTTCCGATGAGTCTAAATGGACCCCCAATGACATTGCTTATTTCGAGCTTGATGGCAAAGCCATGAATGCTCTACATTGTGGTCTTGACCGTAATGTTTTTAATTGCATTTCTACTTGCTCTACTTCTTACGATCTTTGGAAATTTTTAGAACTAACATATGAAGGTACTAGCGAGGCTCCAAAGCAAGAATCCGATCAAAAGCAAGAACCCGACGAAAAGATCAAGCCCGTTTTCCCACCTCACAAGAAAAGGGCCAAGAAGAAGAAGAAGAAGGCTTTAAAGAAAACTTGGAGTGATAGCTCCTCCTTCTCTTCTTTCTCCTCGAGCGACAATGGTAATAATTGCCTAATGGCAAAACATGAGGTATCTTCCTCCTCTTCCTCCTCATCGTCCTCATATTCAAATTCTTTCAATCATATGTCTTATGAAGAACTCCAACATGCTAGAGACCAATTAGAAAATGGTTTTCATGAACTTTCTTCTAAATTTGTTTCTTTAAAAAAGAATTTCAAAAAGCTTTCCTCCGAAAAAGACCAACTTCTCAAAGAGAAGGAGGAACTCTCCCCAAAAATCCAAAATTTTCCAAATGTTGATTCTATGGAATCAACCATCAAAGATTTAAAAGAATCCCTAGCCAAGTTCACCCAAGGTGAACAAAATTTGAACAATCTCCTTGGTTCCCAACGCATATCTAGAACCACCAATGGACTTGGCTACACCAATATAGCTTCCTCCTCCCATGCACCCACTGTTTTTGTAAGGGGGAGCTCTAGTTTTAAATTTTGCAATTATTGTAAAAAACCCGGGCACCTAATTTATGAATGCGATTGCAAAAATGCCCGTTATGGTATGCCTAAATCTATTTACTTTTCGGACGAATTTTATAGGAGAAGACCCGCCATGAAACAAATTTGGATTGAAAAATCTCTTTTGGCAAGTCTCTCCGGGCCAAAATTAGTTTCGGTTCCAAAACCCTCTCCCCGGTGATTTGTTGTTTTTATTTAGGGGGAGTTAGGATCGTTTAAGCCCTTTTGATTTCAATTTCAAAATTTTCGATTCAAACTTTCAATTTCAACACTTGGTTTCAAATTTTTTAAATTGTTATTCTTTTTTGATTCAAAACTCTCAATTTCAAAAATTTCATTTGGTTTCAAATTTCAAATTTCAATTGGTTTTTGATTCAAAACTTTCAATTCAAACTGTTATCCAAAATTTCAATTGATTTTCAAATCTCAAATCTTGTTTTTCAAATCTCCTTTCCCTCAATCAAGTTTTATGCCCCATTCTATTTTGATAATCACAAAGGGGGAGAAATTTCTTGATTGATTGGGGGAGAATCCTTTTCATCATGCTTAGCATTTCCTTTCAATTTCAGTATTTTACATTAATTGTTTTGGTGATTGTGATCATCAAAATAGGGGGAGATTGTTGTACCTCTCGTATCCCCTCGTGGTTTAATTTTCATGATCACAATCACTTTCATGTTTATCTAATTGTGTTTTAAGTGTTTTTGTTGATAGGCAATTGATTGCCAAAGGATTGGCCCAAGAAAGAATATCAAGTGGACTGAAACTCAGTCCACCGGCCAACCGGTGTGATAGCACCGGCCAGCCGGTGGACCTGGCAGAGGCATTGCCCACTGCCAGGTTCCACCGGTCAGCCGGTGGCTTGACCACCGGCCAGCCGGTGGCACCCAGTTCAATAGTGAGACCTACTGTCTCACCACCGGCCAGCCGGTGGCCTTCTCACCGGCCAGCCGGTGGCTCCTGGGCAGAAGCACTCTCCACATTCCAAGGCACCGGCCAGCCGGTGGCCCTGCACTGGCCAGCCGGTAGCCCAGTCAAACTAGCCGTTGGCTTTGACCAGTCAACCCCCATTTGGCCTCCAACGGCTCTTTAAGCCTCTCCAACGGCTCCGAAGACTCCCCAAGGGTTCCATGCCTGTAAATAAAGGCCAAGGAAGCCCCGGACAGTAACCAGATCATATACCAAGCCAACGGACTCATTTTCCATCATTTGGCGTACCTCCGGCGGACTTCCTTAAAGGAACCCACCTTGCTCCAACAACTTCCACATCCAAGGAGCTCCTTCAAAGAAGCTTGGAAGCGTCCTTCAACATCATCAATCAATCAAAGGCGCCCAAGGCTTCTCCCAATTACGGTTTTTATTGTATATTTATTTTGAGCTTAAAATTGGGTTTATGCCTACAAACCCCAACCTTTTCTCTATCCTCCCTTTCTTTTGGGTTTCACATCACCACTAAGGTGTGAAGAGGTTCACAAGCTTTTCCTTTAAATAGCTTGAAACAAAGGTGAGCTATCCTTCACCCGTAAAAAGGATAGTGGGTTCTTGATAAACCATTAAAAGCAAGTGGGTTCTTGCTTAACCACCAAAAGCAAGCTGTAATAGGTTCTAGTGCTACCTCAAAGCCTAGTGGGTTTCTTGCTAAAACCATTGAAAAGCAAGCGGTAGGAATCTCTCAACGGTTGAGTTGGGAGCGGAGACGTAGGCCGGGTTTTGGCCGAACTCCGTTATCAATTTTGTGTCTTGCCTCTTTTATTTTCCGCTGCATTCTTTACTTTGATTTTAATTTGTTAATCTTTTTTTTAAAAGGAAATTCACCCCCCTCTTGCCATCACTCCCTTTTCCATCACTCCCTTTTTCTCCGCCCAACAAGAAAGGGGTGAGCTCAGATGCTAAGTAAGGATAACAATACAACGGAAACTTTCATAAATAAACATAAACATTTAAGGCGATGTATAACTAAAACAAAAGACTTTTAAAATTGAACTTCAGCATAATATGGCAAAAATAAAATGAAGTAATTCCATTTACTTATTCACATGGATATTCTACTAGTCGAATAATCACATGCAATATCAATAACCACTTTCATAATGATGGAATGCATAATGCTAGACTATCATAACCACATAGCCAAGACCTCGTGCCAAGACTACAGATAAGATTTTGTCAAGGCCTCGTACCAAGACACTAGTTTGTCTCATGAGACCTACCGATGCATTGAGGAGTTATAGTGGGCTCCACCCGTCACTTATTAAGTCCAATGCATTCCTCATATGAATAGGTTTAAACATATCATAAACTATAACATAATCGTATCACATAAAACATGCATAAAGAAAACATAACAATTCCACATTTCAATCACAAGATATCAATACAACACATTGATATAATAAAAACATTATCAAAACCATTTTCAATACCAAAATAAAAGAAAATTAAAACATGGTATTTATTTTTCATTTAAAAAAATTTACGGCTTGTTGAGGAAGCCAAAGGCCAAATAATACTCGCAGCGACGGAGAAGTCGCTGTCGCGGCATACATAAGAAAAAAAATTCCTTTTGTCGTTAAGTAAAAATGATTTGTATAAAAATATTCCTTTTTAATAAATGTAAAAGTCAAAAAGGTTTATACACCGTATAAAATAAAGTCTTGTATTAAAACAAAATATGCCTCAATGAAAGAAGATTGAGACGAAGTCCCTTACAAAGACAATTTTTTTTAAATAAAATAGATCTATTATGTGTATTCAATATAAGTACACATAAATAAAGTACAAATACAAGATAGGACATAATAATATCATGACATAATTTGAAAGTAGGAGATTAACCCAAAGAACGGAAATTGGGTTAAGAAGTTCCCTTACCTCGTGTCCGGCTTGACTCGATCGTTCTTTAACCTCCTGAATAATACACTAGAGTTAATTTATACTTGATTAAGAACCTTTTTCAAGTTCATTATTCCTTTTATATCACTTATTACCATGTTATGAACATTATGTAATTATTTAAGTTAATAACAGTCGTTTTGTCGATCTTTGGTACTTGAGTCAAAAATAAACTTCTTATAATTACAAGTTGTTCATGTGGTAAAATATCCATTATATCCAGAATTATATCCATGATGTAGATATCATATATATCATATATAACCATCATATACATTCATTTATTATATTACATAACATTTAGAGGTAATAAATGAAATACACCGTTCATGGAGACGGTAAGCCTTACGTACGCATGAACGCTACTTTCATTTCTATTTCATATTTAATGTAATTAAAACTAAATGAGATATATATATATATATATTATAATTATAGTATAATATATATGTTATATATGTCACATAAGTTCATTAATTTCATTCTTTATACATTCCATGTATTTCATGAACGAGTCACATCACTTGAGGGGGCGGTAGTCCACACTTCCTCAAATGAAATTATCGCATTTTCACAACATGAAAAGCATAAAGGTATGTTTTAAATGTAAAATACAGAAGAATAGAGAGAAAATAAATATAATATATATCAAAAATAAATATTGTGTCATCATAATGACCACCATGAGGGGTGGTAGGAGAAGATAGAACAATCATCGTTTCGTAAGGCAATAATTCACCATCCACGGAAACAGTATGTTCCTTAACCATTAGACGGAGGTGTGTGTAAGTGTAGCTCTAATACTTATCATAAAAACATCCTAGTATATTTAAGATACTGTTGTTGTTACAAAAGAAAGGAATAAAAATAGTTTAAGGGGTTGGAGAAGCAAAATAATACAAAAGAACATAAGAGAAGACATTACCTTAAAATCGGGTAACTCTTTTTGATTTGAGCCAAATGCTTCCTTGAAAAGACTTCTGCCCAAAGTGAGGATTCTACGAGTAATATATTTAATTTGAGAGAGTATTTTGTCAGAGTTTGGCCAAGAAAAATGGCTTTTAAGGTGTCAATGAGGTGGTAGAGGTGGGGGCCTTTTATAAGAGGAGAGGATGGGCACTCTTGGAAAGTCATGAAATGTTACATTATTATGAAATTATTTTCGGATTTCAAAGGTCCCACAATTATATATTTCGAAGATAAGGTGATAAGTGTTCGAAATAGGCTCATATAATAGGTTTTTTACAAGTGTAAGTCTTATATTTTACATTATCTTTTCATTTTATTTAAATCGTTAATTAATGAGGTAATCGTTGCATCATCATGGTGTTATAAAAAATTTAATTTATTTAATGTCTTAAAATTATAAAAAAAATACCATGATGTAGGAAATCTTTTTAGGTTTCCAATTAATATTTATAGTCTAAAAGTTAACTTATATAACCCCATGTAATAATTGTTTTAGTAAAACAACACATGTTTGTGACAATTTTATTTTTACTTTAAATAAAAATTTATTAATGTCATTTTTTTACCCAAGTGGATCCATGGGGTCCCCAAGTTGACCCATGGATTTTATTGGTCGTCCATGACTCATCCAATAAGGGTAGGACAAGTGTAAAGGTAATTTCATATTATTATAACATTATATTTATCTTAAGTTACACTAATTACCTTTAATCGCGATTAATAGAACTTAAAAGATACTATTCACCAAAAATTATTTTAATCCCATTGAACCACATTTTACTTCCTAATGACAATGATATATGTATTATTTTGGAAATTCAAATCATAGAGGTGGTAAAATTTCATTTAAACGAAAAATTAGTTTTTTTAACTACCACTTAGTGGTTTCACTATTCATCAAAAATTGAAGTTTCTCAGAAAAATACCAAAAATTAACCCTAAGCTATAATTGATATTCTGAATTAAAAAATGATGTATATTTTAAAAAATTCCAAACATATAAGTTGCATTAATCAATTTTATAATTAATTCCCGTTGTCAAAACAAATAGCGTGTTTTTAAGAAACAATATCAATCAAAATATTGACAATTGTTTATGTCCAATTTCAAAGTGAAATTAATTCTAATGAACACCATTGGATAAAATGGTAAAAATATATTCTAATTATAATTTAAAACCACTCAATAGTATACTTTATCACTATAAATTATTTTTATTGAAAAGTTGTTTTTAAGTATTTTTTCCTATTCATAGAAAATTGGAAGTTCTCATAAAATTACAAAAAATTCAACTTAGGATAATTTCAATATTCCGAATACAAAAATGAAGACCATTTTGAAATATAAAATTTATATAATTTCAAAAAGTGGGTATTACTATTCATAACGGCTACTTTGATTGGTCGTGGTGTGTTAGGATCTCGAACTTGCGTACAATGCAAGCTATTCCATTATTGAAAGAGAAGCGTACCATGGAAGCTTGGGGTGTTACACTTCATATACAGTATGTACATAGATTCGCCCATGTATTCCAATGAGAATTCATTATGAATACAGATATTCAGAAAGTGATATGTTAGTATGTCATTTATAATAAGAAATATTTCATTGAAATACAATATCATAACCACTATTACACTCACACTGTTCTACTTACATTCATAGGAATCATATATATTCTCTATAAAACCAAACTCATTAATGGTATAATCATACTAGATAAGAATAAAAAAATTTCAAGTTATACCCATGCTCTTAAAACATATTTTTTCTAAAAAATTTGGTAAATATATTTCTATAACAACTGTTTAGACTACCATTAGTAATGAGTCAATGGAAACACTCTATATAAATGAATTTTAAAAATTGTTTGAGTATAGTTCAAAATATAAATATTTTTATTAAAACTATTGGTATATAGACAAATTTTATGAGGCTCAGCCTCCCCATCCACCCATGATCCTTAATTATTTCCTACGATAGGTGGGGGCCTCCCCTCTCTTCTACTTAGAAATACTTTCCCACTTATTGGTTTTTTATTCTATTCTTGTTCAATATCACCTTTGGGATTTCCAAATATGTTAGGTTTTTTTTCCAGAATAATTTTAATTTTTATCTACATATAGTAAACTAACTAAGATCTTATTATGTTTTAATTCTTCATGATTTATTGAATTAATTCTCATTTAGATTATATTTTTTATAGTATTTCATATTAAATTTGATTATATTTAAGGAAATTTTTTATATTGAGTTATTACCTATATCTTTATAAATCTAATATAATGTTATTTTTTGTTTAATATATATCATCTCATTATGTGTTTGACTATTATAGTAATTTTTATTTATTTTTAATGTATTAGAGTGTTAAGAAATTATTTATTTAATTTTTTTAACTTAAAAACTTAATAATCAAAATTTCTTCCTAATTAATTTTAATTTAATTTCATATGAAATAATTTAATAATTATATTGGTAATTGATGAATGATCATTTATTATTCAACCACTACCACTATATAATCTAATTTATTCTATTTTTTGTTTCCTTTTCCTTATCATATAGTTTTTTGGGTCACTACTACTATGCATCACTAATATATTTTTCCATCTCATGAAACTTTTTATGCTAGAAAGTAGTATGATTTGATGACTTTCATATTTAAATTTTCATTTGGATTATTTTATTGGAAATTTTCTATAGGATTTTGATAAAACATAATGTCTTACTCTTATTATGATTGTTTCCCAGATTAAAACAAATGTGTGAAAGAAAATAGTTTTCATGTTGGGTGAGAACATATTGTTATTCATGAATAAATATTTTACATGATAAATATTTATATATTTAATTTGAATTATTTTATATTTAATTAAAGTATTTTGTATTAATAATTTTTTATTTATAAATATATATATTTATTTGGATTTATTTATATACAGAACTATTTAAACCGAAATGAATTGATGAGAAAGGATTAATTTTTTTTATAAAAAATGTAAATTAATTGAAATGATTTGAATTTTTATTAAAAATACTTATAGTTTTCATAGTTTTAAAATTATTTAGATTAATGTTTTATATTATTACCTTTTAATAATCCAATTGAAAGATATTGGTTATGTCGGGAACATGTTTGCTACCATATAAAAAAGTTTGTTTTCAAAAAACTATTATATATTATATGATAATAGAGAGAAAATGAAATATCATAATATTGACGATTGAAATAAAAAGATGTATATTGATAATTTTACATTTGATCAGTTTTTCATTACACATAATCTTGAGAAATATAGTATTACAATGTAAGAGGATAATGTTACTAGTATGTATGAGGCAACAAATGAAAATGATGATGTTTAGGGAGTGAAAAAACATAATGGATGATGTCAGGATTTTATTATATTGAGAATACAGTAAAATGAGAAGGTTGATTTTTTTTATTATGGATGTATCATAAGAAAATATTGTACGGAATTTCTAATAATGTAATTAAGTATAATATTACTTTATTAAAATAATTAATTCCTAATGATGTAAATATTTACAAAAATAATTATATGAAATTGAAGTTTATCAATAATCATGGATTTATACAAATCAAATTCAACATTTCCTAAAAAATTATAGCTTATTTCAGGAAGAAAATATCGACCTAAATGGTTATAAATAATTTGGTAAATCTTCATGGAATATATTGTATATGTATCAATATCTCATGTTCCAAAAAAAATTAATGTGTAACTTTTATATGATTCATAGGCTCCAAAATACATTCATGCCAGTTAAAATGAAAAAATTGATACAATTATACTGAGAAGATTAAAAAAACAATGAGTTGGCTTATCCTATAAATGGATTAGATTGGTGGAAATTATATTCATAGTATCTTGATTTTTTAGTTGAGGATAAAAATGTCAAGTTTTGTCAATTATGTGATGATTTTAATTCATTTGGTCAGATCCATGCTTCTCATATCATGTTTCCAAATGTTTTCAAATTAATAACCTTCCTTAATCAATGTGTATGAAAAAACCATTCAATTTCTATAATATAATCATATACATACCTTCTATTCCATGGAATGATATAGATATAAACTAGGATCCTTTAATAAAACTATTGAAGTAACTTTGGGATGTGGGTGTGTTCACATATGGTTATTCTTTAAAATATATATTCCAGATTTGTTTTGTGAATATATGGATTATAAATGATTTATATACTTATTAAATGATTTATAGTTTGAGAATGAAGGGAATAATATCATTTCCTATTTGTATGAATATTACACAATGTATAAGGATTAAAAATCATAACAGTTTTAGTTTCACAGGACATCAATGATTATTTTCAATGGATTATCCATATACAAATATTCATAGAGGGTTTGAAAATACTATTGAAATATGGATTCCAAATCAGTGTATATCTAAAAAAAATGTTATTAATGAATTGGAATATGTAATTTTTTCATTAGGGAATGATAGGTTGAAATCTAAAATAGGGAAGAATGTTTCCACTGAATACATTTAAATTTGAAAAAAATATAATAACCCTAGTTGATTTTCAATATTGTTCAACCAATTTTTTGTTTCATTATTTAGACATAATTATCATTGAAAAATATGTGTGTAAAATAATTATTTAAATTAATCAATATTACAATAGGATGATAAAATATGCCCAATGATTTCATCACGACTTAGTTGGTTAGAGTATTAGACTAAAACTCTAACCTATGTGTATGAGTGAAAATAAATGGAATGTTTCACATGAATATAATGTGATGAAACATTCTTTGAAAATTAAATTTCTATAAGTATTAGAGAGTATGATGGATCTATATGGATATTCAAGAAACATATCTAAATGAGTGTATATAATATAGTTAAAACAGAAATCCCTAAAATCTCAATACTATCACATCCTTCATCATGAATTGATTCCAATAAAAATCCATCATTTATTGTTCAAAAAATTTATGCATGTTTATTATTTAATTTTTCCATTTTTATTGACACCATTGTGAAAAATGATTTTCTATGTATTTCTTAATAAAAATATAGGAAGTTGAACCATTAATATTGTGTGATTTAGAGAACAAATTTCAACCACTTTTTTTACAAGGATGTTGCATCTTACTATCCATATTCAAAATGAAATACTTCTTGGTTAACCTATTTCTCCTTAGTGGATGTATCCTATTGAAAGAAATATTTAAATAATCAAGTCTTATGTTTGGGAAAAGAATCTTGCTAAAGGATGCAATGTGAATGTTTATTTAGATCAAGATTGTATGGATATTTTTTTAAATCATGTTTCTTATGTGATAATGAGGAATAACCAACCAAAGATAAATGAATGTTATATGTATAAGAAAACTGAGCCCACTTTTCCATATCTTCCCCAAATAAGAGAAATTCTTATTTCTTATACATTTTATACATTGAACCTTTAAGGGAGGGATACGAAACATCACACATTTCATTGTGATTTTCTCAATCCTATATCAAGTATGTAATTTTTACAAGTATATATTTTCTCATAAAACTTAGATTCACAAGTTTCTTAATTTTTTTTAAAGATTTTATATAGAAAACATAAATGAATTATAACTGAATTCATCATTTTTTACCTTTTTAGAAATGGAGATACTTTTTATAGAAAGTATTTTGTAGTTTGGTTTAAATCAATGGAATGAACCTTAATTTAATAACATAAAAATATGAATTTATTTAATTTTAATATTCAATTAAATTTTAGGTTCTGAGTTTACCTATAGAATCACTATAAAAATTATTAAGTATATTGGAATTGTGTCATATATCATCAGATCATGAATAGAAATCATTTTTAATCAATGGGTTTAAATATGTTGCAACTGATCGAGAAATGAACATGAAAACACAATATAATTCCATTAAGATAAATGAAAAAATAAACAATTATGCCCATGAATTAAAATATAGGGCTCAATTTGAAAATGTGTCTTATTATGGAGTTATTGAGAAGATTCTAATATTGGATTACTAATCCCATGTTTGAGTATTTATGATGAAATGAATGAATTTTGATTAAATGATGTGACATGGAATATTTATATATGATTTGGGATTTTGAGTTATTGACATGACTTTCTTCTTGGCTACTAGTGAGATATATATTTTGGCATCAATGGTGAAATAAGTTTATTATGTGAAATTGAATTAGATACCTAAATTTTATATCATTAATGAAGTAATATTAATAGTTATTTTAGATAATGGTGCAGATAAAATTGACACAAACACTAACCCCATTGGTATTTATTAAAATAATTCATATGATGACTCCAATAGTCTAATTTTCAAAGTGGAATTTAAACTTGAAGTAGTGGTGTGAAACATAAAAAAACAATAATATGTGCTCTCAGTTAATTAAATGTAGATCGACATGGGTTTTTTCATGTTGGTATTATTTTAATTTCCTTATTTTATTTTCTATTTTAAATGGTATGTTTTTCCTAGTTTATTTTCATTGCATATAATTAAATTTATTTCAGTTTAATTTTTTTTACTATAAATAGAAACAGTGAACTGATAAATTATGTTGAATTGTGTATGAATAAATAGAATTCATGTATAAGTTGTTTTCAAATTGAATTAAAATATTTGTAATCATACTTAAATTTTCAACAAATAGCACCAAAATATAATTCTTAAAGAAAGAATCATAAAATAAAGAAAATATTTAAAATAGGTTTACAAATAAGAGCTTAAAAACTATTCTCAAATACTACATTAAATTAGTTTAAAAAAATAGTATTTAAATTTAATATAAGAAAGAAATTATAAAAAATATTAATATATTGGTTTAAAATATTTTAAACATATTGGGTTATTATTTTTCTTAAAAAAATCATTAATTTAGTATTAAAACATTTTTTAAATATTCTGAAACATGATTTCAAAAATAGTTATTCAAAAACTTTTTTTGAAGAAATAATATTAATATTCTTTAATAAATATTTACAATATTTTAAAAAATTAATTTAAACATGTTGTAAAAATTATTTATTCAAATGAGTAAAATAAATAATTTTAATTTTCTTAAAAAATTAGACTAAAATAGTTATTAAAATACAGTTTTTTGGAATGGTTTTAAAAACAATTCCCCAAAGTATTTTGAGAAACATGTTTAAAACATTTTTAAAAACATGTTTAAAAATATTTAAAGGTATAAATTTAATTCTTATTTTTTTATCTTATAACTCTATTTTTACCTCATTTGACTTATAATTTCAACTGTTTTGTTCTAAAATGTCAAATCCTTTTAATTAATTATATTTCCAATTAGTAAACCATAATTATTTGCTTCCACAATTTATAAATTATTTTTCCTTTTATATAGTATTTATATCTAAACAAATTATATTTCATTCCAATGTAAAAAAATAAGGATATAGAAGAATTACATAAGAAGATATATTTTGAAAATTCCCAACATGTCACGACCCGTTCCCCCAGGGCCCATGCCGTGACTACCCCAAGCCCGCCTTCCAAAGGCCAGAGGCTGACGACTAGCACCAAAGGTGTTATTCCATAAATCTGGGAAGGAATTGTCTTTATAACTGTAAACACACACAACCGAGCACACCGTTGGATACAAAACACTAAGTAAAACTGTATAACAAGAAAGTGATGAAAAGTAAAGGGGCCGAAAATACAAGCCTAACTGTAAAGTACAAGTACAACTGAAAAGGGAAAAAACAACTAAAAGATGAAAAGAAGCTCATGAATCTTCCACCACGGATCCTACCTGAAGGGTAGGTATAAATATCCTCCTCAGCACTCCACATCCGCCAGTCTCCTTCGGGTACCGACTCATCGTGAGGTCCACCTCCGGGCACCGTCCAGTCCTAGTACACTCAGCCTCGGTCAGTGCTATCCATCGTCTGCATCCAACACAACGAGGTGTGGGCATATCCCATGTAGGGGTGATTATAATGATACTCAGTAGGGACCCCGAGACCCTCAAGGTCTCACAAAATCCAACAAGGATAAACCAAAAGGTATGAAATCAACAGATAACCCTACTTAGGTATATGCCCATACATATACCTGTGTTATCAAGTAATCTATCTCGCTCATGAGGAAAAAAAAATTTACTGACTCAGCTCACACAGGTATAAAACTTATGTAGAGAGATAGAGATGATAAGATGTAGCCACTGAATCATCTATTCTGTCGAACCCACACAGGATCCAGGAACAGTAAACAGAGCTGTCGAACCCACAAAGGATCCAGGAATAGTCGTTGAAGCTTTCGAACCCACACAGGATCCAGGAAAAGTCGTTAGTGCTGTCGAACCCACACAGGATCTAGGAATAGTTGTCAGTGCTGTCGAACCCACACATGATCCAGGAATAATCGTCAGTGCACAACCAGCCACAGGGTTCCGCACAAAGCATGCTTAATTCTAGGAGGGTCCTCTCCTCAATCAAAGTTTTGATACATCAACTGTCACGAATCCCCAAGTTGATGTATCCAAAAGATCCATCTTGCCATAAGAAACTCAATGTGACAGACGACACATCAATCGGACGCCCGGTCTGAGAGTTATTGGCATTTCCGTTCCGAGGGCCCGATTGGATTTATGTTCGATCCAACCTGGCCGTACACCAACTGTGTCCAAACATTAAGTGGGATATACCAAAAGAACCGTCTACTTAAAAGGTTTCTGTCACCATATAAGATTCGTCAATCAGATTCTCGTAGCTCATGTTATGGGCAAAAGAGTGGAAACAGGTCAAATGGGTCCGGGTCCGGTCCGGCCCAGTTGGACTGACCCGGGTTCAGATTGGGGTCCAACCCATTCCGCAGGTCCGAACCAGTCCGTGGGTCTGACTTGGACTACTGGGGAGGTCCGGCCCGCGGGGGTGGCCCAACCCGCGTGGTCGGCCTAGCCCGCGCTGGGTCTGGCACACATTGGGTCCGGCCCGCGTGGCTGGCGTCCCACGCGAATGGCGACCAGCGTGGCCGATGACCCATGGGGTCCACCCTAGCCACATATAGGGGGGATTCCATGCCCCCTGGAAATCCCGAATGGCTTAGCCGTTCGGGTGGAAGTCAAACCGGCGCCACGTGGCGCTGGTCCACATCACACGGGACCCAGCGACGGGTCCCGCTCTTCCCAGCTGGCCGAGCGGCAAGCCACCTCCCGCGTGGTGTAGTTGCGCCGCTCCTCCTCTGGCAACCTGACGGCTCAGGCTGCCGGTCTTCCTTGTGGTGGCGGTTGTCACTCCATCCGTCAGCGAACTTTCCGCGGGTCACCAGACAAGTTTCAGTGGCCCGATTCTAGTTCCATAAGTAGCCGTGCATTCCTTAGGACATCGCCTTCGATCCAAAATCAATGTTGACAATAATCGCTCATCCTGGTCTCATGCCATGTTTTGAGTCAAATTCCACAAAGAAGGCGGAGGGGTCGGGCCATGTTTGTTCGGCCCGCACCCTCCGCGTTTGGGTGATATCATGCGGCTTCGAATTATAATCCTCGACGGAAAATGAAGAACATGCAACAATTAACAAAGCTTGTACCCCTACCTCGGATTTTTTGACGTCGGAAAAAAAGATGAAGAAGTTGAGGACGACGTCATCAGTGTTCTTCAAGGACGACGCTTCCTCCCTTGTTCCAGTTGAAGATCAAAGAAGAAGATGTCCATTGTTGGCAGATGAAGCATTATTCATTCTTCTATGGTCGTTATTTGTTGAGAGAATAAGTTTCTCCAAGTGTTCTTCCAACCCCTCCCCCAACAAAGGAATGGACAATATAAATTAAATTATGTTTTAATAATTTAATTTGAATTGCACCATTAATTCAAGAGGTGTTGGCATATTAAATTAAAAAGAAGGGGGTGGGACCATTAAAGTGGGGGAGTTTAAGAGGTTTAAGCCTCAGGTGGTCCCCACCACAATAAACAAGAAGAGGAGTTTAAACCTCAGGTGGGACCCACCTCCATAACCTCTCATGGGAGGTTAAGGTGTGGTGGCCCCCACATCTATCCTCCTCATGGAGGTTTTAACCAACTGATAAAAATAAAGTTTACACAACCTTATTTTTATTTAATTCATTCACTAAAACCTGAAAACAAACTTTTATTCTCGACCAAATTCCATCGAGGTAAAAGTATTCTTTAGAGAATACCGGCGCTGCGAGTTCAACGGTGCCCTCAGATTTCGATTTTGAGCACCGATTCCAAAGTTATAAAAAACCCGCTCATACATTTACTAAACGTACTCAAACAAAAATTCAAAAATTGATTCCGGGCATACCGGGCCTCAGAATCACGCGCTGTCAGTTTTCGTGGACTCGTAAAATTCCCATGTATTTAAGAAAAAAAAATTTCCATGGAAATTCCGAGTCTTTACATTCTCCCCAACTCATGGATTTACGTCCCCGTAAGCTACAACTCAAACTAAGGGAACAAGTGGGGGTACTGAACACGCATCTGAGCCTCCCGATCACATGTGCTCTCCTAGAGGTTCCCGTGCTTCCAGCGAATGCGCACCAGAGGTATCAACCATCCAAGTAGGACCCGCTGCTGTCGATCCTCAATATCCACTGGGACCTCCGTAAAAGTCACCCCATTTTCGACATCCAGCTCACCATGGTCGATGATGTGGGAAGGGTCATACACATATATCCTCAACTGAGATACGTGGAAGACGTCATGCACCCGGTGCAACTGAGGTGGAAGAGCCAGGTGGTAAGACACCTCTCCTACTCTACTGAGGACCTAGAAAGGTCCGATGAATCTCAGAGATAACTTTCCACCTTGGCCAAATCTCCATAAACCTTGTCAAGGTGAGACCCATAGAAAGATGTGGTCGCCATCCTCGAACACCATAGGTCTTCGTCTCTTGTCAGCATATGAATTCTGTCTGCTCTGTGTAGTCTTCATCCACTCTTTAATGATCTGTACCTTTTTCGTAGTAGCTCGTACCATCTCTGGTCCCACTAGTGCTGACTTCTCAGGGTTAGTCCAGCACAAGGGTGATCTAAAAGGTCTCCTGTATAACGCCTAAAAAGTTGCCATACTAATGGTGGAGTGATAACTGTTGTTGTATGAAAACTCCACCAAAGGTAAGTGATCCTCCCAGCTATGACCAAAGTTGAGGAAACATGCACAAAGTATGTCCTTGAGGGTCTGAATGGTTCGGTCAGTCTGGCCATCTGTTTGGGGATGGAAGGCGGTGCTCAGACAAAGCTACATCCCGAAAGCGTCCTGCAACCCCTTCTATAGCTGGGAAGTAAACTTTGAATCACGATTGGAGACAATAGAATAAGGTACTCCATGTAGCCGTATAATCACCTGCACGTAGAGGCATCCCAAGCTCTCTACTGAACCCTGCTCTCTGATCAGTAGGAAGTGGGATGACTTGGTGAGTCGGTCAGTGATCACCCAAATCAAGTTCTGACCCCTGGATGTACGTGGAAGTCCTATCATGAAGTCCATGAATATCCCATCCCACTTCCACTCTGAGAACTCTAAAGGCAAAACCAAGCCTGCTGGTACTTGATGCTCTGCCTTCACTTACTGACAAGTGAGGTATCAAGAGACAAACTCTGCTACTGCCTTCTTCATACCTGGACACCAGTGCTATCGTCGAAGGTCCTGGTACATCTTCGCCACTCCTAGATGTACCGATAAAGGGGATGTTTGGAACTCCCTCAACACTTCCTCTTGAAGTGACACTGGTTTTATAGTATATCCTCTGAATAGGATGACGTGCTCCCCACCTTCAGAAAATTCATCAGGTGCCTGCCCTGTGGATATCTGAGCATGTCATGTCTCGAAGTCAGCATCCCCACGTTGCACCTCCCCGACTCACTGAAGAAGTGGGGGAGTGACTATAAGGGACTAAAGGAAAGATTCTCCATCTCTATCCATAAAGGATATCTGCAAATCGGCCAGCTACTTCGTTTCCTTTCCTAGCAGCTGTATACCAGATATTTTGCTGAGTGCATCTGCAACAACGTTCCCCTTCCCGGGAGTATAGACTATCTCAAAGTCATAGTCCTGGAGGAACTCAATCCAATGTCACTGTCTCAGGTTCAGGTCCTTTTGAGAGAAGATATACCTGAGACTCTGGTGGTCAGAGTAGACTGTGAAATGCTCGCCCATCAGATAGTGTTGCCACATTTTCAAGGTGAAGACCACTGCTTCTAACTCCAGGTCATGGGTGGCATATTTCTTCTCATGAAGTCTCAACCGACGAGAACCATAAGTGATCATTGCTCTCTCCAGAATTAGGAAACATCCAAGTCTAGTCCCTGATGTGTCACAGTAAACTACATAATCTACACCTTCCTCTGGAAGCCTCAAGATGGGGGCACTATCCAGCCTCTGCCTCAGCTCTTGAAAGCTCTGCTGGCATCTCTCCAACCACACGAAGGGTTGCCCCTTCATTTTCAAGGCTAATAGTGATGATAAAACTCTAGTGAAGTTTGGTACGAACCTCCAGTAATAACCAGCCAAACCCAGAAAACTTCGTACCTCTGTCACACTCCTGGGTGGCTCCCAAGCAAGTACCGCCTCAATATTCATTGGATATACTGCAACTCTAGCCTCCAAGATGACATGTCCCAAAAAGTGAACCTCTAAGATCCAAAACTGGAACTTCAAGATCTTACCATAAATTTGGTGCTCTCAGAGTGTGTCTAGTACTACCTGCAAATGGTAGGCATGCTCCTCCTCAGTAGTTGAGTAGATCAGAATGTCGTCAATGAAGACTATGAAAAAGTGATCGAGGTATAGCTATAAAATTCTATTCATGAGTCCCATGAACACTGCTGAAGCATTGGTTATGCCGAAAGGAATAACCAAGAACTCGTAGTGGCCATACCGACATCTGAAGGCCATCTTCTTCACATCCTCGTATCTAACTCTGAGCTGGTGATAGCATGATCTGAGGTCTATCTTCGAGAACCACCATGCTCCCTTCAACTGATCAAAGAGGTCATCAATCCTTGGGAGTGGGTACTTGTTTTTCATGGTTACTTGGTTTAGGCGATGGTATTCGACACAAATACTCAAGCTTCCATCCGCCTTCTTGGCAAACAGAATCGGGGCTGCCCAGGGAGAAACACTGGGCCGGATGAATCCCTTCCCCTACAAGTCCTCTAACTGTACCCGTAGCTCGCGAAGCTCCGTGGGAGCCATTCGATACGCTGGTGTAGATATCAGTGCCATCCCTGGGTACAGGTCAATGTTGAAGTCCACCTATCTATGAGGAGGTAGATCTGGGACATCATCAGGGAAAACATCCGCGTACTGGTCCACCACTACAGGGTAAGTCGGACTCTCCACATCAATTTCTCTGAGGGTAAGGCTAGCCAACTAATGAGTGATCAGCTGCACCCTCCTTCGAGTAAGTCCATCCTGCACTACAAAGTCTCCCTTATCGCCGGTGAAGGTGAACCTGGTCCCATCCGTGCGTACACACCACACTTTTCACCTAATACATGCGATCTGAGCATAGAATGTAGATAACCAGTCCATACCGAAGATGAAATCGTAAGGTCTAGACACCGATACTAGAAGATCCCAACTAAAGTTCTTGCCTCCTAGAGTAATCTCACACTACCAGAACCAGTGATTAATTGTCGAATTTGATCCAATAGGAGTGTCTAGTCGTTAGGATTGAGCCAACGGCTCCATCAGAATCTCCGAGTTTCGAACGAGGGCAGAGGAAATGAAAGAGTGACTGACACCTGTGTCTATAAGAACTGCAGCTATGGTGGAGTAGACATAGATTGTACCTCGAATCATCTCTGAAGTGCCATGATCGTAAGCCTTAGCTAACTGAAGCTGAGCTCTCCCATGTAATCCTGCTTCCTGCGGTCGGGGTGGACCTCCTGGTGGTGGTGGTGGTAACACCTCGTAACGTCATTCACTTCCAGTTGCACGACCAACTCCTCTTCCACGTCTGCCTGCTCCCTGAGGACCACCTTGATCAAACCTATGCCTCTACCTGGGAGGTCCTTAAACTATCCGCTATTCATCTGAATGGTAGGTTGGACAGTTACGAGGCATGTGACCCTGCCCACTGCATGTGAAACATTACCTGTTCCTCAAATGACTGGATATGTCTTGTGTGCCTCGCATAATCAAACCCGAGTCCTGAGGTTGTCTACATGATGGTCTGGTCTGCTTAGACCTCTGCGACATATGTCTGCTTCCAGCTGCAGAAGACTCCGCTATGTGAGGCCCGGTGGCAGGTCTCGCTGCTGGTGACTGATCAACAAGGAAACTCTCCACTAAGGGGGCTTGCTCCAACACCCCCGCCTATGTCGGGATTCTAAGGGAGATCATCGAAGCCCTGATCTGTCGCCTGGGCCCCTACTTGAAGGTCCGGGCCCTGAAAAATGGGTCCCACACCATATCTGTAGAGTAGCACGAGAGGTCGGTGAACCTTTCTAAGTACTATGCCACTATCATTCTACCCTATTGTAGATGCATTAGGTCCTGTATCCGCACTGCACGTAGGGTGGTGGAAAAAACTCCGCCTGAAACAGGCTCTTGAAGTCTGCCCAGAGAAGTGTCGCCTCGTCATGCACTCGGAGCATCATGCTCCACCATCTGCCTGCTGCTGCCTGAAGGAGACTCGCGACAAGGATCACCATAAGGTTGGCTGGTGTCCCTACTAGTCTGAAGACTCTCACCACAACCTCTAGCCAATCCTCAGCTTCCTGAGGGTCCGACTCTCCCCTGTACTTAGGAGGCCTCTGGTGTTGGAACTCTTGCAATGCACTCAGGTGGCGTGCACTATCTACTGCTGGGGCTGGTGGCATCAGTTGCCCAATAGGTAGTGGTATCGCTGGTGCCTCCGCTGTGATAGGGTCCTGCACTGAGGCCTTGTCGCTTGGTGGGCTACCATATCGTACAAAGCCTGGAACCCTGGCTGGCTATCTACGTGGAGGCATCATGAAAAGAAACAGGTGCACCACAGTCAAAAAGTTATACCTTTTGATCTGACTTAAAGGGATCACAAAGAAACTCATCAAAACACACACACAATCTGTGTTTTTGTGCACTGAGTCGGAAATCAGAAGTCAGGGTCCTGGTGTATGGATATGTCAGCCACCACACCAAAACTGGACTCCCTGAACTAAAAACCACACTTAGTACCCTTAGAACTATTACTTCATAGAAAATATTAGAGTCCTAATTTTTGTGGTAGAACCGACTCCTATGATACCAATTTTTCACGACCCGTCCCCCGGGGCCTGTGCCGTGACTACCCCAAGCCCGTCTTCCAAAAGCCAGGGGCTAACAACTAGCAAAAAAGGCTTAATTCCCTAAATCTGGGAAGGCATTGCCTTTATAACTGTAAACACACACAATAGAGCACACAACTGTATACAAAACACTAAGTAAAACTGTATAACAAGAGAGTTATGAAAAGTAAAGGGGCTAAAAATACAAGCCCAACTATAAAGTACAAGTACAACTAGAAAGGGACAAAATAGATGAAAGACGAAAAGCAGCTCCTAGATCATTCACCACAGATCCTACCTGAAGGGTAGGTAAATATAGCCTCCTCAGCACTCCATGTCCGTCAGTATCCTCCTGGTACCGAATCATCATGAGGTCCACCTCCGGGCACCGTCCAATCCTAGTACACTCAACCTCGGTTAGCGCTATCCGTCGTCTGCATCCAACACAACGAGGTGCAGGAATAACCCATATAGGGGTGAGTATAACGATACTCATTAGGGACCCTGAGACCCCCAAGGTCTCACAAAATAAAACAAGGATAAACCACAAGGTATGAAATCAACAAATAACTCTACTTAGGTATATGCCCATAAATATACCTAAGTTATCAAGTAATCCATCTCAATCATGAGGAAAACACAAAGTTACTGACTCAGATCACACTGGTATACAACTTATGTATAGAGATAGAGATGATCAGATGTAGCCACTGAATCATCTATTCTCTCAAACCCACACAGGATCCAGAAACAGAAATCTGAACTGTCGAACCCACATAGGATCCAGGAACAGTAAATAGAGATGTCGAACCCACACAGGATCCAGGAACAATCGTCGATGCTATAGAACCCACACAAGATCCAAGAATAGTTGTCAGTGCTTTCAAACCCACACATGATCCAAGAATAGTTGTCAATGCTGTCGAACCCACATAGGATCTAGGAACAGTCGTCAGTGCACAACCAGCCACATGGTTTCACACAAATCATGTTTGATTCCGGGAGGGTCCACTCCTCAAGTCAAATGTTGATAAATTAACTTCCACAAAGCCCAAATTTTATGTATCCAAAAGATCCATCTCACCATAAGAAACTCAACATGACAGATGGTGCGTCAATCAGACGCCCGGTCTGAGAGTTATTGGCATTTTTGTTCTGAGGGCCTGGTTGAATTTATGTTCGATCCAACCTGGCCATACATCAACTGTGTTGAAACCTTCAGTGGGGTATACCAAAAGAACCACATCCTTCCAAGGTTTCTGTTTCCGCAGACGGTTTATCAATCATATGCCTGTAACTCAAGTTATGAGCAAAAGACTGGAAACTAGTGAAATGGGTCTGGGTCCGGTCCGGCCCAGTCGGACCGACCTGGCCCAACCCGGGTCCAGACTGGGGTTTGACCCGGCCTGAGGGGGTGGACCAGCCCGTGGGGGTGGCCCGACCCACACTGGTTCTGGCCCGCGCCGGGTCCGGCCCGCGCTGGGTTTGGCCCACGCGGCTGGCGGCCCGCCCGGCTGGCAGCCCATGGGATCTGCCCTAGCCATGTCTGGGTGGGGAGGCCACACCCCTGGAAATCCCGAACGACTTAGAAATTCAGGTGGAAGTCAAACCGGTGCCACATGGCGCCGGTCCGCGTCACGCAGGACCCAGAGATGGGTCCCTCTCCTCCCAGCTGGCTGAGCGGCCAGCCGCCTCCTGCGTGGCGCAGTTGCGTCGTGCCTCCTCCAGCGACCCAACAACTTGGACTATCGGTCTTCCTTGTGGTGGTAGTTGTCGCTTCATCCTTCAGTGAACTTTCTGCGGGTCACCGGATGATTTCCGGTGGCCCGATTCTCATTCCGGAAGTAGCCGCGCATTCCTCAGGATGTCTTCTTCGATTCGAAATCAATTTTGATGAGAACCGCTCATTTCGGTCTCATGCCGCGTTTAGCGTAAATCTCCACAATGAAGTCGAAGGGGTCAAGCCGTGTTTTTTCAGCCCGCACCCTCTGCATTAGGGTGATATTAAGCGGCTTCGAATTATAATCCTCGATAGAAAATGAAGAACATGCAACAATTAACAAATCTTTTACCCCTACCTCAGATTTGTTGACATCGGGAAAGAAGATGAAGAAATCGAGGACTTCGTCATCGACGTTCTTCAAGGATGGAGCTTCCTCCCTTGTTTCGGTTGAAGATCAAAGAAGAAGATGTCCGTAGTTAGTGGATGAAGCATTCTTCTTTCTTTGTTGGGAGAATAAGTTTCTCCAAGTGCACTTCCAACCCCTCCCCCAACAAAGGAATGAACAATATAAATTAAATTATGTTTTAATAATTTTTTTTAAATTGCACCATTAATTCAATAGGTGTTGGAATATTAAATTAAAAAAAGGGTGTGGCACCATTAAAGTGGGGGAGTTTAAGAGGATTAATCCTTGGGTGGTCCCCACCACAATAAACAAAAAGAGGAGTTTAAACCACGGGTGGGCCCCACCTCCATAACCTCTCATGGGAGGTTAAGGTGTGGTGGCCCCCACCTCCATCCTCCTCATGGAGGTTTTAACCAACTAATAAAAATAAAGTTTACACAACCTTATTTTTATTTAATTCATTCACTAAAACCCGAAAAATAACTTTTATTCTCAACCAACTGCCATCAAGGAAAAAGTATTCTTTAGCAAATACTGGTGCTGCAAGTTCAAAGGTGCCCTAGGATTTCAATTCCAAGCACCGATTAAAAACTTATAAAAAAACCCGCTCGTACGTTTACTGAACGTACCCGAAAAAAACTTCAAAAATTGAGTCCGGGCATACCAGTCCTCGAAATCATGCGCCGTCAGTTTTCACGGACTCGTAAAATTCCCATGTATTTAAGAAAAAAAAATTTTCCACGGAAATTCCGGGTCTTTACACAACAAATTACCGAGCAAGGACTTCCAATCTAGGTTTCCTTAGCGAGTATAGTAAATCTAATATTTATCATTTATAATAAATTAAATTTATTTTCTTAATATTTATAAAATTTCTTTTAGTGAAATTCAACTAGACCACAACTAATTTCTAGTGAGACTTTAGATAGGGTTTATGAGCCATGAGAATACAGTTGTGAGGATAAATGAGGTACTTAGATCACCTGTCATGCCCATTCACACCAAGGCCCACTTGTAGGTATACCATTTACCATAGTTTTTCCTCCTCTAAATCTAGTTGAGGCTATGGTGATGTTCCCAATTATTCCTTCATTATCATTTCAATCATTCTCTACTTCTCTTATATAATTTTTATATCATTTGATGGATCCTCATCCCTTATTTATATTTATTACAACTTTTAAGTTTCCTCAATTTTCCATTCCAACCCATCATGGATTTTATTATCATTCTCCTTTAAATTATACTCCGTAGATTTTAAATGACCCATATTATGAACTGGAGGACGTACATCATTCATATGGTACTTATCCAGCAAAACCCAAAGATCAATCAGATCCTAATGATCATCCAAGATCATGTTTAAGTTTACTAGTGCATTAAATTCTATCATAATAAGAATATTTTAGTTGTAATGTGTTTTAATTATATTTTATTATTTTATATATTTCAGCAGTATCATCTAATAGGAGATGTGGGAATATAGGTATGCTAGATTTATGGAACCATAAAACACAAATCATTGTATATTATTATAAGGATAGCCATTTGATTGATATAAATTGTAGATAGTGTAGCAGATTCATGGAAATGTTTTACATATATACGACCATCATTCTAGTTCGACCAATCTCATATAGGCATTTTATTAATCAATTAAATGAGAACTCATGGTCAGTGATATAGGTATGAAATTTTGTAAAATTGAAATCTATATTATTATTTTATTTATATTAATTAATATGTGTTTCACAAAATCAATATAAATTTCATGAAGATCAATCTATGAAGGATACCTTGTTGATATAATTAGATGAAATTTGGTGATAATATAAGAATAATCTATATATTGATCAAATGAGTAGGATTTTGTAAGATCCTGTCTTTTTCTAGGTATGTATATCTCTAGGTTTTTCATTAAACATCATTCATGTGAGTTTTTACTCTCCTTAAAACCTTGGTAGTCATGTTTAATCATATATACCTTTCATTTTAATAAATGTAGTATTGGGTTGTGAGGGAATATTAAAAAACTAGAGAGGATCCATGTGGAGAGCCTTTGTTGGGGAATTGACTTAAATTTCTGGGATGTATGTTTGTTTGATTTAATGTATTTAAAGTTTAAATAGTTCATGTGTTACCATGGGTTCTTGGTAAGTTGAGAATAATTAAAAGGGGCTAGGGTTGTTTAATAAGGAAATTTCTCAAAAACAATATGAAGATCATTTAGTTGTCGTGTAAAAGGATTACATGTCATTTAATTTTCAGGTGTTTTTAATAAAATAATTTGTGGTGATGTTTTTTTGTAGTATCCCACTAAAACAAATTACATGACATAGGATTGAATTACACATCATGTAATTCACTAAACGTATTTTTTAAATTATGTTGTATAGTTGAATTTTATTTCATATCTCTAATAGATCTCTTATCTCGATGCTAGGTCATATTCTAGGAAATTTTGGATTTCCAGCTTCCCTTCTGGACATCCTATTTTTTTAAGAAATACCTATTAAGTTTTCCTGGTTAGGGTTTTCCTTTTCACTCTTAGTTATCCAACTATTTCAATATAATCCATTTACTATGTGCATTTATGGTTTTGATCTTGGTCGATTTTGATCTAGGATCCTCTTGGTGTTCATATACACCTTCTTCTTTGTGGGTGTTTTTTTATTAAAATCATTGTTTTCATTGTCGATTGATGGTAGGGTGTCTATATCATAACCCAATAGTTTTATAATTTCCAAAAATATAAAATATTGTGGTTACAATAATGTAACATGTTTCTGAATAAATTAAATAATTAATGGAACTATTCCTTGAATTGTGTTGGCTTTAATTTGGTTATTAATCTGACTTATGGCTACGTGTTGGGTGAGAAAATCTTGAATATAATTTAATTAGGTAATATATTAAAGTGTTTTTATCATGAAATAATGCCTTAGGTTATTTCTTGTTATATAATCTGTATGTTATGGCTTAATACTTATTGATTTTTCTATTGATCAATTATGATATAAATGAAAGAGGTAAATGAATGAAAAATGGTAATTCTAATAATTAACCATTGTGGCTTATATTGTGATATTGTGATACCATGATTTTATGACAGCACATGATATCCAATCTAAAATTCCTATATATTGGGCATGTCCTAGGCACATGCACACTTATATGATATAATTCATATATTAAGTTGGATTGGAATAGTCCCATGCTCCAATGCTTCTAGTGAGCGGGTTCGATAAAGTCATGTGTTGCAATTATTATAGGAATTTGACCAGGTTGTTGTAATTTTTAAATGACTTTGACACAAATTTTTATTTTATACCATGGTTATATGGTTTTGGTTCACATAGTTGTAAGAAATGCTCATAGATATTCCGGAATGGAGCTGAAGAAGGGTTTTTACCATGGTTATATGGTTGTGATTGACATGGTCATAAAACATTCTTAGAGGTATTATAGTATGGAACTAAAATAGGCTATTTACCATGGTTATATGGTTATGGTTGGTATGATAATTACACATTATTAGGGATATTTATGCATTGATATGATGTAGAATGTGGTTGTATTTTATTAATTGTTGAATTTATTAGTGAACCTATTTATCACATTATTTCATAAACATTTTTTAGAATGGTTTGTTTAGACATGGTTGTTTTGACCTAATGATTTATACTCACACCTTATCTAGGTAGTAGTTTAGTACCTAAGAAGATTTCATGGATGTAGGTTTGTTTAATGGAAAAGGAAATTGCAGTTGAATGACTTTTCTGGATGGGATAGAGTTTGGAGATGGGACCAACGTGGGTCTCAGGAACAGGGACTGTTGAGTCATTATTTGAGTCTTTTAGTATTTTACTTGTATTTTTCATGAAATTACATTTAGTTACATTCCAACCTGTTATTACATTATAACTTATTAATTTATTGAATTTTTCAGTTGCCTTTTGTTGTTGGTTTCCACTATATTATATTGATTCCATTATTTATTCACTCTGATAATTATTTATTATTATTGGATATTTTCCATTGTGGTGTATACTTTGAATCAATCAGGTATAATCCCCTCACTATACCTCATCACAACCTCACTGTTAGTCGGAAGCCTTTGGCTTACTGTGAGGTGCAGTTAAGGTCTCATAACCAACCCTTTCAGGCTATGTGAGAGAGTGTGGGATTGGTGGATATTACAAAGTGGTATTAAATTACACAATAATTTGTTTTTATTTCCTAAAATTTTTGAATGGTAGAAATAATATTAGGATGTGTCAGGATTTGGTAATGATATTTTTCATCAGAGTAGCTAACCCATGTATGGGGGAAATTATGAGGGCCTAAGGATGGGATTATTTTTTATTATAATTGATTTTATTTCACCATGAGTTATTCACATGTTGTGTGAGGTTATTGTTTTATGATGTATTTGTTATTGGGGTTTATAATCATGGCCTGGTATAGTATGAGATTATTATACATGCATCATAATAGGAACAAAGGGATATATTGACACAAATTATTCATTATGGGGACATTTTTATTCACATGTGATATAAAATTTACTTTTGAAATGATATATGAGATATCTATTACATATGAGAAATGAAATAAATGAATTTTTATGTCATGATAAAACACTTGAAATCCATGTATAGAGATACCAAGAGTCAGTGGTTAACTATAATAGTAACCTATTGTGGTAGATTTTATTGTTATCCAGTGTTATAAGTTTTTTTATCTTATAGTGAAAATGAATCCTCATCATCTTTAAATTAAGAATAAGGATAGTGGTAATTATCAAGATCCTAACACAGTTGATATATAGCTCCCTATACTTCATGAGGATCATCTGGATGTTCTTCTTTGCAAAATCTTCCTTTGGATCATGTAATCCATGGTAAGGGAGATTGTTTATCTTGTTTATTCGATGATTGAGATGAAAAGAGAGTATTAGCTATTGCATGACTATTTTTACAGGGGAAGGTGGACCCCAGGAAGCCGAGTCCTAGATCAAATCCATCTAGACAATCTTCAAGAATATTGTAATACCCACATATATGATGGTGAAGCTTGCTACATATATGATTCTTGGACCTTATAAGTTTTGGTTTAATATTATGGAGTAAGATGGGAATAATTAAGAAATATCTTGTAAGGACATTGATAATATTTTCTTAATCTATTTTTGTCTCAAAATTTTGAGTGATAAAAAATCTCTAGAGTTCATTCATCTGAAGAAATAGGGCATGTTAGTGTTGGACTATGCTACAAGTTTCATAGAACTACAGTTCATTATACCATATTTGGCACTTGATTAGGTCTATAGGGTAAATTTTTTTAGGATGGTATTCATTATGAGATTAGGTCGCAGGTGAAATTTTTTCATTTGATAATTTTTGAGGATGTGATGAACCATGTACTCCTCACCGAAGTTAATTTGAGAGAGGCTCCAAGAAGTGTCCAGGATGTTTCAGTAGGGATAACTAATAGCACTTCTTCTAGTAGAAATAAATGCTTCTATGATAGTTTTTCTAAGAAAGTAGTGGGTAGAGTATTCTGAGAAATGGATATTCATCTCAAGACTGTTTTTCATTGCAATGCTATTAATGTGGAATGTTTTGAAACAAGAACTCATAGTGTACTTACCCCAAAGGTGAGTGCCCTATCTGTGGAATAATGGTTCATATTCAAAGTTTCTATTTGAACATTATAAATCAAACTAGTGGTAGGGGATTAGGACATGCACCTGATACAGGAAGGGGCTCAACTAGCTATCAGTAGGCTGGTAGCCAGAGTTCCATTGGTTGTTTAGGATGAGGAAGGGGACATGTTACCCCAATATAGGATAAATAGTACCAAGTGATGAAAATAGATATGGGTAGTTATACTGGATCCTAGGGAAGAGGGATAAGTTATACAGACTACTCCTACATTTTTGGATGTAGGACCGTCTACCATCAGAAGTACAATGCTTGTATCACCAACCTTAAATTGTGTTTTTTTATATAGTAAGATCACATTATATTATAGCTTCTATTTTTTATATATTTTAGTCTTAGATGTAGAAATATTGGGTGATGGTTTGACCATCAACAGATCATTTGGTGTGTGAACTGAAAATATCAAACATTGAAAGGTGTGTTCTCTATAGATTTATGGTTACTTTTTTTGGGAATAATTTATTCTATAAATGATATTATTAAATTTTATTCTTAGTATGGATTGTCTAATTATATACCAGGATCATATCTAATGTTACAAGAGAAGAGTTATATTTATATCTCCAGAAGGATGCGACTATTCTTAATAAGGTGAGTGCGATCTTCAGGCTGGTCATGCATGACCAATTTAGTGTATATTAGAATGTTTCAGGGAATAGATAGATAATATTACTCTAGATAGTGGTTAAATGTAGTAGTATTATTTTCTTCTTTAGTATATCGGTTTTAGGATGTCATTACTGAAAATTTCTATGACTTACCGCCTGAGGGAGAGGTAGATTTCATGACTAAGTTGGTGCCATGATTAGAGCTAGTTTCTATCCCACCTTACAGAATAACACCAGAAGAGATTTAGTTTTAAAATGTTATATTGGATGATATGGAATATAAAGGATTCATATGGAATGTATATTTCATTGGGGTTTCCTATTTATCTTCACCAAGAAGGATGATGGGTCCTTGCACTTATTAGTGGATTATTGGAGGTTGAACCAGATGGTGATCAAGAATAAGAATCCTCATCCATTTATAGATGATATTTTCTATCAGTTAAGAGTTTCCAAGATCTTCTCCAAGGTAAATTTGAGAAGTGGGTAGCATCTATTAAGGGTGATACAAACAGATATACCTTGGACTACTTTTAGTAGTAGGTACGTCTTACATGAGTTTATAGTGATTTCATTTGGTTCAACTAATACACTTATGGTATTCATGGCCTTGATGAATAGGATCTTTCAACCTTTTTTGGATTAGTTTGTGGTGGTTTTTTTGAAAATATATCAGTGTAGATATTGAGAGCAGAAGATCATTCCCAACCTATGGACATTATATTGAGTCCATTGAGAGAGCATCAAATTTACACCAAGCTAATGAAATGCAGTTTATGGATTAATAAAGGACACTTCTTTATCTATGTCTTCTTAGAGGAAGGAGTGTCAGTGGACCTCGAGAAAGTTATAGACATGTAATAATGGGAACAACCAAAGAATGTCATTATAATTCAAATAGTTTTTTTAGATTATCAGGTTTTTTATCGGTGATTTATCAAGGAATTTTCTATTTGGTAGCTCCTATGTCTAGGATGACCAAGAATGGGGTGAAGCCTGTTTGGTCCGATTCTTTCCAAAGAGTTTTTAAAGAGTTAAAAGGTAGGATGAACTCAACACATATCCTCACTTTACTTATTCCAGGTAAAGAATATATTGTGTACTGCATTGCATCTAGAGTTGGACTCAGATTAGTTCTAAAGCAGGAGGATCAAGTAATTGCTTATTACTCCAGGAAACTGAGACTGCATGAGAGGAATTACCCTACTCATGATATAGAGTTAGAAGCAGTGGTATATTTCCTAAGGTGTTGGAGATAATATCTCATGGTTGAGAGGTTTTTAGTATACATGGACCACAAGAGACTTAGTTACATATTTTCTCAGTGAGAACCTTTGGTAGAGGTGGTGGGTAAAATATTTGTAGCCTTTATAAGTTGATTTTTCTTTTACATAGGAAATAGAAAAAAAATTACTGATGCATTGAGATAAAATACATAGAAATAGGTAGTGTACTAGTATTGAAACAAGTGGTTGATAATGAATATATTTATAGACATGCATCCAAATGTTTAACAGTCCCAGAGATGAGTAGATATCACTTAGAAATCTGTTATACCCTTTTTATTGGACTAGATTAAGTTCGAGAAGTTATATGATCTATAGGGCTTGGTTCTGAGAGACAAATTATATGGTGTAGATACACCTTATTGATGGCCTATTGAAATTGGATATTCTATTATTTTTTATGAATAAGTATGGGTTCATACAGACTTATGTAAGAAGACAATGGGGGAGTTTCATGATTCTAGAGAGTAATAGATGTCAATAATGAAGAATTATGTGGAAGTATTCGATTCAAGATGCTTCCATTGTTAGTAGGTGAATGCTTATAATTTTAGGCCAGATGGAGTTTTGTAGCCTTTTCATATTCTTGAGTGGAAAAGGGAAGATTTCACTATGGATTTTGTGATAGTATTACCTAGGAAAAACCATAAGAAATAAAATTTAATGGGTTATTTTTTATCTAATATCAAAAGTATCCCACTTCTTACCTATCAGGGAGACCATCATAGTTGACAATCTAGGTAGACTATACTTTCACAATGGTGTTTGGTTTCACGGTTTTCTGATGAGTATCATTTATGATAGAGATACTTGTTTCACATTGAGTTTATGGAAGGGTCTTCATAAGGCTATGGGATCACATGATCTTCTAAGAACATCCTACTATCCTATGAAGGATAGTTAATCTAAATGGAATATTCATATACTAGATAATATGTTTGGATCTTCTATTTTGGATTTTGGTGGTTCATGGGAGAAACATATGGAACTTGTAAAGTCTCATATAATAATAGAATATAGAAATCAATCTATATGGAACCTTTAGAGGCTTTTAATGTAAGGTCTTACCATTCTCCTCTTTGTTGGATGTAGGTAGGAAAGTTAACACTTGTTTAGTCCAGTCTCATATAGGAGACATATGAGCAAGTTTAGTTGATTAGATAACAGTTGGTGACCATGCACTAAAGGAATAAATTGTATGATGGAAATCATATATAAACTATGTAATTCGAGGTTGGAAATCATTTTTTCCATTGATTGTCACTAATAATGGGGAAATGACATATTAGTAAACAGGGATATCTAATCCCCAGGATTTTCAGGTCAATTGATATAATTTAAAGGGTCGTTCTAGTGGTGTAACATTTTTTCCTTCCATAGTACTACAGTGTCATGCATGAAATGTTCCATATGATGTTGCTTCATAGATATTGTCCAGACCCTTTCCATGTGATAGACATAACAGATGTTGAGATTTATACTGATGTATCTTTTGAGAAGCATCTGATACGAGCTATGGATTATAGTGAGAAATATATTTAGGTAAGGACTATAACATTAGTTTGAGTGTAGTGGCATCATGGGTGAGTTTCAAAGGAGACATAGGAGAGGGATTATAATATGAAAAAAAATTTCTATAATTATTCATTGAGACCTCACAATGACACTTAGAGAAGCACATGTATGAGCTGATATATAGAAGGGATGTTTTAAGATCCCATATTTTTCCAGGTACATCTCTCTCTGAGTTTTTCATTAGGATTATTTCATGTGATTATTTAATAATTGTTATAACTGGGTGGTCAAGATTCACCACAGGTACCTATTTTCTATATAAATACAGTATTGGGTTGCAAGGAATAATGAGAAAACCATAGAGGATCCATGTGGAGAGATTTTTTTAGAGAAAATGACTTAATGTTTAGGGATATATGTTTGTTTGAATTAATGAAGTCTAGGTTTAAATGAGTAAAGTGTTACCATGGGTTATTGATAAGTTATGAATCTCAAAAAATGGGTTTGGGTTATTTAAAATAAAATTTTATGAAAAAAATTATTCATAAAATTTACATGCTATGTAATACATTACAAATCATCTACTTTTTTGGGGTTTTAATAAAACAATCCAAGGTGATGGTCTGTTTGGTGTATCCCTCTGAAAAAAATTACATGGCATGAAACTAAATTACACATTGTTAATACTACAACCTTATATTTTAAATTATGCAGTGTGGATGAATTTTATTTCACCTCACCTATAACTCACTCCTCTCAAACCATCACATCATCCAAGCGATTTTGGAGTGCCAACCTCACTTCCAGACATCCCATTTGTGTGAGAAATCCATGGTAAGTATTCTTTGAAATGTTTTTACTTTCTATCCCTTGGTTCTCCAAATGTTATGATAAAATGCTATGATTGTGTGCATTGTTGGCTTTGATCTTGGTAAGTTTTGATCTACGACCCTCTTGGTGATCATCCACACCTTCTTCCTCATGGGTGTTGGACGTTAGAAGCATTTTATCCACTGTCTGTTAACTATAGCTGGTCTAAATATTAACCATACTATTGGATAATCACCAAGTATATGAAATATTGTGATTATTCCAATATAATGTGAATTTTAATTAATTAAATAATGAATGTAATTATTCATTAGAGTTTTTTGCCATCAATTGGTAACAAACCTAGATTATGGCTACCAATTGGGTGAGAAAATATTGAATATAATTGAAATGGATAATGGATTAATTTTTTTTTAGTTTTAAATGATCCCTTAGGTGATTTATTTTTATTGAATCCTTATGTTATTCCTTACATGTTATTGATTTAACGATTGATCAATTGTGATGTAAATTAAAGTGTTAAATGGTAGACAAATGGTAATTATCATAATTAACAATTGTGGATTATGATTCTATATTGTGATATCCATGGTATTATGATAGGTATTTAGATCCACTTTTAAATGATTAGATATCAGGCATGGCCCTATCATGTGGACACTTATTTGTGGGAATACTAATCTTGAACAAGCTCAGACCATTCTCATGCTCTAATGCTTAAAGTGAGTGGGTTAGGCTCAACCCCATGTTGTAATTATTATTGAGGTTTTACTCAGATGTTGTAATGCTTATAGGTATTTGACCTGGATTGTTATGTTGTACCATGGTCGTATGGTTTTTTGTTAGCATGGTCATAAGTCTTGCTCAGAGATATTCTAGCATATAGCTGAAGGTGGTCGTTTACCATGATTATATTATTATAGTTTGAATAATCATAAGAAACAATCATATATATTCTATCATGGAGATAACATAAGTAGTTTTCCATGGTTATGGGGAAGTGTTCTTCATGGTCATAAGACATGCTAAGGCATATTCAGTCATAGAGATGAAGTAGGTTGTGGTTTTATTTTATTAATTATTTAATTCATTAGGGAATTTTTTTTATCACTTTATTTCATACACTCCTTATCATATTGGATTTTTTAGACACTGTGGAATTGACCTACTGAGTAATAATCAGAACCTATTTTGGCCACTATTTGGAACTTGAATAGATTTCATGGGTTCAGGTTTGGACATGGGAAAAGGACCTTGGAGATGATTTTATTTGCTGTATGGGATGGTGTTTGGAGATGGGAATGATGTGGGGCTCAGGACCGAGGGCTCTTGAGTCTTTATTTGAGCCTGATTGTATTTTACTTGTATTGTTTCTAGCATCAAAGTTAGTCACATTCCAGTATGTCATTAAAATATTACTTGTTTATTTATTGGATTTTTTGTTCTATTTTATCATTGGTTTCTACTTTATTATACTATTCTAATCATTACCACACTCTGATATTTATTTATTATTATAAAATATTTTACTATATGTTGAAATATTTTATTCTTGGTGGTATAGACTCCCCACTATACATTATCACATGAATTCTTCTAGTCAGAAGCATCAGGCATACAGGGAGGTGTGTTTGAGTTCTTGTAACCAACCCTTTCTAGCCACGTGAGAGAGTTATGGATTGGGGAACGTTACATCTTTTCACTATGTTAGAGGGAACATCAATCATCAATGAATGACTATTTTATGAAAACTAGGAAATAATCACCTCATAGAAGACTATATAATTTAAGTTATTAATCAAGATTAATAGTTTTCTATTAAAAAATATAGTATTATCATTTATATTGAATATTCATTTTCATGAATTTTTAGAATGAAATAAAAAAAGGGTTCTGTGAAGTACATGTATACTTTGGGCCATGCTACTATTTAAGAGAAAGATATAAACCAATAATTATTACAACATAATAAGATTTATTAAGTACTAATGCAACTAAAATGAACCAAATAAAACCTATCACACTAGACATTACTAGACATGAATAAAATAAACGTAATATAATACCACAAATAATTATACTAATATTGTAATAATTTTGGTTTTTTTTGATTTATGATTATCGGGTTAGGTTTTCTATATTCAATTAATGTTTGTCCAAGTATGATGAATATTATTTGTTTTGAGTAAAATAGATTTAGCTTCAAATTATTTGATACGGTTTACATCATATTGATTCATTTTAGTTTCATTTTTACTTATCCAATTAAACATATATTCAATTTTGTTTATGTTATAGAAGGTGTTAATCAAGAATATCAATATTGTTTAATTTGTTTTATTTATGTTTCATTCAATTAAATATAGATCGAGTATTCGTTTTTAGATTAATATTATACATATTCAAATAATTAAAAGTTATATAAGAAAAACTAAACCAATCCTACTCAATGAAACACACCATAAAATGAAACATACTTATCCAAACCAAACAGACTGAGAAATTACTGAATGAAACCAAATAGAACATAATAGAATTAAATAAACTGAATCATATTGAGTGAAAGGCCTAAAAAACTCATTATATAGATCTAAAAATTACCAAACTATAAGAAACTTGATGCAATATAACCAATGTGAATGCCATCAAACTATTCATAACCAACTTAAATATGATTTAACCTGATGAAATTAAATCAAATGAAATCAAAATGAATATAATGGTTGTGAACCCAACTAACCTATAAAAAATTGATCAATCATAAGAAAGTGAAAATTAATTGAATATAGATAAAATAAAAAAACCTGACATGACCCATATTGAACCAAACAAAATCAATTTGAACAAAACTAAACTAGAGACACATAAAAACCAAACCAATAGAATTAGAACTAATGTGAATGGAGATGAGTACTACCAAACATAAAAATAACTAAACACAAGCTAACTTCACCACAAAAAAATGAACTGATCCAAATAGAATTCAATATAGTCGAACTATACAAACATGTAATAAATAAAATCATATCTCATACTTCTCAAGCCAAATTATATAAAAACATTAATAAATATATAAGTATAAATAATAAATATATATTCAGAAAACAATCATTCTAGATTATATATTTTATGGGATCAGTGAAAATGATTATAAAAAAATGACATGAACATAAACAACCCTAATAGACTACAATAGAACAAAAAAACATAAATGACATTAAAAAAACTAAATAATTTTTCTAAATATTTATAAAGAACTAATATAAATAATATTGAAAGAAACCAACCAGTATATTTTAAATTTTTTAAAAATTACTAATTATAATATTCATATATATATATATATATATATCAATTCATTTATAATTTACAATTTAGAAACTATATAATTGGGAAAACATTTCATGTTTTAAAAAATATATTATATGGGTACTCACTAAAGCCAATAGTTTTATCACCATTAAACCTACACTTAAATACACTGATAGTGTAAATTCAATCAAATAAATTTACATTTCCAAATCCATTTTATATTAAAACCATTTTATTTGATGGGTTTCTCAAAAATTATTAAATATGAATAACTGAATTTAAAAACCTAGACACTCATACAAAAATAAACATCCCCTTGTAAACCATTTAAATTACCTAATCATTTTTCTTATAAAAACTCATCTAGATAATAAAAAATTTAATCAAATCATATTTTACATAAATTAATAAAAATATGAACAAAATTAAACTAAAATACCTTAATCAACTAGACCTGAATAAATTTAATTGAATCACACTATATAAAATAAAAAACCAACTGAACTAAATTATCAAAAAAAGTAAAAAATGAATATAAATCATAATTTATTAAATTGAACTACCTTAAATGGAACCAAATAGAATGAAAACAAAAGAAATATTTTATTTTTATTTTTCTAGGTCAAATTTAATCGATCTCTCCAAATATTAAATGAACTAAAGAACATAAAATCACTATAAATAAAAAAAATACAAAATAATCCAATCTAAATTGATCTAAACTGAACAAGTCCATACTAGATGATGTTCTATTGACATAAAAAAATGATTTTTTGTTTATAAATAAATATATAAAAAATTGGATATAAATATTGTAATTATCCTAAAATAATACAAACTAAAACTGACCTCATCCAAACCAATTAAAACAAATTAAAAATTAAAATAAATGATTAAAACTAAATTTAATGGAACCAATCCAACCAAAAAAATAGAAAAAATAATAAAACTAATCTAAATGTACCATTACTAAAATAATAAATGTTTTTTCTTTTTGTTTTGGTTTATTCTATTTTCACCCAGAAAGACATAAAATGATAAATTTTGGTGAAATTTAATTGGATTTTTTTGGTTTTTATCTATAAAATAGTGTTTATAATGAGTTAATTATATAATGAAATTTAATATTATTGAATATGATTTTCTTGAAATCAGTGTAAATTGTTTCTTGTGGTGTTGATCATCTATTTTTTGAGCCTTGTGTGAATTTTTTTACTTGAGTAGGAAGAAAAGAGATGTGAGTATTGTAAATAAATATACACATGAAAATTAAATAAGATTTATTATTGTTATTTTAAATTGTATAACTATGTCCTAATGATATATCTTATTTATTTTCTCAACTACATGATTTAGAGGACCTTGAGGAGAAATAAGAAGGCAATATTGGGATGAATGATCATTTGTGAAATATATTCTATGATGATTCTTAGGGGGATACTGATGTCGAATAGGGAAGAGAATTGTTACCACCATGTATTTTCCCACATAATGTGCATTAATATTGTAACGACCCGAAATTTTGAATAAATCTTGTTTCCTAATTTCATGTGTTATTTTTTATACTCAAAAAAAAATATTTTATTTGATAAACATGATTATAAATAAAATGAGACCATTGGTTTTTGAGTGTTATATGACCATCGGTCAATATGACCACCGTGAACAAAATGTTTTTATTATTGTCTCTAAATTTAAGTAATCCTGGTTAATTATTATAGAAAGAAGATTTGATGGCCACACCTAGTAGCCTTGGGCCGATCGAAGCCCATCTAACAGAGATTGGGAAGGAGGTAGCACCATTGGGCTTTGCTCTGGACCAAATCCAAGCCGAACTTCATCATGTGAAGCTAGAACGGAATCGCCTTCGCGAGAAGTTCAAACTGATAGAAATTACTACTCGGGCAATGTTGACTGAGCCGCCCCAAAATTCTATCACCCTAGCACACCTTACTCTTAGGTCCTATGCTGGTATTATAAGGGGTTATGTAACGAGACCGTAATTGCCTTGTGTAATCTTTTTTTTTTTAAATAAAAATTTGGATTTCTTCTTATGATGATGTTTATGAATTTTCAAATGACCGGATAAATATTGTATGCATATTTTTGATGAATTTTAGAAAAAGGATATTTTAAAAATGGTTGTGTAAACCTTAAATAATTAAAAATGTGTAATGATTTTCGAAAAATGTTCTTCTACAATTATGTTCAGTACGAAATTTGGAGTCTAATAAGATCAACTTGATTTTTGATGAATAGTAAATTATGAATAGTGATTTTATGATTAGGATTAGTAATATGACCAAATGGATTAGTAATCTCACTTAAAGAAAGTTTTAAAATAATCTAGGCACCTTGATTAAGTAATGTGATTCAATAAAATAGTTAAATAACGGTTTCATTAATTATTATTCAAGTATTAGTTTTTTCGGGGTGAATAGTGTTTTTTAATTAAAAATTTAATTAAAAATAATTAGAAAATTATTTTTATAAAAATGACTTCATTTTTGAACTCAGAGCATCGATATTATGTTATGGTAATTTTTGGGGATTTTTCTGAAAAATGTGAATTTTCGATGAATAGTGTTTTTATTTAAAAATTAAATTAAAAATATTTAGAAAATTATTTTTATAAAATGGATTTCATTTTTGAAATCAGAGCATTGATATTTGGTTAAGGTGAAATTTTTGGGTTATTCTGAGAAGGTTGAATTTTTAGTGAATAGTAAAAATACAGTTTTAGGGTTTCGGTATGTTTAATGACATCATAATGGTGTCATGATGATGTCATGAGATCTTTTGAGGGTTGGCCGGCCAAGGGTGATGAATTATTGTTTTGGGGGCCCCATGTGGTTTAACTCCATGATAAATGCCAAGGGAGAGCACATGGGTTTGAGAAAAGCACATGTGAGGTGTCCCTTGGCCATTAATGTCTTGTCCCCTCACTTTCCCTATAAATACCAAGCCCTCCTCTCATCAATTAGACTCCCCACTCTTCCCCAACGAAGTTCTGGTCTCATTACCTCCCAAGGAGTCCTCCCAAGGTGCCCCCAAGCCCTCAAGTTCCCAACCTTTGAGGTTTAAGAGTTACATTTTAAGGTAAGGGATCCGACCTCTCTCTTTCTTTTCAAGTAATCTCTTTTATGTCATTTCTTTTATACTCCATGTTCTTATGTTGGAGGATGTTCTTTTATATTCATCCTACTGCCTATTTCATGTTCATATGATGAGATACCCCCCCTTGCTCTCATCAATTCGTTTTAAGAATGTTTAAGTGGCGCCGTTAGGCTGCCGAATTTTTAAGGGATTCTTTCACCTTCCTCGTTTTCAAGTTCTATTTTCATTCAAGTCTTTCATGTTCCTTTTTATTTTTTGGGGTATGATCTCTAAATTATCATACTGATCTTTTATGATCATATGATGAGAGACCCCATTTGATCGCTTCAATTCATTATTTTGAGGTTTTACGTGGCGCCGTTAGGCTGCCGAAATTTTAAGTGGTTCTTCACCCATCTCGTTTTGAAGTTCTACTTTCATGTCAATTATTTCAAGTTCATATTTGTTATATTGGGGTATGATCTCTATATATATCATACTGGAATCTTATGTTCTTATGATGAGAGACCCCATTTGATCGCTTCAATTCAGTATTTTGAGGTTTTACGTGGCGCCGTTAGGCTGCCGAAATTTTAAGTGGTTCTTCACCCTTCTCGTTTTGAAGTTCTACTTTCATGTCAATTCTTTCAAGTTCCATTTATTATGTTGGGGTATGATATCTATATCTATCATACTGATATTTTATGAGAGACCCTATTTGATCTCATCAATTCGTTTTTTTTTGTTGAAGTTTATGTGACACCGTTAGGCTGTCGGATTTTCATAAGAAAAATTGTATTTTTGTCTTCCTTTCATGCTCTTCATTTCATATGGTATATTTTCAAATTTCATTACCATGTTCTTAAATCCATGATATTCTTTCCCTCTACTGTTTTATGGATAATTTATGAGTGGGTGACCCATGTCCCCTCTCTTTTCAATGTTTTCTAAAACCCCGAAACTTAGCCGTTATGCTGCAGAATTTTCCCCTCAAAATGCCTCTCTCTTTTCTCAAAAATTATTTTATGTTATAAAGTGAATACTCAAAGCTCTTATTTCTACAAAGGTATTCACATATATATCAAAATGTTCCATTTTAAATTCTGGGTTTTACATACATGAGACCCGCTTTCCCTTTCCGTGGGTTTAAAGTGACGTAAAGATCATGTCTTTAAAGCAGTTTTTAAAACGTTATGATTATGAAATGAAACCCATTTATTTTATTCTATGTGGGTTATTTATGAAATGTTTGATGATGATATATGTGGCTCACATGATAATAAAGGCAAATTTAAGGGTGCGCCCTGATAGCGCTCCAATGCATTGGGTAATGATGTAACCACTAGAGATTACAATTTTCACGATACCTTGGTGAATAACCTTGGTAATTTTAAAATGACACCTTGGGGATGGACCTTGGTGATATGTTCATGATTGTCTATGTTAAATGATGTAGCCACATCTTCAAGTTATGAAAAAGTTTTATTTTTATTATGATATGCCTCATGATTTCATTTTCATGCCTTAAAGTTCTTTTCATGACTTTATTGATGTATCTCAAGTTCATATGTAAAATGTTTCACTTGTTTCCCTTGCTGGGCCTTCTGCTCACCCTTCCTTTTGATGTATGTCCCCAGGTTATGAGATGCAGTAATGAGCCTAGGGTGAACATGAGGAGAAGCCTTTCAAGTGTTTAAGAAGAATGTTTTTTGTTTTTGTTTTATGTTCCTTGTTTCCAAGACACTAAACCTTAAAGATCCTCAGTTCCGTGTAATGGAATGAAAAGTTATGTTATAAAGAGACGGGATGCTATAGTTGGTATCAAAGGATGGTTTAGTTATTTGTGGAAATTAGGATATGAAAACTCTAGGAGGAACCCTATAGAAAAGTTTAATATAGGAATTTTTTTTTGGTATTTTGGTGAGTATTGAGTAAGGGGTTGCCAAGCAAATACATCCCTGTCTGGATACGAGCAGGTAGAGGTGGCTCTGGCACAGATGTACATAGGGGTAAAACCCGAAAACACCGCTTTGAGCTAGACTCGAACGGGAACTGGTACACGACAACGGGCCTTGCTGCACTCTTGGTTACGACACTCCCGGGGGATATGCTTTGGTAAATTCATAAGCTTGGTATGAACCATTATTAAAGGAACAAAGATAAAATAAAATAAAGATTCACATAAGAATATATGATCATGGATAACCTAGATGGGAACCTAGGGGATCACAAGTTAGGGTATACTTTTCTTCTACAAGTTATCCTTATATGCTTTAAGTTCCTTTTCATGATTATTGGTTAAGTATTTAAGCCTCTAATTATACTTTATCTTCTTAGTTAATGGTGGGAAATGGAATAACGTGTCCCAACAACCAATGTGATAGGAAATGCGGCAATTTCCATATTAATATGTCAGAGATGAATAGGGGATTAAAAGATGATTATTATTTTGGAAGACGTTCACTATTTTGAGGACCATATATGTTCAAGGTAAATAGATTACTACGGTATTTTCATTGAGGAGTAAGGTTGATTTATATTTTGATTTATCAATGAATTTAAGTTGGACTTATAGTAATTTAGGTTACTTACGGGAATGATTAAACTATCTTGGGTAAAATATGTTTAGGTTAGCTATTTTTGTTATAAGATGTTAGGAGTGGTTGATGTTGTTTGGAGATGAACAATGAAGTTTATTTTGGAAGACTATGTTATCAAGTCCTTCTTGTATTTGGGTTTCAATCTTAGTTTGGTTTATTTCGAGGAATTTTAAGGACTGTTATTTATGGAATGGTCTATGATGAACTTTGGGTATTACCATGGAACATTGAAGATTTAAAATTAGTTTCCATTCCTATGGGATTCTTCCTTTTTGAAGAGTTGTTTAACCTTACCCTTTCTGTTTTGGGATAATGTTTAAAGATAGAAGAAATAGATAGTTAATCTTTTATGGATTATGTGATTCTCTAGAAGATGATTCTTGTGTTTTGATGAGACCAAGTAGTTTTGAATGCTCATCGTTTGGGGGAAAGGATTAGTTTTGGTAAAAACTTATTAAAGGGTGAAACTCTACATGAAGGTAGATATATTTTCTTATGTTTTTGTTCTATGTAGTAAATGAAATCCTCAAAATTATGAAAAGAAACGTAAAACAAAAATGTTGTTGGTTTACGTTTCCTACTAGGTAATCAAAGACCGTTTACACACATCATAAGTTTGGGATTTTCTCATGGTTAACTTTCTCCTAATCATGTTCTCTATCACTCTCTCTCAGAACTGACCCTTTGTTTTTTTTCCTCCATGTCCATGTTTTCCTACATGGAACCCGAGTGTGGGTTAACTCGGGTGGCCTTTGTACTTCCTTTTCTTTCTTTTAAAGTAATGGTGTTACTGACTCTTTTTCCGATGTGGGACTTTCAATGAAATTTCAAAACCCAATTTTAAAAAAATTGCGAGGACGCAATTTCTTAAGGGGGGAAGATTGTAACGACCCGAAATTTTGAATAAATCTTGTTTCCTAATTTCATGTGTTATTTTTTATACTCAAAAAAAAATATTTTATTTGATAAACATGATTATAAATAAAATGAGACCATTGGTTTTTGAGTGTTATATGACCATCGGTCAATATGACCACCGTGAACAAAATGTTTTTATTATTGTCTCTAAATTTAAGTAATCCTGGTTAATTATTATAGAAAGAAGATTTGATGGCCACACCTAGTAGCCTTGGGCCGATCGAAGCCCATCTAACAGAGATTGGGAAGGAGGTAGCACCATTGGGCTTTGCTCTGGACCAAATCCAAGCCGAACTTCATCATGTGAAGCTAGAACGGAATCGCCTTCGCGAGAAGTTCAAACTGATAGAAATTACTACTCGGGCAATGTTGACTGAGCCGCCCCAAAATTCTATCACCCTAGCACACCTTACTCTTAGGTCCTATGCTGGTATTATAAGGGGTTATGTAACGAGACCGTAATTGCCTTGTGTAATCTTTTTTTTTTTAAATAAAAATTTGGATTTCTTCTTATGATGATGTTTATGAATTTTCAAATGACCGGATAAATATTGTATGCATATTTTTGATGAATTTTAGAAAAAGGATATTTTAAAAATGGTTGTGTAAACCTTAAATAATTAAAAATGTGTAATGATTTTCGAAAAATGTTCTTCTACAATTATGTTCAGTACGAAATTTGGAGTCTAATAAGATCAACTTGATTTTTGATGAATAGTAAATTATGAATAGTGATTTTATGATTAGGATTAGTAATATGACCAAATGGATTAGTAATCTCACTTAAAGAAAGTTTTAAAATAATCTAGGCACCTTGATTAAGTAATGTGATTCAATAAAATAGTTAAATAACGGTTTCATTAATTATTATTCAAGTATTAGTTTTTTCGGGGTGAATAGTGTTTTTTAATTAAAAATTTAATTAAAAATAATTAGAAAATTATTTTTATAAAAATGACTTCATTTTTGAACTCAGAGCATCGATATTATGTTATGGTAATTTTTGGGGATTTTTCTGAAAAATGTGAATTTTCGATGAATAGTGTTTTTATTTAAAAATTAAATTAAAAATATTTAGAAAATTATTTTTATAAAATGGATTTCATTTTTGAAATCAGAGCATTGATATTTGGTTAAGGTGAAATTTTGGGGTTATTCTGAGAAGGTTGAATTTTTAGTGAATAGTAAAAATACAGTTTTAGGGTTTCGGTATGTTTAATGACATCATAATGGTGTCATGATGATGTCATGAGATCTTTTGAGGGTTGGCCGGCCAAGGGTGATGAATTATTGTTTTGGGGGCCCCATGTGGTTTAACTCCATGATAAATGCCAAGGGAGAGCACATGGGTTTGAGAAAAGCACATGTGAGGTGTCCCTTGGCCATTAATGTCTTGTCCCCTCACTTTCCCTATAAATACCAAGCCCTCCTCTCATCAATTAGACTCCCCACTCTTCCCCAACGAAGTTCTGGTCTCATTACCTCCCAAGGAGTCCTCCCAAGGTGCCCCCAAGCCCTCAAGTTCCCAACCTTTGAGGTTTAAGAGTTACATTTTAAGGTAAGGGATCCGACCTCTCTCTTTCTTTTCAAGTAATCTCTTTTATGTCATTTCTTTTATACTCCATGTTCTTATGTTGGAGGATGTTCTTTTATATTCATCCTACTGCCTATTTCATGTTCATATGATGAGATACCCCCCCTTGCTCTCATCAATTCGTTTTAAGAATGTTTAAGTGGCGCCGTTAGGCTGCCGAATTTTTAAGGGATTCTTTCACCTTCCTCGTTTTCAAGTTCTATTTTCATTCAAGTCTTTCATGTTCCTTTTTATTTTTTGGGGTATGATCTCTAAATTATCATACTGATCTTTTATGATCATATGATGAGAGACCCCATTTGATCGCTTCAATTCATTATTTTGAGGTTTTACGTGGCGCCGTTAGGCTGCCGAAATTTTAAGTGGTTCTTCACCCATCTCGTTTTGAAGTTCTACTTTCATGTCAATTATTTCAAGTTCATATTTGTTATATTGGGGTATGATCTCTATATATATCATACTGGAATCTTATGTTCTTATGATGAGAGACCCCATTTGATCGCTTCAATTCAGTATTTTGAGGTTTTACGTGGCGCCGTTAGGCTGCCGAAATTTTAAGTGGTTCTTCACCCTTCTCGTTTTGAAGTTCTACTTTCATGTCAATTCTTTCAAGTTCCATTTATTATGTTGGGGTATGATATCTATATCTATCATACTGATATTTTATGAGAGACCCTATTTGATCTCATCAATTCGTTTTTTTTTGTTGAAGTTTATGTGACACCGTTAGGCTGTCGGATTTTCATAAGAAAAATTGTATTTTTGTCTTCCTTTCATGCTCTTCATTTCATATGGTATATTTTCAAATTTCATTACCATGTTCTTAAATCCATGATATTCTTTCCCTCTACTGTTTTATGGATAATTTATGAGTGGGTGACCCATGTCCCCTCTCTTTTCAATGTTTTCTAAAACCCCGAAACTTAGCCGTTATGCTGCAGAATTTTCCCCTCAAAATGCCTCTCTCTTTTCTCAAAAATTATTTTATGTTATAAAGTGAATACTCAAAGCTCTTATTTCTACAAAGGTATTCACATATATATCAAAATGTTCCATTTTAAATTCTGGGTTTTACATACATGAGACCCGCTTTCCCTTTCCGTGGGTTTAAAGTGACGTAAAGATCATGTCTTTAAAGCAGTTTTTAAAACGTTATGATTATGAAATGAAACCCATTTATTTTATTCTATGTGGGTTATTTATGAAATGTTTGATGATGATATATGTGGCTCACATGATAATAAAGGCAAATTTAAGGGTGCGCCCTGATAGCGCTCCAATGCATTGGGTAATGATGTAACCACTAGAGATTACAATTTTCACGATACCTTGGTGAATAACCTTGGTAATTTTAAAATGACACCTTGGGGATGGACCTTGGTGATATGTTCATGATTGTCTATGTTAAATGATGTAGCCACATCTTCAAGTTATGAAAAAGTTTTATTTTTATTATGATATGCCTCATGATTTCATTTTCATGCCTTAAAGTTCTTTTCATGACTTTATTGATGTATCTCAAGTTCATATGTAAAATGTTTCACTTGTTTCCCTTGCTGGGCCTTCTGCTCACCCTTCCTTTTGATGTATGTCCCCAGGTTATGAGATGCAGTAATGAGCCTAGGGTGAACATGAGGATAAGCCTTTCAAGTGTTTAAGAAGAATGTTTTTTGTTTTTGTTTTATGTTCCTTGTTTCCAAGACACTAAACCTTAAAGATCCTCAGTTCCGTGTAATGGAATGAAAAGTTATGTTATAAAGAGACGGGATGCTATAAATATGCTTTAGTAGAACTGTGCTATTAGTGGATCATGTTTAAATAGGTAAAATGGTCCACAAGCTAGTCTAAAATGAATAACATATTTATGCCTATCACTTCTATAGAAACCCTATTTTTCCAAGAGGTATGGACCCTTTAAATTTCATTTTCATTATTTTTTTACACAATATGAGTTCCTTGTGTGACTATGTATAAAACAAGGGTGTTTGAAGCATGTTCTTATCCTATATCCCTGCTTTTTAAAATAAATGGATTTGAAGCATGGTTTGTAGAAACCATGCCACCTGGTCTACATGGTTTTTCCTAAATGTAAAAGATATATCAAATAAAAGGGAAAGTAATATAGTTTCCTTAACTGTGTTCCCCTATCCACATAACCATGTGAGGCCATGAGATTTTTTTATTAGAGGTAAATTGCACAATCGATATAAAATTTTCCTAACTGTATACGATGACCATATGAGAGGGGTATTGAGTCAAAGAGGGGTACACAGTTGGTGCACAGGTTGACCAACCATGGGAGAAAACCATGTGAATTTATTTTTAGAGGGTAAATGAAATTTTTCACTTAATTCCTTACATTTTTAACTCCATCATTCTTTCTTCATTATAGAAGTCATCCCACTACATATTCCTCCCATTGAAGCTCCCAATGTACTGAACATAGGTTCTATGATGTTTTCTTAGCTTGTTGTCTGATAAATGAATGATTCATCACATTGGATCTATCTCGGTAAGAGCTATAATTAATTACCTTCATTTCACAATTTATCTTTCTTTCCATTGTTCAATTTTGGTTTGAGATCAAATGTCGTATTTTATAGAAATATTTTTGTTCTTATAATTTCTTCCATTCTACTCAGAACATGAAGATGATACTTAATGATGAGTAATTTATGGTCCAATGGTAGGTTTTCAAGTTATTATTTCCCTAAATGTTTTGGTATCTTTATAACTTTTTTTGATGAGCCACACACTGGGAATTTTTGTACGTTTCCTGTGTTATACCATTTTATTTAATAGAACCATTTTATAATATGACCTTAGAGCATTGATAATCATTTATAATATTTATACCTCGATCATTTCCACCCTTTTAAGTGTGTTTAACTAATTTACCTCTTTTAATTATATTTTTAACTGACCAAACCACATCCTATATGGGATGGATTGATCATGAGTTGAATTGTCATCAATTTTTAAATTTAATGCTTAATTTAATTAATAAGAAGTTAGTGGGAAGGGCATGTCACGTGATTAATGGATATTGAATTAGATAATTGTGACGCCATTATAAAAATGTGTTAATTGTATATGGATATTTAAAAAGGTAATTCCTTATTATTATTTTTATTAGACCATGTATATTGGTTGGTGAATAATGGATAAGGGATTTGTTGAGAATTTAATTTAACATCCCCTTACTTTGGGTATCGATCATGGAATCCCACATCTTTTTATTATTATTATTTGGATGATGGGAATGACTTTCCACATTCCTTGAATCAGGTTATGGGAATCCCAACTCACCCCACATTCTCATGTGATGAAAATGAAGCATCACATTCATATGAAATTTAGGTATTGTACTCTTGTTAGAGCCTACAATTCATTAAAAAAGTCAAGGATGCCTGAATTACATCCTGGGTCCAGCTAGAACTTTGTAGCCATGTATATGACTACATATGACCTCATGTATCTAGAAAATATACATATATACATAATATATATTTATATTTGTATATATATATATATGATTACTTATATATGTGGTAATTGATTTGACTCATTATGGCCTATGTCGAAGTAGGTAGAGTCTTATAGGATTCGTACAGAAACTTGATGCAACTAGTATTTATTTATTCAGTGTTTTTTATTATTCCTTATACCTACACACTACTATGATATATACACTAGATGGATTATTTCTAGAAACTGTCGGTGGTGGCCTACTGAGTTTATCTCATTCCCTAACCAAACCGCCTTTTTTACCTGATTAGTCTTCAGGAATATGGTTTTGGATAAGGTAAATCATTTTACTATGAAATCTTGATTAATTTCTCTTATATCATAGGAGAATGTGAGAAGAAGACTGAGTGTATACTCATGATGCTATATAATATATCATTGGAATATTTTTTATTTTTTTCTAGAATGATTTATATGAATTTACTTAGTATCCCATGTATCTTTTATTGTATATTTTCCTGAAATGACATAATTTTATATATGACTCAACCTATGAATTATTTATTATTTTAGTTCCTTAGAAGTTTTTTGTTTCTACAGTGCTTATTTATGTTATTTTCATCTTCTGTGATGTTTGTTATATTATTCATATAATATTTGTAGTTTTTTATTATTACCATTATTACACTCTAGTATGATGGTATAGTATCCCCATCATTCATCCTAAGAACCTCACTACTAATCAGAAGCCTCTGGAATACTAGAATAGGCACTTGATGGCATGTGCCCTACTGTCTAAAGAATTGTTTCATGGATCCCGGGTTAGAACTTCACAATGTTGTATCATTTCATATTTTCCGTGTTTTTATATATTTTGGGTATCATAAATGATACTAGGATGTATTAGAATTTGGTAATGATCCATTTCATGGGAGTAGATAACCCACATATAAGGAAAACACAGATTACCAGGGATGGGTCATTGATATTATTGGAATGTAACTATTATAGTTGATTCAATTTCACTATTGTGTGATGCACAAGTTTTGTGAAATTATTAATATTGATATTATTACTATTATAGATTTTCATTTTTCCTTGGCCTGCTAAGGCAAGGATTTATCATCACATTCACTATATAGGCACTTGAGGATTCATATGCCATGTATTTTTCTATTCCATGTTTACTTACTGCATTAATTTTCTTGCTATATATATTTTGGTTCCTAGATTATTCTATGTTTGGTAATATGCTATCATTTTTTATAGAGATATGATAATTGAATTAATTAAATTTCCTAAATCAATATAAATGGTGTTTTCCCATATAATATATTATGAAATCCTAATAAACCAATTATACCATGTTGTGGGTTCTGGATATAATGGTTCCATGGAATGAAACAACACTAGTTGATTAGAATACTTCAACACCAATTCTAATTTATGAAGTATTTACTTCCATAAAATTGTAATTGTGATTCATTTAATCATATCATTTATTTGACATGTTACATCATGTTATCAAATGTAAATTCTAAGTTGTGGTTATATTTACTTCCAGTTGTATTTTATAAGGAGAATGAATTTTATTAATCGGAAATGATGAAGAATTTGAAAGGAACATTATATATATATATATATATAATTGTTTGAACTTAAATGGTTTTAAACATTGAAATGAAATGGTTACTGGTAAATGGGATTCCAATTGTAAAGTAAAGGGTGTTTTCCTCTATACCTTGAAATTGAAAACCCATATACCAGGACCATAATAATTTGATTTGAGACTTATACCCACACACAGACATAGTAGTGGTTAGTTGGTGGTGTCCTTTATGGTTATTTTATCCTTTTATGATCTTCAGTTACCACATATACCTTAATTTTGGACCATGAAGAGAGGCATGAACTTTTTCTAAAGGAAGGTTGTGTACCTGTCCTATTATCTATTAGTGATCATTTCAATTGATAAATTTTCTTGTGAGGATTGGATTTGGAATTTTAGAATCATGCCTCCATGATAGCCTCGAGTCATATTCCATGAAAGTAGTGATGACCAATCTTCAATGGTGGTGGGAAGCTACCAATGATACCTCTAATAGTTACACTAGACACACCACCTTCTATTCCATATTTGGGTATTGAAACCCAATATTGAGATTGTTTTCTTTATATGATGTAGTTTATAAATTAAGTTTCCTATCCTACCCCAACTATGGTAGAGTTTAGTTAGCAGTATCAGTAGTTGAGTCCTACCACTTATTATGTATAGTGGAACATAGGCTACAAAATCATTTCTAGAGTTCATTATTTCAATCTAAAAACACTTAGGGATGAATCGATATATGAGGGTCAAGATAAACTATTATTTGATATGTTATTATTCCAATAATTAGTGGGATGTCATTACCTAGGTAGAAAAATACTAAAATATGGTCTGGAGGGGCTTCTATATGGTTTAATATGATTACATGATTTCATATACATTGAGATATGACCGATCCATAGAGTTCATGAATCTGTAGTTGGGAGTTATGTCTATGATGGATTATTTTTCTCATTTTACTAAGCTACATAATTTTTTATTGACTATCTATTGATGATATTATGACTAATTGGATTTAATGATGGAATTTTATACACTATCTTATCACAGGTAACCAGTTTTTAGTTGATGATTATTTTCTATATAGTCAACCAGACCCTCATTACTAAGAGGAATTTTAGGGGAGCTGATGGTGTGAGCCAATATTTTTCAACACCCAGTCCGAGATACAGTTATTATAGAAGATGAAAGAATCACTTAGAGGTTTATCATAGGGTAATTAGTGGTTATGAAGCTCATAATGATACATTTTTTATATGCCATTAGTGAGGGAAGACTGGGCACAAAACCCCCAGTGTATGTGAGATCCAATGGAAGGTAGAGGCTATGGTAGGATAAGATATATCCCAGTATTCTTTAGGACATTACCATTAGTTCATAGTGAGAGAGGGTCTATATTAAATCCACATTCTTGAGAATGTAAAGTCGTATCCTTATAGGAAGGAAACTAGAAAACAACCAGCCACTCAGTGAAATGTGTAAATCATGGCATATGAAACCAGACTCGGAATTGACAATTCCAATAGAGTGGAAATTCTCAGGGTAGTTAGGTTGTGACTCAAGGCCACAATATAGGACAGCTACATATAGTACAACCTATGATGGAAGATAAGAGCGCCATACCTTATACTATTTGAATTACTATTTTAGTAACCTTCACATTAGTGTTTACTTTATTTGACACAGGTACACCAAAATATTTCATATATGAGGAAAATATAGAGAGTATGGACCTCATGATAGAGTAATTCTATGGCATGATGAAACTCAATACCTCATTGGATCTCTGATAAGAGAGTTTTTGGGGGATGTAAGGGTATTCCCCTTGAGATAGGTGGTTATTTGTTCATGTGGAATATTTTATTCCTTAACATGATTGGGTTTGATGTAATTCTTGGGATAGATTATTTAGTTTCCTATCAATCCCATTTTGACTGTTATCACGGGAGGGCTATGTCTAAATCAATAGAGTCCAGTAGAAATATTTATAATGGATAATGATAAGTACATGCATCTTGAGCTGGACCTAAGCATCAGGGTCCAGGAAGAGTGACAACTCATATCGCAAGATTTTTTTAGATGATTTTGGAATGAGACCTATTGATTTCCCTTATCTAGGGAGTCATTTAAGGGATGTTTTACTAGAATAATTTTATGACATACCTCCAGTGAGAGAGGTATAACTCAATGTTGAGATAGTTCTATGAGTGGATATAGTGTCCATTACTCCTCATAGGATTTAACCTATAGTTCTTATGGATTTTATGAAGTAGTTGGAAGACATGGAAGATAACAGATTTATCCAACCTAGTCAATCACTGTTGGGTTAACTGGTCCTTTTTTCCAATAAGAAGGATGGTACCCTAATAATTTTCATATATTACTGACTATTAAACCATCTTATAATCAAGAATTGATATCCATTTCCTTGAATAAAAAACCTATTTTTCCATCTATGAGGAGAGAGGGTGTTCTCAAATATTTATTTGAGGTTGGGATACAATCAGGTGTGTGTCATGCCTTTATTCATACCATGTAAAGGTTTTTGAAGTGATTATAGTCTTTATATTCACCTAGTAATGTAGTTTGGTCTCATTAATTAACCAACATATTTAATGGATATAATGAATCATTTTCATACTCGTATTTATATTCTTTCTTGGTAGAATTTTTAGATGAAATCTGTGTATATTATCAAACTCGACATGAAAATGGTCAACAACATGATATCATGATGATACACTAATTGAGCACTAGACTGGTTTAAATATCAACAAATTTTAATTTTTATCAATAATTCCCACTTCCTAGGTCACATCATCTTAGAGTCGGGATTATCAGAAGACCCTATGAAGGTGAGAGCTACAGTTTCCCAGGAGCAACCCAAGAACAAATTCTACATGTGGAGTTTCTTGGGGATAGTTGAGTATTACAGAAGATTCATATATGATTTATTATTCCTAGTATAACCACTTCTAAGATTGACTAATAAGGGTGTGAAATTCATGTGGATATATTACCATGAAATCACATTTTGGGAATTGAAAGGTAGGCTGACTTCATTGCATATTTTAATTCTTCTGGAGCTAGAAAGGAGATATAAAACCTACTATAACACATCATATGATGGTCTAGGATTAGTTTCTATGTATGATGAGTGGGTCATAGAATACTATTCTCATCAGTTAATGATTCATTGGCATAATTACCCGAGAAAAGATCTCAAGCTAGTAGATTTTGTTCATTCTTTATGATGTTGGAGGCTTTGTTTACTTAGGGATACTTTTTTGGTATTCACTGATCAAAAAAGACTAAATTATATCTTTAGAAGTGTTAATTGAATCACATATAGAGAATTTGGTGAATTAATTCATTCCTTAAACTTTGAGCTTCCCTATAAACCTGGTAAGGGAAATAATGTGGCTGAATCACTGATCTAAAAGACACAAACAAAATCCATTTAAGAAGACTATGATGAATAGAAATTGATGGAACTTCTTTATAAAATGCACATATAGTTTCATGAATGTACTGATTATCCTTTTCTTATATCCTATTATGTTACCTTTTCACTCAAGGATTGGGTATAGAGAAGATAGTTCTCAGATATAGATGGTTTTGTCTTATGCGAATGTATTTTAGGTGGGTACCCATCTCATGATTGATCAATCGATGAGGACGAAATCCTTCATATACATGGACATATCTGGGCCCACAAAATTTGAGGAATGGTCTAAAGCAAGTGGCCCATGTTTCTTAGTGGGTAGTGCACCTTGGTATCTCTAATATGTATCAAGATATGTGGTTCCAGTATCAGTGGCCTAATATGGGATAGAATATTTCTGGATTTATAAATAGGTTACCCACTTATTAGTAGGTGAAAGAGTAACATAAATGACTGGTGGTACTTTTATAGATCTTATCCATTACCAAGTTGAAATAGGGAGATATATCCATGGAATTTGTGAGAGGGTTTCCTAGATCTATTGGAGGTAATGATACAGTGTGTGTAGTTGTTCATCTATTGAAAAAAGTCGGCCCCTTATTTCATATTAGAGACAACTTTTTAGTATACGAGCTAGGGAGGTTATATATAAGGGAGTTTTTTCAAATTCATGGAGCTCTATGTTCTATCATTTTAGATAAGGACTCTCAATTCACATCTTGGTTCTGTAAGTAGTTGTAGAAGGCTTTGGGAACATAGGTGATTTTGAGCACAAATTTTTACCCTCATACTGATGGTAAGTCAGATAAGACAATACATGTATTGGAAGAAATTATCTATAAATGTGTACCTAATTTTGGAGGTTATTGGGATAATCACATCCCTCTTGTTTAATTTTCTTACAATAATAGATTTCATGTAATGTTTCAAATGGTTTCTTATGAGGACTTGTATAGTAGTTCATGTCATTCACCCCTATGCTTGTTATAGGTGAGGGAATTATACTAGGTCCTCATCTTATTCAGGATGATTTGGAGTAAGTTCAATTGTTCAGAAATTGTATGTATATTACTCAGTCTAGACAGAAATAATATGTTGATCGCCAATGATAACCTATAAGTTTGATGTTGGATATCTTTTTTTCTTGCGGGTATCAACCAGACATGGGTATATATAGATACTGAGGAAAGAAAAGTTATCACCACTCTTTTTTGGAACTTTTATGATCTTAGATAGAATCAGACCAATAGCCTATCGGTTGTTATTAATATAGAGGTACCATGCCATGAATGAAATATTCTAAGTTTCAAAATATCATTGTTATCAAGACTTATTGTCTAATACATTTGATCCTAATCATGTTGAATTAGATTCAAATGATTCCTTTCAAGAGTATCCCATAAACATCATTGTTCTAAGCATGAATTCTATCTGAGGCCATTTTTTCATGTTGGTCCAGGTAATATGGCAGCACAACCATGTACAAGATGATATTTGGGAGTGGGAGGAAAATGTATATGCTATGTGGTTGTAGTTATTACCATATAGCATTTTACCACCCTTATAAGGGAATATTATGGATGAGTTCCCTTAAGTGGGGGATACTATAGGAGCTCGATTTTCTAAGAGGTATGTAAAATTTAAATTTAATCTTAATCGATTGTTTTTACCTAATATGAGTTCCTAGAAAGGCTATGGAAGAAAACAATAGTGTATAGACCTTTTTTGGATCCTAGATCCCCTCTTTATGGAAGAAACTACTATGCCTAAAAGTTAGTATAAATAATACAACCCAATATAAAAAGGTTTCTCATAAAAATGTGGTGCATTTTAGAGAGAATATCCATGCCCATGGTTTTCCTCAATGATGCGCCCCAGGACGCATGCCCGTTTGAGGCCACATGCAATTTTTAAAAGAAGAAAATCACATGGTTAGAACAAAGTTTTCCTAACTGTGTTCCATGACCATGTGATAGTAGTATTGAGGTAGAGAGGGGCGTAGGATTTGAAACTGGTTTGATGAACCATGTGACCAAACCATGAAACCCTTTTTTATAGTGGAAATGGATTTCCCCCCTTAATTCCTTAAATATTTATACTCTCTCTTTATTTATTCATTATATTAAAAAGACCCCTCCATATTTATCTCATTTATTCTCATAGGATCCTAAACCATGGATGTGGAATATTTTCTTTGTCTAGTGTCTGATCGAAGCATCGCTAGTCTCATTGGATCTCTCTCGTTATGAGCCTAAATCTGTTACCTTCTTTTCTTGATTTATCTTTCTGAATTTTGTGATATTTTGGTGTGAGATAAAATTCTTTATTTTTAGGGCATTGATACATTATTCAAATTTATTCTATTCTATTTCAAACCTAAATTTGATACTATATGAGGATTCATACATGTGACTAAGGTAGGTGGTACATATATATTTTTCCTTAAATGTTTTGGATTTTTTATAGCTTTTTCTAATCCACCGCACATCATACATTTATGCATGATCATGGAGTTCATTTTCCTTGAATTTTAAATTACTAAGGTAGGTTCTGTTTGATTAGTTTACCTTCTTTGACATAAATGTTTGATTGACCAAGACACCTCCTAAGTTGTTTAGCATAATCATGGAGTTAATTTTCCTTGAATTTTAAATTAAATGGATTAATTTAATTAATCAGAAGTTAGTGGAAAGGGAACATCACATAATAAAGGAATATTGTATTATATAATTGAAATTACATTATTAAGATGGGTTAATTGTATATAAATATTTAAAAAGAGAAATTATTTATTATTATCATTATTAGACCATGGATATTGGTTGGTGAACAATAGATTTGGGATTTCTTGAACTTGGAGTTTCATGTTTCCATTTGTTGGGTGTTGAGCATTGTGTCTAACACTGTTATTTATTATTATATGAATAATGGTCATGATATTCCACATTTATTGCTTCAGGTATTATGTATGGTAACTCACCCCACAATATCAAGTGATGATCATGATGTTTTTAATTCATATGAGATTTAGGGATTTTACCCTTGTTGCATCCTATAGCTCATTATCCTATTAATGGAAGAATGAGTTACATACTGGGTAAAAATATCACATTATAACTTCGTATATTCTCACATATGTCCTCATGTGTCTAGTGCATATACATTTATATAAATTATATATTTATATATATATGGTTACTTATATATATGGTAGTTGATCAGACTCATTATAGCCTACACTAAAGCTGGTAGAGTCTACCTGTTGTCCTACAAGAACCTGAGCCGACCAATATTTATTTATTAATAATTATTTATTATTCCTTATACCTACACAATACTATGTAATATACACTAGATGGATAATTTCTAAACATCATTGGTGGTGAACTACTGAGTTTATCTCACACCCTACCTGAAACACCTTTGGTACTTGAGTAGACTTTATAACTACAAGTGTGGATGATGGAAAGATATATATTATGGTTGCATGATCTATTGAACTTATATCATGGGAGCAAGGGAGAAGAGGACCAAGCGTTTGCTCATGATTCTAGAGGACCAGTCTTTGGTATTTTTTGTATTTTTGTATGGCATGATGTATATGCTTATATTATATATCCCACATATCCCCTTTTTTTATATCAGTATACAATGACATCATTTTTTATGTGATTTAGCCCCTATATTATTTGTTATTTTAGTCTCTTAGAGGTTTTATCTTTCCTATATTCTTATTTATAGTACTTTATTCTACTTTGATGCCTATTATATCATGATTCAACTGTTGTTTGTTTACTATTATTATCATTGTGCCACTTTGATATGAGGGTATATTCTCCCCACCATACCACCTTAGACCCTTGCTGCTAGTCAGTAGTCTCTAGTGTACATGGAGGAACACTTGAGGCAATATAACCCAATGGCTCGGGGCACCATTTAGTTGATCCTTGATTGGGATGTCACAAATCACACCAAAATATATTATTTTTTATTAAAAATTTATGCCAATAATACACTCCATGTATGATGCATCAGGTGATATAAATAATAGTCCTTATGCTGGTTGATGAAATAAAATTCTTGTAGATGATGATAATTTTAAAGATGATGATTCTGGTGAGGATGTCTATGTTGTGAGTGATGATCATGAAGGTTGCGGTGTCGATGAGGAAGACATTGATCCCTTATTTTCCTAAATTTATATTTATGATACAATTGTGTGTATAATGTTTAATGACTAAAATTTATTCTATATTTGTGTTATAATTTTTTTATTATGTTATTAACTGATCAAATGAAAAATATAGAGTATTTATGCTATTTTAAATGCGTATTGTGACTGGTTGAATCCACGATATTATATTCAATTAGGAATAAAAATGTTAAAAAATGAGTGGAGTTATATTTGGTTTCTAGTGGGTGTGGTTAACTATTTAAATGGTTTCTAAAACCATGGATATCTTCACATTCTATAACCTTATACCAATTGTTATATTAAAATAATGGGTATTGGGATTCAATAATGAAAAATTTATTAATGATTCTACAAACTGAGGGTATAGCCTATACCAATATTTTTGAGACCATTTACAATATTTTGAACCATTTTTATAAGTAAAAATTATACTACTTTATTAAAAAAATGAGAATCTTTATATCATCTATAAACGGATCGTTGCAACTTTCAAACCATTGAAAATCCATTTTTCTACAACATAAACCTCAAGTTCAATCATAAACATTTCATAGACTATATTGAAACTATAGAATGAAGTTTTGACATCCATTCAATATATATTATAATAAAAAATAATTTGTTATGAGAATCAAAATTTGAATGGAATTTTATCATTTCAAATGGTGAAAATGACTCTTTATAGAAAATACCTTGAATTTATTTGAAGCCTTTTTCAACCATTCATGATTAATAGGTATTATATATTTCATAAATTTTAGTCTTCTTTTGGTAAAAAAACATTGACCCTATGTGTTTCACCCCTTTAGGTACATCCACAAAGTTCCAATCATTGTTATTGTACATGTAGTCCATTTTAGATTCCTTGTATTTTAACCATTTTGAAAATTTCAATACATAATAGCATCATGTTATGTATTAGTACCATCACCTATGAATACTAACTCACTATAATTTTATAAGATAAATCCATATCTCGCAATAAATTTACTAATCCTACTAAACCATAAATGTTATTTGTTGAATTTTTTTGGTTCTTCAACCACAAATTTTAATGGAATAGGCTCATCCTTTAACTAAGGAACAATTATCATTTTTTTCTCTTCAACATTTTTAAACATAAAAATCATGTCATTTTCTATTTGAGTTATGTTTTATTTCATAATAAAAAACTATGTGGTGTGATAAAAACTCTATGTTCATTAGGATTATTGAAATAATATCACTTTATTTCCTTTTGATAACCAAAAAATAATCATTTGTAAATTTCTGAGTAACTATTATCAAATAAAAGTCATCATTCATATTCTTTGCATCCCTAAGTCATTATTAAGGTCATAATCGGAAATTTCTAGGGAAATATATCATATGGAGATGTTATAAATACTTTATATAGAATACACTTTCAAAGAAATGCAAGAGATTCTAGGTAATAAACCAAGAATAAATAGGTTGTTCACACTAACTCATCATTGATCAAACCATTTATAAAAGGGTATAATTCCTTATTAATAGAACAAAAATTCATTTTTTTTCTTTAAGGAGTGAATTTTGAAACAATTCCACAACCCCTTCAGATGACCAATTAATTCTAGGATCAAGTTTTTAACTCCTAGATCTAATTAGAGGGTCCATATGATCATGGAAATGTTATTCTGTGATTTGTTTTTAATCTCATTGAACTTATAAAAGTATCATACCTTTATTTCCTTAGAATAAAATATCTATAATGAATAAATTAATCTGTAATGGTATAAATGTACCGAGAACCACCAATTTATTCAGTACTCATTATTCCATAGAAAACATTATGTATATGAACCAATTTTTAACTAGTTATTTCTCATTTTCCAATAGAAGGTAACTTGGTAATATTTCCTAATAAATAATTATCATAAATTTAAAATGAAGTATAACAAAATGGTTAAAAAAATAGATAATTATGATGACTTCGAATGTGTTTCTTGTTTATATATCCATGGAAACAATTACAAAGGTATGTGGGATTAAAATCAAAGATAAACTTGATATTAAAATTTTAAAAATATGATAATCAAAATTTGAAATGTTTAAACCAATTATTATATTCCCAATTCCATAAATAATCTCATTTGGATTTATAGAACTACTCTTTTCAATAATAGTAAATGGAAATCCATTCCTTTATCAATAGGATATAGAAATCTAATTTCTATTTATAGAAGGAACATATTAATTTATACAAAATTAAAGTATCAATACACTTGGTAAAGTTATAATAGATTTTTTGAATTCTAATTTAATAATTGTTTTTCCATTACTAATATGAAGATCTACATCACCCTTGGTCAACTCCCTCATGTCTTAGAGTTTTTTCTTATTATAAAAATTGTTCCATGCACAACATGTATCTAATAACAAATAATTAGAGTTAGAGAAGTTGAAAGTTATAAAATTCAAATTTTAATGCTCTGAGTTATCTCTCTAAGAAAATTTATCATACTTAGATAACAATATCTAATTGTTTTATAGGATAAACCTGTAATGGATCTCAATATTATTATCATGATATAATCCGTAACCTATAACTAGTACATATCTACAGGAGGGTATCATGTATTTTATCTTTTCATTAAGAAATTTTAAGGAAATTATCAGATTTAAAAATTATGAGCTCTAACGTTATATTTATTTAATGATCCAAGGCCCAGTTTTCATCAATAAATACACTTGTTAATCATATAAATATGTCATGAATATATTGGGTAAAAAACAAATTTTTAAATGATATTATATTTGATTCTTCTATAGTTGAGTGGATACACTTCATTATCCACATCCATTATATAGAGTTACTCAACACTATTCCCCTTTTTTCCTAACTATTTGGGTTCCCAGATAGTTTAACACAAACAAATTCCAAAAACAAGGCACCTAACCATTAGGTTCACCATATTACTTTCATTACATACAAAATATAATACATGGGTACCTAACCATTATGGTCACCCATACTGATTGGTCAAGGTCTTGACATGTTTTACTTAGGAAGGAATCCTAAAAAAAGTATTTTAAATGGTTTTATAAAAAATATCACATGTTTAACATACGTAGAATTCATATTAAACCTCTTGTATCGCATTAAATATTCAACATTTAATTTTTTATTACATTATATTTACATACTTTTAATATTTTAGTTTTGGAATCCTGATTGAATTTACCAAATTAATATATTCAAACCACATTATTGTACATCTATTTATATAACCACATGTTTGGGTTACTGACCCAAAAAATAAGCTAAGTATATTCATATAAATCTGAATGAAACTCATGAATAAGGTACATGAACTTTTCATGTAAATTAATAGAGTTTTATGACATTGAAAATATCTTCATGAGGAATCCCAACAAGATAGTTAGATTACCCCTATCCTTTTTAGAATAAGGAATGATCCTTTAATCCATGGCATAATGTAACCCCAAGTATCTCTCATTGGAGATTTGTTACTCAAGAGAGAATTCATATCATGATAATTGTTTCACCTAATATACAAAAAATATTTTCAATAACTATTATCATTTTCATAACCTCACACAAAATGATTTCATGGGAGATGAAAAAATAGTTCATATAATATCATATAAAACATACAATACAAGGCTCTATATCCTAACTAAAATATTTCATATAAATAAAGTATGGACATTATTTAATTTTCATGAAGAACATATAAAAAATAATATAAAGGAATAAACAATTTAAATAATAATTTAATTTAATATGAGAATCAATTTTGAATTCTTTATATTTAATTTTCAACTATCAAAATATATTTTTATAAATCCTAATAAAACATATCAATATAAAAAATTTATATGTTACCAAAATAAATAATTAAATATCAAATTTAATTTTCTTATGAAATTTCCCTTAATAATATGTTGACACACAAAATATTTATAAGTTATAAAAGTCCAACATAGGGAAGAACTGGCTATAGGAGAGTATTATGGGACAAGTGTGAGCACCACTATGCAGGGGAAATGGTGGTTGTGGCTCTATTGTGAGGTTTCATCACATGAATTAATCAATAACCCTAAAAAAATCATTGGTTAATGCAAAAGATACCTCATAAGATGAATTATCATGTGGGACTAAAGATAAATAGGAAATTTTAATCATAAAACATAGGCACTACATATGGGTCATTACATTATGTTGTCTCACAATGTAATGTCATGACTACTAATTGAATTATGTCGAACCTCATTATAATTTCAAGAAAGGGGAAAATTATACCCTATTTTTTCCAATGTGTGACATTGGATACATTATCTACTTAATGTATGTAATTTCACTACTCAAAATTATATTTACTATATTATATAATGTCGACTGGTAATCAATATTTCATTCACTTCTTAACATAATTTCAATTGAATAACCCATAATTTTGTTATCATACAATGAAATTCCTTCTATATGAAAACCTGGTATGATTCATAAAACATGATCTTCATAAATCTATTATGAAAAACATGTTTGTCAACCAAATATGATGGCTTTGATACCACTGATTGGATTTAGGTTATTATAATACGATATTTAAAGTAGAAGGAAACCCATATTCACCCGATATATCCATGATCAAATCAAAATGCATGATACACATAAAAAATAGTGTAACAAAATTATAGTAATAGTATCCCTTATCTCTATTTATAATGTATTACGAGTATCACTAAATTATTAATAAAACACTTCCTATATCTTTGGGATTACACCATTCAAGGATCTTATATCATATATTTAGAATACCCATACCCATAAAGGTTATCTAGAACGTTCATTGTGAAGTAATGAAAGACGATACATGAGAAGAGTGTTTTGGTAGGATCACATATGATTGGTCATAACCAACATGATGGATGATATTAATTTATATATCAATATACTACTTTATTCATAATTATAGATAAATACTCATATGTGACATATCAAGTTCTACTAGTATGATAATTCCTATTGAATAATTCATTTTACACTTTCAATTTAGGAACAATAGAAAAATTTTCCACCCAATTTGTTCCTAACATATGATTCTGATCTAGAGTTATGTGTTACTATCATTCATAAATCCTACACTACATTAATTGTAACATAGTCTTAGGATGCATTGTATTCACACCAGAATATGTTGGCAAGAACGTAACATCAGACTATTGGTAAAGGATATATTGGTTCAAAAAAGTGTAAATCTATATGAATCATATATAAATATTTTTAGTGAACATTGATAAATTTTTATAACTAATATCTTTTAGGTATGTTATGTTTCATGTTTTCAAGGTTTTATGGTTGAAATATTTAGTTAATAGAGTAGGTTAGAGAGGTTCATTATTATAAAAATTGTGTGAGCTAACAGTATATATCCAATAATGGTCTAGTATATCTTTCATGATTAGGTGTGTGGTTAGTGAAATAATGTGATATTAGCATGTGACTATGAATTTCAATCCATGAATGTTTGCATGGTTAGTCACATATATTTCCCAACATTTTTTATTAACTATTCTTGTTGTGGATTATTCTATTTATTTATCTTTTATTTTTTGTTCATATAAAACTCATATTTCCAATAATTTTTTTTCTAATTCTATAATAATTTTATATAAAATATTTCAATCTCATGTCATCTATATAATGAATTGTAAGTTTTGATCATGGATTGGACATTAGATTTAATGTATGTCCATGATATTGAATCTTTATCTCTTATTAACTCTTGAAATCTCTTGAAACTGAACATGGATATATTGTATTTATTAACATAATTATTTATATTGATAATTTTCATTCTCATGGACTTTTATTTTATTGATTAAATCTTATAATGTGATATTTTGACATTAGAAATTAGGATTTTCTTAAATCATAATTTCTAAGTATTTAGTTCTGATATTTTTCTTAAGATCTTTAAATTTCATATGATTTATAGATTTATTTTTATGGATTTTCTTTAGGATTCAGGATTTTTTTGAAATCATGATTTTATATAAAAATAATTTTTCTTTTGGAAAAGTTAGATAATTAAAAAAAATTGGTTTTTTAATACCATGGATGTTTTTTAATTGAAAAGATATTTTTTTGTTAATTTTGTGACATAGAAAAGGATAGTTTATTTTACTTTTTTTCAATGGATATTATTTTTATGAAAACATATATTTCATTAAGTGGTAAATGGATTAATTTAAAATATCTTAGAGAAATGGTTGATTATGGACATTTTCTTTAATATGTGTTTATTTAGAATCTCACATGGATTGGTTGAGCATGTAAAATTTGTTCTAGTTAAACCTTATTTTTAGGACCACTATGTTTGAGTCTTGGTGAAGTATAATATTAAATAGTGTTTTATTTCAATCATAACATAGAATAAATCACCATAAAATGTAACACCCCTATGTATTCCATGATAATAATAATGTTTTGGGGTTTTATTAATGTTTTATGACTTAGTTTACATATAGTACTAGGGAAAATACTAGTCAATGTTAGATAGTGATTTAAAATTCATAACGAATTGTTATCTAGAAATTTATATGTTATATTATACTCGGGTTTGGGTTGAAACTTTATTTTTTTACATGGATGAAAAGAAAACAAAGGGAAACACCTTAGGGAAAATAGAAGGAAAGAAGAGGAAATGGGAAAGGTTTAAAAATTTCCTAAAGTTTGTTTGTGTATGTCCCTTTATAGTACCTTTGGTGTGCAAGAAAACTATGATAAACCCTGTACGGCCGACTAGAACACACAACCTATGAAAGATTACTTCTCCACTCAAGGTCCCATATTTTTCTATATATAAGCCCATAGTATCTTTAGTTCTACATAAGGATTTCCTAAAAGGACATCTGACACTCTAATCGCCATAGTGCTTCACCTAAAACCTATGTTACCCTCTAGGTAGTTCTCTAAGACCTAAAAAAGATAAAATTAAAGGGGAATTGTGAAACTAAACACCTATTATGTTTTAAAATAAAATAAACATGTATGAGGAATTCTCCCAACCCATAATTAATAAAGACTTGCGTGAGGTCCCCTTCCTCAAACAAGGACCTATGTGAATTACATATGGGAATACCTTTGGTGACCTATGAAGGCTTGAGAAAATCCTTCTTCAGGTGTAATCATCTGGGTTGTTCATCACCCAAAGTGCCATCATTTCACCCATACCTACCTCTATGAAACACCCCTTGCACGAGACCCTTGATTATCTATACCCCCATCCTTCATGATCTATTCATCAAGCCTTTTTCAACGGCATCCATAGAAGGACTTGTCCTCTTTGGTCTCCCTTTTCAGAGAGTGATAAAAGAAAAAACACCACCAAATCCTTGTAATTTAATAAACCATGGGAAAAGACACACTAGAGTGTCTCCCATTTGGATTTGTATGTCTACGGGTCAAAGGTTTCATGAACTCAACCTATCAGATGCTTAGGATCCTTGGGGAACATATAGATTTGTATATATATGGTCATGAGGAACCCTAGCCAGGGATAGTGTTAGGGAGTTCCCAATCTGGAGGATTATGGCATGGACCATGTCCTTTTCATCTCTTCTCTAAGACTAGGATCCTCTAGTTTCTAGTGGGGAGGGTGAGGATTATGCTTGCTGTTCCATTCAACATTGAATCAGGTCGTCATCATGACAAAACCAATTTTAGGGCATCCATCCCCGAGTAATCCTCTAGCCTTACATGTAGGAGGTTGCAGTATTTCTCCTATCTACTACCATATAATTCACCTTCATTACTTTCCAGGATGAATTTAAGTGAGGGAAGTTTCATATCCCTGACCTCATCCACTGTCATCCTCCTCCACTTCCACCATCTACAACACCTTAAAATTCTAAAATAATAACATTATATTCGATATCGTGTATGACACTCCACACCAAGTGCCTAAGGGGATATAATATTCAAATAAGTTATAATAATTTTACTAGTAAGAAATGATTCTATATATTTCAATGCATGATCACTGAGCTAGCATGCGTTACATGCAAGAGATACCTTTTTTGATGGCTTGTGTTACATGCAATATCGAGTTTTACTGAACAATAATATATTATTAAAATATTATTATTTAATATAGTATGATATATCCTAGAAATTATTTTGTTATGAATAGTATTAACTAACAGATAAAAATCTTTTGTTTATGTAAATATTCAATGAAATCATTGGTTACCAATTAATGTGAAACAAAAATAAGAACCAATTAGATATAAAAAAAACTATTATTATATTTATATTTCCAAAGGAGTTTTGACTTAATAAAAATAATTAATAATAGTTAGTTAATTATTTAATGAAATATATATGTTATATATTCAATAAAATATGTTTTATATTCATCCATTAGGTTTAATAGGCATAATATTAGAACAAACTCTATTTTACACATAAAACCCAATATTTTTTTAAAGGCAATTTTAATACCATTTAATGAAGAAACAATTTTAAATATAAAATTTTAAACATTAATTGATTGAATATGTCAAAAATAAACTTAATATTTTAAATAGAAACATAAAAATTAGGTTAGGGTGAATTTTAGATATTTTTTGGAAACATTTCAATTTTTAACGAATAGTTAAAAATACTAAATTCTAGTTCAAAATTGTTTTTTATTATAACTAATTTATAAGGTTATATTATAATTTTATTTGGTTTTAAAGTTTAATTAGATCATATTTTTATCAATTAATACAATTTATTTCATTGTTATTAATTTATCTTAGATATTTATTATAAAAACATATCAATCTTTCAGACATTTTTACATTTAAAACCTGCATTGTCCTCCTGCTTGTAGGATTAAATTTAAATAAAATTCTCCCAATAATATGATTGTAGTTTCTAAAAATATATTCCCTATTTGGAATCATAAAAATTTATAATTTATAATAATACTAAATTTTTTTTGAACAAAAAGATTAGTGATTTTTTTTAAAATTAATTACAATTATTAAGGAAAAATTAATATAAATAAAGGACTAAACCTTTAACATAAGGGCCCAAACGACCTATATACTTGAAAAGACCCATTTTATGGCCATAATTAATCCATTAAACTTAAATTAATGAGTTTAGTTGGGTTTGGGTGACTTTTGTTAGGTAAAAATGTGGGTACAACTAACTTGCTTCCAAAATACCAAGTCCTTTTCATCTAGTATAAAAGGCCACCACATCTCCCCATTCCTCACACCTATCACAAAACCTAGGTTTGGACAATATATTCCCAATTAAATTCATAAAATCCATCCATTATACCTTTATGCCTCCCATTTGGTAGAAATTATTCCATGAAATCCCTTTGGAATAAACCAAAAGGAGTTACCCGATTTTTAAGGCAACACTTTCCAACAATCTCTATTCTTTCATTTAATTTTAATCCACCTCAAATATTCTTCTTCCAAGATCATATAATAACACCAATATCATAAATATACATATATGTTTTTATATTATAAGTTATACCTACAATTACACACACTTCCATCTAATGAGCAATGAACATACTATTTCTATGTACGACGAACTATTGCCTCAGGAAATGGTGATTGTTCATTTTTCAATTAGAACCTATCATGGTGGCTATTATGATGGAAAATATGTTTATATATTATATATATGATATTTATTATGTATTTATACTTCTATAACACTTTTATAACATATTCCTTTAATAATTTCCCTTCTGTGTTTAAATGATAACATCGTTTGAGGAAGTGTTGACTACCACCACATCAAAGCGATGTGATTCATTCATAAGATAGATGGAATACATAAAATATAATTATAATTAAAAATATGAGACATAAAAAAATCTATATTATATTCATGAAATAATTACATTTATTTAAATATATATATTTATATATATCATTTTCTTTATTACCCTTTCACACACTTACAAAGTGATAATGCTATTCATAAATGTGTGGACTACCACCTCCTCGACATGATGTGATTACTTTTCCATCATAAGAATTATATATATAATTATATATGATTAAATAATAAGGTATTTATGATATAATGATAATTCTGGAATTATATGGTGTTACTTATCTTCTTTCCATAACAATCATTGAAAAATAAGAACGTTACTCTTGTGTACGTACGACTTACTGTCTCCATGATTGTAACGTCGATTAATTTTCCATAACCATATGTAATTATTATTTTTATAATTATAATTCATGTATAAATATGATAATTATTTAATTATTATTATTTTTTATATGTTATATAATGACCCATTTGACCATATTTGACCTACCAATGTTCTTTTCGACACATAAACCAAATTTTGTCTAAACACCCGATGTAAACAGAATTGTTTTAGTAGTGTTATAAAATATAGTAAAAAGTGAAATAAAATTAATTATAAAAAATAAAAAGGTTATCCAAAAAGTAAACAATTAATATAATATTATTATACAAGAATTTAAAGGATGCTCACCAGAAAAGAAACACAAGTTAAGGGATTTCATCTCAATTTACATTCTATTGAGACTTATTTGTTGTTATGCACCTAGTTTGTTTTATATGCTGTATATACTTCACTTTTACAAGATATATCATGAATATACTTACTATAATGATATTATAAATTTAATTTAATTTTCTTTCATCATGAGGATTATGATTTTAAATGCTTCAAATTGGTATGAGAAACTTTTGAATGTTTAAAGATTATTTTCCTCAATAATGATTTCACTAACCATTCATTTACACTTGAGGAAACTATATGACCATTGTTTAATAAATAAATTAAATTTTCTCTCCTATTTTTAGTCATGACTTTTCTCAAGTATTGATGCCATTTTTACACTCTTCGGTACTCATGGTGTTTTAGAAAATGTTTTTATGAAAAGCTTGACTTTATTCCTCTCTTTAGTCAGAGAGCCTATTTTATTATAAAAATCATGTTTCATTAAAGTGTTTTATTTGTTTTTAAATAATTTTGAAAATAAATTTTTACCCCTTTTTTATTTCAACAATGTTTTAAATATAATATTCTTGTCTCTTTCAAAAAAAAAATAAGTTTTCTTAAAATTTTACCATACCAAAAGAATGTTATTTTTACCTTGTATGATATGTACAAATTTACCCGCCATCATTCATTCAAAGATTAATTTTAATGTTTAAAAGGATAGTTTTTAAAGAAATTTTTTAAATTGATTTTAAAATAAAATGTTTTTCAAATGGGTTTTCAAAACAAAAGGATATTTTCTACAAGAATGTTTTTAAAATATATTTTTATAATATTCCCATTCATCAACGACAAAAACCCTTTATTTTACTTCACTTGGGGTATGTTGTATTGATACCATCCATATACTTCCTCTAGATGGTTTTTGATTTTTTGGTTAGTTATAGTTTTTATATTCACATCCTTGATTCATTTTTTAAATACACTTGAAATATTCAATCTCCTTAATCATTGAATTTCCCTTAAATATCCACATCATTTATCATGGATATTACAATTGTCTAAACATGAAACATTTTATATATGATGTCTACTTTGATAGTTATTTTATTATTTGGGTAAATATTGACAACTATATAATCTTTATTTTATACGGTTACTTGATAAGGCATATTATTATTTTCATTTATTTAATATGAGGAATTTTTTGGACTAGTAAGACATGGGTGTGGCCCAGTTATAGATACCCCCTCAATGAATTAGTAGTCTCAAGGGATGGGTCATTTGGCTAGACACATTTGATGGGTTTTTACCTAATATGTTGTGAAGAATCTTGTTAATGGTATTAAAGATAAAGGTACCATGTACCTAGGACACATGGCATCTAATAATCAAGAATTTATCTCATTTAGTTCCAGTTATTATTTATCTTTTAGATTTTGAGTGGACATATCTATGGATACATTTAATTTTAGTTTATTGATTAAATGGAATGGAAATCAGTTTCTTAACTTTCCATATTTTTTTTCCTTATATAGTTATTTGAATGTAATGCATTTCCAGTTATTACCTTTCCATGTTTTTATGCACTTCCTTCTTAGTTTTTAGACTACATGGTACGTGTGTTCAGTTATTTACCATTCCATAATTATTACTATAATTGATTCATTATTACTTAGGCTATATTTTTCTCTTACTGAGAATTTTATCTAACCCTTATTGTGTTTCATTCTTTATGAATCCAAGAAGATTACTATGAAACATATGAAAGGATTTACTAGATGTATTATAGTTAACCTTGAAATTATTTATTTTTTAGAAGAAAAAAATTATGTTTCAATTAGTGTATTCATTTGTAATATAATAATCATTTATGTATCTAGTTTTCTAATACCAGTAAACTCTTTGGTCCTTCGATATTTTATTCCTTGTAATAATGCCCATTTAATTGATAGTAGAAACAAACTTCAGGTATCTTGGGTTGGGTCACTATAGTTGGTATTAGAGGAATTTTAGTAGCAACATTGGGAACTATATTTAGAAAAATATAGGTTAGATAACACAACCCTAAGGCAGAATTTGAGGATGAGTATAAAATAACATCCTATAATTTTAGTAAGGTAGATATTTTGTGGGCGTTCCTAGAAATACATCCCTATCTGGATACTAAAATTAGATGTGGTTATGGAATAGATGTACCTAGGAGTTATAACTCTGTAATGGTGTTCTATGCCTATCTTGGGGTACCATGGTACAGGAAAATAGGCCTTACTGTGCACCTAGTTTGACACTCCGGGGGGATTTTCTTAGGATAACCCACATTTTATTTACAAAACATTATGAAGAATTTGAATAGATAATGAAAATGAATATCCTAGGTTAAACCTATGGTGTTTTGGATTAAAAAATAATGTGTCATGGTTTATATATCTTATAGATAATTATATACTTTTCTCACTATGACTATTATTGCTCACACAATTCATTTTGGTTTTAGTCAATGGATTGAACCATAAGGATTCATGTTAAAATCAAACATGAAGGAAAATTTGGTGAAAAAGAGAAACCATATGATGTGTCAATAAGATTTAAGGATATAATGTTTATTCCAATTCAGTTTTACTAAAATATGATTAACAATATATACCTTTACCAACTCCCAAACACACCAAATAAGATAATTATAGAGGTTTATAAGAGCTTGAGTGGTTGAGACTATAAAGAAAATAAGGATCCACTTCCAATATGTGAGAAGTGTGAATGGAGACACCCATCATAATGTCTCAATATAACAAGGAAAGTATTCATGTGTGTGAAAGAAGAACATAAATAAAAGGAGTTTGGAGTAAAAATAAAGATTTTTATGGAAGGAAATGAAGCTCATCCTAAGAAATCCTATATAGTTATTTATCATAAGTTTTGAGAACTTGTACATCACCCAAGTTAATGACCTATTATACAACATAAAAACAAGAACAAGGAAGGATCTATGTGAAAATAAGTGGATGAAGTATTTATGTATTAGGGTTGTATTTAAAACCATTGTTAATTGGTTATTTTAAGGATGTACATCATATTTATTTTAGAAATTATATTAATTTGGTTTTAGAAAAAGACAACCTATAATATGGGTGACAACCAATAAAAACTATAAAGGACATGGGTCTTGAACCCATGATCGAAGGATGATAAGGGTTTCATGCCAACCATTAACTTATGCAACATAGTGGTTAATTTTTCATTATTTTTAGTTAAACAATTTGATGAATAAATTTTAATGATTAACCATTAGTATGAATTTTTAGGATTAGAGATTAATATATAATCCATATTGGTTTTGGAAGATAGTTAAAGACAAATTTTTAGACTTGTATCTCTTTTATAGGCCTTACAATCCTTTATAATTTTCTTGTAGTGATTCAGGCATAAATAAAGTCATTATTGGTAATTAATTTCTCAAAGTAAAGGAATGAATTAGATTTTTATCGAAGCAAAAGAAAAGATAGGATTGATCATTTCAAATATAAACCTATCATTTAAGCATATTTTCTTATATTCTTTAATAGTATAAGAATTCATCAGCATTAGGAAAAGTTTCTTCAAACAAAAATGTTTTCTTAATACCATAATTTTTGTTGAACTGATGTCTTCCAAATCATCACAAATTTATATATTTGAGTCCCTAAACTTTATATTTATCATTAAATTGTTTCTTACTCATTTCCCCATTCACTCCCTATAAATATTTACTCCTTCCCCAAAGTATGTATCTCTACTTTCTACTGATGTTCTCCTACTCAGATACCTAGTTATATGTTAGTCCATGTGAACTTTACACTTCCCATTCTGTCTTTTATTGAGGATATTTTATGAACCCTTATCATGATGTGTGATTTAACCATAGTAAATATCAAAAAATATATCACGAATATTGATTTTAAATTGTGAGTACACAATTTAATTATGGTGTGGATAATGTAACACCCCAAAATTCTAATGTAAGAACCTTGTATTTGATAGTATGTATGACACACGACACCAAGCACATAAGGGAATATAATATCCAGATACTGTATAATATATTTACTATTTAAAATATATTATCAATATTTCAATGCATGAAACATTGAGTTATCATGCATTACATGAAAGAGAAACCTTCTTTGATGGCGTGCGTTATATAAAAGACCGAGTTTTATTGAAAAATAATATATTATTAATAATATATTAATTAATATAATATGATATATCCTAGATGTTATGTTAGTGGTTATTAATATTATTAAATAAATTATGAAAATTTATGGTTTATGTAAATATAAAATTAATTCATTTGTTACCAATTAATTAGAAATGAAAATAAGAACCAATTCGATATCAAAAGAAATATTTTTATATTTATACATCAAAAGGAGTTTTGTCTTAATAAAAATAATGAAATAAAATTAGTTAATTATGTTAAATAAATATATATTTTATTTATTCAATTAATTTTTTTATATTCATCCATTAGGTTTGATACGAATAAGATAATAAAAAACTCTATTTTACACATAAAACCCTATATTTTTATAAAGTAAATTATACCACCTTTTAATGGTGACCCCATTTAAAATATTAATTTTGGAAATTTAATTAGTTTAATATGTCAAAATAAACTTTATATTTGAAATATAAACATAATAATTAGTTTATGGTGAATTTTTGATATTTTTTTGAAGCATTTTATTTTTTAATGAATAGATAAAAATACTGAATTTCAGTTCAAAACTGATTTTTTTATTATAATATATTTATAAGGTTAAATTATAATTATGATTTGTTTTAAAATTTAATTACATCATATTTTTATTAATTAATACAATTTATTTCATTGTAATCAATTTCACTTTGAAATTCCTTATAAAAACATAGCATACTTTCACAAATTTTATATTTAAAAACTCACATTATCGTCCAGCTTGCAAAATTAAATTTTAATCATCTTAAGCCACTTCTATGATTATAATTTTAAAAAATTTATTCCATATTTTAAATAATCATAATTTATATTTTTTAATAATACCATATTTGTTTGACCAAAATTATTAGTGAAAGTGATTAAAAATAATTACAATTATTAAGGGAAAATTAAGCTTAATAAAGGGTTGAACCTTTATCTTAGGGGCCCAAATGACCTATCCACTTATAAAAAACCCAATTTATGGAAATAAATAGTCCATTAACCTTAAATTATTTACATTGGTTTGTTTTTTATGAATTGTATTAGGTAAATACGTGGGTACACATAACTTTGTTTTAAAATTCCATGTGAGTCATTTTTTCCACTATAAGAGGCCACCACTTCTCCCCATTACTCACACCTCTCAAACCACTTAGGTTAAGAAAATATCTATATAATTCAACTCAAAAAATCCATAAAATATACCTTTATTCCTCCATTTTGGATGGAATCCTTCCAAGGAATCCATTTTGTATAAACCAAAAGGAGTTACCTGATTTTTAAGTTAACACTTTCCAATGATCTATTTCCCTTAATTTACTTTTCCACAACCTCAAAATTTCTTCTTCCATTTTTATATAATAAAAATAGTATCCTAAATTTAATGATATGTTTTTATATTATGTTTTTGACCTATACATACAAGCACTTCCATCTAATGGGTAAATAACATACTATTTCTATGTTGGACAAACAACTATCTCACTAAACAGTGATTGTTCATTTTTTCTTTACCACCTCTCATAGTTCCCATTAGGATGGAAACTATTTTTATATATAATATATATAATATTTATTATGTATTTATACTTATTTAATCATTTTATAACACATACCGTTAAAAATTTCTATTTTTTAATAAGACAGCATTGTTTGAGGAAGTGTGGACTACCGCCCCCTCAGAGTGATGTGATTTGTTTACACGATACATAGAATGTATAAAAGATGATTGCAATTAAAAATACGAGACATAAAAAACATCTATATTATATTAATGAAATAATTAGATTTATGGATATATATATATATATATAATTTTCTTTATTACCCTTTCATACGCTTAAAAAGTGATAACGTTATTCGTCGATGTGTGGACTACCACCTCCTCGACATGATGTGATTACCTTTTTATCCCTATAATTATATATATTAATGTATATGATTAAATAATATTTTATTTATGATATAATTATCATTCTAAAATGATATGGTGCAACTTACCTTCTTTCCATAATGATCATTTAAAAATAAGAGCGTTACTCATGCGTACGTACAACATACCATATCCATGATTTTAACATTGATTAATTTTTCATAACCATATGTAATGATTATTTTTAAAAGTATAATTTATTATAAATATGATTATTATGTATTTATAATTATTGTTTAGATGTTATATAATGACCCCTTTGACCATAGTTGACATACCTGAGTTATTTTTGACACATAAACCGAATTTGGTCTAAACAACCAACGTAAACAGAATTTTTAGGTAGTAGTATACAATATATTAAAAAGTGAAACAAAATTAATGATAAAAATGAAAATTTTCTCAATAAAGTAAATAATTAACATTATTTTATTATACCAAAATTTAAAGGATGTTCACTAGAAAAAATGCAAGGTAAGGGATTTCATCTCGATTTACATTACATTAAGACTTATTTGTTGTTATGCACATAGTTTATTTTATATGGTGTATATACCTACCTTTTACATGATATATCATGGTTATAATTACTCTCATTAAATTATAACTTTCATTTAATTTCATTATTTTATAAGGATTATGATTTAAAATGTTTTAAAATGGAAAGGGACACATTGGAATGTTAGAATATTATTTTCCTCATGAATAATTTTACTAATAATTCATTTAAATTCAAGGAAATTATATGAAAATTGTTCAATAAAACCATTAATATTTCTATCCTATGGTTATTTGTGAGATTTTTCAATTATTAGTACCATTTTCCCACTCTGGTATTTAAGGAGTTTTAGAAAATGCTTTTAAGAAAACCCGAATTTCTTCCTATCTTTACTCAGAGAACTTATTTTATTCTAAAAATAATGTTTTATTAAAATGTTTTAAAAAATGTTTTTAAAATTATATGGTAAATAAATTTTTACCCCTTTTTATATTTTAGAATTTTTTAATCGAATCTTCTTATCACTTTCCAAACAAGGAATTTTTATTACTTTTTTAACCATGAAAAAGGAATGTTCTTTTTACCTTGTATGAAATGTGTGGATTTATCCAACATAATTCCTTAAAAGATTCCTTTTCATGTTTAAAAGGTTAGTTTTTGAAAAAAATGCATTTAAAATTTGTTTTCAATGAATTTTTTTAAAAGGTTTATCAAAAAAATGATATTTTCCTCTAGAATGTTTTTAAATATCTTTTTCTAATATATAATTTATCAATGAAAAAAACTTTTATTTTACTCCACTTATGGTATGTGATATTGATACCATCCTTATCCTTCCTCTGGATGGTTTTTGTATTTTTGGTCAAGAATAGTATTTATATTCACATCCTCGATTCATTTTTTAAATCCCCTTAAAATATTAAATCACCTATGATCATTGAATCTCCCCTAAAAATTCATATCGTTTATCATGAATATTGTTATTTCCTAAACCATATACCATTTTTACATACAATTTATACTTTTAAAGTTATTTTATCATTTTGGGAAATATTGATAATTATATATTCTTTAATTGATATAGTTATTTGATCAGACATATTTTTTTTATTATTCAATATGAGGAATGTTTTGGACTTGTACGACCTAGGTGAGGCTCAGTTATAGATAGCCCCTCTATGCATCAGTAGTCTCATGGGGAACATCATTTACATAGATACCTTAAATGGAGTTTTACCTGATATATTGTAAACCATCTTATGAAATGTATTGATGGTAAAGGAACCATATACCTAGTAAACACAGTTTCCAATAATTAGGAATTTACCTCATTTAGTTTCAGTTATTATTCATCCATGAGATTTTGAGTTGACATATATATCAATATATTTTATTTAATTTCATTGATTAAATGGAATGTGTTTTAGTTTCATACCTTTCCATATTTATTTTTTCTTATCTAGTTATTTGAATGGAATGTGTTTATAGTTATTATGTTACCATAACATTTTTGCACTTCTTTCTCAGTTTTTTGATTACATGGTATGTTTTTTCAGTTATTTACCATTCCATAATTATTACTCTCATTTATTCGTTATTATTTTTGATATATTTTCCCCTTACAGATTATTTGAGCTCACCCTTATTATGTTTTTTCCTATAAATCTAAGAAGATTACTATGAAATATATATATGTATTTACTATATAGATTAGAGTTAACCTCGATGTTATTTATTTATTTATTTAGATTTTTTTTGTAATTAGTGAATTCATTTATAGTACAAGAATCATTTATGTATATGTTTTTCCAAGACTACTAAAATATTCAGTCCCTTGGGATTCCATTCCTTGAAATCATGATAATGTAATTAATAGAATAAACTGACTCCAAGCTATCTGGGGTCGGGTTGCTACACCAAAAAAGGAGGAAAAGTGTTTGGTCTATCGAATCTTTCACTTCCTCTTTTTTCTCACATCGATCATGACTCACATGGGATTATAGGTTAATTATGATCATGGAATTTAATCCACTTGAATGATTGAAATATGAGAACTCTGATTCCTGCTAACTAAGATATGTAGGAAGCCCACTTAGGGCCCAAGTTTTATGGGAATCCTCCTTATGAATAACCTCCAATCATAATTCCCCTAATTCGGGCATCCTACTCATGAGTAAACCCCGAGTTAATGCCCCAAATCACCCTGAGTTAAAATTTTCATCATGGTACCTTTAAAAAGGAATCCTCTTCAATAATAATCCCCAACTTAATCATATCAAAGAACCATACTCCCCTACGATACATACCCTTGATGGACTCCATAGGCTTTGGTCCTCATGATCGAACTATGTGGTCTTTGATTCCCATCCAAATGGGATACATATAAAGCCTCCCTGAGGTTCAAACCCAACACCCCAAATCAAACCTATTATTTTATTCCACATTATCAGTAGGGTTTAATTTAACATTGGAATCCACATATATGATAGGTTTTATGGGATGATTCTGTGTAATTTCTACACTAAACATTGACTAGGATCCTACCACCTAGACATCCTCTCCACATGATGTTAAATTGTATAGATGGGTCCTTATCACATGACCTTAAAAGGTATTATGTGTCCTCTTTATTTTCACTAAACTACATGGGTTTTAATTCCTTTCACAAAGAGATATAGGAAACACATCAACAGGTTCAATACCAATATAGAAAAAACCATATCTCCCTAGATGATGATAAACTCCAGAGTGAACATAGTATCCCTATATGACAATAAACTAAAGAGTTCCACACTATATATATATAAAAATAGAATCATTGTAATAACAAAAAAATAATCTCTAAGTAGTATATAAGGGGATACCATTGATGGAGAACCTCAGATACATATAGATATCTCCATTGATAAAGAAACTTGGATAAATAGAGATGATTCTAAGATCTATACATGATAATAATTGATTTATAATATTGGTGTGACCTATATTATACATGAGAATTAATGAAGGATTCATGAAAATTTATTAAATCTATAAGAGTGTCCAAAGTAGGAAAAATTCTCCCCAAGAGGGTGTGATGAGACCAACCTACCATCCTCTCAACCAATGTGTGTTCTTAAGAATCATAGGTAAAAATACATAATGAAATCCTACCTTTGGAAAGTAGATCCCCATGGACACAAATCCATTGGTTGTTTTTGATTCCATGAGAAGACTCGTTGGAAACCATTCTGAAATAGTGTTTCCTAACCTAAAAACACATTTATAAAGGAAACAAAAAAATGGTAAACCCGATGTGAATCCCTTACCAAGATGATAGTGTCACCTAACTATCAGGTCCCTTCTACTATCAACATGAAAGAGGGACAAATAAGAAAATAAATCACACATCTGTTCACTCAAATGAGATTCCACTTTGATGGAGTTCCTTGTTTATGATTGACACATATACACATGAACTTCTTTTCAAAACTCTCTTCAATAAAATGGTTTCCCTCATGTTTTCACTAATGAACACCTTGACTTATATTTAAAGAATATCCTCATCCATGTGAAGGATTCCATCACCAACCCAATTTCATTAATATTGGGTCTCAAACTCACTGGTCCAAGAGTACCATCAAAATGATACGATCATGACCTTAGAGGCCACCTGACAGGCCCTCCGGCTAACCCAGCCCCAACGATCATTCATTCAATGATGATCAGTGGTCTTGAAATAGACAGTTCCAACCACCATCTTCAACCATTTTGGGATCTTATCCCTAGAATTTAATAATCATTCCCTCCCATAATTTAATTAGGTGTATAAATAGTCCACACATATCCTCATATATGAGACACAGAGGTCATTTTGAAGGGATCCTGCCAGCAATCACCATAGCCAATGTCACATGGTTGTTAACCCTCAATGTGATAAGGTTGTTTTTCTTGGCTGGCTGGACCAGAGCCTTAAAACTCGAGCATCAAATAATGACCTCTAGGGAAAACAACCATCCAATAGGGAGAAGTTTAAAACCTTTTTTCTTGATAAAAAATCACACCAACCTAGTGTGGTGGTGGAAAATGAGAGGAAACACACACCCAAATTCCTTCATTCAGCTATCCATCAGACTCATTTGAGGCAATTCAAATAAGATCTCTAAACAAATATGACCATGACATTAAAGTAAGAACATAAAACTTACTACAACCACTAGGTCTTCCAGTAGTCTCTTATAATAGTGCTCAAATAAGTCTGTCGAGCATGTTTGGTGGAAAAAAACAAGTAGGTACACACACCTTCAAGCACCCATCAATCCTTCTAGAAGTATCATATGGAAGTTCCTAGAGAAGTTAGTCAGAAAGTCCTGATGACAAGTAGGGGCAGACTCAACTCTCTTCCCCTGCACATGAGTATTGTCAATATCCCCTGGTAGGAAATGGGGGGATAGGAGTAGGAGCGTACACCTAATCCAGATATGGAATGGACATATATCCCCATTAAAACCTCTGAAGTCACCAAGCACATCCTTACAATGGTGAAAGGGAGACACAAATTACTACCCACATTATTCAAAATTTTCTAGACATCATTACAACAACAACCCTAATAACTGAGGAATAGATACATAGCTCTATAACCATAAATGGGGTATCTCATTAGCCAAACACCCTAGATAATACACACACCTCTACTCTCATCTATAAGGTTCATGAAGAAAACTCCCCCATATTATATGGAAAACTGGATTGGGAACATACACCCCCTCTAATCAAAGGTAATCAGAATATTCCAATAGACACTATTAGGTAAGCACAAAAACCATCCCATGATTACAACTCCTCCTAAAAAGTGTCCCCGATCACTCATAATAAGGAATCTACGAAGAAGCCTCATAAAAAATGATTATAAAATCAAGATCCAATATATGATAAGGATTTGCTTAATACTGGAGTTCTTGAAGACCTCATATGTCTATATATTGCAGCTCAAGATTCTACATTTCCATTACCATATTACAGGAGTATTAGTAGTAATTATGAAGGTCACTAGACACTTAATAATGAAGGCTTGATTCATGGAAATTATTTAGTCAATATCAAGAGCCTATCTATTGATTAATTCCATGAAAAACCTCTATGTGGAAAGAGGAAAAAGGAGTAATAGGGTCCCCCTTGCTATAATCCACCATGGTTCTCCTCCTCATGATGGCGTTTGCTGAAAAATTTCCCTCTATAGTAGTGATTTATGTTGTCAAAAATAATTCTCTAATTGGAAATGTAGTGATGAGAAATACCTCACATCATGAGTGACTTGAAAACACAAGGCCAGTCCTGTCTGATGCCTTGTCACTAGAAGGTGAAATCCTTTCTCAAACAGAAGATATCCCAAGAAAGCGGTCATTCACAAACCACCCTTAAGTCATTTCCTTCTAAATTAGTAGAATAAATCCCAACTATTCTCATTGCTTTTGATAAGACAATTGGGAAGCATCCACTGTGGTCTGACTAGTTTGAGTAACCTCATGTGAAAGAAGAATAAGATCTTATAAACTTGAGGAAAAAACTAGATAAAGATGACATATTAGTCATGTTCTGGAATTTATCCACCCCTCAATATGGAATTATAGAGGTGTTGGAAAAATATTTTATGTAATAAATCTACCTCAACATATATAAAAATATTCTTCACTTAAAAGAAAAGGTATTTTCCTAGGATGGGTATGAAAACCATGTCAAGTTAATAAAAGGGTTATAGTGAAAAATTAATTTGGCATCTCTCCTAGCTTCCCAATATCCAAATATTTAGAAACAGTAAGGATTAATTTAACATAAATGCCTCGATACATTAATGAGGTTTCAGTGACTGATCACAGATAACCTATATGATGTTCATATCACAGGATGGGGTGCACATGGAGAATTGTATTTCACTGCACACTCTAATTAGAAAAGACCCCCCAAAAGTGGTATCATGCAACATCAGTTCCCCAAGATGAATAAAACAAATGGAATCTATTCATGAAAAAAGATATGCTCAAAAAGAATAGGCATCAACCAACTCTCATTGATATCAGTCTAGAAGAGATAAGGTTGTTTAGATACTCTTGTTTCAAGTATATGAGAATATCGATAATGAATCTCTCTTAGAGTATGTTGGTCATAATATTGTGAAAATGTCATAAATAGAATGAAATATTTATAAATATGAAATTTAAGTGAGTGGAGAATAATGAACCCAACACATGTTTGAAAAAAGATCCATAATATCAGAATAATAGATGTGGTAGTATTAGCCACACCAATTTGGGAGTAACCCTAGCCCACAAGGCTAGGATCTCTTTTAACCCAACCCTTGATGTTATTCAATCATACCTAAAGGATTGAGAAATTAGAACATGAAAAACCCCATCCCACAATATTGCATGATTTTTCACGTCAATAATCCCCTCCTCAGTGGGAATTAGTTTTCTCATGATTAGACATAAAGTCGCAGAATGAATCCACCCAATTTTTTCTATCCCCAGATCTAATACAATCACATGAAATATGTACGAATGAACATTATGGATATTCCCTTTGGGTTACTTTCATTCAAATTGATCCTATGAAATCAAAAAATATGAGGACAAGGTCTAATAAAGGGCACATAATAAGATGATCATGCAAAGATACCAATATAACATCTGTGATGCATTACACATATGTGAAAATCATCAACACTACCATCAAAGACCCTCTAGAAATTAAGGCTAGCTCAGAGGATTTAGAAGAGGTTTTTTTGGTTCAGAATCAAGTCTACACTGAAAAATATAAATGTGGTGTTTGTCCCCAAAACCAGAGGCTCACCCTAAATCTAGGAACTCCCTCTAATAATACTCCTTTAACTCCTTGAAAGTTACCTAATAGGAAAAATGGTATTGGTCATACTATGCCTCCCATCCCATGGGGATGGTCAATACATTTCATTAGAGGGAATTTTTTCTCATCAAGAGGAAGAAATGAAATATTTGAGAACACTCAATGAAGAATTACTCCAAGGAAGACTTCTTTCTAGATATGCTCTACAAGAATATCCTTAGTTTTCACTTCCAAATGGCACACCTCAGAAATGAAATTTCGTTGTAACAACTGAAGCAATCTTTGAACATCCACTCAATGTGTCATACCAACCACCAATGTATTTGGATCTCACAATATCATATCAAGAATTCCCTCCATTGGGTAAACAACCAAAATAGGTTTAGGCACATCCTTACAGGCCTATCCCTATGGGTTACCCATGACATATACTAGCAGTGCCGCCACCAGTGGTCCTAACAGTCACCACACCTATTTAGGCTCCATCTGCCACACCTACTCAGGTCCCTGCTTATCTAGATATTCCTAGAATTATTATGAACATCATTGAGTCATTAATTAATCTATTTGAAGCATTGTAAGGATTATGTGTTCCGGTATATCTAGAAAAGAAGGCTTACCTAGAATGGGTGTATCCTACCACTCCATTAAAAACTTTGAAAATACAACTTTTTTGATTTTCAATGGCTCAGGAGACCAAGAGAAGCAATTAATGCATTTCATCTCTCTCTACAATCCCATTATGTTTACCCCTAAATAGTAGGTGGTAATGAAGCTTAGTTGTTTTTTAAATATCTACAAGGTCTAACTTTTGTGTGGTAAAAATATTGTAGTCTTAGTCGATCACTGGATGGGAAGAACTCCATCAATAATTCCTTCAACTTTAGTTCAACACTGTAGAAGTCCACAATCTTCAATATTACAAACTCTAAAAAATGGGTAAATGAAAGGGTTTCTGATTTCATTACTCAGTGGAAAGTACCAACACATTCTTTAAACCTAACACTCCCTCAATAAGAATTGTTTCCTATCAATGTGAACAAATTCCATGATGAGTTACACACACCATCAATTGTTATAAAATACACATGATTATTTTTAGATTTGGCCTCAATTTCTCAATGGGAGGAAAACTACAATGCAGAGAACAAAGAAAATTATTGGGTGATTCCATCAGTTTAGGGAAGGATAATAGGAAATTATAAGTTTCTATAGTGACAATTAGCTGGCTCATGTATCTACCCCTACTTCAAATCCCACTCTTAACTGTAGGGCTCCACCTCCAAAGAATTAGCAGTAATTCCTTCCTCATCAAGATATTCAAATAGATCATAGGTATAAGTAGTTTGAGGAGATGAAAAATAGGGTATACTCTTTTCAAAATGAACAATTCCCCGACTACTTCATCTCGACATTAGAATACAACTCAGTTAGGTTTCCAAAGCCAAAGAATCCTAGAAAATATAGTAACTATGATCTTCCAAACTATTTTACCTTCCATAAATTTATAGGGAACCCCATCTAGAATTTTTTTCTTTTCAAAGACCTCCTTGAAAAGATTGTGTAATTTGGGTATATGAAATAGAAAAATTCACCAACCTAGGTAGTGTGTGCTTTTTCTACCAATTAGGAGGAGGAAGTTGAGTGGAATAAAGTTAAAAGCAATAACATGTAGATTTTTTTGAATGGATCATAAAAAAACTATCAATAGGATTCATTCTATTCTACAAGAATAGTTGAAATAGTAAAATATGATATCTACCCCTTCCGCTACAACAAATACGACTTAATTAAAATCCTCGTCTTGTGAAGTCCAATCCTCAAAAAAGTGACATGGCCAGAAGGATAAAGACAAAGAAGAAGAATATGATCTCATGTTAAAGAAATTTTTTTCCATACCCTTAGTAGACTTCATGCCTATATTCCCAAGAGAAAGGGAACCACCCCACCAAATGGCACAACAAGAGCCAACCCATCATGAATAATATTCACTAGGTTAAGGATTGATCTTTGGTTCTATTAATGTTATTCACTTAATAGATCCCTTAACTCATGATGATTCTAATTTTGAACCTGTGTTCTACATACTTGATTGGGGAAATGGGGTGATAGTTCATCGAGGTCAAGGATATAGGGGAATACATGGTCATTATAGGAGCCACTACATCAATAAAACCTATACTCGAACTGTCTACGTGGCCAAAACTCATGGGAAAACTCTCCAAAGACCTCAATAGGAGCAAGAGAGATCTCCCTACTCATATGAAATGGCCATCTTGACATGATCATCTTGGAAGACTAGTTAAGGGATACATCATCGCCCCTCAAAAGGTAGGCCGAACCAATTAGCATAATCCATGAATAACATGAACACTTACAAATACTATGCCAAGGGATGAGCCATACACATCTGGAACATAGACTCCTAAAGTTTCTGTAAAAGAGAATACCCATGTTGGGAATCATAGACCTCTAGATTATAAATATAATTTTCAGAAGCAATTGGAATAATTTATAGACAAATTACCGATCCACAATGATCTAAGTCTGTCAAAGGACCTTTGGGAATTACTTATTAATTCCTCGTCAAATCCTATGGAATTTAAAGTTGACGATTCTTCTTCCGAGGTATATCGCGCTGAGAATGATCCTATACAATTTCATGCAGTCATCTCTTTCATAGATTAGGATGAGGATATTTCATACAAGGACATGTCAGACCCCTATATATATCTGGTAGAATAAATGAAATTGATATCTAATAATCATTCATTGAAAATGGATTAGGAACCAACATCATTCCACTCTAGACATTTTTTCAACTGGGTCTCAATGAATATCTCTTGTCTCCCTCTACTCTGATGTTATATGATTATTGTAAAAATGAGAAAGAGACTCTCAATTAGATCAAACTCAGAACTCAGTTTTGGGATCTTGTGTCCAACTCAAAATTCATGGATTTTTAGCAGGATAAAACTTTCAATGTTCTACTGGGAAGACATTTGATACATCAAAATTCATGCATTCCTTTTTCATACCATGAATGTATCAAATATTGTGTCAATGGTAAAATTAGGACATTTAATGGTAATAAGGACCCATTAAAATCGTGTGAGTCATAGTGAATTGAAATAGGGTTTTACTAAAAAGGATGAAAACATTCTATGGTGGATGATGTTACTTGAATAAATGCTCCAAATGGGTTGGAGATGATTATTGTTAAACCATTCATGAATCTCAGGGGATATTATGTGTTTCTTAATAATAAAATTGAAGTGGTGTCCCTATATTAAAACACTCATTTAACATCTTCAGTAATGTTAGTCGTGATAACCAAACACGACAACATAGGAGAAGTCATCATCCATTCGAACAGTAATGAAATCCTGGATGAAAGTGTCTCCATTCCACTCATTGAGCTTCAACAAGACCTGACTCCATTAGATGGATAGGATGAAGCTATCATGATGATAGGAGAAAGTGAAGTGACTCATTTTCAGTTTCTCATTTCCATTTCAGGGCTCCAAGAAGGCTCCATGCCTACAAGTGATCCCAAAATGATTGCCTCATCCTCTAGATATCCAAATGAAGGTTCCCCATTTACCCTAAAGAAACATTATTTATCATCTCATCTATAGGAATAAGTGAAACAAGTGGAGCATGAGGAAGAGGAATAATGGGAAGATCTTAGATATTCCCCTCCATCATTTAAAGAAGGAACCTCTACCACTGTGGATGAACTCAGAGAGGTAAATATGGGAACAAAAGAAGATCTATGCCCCACTCTAATTAGTGTGTCCATGAATCTTGGAGAATAGGAGTTAAATACCTCCTTCATAATACATCACAAGGATGTGTTTATTTGAAACTACAAATAGATGCTTAGACTTGACCCTAAGGCGGACACCCATCACTTGAGATTTCTAGAAGATCATTGAGGATACATTAAAGCATCCAAGAGGATGCAACCAACTCACACCTATAAAATTGAGGCTGAAGTGGAAAAAAACATCAAGTCTCATTTTATATGAGACATATAATATAAAAAAGGCTAGCCAAAATTATCCTTATGAAGAATAAAATGTGAAAATCAGAGTTTACATCAATTTCAGAGATCTCAATCGTCATTTTCCAAAATATGATTTCTCAGTTTGAATCATAGAACACCTAATTGATTAAATTTTAGGTTATCAAGACCTATCCTTTATGGATGGATATATAGGGTACAATCAAATCTAGATGAACCTAAATTATGATTAATCCAAAATGGTCAGAGCCCCTCATGGAGTATTCTTCTATTAGCTAATGCCCTTTGGATTGTAGAACACTAGTACCACATACCAATATGCTATGCATCACATATTAAAACCCTTATTGGGGAAGTTTGTTGAATGATATGTTAGTGATCTAGTTATTAAGTCTTGACTATGTTTTGACCACTTGGATAACCTAGATAACATCTTTAGTATGCTTTGATAACATAATCTGAAGATGAACAACTTGAAATGTGATTTCAGGGTAACCTCAGGAACATTTCTCAGCTTCATAGTACTCCATCACAACATTGAAGTTTATCATAATAAAAAGAAATATATCCTTAACATGTCACCTCCTTGAAACTTGAAAAATTTGAGAGGAATTCATGGAAATTTGGCCAATATCCAATGATTCATAGTACTCCATCACAACATTCAAGGGACTTCACGTAAAGAATGAGCAGATTTCCATCAACATGTAGCAAATCTGCTAATTCTTTACGTTAAGTCCCTTGAATGATCAATGGGAACCTTACACATGAAAAATAATGATTATGGGAATCAAAAAAAATCCTTTATTATCTCAGGAAAGCCATGCATAATGTTGAGAATCATTATTTAGATTTCCAAAACTACTTCCTAGCATTAATATTTTCCATTCAGAAATTGAGGTACTGCCTGAAGCACCATGAGATCCACTCGGTTTCTCAAAATAACATGACAAATCTATACTCAATAATTGTATGATAAGAAGATGTATGGAATGGTGTGAAGTTATTCTATATCAGTTCTATATACAATTTTTTCCTCAGAAATTATCAGATGGTCTAGATTTGACAAATTTCCTTGTCAAAGACCCATCTGTAGAAGAGATGACATTAAATACTAAACTACCAAATGAAGAAATCTTCTTTATTCAAAGAATACCACAAACCGAGGAAATGTATTTTTATGTTTAATCCAAGATCCCAATAGGAAATAAAATAGAAGAACCTAAAATCATCAAAGCATGGTTAGGGATTTTTATTATCTCTCCAGAGAAGACAGTGTTTCCATACTCATTTCTATTATCAGAAGGTTGTTCCAACAATGAGGCAGAATATCAGGCACTCATTTCCGGCCTATAATTTCCATTCCAAATACCGGTGAACCTGATAGAGATAAAATGTGACTCATAGTTAGTAATCGAGAAAATTAATGGGTATTATTCCATCAAAAAAGAGGAGCTAAATGACATGTTTGACTATGTTTAAGGGTTAATGGCAGAGTTCCCCTCAGAGCCAACATTGAACCACATTATAGGACCATATAATGACCAAGAAGATGTGTTGAAAAATAATTATACAACTTTAGAAGATCCAAATCAGGATAAAAAAGTAATTATCATTTCCCATCACCGAATGATCTCACCTTTTGTTTAAATAAAAATAGAAGAGATCAATGAAATAAGTCCTATACTTGAGTCATATGGTCATACCATGGGATGGATGACTCCCATGATGGACTAAATTCAGGAAGGGGTTCTCCCACAAGGCATAGTTGTAAGATATCATATCTGGTTGTGAACACCCAATTTCACTCTCAATGAGAGCCCAAATCATAAGATGATCCTGTTAAAATAAGGATTTTATGGAGTCCTTCTTATATGTGTTGATAGAAATGATACTATGGCTATTATGGAATAAGTACATGTAAGATCATATGGTTCGTACTAGTCAGGGTATAGGTTTTCTGATAAAATCCAAAGGCTTGGATACTTTTGACCTTTGATGACACAAGATTGTAGAAAATTCAACAATAAATGTCATTCATGTCAAGTTAATGCCAACTTAATTCACCAACCCCAGAGTTTCTACACACAAAAAAATACTTATGGACATTTTCCACATGAGGGATATATATTTTTGGACCATATCCTCCAGCTACATCTAATAAGTACAAGTACATCCTTACTACTACATATTTATTCTCCAAATGGGATGAATAAATTACTCTTAATGAATTTGAGGAAAAATAATCATCATCTTCATAAAATTCAACTTCATTACCAGATTTGGTATCTCTTATAACATATTTATAAAAAATGGCACCGATTTATGTTCTGTTGAGGTAGAAAAGCTTTATCAGGTGTAAAATATACTCCAAATATATATTTTTATTTTAAACAAAAGCACTTTTATGGAGTAAGTGAGAAACCAACAAGTACACCCTTGCCTTCAAACACTATAGCACATTAAAAAATTATTAAAGACCAACTTAAAACCAGTAGACCTGCTATCTTTAAACAATTTCCAGAAGAGAGAAAAATAGAGGCTTTTAACAATATTTTTTCAAAGATACTTTATAAGATGGTGGATAAAGATAATATATCATGCCATGAAAAGATCTTTCATGCCTTATATACTTACCAAACTACAACCCACACTACAACACAGGAAAATTGGTACTCATTGGTGTATAGAAAAGAATAAGTCTTTCCCATTTGAGTTTAGTTTCCATCACTCTATATTTACATTTTTGATCAACTATCCATAGATTTGAAATCTCAAAAATTACTGGAAGAGTTGGAGAAACTGGATGAAAATAGATTTCATACCTTGTATCACTTGGAGGTATATCATTACTAGATAACATGATACTTTAACAAGAAGGTTTTCCTTAGTTAATTAATCTAAGGAGAGTTGGTTTTTTTCCTTAGGACTCCAATGATTCTATGAAAGAAGCCTCTAAATCTTGATCTAAAGTTGGAGGGGACTTACTCTATACATAAGGTTCACTCTAATGATGGTTATTATATAATATAAATGGCTATAGAACTCACTAATACCCCAACCAATGAAAGGTTTTTGAAGAAATATTTCATGTAATTACACAACCATAATCTTACCTATAGGATGTTAAATTGAATAGCACCATATGTCCAAGTTGCAAGATGTTAAATTGCATAGTGGGTCCTTGTCACATAACCTTAAAATCCACGACACAATGTCCTTTTTCTATGACATTAAATTGTAAGACAACTTTTTTCCTTACCAAATGACATTAAACTACATGGTTAACATCGTTTTCATTAGATATTAAGAAACCCCCAATGTACCATGAGTCGTGATATCCCTCATGGTCCCTTTAAAAAAATAACAAGCCCCTTTTTATAGATATAAGTCCCATCATTTTCACACCCCCATAATATGATGATAAACTGCATGGACCATTCAAGAACTACACGTGGATTGATTCTCATTCCTATTGAGATATGTAGTGACACCCAGATCTCCTATCCAGGGTCCAAAATAAACTAAAAAAGCCTCTTCATTCCCTGTGTGTATGAATCAAACATGTACAAGGAACATTTCAAGAAATATTAGTGGTTTGATTATAATTTTAATGAGATACGTAATGACTACTAGGCCTCTAATCCAAGGTCCATCTGTGATTTTGGAAGTGAAAACCCCCTTTAATTTTCCCTATTCATGAATCAGATTTGCATAGGGAACCTTTCCAGAACTTATGGATTGATTCTCATTATAATAATATGCATGGTGATACCTAAAAATCATGATTTATTCCCAAACATCAATCTGGAAATTGTCAATATCCTTTTTTCTCCACATTAAATCCCAATTGATGTGGGGAACAATTGTCAATAACTACATGTGTCTTGATTCTTACCCTAAAAATATACATAGTGACGCTTAGGTCCTACACCATAGTTTAGCCACAACATTTCCATCCTTCCACATAGGTTCAGTCTCTCCCTCACCGCATGAGATTAAATTTCATGGGAGTTTATGAACTATATACGGATCGATTCACATCCCAATGAGATACACAGTGACACCTGAATCGTATCTCCTAGGTCAGCCACCACATAACTAACATGCCCCTATCCTTCAATTGTGTTATCCTTACACTGTAAAAGAAACATTTACCACTCATTATTTCTCACACCGAGAACAAATCACATGGGATTATGAGTTTGGGTAAAGTAATTCTCTTCATGAGTAAGGTGTATCTATCCAAATTTGGTCTATCATGGTCCTAAAAGAAAGACCTTAAAAGTTACTCTAGATGTTCTCATTGTATGATAATAAACCGCATGAATTTTCTAAGAACTAAATGTGGCTTGATTATCATCCATTGAGATATGTAGTAACATATAGATCTTTAATCCTGGACACAACCAGAGAACAATGTTGAAAAATTCACTACTCTCCCATGTATGAGTCAGATCTACATGAGGAGATCCAATACGAGTTCTGACTTTACACATGAACCTGTATATATTAGACCTACATGTGGCTTGATTCTTTCTTCAACAAGATACATAGTGATGCTTGAGCCCTATAACCATGGTTCTGTCTCATTATCCTAATACTCTTCATGTCAAGATAACTTTTTCCTTACCACATGAAATTAAACATCATATCCAATGTCCTTTCCACATGACTTTAAACTACACAATACTTAGAGAACTATGTATGGCTAGATTCTCATCCCATTAAGATACATAGTGAAGACTAGGCCTTAGATCCTAGTACCAACCATGGTATAAGGAAAAATTCCTCTTCTTCTTTATATAATAAAATATCAATGTTAGAGATTTTATTTTGGATCCTCTCATTAGAGATCTCACCAAGGAAACAAGAGATGTCCCTATTCTATATATGAGTCATATCTATGCATGTAATTACAAATCTCATGAACAATGTTGGTCCAGAAACTTCCTTCATGCTCAAAATCTTTTCTCCCTCAAGTAATACTCCTAATATCAGACTATTTCATATCTTCATAATCTTTTTTCAGTTCCTAGTGGTAAAATGTATGATAATTGAAGGATCTTTTTCCCGACTATATAGTATGCACCCCAGTTGGCCTTGAATAAGTCTCCCACATAACATGATTATTATCCAAAGGATACCAATATTTGACTATGAAATATGTTCCCTAGTTGGCCTTGCATATGAATTCCCACATATGGGGTTTTCAACCAGCTTTAACTTCTCCCTTGGGAGAAACCTCTTCTGTCCTCATGAGAATTAATGAAAATATGATGAAACCCATGATTAAAAAAATCTATGGTTATCTTGAACTTCTATCCCATTTTATCTCTCTCAATATAATAACCCCTAAGACCAAAGTTTATAATTTTATCTTACATCTATTTGAATCATATTGGGACAATCTTTAATCAAAAGTCCACACATCTCTATGATTTCCTTGGTGTGATGGTCTTAGTTAAACAACCTAAAACTACAGGCACCATAATTTATGAGATTTGATTATAACTTCATAGAAGAGCATATTTCCCATGATTCATTTGAAATCAGGACTTGAAATGTCCCCTTTTTATTCAATTACACTTCTCAAAAAACAAAATTATATGCTTGGGGATATACAAATATCCGAAAACTTTCATCAACTTTTAGAGATAGAATGATAGAATTATTGAGAGGTACTTTTCCTAAAAATGTAGTACTCTCCCCAGTTGGCCTTGGATAAGTTTATCTCATAATGGGTCTATTATACAATGGATACGAATATTGACTATTCAGTACATGCCCCAATTGGGATTTCATAACACAACCCCCATAATGGGGTTTTCAAGCATTAATAACTTCATTCTCAAGAGAGACCTCCTCTAACACCATCGACCCTTTTTCTGATACCAATCTTTAGATACAAAAATCCCTAAATTATAGCTTAAAACTTTCTTCTTACATAACTTAATATAATAGAATGTTTCCAAAAAAAATATTAAAAATAGGATATCCATCAAACTTTCAGTCAAAGAAAAAGACAATAAATTATATCCCCCTTAATGTCCTTACTTTACGATATAAAACTGAACATTATGATTTTCTTACTACATGAATTTAAAATAAAAAACATATTATCCTAATTTTATGACGTTAAACTAAAAATTCAATTCCTTAGTAAAATTATATTAAACTATATGATACCTTCATCATTTTTCAGAAATGGGGCTTCCCTCACTGACATTGGTTATCTAATAATTTGTACCATTCTTAACACACCAAATTTGTATAGGATTGGTTTCCCATTCATGAACTATTTCAATACATATAATCCCTTTATTATCATACATCATTCCATAGAAAACCCACCCCTTGTGGTCTTGAGAAATATGAATCTTCATAAAAATTTTTCACCCATGAGTAATAAAATATCAGAATTCCTAGGAACTCCATTACCTAATTGTGAATTACTCACCTAGTTTTCCTTGTATAAATCACCCACATAATAGGTTTATCAGCCTAAGGATACCAATACTTTAATATGAAGTACATTCCCTAGTTGGAATTACATAAAACATCCCTCATAATGGGTTTTCAACCATCAGTAACTTTTTCCTCATGAGAAACCTCCTTTATTCCCTTATTTCATGTTTTAGATTTAGAAGCTAGATAATTGTGTCTCATGAATCCCCTTGAAAGTATCTGAAAAATATCAAAACTTCCCCAGCCATCAATATTTGTTTGGGTTATCATCTCAAAATTCATGGTTAAAGCTATTCGACTTAAAGAAGAATCTTTTTTACTCCATCCTGAATGAATTTAAACTACCCATGAAAAGAGACATCATACTCACCAGATTGAAAACCCATAAAGGTAACTCTGGACAAAAGTCGAGTCTCATATCATTAAACCTACACTATGTATTTTTTATGCAATATCGAGCAATAAAAAGTTAAAATGTAGTAAACTTTTTAGGATGAAAACCGAAAAATTTCGGCCTAAAAAAATAAAAGTCTCACTTGATAAATCTCTTCTATATCGATCTTAGGAAAATATTAGGGTGATGTAACAAGATACACAATGATTGTAGGTTTTTTCTTACGAAAATATAAAAAGTCAAACTATGCTCACAAATCCTTGTTGCTTAGGAAAAAATTACAACATTTCCCCATCCCATCACTATGATTACTATTAGCTGATATAATCTTTTTTCAAGAAAATTAGTTTCAATATTATGTTGTGATCACATGAAGAAAATAGGGATAAAGACATAGATGATTGGAAAAACAACTATTTTCATTTATAGGAAAAAAATAACCCATAAGAACATCCAAAAAATGGGGTCTCTCTATCATATATTACATAAGACCTTCAATATAACTATTCATCTGATGAATGACCTCCTGAGCCCCATCAACTGCCTATTAAAGCTTAGTTATTTGACCAATTTCAGTCTCCTCAGCCTAATGAAGCACTTCCATTATAGCCTCAATGTTAGTTGATCCCTCTATTCTAGATTATCCTAATGAATGGTTGATTTGTTAGTGTTCTCCCTAATCAGAATTTAATTTTTGATGAAGGTGTGATACTTGAATAGTCTTCTCCTTGATTTTTTTCTTGAATTCTATGAGATTTGTTTTATGATTGGCCTCTATTTAGGATAACGCAGCTTAAAAGTTTTCAATTATAGAGGGGAGTTTGGCCTTTATGAGGTCATCCCAAAGCTTATGCTCTCTATCCCACCTATAAAAAATCTCCTTCACATCAGTATAGATTGGAAGATAATAAAACCCACTGAATCCCAACATGAAAAATAGAATTGAAATCCATTGGATTCACAAAGGAAAGTACTCAAGGGCTGTGTTAGAGATTATCTTACATATACCCCACCAGGCCTTGCAATGTGTGATGCAGATAGTATTCTGCAACTCCAGATCAGATTCAGAATCACTGTCATAGGAAGAGATGTACTCGGAGATCAGTGAACTCAAAGAAGTTCCATGCTCTAAACCCTCTCAAATAGTGGCTGCGTCACCTTTTGGAGTTGGACGAGCTGATGCAGACACTTCTCTCTCAGGCCTAGCCATGAAAGATAATAATCCTAAATTATTAATTAGAATTATTTTCATCTTCAAATGAATAGAAAGAATGGGTCATACTCATAATAGTTGGGGATATTTACCCAACAATAGGTCAACAGCCTGAGAGGATTCCTCCCTAGCATTCCCAGCTTCATTAGTTTAAACTGATACCTCTTGATGAGGGGAACTTCCCTGAGTCTACCCAAGATCCTTTAAATGAGGCTCAAGAAGAATTCCTGTTTCAAGGTCTACCTGAGCTAGCTCCCCCTCAACAGTGGGATTGAGAATGATTTCAACCTATTCTCCATGAAACATAACTATAACAGTTTCTATGTATGATGTTTTTCATTACAACCAATCATGATCAGGGAATAAAAAATAAAAAAGGGTTGATTGAATGGAAAATAAAGACTTATTTCCATTTGATTCTTTATATAGCGCCCCAAATTCTTCTTAATTAGTAAGAATATTAATATGTTCTAGTATTTCATAAAATGGAATGCCAATATTTATTATGGATTCTATTAAAATCTTATTCCCCATTTTAATCTCACCTATGTGAACACTTGTAGAATTTGGTTCATGACCCTATGATGATGACTTGGGACCCTGAATAGCCTCCTTGGTGATAGCCTCATGGTCATCATCAGTTGTTGTAGGATTATATGGTGCATGAGATGAGCCTAAAATATTACATAAGTGGAAATCAGTCATTAACATGTGACATCTTATAAAATACCTCAGAGAAACAAGATTCTTCCTCCCTCATAATAGTGTAAGGGATAGTGATAGGAGCAAATGACGCATCCTTGACCCTCATTGTTTGCTTTGTTAAGGGAGCCATTTAACTTGTAGGGATATTCACTTGGTCTAAAGTGCCCCCCTAAGTTATTGAAGGATCATTTTTAAGTCCCATGAGAGAGTAAATGGGAGGGGTTTCTACAATCCAAGGAAATTTAGGTACTTTTCCTATACATATATGAATAACACCAAGATAACATACCGCAACTAGAAAGGTGTTTAGACAAGGATTTAACCCTTTGGAGTTACTTCTTCATTGTCTTATCTGAAGGAGGGATAAAATCAACCTACAAAAAATTGTTATTATAGGTGGAAATTCTCTTGCTATCTCATCCTCTATGGAATGTTGTCTTAGAGATACCTCCCATGATTCAGGGGGTGACCTAGTAACCCTAATCAGAGTACCACAAGAGATATACTATAGTGATGGAACATTAAATGATCTCCCTCTATCCTACTAAAAAAAATTCAAGATGACGTTCCCCTTATAAATAATGATTTGGATGAAATATAAAGTCAAATCATAAAAGAGTATGAGAAGAAGATAACTTATGTCTTTGAAAATGTAAAATTCACGCCATTACTCAGAAGAAAAATGATTGTTCCCTTCAGAATCACCTCATTTCATTATATCATCCACTCACTTCATGGATAGAACCCAGTCATGAGTTTCATAGATGATCATCTCTATCTCTCAGATAAGAATTTTCACTTTAGTAGGATTATCTTCAAAGATAATATGAGTCAGGCCTTAGAGATCTCCTATCCTCAGAATATGAAACCCCACACATAGAAGCACCCACATAATTTTATCATCAGAAGACAAGTCCTACCATGTTTATACTAATTTTTTCTTAGATATTCCAAATATATTCTAGACTACTGTGAGGATGATCCAGCTACCCTAGAGGTCATGGGCTTCTCAACCCTTTCTGTCACAGATGGAAGATGAGAAAATGGAACCTAAGATTCCTATAATTATTCTGACTGGATCACCTTGATACAACCTCATTTAGTGGGGAGCTTTTTATTCCTGTCAAATGATTATACCTTTCACATGTTTGTTTCGATGAGCTAGGAACCTCATTGTACTCACTCTTTATCACTGATGGCACAACTTCCGAAGGAGATTAAGCACCTTCTAAATAAAGGGAACCCTTATTACTCTATCTCTTCATCCCAACACAGGGAAAATATTTGGCCAGCACCCCTTTGGGGTATGATGCAATAAAATCATTAGAAAACTAAGAGGCAAAAAAACTATTCTCATTTGCTAGAGGTAGGTTGATCACTGCTTCCGTTAACTCTATGGTTGTGAGTAGCTAGATATGTGAATCTACCATCAGATTATTTTCAAATTTGATGTGCACCATAGGGGATATAGTTATTTTCTATAGAAACATGAACTGGAATGAAAATATGTATGTAGAATAAGCCTCACAAATGATCTCACCATCAATGCTGTTCTCCAACACTCCATCCTTGAAAGCCATCATGTATGTCATAGGATTAATTCTGGACTTCCCATCATTTATAAGTCTTCCCGTGGGAGGATTCCCATGGGCAAATAAGTTTAAATCTTTAAATAAACTGAACCATGTTTGGATTTTATGGGGTTATGAAGGAAGGGTTAGAATACCATATATAGATTGGACATATATTCAGAACTCACTCTCAAAGACATAGATCCCACTTTTTATAGAGTAAGTTCTGAAGTGGGATACAATACATCCCCACAAAACCTAGAATAGTCCCTCAATTCTGAAAGGAGCTTTCTCTAGGTGAATATGTAGAAAAATCCTATGGGTTTTTTCCAAAATAGGGGTGGAAAACCCCATGAAATTTTTATTTACTAGCTTGGATTCTATAAATAATGTTCATGGCCTTATGCCGACCTTGGAATCATGAAAAGGCAGTAAATAGACACTGATTCACATGGAAAAAAATCCCACCAGACGTATCTTGGTAGGAAATATGGGATTTATTTCATATCCCCACTTGTAAAACTCTTCATTTTACAATATCAGTCAAAAGGTGTTGGGTACACATATATTTGATACCTTGGGATAGCTCGTCGAACACTTACAAGTGGGGCCTTCCCACTTCTTCCTCAAGAAAATTTTCATCCACATCGCCAAATGAATATCCCCTTTTAATTAGGGTTCTAAATTCTTAATATGATGAGCTAATTTTAGATTACCACATACTAAATCTCGTGACTTATCAGTGTCACCACATGTTTCTCTCAGAGTCATTAATTCATCATACATATCTCTAAGGATTGGAGTCCCATTGATATTGTGAACATCACACAAACTGATAACAACTTATCCATGCATCTGATGGAAAGAATTTGTCTGTTGACTCCACTGGCACAATAGATATGGAAAAAAATCATCATTTTCATATTCATATGTCTTCCCTACCCACATTTCCTCATCAACATCAATGTATTACAGACCCTTTATGAAATCTACATAGGTTTAGTGCACCCAGTACACCCACATCCAGACTAGCTTAACACCCCTCCTAGGTGGAAGTCCCAAAATTTCTTCCAGTCCATCAATTGTTCTATCTTTGAATATTAGAATATGGATTATAGTATTGTGGATTTAGTTGAACTGTTTTTGGTTTCAGATATGAAGTACATGGGATGGGATGCATAAAGAAAGCTTTGGATGATGTCCCGACATTGATGTAATCCCCCATGTTGTAAATTTTGGTAGTTGATAAATTTTTATGGTTTTGAAACCAAGAGACCAATAGGTAGTTATTTGGAGTTTGTGTGAGAATATTCCTTATATGTCCATGACCATAAAGCAACAAAAAGGTGATATTTGGAAAATTGTGGTGATATTTCTTCAAAGACCCCACCATACCCAGAACAGTAGTGTCACTAACATCGTAATAGTCATGCCCTATAACTTTTGTCATATTCTCAATAAATTTTCTATCTTATTAATCAGAAATTTAAATCTTCTTGGGATCCATTGAAACTAAAAAAAATCCCATTCCTTTCAATATAGTTTCATTTTTAATAAATACAAGAAAATAATAAAATTTGGAAAATGAATTATTTCGCGTAAGTGGATCGCTCATGTTTGTCACACAAGTTCTTCAAGAAAGAGAATCATTCATGATCCCAATGAAATTCACTCTCCCAATTCTATAAATTATGCAGGTCAATACATATATTGTCTATGTAAATGAGATATTTAGTGAAAGAACATAAGTGGAGGATCTGTGTGAGAGACCAACATAGAGAGACCAGAAAACTCGGAGTCATGAGAGCTGGTTACTGAAATGAGGGCCCTATTTATAGGTGAGAAAGATTCCATGTGTGACTCATGTACATGTAATACCAACATAGAATACTAGAGAAAATAGTTAGCATGTGATCCCTGTGAAAACATCCTATACACACCATTCATCCTTTTCATCACTTTACCTTAGGATCAGACCATCCCCTTTCAGATTGGATCCAATATTGAGGGGGGGGGGGATTTTTTAACTCTATATTTGTTCATATGGATTAAATGGTGATAAGGGAAATAAAATAGGGAAAATAGAAGAATATAATTAGAAAAGTCCATGTTTTGAAAAGTCCCCAAAGGTCATTTGTGAAAGTCCCTCTATAGTATCATCTACGTGTAAGGAACCTACGCAGAACCATACATATCCGACCTATTCACACCACCTATATGATATTACTCTTTCTCCCAGGGTCCAATATTTTTCTCTAAATAGGCCCTCGAGGTCTTCATTTGTATGGACATATTTCCCTAAAGGCCATCTAATGCTTTGATCTCCCTATTGTTGTGCCCTATCCCTTTAAAACCTCATAGGGTTTCAAATAAACAACACATGTGTGAGGAATTCTACCAACCCATGATTAATTAATACTAACATGATGTACCCTTCATCAAATAGGGTCCTATGTGAATTAATTCTAGGAATACCTATGGTGACCCTTGAATTCTTGAGAAAATTCTTACCAAAGTGTTATCATTCAAGTTGTCTGTCGCCCAAGGTGCCATCAATTTTCCCAGACCTTCATGTACAAATCACCCCTTGTACAAGCCCCTTGGTTAAACCTACCCTCCAACATACATGATCCATTCATTAGGCCTTCTTAAAATTTCATCCATGAAAATACTTATCCTCCTTTGGCTTCCTTGTTATAGAGGGATCAAATAAAAACCTACACTAAAGCCTCCTGAAATAAAAATCCATGGGAAAATCCAAGACATAGTGTCTCCCATTTAGATATGTTTATCTAAGATCATAGGTTTCCTACATTGGTCCTATAATATGGTTAGGATCATTAGGAAACATGCAGATTTGTATATCTATGGTCACAAGGACCCCTACCTCCCAGAAAGTGTTAGGGAGTCCCAAGTCTGGAGGATTAAGTATTGGACCATGTACTTCCCTTCTCATCTCTGAGACCTAGAGAATCTAGTTCCCAATGGGGAGGGTTAATATTAAACTTTATTTTCTATTAAACATGGAATTAGTTCTTCATCCCTCTATGGAACCAATTTCAAGGAATCCCTCATGGAGTAATCCCCTAGTCTTTCATATAGGAGGTTCCAGTCTTACTCTTCTATACCATCATGTTCTTAACCTTCATTCATTTCTAGGGTCAAGTGAAGAGGGGAATTTTCATAACCTATACCTATTCCACCATCCTCCCCCTCCTCTTCCACTAAAAAAATAAGTAAAAGTGTTTGGTTTTTCTAATATTCTTCTTCCTATTATTTCTCACACCGATAATGACTCACCATGTCTTAGTGGTTAGAGTTGATCATGACATCTAATCCACCTAAATGATTGAACTATGAGAACTCTAATTCCTACTAACCAAGATATGTATGAATCCTACCAAGGGCTCGAGATTAATGGTAATCCTCTTTAGGAATAAGTCCCAATCATAATTCCCTTAATATGGGAATACTCCTCAGAAGAAATCCCTGGGTTAAGCCCCAAATCACTATGAGTTAAAAAATCCCTCATGGTCCCTTTTTAAAGGAATACTATTTAGGAATAATCCCCAACTTAATCATCTCAAATGAACATACTCCACTATGAGACATACCCTTGAGGGCCTCTATAGGCAAGGGTCCTCATGATCAAACTACATGGTCTTTAATTTCCATCCAAATGGGATACATAGGAAGACTCCCTAAGGTTCAAACCCAAAACCCAAAATAAAACCTATTCTTTATAGGACACATTCCAAGTAAAATTTAATTCAATCTAATAATCCACATCTCTCTCAGGTTTTCTGGGATTCTTCGGTGTATGTCCAACACTAAACTTTAACTAGGCACCATCCGCCTAGATGACCTAACCACATGATGTTAAACTGTATAGTTGGGTCCTTATCAAATGATCATAAAATGTATGATGTGACATGTTAAGAGGCACCAAACTATGTGGGTTCTGATTACTTTCACAAGGATATGTAGAAATCCCATCTATGGGTTCAATCCCAATATTGAAACGAACCATGTATCCCTAGATGATGACAAACTCTAGAGTGAACTTAGTCTCCCTAGATGACAATAAAATCTAGAGTGACCCACCATGTGGATAGTAAACCATCATTATCATAACAATGTACAATGAATATATAAGTAGTACATAAGGGGATACCATTGATGGAGAACCTCAGATACATACTGATATCTCCATTGATGAAGAACCTCAGATAAATATAGAATATTCTATGACCTATACATGTAAATAATTTAGTTCCAATCTTAGGGAGACCTACATAATACTTGGTAATCAATTAAGGATTCATGGACATTTTTAAAATCTATAAGAGAGTCCTGGAGTAGGCAATAATTCCCACCAAATGGGTGTGATGATCCCAACCTCCCATCCTCTAGAACACTGCGAGTTCTTAAGAATAATATTTCAAAATATATAATGAGCAGATGCCTTTGGAAAGTAGGTCCCCATGGATGCATAACCATTGGTTGTGCCCAGTTCCATGAAAAAACCCTTTGGAAACAATTTTAAAATAGTTTTCCTAACTTGAACACACATTTAGAGGGAAACATTGTGTCATGACATGATGATTTTTTTGGAAAATAATGATTTCATTTTGTATTTTGTTGATTTTTTTACAATGGTTTCTGAAATTGAGGAGTCTTATTGGAATTTAGAAAACATGAATTTTTTCTAGGTAATGAGTCTCAAGGGGATTAAATGAATTGTGATTTATTCAATGTCAAATACTGGTTTGATGTTTTTAATATAATATGGACTAAAAAATATAATTAGTATTAATAATTTTGATAATTGAAAATATTTTTTATAAATAAATTATTTTTATTTTAATCCTAGTTTTGATTTATCATTATTAATTATCAATGCATATTGAAATTTCACAAACACAGAAGTGTTATAAATTCATTGGGTAGATATAACCAATATTATAATCACCATTACTGTTTTCTTTTTTTATAAATATAGAAAATATTGGACATGATAATGACAATGGGAAGATGTTATTCTTTGTCAATGGTTTGTTGTAGATCTATTTTAGTGATATAAATAAGGATTTTTGTGGATCAAGGTAAAATAAATTTATATTTTATCATAAGTCATCTCATCTATTTTATTTCAAAAATTGGATTTATAAAATGTGTTTCTTTCTGATGCAAAATTTTTTAAATGCATATTTTTGTTTTTTATTCACATTAATTCTTTTATTATATTCATGGAAACTAATTCAATAAATGATTTTATTTATTGATCCAAAAATTTGATTACCCTATAGTGACTAGGGAAGTTTTTGAGGACTTATTGCATCTTGGTTGGGTCCCTATATTTAGGTTTTACTATCGGGGTGTTATAAAATGGTATTGCATATTGGTTAGGTCCTTTTATTTAGTATCTTCTATAGGGATGTTATAAAACGGTACTAGAGTCAATAATATAACCAATGTGACATTGTGGACATTATAATCTAATGTAGATTTATTCTATAGATCTCATATCAGTTAGATGAGGATTACTTATATCACTCATAATGGGGAGAAGATACCTATAATATTATGACATGTTTTCTGTAGGTTTACCAAGAAAAAATAACTATAAGGTCTAGGTAAGGTGAGTAGTTAGAAATATCATGGTTTTGGAAGTTTGGGTAGTTATAAAACATTTTCATAGAATTGTTTAAATGTTATATATTATGTTGTATTCTAGGAGAGGATAATATGGTGGTTGGGATTTAAAATTCAAATATAAAATTCATAACCAATATCCTAATGGAAAACATCAAGTCACCAATAAGGTTATGTAAATAAGAGGTCGGTGATAACTTCATATGAATGTTAATTATGCCATGTTTAACCAATAAGTGAAAAAACTAGAAAAAATTCATGTGTCATGGTAGGTATGATAATAGTTATCTCACAATTAATAGTTTTAATTAAAATATATTTTATTAAAAGAAATCTATTTCTAATGACTTAAGGATTTTTTTTATCCAAGATAGATTTTAAGAGGAATTGTTATTGTGATAATGTGATTTTGGAATCAAATTATAATATGAAATATGATGAAACCTTGAAATTATTTAAATTGTGAATTTATTTGTGATGAATTATAGAGATACTATAATATTATTGTGAGATATACTATAAAATATATAATATTACACTTAAAAGAGAACTATTCCAATATGGAGTTGAGGTGAGGTGGAATATGCTTTGAGGGATCCTAAGATAGTGGGAGATATTTTTTGATCAATACTAGTGATTTATAGGTATTATATTTAGGATATTCTAAGTTATGTGGATGGTGACTATGACTTTTAAATGAAACAACACACATCATTTATGGATGATACCATTCTAGAGTAGTTGTATGAGTTATTAAAAAAGATATATAATATTTTACATCATTTATAGACACCAAAGACCTCATGATTATAGTATAGGTTTTATTTTTTAAAGTGACCAGTTGGAGGTGGTGATAGAGAAATTAGGAATCTAGGAAACCTAAATATCATGAATGTAAGAGAATCATGATGATATTTAAATATTATTACTATAAAAATGATCTAATAATATGCTATGATAATGTGTATTTAGTATTTTAGTTGGTAATGTGTCTGTTATAAAGTATGCATCAATATTCATTTATAATATTAAATGTTCTTCTAAATTGGTGACAAATTATAACATCAAGGTATAGAGGTTTGAGATATGTATATGGTTGGAGATATTATTTATGATTATTCTGTTAAATTGTTCTACCTATTCATAGGTGAGACAGATGAAAAAATTAGTGGATGCGGATATAAGTGACTTGCATAAATAGAATACATTTATTTTTGGGGTGGGTGGATGTAATAATTTGTCTAAGAAGAATATTAAGTTGAATAAAATCCATGGAAACTAAAAATAATGTCATACAATGATTCATAGGGGGAGGTATTTTTGGAGTGTTTATATTATTGAAAAGTGCAGAAGCTAATGTCTAGATATTTGGACATTCCACACACAAGTTGTTTTATGTGTTAAGGTGTGATATTTGATTTATTTATGTAACCAGTTCTCTTGGAAATGTTTTGTTAGAACATAAAAACATGTGCATGGGTTGAGGATTCATAGTTATGAAATAGGTAAGGTAGTGTTAGGAAATTTTTATAATACCCCATATCCAGATCATTTATGAAATTTATGAGGAATTTGAATTTTAAATTTATTTGATGGTTCATTTAGAGAAATAGGATTTTAAACATGGTTATGATGGTTTTAATGTGGGATGATTTTAGACGATTATTAAGGATTAATTGGTGGCACAAATTATTTAGAGAAAGGTAGAGAAGATTCAAGTGGCTTAGGGTTCTAGATTATTGATGCAGAGCCCACATGCTATCCAATGAGCTATAACCACCTAGATGGTGTTATAGGTAGTCTCCTGGACACTACCCATGCTATTTTACATCTAGTGATCCTCTACTAGATGCTTGGTGTAGCCACTAGTAGGATTGTGAGGTTTGGAAGTGAGCCAAAGGGACCGTCTTAGGTTTGTTTTTAACGTATACATTTTCATCATTTTGGTTTTCATCCCCCTAGGGAATGAGAAGGCTATGATAATTTTTGGGGGCCATTTGGCCAACTCCTTGAACAATCCTTCCTCCCTTGGTTCCTATTTATTTGGGGTAATTTTGATTGATATTTTGTGACAATTTCAAGGTATTATATTCATTTATATCTTATTATTTATCCCAATTTCACAACACTATGATTTCCTATTATTTCAATTATGAATTTGATGATGATTTCACAAGATCATATGGAAATCAGTTAAGAATGATGGGGATTTTTCTCACTTGGAAAGATAATATCAAGGGAGGATGTTTTCTTATTGTCTAGAACTATTTTTTTTGAGGTATGTGTCCCTAAAATTTATCTTTGGTATTTTTATGAAATTAGAGGAAATTGACCATTGGAACGGTTATATAATTTGGTGATTTTTCTCAACTTATATAGAGGATGTCTAAAGATGGTGTCTACACACAACTTCCCAACATTTCTTTGAATGTATGTTGTGTCATCGAGTTTACTATAATTTTTTATTTTAATTCAAATTAGATGATATTTTTATCAATGTTGCATGTTTGGTATTTACCTTAAAAGATACAAGTGACACATTATGAACCTTCCACCACTGGTTGTACTGTTTTCTAGTGAGTGGATGTCTCTAGAGAGATATTATATATTTTGGATAATTTTAATAAATTGTATAGTTAATTATAAAATGTTATAATTGACAGACTATGATTCTTGAGAGAGTGGTAGGGATTTCTTTGATGATAAAATGGACCGTTAGTCCTAGAAAATGATTGGTGAGCTTAGATAGTGTTCCGTGCTTTGAAATAATGGGGAAATATGTATGATTGTAGTAGGTGGTCACTATGCATCTCCCTATGGCTTAAAAAGTTTAATTATGAATTTGATATGACATGATATAACTTATTCTACACTATGGGGTATTGACCATCAATCAAATAATTATTCTACAAAATTTTTTTCTCCTTTAATTAATTGTAATTCTATATTAGACTAGAGTCATAATAGACCCTAGTGTACTTGATGGACATCCAATTTTTCAATGTGTAGAAGTATAATCATATTTATATACATTTAGTTATTTAAACACAATTTTAGGAACTTGATAAATAAATAAATTAACATAGTGGGTTGGATAGGTTACAATAAACATCTTGAGTAGGGAAGTGGTAGGAATTTGGATACTTTTCCCATGTCTGCCTATTCCAATTGTGGGATGTCTTAGATCATTTGATCTAGATGAGATGATCATGGAATGAATTAACATAGATTAACTAGTTAGGTGACTTCAATATCTTCAGTAGTTTTGGAGTCGTGATAGACTTGTTAGTATTAGACTATGGTTTCACCTTAGACCGACCTGGTTAGAATTAAGGATGACTATGCAATTGGATTATGTTTTGGTTGATACTAAGTGATTTATTACCAATGAGTGACCGATGTTTCCCCATGGGAATGTGTTGGTTAATGATTAATCATTATACAAGGATTCTTAGGGAATATCCTAACATCCATGAATGGAGTTAGATGTTTTATTCCCAGTTAAATAAATTTATTAAATGTGGTTATTATTTATATATAGTTTGGGGATCAACAATGTTATTATTTGTCTCTAGTGCTCCCATTTTTATTATCATTTGGGAAACTTTGACATGATTTCAAGGATCTAGTATTCCCATACTATATACAGTTTTAGGATCAAAGTTTTATTACCTTGGATAAGTCATGAACATTATTTGTATAATTAAAAATTCATTGTATATGCTCATTTTGTTCATGGGTAGCATTATTGACCCCCCAAAGAGCTTTTCCTTTCATGGTATTTATCCATAGATTAGTGAGGGTATAGTTTTGTCCATCCATGGATTTAGAGAGCATATTATACCAATTTGAATATCATGGGTTATATCCCCATATTCTTGATGATTTATGTTTTGGGTCCCATATATTTGGATCCTAAGTGATTCATGGGTTGACATGGTCATGTGACATGGTATGTGAAAATATGACATTGGTTGAAGTGGGTATAATCGAACTCAAGAGGGGTGTTATATTAAAACATTGGGTCATCAAAGGTTATTTATTTATTTATTTGTGAATACTTATTTATTTTATTCCACTAAGAATGACACATGTGTATATCACTTATCTTTTTGGCTATATATGGGACCACATTTTTGGTTCCCTACCGAGTTATGTACTCACACCCTACTAGGATGGGCACTACACTTGGGTACTTGAGAATCCTTCCTTGTTCATAGGTTCAATTCAGAAATATTACTAGAGAATATTTACTGAAAAGGATTGGTCAAATATGATTGGAGATAGGGATGAGGTGAATCTAGGTGTTATAGTAGATCATCAATGTATTTATTTTATTTCCTTTTTCTTGAATATATATGATTGGTATAATGGGAGACCATCTGATTTGTTTGATTGTATGACTAAATCAATTTATTATTGATGGATTATATTTATTTCTTCTTTGTAATTTGACAGATGTTTATTATTGTTCATGATACTATTTTTATTATTGTTCATGAGAGGGATGAATAGTGGAATAGGATCTCCTTCAAAGATGTTTATTATTGTTCATGATACTATTTTAACTATTATTGAAACTTGGACTGAGAGAGATTTCACTTACTATGGGATATCACCTTTGAAGGATATTGAAAAATCTTTACATCGACCTTTTTCACACATAGAGGTTTAACCAAATTCTATTGTATTTTATGGGTTCAGAAAAATACCATACTTTTACAAGAGAATACACAACTTATAAATTCATAAGATTTGTCCAAAGATCTTTCCTTTTTTAGGTTTATAAGGAACACACTCTTTTACTGTTGAAAACCTAAAATAGTATTTTATAGGTCCATACCCAACCTATTGGTTCACATGCTCAATCCTAACCTCATATATGTTACTGTTCAAGAGGAACCTAGTATTTTTAGTGGAAAGAATAAACCCTAAACCTTATAGGATCAGTCCATTCCACTTCTATTTTATTATTTAAGAGGAACACAATATTATAATGGGATAAACTAAAAATATCCTTCTAAGAGGATAAACCAAACAAAAACATACATTTTTTTAAGTTAATATATACCCATGCATAACTCGCTAAGTGAGATGATACAATACAAATATTTATAGTGCAATGAATGAATAAAACAATTTAACCCAGTGCATGATTTTTGGGGAAGATACTAGATAATGAATCATGTAGTGCTAAAGCCCATCTAGATGTTCAAACTGTAATGCTCGAGAATCTAATAGTGTACTTCAGCAATCATTTTAACAATCAATCTCTAGGACTCAGATACAAACTATAAATCATATATTATTAAAATAAGAGTCATGTCTCTTATATCTTCAATGTAGGTTTTGGAATTTTTTTCTTCTAAAATATTAATGATTATTTTCTCCAAAAAATACCATGAATCTACTTTATAAATTCTAAATATAAAAATATCACATGGAAGCATTTTCTTATTATTCTATAGGTATGAATGTCATTATATACACAAATAATCATTAGAATAATTAATAAACTATATATCAATAAGTGTTGATAATAAATTTCTTGGAATACTCCTTAAATTATATGAGACTAAATAATTATATTCCAAATTCAAATTTCAACTTCACTCATCCTTATTTTCTAGATAAAGAGTGATAATGAATATTCATGTGATCATTATATTGATATGATATTATTAATAATTAAAATACTAGTTAATAAAAATAATTTAAATCTTATGAAAGTTACATGATAATAACAGAGAAAAAATCTTCATATACTAGTAGATGTAAATTTTAATATTTCATGTTTTGTAATTTTCAATATGAAGATCAATACATGCTTAATCCTTTGAGAATAATATATAATTCATCATAAAAAAATTAAAAACAAATTTCATTTAATTTAAGTAGTTAATAAGTAATTATATAAAAATGATAACACCAATTATATCTATAATAAACATAGAGAAAATTTAAATGTAAATTATAATGTAAAATAGAGAAAATATATAAGTTTTATAATATCCTATAGAAAATCACTGAACCATGCAGAAAAATCCAAAAAGGGTATTTTAATTTATCTTTTTGTTACTATATAGAAAAATTTCACCACATAATGGGATCAACATAACTAAATCTATTTAATTGATTTAAGTTTGTGAATTTCTCATGTATGAAAGTCTAAAAATTTGAAAACAAATTGACATATAAAAATTCATACATAAAATAGACCTTTAAAATGATAGAATTAGTTTTATCTCCAGTGGATTTATATTTATATAATTTCATTAAGATTCCACACAATTAGGAATCACTTTAATCAGACCTTTATATCTAATATTCATGTTAAAATATATAATAAAATTTAAACAGTTTTAAAAAAGTTACTCATTGTCAATTCTCACATTTGGTTCTAGAAACTGCCAAATTTCTACTCATTGTTAGTTACCACAATCGGTTTTATAAATTTCCAAATTATAAATCATGCTCAGTTCTCACAGTTGGATCTAGACATACTAAATTTTCTGTAATTCAAATTTTTCATAATTGGTTCTAGAATTTTCAAAATTTTAACACATGTTTAGTATTCACTATTAATATTTGTGTTCAGTTCTCATGTCCAGTAATATTAATTATTACTCATAGTCATTTCTCATGGTTATTACTTATGTTAATTTATATTGGTTAGTACTTATTCCCAGTATTCATAATTTAGTTCTAGTTTATTCTAGACCTTTTATTTCAAGACATTTCTAATTTTTTGTTATAGAATATGTATAATGATATTTTAAGGTCCAAAATGAATTATTTATACTAGGAAATATTCATGAAACTTGTATTAGTTGTTATGAATAATCCATACATAACAACTAAAGTAATTGTAAGAAAATAAATATTATTATTTGATTATGGTTAAACATACTTTACTCAATACACAATTTAATGTATTAATACATTAAAATAAAATAAAACAGTAATATCATTGTAATTATCACATCATAATGTTGTTCAGGAATACATTTAAAAATATCTCTATTTTCTTAGTTACATAACCATGTATAATTGCAAAAAAACCTATCATTTTTGAAATGATCAAGAATATAATGCTTCAATATAAAAAAAATTCTATGAAATTAACAGAAAAAAATTATTTCATTTAAATTATAACATAATTTCAAAAAAAAATTCCATAACTTTATTAAACATGTATATTTCAAAACATATACCAAGTGGAAACAATAAATCCTTCCATTTCCAAAACATGTATCAAGAACCCATTTATTCAATGATAAAATTTTAAAAATTGTTTGCAAAAATTAATTAAATAACTTTCATAAGATTATCAATTATGGAAACTATATGTTTGTATAGTAAGTTAAAATTAGATATTATGTATGATAAGAATTTAAAATGTAATATAATAAGAAATTATTTACCAAAATTAAACAATATTGAACTAAAAAATAGTTTCCATATTTTAAAGATTTCATTGTAAAGTAGAAAATTATAGCATATGAAAAAACTCATACTCCCCATAATAAAATTATAAATGTGGATATCTATAATTATAATTGATTTTTTTTATAAAGTTCAAAACTATTTTCTTAATCATAGACAATATTTTAAAAAATAATAATTAAAGAAGGCCAATTTTGAAGGAAAAGTTCCATAATTAAAAAAGGGGTATCTTCGTATTAATTGATGCATTTTATAAATATATGAGTTAAAATAATTTAAAAAAAGGAAAATATCCTAGTTAATTACAAAATAAATTATTTTAAATAAGCATACATACATTATATATAAATTAAATCCCGTCTTAGATAAACTAATAAAGACAAAATAAAAATAAATAATTAAAACCTGCATATACTTGAATATTTAAAATAAATTATATACTTTAAAATTATAAAAATTTATGCTCACATGATTTAATAAATAGTATTCAAAAACTATAAATTAAACATTGAAAAAAAATTATAAGTAATGAATTTAAAATAAGAAATAATAATTTTCCCCCTTTAATTTTGGATTCATTTTTTCATTAGAAAAAAATAATACCGCTTCATGTATATCAACTCATAAAAAAATGAAATATATACTTTTTTAAAACATATTGTAATTTTTAAAAATAAACGTATTAAACTATGTATAATATATTCCTATAATTAAAATATACTAGATGAATTAATAATTAAGAACAAGAGTAAATCCCCATAAATTGATTCTTTTCTTCAAAATGGAAATATCAAAACAGTGTAAGAAGAATTTTAATTTATCAATGAGAAGTTATCTAAAAAATAAACATTAATGAATGAAGGATCCCCAAACCAAGTTAAAAGATAAATAATTAATTTATAAATAAACTAAATAATAATCATAAAAATAAACAAGAATATACCTCTAGAGTAAAATAATTATAGGTCATATAAGGATTTAAAAAAAATTACAGTGCAATAGATCTTATAAAATGATGAAAGAGTAAATATATAAATTATAAAATAAATTTAAACCTATTACATAAAAATTTAAATAATAAAAATATAAATCAATTTTACTATCTCAGATAGAGAAAACATATGTTCCAACATCCCATATGACAAAAGAAATTCATGCTATCCAAAATGATAAATAATAATTTTTAAATGTCATGAAAACATTCCAAGGATAGCTAAAATTATATGCATATAGGACTTAATAAATTGAAAAGAAATATTACTTGGGCATAATGAATGGTTTAATTTCAAAAGATTTACATATATAAAAATGGCATAATATCAAAAATATTTGAATAAATTCCTTTTGTTAACTGAGAAGTAGATGTTTGAAATCGACTTTATACATAAATGTAATTTTTTTACCAAAATTTTGAGTAATATTCAAAGGAAAATCACAAGCATAATGACCATAAGATCTAGATTTGAATAATTTAGTCGAATAAATTAAAGAAAAAATTTCCATCAAAAAATTATTTCAATTCATAATAGGAAAACATTAATCACAACTAAGTCCATTGGATTTATCATTACATTTATTGAAATAGGAAGTAATGTAAAAAATTAATATTTGAAGCAACTTTTTATAAATTTTCCCTTTCAAATGATTTTTTTTCATTCCAAACATCATGTAATTCATTTCTCAGCATTTTTATTTTATTTTTGATCAAATTCTAAATCCTTAAAAACATTTTCTTGTGTAGAAGAATATGTGTTTATAATATTTTAATTTTAATTTTTAGGATTCTTACTTTTATCCCCAATATTATACATTTCATACATCAATAAATTGAAACTTATTTATTTTTCTTTGTTAATCACGAAAAGAAAATATTCATTCCTACAATTTTTATATTTAAAATTTAAAATTTCAAAATAAGTAATATTTAAATTACTAGATATATTATTTTTCTTTTCGTAAACCGATATATACTTTTATTTGAGTGACACATGTATGGAATTCATTTATTATATTTTCTCTTCATATGAATCATATATTTCATTTAGATCATAAATTCATTACACTGAATTTATGGAATTGAAAGAAGCATGAAAGTCAAAATTAAAATCACTATCATTAGTTACACATGCCATACATATATTACCATAATTTATAGTATATGAATCAATATTACATGAAACAAAATGTGGAGGTAAAAATTTCACCTAATAATATTATGCATGAAATGTAATATTTGTGGTTTCTTTTGGAATTTCAGGGTTGTTTCATGAAATTTTAGAATTACTACCTAAAGTCATGGGTTTATTTTCTTTATTCATGACCTTACATTGACTTTTGAGCATAATAAAATTGGATTTAATATGTCATATCTTACTAAATATATAAAAAATAACAATAGAACAATCAAAATTCAAATGTTAATTATGTTTAGTGATATCTCATTTAGAAAAATGATGGTTTTACTTTTTTTTTTCTAAGAGATTCCATTTACATTTGTCCAAATTTTATATAATTAAAGAAAAAATATTTCCATATATATTACTATTTAATATTAGTTGATTTATGGTGTTTCTAAACATCATGATTGGCGCTTCAACTACAATATGTTTTGCAAAATAATTATTGAAAAAGAAAGAAAAATAATATTCACAAACTTATAATTAAGGTAATATTTAATAACATATTCTACTTTCATATAAATTAGATATATTAGGTAAAACATAAGACTTAATTAATATATCCCAAAATAGAATACCAATAATTTTTAGATAATATTATAGTTGGATATTTTACCGAGTATACATACTTCCATTGAAATGTGGTGCAACATATGAGTCAAACCATTTTTATTACTATATTCAGGAATCACTAAATTTATAGCTACCTTATTCATTGTAAGGACTAGGATAATACATTAGCGCAATTAATATAATCAGAAAATGAAGCATAATATTTCCTCAATATAACTATGATATGATACCAATTGTGAGGTATTAATAAATTTGACAAACTGAACTATCCTAAAAAAGGCCCTCCTATAATACCAACTGTTATATATAAGACTTGTCATCTAAGTATACTTATCCATATAAGATCCAACCTTTGATACTAAATTTTAGGTATTAATATAAAAAATGATATTTCTAAACTCTTAAAAGGTTATGGACCTCATATCAATTATAAGGTCCCAAAGAGTTGATAACAATGGACAAGATGGAGGGGGTAAATTGTAATTCATTAAAAAATAATCAGAGTATAAAAATTATGAGATGAAATTTATTGGTTCATCAATTAATCAATTCAACTAAATAGATATAAAAAATAGGGAGAAAGTTTAAATGAAATAAATTAAAATATAAACAAAATAATTTTATATTTGGTTGAATCTAAATGACCATACTCCACTCTTCGCCCCTATCAGGAACCAAGAGAGATAAAACCCATTATGGTATATCAATTATTAATTAGAGTCTAAACATATTAAATATAAAATTTTAACACTTAGAAGCTTACCCAAATTCCCTTTAATTTTATGGGTTAGAAAAAACATAGCCTTTGACAGGAGAAAACCCAACCTAGAAATTCATCTACTTAGTCCTAACCATTTTCCTTGATTAGTTATAGACAAAACCAAGTATTTTATGAGGGATAACCCAACCATATATTTCACAGGTGAATACCTGACCAAGAATTTAATAGGCTCGGTGCAATCCACTTCTATGTTATTGGTTAATAGGAACCTAGTCTTCCAAAGGAAGAGACTAAACTTAGACTCTTATAGAGCAATACTTCCCCTACTATTTTATAGGTTATGAGGAAACCAATATTATAATGGGATACGCTATTCATAGTCTTCTATGGGGATATAAAAAACCCAAACTTCCATTTCTTTAGGGAATTATAACCATGTTTAAGATGTACTACATGACATAATAAATCCAAGATAGTTACAACACAATGAAAAAACAAGATAGTTTAGACCATGGATTTATTATCAATGAAGATGATGGTGAATAAATCAGATCGTGATCTGGCCCAACTAGAATTTGAAATAGTGATTCTCAGTAATCCATCAGTGTTCTTCAGTAAGAATATGAACAATGAATCTCCATGACTCATTCACGAATTTTTTATAATGAATGTGTTAAAACAGAGTTTCATCTCTTATATCTTCACTACATTGTAGAGACCCTAAACCTAGTAGAAAGGATCCAGTTTCCACTTTATTAAATTAGAACAATATATAAGAAATAACATCCTAATGGCCTAAATAGTTTAATAGCCTTGTTTATCTAGATATATACATGAAATTAAAATTACATTATAAAATATAAAATATACAAATAATTTTCGTTGTGATCACCATTATCCCCATTAGTATATCATTTAATATCAATAAAAAACATCTTGGTATCCTTGGGAAAATAAAACATAATAATAGGGTGATATCAATTGATTGATAAGGGTATGGGTACAACATAAGCTATGAATAAATATGGAATAATCAATATGGAAAGGTATATAACTAAAATATGGACCACTTAATTAATTAATTTATTATAATATGGTATGTATAAATTATGATCAAATATTTATATATAAATAAACACATGAGATTGAAATTTAACCACAGATATTCTAACTAATTGGAAAATGAAATGGAATATCAATGATTGAATTCATAATAATGGGATGAATAATGCTTAACATAATAAACATAATGTCAATTCCTCATTCCAATAATTCTGACCACAAAGGCCTCATTCCAATACATTATACCTAAATGGATAAGTCCTCTTCCAAATACCCAAGCTAGTCTGTCTCATTATACCTAATAATGCATCAAGGGGCTAGGTAATTTAGGGCCCTAACCATAACTTCATAATAAAAATTTAGTCATTATATAAAAGGGGTGAAACATAATCAACATAAATATTAATATTGAATAACTAAAATTTAAAATGTTAATATTTACGCTTGTCAATAAAAAATCATAAACCATATGGATCAATATGGTGATTTGAAATATAATTATACATCCCAAGAAAAAATGATCATAAAACATATGAAAAAATAATAAGAATTTTGTTATTACAACATATCCCAAGTTTTTAATAATTACAATAAAGTTTTTATGTCATTGATGAATTAGAATACAATAAAAATTTAATTAAAACATTTTTGATCAAAATAAAATTTTCTCTTTGAAAATATTTTTAATACTAAAATTTCAGAAAATATTATGAAAATAAATTTACTTTAAAATAATTGTATTTGAAAATGAAATTTTAAAACATGTAAAATAATCTTTAAAATGATGAGTTTTCATGACATTTGAAATTGTTTTTCACCTCATACAAGTTAAAACATTGATTCCTTTCATAGTTTCAGTAAAAAATAAACATGCATTATTTTAAAAATGATATGAATATTTATTTTATAAAAATTAAATCATCAAAATGTAAAAAAATTTATTTACAAAATCATTTTAAAAATAATAAAAAAATTTCTTAATTTTTTTTTATAAAACACATTTTTTGTTGAAAATTAGATTCTCGAATGAAGAGAGAAATAAAGTGTGATTTTTTAAAAAATATTATCAATCATTTTAACTACCAATGAGTGGAAAAAATGGTATTATTACATGTAAAGGTTAATTAATAATCAGTGTATAAGAAAATATATTTATATTTATATACAAATGTAAAATAATTCCCCCATGCTAGATATAAATAAAAAACAAACCAAATGATGATGAGATTGAGAAATAAAACAGCTCCAATTTGATAACATTTGAATCATAATCCCCTTGAATAAAATAAATTCAAATGATACTTTAAATACAATTAAGATAAATAGATTCATGTTATAAATTATCATATGTATTTTTTATACACCACAAAAAGGAATAAGTGGGGAATATGACTTATGTGTCACAAAAGTAAAAGTGAGATGAGAAACCCTTACCACTGGTTTGACATCCTTCCTATATATCAAAAAAATCCTATATAATAAATATGGGGTTATTAAACATAATTTAATGAACCATACACATATAGTTTATATCATATAAAATTTAATTATACACTTTTATAACTATTGTTTTTGTAATTCATTGATAAAATTACTCTTTTAGTTGATAATTTCTTTATTTTTCATGTATATTTTGGTTAATTTTGGTCCTTTTAATTTGATCAATTTTACACCTATAAATAATTCTATCCATGATATATATATATATAGAATTAATTTTATATTTATATAGTGTAATTTAGGAATTTTAGATAAAAAAATGGATTAAATCGTTCATGGAGATGATAAGCCATACATATACATGAACGATGTTTCCATTTTTATCAATGAAAGGAAATAAATAAAAATAAAAATTAATTAACATTTAAAAAACATTATTATGTTTTATATATAATTTATATTAATATAATCCATCCTTATTACCATCCATGTGAAAATAAAAAAAAATTATTTGACATCGCCATGTGGAGGCGGTGGTCCACACGTACTAACAAGCAAAATTATTGTTTTAAAATGTATTGGACAATATGAATTTAGATGTGATATTATTTTCACAAAAGTATTTATATATCATAAATATCACATATATTCATCATAGTTTATCCTTACTACCTATCATGTAATTCATAAGAGAAAAACAACAGACATCACCTTGCGAGGTGGTACTCCGCCATACCCACAAGTAACATTATCATATCAATTATGGAAGAGAAAGTAAGTTGGTATATGTTATATGATAATTAAAAAATTATTTTAATATTATAAATATTATATAAATATGTTAAATACATCATCAAATACCTTATTGAATGGTGGTTATGGAAAATGATCTACATTGGTTCATGAGAAAGTAGTCCTCCATACACAAGATTAAAGGTTTCGTTTTCCATTTGATTTAAGTGTATAGAGATATATGTTATTAAATTAACATAATAAAATATCATTACATTTTATATAATTTTTTTATTTTATGATGATATTTTAAAATTTTAGAAGTAGATATAAGAATATGTAAAATGAAAAGGCACAGTTAAAAACAATATCTCTTCTTTGAGGAACCTATTTATGATTAACTAAAGCCTTCTAAGATTTTATTACTAATATATAAATGGTCTCTAGGAAGCATATAGAGATTAAAGGAATAGATTTGGTAGTTCCTGATATATACAAAGTACTTGGGATGTGTGCAAATGTGAGGGGAGTGGTGGACATTTATAAAAGGGGGGGGCACACATGGTATTTTTGAAAATATTCAATTAAACCAACATTTATAACATGATGTGAGACTATAAAATGGGTTATTATCAAACCATAGAGACTCTGGGGTATAAATCTAGCCAAAATAAATTTTTGGACCTATTTTTAGTTAATTTTGACCCTTATATTTTTAGTTTAACCCATGATAAAACCATTTTAACATTAATTGGGGAATTAGTTTTTACTAGATTTACTATTTGTAATTGTCAAAAATTAAGATGATTTATGTTATAATATAAAATATGAAAATTAGAAGAATTTAATTCATTATTTTAAATTAAATTCATGCAATTTTTATAAAACTATTCTAAATTATACTAGTAGATTAGATGAAAAATTGGTCTTCTAGTGCAAAAATTCACATTATTAAAGAAAATTTCTATATAAAAATTAAATATTTTATTTTTTATAATAACCAATATTAGTTAAGTTATAATATTAATGTACTAAATTTACAATTAAAATAATTAAATTATAATTTAACTTTATAAATAATTTAAACTAAAAGGAGGTTATCAATTAAAATTCAATATTTTTCTTTAGTATTCAAAAAATTAATCTTTTTAGAAAACTGAAAAAAATTCACCCAAATATATTTTTAAAATATTGATTTAAAAAATGATATTAATTTTTTAAATAAATTTTCTAAAAGTGGTATAAATTAAATTTAAATTATGTGCACAAAGAAATACTATTCCTCCATTTAGAAAATATTGTTTTTCAAAAAACATTTATTTTTCTATCAAATTGTTCTTATGTTATTTATAATAAATAAATTAACATTTAATTTATTTTATAAATATTTAAACCATATAATTTCTATATTTTAGTTTTTTCAATTAATACCCACCAAATTAATGGTTAGGTTATAATGGTAATGTTTAATAAAGAATATTTTTTAATAGTGTCATGTTTTATTTAGTCTTAGTATTGTGTATCGCAAGTTATCAAAGAGAATGAATTTATTTAAAAGAAATATATCACAATGTATGTATGTTTTATATTTTATTCTAATATTTTTCATATATAATACAAGAAATGAAAACTAATTTTCGTGTTTTAATATATGAGTGTATTATATTATACCCCATTTAAAAAAATTGTGTCCTTGCAATTTAATCTTGATCTCAATCATTGAGGGTTTGACATTTGAAAATTACATTATTTAAATCCCACATCATGAGATAGGTTTATAAAACATACTATTAATAGTAGAGAATGGTATATATGATGCTCATATGTAATAATCACATAACTAGGTTTCAAAGTAGGAGAAAATAAGTAGGGAGTGAAGATATGTACATGAAAGAAAAGTGTAATTCCCAAATTATGATGGAAGGTGGTTGATAAAATTGATCACAAGAAGGTGAATGGTAAAAAAAATTCTAAAACCACAAAAACATAAATCTTTAATGAGTTGATGGATTTTTGGATTCATCATAAATGAAGGTACTAGGATAATATAATTATTTCAAGATCTATTTCTTAGATATGAAGAATACCATTAACTTTTAGGCCGATATCATATGAAAATTTACTAACATGATATATTTATATTTCATAAGAAAAATTTCATCCATTATTTTCTATTTGATTAATTCCCACTTCATTTCATACTCCAATAGATGAATATCCAAAAATAATCTTTTATTCCCAAATCGCATTTAACAGATCACTAAAATTCTATGTCATTCCTCCTATATCTAGATATTTACCAAAATCAAAATGGTTTCACTATATTATCCAACACACCAAAAGTCTATATCTATCCATTATAGGTATAGTTAACCTTGTAAATCATCCAAAATATGTCTCTCTAAATTTAAATTCCAAAATTTTTAAAGGATGGTCACTAAATAAAATTTACATTCCCTAGAAAATATAAGGCTCATAATGTAAATTTTTAAATATGTGAATAACTTTATCACCATTAAAAAATTAATGAAAACAAAAATTCTTCAAAAAATTAAATCTCATGTTGTTGAATATATTCTACAAATCCAAACATGAAGTAAACTCCAACAAAGATAACATTAACCATCAAATCACCAACCAGTTTCATGGTCACCAATTATATCCTATGAACATATGTTTATCATTATTATCTTAACATTGATAAAATTATATTGCTTGTATTCCCCTACTAACATGTTTTCCAGAAATATCAACTTTACACCAAATCAATTTTAGTTTTAATATTCAAAACATGCTTTCAAATCCTTAATGTAAAACTATTATAGTAAATTTTTTATAAATTTCTATATTCTTATAATAATAATATCATCAAAAAAATAATTTTATAACATATTTCATCCAAATAAAAATTCACATTAATCATTCCAATTCAGTTATATCAATTTCATAATCTTGACCTTGATCTTTTTGCTTATTCTGATATATATTCCCTTGAAGCATGTGGCATTGGTTAGAATATTGCCCCATATTCTTATAGTTAAAGCACTATACTTTGAGGCATTATACCTTACCCTTACATTAATGAGCATATTGGAATCTTTTTTACACATGATGAAATCCCATTTTATATTTAGGCATGTACCATAGTGATTATTTCCACAAGTATCTCATATGGGAAAATCCTTCTTTCCCTTCTTCCATTTATACATTTCTTCACTTCCATCCACTTCTTCTCTTGCTTCCCTTTAAATGAATAAGACTTAGGGAATTATTTCTATATATTGATAGAACATCATACTATGTCCCCATATAATGAGATTTTTTATGAGACTAATTCCCTTCAAAGTAATAGCCTAACCCCATCAATGAAATGGTAAATCTTGTATATTATATTACTTACAAATTCCACAACAAGCCTTGTTAAACATGTATAGCTGGATTTATACATAACTACATTTTACTCTTATTTATGTCATAGACTCAAGAACTATCTTTTCATATCTTCTTGTCACCCTGGAGGGTTTTTTAGAATAAATATACCATCAAATACTCTCATTCCTAGTTTTCTATTTCATCTTCATCCTAAGGGTTTTTAATTAATGACCACCATTTATATATATATTCTCAGAGATGATAAACTACCATGAAAAATTTCTATCTTTCTCTACATCTCATAGCAAGAAATATATTCTCTCAGGAAATTATCCATAGGTCAACTAAAAATGGATTTTTAGTACCACTGAATGATGGATTTTAATCATGTATAAAGTGGTCTAACTTTGCTACACCGTGTGGTAGATCAATAGGATTCTCCAAACGGGAATGGTTATTACTCATAACATGAGGAAGCTTTCCCAATATGGATATAATCTAATCAGTTCTAGCTATATCTCCATCTCTATATTTATTATCATTCTGAGGAGTTAAGTCCCTACATGGAATATGTGCATTGATATGTTTCCCTTTCCTTTTTTATGCACAATTTCTAAAAGTAGTGTACAATAGATGAGAACATAACATTATGAAACATAATGTATAATGCAATAACTATCAAAACACATAACATGAAATGAAACACTTATTCCTAGATAGTATGATAATCATAAAGGTAGTTTCTTTAGGGATATATTAATTTTGAAATCCTTTAAAATGGTTTGTAAGGAAAGTTTTAATTATCCAAAGCATATCCCCGGGGAGTTTAAAACTAGGTTCATAGTAAGGGCCATTTTTAAGAACTAAGTGAAAATCGAGTCAAGGTCAATTTTCAACGGTTAAATTTAATACCCCAAGGTATATCTATTTTAAAACTGAAAAAAATTTAATATCTATATATTGATTTATTTCTAAGAAAAACCATATAATGTCCTCTATAAAAAAATTATTAAGTTCTTTAATAATTACCCACAAAATCAATCATAGGGATATGTTACCTATTATATGTTTTCTAAATCTAGTTACAAATTTTTTGACTAAACATTCCTCTAATACCAACTGTAGTGACCCCTACCCAAGTAGCCTAGAGATAGTGGTTACTTTCTTAAATTGACTTAAGATATAAGAAATATCATCAAAATGGACCGAATAGGTTAGTAGTATTTTTAAAATAGATACATACATGAAATTCACTTTACATTTTAAAACATAAAATACAAAAAAAATATTATTTGAGATCACTATTATTCCTCATATCATATTCCAACATATCAACCACAAAACATTACCTAGTATCCTGGGGAAAATAAAAAAATAAAGGGTGTGCTCAAATGATCCTTAAATTTTTTCATATAGGGGAAGAAATGAATAAATTAGGTATAATAAATATGGGAAGGTATATAATTGAAACAAATTTCATTTAAATAATATTTGGAACATAATATTTTTGGAATAGATGATAATCAATTACTAACATTTAAATAATCAAATGAACTTGAAACTTAATAATGAATATGCTAAATAATCAAAACAACACATGGGATATCAATGATTGAATTAAAAATATTGTAATGAATAATTTCAGTCATTATAAAAATATTTTAAATACAATTTTTAAATACTTATTACCGCTAAGGCCAGGTTCCAAGGCATCTTACATAAATATGTTAGTCCTTAGCCAAATTCTCAAGCTAATATGCCTAATGAGACCTACCGATGAATCGAGGGGCTATGAGATTACAAGTCCCACCCATCACTTAATAAATCAAAATAATTACACGTATGAAAGGGTTGAAATATAATCAACATAAAAATACATATAAAAAAAACTAAAATATAAAATTTTAATACTCATCCCAATCAATAAACATAATCATAAAACATCTAGAGAAACATGGTGAATGGTAATAAAATTGTACTTACCCAGTAAAACCGATCATAAAAAATATAGAGAAATAATAATGATGGTATAAATAAAACATATCCCCAATATATCAAAATTAAAATGAAGGGTCTATGTTGTTTAAGAATATAAATACCATAAAATTTCGTTAAAAATAATTTTGAGGAAAATAATATTTTCACATTGAAACTTTTATCAAAAAAAAGTTCCCAAAATAATTTGAATATATTTTTACTTGAAATTGACCTTTGTATGATTGTAAAATAATACTTTATACACTGAGTGGTTATGATGGAAGAAAATTCTATTCATGTCGTAAAAGTAAAAAAGGGGTTCTATCACATTTTGAGTAAAATACTAATGTGCCTTTCTTTGAAAATGACATAAATAATAAATTGTTTTTTTAAATTTTCAAAATGGGTAATTATTTATCTAAAAAATCATGTTTCAAAAGAAAAAAATATTTTTGAGACATTTTTAGAAAAATTGGATTTTGATGAAAATGTATTTTTGACTGAAGAGAAAAATATATTCTTATTTTCTTAAATACATTTTCTAAATCATTTTAGGTACAAAAGGGTGAAAATGGTATAATTACATGAAAAAATCATAAATAAATTAAGGAGAATAAAATATATTTATTTTAATATAGAAATAAAAATAATTATTCTAGGGGAGACTAAAACAAAAATAATCTAGAATAAGGATGAGATTGTAAAATAAACCCTTACCATTTTGGTAAATTTTGGATTATAAGACATGTGAAAGAAGTAACTTGAAATGAAACATTAAATACCATAAATATAAATATACTCATGATATAAAATATAAAAATTGGTATTATGTAAACCATACAAATGAATTATTTTTGAATATGGTGTATGCCTCAAGGAAGTAAAAGTGAGACGGAAAACCCCTACCACTTGTTGGACTTTTTTTACATGTGTCCAGACCTCCAGTATAATAAATTTAATTTTATTAAAAATAAATTAAATAACCATAATTATATACATTATACCATATATTATTTACATATATTATTTTATCATTCATTTATTATCAATTAATTGTTAAAACCTCTATTTCATGTGATAATTACTTTTTTTGTGTATATTCTGGTTCGATAATGTTTGTACTTCTAATTTTATCATGGAATTATAAAGAATTTTAAAAATGATAAAAACATATTATAAATTATATATATATATATTTATATTAATCTATAAAAGTTTGATATATAAATTGGATGAAAACATCCAAGGAGATGATAGGCTGCATGTGCACATGAACGATAATTCCATTTTTCTCAACAGATAGAACAAAGGTAAATAAATATTAATTAACTTTATAGATTTATTATTTTGTTATACATATCAATTATTTTAATAAAATCCATTGTTATTACTATTCTTATAAAAATAAAATGAATACCATTTCACATTGCTACGTGGAGGTGATAATCCACACACTAGTAGAAATAGTGGCTTCAACGTCATAGATATGATGTTAGTTTTTTACAAAACAATTCAAAATTTATCTATGGGGAATTTGTGTCTCTATTTTTTACATAAAATGATTCCAAAAACACCACAAAATATTATTTATGGAATCATTTGTTATAAAAAACTAACACCGTAAATGAAAAAAATATTGGATAGTTTTTAGTAAAACTAACGCCACATATAAAAAAAAAATTCAATTTTAGTTGTATTGAAAAATTGTTCAATATATTAAAAAAATGGCATCAGTTTTCCTATAAAAAGAGGCTGAAATATTTTTTTAAAGAATAATATATCATGAAACCATCATTTTTTTGTAATTTGAAACCCACTCTAGACTCGTGATGAGCCCAAAGGTGACTTGGTGATCCCAATAGTGATTGTTGTTTATTTTCATCAATATTTATCATTATTTCATGATCTATGGTCTCGATAATTCATTATCTTCCACTATTTCATTATCTACAAAAGTATTTCTCTTTGAAACCCATTTTATGGATGACCATCATCTGCTGTTTGATTTTATTTCTTTGTTATTGTTTATTGTTCATTTTTACAAAAAATTTTGTTAGATATTACAATGTTTGTTCTTACAATGAATTTGGGGGGAGAAAGTTCATATTAGGGATCCATTTTTCTTAGAAGAATATGAATTTTGTATGTTTTTTAATTTTGAAGTAAAATTATTTGTCACTTAGTTTTATTGTTGAGTTATTGTTTCAATTATTTGTAAGAAGATGATACTTATTTATAAATGTTATTCTTAAAGTTTGTTTATTTTAATAATTTTATTATTTGATGAAATTATCAAATAGTGGCAATGATATATATTGATTAATGTTTTTTCAAAGCAATGATATGTAAAATAAATTTCTTTCATATTTTTTGTTTTGACATTGTGATGTGTTTTAAATATTGATTACTTTTTTGATAAAACTTTTACATTAAAGTGGTTGAACATAATCTATTATGATGTAATTATAGATTAGGTTATTGATAAATATACTATTTAATTATATTAGATAACCAAGTATAAGTTGATGTTGGTCAGATGATGATGATGAATGTAGATGAATTTATAATAGGAAAAGATAAAAATAGTGGTAGCTGAATAAATTCACCTTAATCATGTGGTTTGAAGTATATTTTTTATTTATATTTTCTTAATAATGTTGATATGAATTATTGGAATGAAATATTGAAATTATAATGTGACTTGATAAATAATATTATGATAATTTTTGATGGCTGGTCGATGTGATTTTATATAATTATATGATAAATTATTTGTATGAAAAGGTTATTCAATCATTCATATTATATTTTTATTTATATGTAATTTGATAATTCTATTTGATAAATATAACTACATTATATATTATTGATGTAATTATTATGGCCTATAAATTGAAGTATATTTTGATATTTATGTGGTATGAAAGCATATTGTATTCCTTGAGAGATGTTGTATTCCCTATTTGATTACCAATCATTTTATTGAATTTGTTTTTTTAATTTATCTATTTATATATATATATTTAAATTTTTATATGTTTTAATATATTCACCAATCATATTGAGATATCAGGTACTGAATATATCATAATTGGATAAATTTATGAAGAACCACTAGTGAATATGAAAAATTAGTTGATGAATTCTTTGAATTTTACAAATGAAATATTCAAAACATAGATTTGATTTTCTATCCATGTGTGATGTGTTTGAATATGAGGAAGTTAAACTTTATAGAAATCAATGATTATATCATTTTCTATGGTTTTAGCCTTAATTATTCACATTGGATATGGAATGGTGAAAGAATGGAAAATTAAACATCTTATATTGATGAAAATATTCATATTGAGGTGGAGGATCATATTGAAGAATTAATTCATGATTTAGGTGTTAAAACCATTTAAAAAATAGCATTTTTTGAATTATTTTATGGAGATTATGAGAAACCATTATTCCCATGTTGAAGTAAATATATAGTATTATCAGAAGTTTTGAGAATAGTTAACTTTAATGCTAGAAATGGATGGAGTGATAAAAGTTTATCCAACTTACTTGAGATTTTAGAAGTGAAACTTCTAGAAGTAAACATGATTCCAGATTCCAGTTAGGAGGTAAAAGAAATATTTTTCCCAATGGGATTTGTGTATAAAATGATACATTCTTTCCCCAATTATTATGTGTGGTATAGGAAAGAATATGTATATTTATCAAGTTTTCTTATATGTGGGACATGACATTATAAGATGGATTAAATATAAACTCATATTCATTCTTAGGTACCGACATCAAACCTTACAAAAAATAAATTTTTTTCTTTCTAATGATATAATCAAATAATTCATTCACACAATTCTGATAATTCAACTACGATTCATTCTTAGGTACCAGAATCAACGCTCCTTCTAAAGAAATTTTTTAACTTTCAATAATTCCTCATTTGAAGCATTTATTTTCAAATTCAATTGATATAAAAGGGCTAAGAAGACATTCAAATGAGTGAATCTATGATGGTAACTTATATCACCCTGTTGATTCACCACAGTGGAAGATATTTGAAAAATAATTCCATGATTTTGTAAGTGAAGTTAGAAATCTCAAAATGCACTAGTGCAGAAAACGTTATTTACGTTAGTTATTTTTCATTTTTTACGTCGTTTTTTAGCCGACGTTAATACGGACGACGTTATAAATAACGTTTTTTACATTGGTTATTTAAAAACCGAAGTAAAAAACATAACATCGCGGTGTTTATCACGTCGATTAATTAATAACCGACGTGCAAAAACCAGGGGGGGTTATAACGTCGGTTATTATTTAACCGCCGTGATAAACTGGGGGGGGGGGGGTTATCACATCGGTTATGTAATAATCGATGTTATAAACCCATTCGGGGGATGTTTATCACATCAGTTATTAAATAACCGATGTAATAAACCCCTGGGAAATGGTTTATCACATCGGTTATATAATAACCGATGTGCTAAACCAGTTCGGGGGGGGGGGGGGTGTCTATCACATCGGTTATTAAATAAACGACGTGATAAACCATTTTCTATGCCTTTTATCACGTCGGTTATATAATAACCAACGTACTAAACCAGTATGGGGGGGGGGGGGGTTTATCACGTCGGTTATTAAATAACCGACGTGATAAACCATTTCCCTGGCCTTTTATCACGTCGGTTATTAAATAACCGACATGATAAACTATTCCGCAGGTGTTTATCATGTCGGTTATTAAAATAACCGACGTGATAAACCCTTCCAGATTTCTTTATCACGCCGGTTATAAAATAACCGACGTGGAAGACAATTTTTTAAAAAAAAAAATCTAATGCAGTCCTCTGCTCTCCCCCAGAAACCAAATCAAGAATTCTTACCACAAAAACAGAAGTAGATCCAAACAAGAACTAAAGAAAAATTAAGCATTTAAATTGATAACATATAAAACTTACCCCACTTGACAGCCCCCATCACACCCCTGGACTGCCCCCCGACCCCCTAGACATCCCCAAACACCCCGGGACAGCCCCAAACACCCCAGGAAAACCGCCCCCACTAGAATCCCACCACCCTCTGAAAAATACCCCTTCACCCCACTTGACAGCCGCCACCACACCGCTGGACTGCCCCCCAACCCCCTGGACATCCCCAAACACCCTGGGAAAACCCCCCAACCTCCTAAACAGCACCCCTCACCCCCTCACCCCACTTGACAGCCCCCACCACACCCCTGGACTTCCCCGACCCCCTGGACAACCCCAAACACCCCGGGACAACCTCCCCACCCTCATGTATACCCCCACACCCTGTACAGCCCTTCCCCACCCCATTGGAGCCCCCACCACACCCCCGGACTCCCCCCCCGACCCCTTGGATAGCCCCAAACACCCCTGGAGAACCCCCCACCCTCATGTATACCCCCTCCCCCTAGACAACACTTCCACACCCCTGGACAGCCCACCCACACCCCTGAAACAGACCAAAAAGTTACCGAAAACAAACCAGAACCCCCTCACCCCACTAGAATGCCCCCACCACACCCATGAGCACTCCCCCAACACCTATGGACATCACCACCACCCCCTGGACATCCCCCCACCCTTCTGTAGACACTCCCACCCCCTGGACAGTGCTCCCACATCCCTGGATAGCCCTCCCACACCCTTGAAACATACCAAAAAGTTACCAAAAACAGACTAGAACCCCCTTAACACACTAGATAGCCCCCACCACACCCCTGGACTACCCCCCATCCCCATGGACACCCTGGACCCCCCACTAGACAACCCCCCACCCTGGAAACCCTCCTCACCCCACAAGACACCCCACACCCCTGGACACCCCCTGGACAGCCTCCCACTCCCCTGGACAACCCTTCCACCCTCCTAGAAACCCTACCACCCCCTGGACTACCCCCCACCCCACCGAATAACCATACCAGACCCCTGGACACCCACAACCCCACTGAACACACCCCCACACCCTTGAAACCCCTCCCCCCTGACCAGAATCCAAACCAGAAAAACCATCATAAGTAGACCAAAACAATAAGTAGAGAAAAATTAAACATTCAAATATATAACATTAAAAAACTTACACTGTAAACCTCAAAAAAAACTAAATCCAACCTAAATGACTACCAAATACACAATTACAGCGACAATATTCAAAATTACATTTTACATTACAAACAATTAAAATTCAATCAAACCTATAAAAAAATTTGACCACTCCACTTGTAAGTGTTTGATGTCTTTAACAGTATGGGGTTGAGGGTCATCAAAAAGCTACAAATGAAAAGGATAGTAGTTAACATGTATAATGAATAAATCAAATTTAAATATTATGGAAAAGTTTAAGAGGAAATCTTACCAGGTCAAAATTCACAACTTTCCCAGTTGTTATTATTTCATACATAAATTTTAACATACAATATCCTCATTCAATGACGCCTTATTGTTCATGACAATTCTGTTTGAATCAGTGTAAATTCAATATATTATTTTTATGTAATAAATCAAAAAGTACAAATTATAAATGGATATTTACCTTCGCATTTACATATTTGATCTTTGCACTCCTTTTCTTTGTGTTTTTTCAAAAGTAGGCCCATGACCTGTTAGAAAATAATACGAATGGGGTAAATTTAAAAATAATTATAATATATAAAACTATTAAGAAATTGAAACTTACTTTTCCAATATATTCTTACAACTTTCCCACACATCATCACGGACAGAGTATATCCAATAAAGTGCTTTCTCCCTTGGGAAAAAAACCCATAACATCCAATGATCACTGATAAAAGGAAATTTAACGTTAGTGGGTTTTTATGTTAAAAGATAATGAACTCTTTAAGAGAGATGTGTTTCATACCTCTCAAAAAAAGGCATCATCCAACATTGTGTGACTATATTCTTTTCAAGTATTTCAGCAATATAAAGCATTCTTTGTTCCTCATCCAATGCAAATGCTTCAGGGGAAATCAATTGCGGGTCCATGAATCCATATACACCTGTCAGCTCATTCCTCTCACAAATTTTATAAATATACCTAATACAAAATAGACATAAGTATACATTTTTAATAAATTTAACGCAGGGAAAAGGTGTTAAGACTTACATGGAAAAAATTTACACCATGTTGATGCCCAAATTATCTCCAGTAACAAGCTCCATGATATCAATTTTCATAATCCCCACACTTATTGTGTATCGACAAGCATGAGTTTCCATTGGAAACTCATAATGACCCGCCAACAAATTTGAATATCTTGAAAATCTGTCAAGACTACTAGAATCTGTATCTGATGTCATAGCCATTTGTCTTTGTTGTTTTCTATTCAGTATTTATTTACCTTTGAAGTATTCCTGTAAAAATAAATAGAAAAATATATTATTTTTCAAATGATAAAACAACATTAATAAAAAATAAAATAAAATATATAACATTTATACCTCTATGGTAATGAGTCGAAGAAGTCCGGATGGTCAAATTAAAAAATGGCTGATACTATGTCCAACTTTCATCACCTCATCTGTAGGTAATGATACTCGAGCTGATCTATCTATAATATCCTGTACAGTGACCCTATGATGCTCTACCTCTAATTTTTGATGATGAACTGTATCTCCTATACAATATACCAACCCATATGAAACTATATGATGTTGGGGACCATCAACATACAACTCACAATAAGTAGAATGATGCGGCGGAGGAGTAGGATAAAAAATGGGGTCTGTAGGCTGAGGTGGGGGAGTGAGAGCTACTGGCGGAGGTGGAGGATAAATAATGGGGTCTGCAGGGGGAGGTGGAGGAGTGGGAGCTGCATTCTAAAATTTTCTTTGCATGTCTGCAAACATAGACTGTACCGATGCTCTAATCTTTTCCTCCATTGTCGCATTAATATTATGAACTTCAGCCTCCAAGGATTCTATTTTTTTATAAACCCCCTCAACGTTAGAAGTTGAAGAATGTGGCAACACTTTTCTTACCGATACACCTACCAGATATCCTCTTACATGACCAGGATGTTTGGGCTTTCCCAATGCTATAGATAAAATATCTTGCCTTCCAGTAGCTGTAAATGCCCCACTGTGAACTTTTATCCTCAAGAGAGTCTTGTATTAATTAATTGAACATTTTTTTAATGATTGAAATTATATGAAGAAAATAGTTAACTTAAATAAATAAAATAGATATCTTATAATCCTCTCAGCTATGATTCTTGATTCTTCTGAAATATATTGCCATTTTTTTCCCTTCCGATCTCTCTTCCATTTTTTATGTCTAGATGGAGGGGATGGAGGGGCCACCTCTCCAGAGCTTGAAGACTCAGCTCTTAGTTGTTGAAAATTTTCCTCTATCATTTGTTCTTCCAAAAATGCATACCCTCCCCGAGATAAACTATGAGGGTGTACATTTTTATACTAGATCTCCTGATGAGATTTACTTGTTTTCTATAAATTAAGAATAATAAATCATTAACAAAACATTAATAAGATCATTTATATAAGAAAGCTTATAAAAGTTTACATTGCCCTTACCCAAAATGACTATTTTCTTCTACTTTCAAAAAACTGTCTCCATGTGTCTTCATCTATAAAAGGATATATACGACATGGATTGTCATGAATCATATGACCATAAATGAAATCAGATGAGAGGGTTGATTTGAAATCCCTCCATCTCCTGGTAGCCAATGATAAGCATTTTTCCTGACTCCTCTAGTGTTAGGAATATCAAATGTCATCTGATAAAGAAAAGGTTAAACATATTATATATACTAGAAAAATTTAATGAATAGTCAAACAATAGCAAAAAATCATACCAAAATCCTATCCCACAATTGAGATATTATCGCTTTATCCACACTTCTCCAGTCAACATACAGAATGCTTACTTTTCTCTTATCTTGAGTTGCTACAAAACTCTTAAAATCTTTTGCATTTGGACCTCTAGGAATATCATCACCATTAAACTCAACGAGTATCCTCTGATCCTACGTATGGGAAAGTTCTAATTTTGGTAAACATGTACACCCACATTTACCAACCTTTTAACTCTTTGTCGTAATAGGAGCACATGAGGAAGATTGGGGAACATCAAGAGGAGAATGTGAATGTTCCTCCCTCTAGGTATGACCAATATGATCATCTCTAGAATCATGTGGTTGATCAACTGAATGATCTATCATTATCCCTCAAATCAAAAAAACAAACATTAGTTCACAAATATACAAATTCAAATATTTTAATACTACTATAATCAGAAAATAGAAAAGTGTACTAAGTTACGTAATAGTAAACATTGGTAATATGGTAAGCATATTAAAAAATGGTAAAGATGGTAAAGACGGTCAAGATGGTAAACATGGTAAACATGGTAAACATGGTAAACATGGTAAACATAGTAAACATGGTAAACATGGTAAACCTGGTAAACATGGTAAAGTAATTGTCACTGAACAAAAATAATATATATATAATTCATGTAATGGTAAAAATGATAAAGTAAACTAAACAAACTTAAAACAAACAAAAAATTATTCTTATTTTGTTTTAATACATGTTTTAATAAATAAAAAACTTACAATATCTAACATTTTATGTAAAAAATAAATGTAAACAAGAAATAAACATATTTTACCTGTAATTTTAGGAATGTACAAATGGATTGTTTTCCCAAATTATTTCTTTGTGATCGTTCCTTATGGCACAAACCATGTCTTCAACATGCTCATCATTATGTTCTATTAATCTTTCCATAGAATTAGGGATCTCACATAAATCAACATCTTCATAAAGTTCATCCTCACCAACATATTGTTTTTCCCTTGTAAAACAACATTCCACTGTATATCTGATTGATCTACTACATAGAAAATTTATTTTGCATGTGTTTCCATTATAAAAGAAACAGTTGTGTCTTCCAATCTATTCAGATTAACAAGTGTCATTCCAAATTCATCGTGTCTGACACTATTGTTACCAATAAACAATTTAAAGTTAAAAATAGGAACTTTAATTTTAAAGTAATCAACCTCCCATATCTCTTCAATCACTCCATAATATTCACTTGATGCAGAAATTGGGTTTTTTTCCTTAGCACTCAAAAAATGCATTGCTTATGAAAACACCAATACACCACTATTCTGAACTGCACTTCTATTGTCCTGAGCTTTCGTATGAAATGTATAGCCGTTAATGTCATAACCGGACCATGTTATCACATTTAAACATGGAACACCCACTATCCATTTTAATGTCTCTGATACATCTGATCTACCAAGCAAGGTCTTTTTAAACCATGAAAAAAAAGTTTTGTTGTGTTCATTCAAAATCCACATTTCTTTCTTCTTTGGATGATATTGTTTCAACTCATTAATATGAAATGTGATATACGGTTGAGCATTAGCTATGTTATTCAATATGTATGATTCTAACTTCTTCATCTGTTCAGCTAACAATGATTTGACTTTCAAGCCATGAATCCCCCTTCCCTCATTATTAACTCGTTCATGGCAAGATGGAGGCAAACATATGTGTTGCACCGCAGCCAAGTAGCTCATACAAAACTCTACTACCTCTTCAGAAATATACTTTTCAATAATGGAGGGTTTAGGTCGATATGGATTTTTAACATATGCCTTTAATATTTTCATATACCTTTCAAAAGAATACATCCAACAAAGATATACAGGTCCACAAAGCTTTATTTCTCGAACCAGATGAATCATTAAATGCACCATTATATCAAAAAAATTTGGAGGAAAATACATTTCCAATTGACAAAGTATAAAAATTGAATCCTTTTCCAAAATGTTCAAAGAATTCACATAAATCTCCTTGTTACAAATTGAATTGAAAAAATAACACAACTTCATTATAGTATTTCTAATAAGGATGGGCAATATTCCATGTAATGTAACTGGTAGAATTTGTTGCATCATGACGTGACAATCATGTGATTTCATACCTATCAACTTCAAGTCCTTCAATGAGACAAATTTTTTTTACATTTGAAGAATAACCTTGAGGCACTTTGATATCATGAAGACACTGACAAAGGCAAATTTTCTCCCTCTTCAATAATTTATGACAAGCCGGGGGAAGAAATGTTCGTCTTCCATTAGGAGTGGGAGCTAACTCCAAACGTATTCCCATTGATAGTAAGTCTAATCTTGCATTCAACCCATCTTTTGTCTTTCCTTTAATATCTAACAATGTTCCAATAAAACAATCATAGATATTCTTCTCCACGTGCATAACATCAATATTATGTTTAACTTCATGATACCTCCAATATGGTAGCTCAAAAAATATTGACCTTTTCTTCTAAATATGTCTATCATTACCAGATTTCTGTGTCTTTCCTAATGTCACATAAAGGTTTTTCACCCTCTCAAAATACAGATCAGGGGATAAAGGTTTTGGAGCAGTATCAAATTCTTGTGATCCATTGAATTCCTTTTTTAGTCTTCTATAAGGGTGATCCATAAACAAAAACTTTCGATGACCCATGTACACTGTTTTCCTCCCATGATGCAATTGACAATATGATGTCTGTTGTTCGCAAATTGGACATGCTTTATGCCCTTTAACACTGTATCCAGAAAAATTTCCATACATTGGGAAGTCATTTATAGTGAACAGAAGCACTACATGCAGTTGAAAATATTCCATTTTATGAGAATCTTACACCCTAATACCATCATCCCATAACAGTTTCAAATCATCAATCAACGGTGAAAAGTAAACATCAATATCATTGCCGGGTTGCTTTGGACCAGAGATAATTATACTCAACATGACATATTTGCGCTTCATACAAAATTCAGGAGAGAGGTTGTATATTACCAATAAAATAGGCCATGAACTATGTGTACTACTAAGGATTCGGTATGGATTCATTCCATCTGTGCACAACCCTAGTCTGAGATTTCTAATTTCATTTCCAAATGTAGAATACTGTGCATCAATTTTCTTCCATTTTGGACAATCAACTGGATGATGTATTTTTCCATCACATACCCACTCATCAGCATGCCATCTTAACCTTTTTTCATCATGTGAATTATAAAATAAACATTTGAAACGATGAATTATAGGAAGATACCAAAATACCTTTGAAGGGATCTTTGTAATCTCAACATCAACCTATGATTTTTCTTTCACCTTATACCGTGATGTCCCACATTTAGGACACTCTGATAGAAATTCATATTCCTTCCTATATATAATATAGTCATTCAGATAGGCATGTATTTTCTTGTATCCCAATCCCATCAGGCATAATATTTTCTTGGCCTTATAATGTGAATCTGGAAGATCGTTATCTTTTGGAAGAATGTCTTTCATCAATTGTAGCAGCTCTGTAAAACTTCTATCACTCCATCAATGTTTTGTCTTCAGGTTAATCAATCTTAACACCACCAACAAAACCGTAAAATCTGTACAACTAGGATATAATGGTTTTTCATCATCACTATATAGACGCACAATTGTCGGTTCTATCTCAATTTGTTCTGCTACAATATCGCGAATCATTTCTTCAATTCCAACGGAGTTACCATCTTGCGAATCATCATCATCAGTGACATTCCGTCCAGTTTCACCATGCCAAATCCAAAGGTTGTAACTTAGATTAAAACCATGACAAATCATATGATATTTTATCTCTCTACTTTTCAACTTCTTCATATTCAAACATTTTAGGCATGGACAGAAAAAAATGTCACTACTTGGAACATTTCGTTTAGCAAATTCCAAAAAGGTATCAACACCTTCCTCATATTCATTTCTCATTCGATGTTCCTTAATCGAACTTCGACTCATTATTACCTATAACAAATATAAAATATATATATTTTTAAGATAAGACAAATATATGTTTATATGAAAAAAATCATAATTTGAATGTAAACCAATTTTGAAATATAAAACAAATCTATGCGTATTTAAAAAAATATGCTTGAATATTATTTTAAAAACAAAATATAGTTAGATATAACAGTTTTAAATTCCATTGAATCAAAGAAAACCATGGGGCCTACAATGGTTGATAGAAAATTGGAGAAAATGGAGTAAACCTGAGAATCAAATCAAATTTAAAATAAAAATTCAGATGGAGAAAATCACAATGTAAATCCAATCATCATGGCACAATCATCATGTCATAATCTCAGAAACCGTGATGTAGTAGTCAATCCCAACTGACACTTATCCCCCACCCCCTTGGACACTCCCTGAACACCACCACCCCCTTGTACAGCCCCCACCCCCTGGACACCCCCACCCCCTTGGACACCCCATGGAAACCACCACACCCTTGGACAGCCCCCACCCCTCCTGGACACCCCCACCCCTCTAGAAAGCACCCACACCCCTCCTGGACACCACCCCCACCCCCTACCCCATTGGACACCCCCCGGACACCCCCAACCCTCTGGACTATCCCCACCCCCTGGACAGCCCCCCACCCCTCTAGACAGAACCCCCACCCCTTTTGGACACCACCCCCCACCCCCTACCCCCTTGGACACCCCCAACCCCCTGAATAACCCCCCACCCCCTAGGCAGCCCCCACCCCTCTAGACAGACCCCCACCCCTCCTGGACACCACCCCCACCCCCACCCCCTTGGACACCCCCCTGGACACCCCTAACCCTCTGGACAAACCCCACCCCCCGAACAACCCCAAAAACCCTCTGGACAGGCCCCACCCCCTTGGAAAACCCCCACACCAACCCACCCCCTTGGACACCCCCCTGGACACCCCCAACCCTCTGGACAACCCCCCAAACCCTCTGGATAGGCCCCCACCCCCTTGGACATCCCCCACCCACCCACCCCCTTAGACACCCCCTGGATACCCCCAACCTTCTGGACAGCCCCCCATTACCATGGGATTTTAACCTCAAGCTACTTGTTTTGGTATATCTAGAGAATTTAACCTCAAGCTACTAGTTTTGGTATCATGCCATTATTCAAAATGAGAACCATGAATTATATCTCCTACTAGTATAAAATGCTCTATTGTGAAATGAATCAGTTTTAATAGCATATGAAGACTTATAATAGTCCACGAAAATAAGTGACATAAATAGATTATGGAACAAGAAAAAGTGATACCCAAAATAGAAACTACCAAGGATCCAAAACAAACATTCCACCATGAAAAATCATATATATACTTATAAAATAAATCACACTGGTACAAGGAATGGGTGTATCACAGTGGTTTACATATAAATTACAGTAATATAGGTGAATGAGATCATTAGTTGTCAATGACAACAAAAATTACCATCAATGTCGGGCATTTGCGAAACAAAAACAAACTAAATAGAAGTAGGTGAGACTTACATGAATATTGCGAGTCGATCTAATATATCTAGGGATAATAAATAATATGATGATGGAAAAACGAGGTAAGAGGGTTTCAAATCGAAGAATATTACCTAGTTTAAACAAAAAAATTGCAAAACGTAAATATAGACTATCCGAAAAAAAAAACGAACGAAATAAAGTCATGGGAGGCTTACCTGAGTGTTGCGAGTTGATATGATAGATATGAGGAGATTAAAGATGATAAAAAATGATGAAAAAATGAGTTTAACTCAACGAGATCGACGAGTCGATTAGGGTTTACTATGCGAGAGAGACGAGTCGCCGAACTGTCGATCGGAAAATTGTAAATGACAATGTACGGGGCGTGTTAATTTTTTAAATGTTTTATAATGTCGGTTATTTAATAACCGATGTTATAAACCATTTTTATTACATTTATAACATCGGTTATTATAATAACCGACGTTATAAATGCATTAGATACGGATTTTTTTACGTCGTTTATTTTATAACCGACGTAAAAAAATCCGCGTGTTGGTTTTTTACGTCGGTTATAGAATAACCGACGTAAAAAAGACATCAGAAATCACAGTTTTTTACGTCGGTTATTGTATAACCGACGTAAAAAATTCTGTGGGTTGTTTTGTTACGTCGGTTATTTTATAACCGACCTAATAAATTCATAGATCCTCGTTTTTTACGTCGATTATAAAATAACCGACGTAAAAAACACCACGCTTTGGTTTTTTACATCGGTTATAAATTATCCAATGTAAAACACGAACGTGTGCGATTTTTAACGTCGGTTATTAAAATAACCGACATTAAAAATTTAATCATCATTTTTTTACATCGTTTATAAAATAACCGACGTAAAAAACCACATTTCACAGATTATCACATCGGTTATATATAACCGACGTAAAAAATGGTGACGTAAATAACCATTTCTGCACTAGTGATGGGATTGTGTACTGATGGATGAAACCATATCAGAGCCAATGTAGCTGACATAGTTCATGTTCTATTTTTTAGTAGTTTACAACTTTTCCCCACATATATGTATGAATAAAAAATATATTATGATGAGCTTGATGATTTCTTGACCAAAGCAACCAGGAAATGACGTTGATGTGTATCTTTCACCATTGATTGATGATTTGAAACTGGTATGTGAGACAAGTGTTAATATTTTAGATGTATACAAGAATGAGTATTTTCTTTTGCGTTCTATGATAATGTTACTTATAAATGACATTCCTTTATATGGGAAATTATCTAGATATAGTGTTAAGGGATATAAATCATGTCAAATTTGTGAAGAAGAGACTTCATATTATCAATTGAAGAATGGAAGAAATACGGTGTACATGGGACATTGAATATTTTTTCAAATTGATCATCCTTATCATAGATTGAAAAAATAATTTAATGGTTTACAATAATAAAAAATTCCCCCAGAACAATTTCAATCTAATAATATTACGATAGGGTGAAAAATATTGATTCAACATTTGGAAAGAAACAAATTTTTGGTCTTCAAAAATATACCTGGAAGAAATAGTCTATCTTTTCTGAACATCCTTATTAAATATTTTTAGATATAAAACATGACATCAATGTTATGCATGTTGATAAAAGTATATGTGAAATTTTTATGGGATATTTGTTAGGCATAAAAGGATAGTCAAGAGATGGATTTCATGCTAGATTGGAGTTGATATCATTGGGAATAAATTTGGAGTTAGCTCCCACTATAAAATGAAATATAACATATTTACCACTATCTTGTGACATATTAGGTAAGATTGAGAAGATAATATTTTTTAGTATCTTTGTGGAATTAAAGTACCCAATGGTTATTATTAAAATGTGATGAATTTGGTGTCATTTAATGATTTCAAATTAATATGTATTAAATCTCATGATTGTCATGTATTGATGAAACATCTTCTACAAGTCGCACTGCATGGTATATTGCTGAAAACTTTTAGAAAGACTATCACCAGGTTATGAAATTTTTTAAAATCCATTTGTAGCAAAGTAGTTGATCCAAATTCTTTATATGTGTTGTAGAATAAAGCTTCACTTATTCTTTTTCAAATAGAAATGTATTTTCCACCTACATTTTTTGATATAACGGTTCATCTGGTGATTCATTTGGTGCATGAGATAAGAATATGTGGCCCTGTTTATTTAAAATGTATGTATCCTTTTAAAAGATATATAAAATTTTTAAAGGAATATGTTAAAAATATTTATTGACAAGAGGCCTATATTTTTCAAAAATATGCATCGGAAGAGGTGATTGAGTTATGTACTGATTTTTTTATGAAGTGGAGCATATTGGTCTCCCAATATCCTGATATACAATAGTTGATAGTGAAGGTAAGGGGATTCAGGGCTTAAAGGTAAAGGTCATTCCATGTGATGAAGTGATGTAGGAACATTATACATTTTGAACAACACAAAGTTAGTTCTATCACATATATCATCACATATTTCAGAATTAAAGTTAAGATATCCAAAAAATAAATGAAAAGTGTCTGGTGATTGAGTATAAAAAAAATTATTTTATGGTTTAAAGATAAATTCATCAAAAATATATCTGCATCTGAAAATTTGGAATGGTTGGTAGGGGACCATCTCTTATTGTGATCTCATGGTCTGGTTTTGATATTAATGGGTACACATTTTACAACAATAAGTTGGATGAAAATAGTACCATTTAAAATTGTGGTGTAATTTTTATCACTAAAGCACTATGTTTTTTGAGAGAAAAAGATAAAAACCCAAAATCCACATAAACTCCATATTTTGGAGTTATACAATACATATGGGATATTGATTATATTAAATTTCAAGTCATTGTGTTTATGTGTAATTGGGTTTCAAGTAATAGTGGTGTGAAGCATGATGAATATTGGGTTAAACTGGTTGATTTGAAAAGATTTAGTTGCAATGAGGAACCATTTATCATGGACAAACATGGAAAAAAATAGTTTATTTCATCAATCCATCAAATGACCAATATTCCATCATCTTTCAAGGGAAGAGAATCCATTAGGCTGATGAGGATGAGGATGATTATATTTTTTTTATATGATGTTTCTTCATCTATTACACAATTTATTGATAACAATGACTATAATGCAGACATAGTCCATGAAATAAGAAATGATCATGTTGAAGGGATATGGGAAAACACTAAATTACTCATCTAATTAATCTTGGAATTATTTAGATTATTTTTCTTTTTTGAAATTTATATGTGTAAAAATTGTATTTTTTAATAACTATTGTATATTTAATCATATATATATTTGATTATTTATTTGATTTTCTATGTTAAATTTTGATATTCCTTGGTTATTGTTAAACATTTTTTCATTTAAATACCTGATGAAATTGTTATATTTTGGTTTAATTTATTCATATGAGAATACCTTTTAAAACATTGATATTTAAATTCTTAAATGTTTATATATTTTTATATGTAATTTTTATATTTAAAAGTACATCTTGAGTATTTCTTGTGGTTAAGAATCATAACATCATTTTTTATACTAATAGATGTGTGCCACTTTTTTACTTACATATTTCTATTTTCCTATTTTATAATTACTAAATTAGCTAATAATATTCAGGTACATAATAATTTCCTTACATTTTCCAGTTACAATGATAGATATCGATATAGAGATAAAGTAGCATCTACCAAGGTATTTGACTTTTTAATATTATTAAATATCTAGTAATATAATTTGTTAATGAAAGAAAAATTTTATTTTAAAAAACTATAATTGTAGGACTACTGATGATTCTTTAGAAGGGGAGTCTTCTACTTTTAGTATTCAGAAATCAAATTCCCATGTTGGAAAATGTGGCATTATTCATTTAACAAAACTATCACTTTATTATGGTTATGAGCAATTACATATTAGTTTTTATGATAATAATAATGCAACTAACCCAAATGAAACACTATTTATTAGCTATATCGGCATTTAGAGCCATTGTAGGATTAACATTTTATATCCCGATCTAAAGTTTGCTGACAAGATAGAGATAGATCAGCTTTGGGAGGCCTTAAAGGTAAAATATATCTATTGATTTATATTAAATTATTTTATTAGAATAAGATATACTTTAAATGACTAAAATTTTTGTTATTAAATTACATATGACATTTAATTTTGAAGAAACACAAGTAGTTAAGAAAATATGTCTTACATTAGTGGCAGTTCGATGAAGGGATCTCAAAAAAATGTTTATAAAAAAATTATGTGTTTTGAAGGAGACAAAATGAAATCCCAATCTTCTAGTATCTGCTTTTAGATGAATATACATGGAAAAAATTTGTTTCTTCCCTGCATGATGAAACATTTTAGGTATGATAATTTTTCTTATTATATTGTAATTTTTTTATATATGTACTTAATTAATTATTAGTTTACTTATTATATAACATGCCTATAGGAAATCCCATCAATACATCCAGTTGAAAAATATATACCCTCATACTTTATCAGGAGGAGGGTATTATTTACTATAGAAAAAAATAATTTAGGAAAAGTTTGAAACACTAAGAGCTCACACCACTAGTGGTTCTAATGAGGTCTGATTTTGTCTTCCATGTCTACCCAACCACCATGAGAAATGGAAAAGAGCGAGAAGAATAAAAAATGAAAAATATATTATAGATAAATCTATAGAAGTATCTGAAATAATTGAATTTAAATAATTGTTATTTTTCATGATTTTTTTAATTGATAAATAAATGGAAATAATAAACCATTATCATTTTTCATTTCAGGATGAACTTCAGGAGTAATCAACACAGGGCAATTTTTTCCCTGAGGGTAGGATGGACATCCTGGCCCCTGATGTAGGAATCCAAAACACCCTGGCCGCATAGGAAGATATGAGGTAGGTGTTAGTATTCGAAAAGTTTTTGGTCACAATGTAAACAGTCTAGAGACCCAGATATAAAATCCTTAAAAGCTCAGCTGAAAGTTATGAAACAGTCCATGGGTGATCAAATTCAAGACGTTGTTCAATAGGCTAAGATATAACAAATAACGAGGCTATCACAGTCTACACAACCTTCCCAACTTTCCTAGTCTACCTAATCAGATCCTATACCTCCCCACTCGTACCCAACCTTATACCGTGAGTTGTATACAAGAGATCCTGATGTACATATTATAGCATTCAGAGTTGTATATTGTTTGGGATTTTATGCATCACTAGCCTATTCAGATGGGTTATTATAGAGTATAGATACATGATATTATTCACCATACTTATCTAATACTATTCCCTATCATAGATATTACCCGATATAGGGATTGTATAAGTCATTTTTTGATTTTTTCATCTATCCATCTTCATCATATATCATATGAGGTATTTGTTTTTTTAAATATTAATTACATCTGATTGAAAATTACTTATAATGTTTTCTGACATTTAACTTGTATAGGAGTATGTAAAATCTAAATAAATATAAAAAAGGAAACAAAAGGTTTGGGAACAAACAACTATAGATACTTTAGATATTCTTGATTGGATAGAATGAATATCTCAAGATTCTTCATTCTTAGATAATATCTATGAGCTTCAGATGTCATATGATATATGTGTAAGAGACTATCTATTGATAATATTCTACAAAGATATCATGGGTCTAATTTATTTTAAAGATCTTGTCATGTATATGTTGAAGTTATTTTCCATGTAAGTAAATTGACATTTTAGTTTTTATTTTTTTAGTTAATGATGGTTTAAATTGACTAACTATATTACTTTTTTTAATTAGGTATCTGCACACACTGCTTGATCAAAATGACAACAGGTGAATTTACAGTTTTATTGTTCTAGAATACATTTCAAAGGATGTTCAATATGTTCCAAATAAAAAGAGTGTGGTATATATATGTGAGAGGTTATCAATGATGGATATTGGGTGTTGGTTTTTTATATTTCTTGATGGGTAAGAGTAGAAACATAATTATGAACTAATATTAATTATACAATAATAAAATGTGAACCTTTTGTATTGTAGGGGGAATTGGATGTTAGGCATACTCTACCCAAGTGAATACACATTATATTTGTTTTTCTATTTATTAGGTGGTGTTCATAGAAAATTTTCCACCTTATTAGACAAGTATGTTTTTTTTGTTTTTTGTATGCTCATTATATTTAATTCTCATTATTTATACATGTATTATTAGTTGATGTATATGAATATATAGGTCATGGAAAAAATTTAAGAAATATAACTTGTCAATAAAGAATCCAAATGAAATAAACTATATAAAAGTAAAGGTAATTATTTTTTATATCATATATTATTTTGTTTTTTGGATATATATATATATGTAAATATATTGGAATTTATTATCAAGTTAATGTTTTATTAAATTTAGTGACATCATCAACAAGGATTGGTCAAATGTGGTTATTATGTTCTATGATTCATGTATGTGATAATAAAAACTAGGGTAATGACTCATTATGACCAGGTTAGTCATATTAAATATTGTATATTTTCTATCATAGTATTCTATTTTTTAATCTTATATCATTCAACATAATTGTAGATTTTCAATGATGTCAATTCATATATGCAATATGAACTTAACCATCTTCGATCATTTTTTTTGCGAACTATTTGCTAATTATGGTTAAGATTTATGGTATGTATATTCTTATGTTTCAGATTAGTATTACAGTTTCCTAATAAAAATTGTTCAAAAAACTTATTTTTTATAATAGGTGTTTGAAAATAATGATATCAAACAAATTCCTCAACAATAACCAATAATGATCATGATGCAAATTTCATGCATGTGTTTTTTTAATTCTAATTTATAATAAAAATGCATATATATTTTTTATTAACATTTTAAAAGTATGTATATTTTTATTCAATGATACATGTTGGATGAATATATACAGTTTTTATATTATAGGGATATTTGGGGGGGGGGTGATATATATATATTTTTAAAAAATTAACTTTCATCATCGGTTTTAAAAAAAACAGACATCGAATAATTTTAAAAAAATTTGATTTTCAACATTAATTTTTATAAAAACTGATGCCTAAAACTATACCATTTCACATTTTCAGCATTGTTTTTAAAAAACCAACATAAAACATGTGGTTTTAAACATCAGTTTATTAGAGAAATTGACACAAAAATGTCAACCTGATTGGTTTTCGGCATTGGTTTCATATAGAAATTGACACCCAAAACCTTATTTTAACTTCACCTTTATAGACGCAAGTTAAAAAATGATGTTAAATTTGAAAAAAAATCAACATTAAATTGTCTTTTTTGCACTAGTGACATGTACAGACGAGCAATGTCATTATTTTCTAATAGATTGTATTGTAAGAATTTATTTGTGATATTATATTCCAAGATGTATGTTTAAATCATAAATATCTAATATATTAATTAAATTTTATACTTTCTACCTTCCATGTAATAAGTAAGAGAAAAAAGAATCTCATCACTTCGTGAGGCAGTAGTTCATCGTAGACATGAGTGACATTATCATATACCTCATGAAAAGAAAATAAGAAGGTATATGTGTTATGATAAATAAATATGTATAATTTTATCATAAATATCATATAAATATGTAAAATAAATAATAATATCCATTATTGAAAGGTGCAGATGAAAAATGAACTACAACAGTTCGCGAGGCAGTAGTCCGCCATACAAACGATCAAGAGTTTCATTTTACATTTGACGGTACTAGAGATGGATATAGGTTATTCCTTTACATAATAAAATCTCATTATATAGGATATAATTTTTTTATTATTTCAAAATTTTATAAAATTTTTAGGAGTTATAAGAAAAATTAAAATGACAACGCATAGTTAAAAACATTACCTCTTCTTTGAGCAACCTCATTAGGTTTAATATATAAACATAATATAATAGATTTCAAATATAATAAATTCCAATAGGTTTTAGGGAGATATGTAAGGATTATATTTAGTTAGTTATTTTCTGAAACAAAGTTCCATGGGAATGTGGAGAGGGGAGGATAGTGGGTGGCCTTTTATAATTGAGGGAGAGGAAACACTTGGTATTTTTGAAAAAAATTCAATTACAACAACATTTTTATCATTCCAAAAGATTCCAAAATTGATCATTCTTGAGAAATATAGATTATAATATCTAAATATGTTCCAAAAATTGGTTTTATACAAGTTTGTAGGTTATTTTAACCCTTATTGTTTAATTTAATCCCATGGTAAACCCTTTTGTACCTTTATCACAATAATTAATTTTTAATGTTTTTACTATTTATAATGGTCAAAAATTAAGTTGAAATTATTATATAATATAAATTAATATGATTCCAAGTATGAGATACATTTTCTAAATTAATTCAAATATTTGTTGAATATAACTCAAAGTTATAGCTGCAAACATAAAGAAAAAGTGTGTTTCCAATGAGAAAAATTCACATAAGTATAGAATGTTTTAATATCCACATTCAAAATAAAATTAATTTAAATGACATAAATTAGATAAATTGTAATATATATTTATTAAATTTTCTTTAAATATATTTAAAATATAATTTATTTTTATAAATATTTTAAACTAAAAGGTAGTTTTAAATTAAAATTTAGTATTTTTCAATATTATTCAAAATATTTATCATGTTGAATAATTATCAAAAAATCACAAAAAGATAATTTTTGAAATTTTAGTTAAAATATTAATTTTAATTTTTAAAATAAATTGTCATAATATGTTAAAATTTAATTTTAAATTATGTGGGAAAATTGTGACATTTATGCTATTTGGAAAAATATATCTTTTTTAACATGTATTTCAATTTTTTTAATTTCTAATGAATATACAATCATTGATTTTTTTTTTATAAATGTGTAAACAAAAAAAATCAATAATTTATTTATTCCTATTCATTCCTTCAAAAATAACAGCTAGGTTATAATGATCATGTTTAAAGAATAATATTTTTTAGTGTATCATGTTTCATTTAAACTTGGTGTTGTGTATATCACACACTATAAAAGAGATTTAATTTATTTAAAAACTAAATATATCATAAAGCCCCAAGTTGTTATATTTTCTTCTAATAATTATTTTATTGTCCATACATGCTATTGAATATGGTGTTCATATTTTAAAATATCAGGGTGTTATATGAATACATTGGAATTTTTATCCACAAAAATAGAAATGACTATTTTTCCATGAAAAATTCCATGAATCTAATTTATAAATTCAAATAAAAAAACCTCACATGGATGTAGATTCTAATTATTGTTTGAGAATGAAAATTCTTCTATACCTAAATAATAATTAGAATAATTAGTACAATAATAAATTTATCCATAAATGTTGGTAGTAAATTTCTTGGAATACTCCTATAAATCATGTGACACTAACTCTTTATATTTGAAATTCAAATATAAACATTGATCTATCTCATTTTCTAAATAAAAGGAAATAATTAATATATGTGTGATCTTTCCCTCAATATATTGTTTTGAAAATAAAATCACTAGTTAGTAAAATTAATTGTTATCCTTGGGATGTTCCTTAATAATAATCAAGGTCGACTCTTCATATTTTGGTATATTTGAATTTGACTATTTCATATTCCATAATTGTTAGCATGAATATAAATACATGGTTAATCATATGAGATTAATATTTATTTAAATTTTAAACAATTTAAAACATGTTTTTATGGATTCTAAATAATTAATAAGTAGTTATATAACAATGAATACAATAATTTTATCTTTAATAAAATTTTAGAAAATTGAAATGTCAATTATAATGTAAAAAATTAAAATTTCTAGGTTTTTTAATAAACCAGAAAAAATCATTGAACTATTTAGGAAAATAAACATAGGGGATTTTTACATATCTATTTGTAACTATATATCAAAATCTCACCACATAAGTGAATCAATGAATCCAAATCTACATAAGTAATTTACATAGGTGAATTTATCACATATGCAATTCTAAAAGATTAAAATTGATTAACTTATAAAATTTCAATCCTTAAACAGATAAAATTAAAAAAGTAGTTTTAGATCGATATTATATATATTTAGAAAATTTAATTAAATTTCTATAGAATCAAGAATCATATTAATTATAATTATATAGATCATGTTATAGTCAAAATAAAGAAGATATGTTCAATAGTTTACCAAAATGTTACTCATAGTCAGTTCTCAATGTCAGTTCCATACATTTCCATATTTTTACTGATGGTTAGTTATCATGGTCATATTCAAATATTTCCAAATTTTCAATCACTTTCCATTGTCATGATTAGTTCTATAAATTGCTAAATATTCACTCAATGCCGGATCCAGAATATTCTGAATTTTTATTCATTGACCAGTACACACAGTCTGTTCTCACAACTAGTACTTATGGTTAGTTCTCATAGTTAGTACTCACAATTAGTACTCATAGTAACTACACATGGTCAATAATAAATGTTAGTACTCATGGTAAGTTATCGTGGTCAGTACTCATGGTCAGTTCTCATAGTGGGTACTTATGGTTAGTTGTCATGGTCTATATTCAAGACAGTTCTAGACATTACCAATTTCTAAATTTCCATACAGATCCATATTTTAATTCCATAATATGTAAATAGATATTTTATGGTTCCATATTTATTATTTAGTTTAATAAAAAATACCTAAACTTGTAGTACATGTTATGAAAACTTAAAAATTTAAAACTAAAGACATTTTAGGAAAATAAATATTATGATATGATAAAGATTATGAATACTTTACTAAGAACATAATTTAAATTTTTAGGAATTTTAAAGGAAATAAAACACGTATATCATTATAATTATAAAAACATAATATGATTCATGGATCCACTCAAAATTCTAGTGAGACAAACTACTATATATATTTATTATAATTATAGGTTATGAGGGTCTATAGTATGGTGCTATACAATGAGTAATATGAAGTCCCTTAGTGTGTCTATGCATATATATCCTTCATAGTTCAGTACAAAAACCATGTACTTTAGTTATGAACCCCTTTCAAGTAAATCTAATTATGATACAATAATTCTAAACACTTGTCCCAAGTGAATATAATATTTTTGTTAATCAAAATAGACTATCTTGGATAATGTTTATATATATATATATACTAATATAAGTGATCATGTATCTCATAGGGGTGGTAACTTAAAAGGATTCCTCTATTCTTTGAGTAGGTTTTTGACTTTTCATGTGATACCTACTATGTATATGATACCAGAGGCCCTATAGTGGGTAGTTAGACAATGATATTTTATGTGATATTAAATAATAGAGTATGAAGATATTACTTGTGATCATTTAACTACATGATATGAAACATATGGGTTAGGTTAGAGAGGATAGTACTGCAAGACTGGATCAAGACCATGGTGAGATGATTGTTATGATTGATATATTAGATATTTTCCCATGAAATCATTGAAATATGAATTGAAAATATACCCCAAGAAACATGTTAGATCAAGAGTGTGACAATCTTAAAGGTCAGAAGCACGAGTAGGTTCTTCGGGTTAAGATGATAGTGTATGTGTGGTTCTATCAATAAAAAAGTATTGGAACATGATACCTAGTAAGATTTGTGATGATGATAACATTAATATTTATACATTTATTATCATAGTGAGAATTCTAGGGTAGGAATTATATACATGGTGTTGTGTACTTGAGATTAAACTTTATGAGTGTAGTGGAAACACATTTATATGATTTTTAATTATTAATTAAATACTATATAATCCTATATTTTGGTGACTAGAAAGGAATGGATAAAATTCTTGAATTTTAAGATTAGTTTCATTAGTGCATCATTTAGTTATGATTTACTTTTTTTTGTGCATGGCCACTAGTTTAGTCACTTTATCTTATGTTTTACAATGCGTGACACATATTATTGAGTTAGGTTCTATGAATAGGTTATACAATGGTGTACACTGTTAGGATTTTTTGAGGCTGAGTTTGATATTGAATAATAATATGTGTGTAAAATTATTAGGTATGAAGATTAAGTGTGTCAGTATTGAAAAATGGTTTTTTGAGGGTCGTGTTCATGATAATAATTGACGATTTAAATGAGAGAATTGATGGATTTATTTTCAAGGAAAAGAAATATTGAATCCAAAAGTAGTTAATTCCAGGAACTGTGGTTCACAATATGAATTATTACAATGAAGGTATGAGAGCTCTTACCTCTACGATGGATGATAAAATTTTAAATGACATGGTTTCAGGAGTTGGTGGTGATGAGTGAAACTTGAGGGGGGGGGGAGTGGACTATGTGTATTAATATGACCTGTTATAGTTGTATTTTGGGGTTGGAATCAATAATTCTATATGGGGGGAGTGAGTTAATATCCATTATAGGATTTATCCCTTATTATTGATGAAATTTTGGAAACATCTTAGATGAAATTACAGTGATCAAGGAATGGGTTCCAAATAATATTTATCTATCAGTGCTCAAATATGATACGTAAGACCATGCGTATTCATTATCTATGGTGAAGGATAGTTCACGAGTCATGGTGATTGGTAATTCTATACGATGGATCGAGAAAAGATACAATAATCTAGGAGAGTACTATTTCAGTGATGGGACCATGGACTTTATGTTGGATGGTAGTTTCCACAATGAGGACCAATGGTAGATAATAAAGTGGAATTTTCATGCTGATGATATTATCAATATAATTATATATATTTCTATGATTGAAATAAAAAAAAAATTAAAACTCAGTGTGTGATTGATTTTGGACAATGGAATTAAGTCTGGTATTATTTTTAAGAAAGGAGTTCTTGAGTCGACAAGGATGATTCAATGTCATGGATAAATATGATTATGATTTCAATTCATTGAGGACTAAACCATGGAATTTTATCACATTTCAGGGGCATAATTTTATGTGTGTATTTATATAGACAAAGGAATCCAATGGGGTTTAAAGAGTTGCGACTAGGTGTTATGCTACCATATTGGTGGATGAAGCTATGAGATTCTTAAACAAGTAAGATATAAATGGTTTTACTAGTTTATATTTAAGATATTTAATGTAGTGGATTAGAAACTACATCAAGTATATTTTTTGTTTTTGAAAATTTTATTATGATGAAATGACTAGAAATTTTGAAGAACATATTATATATTTATGGTTACACATAGATTATTAAGGCTTATTCATTATACATAAAAATTGGAAGTATAGAGTGTTACTAGATTTGGATTAACATTTCTATTTGAGATTGGGTGTGGTAATGTGGGAACTGCATTAGACCCAGGTTTTACCATTGAAAATTTATTTTAATAAAGAATTTCTATAGTGTGATTCACTATTGTTAAGATCATCATTGGTTGAGAAGATGATTAGTTGGTGACCCAGGGACCTCTCATGAATTATGGGTGTAGTTGTAGAACCAAATTATAATTCAGAACTTATTTCAAGTGGGGTATATTATTTAAAATAAATTTGATCCTTGAGTTTGAATCTGTGCTATTAATTATCTTCCATTATTCAAAGTAATTTCACTTTAGGGTAATAATAATTTTGTGCCCTTTGTAAGTTAGGTTTGATAAATAAATGGTTGGAGTGATTTCTCAAGGATGATAAGTTTTATGGCGGGGTGATTATGATTCCCTTTTTCTAGATGGGTTATTGAATAAAACTATAATTTAAATTTTAAATTAAGTAGATAGTTGTTTAGGATATTTGTGACATTAAATAGGGATATAGGTATTTTGATGTTTGGGAGGGATTTTTTGGATGTGGTATAAGGATAACATGGTGAAATGAATTCTCATGAGAATTACATATAAGATAAAGATAATAGATAGGTGTTCAAGGATAATTGATTCTAGAATTGGAGACTGTAAACTAGTCGGTGGGTGGGGTAGTGGCCCCAAAATTTTTCTTATCTACTAGCCAACAGTATCCACTTTCTCATAGGTAATAACTAGAATTATACTGGTGTGGTCATCCTAGGTTTGTTTTTAGTAGGGTAATTTTTTTTAAAAATATCTCTTAGGAGTTTTAGAGGCTGAAAATGATTTAGAAAGGTTCATTCAGTCAATTCCCCTACAATTCTTCTCTTGGTTCCCCTTACCTAGGGTGATTTTCATATAGATTACAAATCAATTTCACGGTATGATATCTTTTTTATTTTCCATTCATGAACTCTCCATTATAACCCTATGTTTGTAGGATATTTAAAGTTTTAATTTTATAATGATATCATCAAAACATGGTGAAATAATTTGAGAATTATTGTGATTTTCCTATTCTTTTCTATAATGTGTCTTGTGAGGACAATATCAATCCATCACATTTATTTTTTATGGAGTTTTGTTTCCCTAATTTTTTTTATAATGTATCTCTTTGGAAATGATGTGAATTTATCATTGTATAAATTATACAATTTTGGTATTTTTCAAATCTTTCATAGAGGATGTCTCAAGAAAGTGTATATATATTGTTGCCTGCATTTCATTGATGGTATGCTATGTGTATAATTTTTTTTAAAGATTTATATTGAAATTAAATTCATTTTTTAATGTTTTGGTTTCTCATGTTAGGTGTTTTTCATGAAATGAAATAGTGGACTCATTTTGAACCTTCAAAATTTGGTTAGATGTAGTTCTAGAGAGTAGATGTTATCAGCAATATTTTAGGTATTTTACCTTTTTAAATTACTATTTTTAATTAATTTTAAAAAATAATAATATATTGTTTATGATTATTTCGAGATAGATAATTCCTTTATTTGATGAGTAGTTCTTGGTTTGTCTTTTTCAATGCTTGAAAATCAAAGATAGAAGTACCGAGTTACAAATTAATAACGAAATAACTTTTATTGAGGTAGGTGGTCCCTAGGAGTCACCTATTTTTTTTATGTATTTTAATTATGATTTTGGTAAGAAATACGATATATGGTCTCAAAAATATAGGAAATTGACCCTGAATCAGATAATTTTTAATTAAAAATGATTTCTATTAATGAAATAGAATCCTTTTATATAGAATTTACAAAGTACCAAGGGCTACAATGGACACTTGTGTACTGGTTTGACATGTAGGAAACTTATGGTTAGAAGTATATTTGTAGTCATAAAACTTATGATATGAAAACCTCATGAGGGTAACTAGATAAATACACATGTGAACATAATCAATTGGATAAGTTCATATAGACAAATTGAGTAGTGATAATTTATGAATTTGGATAATTGGCCAATGATTTCTTCTTTGAACTGTGATATGCATTATAACTATTGAGCTAGATGGGATGGGTGTGGAATGAATGGAAATAGAGGCCTTAGTTATTTTTTATAGATTCTTCCATGATTTTAGAGTGTATATAAACTACTGAGGGTTATCCTTTGGTTTCACTATATATGTAATGACTCAGATTTTCTATGTATTATTTATGGATATTGTATGGATTGTTTCAAGACCAGGCACTAAGACAGAGTGTGATTCCAAGGCTTGGTATTCGCAGAATAAATTTTTGAAATATATTAAATATCACAAATACATATTTTTTCTAAAAGAATTTGAAAAACTTCTAAAAAAGATCCTAGATTAGAAATCTGAGGGCACTGTTGAGTTTAGAATGTGAGGTTTTCCCTAGGAATGACTTAACCCTGGTTGGTGCAGGTTTTTTTTGGAAAAGTAATTGTGAATATAAAATGAATAAAATGAATAAAATGAATAAAATGAATAAAATGAATAAAATGAATAAAATGAATAAAATGAATAAAATGAAGAAAATGAATAAAATTAATAAAATGAATAAAATGAATAAATTGAATAAAATGAATAAAATGAATAAATAAATTATTTTATTTATTTTTTGATGGAGAAACCTAATAAATTCATTTATATACAATTATGGAGAAATACTAGTGTTATCCACATAACCGTGGAGTCCTTAGAGAACCCATGGAGAGACCGTTAAAAAATCTCTCAATTGAACAAAAATTAGATCATGGTTCGACGATCGATGCCTCATAGTTTCAATGAATCTTTCCATAGAACACAATTTATCCCTATTCATTATCATTTTTTGATCCAAATCATGTTAGGATGTTTGTTTTGATTGGATTATTTCCTTGTTCTTGATTTCTATGATGAATGATAATCAATAAATGAACTGATTGATTTATGATTCGATTATATTGCGGGGTGGGTTAGATTAATTAGGTTTTGGGATATTTTCATTGAATTTATTGATTTATTCATTATTATTCTCATGGAAATGAATCAAGTTAGACATAATTATTGATTGAGGTTTGTTCCTCTTAGTTTTTATTATTCTTTTCTCCCTCGGTTCTGCATTCACCAAGGGTGTTCTTCATTTGGCCTAGGGTTCAACATATCCTAATCAATCAATCATTTCGCATCCATTTCTTAGTGAAATGATAAGATATTTTAGATTTGGTATTAGAAAGACATGAATTTGGTGACATGATGGAGGAAATGGTGAATAAAATGATGTAGATTCCATATTTTACGATTCATTTGTGTGAAATGAAGGATGATGAACAATCCCATTTTTTGAGAAAATCAAGGGTCTAAATCTTATTGATTCAATGATGCAGTCACTCCGTGATGCTTCATATGATTTTTTTGTGGAAAATTGATTTCTTAATAAAAGGATATATCAATAGCTGTGATGAATGGAGATGGATCTAGATTTATGGAAATTTCTATGCTACACAGTATGAAATCTGGCTCTACACACAATGTGGGGCCCCCTTTTTGGTGATTGGGGTTCCGGGTAGGACTAAGGATAACATGGCATGTGATCCTGTCACACGGCATGTGACCCCTCCCTAGTGAATCTATGTGTACATTTGAGGGTACACATATAGGGGTTGGAGTGCATGGTTTGGAGCATGGCATGTACCCCCCACATAGATATGACCAACAATAAGTACATGTGATATGATGTATACTGGTAAATGGGATCATATACATGGGTTGAAGCCACGCACTGGCAGTTGGGTAGACTACATGGGAATCCTACATGACATGTAATTTACATGGATAGGGACCTAACGTGAGACACATGTTGTTTACACGGGCATGACTTGGGGTCAAGGGACACTGCGTGTAACCCTTCTACACTCCTTTTACTTATACATGTCTTGGATCCCTTTCCCATCTCTTTCTTGGACATTTTTTGTTAGGGTGAATTATCTATATCCTTTTCCCCGAGGGTTATTATGGAATAATATCCTACTCCTAGTATGGTGAATCCTTTATTCGGATTTCTTTAATAGAGTTGCTAGAATACCTCTGTGAGTCTTGGACATAGATCATCAATTCATCTTTGTTCCTTGGTGGAGTTCTTGGTGTCATCATGACGAACACTCTACAGGTGTCGATCCTCTACTTAGTAGATTAATCCAAATTTAGTTGTTGGTATTTCCCTTGGACTTGGGTGTAATCCTAATCTATGTATTGTATCTTTTATAACTATCATCATGTATATATAATGGTGATTTCTGACAAGCACTACCTCTTTGAAGAATGTCATTTGTGCTTTTAGACTCAGGAGTGTGTTATCATAGATTATTACTTTATGAAATATTTGAGATAGAATCCTAGGATATGTTTATAGTTGTTACTTACCTTTAGACTGTGTTTATTTGTTGAGTACATCATGATTTTCTTATTATATGTGTTGTGGACAAATACATATGTAGAGATGACTTTATTTCCTTTGTTATATTCTTTGTGGTTTTGCGGTGTCCTACTACATATTGTTATAGTCAACCCTACATGGGATTTTCCTTCATGCATCATGTATTGTGCATGTGATATACTATTTCACAGAGCCCTAGATGGACTTAGTCTAGACTATAACACCATGATACTTTTTAAAGTATTTTTTTCAATTTAATTTTGATATTTTTCATTTCACTCAACATTGAATATAGTTTTTTTATATTAAATCACTATGTTTGGATTTCATGAAATAAATGTAACTTATATTATCTTATAGTACACGCAACACATTTTTTGGATTGTGTTACACATAATTCGTAGTTCCTTCTATTGCTTGTGTAACACACACAGCCGAGTTTTTACCGAACTACAATATACTATTAAAATTATTACTAAAATATTATTAAATATACCATCTAACCATTAGAATAGAAGTTATGAATATGATTAACTAAATAGTGTAAATATTATTTACACATTTATATAAAATAAAGCATTTTTTTATAAATTAGTATAAGTAAATATAATAACTACTTGAAAATAAAGAAATTACTTTTCTAAGAAAACTATTTTTCTATGTACAAACACAATTATATGTTAATAAACTAAAAAAACACGTTTGATTAATTTTTTCAATAATATATATAAATATATAATATTCAATAAATATTTTTTATACTTATATAATAGATTTTATGGGTATAAGATATAAAATAATCCAATTTTATGCATAAAAAGATATAATCTTCTAAAAAGCATATTTACCACCTTTTAATGGGGAACCCATTTTAAATTCTATTTTATACACATTCACTGATTTTATATGTCAAAATAAACTTCATATTTTGAATAATAATGTAATACAAATATTTGGGTGATTTTTTGGTTTTTTTATGTGAAGTTTAATTTTTTGATGAATAGTGAAAAATATTGGATTTTAATTCAAAAATGCATTTTCATCTACTTAATTTATTGGATAAATTATATTTTTAATTGGTTTCAAAGTTTAATCAGATAAATTTTACATAAATTAAACCAATTTAGTATATTGTAATCAATTAAACTAAAAAATAATATATAAAACACACCAAACTTTTGAACATATTTACTTTAAAAACCCACTTTGTCAGACTGTCTGCGGAATTAAATTTGAATTAATTTTTACAAATTATGTGATTATAAATTGAATAAATGGTTTCCATATTTTTAATCATCATAATATATAATTTCAAATATGTTAAAATTATTTTTTGATAAAAATATTAATGAAAGTAATAAAAATTAATTACAATGACTAAGAGGTGATTTTTCATAACAAGGGACTAAACCTTACATTTAAGGGACAAAATAACCTATAAAATTGTATAAAATACATTATACCTCCTTATTAAGAACCTGAAATCCTTTTTATATAATTTGTTCCATTAGTGGGGCCACTTTTCAGAGGAAAATGTTGGGTGGAATTACCATTTCAAAAAATTACATGAATGTCACTCCTCCATTATTACAAGAAACTCTCCCCTAGAATTTTTTCACACCTATCAATCCCATTGTCTCACCAAAAATTTTCTAAAATAATATCCCAAAATCCAAACCTTACTCCTTGAATCCTATATTTTTTGATAAATCTATTGAATGAATCCTTTCTATGAAAAGGAAAATGGGTTACCCAAATAAGAGGTAACATCCTTCCTCAAGCTCATTACATTTATTTTTTCTCCATTACATAAATGATTATTATTAAATGATTATATAATAACACCAGTATCCCAAATAAATGGATATATTTTTATTTTAAGTGTTGTACCTTCACTTATAAATAATTCCATCTAACGGGCAACGAATATTCCATTCTTGGGTATAGAAAACTACCGCTTGAAAAAATGATGTTGTTCATTTTTCCTTTTCCACCTCTCATGGTTGGGAATTATAATGGAGAATATATATTTTTTATGTTATATATGATATCTGTGATTTATTTATACTTCTTTGTTTATTATATAACACATACCTTGATTATTTTTAATTTTTTATGTATGATAATTTCATTTGGGGATGTGTGGACTACCAACTGCTCAAAGTGATGTGATTCATTCACACCTTATGTGGAATTTATTAAGGATTAATTTTGTGAAATTATATGACATATATATGAAATGATAATTCTACTAGAATTATAATATATATATACACATATTTCATTTACTTTATTTCTTTAAATATGATAATAAAATGAAGACAACATTCATGCGTACGTACAACCTACCATCTCCATGGAAGGTGTATTCTATTTTTATATTATTATATTATATAGATTTTCATAAATAAATATATAAAGAATATATATGATATTCATACCATTTTTGAAAATATTGAAATAAGTAAATCCTTTTCTATGTAATAGGATCAGTAATAACAAGACAAAACATATACAAAAAACAAGGCATATATTACCCGAATCACAACATTATCATGGATTTGTTAATAAACATTTAATTTAAAGTGATAACAAAATAATATATGGTATGAATATAATAATATGATTTTTGGGAATATTTATAATAAAATTAAACTTATTATACAATATTTTTTAATGTTTAAGAAGAAAGTCAAGACTTAAGGTAAGGGTTTCCCCATCTCACTTTTTATATCTGTGAGATACATGCCTTATTCTCCACTCATTTTTTGTATAGTGTGTATAGTTCCAATGATTTTATTCTATTATTATTATATTTAATCTTATTGGTATTTAAATATCAAATTTATTATCTTTATTCATTGGGGTTTATGGTTTAAAAGTTACCAAATTTGTAAAGTAATTTTGTCTCAATTTTTATTCTTTGAGACACATGTGATGTTCTGTACCTATTTTTTTCTATGAGGTGTATATAATTCCATTTGACATGTTATATCATTAATAAAATTATTTTATTTATATTTTTAGCTTCATGTAACATTATTCTTTATAAATTATTATTATTAACATTTACCATAGTAGTAATAATTTATTGTTATAATATCTTCATTTATTGAGATTGTTTATGATTTTTCTTCCATTGATGAAATATTATGATTTATATCTCAAGAAAACTCATGAAATTTATTATCCCAATATTTTCCATGATATCTTCATGTATGAGTACAATTTTACCACTATTTAGTACTTAATATAATTAATAATGTTTTTTAATTAAATCACAACATTATTTCTCATTTTCATCAAAAATATGTGTTCTTTCAAACCTGTTTCTTCTAAAAATGTTTCCAAAATTTATTTTCTATTATCATATGATGTTTGAAGGAAATTTGTACCCATGTTTTATATTTTTACAATATGGTTTTAAAACACATATTCTTGTCCTTTTATGATCAAGGAACTTTTCTAAACTTTTTAAGGTGAAAAAGGAATGTTTGGCATGTACAGACTACCCACCACCATGATTGTCATTTAACTGAAGAGTCCTATGTAAGTTTATAAGTTTATTTTTAAATAAAATGTTTTACTATTATTTTGGAATGTTTTTTATTTAATATTGTTTTCAATTAAAATATTTTTCAATTTTTTTATTTTTAAGAAGTGTTTTAAATGACTTTTAAATATCCCTTTATATTATTCCAACAGATTATTTTCAAAGAAATGGATTTAATGATTTTAGGTTTTCTAAATAAGTTTTCAAAACCTTATTCTAAAAATGGGTTTAAAAAATTATTTTAATCCTTTTTTAAGTTTTTGATTTTTTTCAATGAGAATGATTTTCAGAATAATTTATGGTTTAAAAAGGTGTTTCTCAATGCAGATAATATATTACCTCAAGAAATGTTTTTAAAAAAATTATAAAGACTTATTTATAATAAATAGATTTTTAAATGGTTTTATGAAAAGGAATTTAAAATAAAGGATATAAATGTTCCATATGATCTTTGAAAACCCTTCTCCATATAATATGAAATAATTAGTTAATGTTTATGAATATTATTCATATTATTTCTTAAATGGTTTATGTTTTTATGGAATGGTGTTTATGATACCTGTTTCTCTTAAGCCGGTTATATTATTTTGAAACCTACTTATTTTCATGGGATATGATTTGATGAAATGATTATGAATCATATCCCTTTTCCATAGGATATTATGTGATGAAATGTTAATGATACCCATTTCATTTCATGGGTCATGATATGATTAATTCTTTGTTAACTTGTGAAACATGCATGTATGATTTCATTATGTGACGGGTGGGACCTATATCTCACTCCAACACATTGGGTAATGATAAATTTTTTATAAGCTCAAGAGGTTACACATGAGGGAATCCCATTCCCAAAAAAATGGGAAATATTAATCCTAACACAAGAGGGTACATGGGAGGGAATCCTAAGACTAAAACAAGAGGGTACATAGAAAGGAATCCCAATCTAGAAAGAAGATGGAAAATAGGACGATATCTCAAGCCTGAAACAAGAGGCTACATGGGAGTGAATCCTAAGCCTAAAACTAGATGGTACATAGGAGGGAATCCCAATATATAAGTAGGTAAATCGGTTATTAGCCCAATACTATCATGTTATGAAGGTCTTGGTGGGTATCGTTGACATTGGATTTTGTATGCATATGTGTATGGCCCAAATTCCATGAATTATTCCTAGTGTTATGCTTTCATGGATTATCCTTATGATTACCTTAAGATTCATGCCTTAAAAAATAACAATATTTATGCCATGATTCATGTTTATGATCTTTTTCATATCATGTATGATCTTATAATGTTTTCATCACGTTCTCATAACATTATGAACATGTTTATCCTCCTTGTTTACCCTTACTAAGAATCTAAGTTCACCCCTTCCATAGGTTTATTTTTTCTTGGTTCTGAACAAAATGTTTTAATTATAAGTTCTAGAGGGGGTGATATTTTTTGGGAAACATTGAATATCTTTCACCAAGTCAAAATATTTTGTTCCAAGATTCCAAATACACTAAACTATTACTACACTTGGGCATGTAATTTTGTAATACACTGAATATTCATATAAAATGATGTAATATCCATGTATGTTAATACTGGGTCTCTATATTTATCATCAAAGGAAAGGTTAAGTCAAAATTGGTAACTATAATGAGAAAACATTAGTGTGATCCCTAGGTATATTTATAAGGATATGTCTAGGGGTGTCTCTTTGGATTAGTTTGTAGATGATTTAATGTGTAGTAAAATGTCCTAGAACATTAGAAACAGATAGAGTGAGTGGTTTCCTAAATTTAAATCTCTGTCTAGATAATAAAAGTGTATGTGTCTCTGGAATATATGCACATAGGGGTAATAAATCTGACAAGGTTCATCGGGCCTGCCTTGGCTATAACCCGGTGCACGATAACAGGCTTTGTTGAAGACCTAGTTTGATAGTCCTGGGAGATATGTTTTTGAAATTCACAAACTCATTACAAACCAAGTAAAGTATTTAAATAGACTTTTTATTTGAAAAACCTAGGATATAAATAATGTGTCATAAATCAAGTAAGGTTTCATGATTTAGACATCTTATAAGTATTTTTTCATGATTAGGTGGTTCCTCAATATTATAATTATTTCTTACTCAAAGCTTTTGAGTTTTAGTCAATGGAGGGAACCACAAGATACTAGGTTAACATTGAATGTTATGGAAAAGTTTTTGATGAGAAAAAAAGGGATGGTCAATAGAGTGAAGGATTTGTGAGAATTCTTAGTTAGTTTTCACAGAACATGATTAACAATGTGTATTCTATCCAACTCTTAGAGTCACCAAGGAATACAAGGAAGGAGTTCATTTAGAGTTCAGGTAATGGGGGCCATGTAAGAAGGAAGATTTGGTTTCCATTGTTTTCTGAATGTGGAAATAATCACCTATGTGAATATATCATAGGAACAAAAAGGTGATTTTACTTTGGAAAAGAAGGAAACAAATCATGTAACTGTAAATGAAAAATGAGGGGTTCGATTATTGAAATAGATGGGAATATTAGCAAACATATATCATCAAATGATAAATTATTTATGTGTGGAATGAATGGTCATTATAAAAATATATGTCCAAAGTGAAATTATCATGATGATAATCAACAAGATTTTATGATTAGTGGTTATATTACTGATGATGATGAGACTAAAAATGAAATGTGATAAAAAAGAGGTATTATGTAATTTGATGAGGCAACCTAAATATGAATTATAAATGAATTTAAAAAATTGAAATTTTCATTTATTAGGAATATATAATTATATTATATGAATGGTGAAATATACAAGAATTGTTCAATTTATATTTTTCACTCAGTATTTATGAGTTTATATTGAATGTTTGTGATGGGATCTAAAAGTGATTTAATAGTAAGGTGTCATTTTGACTAATATACCTTAATATTTTCCTTATGTTAATATAATGTTGTTTGGATAAATATATTTTGGATATGAATAAGTGAATTTGATTGTGATGATGATCTTAGAACTAATTAAGGACTTTTTGACAAGTGGTTATTCTGTCATTGATGAAGTTTATAGATTTTTTGGATTTGAGGAATATATCCAATAAAATCTGGAATAAGAAAATATGCATGGTTTAAATAATGATTTTTTGTAATTTGGGTTGTTACCATGTTTCAAGGGAATACATGATAATGTAATTCACATGTTTTGTATGCAAGAAAAAAATATTTACTTTATGATATATGTGGGATCATTGCTTATCATTTTTTGAGAAAAATTGTGTCCTTATTTTTAGAGTTTTTTAATTTAATCACCCATAAAGGTTGTGAGGTTTACTATTTATGTAATGTTTTATTTTAATAATCAAACAATGTTTTATATATTAAAGTATTATCTCACCATATGAGGATTTATTAATATTGGATAACTTGTGAAAACATTTTATTGTGATAAAAAACAGATGGAATGACATTCCATTCTATATGGTTCTCCTGATTTGTTAATTCTTTAGGAATGAAAAATTTACCTTCATTTCTTGGAATGATAGATTATGTGGAGGTTGATCAAAGAACCAAAAAAGGTATGGTTTTCCTGAAATCATCTAATTATATATTTTCATAAAAATTATCCATCTTTAGGAAAATGATCTAAAAATAAAATTTTATCTGAATACATTAATTTTTTTTGAACTGATTTCCATTTAAATCATCACAGTTTTAGGACTTTGAGGCCCTCAACTTTAACTTGATCATTCACTTGTTTTTGATTGATTACCTAAATCACTACCTAAAAATATTTATGCTTTTCCTCAAAGTCCATGTTTTCACTTCCCACTGATGTTCTCTTATTTGGACACCTTGATATGTGTTACATTGGGTAGTTGTTATATTTAAAACTTTATTTTTTGAAATTAATTTTTTTTATTAATTTTTAAAAAGTGGGTTTATATGAATGGAACTTTCAAGTATTCAAACTTTTATAATCTAGAAAAATTTTGGGCGGAAAATTCTTTTTAATAGGGGTATAATGTACCACCCTAAGATATTTTTATTTTTTTCCAAATTAAATTTGTTATTTTACATTTAACATAACACTAAATGTAGTTTTTTTTATTTTAAAGAACTATGTTTAGATTTCATGAACTACATGCAAGAATTATATTACCTTGTAGTACATGAAAAACTATGTTTGGATTGTGTTACCTGTAATGTTTAACATCCTGGACCGACTAACCACTAAACTAGTAGCCAGAACAAGGGGTCACATGGCCTCAAGCATGCCACCATGTACACCAAAGTCTACAAACTCACAAAAAAGGTCTAAAAAGGTGATATTGGGGAGACTATAACCTCATTATTAGTGTAGAAAAATGGTATATCATGTACTAAATAACAAGAAACAAGGGAATTAGTAATAAATAAAATATAGGGCAGTAGAAGAAGAACTTAAACTAAATTTAAAATGTCCAATGACAATGTATACAATGAATGCATGTCTATATGGTGATACCTAAACTAAACATATACATAAAATAGAAAACTTAATATAGTACAATATATGAATAATGAAAACAAATAAAATCCTCAAGGGTGAACTCCACTATCATCCTAATCTCTAGATCAGTTCTATGATCCTAAAGACCATTTAAAAGCATAATAAAACAAGAAATAATCCACGAGCCGATGAAAATAAGATTTACTTGGGTACCCCAGTGCAATGAAATATTGACTATGGTGTGAGATACAAATCATAGGAGATTAACACCCATGGTGTCTATAGCTAAAACCACTCTATGAATATAAATCAGTGTGCGAGTATAAGAAAAAAATTAAACAAAGAAGAATAAATAAATAAATACAAGTCGGCTCAGGTCTAAAAAGGACACCTGGTTGACTCCACCTGCTTCATATCATGGTCATAAGGATGATCTGAACAGTAACTATACATATAGTAGTAGTATATATAAAATATATTTATATATTTGATCCCCATATATGGACAAAGTACATGTATACGTATCTACCCACATACCTAGAATACTAGGTGCTGGATAGATCATGTGTAACTTAGTCATCAATAACCAATCTAAGTGATCATATAAGCTCAACAAAAGTGATACATTCCCTAAATCTCATAAGAATGGGAGATTCCATTCTCATCACTTGAGATGGTGAGTGTGCCTTCATGTTAACCCTCGAATAGTAGTGACAGTTTTATCATGTCAGTACTCATATGGGATGTGGTGTGTTATTCCCACCATCCACATAGTATCACTAGTGCGAGACATCATGCTCAATAACTAATGTACGGGATTGTGAAACCTCCATTCTAAAAAAATCCCTTACCATCATTCCAAAACCTATATTAAGGAATAATCATATTTATAATAATAACCATGAGGCATTACCTCTCATGCTTTACATTTTCTAAGACCATAATAATCAATGGGGTTCCATTTATTACAACTTGAATTAAACATGTACTTAATAATGCAGTTAATTAGATGGTGCTTCCACCCATTAAAATTCATTTAATTAAAACAACTCAATTCAATTAGGCAAAAAAACATTCTTGAGGCAATCCATCCAATATAAACAAGTAATATCATTTAAAAAATTTAAATATTATTCAATGAAGGAATCCATCATGATAATACATTCCATCTAAAACATGCCATTTTTTTAGAAAACGTCGACATTTAATTAAAAGGATCAAGAAGGAACTCATAAGGCACTATGGGCAATTTGAATTTTCCTACTTGGGAAAATCTATTTATGAAGAAAGCCAAGCAGTGATGAGGTTCTTGGTTAAAAAAGAATTTATATGAAAGGATGAGAACTCTATTCAATTAAATCAATAAAGTACATGTGCTAATAATGAAATAAATCTAACAAAAACAATAAGACATAGGTAAACCCTCATGTTGTAAATCCAAGAAAGTTGAAAAACACTAATTACCATATTTTAATTTTTGAAGACAACACACCTAATCCTAGTAAATTTATTATAAAACATGTCATTGTTTATCAAAAAAATCATTGAGCATAATTAAGCATCACATTAAAAGTCATAACTCAATTTATCAAAATAATTATTTTATAAAAACTACTAACTTAAAAAAATATAATGTTTAACATGACACTTAGAAGGTGACATTAGTAATTGGAAAACTAATTTTAGGGGGAAATTCAATTTTTTATCCAATATAAATGCTTAGAATGAGTTATGGGCAACTAATCAATGAATTAATGAGGTTAAAAACAAGATGGAACCCTCAAGGGGTTTTTGTGATCATGGTTTACAATATAAACCAACTGAACAAGGCTCAAAGTGAGTAATACTTGGCATATAATACAATTTATATTGAAGAAAAAAATTAAAGAAAAATGCGAAAAAGGTTGGCATGTGCCGTAATGAATCTATTTATTAAAAAATAGAGATTTGAGGAAAAATAAATATACTACCTAACACATTCTTAGGATTCTTCACTTGTCCAATATTAATCTTTTATTTTCCCTAGTTTGGAAGAAATCAACGAAATGAACATTTTCCCAGAAAATAGGAAAATGAGCATGCACCACAATAACTCAATCGAGTGGATATTAAATGAAGATAGATTCAAAAGGAATGAGATATTATCAATAATGATCCATAATTACTGACAACATTTGATTTGGACTTCAGTTGGGGGAGATCTAGTCATGCCTAGATTGGAGAGGAGAAGAATCCATATTACACATGAGAGGAGCTCATGTGGCTGGGGAAGGATAAAAGAAAGAATAAATGTGCCTTAAAATTCAACAAGGTAAAAAAGATAATTTTATCCTAAAAACTATGTTTCATGGTTTGGACACATAGTTGGCCAAACTGTGCCCCAACCTTGTGGTTCCCACTTCTTAGGAACCTCTACATCACATGATCTCATCGCATGGTTCGACTAACCATGTGCCAATTGTGCGATGTATAGGTTGAGGTTACTACCCAAGTAAAACTAATTGTATAACCTATGGTCATAGTTTTGGTAAATTGTGTGAGATAGTTTCATGAATTAGGTAAATCATGCACAACTTGTGTTACACCTACTGAACCTATGGTTTAGGCCGTACTATTTACTAATGAGGACCACACTTTTTTAGAAAAATAGTGTGCCTAGTTTAGGGCATACAAACTTGTAATTTTTGGGTCCCAGTGCTCCCAAAAACTCAATAAGACACCCCTAGGGATCTATATGGCCTTCACCCAAGTCTAAATACAACACATTGAAGTGTTCTATCTCTCATAATTATGTTCCGAATCTTTATTAAAAGAAAGGCCCATCCACTAAACTCTAAAATTAAAATTCCCTTGTATTTATTCCTTGGATCAAAAAATGGGTCATTACAACCTCCACACATTAGAACTTCTTGTTCCTGATAAGCCTTTGGGAATAATGAAAACATCACCCAACCTACAAGGGTCATGATGTTTTGTTCAAACGACCACATTCCATTTTCCAAATTCCCAACACACCACCAAGAATTACTTTAGAACATGGAACATAAGCCATAAAAACCTAATCTAATTCCATTTTCCCACTATAACACCAAAATTTTTCTTACAAAATCCCTTTTATCTAGAGACACAATCACTTCATCCTTTATTTAAACATCATTCTTATGGTGATCCCAACCATAGGACTTATCACAAAGATGGTCCGATTCCGAGTCATAGTACCTACACCATTAAAATTTTCTTACAAATAAAACCTATAATCATTATTGAGATTCTCCCAGTGTGATTTCAATAATTGGGTTAAATCGATTACATCTAATGTCATAACAGGAACCTCATCGGAAAAGAAAGGTTGAATCCTAATCGACCTATTAGAAACTAGTCACGTAAGATTTCCATGAAAGACACATCCGACCATGACACCACACTCTCATTGTCCTAGTGATGTGTTTCTAAAATATTTCCATTATAATGTACACAATGAACAATAAGGACATCAATTCATGCCACTTCGACAAACCATTCTAAAGATACTCGGCATATAAATTTGGTGTAACTCAAACCAAACCACAACACCTTCCTCCAAGGCATTACATGTTTATAACGATCACATTAACTAAATAACATACCTCAATTATAGTGATGTTTACTAGTAAAAATATCACCTAACCATTTAATCTGTCATTCCTCAGTATGAACAAGGGTTTAAACCTAACCCAATACACTAAAATTTCCACCCTTTAAACAAAAAATATGAGCCCGAAAACAAGTCCGGAATAACATCAGATTAATTAAACTAGAGTATAAGGAACTATACCAAGGTAGTATATACTGCATATATACAAGTGATAAGTTTTAAATATCCCATAATGTCCACATAAAAACATTAAATAATCCCAGAGCGGCATCCTCCTCATGGTCAATTCAGAGAATAAGAGCTAGTGTCCAAGAGTCCATCCAATGTGCTCTTACTTGGGAACCCAAGTATCACTTAGGACTAACCATTCCTCGATAATAAAAATATGCATATAGACCGCAAATCTGATAAATACAACCTATCAATCCCAATATCTTTTAATACTTTAGTAAGGTATATGACTTATTCTCTCTTAGTGAATCAAGGATGACATCAAGATAAGGGACATGATTGTAGCTAAACAAGAGTACACTGAGAGATTTAGAATATTTGAGGATCCTCTATCATAACAAAGATGATGTTCTCAATACTGTTCATGAGAAACCACACCCAACTACCAGAAAGAAGATTAGTTGAACCACTACTGGTCGACTTCTTCAGAAAGAAGCTCAACTTCACCTACCGACGCATCGAAACAAACCAATCACTAGCCTACACCAATGGATGCATTGTATGATCATTCATGCTTAACCAACAATGTAAATCCAAGAAAAATGGTGTTTCTCATGGGTTATATACACAACCAACCATTTCAATGTTGTGCTGTCGAGTAATAACTAACATGATTTAAAACATTCATGCCTCAAGGGAATTCAATAAAGACCAACCATTTCCAATGGCCATCCTTGGTTGTGTTCCTTATACATAGAAGGGAACAATATTTACCAAAACCAATATGATACTCCCCACCTTAGGAGTGTCCTAGTTATCTAAATAAGAGAGACATTCTATCCTCTCATAAACACTCTAGGTCATATTTAAAAAAATAATTCATTTGGAATGAAAACCAAAACCAACGGACCAAAATGTAAAAACACCCATTTCTCTCAGAAATTCATCACGCGAGTTATGATGAATTTGATTCCATTAATAAATAGGTCACTCTACTCTGGAGATAACCTAAAAATGCACTAAAAAGAAAAAGGCACAATGATTTCACCAAACTCAATGGGTTAATTGTACCATTTAGAAACTTGATGGGTACCTATTGTATTAATGCACACTATCTTAAGGTTTTCGAGGTGAGACGAAACATCCATGTTACTATCCATAGTCTATCCACCCTATGAATACAAGTATCAGGTGGTTCGAATAGAAGATTTAACCCAAAGTCATTCTACCCCATATGACCATTTTCATGGATGACAACGTACCATGTTGTCCATCACCGAGGAGGAAAAAAGGGTAACACAACCAATGAAGCGGCCGACAATGCCCTAAGTATTTCTATCCTACTAAAATTGGCCGTTACCCGACACTCATTACTATAATAAGTGTTAAGGATACAATGTTCACCCATTTGAACAAGGGTTCTACTTAGAATCCAAGAGTCATAATAGGGATGAAAACACCAAAATAGAACCAATCATTAGAAAACTTAATGTATTTATAATGTAATTTAAGATCTAAGGGAACTACCTACCACAGGATAGCCCCTTATAAAGAAGAAGCATCAACCATATCACTAGGTAATGCCAAAAAAATTACAATAGGACCTATGAATATCATTTGACCTCTTTTTAAAAAGAAAAAGGAAAGCCTATGAAAAATGATCCTGTTTCTATTCCAAGGAAACACAAATAGATACTTAAACTACACTTACATGATTGTTTAAATAATGTAAACCACTTCTAGGTACATTTAAAAAACATTACATTTATTCACATTAAATATTTAAATATTTAAAATATTTTATTTAAGAACATTAATTACCAATTATAAAACAAAGAAATTGTAAAAGATAAGGCAACCTATGAGGGTCCCATTAAGCAAACCTGGGTTTATCAGAATGAAATCAAATAGTATTTTCTTAATTATTATATTTTAATACACCCAAAATGGGTTTTCACATAAGAAACATGGTCCAACTGAGCTGTTTTTCCCAGTTTTTCATTTAAGAAGGTAATCACAAAACTTTATAGAGGAAACTGATATCATTTTAGATTAAAACTAAATATATTTTACATTCATAACCACTTCATAATAAAAAATTATCATATAAAATGTAACCATTTGATTATATGGGTTTCAATATCCAAATTATAATTCACCCATACACCTTATTGATCATAGACTAGCTCCCATTTAATTGAAACTAATTAATTTTAATAGTTAAACTCTATAATGTTTTCATTTTAAAATTAGTATATATATATATATTATTGCTCAAAGATGGTTCGAGTACACGTGCTACATTTTTGATATTATAAGAAACCCATACACCTTACAACTATAAACTGGTTCTCTCTTAATTATAACCAATAAATTCATCCCATGTAACTAATTATATATATAAAAAAAACTAGCATGTTATCAAAAGAAAAAAACATAGAGAAACATGTTAATTAGGTAAGAAACATGGCATATAATTATCTAATCCTGACAGAAAATTAACATGAGCATTAAATTACCGAAGTATGTTGCATAAACATGCATTCAAAATAAAATACAACCATGGTATTACACTTGAGGCACACAATATGAATTAGAAATCAACATACAAATTCAACTACATGACATGTAATATGCATGTAATGTGAATATCTATGTGCGTAAAATGATTCATGTGAAATTAATTCCTTCCCATACCATGCCAAGATAAAATACAATAAATCACATAAATCAATATGCAGTAGAGACTACACCAATAAATAAAGGTGAAATCATTATCATCTATAATAGTAAACAACATGAATAAAAATACCATCCTTGACCACTTGGACTTTTCCCCATGGATGGGGTGATCAGTCACATACAAGACTATTTACCAAGTGTCGATACATTCATAGTCTCCTCTCTACCAACCCAAAATTGGAAGATAAAGTAAAAACCACTTTGATATAACTTTGTAATGTCATAACCTAACTGAACATTAAACTAGTTATTGGACCGATGGGTCACATGGCCTCAAGCATGCCTCACCATACACTAGAGGCTTCCGATTCGGAGAAAGTGTCTAAGTAGGTGATAGTGGGGAGACTATACCCTCATGATCAAAGTAGCATAGTGGTATATCATGTACTAAATACAAAGAAACAACGTAATCAATAATAAATAAAAGATATAGTAATAGAAGAATAATATATACTGAATATAAAATTGTAAACACCAATGTATACAATTCATGCACATACAATGGTGATACATAAACTAAACAATACACCCTCAAAAGACATAATGATACAGTAAAATATATGGGTAAAGAAAATAAAATAAATCCCTAAGTGTGGAATCCACAAGAATCCTGAGCTCTAACTAAGTCATGGGACCATAACTCATATGTACAAGCATAATAACACAGGCAATGATCCATGGTCCTGCGAATTTGAGATACACTAGGGTACCCCATTAGAATAACATTCTAGGTAGGGTGTGACTTATAAATCCAAGTAGGTTACTACCCAGAATGTCTAAATCTAAAACCATTCTAGGAATATAAAGTAAATCATTATGAAGGTATAAGAAAAACCTTAAACAAATATGGTCAGAATTTCCCAAAGGCCTTTATTTTTTTATTTTTTTAATCCACCTTTTATGTGGTGAGGTGGAACCCTTACAAGTTCCAAAGTCTTAGAGATAATTACATGACCCGTAGTTGGCTTATGTCTCAATAAAACACCTATCCACCTCTACCTACTTCAACTCATGGAAAAAATGATGATCTGACTAGTAGTTATTTATATATTAGTAATATATATATCTATATGTATATATAATACAATTATATACTGGATCCACATATATGAAACAAGTATGTGAGGAAATTAGTGGTCATATACCTAGAATACTAGGTGTTTTCTAGAACATGGCATAACCCAGTCATCCATAACAAGTCTAAACGATCCTAGAAGCTCAATCCAAAGGATATATTCCCTATATCTCACAATGAGTAAGAAACTTAATGCTCTTAAATCATGATTTTGAGTATTAATTCATGTCAATACCTGAATAGCAGTGAGTGTACCATCATGTCAACACTCACAAGGGACATGGTGCGTCATGACCAACTTTCACATAGAATCACTAGTGCAAGTCATCATTCTCAACACCCAATATAATGGATTGTGATACCGCCATTCTCAATAAAACCTTACCATTGTTCGACATCCTATATCAAGGTATTATCATATTTATAATAACAAAAATGAATCTTAACTCTCATTATTTATATTTTCTAATCCCATTATAATCAATGTTGTTCCATTTATTACACTTCAAATTAATTGTGTACTTAGGAATTAAAGAAACAGAATGGCCTTTCCACCTATTAAAATTAATTTCGTTAAAATGGTTTAATTCATTTAGGAAAAAAATCTATTCAAGAGAAAAATACTCCAATATACATAAGTCATACCATTTAAAACATCTAATGATCATTAAAGGAAGGTATTCCATAATGATAAGCCATTCCATCTAAAACATGCCATTTGCTTTAAAAAAACATGGAAATTTAATTAAAAGGGGATAAAAGGTACTTAGAAGGCACTATGAACAATTTTAATTTACCTACTTGGGAAAATATATTTTTTAAATAAGCCAAACACTTTGAAGTTTGTTGGATTAAATAACCATTAATATGAATGGATGAGAACTCCATTTAATAACATCAATAATGGCCATTTAATAAGAATGCAACAATACTATGAACAACAAAATGGAATAGGTAAAATCTCATTCCATAAATTCAATAAATATAAAAAACACTAATTACCACTTATTAATTTTTGAAGATAACACACCTAATTCGAGGAGTTTTATTACAAAAAATTTCATTGTTCATCAAACAATTCATTGAGCATAATCAAGCATCACATTAAAATGCATAACTCACTTTATCAAAAGAATCATTTTATAAAACTTACAACATGTAAAAACTAATGTAAGGATTAACATGGAACTTAGGAGGTGACATTAACAATAAGAAAATTACCTACTAGGGGTAATTCCATTTGAAATCCAAGATGAATTCATAGAATGCATTCCGGGAATTTAATGAATTAGTTAATAAGGGTCAAAAAAAATCTAGCACACCCAACAGGTGTATGTGATCGAGGTTGAAAACCTTAAACTACTAAATAATGTTTTAAGAGAGTAATACTAGGCGTTTAATACAATTTATATTGAATAAAACATTTTTAAGTCAATGTGCGGGAAATGACATCACGTGGTGCAACAACGCTATTTATAAGATGATGGAAACTTGAGTAAAAATGCATATACCACCCACCTCATGATTAAGATTCTTAAATCATCTAATATTAGGTTTTTATTTGGCCTGGTTTGGAAGAAATTGATGAAACATAAATTTTCTCTAAAAACAGGGAAAATGATCTTGCACTACAATAACTCAACCGTAAAGAGAAAAAATGAAAAATGATTCAATGGGGATTGAATTAGAAATTATAGGGACCCATAATGACTGATGGTGTTTGGTTCATAATTCATGTAGATGAGATATATCCATATATATACTAGAGAGGAGAATAACACATGGTGCACAGGAGAGGAGCTCACATGACTGTGGGAGTAGAAAAGAAAGAAGAAAAGAGTTTTAAAAATCATTAAGGTAAAAATGGTAAATTCACCCAAAAAACAGGGCACATAGTTTGGCCTAAGAATGCGCCAACCATCTGGAACCCATAACTCACATAGTCTTATCACATGGTTTGACTAATCTTGTTCCAACCATGCAATGAATAGTGTAAGGTTTCTGCCTAAGTGGAACTAATCGCGTGAGCTAGCTGCACAGTTTGGGTAAACCATGCACAACTCATACAACACTAGCATCACCTCTCGTTCATGCTGTATGAGTTACTAATAGGGGTGTAAGAATCTGGATCTTCTTTTCAGGTATGTTTTTCCTTTTCTAGTAGTTTTTGAGAAAAAGAGGAAAATATGGGAATTTTCAGAGTACATGCCGTGTACTTTATAAGTACACGCAGTGTACGTCGATGCATCTAGAAGCCGTGTGATGGCCGTGTCATGGCCACACACACGACCATGTAAGGGTGACTTGGAGACCGCCTAAAGTGGAGTATTGAAAAGTCAATTACATGCCTTGTACTCCATAAGTACACGATGTGTACTTTATTTTTATTTCGTTAAGCAGACTGGGGTCACGTCTAATCCTTATTTCCATATTCTTTTTCACCTAATTCCATCCAGAGAATTTGAGGAGGCCGAATATTCTCTGAGCTACCGATCCTTCATCGATTATCCGAATTAAACACCGTTAGTTTCAATAGAATTGCAGCGGTGAGTTATTGGTTCTTATTTGTCCACGTTTCCTGATTCTTTATCTTATGAGAGTTATCGTAGGTTGAATGTTTTAGAAGTTTTTGTAGATCTACTCCGTTCTAGGTTGATTCAAGGGCCGAGGTTCAAGTATATCTATCTTCTAGGATCTAGGTAGGTGGTTTTTTGCCTTACGTTGAATGTCCTTGAGTTTTTGTGCAAAAGTGCCAGATTCCCATGTTTCGGGTATCCCGGGTTAGGTATTTTGAACTTATTGTTTAATTGCCATAGATTTCTTGTTATCTTAAGGTTAATTGATAATAATATATACTTGTTTTCATGTTTGAGGATCACCCCATGGGTGTTATCCCTGTTTTTCTATTTATCACCGTTTGGCACAGTTTTCCTGCAAATCAAACCCTATTGCAATTGCTAGTTTGATTGTGATAACTGATTACATGTGTTGCCTACCGTTTTAATGATTTTGATGCATTGTATCTTTTATCCAAGTAGTTGCTAAACTTACTTAGGGCTTCTGATAGTCGATTACACACGACTGGACTGCTCAGGGCTATGGGAACCTGGTTCAGGAGACCTAAGAGAGAATAAATGATTAAGTGCTTTTCTAGGGGGTCTGTTGGAATTAGTTTTGTACGTAGGACCTAAATGAATTGGACTTTGTACTTCCTAAGAGTGTCCTTAGTTTACGCACGTATTGCGATCATAGGAGGAATTAGACATAAGAGCTTCCTCAGAGAGTCTGTAGCTATCATTGCAAGACCACAGGGGAATCGACATGAGTGCTTCCCAGAGTGTCTATGCCTTTGAATGTTTACTTGACTATTGGGGTCTATTAGTTTGAGCGACCCAGAGAGTCAATGTGATTTTGGATTTCTTGGTTGGTTTAGATGAGTCTACCAAGCCAAAACACAAGCTTGGATCTATTGGCCTGCTTGTTTGTTTAGGTAGTCTTTTGACGCCTGTTGTGTTACCTGTTTACCTTGGAATAGAGATCCTTGATAGATTCCTTGGTTGTCTCATTAAATGAATGAATAAATTGTTAAATTAATTTGAATGGTAATTGGTAGGATTTTTTACTTGTGTACTCCTAGTTCATTACTAAATTTACTTTCATTACATATGCTATATTACTCACTGATAGTAGGGCACAAATCTTGTGGTGGTTGCCTACTGGGATTAGTCTCACACCCTGTTTGGGTCCTGCTTTTCATCCCAAATAGGTTATATGGTTGCAGGTGTGGATAGGGAATGTGGCCCTTCTACTTCAGGTACATGATTTCTGGTTGGAGCTGGAGAGTAGAGGACCGATCTTAGGCTTGCAATGCTACTGGAGTTACTGTTTACTTTTCGTACTTTGTTTCTCAGTTGTATTTCATCACGTTGTTGTGTTTGATACTTTCCTTAGATACTTGTACCTACTGAATTATTATCATCATTACTATATATTCATTGATTCCACTATTTAGTTTTAGTTATTGTATTCTATTTACTGCTTCCTATATTGACTGTTATTTCCTTTCCCTTGTATACCTTACCAAATGAGGGCATAGTTTCCCCAACGACTCACCAAGGCCCTCCCTGATAGTCGGAAGCCTATGGCGTTTGGGGCAATGTGCTTGAGATCATGTGGCGAACCGGGTACGGGGAACTGGTTGAGTGGCTCCAAATTCGGTTCGTTACAAAGTGGTATCTGAGGATTTTCTTTTCTTTTCTATTGACTTACTATTTTGTGACATTAGATAGGGATAAGACGGAATAGGTAAATGGTAAATAGTTGTGCCCATGAGTTCTAGAACCCATGTACAGGGAAAAATCTAGGTTACCTCGAATATTGAAATTTTTGAGTTTTGTAGATGTTACAGTTTAATTGACTTCACCATTGGGTGGTGCACTTGTGTTGTGCTGTTACTGTTTATATGATTGTGGTTCTATTTTGTTGCAACCCGATGAGATGACAGTATGCCATCTCATGCATCATATAGGCACTTGTTAGAAAATCACATGTCATGCATTTTGCCATGCCATCTAAATTGTATTAGAAGTTTCATGCTTTTGTGATAGAATTTGTGATAGACTGTGCATGCTGTTGTGATAACAGCTATGATAGAATACCTGCTATGTTGATAGGGTATTGTTTGTTTAGATCTTATTTATCATGGATGCCAAAATTTGGTCTTAGAGGTGTTATGGGCCCTCGAGTATCAGAATTTGGTGGATCGTGAGTTTGTTATACTATTTACTTGTTATATGAATTGTTATGATGCCAAACTTTGATTCGTGGTGAGTATGGGCCTTCACGGATCGGAATTTGGCACCTTAATGCTTGTTTTTCTGTGTTTTCTGGGCACCGGTGCAGTTCTAAAGCTCCTATCTGGAAAAACCCAGAATACACAGCGTGTACTTTATGAATACACACTGTGTAGTCTATAGCTGTGTCATTGACCGTGCGATCAAGGATACAGGGTTGTGAAAAATCTTATAGGAACACGTCGTGTACTAGTTTAGAACACCGTGTAGTATGAAATAGGTACCCCAACCGTGTCACGAACAACACGGGTCATGTTATCTTTTCACATACACACTGTGTCTGAAGTTTACACACCGTGTAGTTTGATCTAGGCACCTAGTCATGTCACGAACAACATGGGTCAGTGTTATCCTTTCTTATACATGCCGTGTACGCCTGAAACATGCCGTGTAGTGTCAGCCGTGTAGCTACCTGAACGGTATGTTAGGAATTCTTAGTACATGCTGTGTCCTTCTGGAACACGCCGTGTAGTGTCACCTGGGTACACAAGCCGTGTCACTAACAACACAGGCCAGATGAAGCTTGTTAAGTACACACCATGTATACCTTGAACACGTCATGTAGTTTTGTCTTAGGCGAGCCGTGTGTCTTAACTGTGTAGAAGGACTCGGTAATGGAAGAGAATTCAAGTACATGTCGTGTGTTGGGACATCACGCCTTGTATTTGGGGTGTTACACATCTAGTTTAGGTAGGAGTATACTCCCATGTAAATGACTTAAGGGAACACGCCCTGTAGTATTTATACACGCTGTGTAGCCATGTTTTGTCTTTTTTGAATGCTTCATTTCCTCTGTTCCCTTCTTACGCTCCTAGTTTTCAGTCCCTGGTAATGTGATCTAAAGTGTGCTTTGGACCTTGCAGAGTCATGGCACCGAGACGTCCTCCCATTGCACGTCAGGAACCAGGCAGTGGCCGTACACCTGACATGGTAGATCAGGGACTACCAGTAGTTATGCCTATCATTCTAGACCTAGCACCTGCATTGATTCCAGAAACTAGTGCCCATTCTCAGTTCAGAGAGGGTTTCATGAGATTCATGCAGACCTTCCAGGGAGCTCAACATTCTTCCCCGTCTATGGCAGAGCTGACATGGGTTTTTCAGCAGCAACATCCCCCCACGTTCACAGGGGATGGAGGACCGCGGGCTGCAGAGTCATGGCTAGAAGCCATGCTATCCATCTTCGAGCACCTAGAGATGCCTCCCAAGATGAGAGTAAATATCATGACTTATATGATGTGAGATTCCACCAAAAGAAGGTGGGATGTGGTTTCACGAGCAGGGCGCCAACATACTATGGCTTGGGACGAGTTTCAGCATATGTTCTACAACTACTTCTACCCGGCGACGCTGAGGGCTGACAGAGCCAAAGAGTTCATGAACCTGCAGCAAGGTACTCTCACAGTTATGGAGTATTTCTCTCTCTTCACATAGTTACAGCGTTTCACTCCCATTTTGGGGAATGATGAGCTGTTTTTAACAAGGAATTTTAAGGAAGGCCTCAGACCGGTAATCAGATCACAGGTGAAGGTCTTTCAGTTGACTTCTATTACTCTGATAGTCATCCAGGAGCTTATCATGGAGAGAAATCTGAGGGAGACTAGATCTGTGGACTTGGGCGGTTCATCATCCAGGGCTGTTTCATTTCAGATGGAAAATAAGAAGCACCACCGAGAGTCTACACGAGGTGACTTTAGGAAGCGAGGTATTTATTCTGGTAGACGATATATTACTTCTAGAAACCAAGTGGTGTGCTATCAGTGTGAAAAAATTGGTCATAAAAAGCCCGAGTTCCCAAGATACCCAGTGGAGTGCCGATATTGCGGCAAGATGGGTCATCTGCAGCGTTTCTGCATGGTTTTCCTTCCATCGGCTAGTGAAGGAGGATCAGTTTCGACTCCGCGTACAGAAGCAGGATTACTAGTTCCGCAGCAGACTAGGGGTTGGAGTTCTTCAGGTCATTCAGAACTGGGTAGAGGCCATGGATGCAGTGGTTAGGATTAGGGAGGGACAACTCAGGTATCTCAGGCTGCTACATAGGGCCACGGTGCAGGCCAGACTTTTGCGGTAGAGAAGATTCATAAGGAGTAGGATCCTAGACCTTCTACAGTTCGAGGTACGATTTTAGTAGCCTCAGTTTTATCCCTTGCACTTTTTGATACATGATTTTCTCATAGATTCATTTCTGTGCATACTGTGGAAAGCCTTAGACTTACTATTTATACTTCTGAGGATATGATGATGCTAGACACTCCCTTGGGAATTAGAATTGCTAGCATGCATCAGTGCTTAGACTGCCCCTTGAGGTTGGTGGGTGTCGTTTTTCATGGAATCTCTATGTTTTGGAGATGATAAGCTATGATTTCATTTTGAAGATGGACTGGTTACTTCCCTTCCAGGCCTTTGTCGATTTCTATCACCATAGGGTGAGTTTCACATCACCGGAGGGTAGATCTTTTCTTCACAAGGGCGAATGGGATGTCCAGGTGAGCAGAGCTGGACCATAGAATCATGGGTTGGGTGGTGTTATGACCCAGATTGATAGATTATATCTGGATGACCAGGGGACTTCTCAGATAGATTTTCCTCCAGTGGTTGATCACTTTCTAGATGTCTTTCTAGAAGACATTTCAGGTTATCCTCTAGAGAGAGAGGTAGACTTCTATATTGATCTTGTTTCAGGAGCAGCACTGGTATCCATACCTCCTTATGGGATGGCGACACCTGAGTTTTAGAAGCTCAAGAAGCAGTTTGAAGAGTTTCAGGAAAAGGGTTTTATCCGACCCAATACTTCTCCTTGGGGTTCACCCGTTCTGTTTGCAAAGAAGGCGGATGGTACTTTATGGATTTGGGTGGATTATCAAAAGCTAAACCAGTTGTTGGTCAAGAACCGATATCCTTTTCCATCGATAAATGATCTCTTTGATCAGCTTCAAGGAGATAGAGTGTTCTTGAAGATTGACTTGAGTTCTGGCTATCATCAATTACGTGTCAGACCATCTGATATAACTCTTACAACCTTATGGAGGAGGTATGGTCTGTATAAGTATTTGGTTATGCTGTTCGGTCTCACGAATGCGCCAGTAGTTTTCATGGCACTGATGAACAGAGTTTTCCATCCTTACTTGGATTATTTCATGGGGGTTATCGTGGACAATATCTTGGTTTACTCTCACACTCGACACGACCATGCTACCCATCTTGAGATCATTTTGAGTATACTGAAGGAGCATCAGTTATACACTAAGCTCTCAAAGTGACACTTTTGGATGGATGAGATTCAATTCCTTGGTCATGTCATCTTAGAGACAGGAGTATTAGTAGACCCAGAGAAGGTGAGAGTAGTAGTTACCTGGGAGAAGCCAAAGAATGTCTTCGAGGTACAAATTTTCTTAGGGTTGGCTGGTTACTACATGTGGTTTATACATGACTTCTCACGTTTAGTAGTGCCGTTGATAAGATTGACTAAGAAGGAGGTGAAGTATGTTTGGTCAGAATCCTGTGATTCAACCTTTCAGGATCTGAAGGGGAGATTGACTTCAGCACCGATTCTAGTTTTACCGGAGCCGGGTAAGAGTTATACAGTTTTCTGTGATGAATCTAGCATTGGGCTTGGAACAGTGCTTTTGCAGGAGGATCATGTGGTTTCATATCGATCTCAGAAGTTGAGGCCGCATGAGAGGAACTATCCTACGCACGACCTGGAGTTGGCTGTAGTTTTTCATGCTTTGTGTTGTTGGATAAATTATCTTCTGGGAGAGCATTTTGTGGTATTTACTGACCACAAGAGCCTCAAGTATATCTTCACGTAGCATGAATTGAATATGAGACAATGGAGGTGGGTTGAGTATCTACAGTCTTTCAATTTCTAGATTGATTATACGCCTGGGAAAGGAAACACTGTGGTAGGTGCACTGAGCAGGAGGACACAGATACAGACAGTTTAGGAGGCCAGTAGTGAGTGGCAGCTTATGGCTCTGTTATCTGAAATGCATTTAGAGGTGCACGACAGACAGGGTCAGAATTTTCTTTCTTCTGTAGCTGTTATCTCTACCCTTCTTGAATGAGTTCGAATGAGGTGGCTATCAGATTCTGAAGGCCTAGTCCTATGGGAAAGCGTGTCAGAATAGGACCCTATTCTAGGATGGACCGTAGGAGAGGGTGAGATCTTGCGTTTCCAGGGACGCATATCGGTGCCAGCAGATATACGTGAGGAGCTAATTCAAGACTTTAATTCCTCAGTTTGGGAAGTTCATCCTGGCGTCACCAAGATGTATCGTGATCTACACCTCCATTATTGGTGTCCAGGTATGAAGAGAGATGTTGCTGGTTTTTTCATGAGGTGTTCCACCTATCAACAGGTGAAGGAGAAGCACCAGCGACCAGCATGGCTTTTATAGCAGCTACCCATTCCCGAGTGGAAGTGGAATGATATTGCGATGGACTTCATGATAGGGTTATCGAGATCTCCTTGAGGGAATAACACGGTATGGGTTGTCATTGACAGGATCATGAAGGTTGCTCACTTCTTGCCGATTAAGGAGACCTTCGGTGTTGATGAACATGGACAATTATACATCCGTGAGATTGTACACTTGCATGGGGTTCCAAGTACTATCATTTCAGATAGGGACGCCCACTTTATGTCACATTTTTTACAAGGGATATAGAGGGATTTGGGTACATAGGTACTTATGAGTACAACTTACCATCCCCAGACAGATTTCCAGTCAAAGCACACGATTCAGGTGCTATAGGACATGCTACAAGCATGCTTCCTTGATTTTGGAGGTTCTTGGGAGAGACATATACCTCTAGTGGAGTTTTCCTACAATAATAGTTTTTAAGAAACTATTCATATGACACCTTACGAGGCTTTGTACGGTAGACCATGTCGACCACCCTTGTGTTGGATGGAGACAGGAGAGACAGCTATGCTGGGACCTCGTCTTATTCAGGAGACCACAGAATAGTTGGAGTTGATTCGGAAAAGGATGACTACTGCACAGTCTCGGCAGAAATCTTATACTGATCAGCAGAGACAACCTTTGGAGTTCAAGGTCGGAGATCAGGTTTTCTTATGTGTTACCCCGAGGTTGGGACATAAGAGGATCAAGAGACAGGGTAAGCTTTCACCGAGATATGATGGGTCGTTTGATGTCTTGAAGAGAGTCGGGCTGGTTGCTTATAGGTTGCAGTTACCTCAAAGGTACCAGGCTATGCACGATGCCTTCCATGTTTCTCAGCTTTGATGCTATTTCTCAGACCCGTCTCATGTTTTTCAACCTGAGGAGGTTGAGCGGGAGCAGGATGCATCATTCGAGGAGCATCCTATCAGGATTTTTGATCGTAGTGCAAAGGTACTCCATGGCCGGTCTGTTCCTCTAGTATGGGTGTTATGGCAGCACTACCGTGTACAGGACGAGACTTGGGAGAGGGAGGCCGATTTGCGATCACAGTGGCCAGAGTTTTTGGAGGGTTCTTCTTCACCACCTTTTAGGGAAATTTGGGGATGAATTTATTTAAGGGGTGAAGTTTGTAAGAACCTATATCTTCTTTTCAGGTATGTTTTTCCTTTTCTAGTAGTTTTTGAGAAAAATAGCAAAATCGGGGAATTTTCAGAGTACACGCCATGTACTTTATAATTACACACCATGTACTTAGATGCCTTTAGAAGCCGTGTGCTAGCCATGTCATGGCCACAGACATAGCTGTGTAAGGGTGACTTAGAGGCCGCCTAAAGCGGAGTACAGAAAAGGAAAGTATACGCCGTGTACTCCAGAAGTACACGCCGTGTACTTTCTTTTTATTTCGTTAAGCGGACTGGGGTCACGTCTAATCCTTATTCCCATATTCTTCTTTTCCTAATTCCATTCAGAGTATCTAAGGAGGCCAAATCTTCTTTGAGCCACCAATCCATCACCGGTTATCCAAATCGAACACCGTCAGTTGTAATAGAATCGCAACGGTGAGTTCTTGGTTCTTGTTTGGACACTTTTACTGATTCTTTCTCTTATGAGAGTCATCATAGGTTGAACATTTTAGAAATTTTGAAAATATACTACATTATTGGATGATTCATGGGTCGAGGTTCAAGTATATTGATTTCCTAGGATCTAGGTAGGCGGTTTGTTGCCTTACGTTGAATGTCCTTGAGTTTTTGTGCAAAAGTGCCGGATTTCCATGTTTTGGGTATCCCGGGTTATGGATTTTGGTCCTATTGTTTAATTTCCTTAGATTACTTGTTAGCTTAAGGTTAATTGATAATAATATAGTCCTGTTTTCATATTTTAGGATCATCCCATGGGTGTTATCCCTGTTTGGCTGTTTATCACCGTTTTCCACAGTTTTCCTGCAAGGCAAACTTTATTGCAATTTCTAGTTTGCTTATGATAACTGATTGCATGTGTTGCCTGCTTTTTTAATGATTTTGATGAATTTTAGCTTTTAGAAAATTAGTTTCTAAACTTACTTAGGGATGATGACAGTCAATTACGCAAGACTGGACTGCTCAAGGATGTGAGAACCTGGTGCGGGAGACCAAAGAGGGGATAGACGATTAAGTGCTTCCCTAAGGGGTATGTTGGAATTAGTTTCGTATACAGGACCTATGGGAATTGGAATTTGTGATTACTAAGAGTTTCCTTAGTTTACGCATGTATCAAGACCATAAAAGGAATTAGACGTAAGAGCTTCCTCATAGAGTCTGTAGCAATCATTGCAAGACCACAGGGGAATCGATGTGAGTGCTTCCCAGAGTGTCTGTTCCTTTGTATGTTTACTTGACTATAGGGGTCTGCTAGTTTGAGACACCTAGAGACTTAGTGTGATTGTGTATTGTTTGGTTGGTTTAGATGAGTCTACCAAGACAAAGCACAAGCTTGGATCTATTGGACTGCTTGTTTGTTTAGGTAGTCTTTTCATGCTTGCTGTGTTACCTATTTACCTTGGAATAGAGAGCCTTGATAGATTACTTGGTTGTTTGATTAAATTAATGAATAAATTGTTAAATTAATATGAATGGTAATTGGTAGGATTGTTTACTTATGTACTCCTAGTTCATTACTACATTTACTTTCATTACTTCTGCTATATTAGTCACTGACAGTAGGGCACAGATCTTGTGGTGGTTACCTACTAGGATTAGTCTCACACCCTATTTGAGTCATGCGTTTCGGACCAAACATGTTATATGGTTGTAAGTCTGGATAGGGACTGTGGCCCTTCTACTTCAGGTACATGATTACTGGTTGGAGTTGGAGATCATAAAACTGATCTTAGGCTTGCGATGCTACTAGAGTTACTATTTACTTTTCGTACTTTGTTTCTCAGTTGTATTTTAGCACGTTGTTGTGTTTTCTACTTTCCTTAGATACTTGTACCTGCTGCATCATTATCATCATTACTATATATTCATTGATTTTACTATTTATTTTTAATTATTGTATGATGTTTACTGCTTCCTCTATTGACTATTATTTCATTTCCCTTGTATACCTTACCAAATGAGGGCATAATTTCCCCAATGACTCACCGAGGCCCTCGCTGCTAGTCGGAAGCCTCTGGAGTTTGGGAAAATACGTTTGATTTCATGTGGTGAACCTAGTACGGGGCACTAGTTGAGTGGCTATGAATTCGGGTCGTTACAAGGGGCCACATGGTTTCAGACAAACTGTGCATCCTATGTAGACCACCGAAACTTGTTATTTTCGGGTCTTGATGCTCTCGAAATTCAATAAGACACCTGAGAAACCCTTTGGGCCTTTAACAAAGTCTAAAAAAACAAATTCAAGTGTTCCAACTCTCAGAATTACATTCCAATTCTTGGTTCAAATAATATCCCATCCACTAAACCCCAAAATTCAAATTCCCTTGGAATTCTACCTTGGCGGTTCCGAGTTCCTTTGATATCCTGCATGATGCACAAGGTCGAGTTTTTACCCAACTATAATATACTATTAATAATATTACTAAAATATTATTATAGCTAATACCTAGCCATTGGAATTAATGTCTCAAATATTATTAACTAAATTTTGAAAATATGATTTACATATGTATATAAAATTAATCCTTTTGTTATCAATTAGTACAATTAAATTTAAGAAATATTTAGAAATAAAGATATTAATTTTCTAAGATAACTATTTTTCTATGTACAAACAAAATATTATATCAACAAATTAAAAGTAAATTTTCAATAATTTTTTAAATAAAATTTGTATTTAATATATTCAGTTATTATTTTTGATACTTATTCAATAGATTTGATAGGTATAAGATAATAATAAATAAAATTTTATGAATAAAAAGATATATTCTTCTTAAAAGTAATTTTACCACCTTTTAATGCTGTAACCATTTTCAATAAAAGTTTTAGAAAATTTATTGATTTTATATGTCTAATAAAACTACATATTTGAAATTAGAACATAATAATAAGCTTATGGTGCATTTTTTGTATTTTGTTTGTGGAGTTTCATTTTTTTCATGAATAGTAAAAATACTGGATTTTAATTCAAAACTGATTTTTCATCTAATTTATTTATAATGTAAATTATATTTTTTATTAGTTGTAAAGTTTAATTTCATCAATATTATAAAAATTAATCCAATTTATGTCATTGTAATCAATTTCACAGTGAAATTATATATAAAAACATACCAAATTTTTGATAATTTTTACTTTAAATACCCAATTTTTCATCCCGTATACAAGATTAAATCTGAATTAATTTATGCCACTTCTTTGATATATATTTTAAAAAATGGAGTCTATATTTTAAATCATAATAATATATAACATCAACTAATTTCAACATTGTTCTTTGAATTTTTTTAGTAAATGTAATTAAAATCAATTACAATGATTTAGAGGTAAATGTTCTTAACAAGGGACTAAACCTAACACTTAAGAGCCAAAATACACTAAAAAGCTATCAAAAATCCATTTAATGGCCATATTTGGACATTTTACTCCAATTTTTATAATTTGGTCCATTATTGGAACAAATTATCATTTAAATAATGTGGGTAAAAATCCCTTTTAAAAAATTTACAAGAATACCACTCCTCCTCTACTATAAAAAGGTACTAAACTATACCAATTATTCAAACTTCTCAAGACCTTTTTCTCACACAAATTCAACTCAAATAATCTTCCAAAATCCCTTCATTCCTTATTGAATCCACCCTTTGGTCATAAATACAACCAAGGAAACCCTTTTTTGAATAGAAAATGGGCATACCCAAAGAAGAGGTAACATCCTTTTTAAGGATCCTTTATTTTATTTTCATTATACGCCACATCAATTATTATTATTACATGATTATATAATAACACCAATATCCTCAAAATACTAAGAAGTTTTTAATATATGTGTTCAACTTTCAATTACACACGCTTTCATCTAATGGGTAACGAACATGCCATTGTTGTGTATGATGAACTACCACCTCACGAAATGATGTTTTTTTTTCTTTTACAACCTCTAATGTTTGGGAATTATGATGAATTTTTTTATATGTTATATTTTATATTCATTATTTATTTATTATTTTTTAATTATTATATAGCACATACCTTTTGGATTTCCATTTTTTTAAGCATGATACTTTCGTTTGGGGAAATGTGGACTACCACCTCCTTAAAGTTATGTGATTCGTTCACAACTTACACGAAAGTTATTATGGATGCATTTAGTGAATGTATATGATATATATGAAATAAAAATGGTAATGTAATTAGAATATATATATATATATACAAACATGCCATTTACTTTCTTTCTTTTAATATGGAAATAAAATGAAAACAATGTTCATTTGTACATACGACCTACAATCTCCATGAATGGTTTGTTCTATTTCATACTTATATTTTATATAGATTTTCATAAATACATATATACCAAATATATATGATATTTATACATTTTTTTTACATTATTTATATAAGTAAATCATGATCTAATTAATAGGATAAATAATAACAATCCAAAATATATATGAAAAACAAAGAATATATAACCTGAATTAAAACATTAACATTAATTTATTAACAAATGAGTAAAATAATTTCATAACCAAAAAATATATATGTATGGTATCAGTTGGATTAATTTAAATGAGATAATTATACTTCATGGATATCTAATTTCTTTAATTTTATATTTATATCCCCTCTTGATGGATATATTTTTAGGGGAATTATGAATATTTTGGGAAGGTAGTTGAAGATGAGAATGATGCATTATCCTTATAAGGATGGTTAAATAGAGTATATGATTTAGGTTTTTGATGTAAATGAATGTCCTAATATTTTTATAAGGTATTTATTTGTTCATATTACATTGGTTAATTTCGTTTATAATAATTTTTATCATCTATTAATCTATATATAACTTTATAAAGTGTTATATGGTTGTCTTTTCCCTATCTATTTGGTTTGGAAGGAAAATTCTGAGAGAACTCTTATATAGAATAATTAAGAATATGTGGTCATGTATTAGATTAGAATTATTTTTAAGTGCATAATTTCAACATAGAGTCAATATAAAACTTATATTGATCATTGATGATGAGATTTTAGAATTGAGGTTATATTTCATGTGTTATGAAAGGTGCTTCCTAGATTTGGAAACAAGGGAAGTTGTGGCCATGGTATGCAGAACACTCTGAAATTAATATATATATTGTTGAAGTGGATTTTTTGTTAGATTTAATATAATTTAATGGTATGAATTATAATAATTTCCATTATTCTAGGACATATAATTATCAACTTGACCCATGTTATATCTTTATATGGGGGATAATTGATTTGGACTCTATTTAATTTTATTTTGAGAAACCAATTTGGGTAGTGGATTATAGAGAGATGATTCTTACAGGATATATTATTTTATTATAATGGGAAATATGGATATATGGGAAAATAATGTAAGATACCTAACAAATATAGTCTATGATATTAAATAAATTTCCAAATTTATTATTAGATAGTGTGTAAAAAATTGACCCAGATTACCCTCTAACACTAGTTCATGACTTGATCAACCACTAACAAAAATAGTGTTCTAAAACCCCGTGGGCTGGGAACTGGAACCTAGGAATTAAATAAAAATGGAATGGAATGATTTTTCCAAACTTGAAAAAAAGATATATTTCATATATAAACAATATAAAGAAATAATTGTACAAAAAAATGAGATATATTCCATACACCAGTGACAAAAAAAGTTGTGATACAACTAAATGACCATATAAAAATGATAAGGTATAAGTCCAATAAAACCAAAGTACTATAGAAATGGAAGAAAAATACTCATATGATATGTGGGACAACTCCCACCATCAAACCACCAACTGCCCAAATCCAGCTCATAGAAACCATGCCGCCTCACTGTGGCACCCTATATATCCCTCCATCAAAAGACATAATTTGGTCTATACTCATCCAAAAGGGTGTGTAGGGTGTGATATTAGTTGTCTTAGTAGGATTCTTCCTAGGTGATATATATCATGTTAATATGATAATAATCCCCATATGTTCATTTAATGAAAACCTGTAATGAGATATAGTAAATTAGTTTTTTTTATAAAATCATGGTAAATGCTCCCATTTTCCATAGTTCTAAAACTAGTTAGTTAAAATATTTTGAGAACATAAATTACCATAACCATTTAGGAAAAGCTAAATCATATATGTGAAAACCAAAAAAAGACAATCCATGCACAATTCTAGATGGACCAAGGATAACAATAGGTTCGGATAGCAGAATTATCATGAAAAAAATCAATGAATAATCTTCTAAACTCAATAGTACTCTATCCTAGAGAGAATAGGAAAATTCTGTGAGTTTACTTTATAATAATTCCAACATCATGCTGATCGAAAAATAGGCCTAGGGAGTAGAGGAAAACCCCATGAGTGAGTCTCCAAAGAATAAAATGGGTGATGGACCTTAAGATACACTTTCCACCCAAGTACCCACAACTTCCCATGTGATTTATTTCTCAAACAATTTAAATGGGTTTCATGTTTCACAAGAAATTACGTAACCCTTTATTCCACCAAAAAAATTATTTTGAAAACCTTTTCGCAAAGTATTTAAAATTCACTGAAAGAAACATTTTTTCCTTCACTAAAAACCCTGGAAAAAATATTTTTACCCAATATATATTTAAAAATAAAATTAAATCATTCTAATTAATTTATAAAATATTTTATAAAATTAGGTGAATATAGTTCATCAAATGTAGTTTAGAGATAGGAACACCTACCTAAAACTCGGGTAGAAGATTACCAACAATGGGATCCAACAACACTAGATGGAAAGAAAACATAGATAAAGAGGACATAAAAATTGACTTATGTGTCTTAGAATCTCATTCGATAACAAACAAGAGTTATTAGAGAGGTTATATCACACATACATCAACACACACACCCACTACACCAAAGACAACATGAGGGTCATCCTTCAGATGGAGATTGCACAACAGATCCAAAAAGTATCAAACAAACATCCCAAAAAATGACAATAAATCCATAAACACAGTATGATAATGGTTCCATAGCATAAAAATAAGAAGGTGAGAGGAAACATTACTGAGATAAGTGACATGACCAAGCCTAATATTAAACACTAAAAGATGTGGTCTAGAAGGTGAAGAGAAAACCAAAATTTCCCTGGAAGAGCTTAGGATTCAACACCAATGGTACATAATGTGACAGGTGGATTTACATGAAATGGAATATGAAACCTACTGGGATAAATGGTTTACATCATAAAATAGTTTACTACATAAAAATTCCTACTATTCCATATACACTAAAAATAAATCACCTTTAGTTAAATGTCCTTAGCGATGATTTTACAGCATAGAAGAGGCCTTAAGAAGAATTTATAGTATAAAAATGGATTTGTGTGTTATATTATTTTAATTGCCTATAAATTTTCATGGAAAATTTCTATTAATGGAAACACACCTTAATCTAGAACATATTATGTTAATGTATCCATGTTCTATAGAATCTTTTGGGACCAATTTTAATGGAGAATCTTTTGGAATTAATAAATGTTTTTTTTCAAGAGTGTTGTGTTTTTTTGTTTGTAAAAATGGATAAATCAATTAACTTTGTAAAATAATTTAGAAAATATGATAATTATTTGTTGATTTGTATTCCAAAAATATCATAAGTTGTTTTTATAATTGGATATTCAAGACTTATGAAGGAAAGGGGGAGAAAAGATACTGCCAATTATTTTTAGGTTTGATAGGAAAGAAATATATTTATGAAAGACATAAAAGTTATAATATTTTCCTTATAAAATATCAAAATTATAAAGGTGATTTATCAAAGATTAAATATCTTAATTTATGAGTTATGTGATGAAATAAAATGAACAAAAAGGACATTTTGTGGACTATATAGGAGGTACGCAGAGTGACAAAGGAAATTCGTCAATGGATGTTTTCTGCATAGCAGTGTGATACAGACCGTGACGCACAATACATGAACTACATTGGGTAAATTGTTTATGGAGGGGGGGGGGGTATTAGTTTAAGGAAGGATTGATGTATGAGTAATTATATTAAATTGTGAAATTTAGGTGGTTATTAATTTGCAGAAGGCATCAGCCGCCATGAAGACAGAAGCATGCTATACAGACCATATAGGGAAAATGGTTCGCAGGTGGCTTGCAGTTCATGAGAGGAAAACATTCCATAGAAGGGACATAATTTGTGGAAGAAAGGAAGTTATACTTTTTCAGATTGAACCAGATTCCATGAATGTGTAAAGGTGGTACATAGACCATGGAGGGATAAACAGTTCATGGGAGAAGCGTTGTATGCAGTGAAGGCTGTACCACATCAAAACTTTGGGGAAATTAGATTAGTAAAATTTGCAGATTTATTTTCCTATATAAAGGACCCTTATCCCATAATTATGTGAGAGATATTTTAATTAGAAAATATATTTTCTTATAGGAATAATTCAATGAAGTTTGAAGAGTTCATGAAGGAGTATTTTGTGAAGGAAAGAGTTTATGGGGAAGAGTTTCCATGGAGGAGGATGTAATTCGCAGGGTACAATTCTTGCATAGGAGATTTTCCATGAATAGATTTTTTAGAAGTAGCTTGTGGGGATTTATATAATAAAAAGGAAGGGGATACTTGATGTATTAGTATCCTGTGAAGGAGAGGTATTCTATGGAGTAGCGGTATTCTACGAAGCATCAATAGTACATGGGGAATTTTCCATACGCAGAGCAGAGACAGTCTGCAGAAGAAGAGTTGGTACGTAAAGGACTCATTCCACATAGTGTAAATCAATATGTGGGGGATATATGGAGTTTTAATTATTGATTCAATAAGGTTTCCTTATGAATTTTACATTTCTCTATGTTTTGAAAATCACAAAAACTCTATCTTAAGGAAAATTATATTTTCCCTAAGAATTATCTTAATATGGTAAAATTTAATTCTCTAAGGAAATTTTATCCTTACCTATGTTTTCATTGTTTGTTTTATAGTTTCTCTAAATCTAACTCAATTTATTTATAAAGTATAAAATTTTATTTCACATCTAAAAACTTGGAATCCTAAAAATACTTAGTTATAGAGTATTATGAAATTCAGACTCTGAATTCTATGAAATTCAGACTCTAAATTCTCTGAAATTTAGACTCTAAATTCTCTAAAATTCAGACTCCGAATTCTCTGAAATCCAGAATCCGAATTATTTAAAATTTAGACTCCAAATTCTTAAAAATTCAGACTCTAAATTCCTCAGAATTCAGACTTTGAATTCCACAGAATTCAGACTCCCAATTCCTCAGAATTCAGACCTTGAATCCCTTAGAATTCAAACTCCGAATTCCATATAATTCAGACTCTGAATTCCTCAGAATTCAAACTCCAAATTCATTGGAATTAAGACTATGAAATCTATAGAATTCAGGTTCTGAACTCTTTGGAAAATAGAATCTGAATATATATGATTTATAGTTTCCAAATATTTATTTTCTTAGACTCTGAACATTATTTTCCCTTAGACTCTGAAAAATAAATATGATTAAGAAACCATATTTTTCTTACACTTGTTATAGTTGTGAAATGATGTCATACAATCTATTTCTAACTGACCATCGTTTGAGTAACATGTGTACAGGTCCCTCCAAGATTTAAGAAAAAATATGACCATTGGAGAAGGGAGCCTACCATTAGAGAAGTTCCTATAAATAGGATCTTATTTGAACGAGATCAATACCATTCCATCAATCTAGAGATTTCATATTACTGAAGTGATTTCTAGAGAGAGAGACTCTCATGCCTTGTGTATATTGAACATCTTGTTCAGATTTCTTTGTGCGATTCTGGTTTTTGCTAAGTACAATCACGGTATTCCGTGGATATGAAGATAGAGGTGTCGACTACCTTAAAGTTCTAGGAATTCTGGGGATAGGAAGAAAGAGGTTTCGAATACCTTAAAGTTAAAGGACTTTTGGGGATAGGAAGACAGAGTTTCCGACTACCTTAAATATCGAGGACTTGTGGGGATAACAAGCCAAGTTTAAATATTTCTATCAAGGTATTACCCTAGGTGTGGGTAAGACAGAATTTCTTGAAAGTATAAATCAAGGGATCTTTATCCAAGGTTGTTGGATACCCTACTCTTTGGGTTAAAATATTTCATACTTGTTACTTGTTTTGTTTAAAGTTTCTTTCCACTGTATTTTTATAAAGGAAGAAAGTATAACTTTCTTATACTTTCTTGTACTTTATTATACTATGATAAGTAATATTATATACAATTTAAGGTAGAATATTTTCCTTATAAACGTTTCTTTAGTTTCATTTTCGGAACCATATTTACAGAACCTAGAAAGTTTGTATAACTAAAAGTGGTCTTGTGAATTTACCTTGTTTAACTTTGTTAAAAATAGTTTTCCTTAAGGTTAAAAACGAATGTTTTTAAACTTACAATTCTCCCCAAATTTTAATTGAGCATCTACATTCATATTTGGATCCTACAATAGGTATCATAGGAGGTCTCTAAAATACTTATGTTTACATATAAGTTTTCTTTCTCAAGTTTTCTTTGTTCTAAATTTTCCCTTACTTTGGAATTTTTATCTTTATTTACAAACTTTTACTATTAATTTTTTTTTGTGGAGAGATATTTTCATTAATTATAATAATAATTAATGTTGGTTCGATTGACAATCTAAATCCAACTACACCACCTATATTTGATGTGAATGATTATTATTATTGGAGAGATTTTATGAAGAATTTTTTTATTAATAATGGAGTGGACAAATTTTTTATGCTTACTGGAGATGAAAAGATTCCTAATAAAGAAGTCAAAACCTTCAAAAATCAAGAAAAGTAAAAATATTAACTAAACTACAAGGTATGTGATAATTTGTTGTGTTCCATGACTAGGAATATATATAGTTGAATTTCTTCTTGTGAAGCTGCTAAATGTATCTGGAAGAAATTGGAAGTTACACATTTTGGCACATCCAAAGTTATAGAAACAAGAAGAGCTATGCTTAGAGTAGAATATCATGGATTTTTATTTCATTATGGAGAACCTATTTGCAAGGTGCAAAAAAGGTTTATGACTATTGCTAACAGTTTAAAATCTATGGTTGATAAATGTCTAGATGATCAAGCTCTTGTAGACAAGATTATAGATATCATGCCTAATGAGTGGGAATCTAAGAGAACAACTATTGATGAGAATATGAATGTGTCCCAAATTACTCTTGATGAAATTTTTGGATATCTTATTCAGCATGTGACAAGAATGAAAAGAGATGCTGATAAGAATAAGTAGAAAAAATGGCCATGGAAGTGTTTCCTTTACTAGTACTAAATCCAAGACTTCTGAAAGAGTTACAAGATCCATGTATAAGAAAGTCACAATTTTATCAGAATCTAGTGAAAGTGAACAGTCTAAAAATTAATTAGATAATCTTACTCAAAGGATGAAAAAGATAATTGGAAAGAAAGACTTTCAGTATAGATATAAGAGGAAATAAAGAGAAGACAAGAAAGACTCACAAGTCACTTTTTATGAATGCAAAAGAGCAGGGCATATCAGGCTATATTTTCTTATGATTAAGAAAAAGTTTATAAAGGAAAAGAATTCAGAGAGGAATAGAAATAAGTAATACTAGGATAAAGCTATGAAATTTTTGAAATCCAATGACTCATGGAGTGCCATTGGTGGAGAATCTTCTAATGAATCCTCAGAGTATGAATCTTCTAGTCAGAAGAATCTTGGTCTACTATCCAGATTAACCATTGAAAATCATTGTCAAATGGATAAGGTGCATAATGCCGAATCTATCACTAATGTATATTTGAATGAAAATTATACTGATGATATATATTATAAGTATTTAGATGAATAATATTCTTCTAATGAAGATAATACATTACCTTCTTATGAATAAGTATCTAGGTTTGCTAAACTTATTGAGAATGAAAATTCTAAACTCAAGAAAAAGCTTGATAAGGAAAATTCTATAATTTCTATTTTAACTAAAGAAGTATCATATCTTTTTAAAGATCTTGATAATAAAACTTTTGATTTTGAAAGTATTTACCAAAACCTAAATGAAGTTAATTCTGAGAAGGATAAACTTTTTAAGGATCTTGAAAATGTAATTTCTTAGAAAAATATCTTAGAGACTAACTCTATAAACAAAACTAAAATTTTTGAGGATAAAAACTTGGTTATTAAACTAAAGTTAGAAATATTTACCTTGAGGAAGTGTTTTTCAAACTTTACCTCTGGTAAGGAAAATTTTGACAAGATGTATTCCTAAATTCATCCCCTAAGGAATAGTTATGGATTTGGTTATGCTCATTATAAACCTATTTTTAGTAATAAATATTTTTCTCCTCAAAGTGCTTTATTCTACACTAAATGTTAGTGTGGTGGACATTGGGATAAATATTATTCTTTAAATAAACCCCAATATTTAGGTTTTCATAAATATTACTTTTCTAAGAAAATTTGGATTCCTAAAATCTTGATTTCTAAAATTTTCAGAACCAAGAAAGTTTGGATTCCAAAAGTCTAACACGCTTATTTAGTAATACATGGTACATGTATAGTGGATGTTCCCGACATATGACTAGTAACTAAAACTTATCTGAAAATATTATCAAGACGAAAGGGGGAAACATGACATTCAGAGATAATTATCAATGAGAAATTATTGGTATAGGTAACATTATTCTTCTTGAAAAAACTTTGATTTCAAATGTTTTATTTGTTAAGGGTATTAAGAAATACCTCCTTAGCATAGGTCAATTATGTGATTAAGTTTACCTTGTGAATTTTAGGAATGATAAGTGCTTAGTACACAATTACAAGGAAGAGTTTATTCTTTCTTCCCACAGGAAAGAGAATATATACACACTAAACTTAGAAGACCTTAGGAGCTAATATCTACCTTTATTGTGTGCAATGGAAGATCAATCTTGGTTGTGGTATAGAAGTTTAGGACACTTTAACCTTAGAAACTTATGTAAACTCTCTAAGAAAAGACTTGTTAAGGATCTACCAGAGTTGTTGGTTGAATTATATGAATCAATAAGTATCTTTAATAAAGGAGGGAGAGACAAATTTTTATTCAAGAGCTATGGTAAGACCTACTCCCTTTACTATAGTATGGATACTAATCTGGTTGGAATTCTGTATGAGGGTAAAGTAGAATTTTTTACCCACAAGCTACTAGATGTTTCAGGATTGTTTGACAAGGAAAAGGATTTAGATTTCCTTGGCTTGAAAGAATTAAATACTCCGAAATTTGTTCACCTCTCTATAATATTATATATTCTTCAGTTATGGGTTTAGGGATTTCTCATTCCAAGAAAAGGTTACAAGGATAACCTGAAAAAGAGTGATATTTATGCCTTGGACTTTCTGGTGAATTTTAGAAAGATCAATTTGGTGAAGTATGGTTTACTTACAATTGAGAATATAAAGAATGGAACTCTGAAATCTAAAATCATCATCTATTCGGTTATTAGCTCCAAGATTATAGTCCTTTTTCCAGAATCGTTTAAAATTCCTTGCAGTTCTAAGCCAAGGAATTTCAAGGTCATGTTGCTTAGTGATGAAACCCTCAGAAGGATAAAGGTTGGATTCAATAGTGAATTAAGAGATTTTTATAATTTATCTAAAGCTCAAATAGAATACCTATTAAAGAAATTGCAGTGATTGAGACTTCCAAGAAGGTTGGTACGAAGAGGAATGTTAAGGAACCAGATAACAAAGAAAAACCTCCTACTACCAAGAAACCTCAATCAGAACCACCTAAGAAAAAGAATCCAATGTTTTATCTAGATGAAGTGGTTTAAAAATGGAGAGAAGACAAGAAGAATAGGAAGGAAGGGGATACTAGTTTTGTATTGGACCATGCTGAGGTGAAAGATTTAAAGTTGAAGGCTACTAAGGATCTTGAAAAGATAGAAAAATAAAAGAAGAAAAAGAAAAAAATATCTAATGATGAGATTGTTCAATCCCTTCTTAAGGATGCTGAGAAAACCTCTGAAAAAAATTCAAGTTCTTGAATCATTTTTCCAGGAATCACTTCATGTGACTCTAGGAAAGAAGATGGTGATTATAGAACCAGAAAAAGAAGAAGAAATAGTTCAGGAAGAAGAAGTTTTAGAAGAAGAAGAAGAAGAAGAAAGTGATGATACAGATGACATGATAAAACAAGTGGAGGATTATCATGAGAAGGAGAGTACCTCTGAAAAGTTGTCAATTCAAACTTCTGAAGATGAATATTAAAAAATTTCTACCCCAGGAAAGGAATTAAAGGGTCATGAAGAAGTGAATAAACCATCTGATGACGAAATTAGTAATCATGACTTCGTTCAACCATATGATCTTGTGGAAGATTCTAAGAAATAAAATATTAATGAAGAAAAGATTGTTCAACTATTAGACAGTGAACATGAATCACCCAAAGAAGAAGAGACCATTTAGAGAGCTGATAAGGGAAAGAAGGTATTGGTCGATACACCTAGGAAATCTGTAGTAAAAAAGAAAGGTGTTGGTGGTTCATCGAAGAGAAAATATAAAGAGATAGAAAAATAATCCTCACCATCCAAACAGTCTAATTCAGAATATTCCTCTCTTGGACATGATTTTTTAGTTCAATATTTGAAGAAGCAGGTTGATACCATTCCACTGTTTCCAAGCATAGATTTGAGGTGCCAGATGCTTTAGCACTCATTTAATCAGAAAGAAGATTCAATTACCATACATATGGATAAGTTTGTCAAGATTGAAGCCGATTTCAAAACCTTATTCATTGGATATGAATCTCACAAAAGAACATGTAAGGAAATCAAAAAGTGGTGAAGGAAAATAATCGAAGAGATAATAATCCTTAATGATTTTCAAGAAAGCGTGAAGGATGATTTTGACACTAAAGATGGAAAGTTCACTGATCTCACTAAAAGTTTTGAGGAAAATCTAAGTCTCGAATAAACAACTCGGAAGCAGGAAGTCAAATATCTGAATGGGAAGATTAATTCAGTTTCTTTGAATTGGAAAATGGAAAGAGATCTTAGAATTGAGTTTGAAGAAAATATTTTCAAGTAAGAAGAACTTTTGAAAGCTGAAGCCAAAATTCTTAAGGGTCATGAAGAAAGATCAAAGCCTTGGAGAAAAAAAGTGATGATTTGGATCAACTGCTCAAGTGTGTTAAAGAGGACCCCAAAAATCTTACGAATATGATAACCATTATAAGAAGTTAACACCTAAGGAGAGAGAAGGATATTTTTTTTCCAATATGATCTTTTGTTGTATTTTACTCTTTGTACAAATCCCTTCAGTCATAATGAAATTTTTGGTTGCTCTTCATATATTTTTTTATTTAGTAGTAATATTTATAGTACCAATTTTTTCCATTCCCTTTAATAATTTTTTAAAATCCAAAGGGGGACAAAGGAATGATAAAAAGAATACTAAGTAAATAAGAGATTTTCCTATGTATGGGGGAGTTCATCTAAGGGTAATTTATTCTTAAAGAATTTTTTTTAAGCAAGAAAATGTAAAATCTCATTCAGGAAATCAAGAATACGATCCTTAGGGATTTCAAAACCTAAGGGGGGGGGGGGGGGGTTAGTCGTATTCTCTATGATTCATATATAAAGGGAGATATGTTTTTATTTTAAATTCCATAAAGAAAAATTCTAAGTCCTTATATTACTTTTCATAAGGATGCTTGTGATTTCCAAAAGGGGGGAGATTGTTGAGTCAATAAGGCATCCTTATTAATTTTCCATTCCTCTATGTTTTGAAAATCACAAAAACACTATCTTAAGGAAAATTATATTTTCCCTAAGAATTATCTTAATAAAGAAAAGTTTACTTTTAAAAGGAAATTTTATCCTGACCTATGTTTTCATTGTTCATTTTATAGTTTCTCTAAATTTAACTCATTTTATTTATAAAGTCTAAAATTTGGTTTCAAATATAAAACCTCAAAATCCAATAAATACTTAGTTATAGAGTATTCTGAAATTCAGACTCTGAATTCTCTGAAATTCAGAATCCAAATTCTCTAAAATTCAGACTATGAATTCTATGAAATTCAGACTCTGAATTCCTAAAAATTCAGATTCTGAATGACTTAGAATTCAGACTCTGAATCCCTTAGATTTTAGACCCTGAATTCATTATAATTCAGACTCTGAATCCCTTATAATTCAGACTCCGAATTCCTCAGAATTAATACTCCAAATTCCTTAGAATTCAGAATCTGAATTCCTTATAATTCAGACTCCGAATTCATTGCAATTCAGACTCTAAAAGAAATATTATTTAGGTTCTAAATTATTTGGAAAATAGAATCTGAATATCCATGATTTATATTTTACAAATCATTATTTTCTTAGACTTTGAACTTTATTTTTCCTTAGACTCTGAAAAATAAATTTCCTTAAGCAACATTATTTTTCTTACACTTGTTACAGATATGAAATGATGTCGTACAATCTTTTTTTAACAAACCATTGTTTGAGTTACATGTGTATAGGTCCCTTCGAGATTCAAGAAAAAATATGACCATTGGAGAAGGGAGCTGACCATTGGAAAAGTGCCTATAAATAGGAGCTCATTTGAATAAGAACAATACCATTCCCTCATTCTAGAGATTGAATGTTACTAAAGTGATTTCTAGAGAGAGAGACTCTTATGCCTTGTGCGTACTGAACACCTTCCATGCTCTTATCATCGGAACCTTCATGTCAAACCCCACATTGGTTTGACCTGAAGGCGGTCTCGTGGGTTGATATTAAGTTGGTTGTAATGATCAGTGATTCTTCTGGTTGGCCTGTTCATCTCCTCTGCCCTTGAAACATATCCCTTTGTACTGGACTCCATCTCGGTGTGGTATGAAGGTGTTTGTGGTGGTTTTGGGATGGTGTTGGCGGATGTGTTCGGCGCCAACGACACATCTCGGCGGTGTGGCTCCGGTTGCCTGGTGTTCATTTGGGTGGTGATTCCGTTAAAGTATGTGGTTCGGTTCAGGTGATGCATTTGGAGGTGGTGTGTTTGGATAATGATTTGTTCCAGCTTTCGGCGATGACTATGTTTTCTGATGATGAGTGGTAGAAATGGTTTGATGCGTGGTGCCGACGATGGTGCTCCAACGGTTTGCGATGTGTTGGTGATGGAGGTCAGTGATGGTTTACCTGGGTTTGTGCTCTTTTTGATATTGTGTGGCTACAGTTGGATATGCTTTGGTTCAAGGATCATCGATGGCGGTGCATTTGGTTTTGTTTGATTGTCTAATTTTTGCTGTGTTTGTGTGTTTGAGGTGACATTAATGCAAGGATGTACGGGATGGTGGGTTAGCGACCCGAGGTTTCTCAGTACCCAACGAGTTGACAAAAGGCGCTTGGGTCGATTCCAGATCTTTCAATCTGAAATTTGAAATTTGAAATTGAAATTACGGGTTTGATTTGTACCTTTTTATGTTTTAAAGTTTTATTTTCATGGATGGTTCTATTGTAGGGTTCCCATTTATCCCTAAAAAATGGGTTATTTGAAAAAAAGAAAGATTTGGGTCTTGTACTTTTTTTATACTCTGATAAGTAAGATTCTATACATTTTAAGGTAGAATATTTTTCTTTTAAACTTTTCTTAATTATCATTTCTGGAACCATATTTTTAGAACCTAGAAAGTTTTTAGAACTAAAAGAGGTCTTGTGAATTTACCTTGTTTAACTTTGTTAAACATAGTTTTCCTTAAGATTAAAAATACATGTTTTTAAACATACAATTCACCCGTCTTGTAATTGAGAATCTAAATTAATATTTCTATCCTACATTAATAGGAATAAGGACAGTTCATTGAGGACAAAAGGAAGTTCATACCAGCTACTATGTAGGTTAGAGAAAAACTAGTTTGAATGATCAAATTTTCGAAAGATGGGTAAGAAGCATCACAAACATCATTTTACCCTTTTTGTGCTAAAAGGGATCACAAAAAATATTGGGTTGTTTACAAAGTGATACATGAGTGTAAGATAAAATCATACTCATTTAATTGCACATCAATTTATTATTTTCTAGTGTATTGTGTGGTATTGGATTGTTTCCAAACAACACCACGGATGTAGATACTCTTACTGAGTAGTGAACCTTGTAAATTCTTGTGTTCCTATGGATGTGTGTTTGAATTTTGATCAGTAAGTAAAGAAATATTTTATAGGGGGAAAAGGTTTCTTCATAAGTAAGGAAACATAAAGAAAAAAGATATCATCTATTCACCCCTCCCTCTCTTAGTGATACTTGAATCCTAACTGGGAAACTTTATAAATTCTCCCAAAAAACTCCTATGCACCTCAAACCCAAAATTTCACACTTAAACAAAAAATGTACATTCCTTAAAAATAAAATATGTTGAAATCTCCCCTCCATATGAATTTATGTCCCCAGGAAGTCATGCAGAAGAATTTTTCTCTAGAAATTGGCAAATCCTCTACTCCCTTATAGATGAATTTTACTCCCAAGTGTCATAAGAATATAATATCTACTCCTGTAACACTCTAACCAATTCAATCAACTTAAAAAATAAGCATTTCACCTAAGAATCAACAATTCCCCCTAGTTTCTCCAGAATAAAGTTATATAGATCCATATCAATATCTCTTGAACTCATAACATAAGAGGTATCAAGATGGTACTTATTAAGTTCAAATGCATGGAAAATATCATGTATACCCATCAAATAAACTGTAGTTTCAAACTGATACAAGAATTTCCAATATTATCAGTGACCCTAAATAGTCCAACATATCTTAGATCCAACTTACCCAATTTCCCAATCCAATGGTCACCCAATTGAGTAGAGAAGTTTAGAAAATCATAATCCCCATAAAAAACTCTAAAATACGATGTCGATGGTCCATGCATGATTTATTATGAATCAATACTATAACCAAGCGTCGAGGTATATCATGAATCATCACTAATGCATCTTGATTGACACTTGATACCACAAGAGATTCCTCTCCCAAATCATTCCAACAACTTTTTTATCTACCTAGGTTACTATAAAAACCACAATGGGTGCCCTCCCAATCAAAAACTAATAACAATTTTTATAGAAAAAATCAACCAGTACCAAATTGATATCCCATGATCCACCAAAATACAAGACACAGGAATAGAACATATCCTTCAGGATCTAAATATAATGCTACTTCTAACCATCTATTTATGTATGGTTAGTTGTAATCAACTGAACCTGAGTCCTCATTACCTCTTAGAGAATCTTGTGTAATTGGGAGGTAAACGTAGAGTCCCTATATGAAATAATGGTTGAGGTGACCAAATATGACCTCATAATATTATTCATATTCTCAATACCAAGATGATCATGTTCTATGGTGTCCTTGATCATAATTAAATGATAATATTTCATCAACTCATAAACCACTACCCATATAACATTATTCCCTCGGGGAGTTTATAGTAATATAAGAAACAATTCTATGGAAACCTCATCCCATTTCCAAACTGGAACCAAAATATGCTATAGAAATCTAGAAAACATCAGATGCCGTGCCTTTATCTATTATTATGTGTAACAATAGGACACATAATCTAAAATATAATGCATCATACTCAACCACTAGAGTAACCATATCATGTCATAATACAAATTTTAATTATCATATGAACATTCCACAAATAAATATTTTTGTCAAACAATACTTATCTTTTAAAAAAATGTTGGGATCATAAATATATCCACATAGAGAAGAAAACCATCAAATTTTAGAGACCAAATAGAAATGGTCGCCCCACTATATAGGGTTTCTTTAATTCCTTTTAAATCTTCATCGTGCTACTGAATATGTAAAATAGAGAAATGAAGAGATGATTCTAACCAAACACCAGTCAAAACCATACATGAAAAATCCTCATGAGAATCTAGATAAAACTCAATGAATATATCCATAAGGTTATACTAATCATTAGATTCCATTAAAGTATGTGATGGAAAATTGGTGGCGTCCTAGCCAATGTGTTTATTTTAGTAGCCTAAAATAAATTTCCCATTCTTACTACTAGTATAGTCTATGTAGGGGGTCGATACACACAGAGAGTTAATGTGTTTTGATTCTTGATTCATGATTAATTTAGTGAAGGTGCTGAATCTTAAAATTGATTTTTTTGTTTGGGATGGTATGTTTCTAAATATGAAATGATATACCTCTGTAATCCCAAATTGATTAACTTAAATAAAATAGAAAAATCATGTAAACATATTTTTTTAACGATTGATGATAAAAATGAGTCAGGGATGTTGGTGTTTTGGTAGGTCATAAAAAACCATTTTTCATATTGTGGCATGTTGTTCATAATAACTCACATATCTGGGTTTGGAAAATAATAGAACCCCCTTGGTCTGGTGAGTTTCATTTGAATCAATAGAGACTAATTCCTTGGTCTTTAAATTGATGTTTATTAATTTATTAGAGGTAATCCCCTTCTGAGACAATAAGTGCACCCAATGATCATGAGTGTAATTGGTCGTAACTTCCCTAAAGATCCCTGTAAACTCTATTTTTGGTCTGATATGGGGTTTCCATCGAGATTTATAAAGAGGTTTCTTGGGAATAATGAGAGAAAAAATGAACAACCCAAACATAAGAAAATTGATGATCAACAAAACCCACATTTTCCCATACCCCCAATACATAGGATAATTATCTAAACATGGAGTAAATTTAAATAAAAAAACTCTCAATTCTTGATGTTTTTATTATAGTGGAAATACAACAGAGAACAACCAATGATCACAAATAAAAACTCAAAAATTTCTTAGAATGAGTTCCAATATCTTCCACCACCAATATGTGTGTTCTATGGATGATTCCATTCTCTAAAAGGAGTCTCCCCTCCTTAATTTACCACACCACACTATCCTATGGTGGTTATGGGTCCAAATCCCGGGTTAAAGGATGGGTATGATGGGTAGATGGAAAGTATTTGGCAATCTGCTGACACCCACACGGTTATAGATGATGGTTTGGGGAAACCGTTTGAAAATAGCGTGGATGGTTCTGTCCACTGAGGAGGTAGAAAACATATTCTTGGGCTAATCCTCATGGTTTGAAAAACCATTTAGAGACCGTGTGGAGATTATCTACCTCAAAATGTCATAGACCACACAGTTTCTTGGACGATCTGCATGGTTGGAAAAACTATGTAGAGACGGTGCATAGGCCTCTACCTTGAAATTACAAACTCTGTCTGACCTTCTAGGTTGGGTATATCATCTTGGGTGACTTGGTCATGACACACACTATAGAAAAAGGGTACCAATGTCTTTGATTTTCATCTGAATCACCCAGTAATGCAATGTCTTCAATTCCTTCCGTTAGTGACTAAGATCTCTATCAAGACATGTTTAGATTGTGAAATTCATAGAATTATATCCATACAACCATTTTAAAAATAAATAAATGAATGGAAATGCCCTATGAACATGAGTGCATCAAACTCCCCTTCACTTGATCAATTTTTTTTCCTCAAACAAATTCCTATACAATAATTTTGAAGAAGTTACCAAATCAACAGGAAGAAGTTTCAAAGGTTATATCAACTAAATGAATATGGATTCTGAGTGAATTATCATTAAAATTTCTACATCCATTATTCATGACTTACCGAATTTGTGGAATTAGCTAACAATGTAAACCTAATTCCAAACTTATAACCATTCATTCAAAATAATTTTTTTTTTCAAACAGAATTTTTCATTCTTTGTTTAAAGAAATTCCCAACCACTATTTTCATCTCTTCATACCATTATACTGGTTAAGAATTGATTTTGTCATTGCCAATTGGTAGGCTACCACTTTTATATGTCATAAAAACTCATTGACTTGAATCTTTTGGAGAATGATGAAATGTCATCAACAAATTTGGGTATGGATTTTCATATCTCAAATTATCATTCATTGGGATGATATACTAGAATTAAAATTGGGCCAAATATCATTTCAGAACATTATGAAAATATGGAACGAGTCAATAGTTCATGAAATTAGGACCACATTATAACCACTAGTGTGGGAACAAAAATTTATATACTTTAACTCTCTTAGTTCACAAATTGATTTCCATTTTAAGGGGTTCCTTAATCTAAATTACTCCATAAAAAATTTCATTTAAAAAAAAATCTGAAGGAATAACTAAAAGTTTCTCTTCAAGTTTTAGAATATTCATTTATACAATAGATAAGCTTTATTAATCAAAAAATATGATTTTTTTAGAAATAATCACCAAAATCCATTTTTATCTAGTTGATATATGTGTATGACACCTATAAAATCTGTTAAATATCCCCTAAGAAAACATTTCATCCTTGGAAATATTAAGGAAATAACCAAATGGGGTTCCAAATGTGGGCATCCTCCCCCACACTTAAAACCATACAACTTCCTCTGTGAAGGGCGTAAGGTGGAGAAGGGTGGAAAAAGAAAAAGGTGGGAAAGGGGAGGGCGAAAAATGAATTTAAAGGATTGAGAATCTAAAAATTCCCATGGAAACATGGAAAAGAGATACAAGCAATTGGGATAATAGATCCTGATAAGTGAAAAAGTGGATACAAGTGGTAGATAGCGATTTACCTACTAAGTGAACTGAGAAACCAGAAAAAGTGAAGCAATAATTCTCAAAATAGTAGTAGGTAAAAGAAAACAGAAGAAGAAAATCACACCATGCATAAGAAACATAGCTATTGGAAGAGATAATGTAAGTTCAAAAGTAATTCCAAAGAAGAAATAGTAGAAATAGGTTGTATCAAGATAAGAAAAGTCAATTCCACCCTACAGAAGTATTAGAGGGATCATGAAATTTAGCATGAGTGGCCTCATCCCATGTGGGGTCCATGTTAGGGGGATCTGTGGCCATATATCCAGGAAGAGGTGTTGTAGATGGACCACTAAATTGAGAGTATATTCATACCAGATCAAGATGGAATGGGGTATCACCATACATATAAAAATTGGGAGGTTGGCTGGGCACTAAACAATGAAGATCGGGCTTAGGGAGGTCTTTCATGCTATGGCCCGCAACCTGGCACCTTGTGACCTCTAAATTGCAATCAAACATAGAATATGAGTCCTGATTCCATTTCTAGAAACGATCTGAATCTCCATAGGGGGTCCCCTAAAGGTTTTGGTAGAAATTATAGGAAGGAAATTGGGGTGGTTACATAGAGGTGGGAGGGGTAGATAGGTGATATTCCTCAATATGGAGAGAGGGGTGGTGGAAGGCTAGGGGTGGAATCAGTAGTGCCTCATCCTCAGGTACCTCATGCTATGGTGTAACGGGGCCTTCCACATTTTGGTTGCATAATAGGTAATTGTGATAGTCATACTCAAGCATCCTCATTTAATAGAAGAGGGTTAGATAAAATGTTGGGGCTATTGGAAACTAAGTTAAATTATTTTCATCATACTCAATATCTAGATAGTTTATTAGGAGAGTGATAAAGGGCCTGCTGAAAATTTCCCCCTTCAGTTTAGAAAACATGTGATGAAGGAACTAATTAAAGAGGCAGGCTAGGTTAAACTCATCACATGTGACCATGGAATGGAATAGAAACAGATCTTGAAGGCTAACATTTCCTTTACTGTCAGAGTGGGTGGTGAAACATGTAGTGATAACTCTTTGCAAAATCTAATGAATTGGGTTGAGAAACCATGATAATTTAGCATTTTCAAGAATATAGGGATCCATTGGTTGTGCAAAAATTTCCCAAAAATCTCATACAGATGCTGGATACAACTTGAGGGGTGCCTCATTTTAGCCAACTATCTCAACATGTGCGTAGTCATAAATTTCAGCAAAAGTTTCAAACTCACTAAGGTGAAATTGGAATTTTTTTTCATGGGGAGGAATGAGACATCGATTTCTGCCTCACTAAAATAGCTAAGCTCATCTTCATTGTATCAGTCATGACAATGGAAAGTGGCTGAAAATTCTATGAAAAGTTCTTCATAAGTGGGTTTAGATATAGAAAATTCCTATGTAATATGGCCTTGGTCAATGAATTGTCAGATCTCATTAGAAATTCCTAAGGTGGCCATATTCTCTGGGTTAAAGTAGTGGGGGGTATTGAACAGATAGGTAATAAAAACCTAGTACCGATTATTTTATTCATTCTTAATAGATTTAAGGTGAGGATCAAGGGGGTGGAGGAGATTGGCGCATGCACGCTCTTAGATCTTGACATCATGAACAAGTGTAGAAGCCTGCATGTAGTAGAATACGTACACAAAAATTGTATATTTTACAACAATAGTAGACAGAAAATTGAAAAATTATTAGGTAGAACCTAAATTATCTACAGAAAAGGAAAAATATTGAATCATTTAAGCATATAAATAGGGTATTTTTTCATAAAACAACATTTTTGTGTGTGTGTGTTAAAGGGTTAAAGAAAAATTCTTATAGGGAGGGAATAAAAAAAATAGAATAACAAATTAAAATAGGATAGGGGGAATCAGGACACATGAACCCTAAAGAGAAAGGGAAGAAGAAGAAGGGAAGAAGAAGGATAAGAGGAGGGAGAAGAGGAAGAGAATGATACCCAACACCTTTGATTTAGTGGTAGGAAATAAGATTGAAGGAGATGGAGAGGGAGGTTGAAGGCGTAGTGCACAACGAGGAGGGGGTGTGATGTAATTAGGGTTGAGAATGGAGGAAAAAAATGAATTTAGTTTATTTAAATTAGTTTTTTAACCAATGTTCTTGGTTTCATCACACGGTTTAGAAAACCATGTGGAAATGGTGGTTATGGCCACTAGAAGATTTTTGGATTTGTTTCATGGTTATAGAGCATAGTTAAGGGAAACCATGATTATGGCCACAAGAAGAGTTTGGAGTTGTCGCACGGTTATAGTGCATAGTTTGTGGAAACCATGTGCAAACCATCCATGTTATTCTGTTTGGGATTTTTTTTGTTGAAAATATACCTTTTTTGAATGAATTTCACCCCATTATGATTGAAAACACTTGTTCCTCATTATTTTGATAGATGATTTGAGTTTTCCATAGGATATTTAAGTTTTTCATAGTAAAAATTAAATAATATATCTATCACATTGCATTAATCTTATGACTAAAACACAGAAGTAGTGAAAAACACACTAACATTCACTCTTACGAACACAAAAAACAAAAAATTACTTTTATGGAATTTTTAAAATTATGGGTTACCTCCTGGTCAGTGCTTCATTTAATCTATCGAATATGACATACCTAGGCCTATTTTTACCTGAATTTCATGGGAGATACCATTCCCACCATGTCATCCATGTGAAGATAAGGTTTGATATGCAACCAATTAATCTTAAATGGTTTACCATATAATCTAGAAACTTCCACCGTACCATGGTGGAAGACCTTGATCACTTGGAAAGGTCTCGACCATCGAGAAATCAATTCCCCTGAAACAATCTCTAGTGGGAGTTAAACAAAAATACCTAATCACCAAGATGGAATGAATTCTGGGAGATCATGTGGTTATAGACCACATTTGTCTTTTCTTTGTATATCTTGGAATTTTCATATGCCTCCACTGAATTTCATTAATCTCCATTAGTTAAAATTTTCATTTCTCTTTAGTGGCCTTTAGATCATAATTTAAGGCCTTCATAGACCAATAGGCCTTATAATAAAGTTCCAATGGTAGATTAAATAGTTTTCCATAGATTAGATGGAATGGGGACATACCCAGAGGTGTCTTTAAGGCAGTCCTATATTCCAATAAGGAATCATCAAGCTTCTTGGACCAGTCCTTTCTTGAGGATCCTACAGTCTTCTCCAGGACCTGATTATGTTCAAGGTTAGATACCTCCACCTATCCACTAGATTGGGGATGGTATGGTTTCCCCATGTTATACCTGAATCTATATTTCATGAGCACATTACACATCAAAGAATTGTCAAAATGGTACCCCTATCACTGATCAGAACCTGTGGAACACTGAATCTGATGAAAATATTCTTTTTTAAGAGGGAAATTATGACCTTAGATATGATGTTCATCGTGGAAGCAGCTTTCAACCATTTGTAAACATAACTAGTACTCGCCCGTGATTTCTCATGGTGTAATAGATTACTGGTGTTTTTTTATTTAGAGATTAGTACTTATAAATATTGAGAATAAACAACAATATTGAATAAATGTTAATTAGAAATTAATGATTTATTGTTATGGAATATGAGTGTATAGAATTTGGAGACACCATTTTAAGCGGTGACCAAAAGAATGATATTTTGAAAGTGTATGAATTCCTCATATTTGAGGATGGAAAGCAGAATTCATTTTTTGAATACTAGAGTAAACAATCCCATATCGGAGTAAATATCTCAAGTTGTTTGAGAGTTATAACATCTGTAGGAAGAAGATAGTTCATCTTCTACAGAGTATTCTTCTACTAATAAGAGAATAATATTCATAAAAGTAAAGAAAAAACATTACTATTGAATAAAAAATGAAAGATAAGTATAACAGAACATAGTGATTGAAATAATACAACTCAGAAATGTAATAATAATTTAATTAGATACTGTAAGATGAAAAAATATCCAGCATCATGAAAAACCATCATGAAAAACCGTCCAGTATAATGGAAATACCTAATAATGAAAAACCGTCCAACAACATGAGATAAATTAGTAATGAAAAAGTGATGAAAACCATCCAACATCTTGGAAAATGTAAAATACAACCAAACACCCAGATTGAAATAACATCCAGCATGAAATACACAAGATAATTAATCTGTAGGAAAAAGTCCGGCAGCAAAAACCACCAGCATAAACTTCCAGTAGAAAAAACCTCCAGCGTAAAATTTCAGTAGCAGAATCCTCCAACATAATGAAAAACATCCAACAATCTTTTCCTCTAGCATGAGTAACAGAAACAGATATTAGGAATAGCTGTTAGTGAAATCATTTTGTACATCCTAAAAGGTTTACAAAATACTGAACCATTTGCAGTCGTTAATGGTTGTACTGTATGTCAAATTTTTAAAGAGAACATTGTATTGGGTTTTTAACCAGAAATCCTCATAGTGAAATTGTCTCCACAATGACACACTATATAGTAATGATATCAAAATACTGAATCAGTAGCAGGAAAAGTTTGAAATGAATGGTCTCTACTCTATCAAATGTAATACACATTGTATTAAAAATAATAATTATGAACCCAAAAATGAGAAGTATTTGATCAGTGAAGATGTATGTTTACCTTCTGTTTCCATTATGAGTTTTCAGTCTGTTTTTTCGGTTTTCTTGCTTATATATCCCTTTGGCATGGTCTGCAATTCAGTAGATGGACCTGTTGTAGGCATGCTGTATGGACATGTCTGGAAATTATCTTACAAATCATCCTCAATATCAAAACAACATGACAAATTTTTCTAAATAGAGGTTTCGTGTTAGAATAATTTTAAACTATAAAGTAGAGCAGTTGAAAGAAGTGAAATTAAGAGCAGAGCTTAAAGAGTAGACTGTTTTTTATCATCACATAGATGTAACAACTCTGTACATGTTTGATTTTTAAATATCTAAAAATCATAATAATTTACAGAAATGAAATGTGTTTTTATAGTAATGGAAATAATTTAGAAGTAATAGAAGATAACATATGTATACCCGAGTAGAACACGAGTTCAAGGGTGGAATATCTAATCCTGTATCAGTGTTTAAAGTACCAGGAGAAGCACCAACTATTTGATGATCCTATGAGGAAATGTAAAAGGAATATATTAGTAAACTAATATCCATTTTTAGAAACACATACTAAAGAAATTGAAATACATTTACCTATATATAATGATCGGCACTGCTTACTATAGAAGAACAACTGCTTTGATTTTTCTGTATATTATTGATGAAAATTGTAAGGTATTCTGAGTTTTTGGGTTTAATGATAAAGTGAATAAAATACAAACTGACATGTTTATGTTCTAAGAACTCAGTGAAGAGGTTGATGTTCTTGTCATTATCATTCATATAAACCACTTTGTAAAAATTTTTCTCAGATGGACGATGACGATTCTTAATATTGCAATACGTCAGCTCAATTCCTAACAAAAATTTTCTGGTTTTGAAGCAGTTCAATTCCTAAGGGAAACCAAACTCGTCATCGTCCTAATAAAAAAACACATTGTTAGTGTTATTTTAAATATTTCAATTATTTTTAAAAGAGAAGATATAAGGGCCTGGATTTACCTGTATCAAAGTCGCTCTTAGTTGCACAACTATTTTTTGTATGTATTGCATGACATGTTTTTTAAATAACACCATAGAAAAAGAGTCCGTCTTGTCTGTAACCATTAGTTGAACTCTAAACATGTTGCAATCGTTATTATGAATACACTTTTAGTATCCTTTGGTTTGCGCAGCTGAATGAAGTAAGTAACATAATGATAAAAAGATATTTAGGTAGCATTGAATACATTCTAACCTTGGAATAATGCTAGTAGGTGAGGAGTTGTAGGACATGCAACAAATGATTCCATATATAATCTGCACTTTCTTCCTGCACAAGTAGAATTATTCATAGAACCAGTTGTGGGTACTTTGAATTTTCTTAACTGTAACTCCAATTAAGCACCTTGTAGCCTGCAGTAGATTAATTACATGTTAATATAGAATTTATTACCGGACAGTAGTGAGCAGTTAATAATATTGCATAATCAAAATTGGAAAATAAGTGAATATTGCTGACTTATTGATAGGTTTTGACATCTAAAATGGATTTCTTGTTATTACAATATAGTATTTCCATTGTTTGGTTGGGAGTTGTTGGTGATGGAGTATGTAATGGTGATGCTATTATCACACCAAGCCTGAAAAAAGAAAAACAACATACATAGAAGTAAAGAGTAAAAACTTGTGGGTAGTACAATTATGACAATGAGATAATTAAATTAATGTACTTCAAAAGTAAAGGTAGTTTCAGAGTTACCTGCTTATGAAGTTGTCAACTACTGGAAGGTTTTAGTTATAGAGAATATTTGTTGCATTAATAGTTGTTGTGACAAGAACAGAGGCTAAAAGCAGTTTGAAGTTAGGATTATATAATTTTCTATTGAAGCGAAAAATTTGAAAACACATAGTAGATAGATTGAGATTATGAACTGTAGACAGAAACCATACTCGTCAATATCTTAACCCAGAAAAGCTATAATATCAATATGGTGGTGGGGTCTGAGTTGTTTTCCATGTAACGTGACATTTCAAATGCAAAATTACCCTATAAGCTGCAGGAAACTTGAAACCCTCTACAGGGAAACAAAGTGACTAAATGAGTAAATGCTATCTGTAACAGTAATGTAATGAAATTATTCATAAAAAAGTACTAGTCATCTTCTAAAATAATCGGCATTCTGTGGTTGGAAGTGACCATTTATTGCATTGGATGTGAGTAACGTAGGACTCCAATTAGTTTTAAATCATAGTACACAGAAACAAAGTTTTTGTGAATAACATATGGCTGTATTAAAATAAATTGTGCAGATTAATTTAACATAACTTGGTCAATGGAAGTGTAATTATGTGGTATTAACCACATGTACCTATTAGATGTTCCTCAGAGACTTTTTCCTGAATTATGTCATCAAACGAAGTAAAATGAAAACTAAAAAGAGGTAGTTGTACTTCACATGGATGAACAAACGTCATGGATGTGAACATGATTCGACACAGGTGTCTAGTTCCAAGGAAACTTCCTTGGTTGGAAGCTATTTGGAAGTTTTGTAAAATATAGAATAGTCCCTCAACCAAAAGTTGTTTGTACTTAGAGATAAGTTGACGATTCGTAATGGTACATTGAATCTTGGTTCCCTGCATACAGTATGTTAAAATGTTGGCTACTGAGAAATCAATACAAATTACAAGAAATAATAATTTCATATATATATATATATAAATGTTCAGATCGTAGGTGACAAAAAGTGAAAATAAATTATAATGACTTGTTTTAAGGAAAAGTAACATGGATGTCGTAGAGTATAAGATCAATAGCAACGACTTCATTGGAGTATTTTGAAGATGAATTGAACAACATGTTCAAGACACGAACTTGTATTCATAGTGTTTCATCGTCGTCTAGGCTAATCTCATTCAGCATGGTTATTGAGAATGACATGTTTGTTACTCTACATAATCATTCAGTGTTCAAATAATACATATTAAGCATGTAAAAAAGCCATGATAGTAAACAAAATCATTTTCCAGAGCAGAATAAAGCATATAGAAGTAATTTGAAATGATACCTAAGAAAGATTATGAAATATTTCCTTCTAGACAATATTTTCTGTGTAATTGGAGGAATCATTATTGTTACCTTCAACTACAATTTTCAATCCAGTAGCTGATGTAACTCTAGACACTACAACATATAATTGACCATGAGAGAACACTGGTTTGCGAAGATAAAGCCCAAATGAAGACAATGATTGACCCTGGCTTTTATTAATAGTCATCGCATAAGAAACTGTCAAAGGATATTGTCTTCTTTGTAGTTTGAATGGCTATTTACCATCAAATTTAGTCATAGTTAATCATGTAATGAATGCAAAATATCCTGAATGACATCCATTTAATACTTCAGCACCAATGAAATATTCACCCAAGTGTGTCACTATCATACGAGTTCCATTACACAAACCAACTGATTGGTCCACATTTCGTAGTAACATAATCGGAACACCAAGTTGAAGTGTAATTTTGTGGGCAGGTAACCTAGAGACGTTTATACCATTCAACATGTCAGATGTGTAAATATTTTCTGGTTTGTTTGTATCAAAACTTGCATTGAAAACAGAGTCTGAGCTGAAGTAATCTTTGTTTTCATAGCCAGTGAGGGTCAACATATATTCATTTACTTCTTGTATGACATCACAGGTTGGAACTAAAATTGCACAGTCTTTCAGATAGGATCAATCTCCATGTCTACTAGAGAAACCCGGGTATGTATGGTTGACGATTGTAGACATGGCATTATGACTGTCGGTAAGAAGAAATGCTGATGGAATTGGAATGAGTGCTTTACCATTGTTAGGCTCTCCAATTAAACCTTCACCAATATCTAAGGTCCATTTAGAAAAATCATGTAACACAACCGCATATTGACTGCTAGTAGTACTATGCAATCTCATGTTTTTTATAAGAGATAACACCAGACAGTGTGGCCAAAGATACGATGACCTGAAACTTGCATAGGCAATGTCACATCTATTTCCTCCTGGTATAACTGGTAGTATTTTCCTAAAATCTTCTCCCAGGACAACTGTCAATCCACCAAACAGAAAATTTCGAGCATTATCATTTTTGACAATCATAATGTCTCTAAGAGTTCGGTCTAAATCCTCAAAATAGATCTTATGAATCATAGACACCTCATCCCAAATGATGAGCTTAGTCAATTGAAAAAGTTTCACTACGTCACTCCCCTGTTGAATATTACAAACTGAATGTTCAGTAATGGTGATTGGAATACGGAATTTGGAATGAGCTGTTCGTCCGCCAGGAAGCAGTAGTGAAGCTATTCCACTTGATGCAACTGCAAGTACAATCATTCCCTGTGCTCATAGCAATGATGTTAGTACTCTCCAGATGAATGTTTTACCTGTTCCTCCATAACCATGCAAGAAGAAGAACCCCCCCCCCCCCGAGTTTCTAGATAGTGAAGAGAGAACGATAGACATCACATCTTTTTGTTCATCTATAAGCATACTATGTAAACAGTTTCCCTCTTATATAAGAGTTTCTTTATTGTAATTCAATTTCTCTGCAACTAAATGATTTGCAGTGGCATCAGAATCTAAATCTAGAAGTGGCATAGGAGGATATAACTGAAGTGCTCTTCCATTGCTCTGTAAAATGTGGTCTATCTCTCTCAAAGAATACGTATGTATCTGGTTATGTGTGAGTTTCAAATCTACAATGTTGTAAAATATTGTTAAACAGTAGTACAAATAACCGTTAACGAAGTCATTATAACAATTTACATTTAATTGAACATAAGAAATATAGTGGAAGCTGAAATACGTTGATAGAAAACATCAATATTTACATGTTTTCAGTAATGCTAGAGCGGAGAATTAAATGACAATCATATAGCTAGGACAGTACAGATGGCAATGTAATGTGAATAAATGATATATGAAACTGTGGATCACTTGTACAGAAAAGTACAGATTAAAATGATGCAAGTATTATTGTAATTATATTTGAACAAAAAGGCTAAAAACTTTGTTGTGCTGGATTATAATAAGTATAAATGAAGTTATATGAGAGAAATATGTACAATGATTGGAAGTTTAATTTAGTTAGAAGTATTATATGTTTATTTAATGTATGAAAATGCAGAATATTTGTACAAAATCTAATATTGTAGTACAGATGGAAATGTAATGTGAATAAATGATATATGAAACTATGGATTATCTGTAAAGAATCATACAGTTTAAAATTGATTGTAATTATATATGAACAGCAAGGCTGTAAACTTTATTGTACTGGATTATAATAAATATAAACAATGTTATACAAGAGAAAGATGTACAATTATTGAAAGTTCAATTTAGTTAGAAGTATCATATGTTTTTTTAATGTATGAAAATGCAGGATATTTGTACAGATTCAAATATTGTAGTACATAGGGAAATGTAATGTGAATAAATGAAATATGAAAATGCGGATTTTCTGTATAGAATCGTATAGTTTAAAATATATTGTAATTATATTTGAATAGCAAGGCTGTAAACTTTTTTGTACTGGATTATAGTAAATATAAATGAAGTCATACGAGAGAAATATGTACAATTATTGCAAGTTCAATTTAGTTAGAAGTATTATATGTGTATTTAATGTATGAGAATGCAGAATATTTGTACAGATTGAAATATTTGTAGTCATAAAGTGCGGACTGAACAGTTATGCGAATAACTACGTTGAATTTTTTAAAATGATTACAGAACAAAATAAATAAAGTCAATTAATAAATAAGACTGTTAAACAGAATTGTTGTTTGGAGTCATCTTCGGTTGAAAAACTGAAGCAGTTTTTCTTTATTACAATGTTATAAATACCAGCGGGCGGTAATAATTAGACATTGGGAAGACATAAAAAGAAAACTATAAAGCAGGTACATGAAAAAATGTGCACCTGGAATTTTTTGGGTCCTTCTCTATATATATAAAATGTAATCTGATATTATGTCTTTGGTTGCAGCCGAGACGATATTTGGGCGAGATATGTTATTGCAGATTAACATGTTTGCGAACAGTCTGCGTACATGTTGTCCCATTCCCTAAGCGGAGACTTCTTTTATAGCTTCAAAAAACTCTCTATCATCTATCAGTAGTCCCATAGCAGATCAAGCCTCTCTAAATGTACCATGAGTGACGCTGTTTACAGTTCTGATATACTCATAAGAAGTTCCACCTTTGATTTTTGTTAGAAGTATCCTCAAGCAGTAGAGTTCACCAGTGTTTTGAGGCACATATTATAGTCTTCCAATACAGATTCCTTGTTTCCGGGGATTCCATTTCTTATCTTGAGAGTGGAACAAAAATCTAGTAGGATACTTTGCAAAATTTAATCCTCTTCCTTTCGGGTATATAATATTTTCTTCGAACCAAGAGGTCAACATTGAATGAGAACTGTTTGTATGATTCAATACATCTTCAATGTTATCGGTGTCTAAAAAGGTGACACAATTCTATTCTGCCAAATGGAAATGAAACCTCTCAACTAGTGGATATCTGTAATGGAAATCATATGAAAAAAATCCTCCAACATGGCTCACAAGGAGATATGTATCGACAGTCATAATACATTTTTATCTCATCTACAGTATTCTGTGGAACACCAAATCTGATGAAAATATTCTTTTTTAAGAAGGAAATTATGACCTTAGATATGATGTGTATTGTGGAAGAAGCTTCCACCCATTTTTTTACATAATCCACACAAACCAAAATATATGAATTCCCATATAATGAGGGAAACAGACCCATGAAATCAAGTTCCCATATGTCGAAGATCTTAACCTAAAGGATAGGGTGTTGAGGCAATTATACTCAGCGCCCCATGTTACCATTCTACTGGAACCTATCACAGTGTAGTACAAAGTATTGAGCATCAATATTCTTAGAGGACTAGAAAAAATCAATATTAAATAATCTTCTCTATTGTACGGTCTAGACTGTGATTCCCCCAACTGGTGAGGAATAACAAAATTCAAGGATTACTTTAATTTCATCTTCTGAGATACATCGGTGAATTACCCCATATCCACAAGAGTGGAAGAGTAGTAGATCTTCCCAAAAATATATTTTAACTTCTAACAAAAATTGTTTCTTTTTTTGGAAAGTAATATTAGGGTGAACCACTCCCGTAACCAAATAATTGGTGATGTCAGTATACCAGGGGTGTGGTGTCACTTCAGCTGAGAAGAAAAGCTCATTCGAGAAGTCTTTTTGATTTCTCTATCATCATATCTTTCTAAATAAGGTGAGTTTATTCGGGAGATATTATCAATGACTACATTATCACTTCATTTATTGTCACATATTATTATTTAAAAATCATGGAGGAGAAGCCTCTAATAGATGAGCCTTGGTTTTTCATTCTTCTTAACCAAATTTTTTTTAAGTGCTACATGGTCAGTATAAACAACAACTTCCGATATCACTAAGTAAAATCAAAATCTATCGAATGAAAAAACTACCACTAATATATCCTTCTTAGTGGTGTTGTAATTAAATTTTTCTTCATTCAAGGACCGAATTGCCTAGTGAATAGGATAGAAGATGTAATTCATCTGCTGTCCAAGTACAACACCCATAGTATAATCACTTGCGTCATACATAATTTCAAAATTTTCCTCCTAGTTTGGGGAAATCATGATATCAGCCTCAACCTATCATTTCTTCAAGATATGAAAGGCTACCGTTCATGTTTCATCAAATTCAAAGATAACATCCTTTGAAAGGAGATTGGTCAGTGGTTGAGCTATCTTTGAGAAGTTATGGAAAAATCGTGTAACATCCCAAGTAAGTAATGAATAATATATATTTTTATCTATGTCTATTAATGAATTAGATAGTGTTTTAGAGGCTTAAAATGAGAATAAATCCAATCTTAAGCATGGAATACACTCATATTTTTAAAAGATTGATTTATTGCCTTTTGATGGAAAACCATTTTTAAATCAACATTTTGACAACTTTATAATCTTTATTTATCAAAATAAACTTATTATTTATGATTGGAACATTGAAATTTACTTTGGGTAATTTTTTGGCATTTTTTCGATAAAGTTCATTTTTTAATGAATAGTGAAAAATGTTGTATTTTAATTCAAAACCTCTTTTTAATATAATTTATTTATATTATTAGATTATATTTTGAATTGGTTTTAAAGTTAAATTAGAATATATTTTTTACCATTTAATCCAATAGTGTTCATTGGAATTAATTCCACTTTGAAATTGGACTTAAACTAGTGTCAATCTTTTGATATATATTGTTTCATAAAAACACGCTATTTGTCCTGACAGTGAGAATTAATTATTAAATTAATTAATGTAACTTATATGTTTTGAATTTTTTAAAATAGAAATCATTTTTGAATTCGGAATATCAAATATATCTTAGGGCGAAGTTTTGGTATTTTTCTAAAAAACATTAATTTTTGATGAATAGTGAAACCACTAAGTGGTACTTAAAAAACTGATTTTTCGTTTAAATGAAATTTTAACACCTTTGTGTTTTGAATTTTAAAAATCCGACATACATGGTTTTAATTAGGAAGTAAAATGTGGTTCAATGGGATTAAAATATTTTTTTGGTGAATAGTAACTTTTAAGTTTATTAATCGCGATTAGAGGTAATTAGTGTAGTTTAAGGAAAAAATAATGTTTTAATAATATGAAATTACCTAGACACATGTCCTACACTTATTGGATGTGTCATGGCCGACCAAGACAACCCATGAGTCAACTTGGGGACCCCATGGAGCCACTTTGGTAGTAAAATGACATTAATATCTTTTTATTTAATGTTAAAATTAAAATGTCACAAACATGAGTTGTTTTACTAAAACAATTTTTAAATGGGGTTATACAAGTCATATTTTTGACTATAAATATTCATTAGAAATATAAAAGGATTTAATACATCATAGTATTTGTTTTATAATTTTTAGATATTAAATAAATTAAATTATTTATGACACCATGATGATGCATCGATTACCTCATTATTTAACGATTTAAATAAAATGAAAATATAATGTAAAATATAAGACCTACACTTGTCAAAAACCTATTGTATGGGTGTATTTCGAACCCTTATCACCTTATCCTAAAAATTTATAATTTTGGGAACTTTTTTATCCGAAAATCATTTTATAACAAAGTATATTTTCTTAACTTTCCAAGAGTGCCCCTCCTCTCCTCTTCTAAAAGGCCCCCACCTATACCACCTTACCCACACCTCTCAAGCCTTTGGATCGGCCAACCCCTACCCATTTTGTCTCTCCACGTCCCTATATAACTCTTAGAAGCCTAACTTTGGGCATAAGTCTTCCCAAGGAAGCCTTTTAGCTCAAATCAAAAAGAGTTACCCGATTTAAAGGTAGTGTCTTGTCTTGTGTTCTTATGTTTTATTTTGATTCTCCAACCCCCTAAAATCTTTTTATTCATTTATTTTGTAACAAAACCAGTATCTTATATATACTAGGATGTTTTTATAAGAAGGATTCGAGCTACACTTACACACACCTACATCTAATGGTTAAATAACATACTGTTTCCGTGGATGGAGAATTTCTGCCTCACGAAATGATGATTGTTCAATACTCTTCTAACACCTTCAAAGGTGGCCATTAAGATGAAAATATATTTATATATGATATATAATATTTTTATGTTTTACTTAAGCTTACGTATTTTTCATTTATGGCATACCTTTATGGTTTCCATTATGGGTAAACACGATATCTTCATTTTAGGAAGTGCGGACTACCGCCCCCTCAAAGTGGTTTGATTCGTTAATGCCATACATGGGACGTAAAAAGGATGGATGTAGTGATATTATATATGATATTATACTGGAATTATAATATACCTTTATATCATTATGATTTCACTCCATTAAAGTATGAGATAGAAATGAAAGTAGCGTTCATGCGTACGTACGACTTACCGTCTCCATGAACGGTGCATTTCATTTCTTATCCCCAAATGTAATGTACTATTATAAGTAAATATATATAATGGATATATATGATGTATGTTAAATATAAGTTATGAATATAATTCTGGAGTTAAAATATATATACTTCTCATTTAGTTTTAATTCCATTAATATGACATAGAAATGAAAGTAGCGTTCATGCGTACGTACGACTTACCGTCTCCATGAACGGTGCATTTAATTTCTTACCTCTAAATGATTATGTAATATTATAAATGAATGTATATAATGGATATATATAATATTTATGATATCTACATCATGAATATAATTCTTTATATAATGGATATTTCACCACATGAACAACTTGTAATTATAAAGAGTTTATTTTTGACTCAAGTACCAAGGATCTAAAAAACAACCATTATTAACTTAAATAATTACATAGTGTTCATAAAATGGTAATAAGTGATATAAAAGGAATAATGAACTTGAAAAAGGTTCTTAAGCAAGTAGAAATTAACTCAAGTTTATTATTCAGGATGTTAAAGAACGATCGAGTCAAGTCAGACCCGAGGTAAGGGACTTCGTCTCAATCTCCTTTCATTGAGGCATATTTTGTTTTATACAAAACTTTCCTTTATACGGTGTATAAACCCCTTTGAATTTTAATTTTATACCAAAGGAATCTTTTTATACGAAGCATTTTACAAAACAACAAAAAGGAATGTTTCTTTTAACATATGCGGTGACAACGACCTTTTCCGCCGCCGTGAGTATTATTTGGTCTTTGGATTCCTCAACAAGCCGTAATGTTTTTTAAAATAAAATAAATACCATATAATCTTTTATGTATTGTGGTATTGAAAATGGTTTTTATAATGGATTTTTATGTCAATATATTTAAGTGATATATTGTGGTCGGAATGTGGAAATATTTTCTTTCCATTATGTTTGTTTTATGTCTTATGATTTTATAATGGTACTTGGACATTTGACGAGTGGTTACATGATAAACCATATGAAGGGTGGTGCTGTGAATACCAGGACGGGTGGTTACGTTATAACCTCCAATGCATTGGGTATGGAAGTCGTCCGTATGGCTATTCCATTAAGTGATATGTGTGGAAGTCGACCATATGGTTATTCCACTTAAGTATGTTTATGTCCCAAGTTACCTTTATATGTTATGTGTTCTTTATATGGGTTTTATGGTAATATTTTGGTTACAAAAGGGTAAATAATGATCTTTTATTCAGTGAAGAGTTTTTACTACTTCATAAAGGTGAAGGTATTACTTTGGTAAAGTATACATGGTTTACTTGTTGTTTGAAAAACTAACCATTTTCATTCTTTGTGTATCCCTTAATGAGCTTTTTATGCTCACCCCAAGTTTTTTTGAAATGTTTTTCACATGACTTAATGTGGAATATGGTCAAGTATGGGATCAAGGGTAAGTCATGCTATCTAAAACATGGAACCAGACATGTTTCTTTTTAAGAGTTTTTATTTTATGGAAACTTAGTAGAAGTGTATACTTTGTAATCTTTTGAGATGTAATAGTTATGATCTAATTATCTAAAACTCTAAACCTGAAAAGATCCTCAATGTGTATTCTTGAAGTAACTCAAGATTAAGTAATGTTTAAGGCTGGGGCCTTATAGTTGGTATCAGAGGTCGGTTTAGATAACTTTAGGAGTTATAATTCTATTAAATGATTATCCAATTTTTTTTATGGTCAAATTTAATTGGTATAGTATTTATAGATTACCATGTTGCTTCACCTAAGGTATTTCAGTGTTAAGAATGATTTTTCATAGAGGAAACAGAGAATCTTTTTTGGGAAGGCATACTGAGGGAAATGACCTTCCAAATCAGCATACTAAGATGGTCAGAATCAGAATTGAGAAGTTTACTGCAGTGATGGATCAGTTGAATCTGGTGATAAATGGTGGTTGTGTTATTGATGATATTTTGGTGTTTTATAAAGTTAAATAAGATCATGAAATTCATTTAAGGGTTATTTTGAAAACCTTAAAAGAAAATAAATTGTATGGTAAATTCAGAAAGTGTGAGTTTTGGTTGCAACAAATTTCTTTCCTTGGTCATATTGTTTCAAAAAATGGAATAACTATTGATCCTACTAAAACAAAAGTTGTTGAAGAATGTCCAAGACCCACAAATGTAACCGAGATCCATAGTTTCCTTGGTTTGGCAGGTTACTACCAAAGGATTGTTGAAAATTTTTCACGGTTATCTAGTCCAATGACTAAGCTAACTCAGAAGGGTGTTAAGTTTATCTGGACAAAAGAATGTGATGATTGTTTTCAGGAGTTGAAAAGAAGATTGGTGAATGCTCCAGTTTTGGAACTTCCTTCCAGGAATGGTGAGTTTGTTATCTACAGTGATGCTTCATTGAAAGGACTTGGTTGTGTCCTAATGCAGAATGATCAGGTAATTGCTTATTCTTCACGATAGTTGAAAACTCATGAGGTAAATTATCCTACACATGATTTGGAATTAGCTGCTGTAGTTTTCGCTTTAAAAATTTGGAGGCATCATTTGTATGGAGTAAATTGTGAAATATATACCGATCACAAAAGTTTAAAGTATATATTCACTCAGAAAGAATTAAACATGAGACAGTGGAGATGGATAGAATTAATCAAGGATTATGATTATAAAATTCATTACCATCCGAGAAAAGCAAATAAAGTGGCTGATGCTTTGAGTCGAAAACGTAATGCTTCATTAACAATTTTGCATTTGGAACATGATCCTTTGGTTAAGGATTTGATGAACTTTGGAATAGAAGTTTTTGGTGCAGGATGTTCTTCTGTTTTGTTTCAGGCATCAGTGAAATCTTCTCTATCAGACAGAATCAAGCAAGCACAGAAGCAAGATATTGAGTTGAAAAAAATGGTAGAGATGGTTTAGAAGGGTATGTTTCCTGAATTCAACATTGATAATGATTGTGTTTTTAGATTTGGGAAGAGATTGTGTGTTTCTTGTGATTCACAGTTGAAGAGAGAGTTGTTATGTGAAGCTCATAGTTCTCCGTTTTCAGTTCATCCTGGCAGTACTAAGATGTACAGAGATCTGCGGGAGTATTACTGGTGGGATAGAATGAAAAGAGATGTTTCTGATTTTACAGTGAAGTGTTTGACTTGTCAACAGGTTAAAGTAGAGCGACAGTTACCAAAAGGGATGCTTCAGCCTTTACCAGTGCCAGAGTGGAAATGGGAAAATATATCCATGGACTTCGTTGTGGGATTGCCGAAAACACCTCGAGGTAATAATGCAATCTGGGTTATTGTTGATCGATTGACTAAATCTGCTCATTTCCTTCATATTCGAGATAATTTCTCTCTAGATCAACTTTCTCGATTGTATCTTAAAGAGATAGTCAGGTTTCATGGAGTTCCCCTATCCATTGTATCTGATATTGATCTTGGGTTTACATCTAACTTTTGGAAAGGCCTTCAGAAGTCGTTGGGTACTAAATTAAATTTTAGTACAACTTTTCATCCTCAACCAGATGGGCAGTCAGAATGAACGATTCAGACATTGGAGGATATGCTACGTGCTTGTTCGATGGATTATCAGGGAAGTTGGGACCAACATCTTTCTTTGGTTGAGTTTTCTTATAATAACAGTTTTCATTCCAGTATACAGATGGCTCCGTTTGAGGCATTATATGGGAAGCGGTGTTGAACTCCAGCTTTTTGGGATGAAGTGGGTGAAAGGAAGCTGATGGGACCAGAATTGGTAGAAGAGATGGCAGAAAAAGTTCAGTTGATTCAGAAACACATGAGAATAGCTCAGAGCAGACAGAAAAGTTATGCGGATAACCGGAGGAAGGATCTATCTTTCGAGGTAGGTGATCATGTTTTTCTCAAAGTTTCACCATGGAAAAGTGTGATGCAATTTAGTAAGAAAGGAAATCTGAGTCCAAGGTTCATTAGACCATATGAAATTTTTGGAGAGAGTTGGATCAGTTTCTTAATGAGTGGCTTTACCTCCGAGTTTATCTCAGGTACACAATGTTTTTCATGTTTCGATGTTGAGAAAGTATATGCCAGATCCACATCATGTTTTGAACCCAGAGGTAATTATGTTGGAAGAGAATCTCTCTTATGAAGAACAACCAGTCCAGATTCTTGACCATAGAGAGCAAGTGTTTTGGAATAAGGTAATTCACCAGGTAAAGGTTTTGTGGGAAAACCACATGATTGAAGAGGCAACATGGGAATCTGAAAATGCAATGAGGGATAAATACCCCCACTTATTCGATAAGTAAATAAATTGCGGGGACACAATTTTATAAAGGGGGGAAGGATGTAACATCCCAAGTAAGTAATGAATAATAGATATTTTTATCTATGTCTATTAATGAATTAGATGGTGTTTTAGAGGCCTAAAATGAGAATAAATCCAATCTTAAGCATGGAATACACTAATATTTTTAAAAGATTGTTTTACTTCCTTTTGATGGAAAACCATTTTAAAATAAAACTTTTGACAACATTATAAGCTCTATTTGTCAAAATATTCTTATTCTTTATAATTGGAACATTTAAATTTACTTCGGGTAAATGTTTGGTATTTTTCCGATAAAGTTCATTTTTTAATGAATAATGAAAAATGTTGTATTTTAATTCAAAACCTCGTTTTAATTATCTTTAGAATTGGTTTTAAAGTTCAATTAGAATATATTTTTACCATTTAATCCAATAGTGGTCGTTGGAATTAATTCCACTTTGAAATTGGACTTAAACTAGTGTCAATCTTTTGATATATATTGTTTCATAAAAACATGCTATTTGTCCTGACAGCGGGAATTAATTATTAAATTAATTAATGTAACTTATATGTTTTTAATTTTGTAAAATATCCATCATTTTTGAATTTGGAATATCAAATATATCTTAGGGTGAGGTTTTGGTATTTTTCTAAAAAACTTCAATTTTTGATGAATAGTGAAACCACTAAGTGGTACTTAAAAAACTGATTTTTCGTTTAAATGAAAATTTACCACCTTTGTGTTTTGAATTTTAACAAAACCGACATACATGGTTGTCATTAGGAAGTAAAATGTGGTTCAATGGGATTAAAATAATTTTTTGGTGAATAGTAACTTTTAAGTTTATTAATCGCGATTAGAGGTAATTAGTGTAGTTTAAGGTAAAAATAATGTTTAAATATTATGAAATGACCTAGACACATGTCCTACCATTATTGGATGTGTCATGACCGACCAAGAAAATCCATGGGTCAACTTGGGGACCCCATGAAGCCACTTTGGTAGGAAAATGACATTAATATCTTTTTATTTAATGTTAAAATTAAAATGTCACAAACATGAGTTGTTTTACTAAAACAATTTTTAAATGGGGTTATACAAGTCATATTTTTGACTATAAATATTCATTAGAAAGATAAAAATATTTCCTACATCATAGTATTTTTTTTATAATTTTTAGATATTAAATAAATTAAATTATTTATGACACCATGATGATGCAGTGATTACCTCATTATTTAACGATTTAAATAAAATGAAACTATAATGTAAAATCTAAGACCTAAACTTGTCAAAAACCTATTGGATGGGTGGATTTTGAACCCTTATCACTTTATCCTTGAAATTTTTAATTGTGGTACCTTTTTTATCTGAAAATAATTTTATAACAAAGTATCTTTTCTTAACTTTCCAAGAGTGCCCCTCCTCTCCTCTTATAAAAGGCCCCCACCTCTACCACCTTACCCACACCTCTCAAGCATTTGGATCAGCCAAACTCTGCCCATTTTGTCTCTACACGTCCCTCTATAACTCTTAGAAGCTTCACTTTGGGAATAAGTCTTCCCAAGGAAGCCTTTGAGCTCAAATCAAAAAGAGTTACCCGATTTAAAGGTAGCGTCTTCTCTTGTGTTCTTATGTATTATTTTGCTTCTACAACCCCCTAAAATCTTTTTATTCATTTATTTTGTAACAAAAACAGTATCTTCCATATACTAGGATGTTGTTAGAAGAAGGATTCGAGCTACACTTACACACAACTACATCTAATTGTTAAAGAACATACTGTTTCCGTGGATGGCAAATTTCTGCGTCACGAAACGACGATTGTTCAATACTCTTCTAACACCTTTAAAAGAGTCCATTAAGATGAAACTATATTTATATATGATATATAATATGTTTATGTTTCACTTAAGCTTTAGTATTTTTCATTTATGGCATACCTATATGGTTTCCATTATGGGTAAACGCGATATCTTCATTTTAGGAATTGCGGACTACCGCCCCTCAAAGTGATTTGATTCGTTAATTCCATACGTGGGACGTATAAAGGATGGATTTAATGATATTATATATGACATTATACTGGAATTATAATAAACCTTTATATCATTATGATTTCACTCCATTAAAGTATGAGATAGAAATGAAAGTAGCGTTCATGCGTACGTACGGCTTACCGTCTCCATGAACGGTGCATTTCATTTCTTATCCCCAAATGTAATATACTATTATAAGTACATATATATAATGGATATATATGATGTATGTTACATCTAAGTGATGAATATAATTCTAGAGTTAAAATATACATATCTCTCATTTAGTTTTAATTCCATTAATATGACATAGAAATGAAAGTAGCGTTCATGCGTACGTACGACTTACCATCTCCATGAATGGTGCATTTAATTTCTTACCTCTAAATGATTATGTAATATTATAAATGCATGTATATAATGGATATATATGATATATATGATTTCTAAATCATGAATATAATTCTTGATGTAATGGATATTTTACCACATGAACAACTTGTAATTATAAAGAGTTTATTTTTGACTCAAGTACCGAGGATCAACAAAACGACCATTATTAACTTAAATAATTACATAGTGTTCATAACATGGTAATAAGTGATATAAAAGGAATAATGAACTTGAAAAAGGTTATTAAGCAAGTAGAAATTAACTCAAGTTTATTATTCAGGACGTTAAAGAACGATCGAGTCAAGTCGGACCCGAGGTAAGGGACTTCGTCTCAATCTCCTTTCATTGAGGAATATTTTGTTTTATACACAAATTTCCTTTATACGGTGTATAAACCCCTTTGACTTTTAATTTTATACAAAATGAATCTTTTTCTACGAAGCGTTTTACAAAACAAAAAAAAGGAATGTTTCTTTAACATACGCGGTGACAATGACCTTTTCCGTCGCCACGAGTATTATTTGGTCTTTGACTTCCTCAACAAGCCGTATTGTTTTTTAAAATGAAATAAATACCATGTACTCTTTTATGTATTTTGGTATTGAAAATGGTTTTTATAATGGATTTGTTATGTCAATATATTTAAGTGATATATTGTGATCAGAATGTGGAAATGTTTTCTTTCCATTATGTTTGTTTTATGTCTTATGATTTTATAATGGTACTTGGACATTTGATGGGTGGTTACGTGATAAACCATATGACGGGTGGTTACATGAATACCAGGACAGGTGGTTACGTTATAACCTCCAATTCATTGGGTATGGAAGTCGGCCGTATGGATATTCTATTAAGTGATATGTGTGGAAGTCGACCGTATGGTTATTCCACTTAAGTATGTTTATGTCCCAAGTTAACTTTATATGTTATGAGTTCTTTATATGGGTTTTATGGTAATATTTTGGTTACAAAATGGTAAGTAATGATCTTTTATTCAGTGAAGAGTTTTTACTACTTCATAAAGGTGAAGGTATTACTTTGATAAATTATATATGGTTTACTTGTTGTTTTAAAAACTAACAGTTTTCATTCTTTGTGTATCCCTTACTGAGCTTTTTATGCTCACCCCAAGTTTTTTTGAAATGTTTTTCACAGGACTTAATGTAGAATAGGGTCAAGGATGGGATCAAGGGAAATTCATGCTATCTAAAACATGGAACTAGACATGTTTCTTTTTAAGAGTATTTATTTTATGGAAACTTAGTAGAAGTGTATACTTTGTAATATTTTGAGATATAATAGTTATGATCTAATTCTCTAAAACTCAAAACTTGAAAAGATCCTCACCATATATTCTTGAAGTAACTCAGGATTAAGTAATGTTTAAGGCTGGGGCCTTATAAATTGTCTATAAAAACCTGCATGTCCCAGAAAAATTTGGATTTATCTAACTAAAGTTGGAATGGGAAGTTGTGATATTACTTCAAACTTTTCAGGATCAACTTCAAATCTTTTCATAGAAATTAGGTGGCCCAAGACGATTTCATTTTGTACCATAAAGTGACATTTATCCCTGTTCAAGACCAGATTGGTGTGATCGCAATGTTCAAGGAAAAATTCAAAGTTTTTTAAGCATGTGTTAAATTATTTTCCATAGACTGAAAAATCACCCATGAAAACCTCTAAAATCTACTCCACTAAGTCATGGAATATTTCCAACATACATCACTGGAAGGTGGCTAGATCATTACACATGCCAAATGAAATTCTTTTATAGGAAAAAGTTCTGTATTGGAATCTAAAGGTGCTTTTATATTGAGCTTTAGGAGAAATAGAGAATTTATTATACCCAGAATAACTATTTAATAAGAAATAGAACTCATTCACTACCAGACACTCCAACATTTGATCCATGAAGGGAAGCGAGAAGTGATCCTTCCATGTGGAATCGTTATGTTTCTGGTAGTCCACACACACTCTCTATCCTATAACCATTCTTATTGGGATAATTTCATTCTTATCATTGTAAATCACAATGATACACCCCTTTTTGGGCACCACGTGCAAAGGAAACACCCATGGGATATCAGAAATTGGGTAGATGATTCTTGTATCCAATAGATTGATCACTTGTTTCTTTACTACCTTCTTCATTGGAGTGTTTATCCATTATTGCAGTTGCTAAGATGGATTAAATCCTTCCTCAAGTAGCACTTTATGTGTGAAAATGGTTGGAATAATTCCCTTAGGATTAGAGAATATCCAAACAATAGCCTGTTTTCTTCGCTTCAGTACCTATGAAAGCATATCTTATTTATCTTATGAGACCGATGCAATTAGTATAACTGGAAACAAGTGATTATCTCTCAAGTATCCATATTTCAAAGAGAATGGGTGAGGTTTCAGTTCATATTGTGGCGATTTAAGAATTGAATGCACAATCAGTTCTACCTCATCCCACTCTAGAATATCCTGAACTACCATAAGCTTCCAATAATGACCTCCCTATCCTGTGATAAATTTCATATATGTCAGTTCATAATTAGGATGGATGTCTTCAAAGACTGGTTCATTAGTGATAGAACAACATCCCATGTCACCTTCTGTGTATCAAAAGTGATCCTTCACTATAGTAAATGCATAGCATTCCTCATTTTCCACATGTGATGCTTGCTTAAAAACATTGCGGACGTTGTAGGATACCTTTTCATCCCATACTTTAAAGATCGATTCTCCTTGGTGAACATTTATCAATAAATTACCCATATCCAAGAAGATTATTCCCAAAATAAGAGGTGCCTCTTGGTCTTCCTACATGATGAGTATGATAAAATTAACAGGAAGAGTCAGCCTTCCTACTTTAACTAGAACATCCTCAAGTAGTCCTTTATGATATTTAATGGATTGATATTCTAGTCGTAGTGCCACTTCGGTTAGTTTCGGATCATTCATCCCCATATTCTTAAAGACTCCAAAGGTCATCAGGTTGACACTAGATCTTAAATCACAAATTTCCTTTCCAAATTAACTAGATCCAATAGCACAAGGGATTGTAAAACTTCCAGGATCATTGAGTTTTTGAGGAAGAGATAAGTAGACCATCTCTAATCATTCCTTGGTCAGAGGGATGGTTCGCAAATCATCCATCATTTTTTTATTTGATAGGATTTACTTCAAGAACATCATGTATGTTGGAATTTGAGTCAAATCCTCTGCAAAAGGAATGTTAATGTGATGTTTATGGAACACCTCCATGAATTTTCCAAACTGCTAATCTAACTTCTTTTTCTTAATTTGTTTATGAATTGGTAAAGTGGGTTCATAAGGTTTGACCAACTCTTTTCCATTACCATGTGGGGACTAATTCTCTTTTGATAATTTCTACGATGAGGGGGACTCCCCAACTTTGTATTATCTATCCAAAGAGGGTAATGGTTGATCTAGTTTTTTTATCTACACCTTGATTTGTAGTTACTTTTTAGGGAAATCTTCTTCCCATGTCGTAGAGTGATAATATTAGCCTCCTCTCATGGATTCTTTTTAGTGTTACCAGGTAGTGTACCGGGGTTCTGTGAAAAGAGTTGATTATCGAGATATCTAATTTGATTTTCATGGATTCAAATAGATTCCTCCTAATTTGGAAATCTTGTCTCAATAGTTTTAATGAATTTCAACATCATTTCTTATAGCCTTGATGGGTGTTCCTTCTGAGGTTGTTGTGTAGCTGGTTGAGGTTCTGGATTTTTTGACAGTTGCACCGGGTGAGGGTTTTGATAACAATTCTACTGGAAGGATCCATACTAAAATTTAATCCCTTGTTGTTGTCTTGGATATGTATTTTGATATTACTGCTTTTTTCCATAACCAGGTGGTCTATGTGGTCTAGGATGAGGATTTTTTGATGCTTTCCCTAGCCCATGCTTGTGTTATCTTTCCAAGTTGGGTTTCAGTATTGAGATTAAATATTTGGACCTCTGTTCTAAGAAACATAATTCACTTCACTAGTGGAAGGACTGACACATGACCCTGGAAATTCTCCCATAATGTAGTTTTTACCACATTTTCTACTTGCTGGATTATTCACAACATGAACTTGTGATGTGGTTTTCAGATTTAACACATCAATTTTTTTGACATAGTATCGAGTTGAGTAGTAAGCATCGTGGTGGAATCAATGTTGTACATGCCTCTTTTTTGAGTTCCCCACTTGTAATTCCATTGAAAACTATTTTTTGACATATCTTCTAACAAGTCAAAGAGTTCCTTGAGATATTTTCTCATCACCACTCCTCCAGTCACTACATCCACAACTAATTTGGTGTTTGTAGAAAGACCTCCATAAAAAGTTGGGACTTGCATCCACAATGGAAGTCCATGATGAGGGTATTTACTCAACATTACCTTGAAGCACTCCAAATAATCATATAGTGACTCCGACTCATGCTAATTAAAGTTGTGAATTTCATTCCATAATGTCACCATCTTAGAGGGAGGAAAATATTTGGACAAAAATGCCTAGGCCAATGCCTCCTAGGTAAGGACAGAACATTGTGGTAATCATTTGATCCAGACCTTTTCTTTATCCCTCAATGAGAAGGGGAACAAGTGAAGATAGATGGAATATTCAGATAGTCTATGATAATGAAATTTATCACAAATTTCTAGAAATTTGGATATATGGGTGTTAGGGTCTTCACTTAGTAAACCTCCAAACCGAACTGTATTTTGTATGAGCTGCATGGTGTACAACTTTCTCTCAAAATGTTGGGATTTCACTAGTGGCATGAAAATACTAGTATCCTCTCCATAAATGGAAGGCAACCCATACTCCATAAGATTTCATAAAATAGGTAGTTATTCTTGAGGTATTGGGGATATAAAATTCTCCTCATGTGGGAAATACCACTATTGATTTAGAGATAAGTACAGATTTGGATCTTGTGGAAGGTATTGTCATGGATGTTTTTGTCCAAATCATGGCATAAAATAAATCGACGGTCATTACTGGTTCTGTGGGAAATACTTCATAAAATTGACTAGTTGATTGTGGTTATAATAATCCTCAGAAAAAAGTTGTTGGTTAACATAAATCACAAACTGGTGCCCAACTCTTTAGATGGTACCTGTTTCTTCCTCTTCCAAATTATCCCTAGGGGAGTTTTTCTTGGCATCTCCCATAAGTAATTGACATCACCTGGATATGGTTCAATCAATTTTTGGATCGATTGGAACTTTTTTTTGATTACTTGATTTTCTTATAAGGCATGATCTAGAAACTTATAAACATACGCTCCTACACAACACCAAACAATACACCATGAGTAATTGGAAAAAACAAAAAATAATTAAAAATAGAAATGAGGTTAAGAACTGATTTTTTTCATTATTTTTTATTTTTGTTTTCACTTAATTAATAATACTCAATTTAATAAAAAACTGCTAAACTAGATCCCTAAAAATGACACAATAATTCGGTGTCTTCCCATACTAGGTGTTTATTTTAGGAACCCAAATTTAATTTACCATTCTTAATACTAGTATAGCATAAGTACGAGGTCAATCCATAGGGAGAGTTAATGTTTTTTTCCTCTTGATTCATGATTAATTAATTTAAGGTGCTGAATCTTAAAATTGTTGTTTTTTATTTGTGATGGTTTGTTTCTAATGATGTAATGATCAATCCCTCTAATCCAAAATTGAATAAGTTAAAGAAAATAGAAAAACCATGTAAAATGATTTTGTAACGATTGATGATAAAAATGTGTCGGGGATGTGGGTGTTTGTATAGTTCATTAAAAATAGTTTTTCCTATTGTGTTGTGTTGTTCATATTAACTCACATCTCTAGGTTTCAAAAATAATTGAACCCCCTTGGTCCGGTGAGTTTTTTTGAATCAATAAAGACTAATTCTTCGGTTTGTAAATTGATTTTTATTAATTTTATTAGAGGTAATCCCTTTACAAGATGATAAGTGCACCCAATGATCATGAGTTTACTTGGTTGTAACGTCCTTGAAGATACTTAGAAATTCAGTTCATGGTATGATATGGGGTTTCCATCAAGATTTATCAAGAGGTTTTGGGGGATGAAAGAAAAAATGAACCACAAAAACATAAAAAAATTGATGATCGAAAAACCCAAATTTGTTTGCAACCCCAAAAATATATGATTTAGCTACACATGGAGTGAATGACATTATAAAATATCTAAATACTTTATGTGATCATTTTAGTTGAAATGGGATAGATAACAACCCAAAATCACAATGAAAAACTGAAAAATTAATTAGAATGAGTTTCAAGCTCTTCCTCTACCAAGACGTGTGTCCTTCTGATGATTCCATTCTCTTAAAGGAGTCTCCCATTCTTAATTTACCATCCCCCACAATCCCATGGTGGTTAGGTGTCCAAATATCGGGTCAAAGGATGGGTAATAATGGTAGATAGAAAGTAGGAGGAAATCTGTTGACTCTTATACGGTTACAACACACGGTTTGGGGAAACCATGTGTAAATTGTGCAAGAAATTCTTTCCACATAGGAGGTAGTACATGGTTTCCTAGGTTGGTCCACATAGGTTTGAAAAACCATGAAGAGAATTTTTAGACAGCCACTACCTCAAAATTTCATAGCACACATAGTTTCCTGGAGGATCTGCAAAGTTTGAAAAATAGTGCAAAGAATGTTCGGGGGCCTGTGGCTTGGAATTAAAAACTCCATCTAGGATTTTGGGTTGGATTCCTCGGCTTGGGTGACTTCACTCTGGAAGACACAATGGAAAAAAGGTCCAAATTCTTTTGATTTCCATCAAAACCAATCAGTAAGAAAATATCTTCAATTCATTCTTTTGGTGACTAAAATCCATATCAATACATGTTTATGTTGTGAAAATATTGGAAGTCTAACCATAACACCCTTTTCTAAGTACTTAAATGAATGAAAATTCCCTATGCACATGAGTGATTTAAAAATTGCTACTAAGAGTGTTTGTGATGACAATCCCCTTCACCAAGGTGTAGGAAATGTTTAAATAAAATTTCTGAAGGTACTATAATCACCTTGTTTTTTCTGAGATTCAAATATTTATGAGAAAATTTATAATATAGACTCTTATGGCTACAAATTACTATTAATATCAGATGTATTGGGGGTGGATGGGAAATAACCTCATCCGAAGCATACCCTTGAAGTGTTTTAGCGACCCCCTCCTCCATGCTGGATTAATGTCAATGTGGATGGAGCCTCCAAAGGCAACCCTGGCCCACTGGGTTGTGGGGCCATCTTCAGAAATCACCTTGACCAGACAATTGGGTGCTTCTATGGCTCTTGTGGTACTGCTTCATCCCTAGAATCTGAGATGATGAGAGTGATTCATGAGACTTCTTTTTCCAGGCTTCATAATTGGATAAATATATGGATAAAGAGTTACTCTACTACTATTATTCAGGACATTTAGAATGGTTCCATTCACTTGTCCTGGACGCTCACCTCGCATTGGATTGATTGCTTGGAATGTATTTTAGGGATCAACATCATCTACAATCATACCTATCGTGAAGCTAACAAGATCTTCGATGGTATTTCCAACATAGGTGTTTCTCATGAGATGCATTGAAGTGATGTTCTCCCTCCGGGGTTAATCCCGCTCTATGTCAGGGATGTTAGCAAAATGCATTATTTCAGACTTGTATAACCTTTCTTGCTTTTCAATAAAAATTTAGTGTTTTGGTCTTTGACCAGAACTTGAATTCTCAAAAAAAAATCAACCCAAAAAGATAATGCCTTCAACACTTAACCGCATGTATTACTATGAAAATTTCCAAATCACGAGTTTGGTACTTCTTCTCACGTGACTGATGCTGATGAGAACCATAGGACACAACTGGTTCATCTTGCTAAGACCATAACCCATCCCAACACCAGAAGTATCATTTTTCACTACATACCCTTTACCGGTATCTAGTAAGATCAGAATATGTTCCAATGTTAGAATTTGTTTCAACCCAGTGAAATCTATTTGAGACATTTCATCAAATGTGAATTTCACCCCTTTCGGGATAAGAACTGTCAAGGTTGATTCCAAATTTAATATATCCATGATGAACTAATTATATTATCTAAAAATTCATAGGAATATCTATACCTCAATGTTATTTTATGGCTTCTCGCATGACAATAAAACCACCACCTTTCTAGTATTGAATGATAAGACATATTAATCAATAACATTCCCTAGAACAACACCTATTGGATCCAAAAATACAATTTTTAAATATTTCCATAATTATAGTGATCTCTAGAGTTCTTCAAAACAAGATTCTGATGGTGCATGTGGTCATGACCAGGTTCTAAATAAACCAACAAATCAACCACAAACACAAACACAAAACTATCGAGATACGGATGGAATATTTGGATCTTCAAAATCATTAAAACTAATGGAGCATTATTGATACCAAAATGAATAAAAATATATTCATAATGGCCATACCTACTCCTAAAATTGGTCTTTAGAATATCAGACTCCAAAAATCTGAGCAAAAGATAACTATACCAAAGACTGATCATTAAAAACAACTTCCCTCTCTTTAACTGATCAAGCTTACCAATATTGAGAAGAATGAAGTACTAGACTAAATCTATGTTATGTATTAATAGATAATTATAAGAACACTTAAACCTCTTCGATTTCCCCTTTCTAAGAGGTGTCTATAACTCTTTGAAAAATTACATGAGAACATTTTATTTTTCAACCCATAATTAAAATGAGAATATATAAATGAGTAGGACGCACCTGCATCAAATAAAGTAGTTTCTAAATAAGATTCAACAAAAATGGTACCTTTCCCTATCACTAAAAACACTGTATCCTCTTCTAGAGACTAATTCAATGCATGAAAGCGCTTCACTAATGAGGCATGTTGTTATATCCATGTGAATTTTGATGTTTCTAATCACACCATAGTGGCCTTTTGGATCTATTGATCCTAGTATATATTAAGTGTAAACATGTCATAGAGGAAACAATGTAGATGGTCGTAGGGTTCACAACCATTTCACATATTTATAGGTGGGGGAAAATAATTTTAGTTTTTCTCAACTTCACTACACTAGTAGTAATTTAGGGGAACATTATATGAAACTAATAATGGTGTAGAGGAGGATTGCTTATGAGAACCACCTCCACTAACAAAAGAATTATCATTCCACTTTATCTTATTCCCATGGTTTCCACTAAAGCGACCACTGGGTGGAAGATAATGTGAATAATATCCAATGTTTCATGCGATATCCATTTCATCCATCATTACCCTATCTACCATCTCAAAATAGGTAGTATAATTCAGTAAAAACACATGAGATTGAATACCTAGATGAAAACATCATAGATATTTCTGATCATTCATATGATCTTTCTTTTCCACCAATAGATAAAAAAACCAAACCCAAAAATATAGTGTAATCCAAAACTGTGCGATATCTATGAAAAAGTAAGAGGATCTCTGAAAGAGTTTCTGTAATTTGAGACACTTGACCTAACTATTAAAATAAATGGGGTTTGAATCACTTCTAATCAACATCCAAGTATCTATCATCCTGTACCATAGAATCCCATCATCACTTGATGAGACACTAGGGCATGAATGTTGTGCACTTCATATTGCTGATCTCATTTGTATCCATGAAGTTAAACACATAATTTTTCTTGTCTATAGAATCCTCCACATCATTAGGATATTTATTAACTTTAAATGATAAGGGTTTCTTGATTAATAACTTTCGTGATTGATCCATTTCCGTATTTACTATTGGTTGTTCCTTAAATACTACATTCTAGACATGTGGTACATTTTGGTCCTTTCTAATAACTTCTTATACAATAACCACTATAAGATTTTTCTATTGAGGTAGATTCCATTGAAGATCATCCACTACACCCTACTGTGAAACCCTTATGAGAGGTCTCATAGGAATATATTTTCACACTAAAAATAGAATAAAAGATTACATAACAAAAATATCATTGAAAAAAGATTAAAACCAAAATCAGAAAAGGATATTAAGATCATAACACAACATATGAGACACACATACAAACACCATATGGTAAAACGAGCCTCATCATGGTTAGAGATTTCCAGGAACACACCCAAAACTACCTCTCATGTTTATAAAATTATATCTCCAATCCACCAAATGACCCAAGAAAATGTATCTTGAAGAAAAATAGAACCCTAATACCAATTTTTTATGAACTAACCTAGATTACCCATTACGCAAGTGATTGGAATGATCTTCCATATACCCAAAGTGATTTATAGATCCCCATGAGATATGTACTATTACCAAAACATAAAATAGAAACTAAAGGTAATGATTTCTCCCAATCAGAATGGATGTAAATGGGATATATAAATAAAATAAATAAATAGGGAAATAAAACATAAAGATAAATATTCCATAAACCATAGACAATAGTGTTATTGATAAAACTCATTGAACAAATAAAAATAATAAGGTAAAGGTATAAGAAAAAAATTACAACCAAAATATAATAAAACTATTACTTTGATATGTTGGAAAAATCCAAAAACATCACCTCTAACTACACAATTAATCATGATAAAAAACTCCATCCTCACTATAGTATCTTTCTTATCCCTAAATCAAAATACATAAATATGTATATACATATAAGTAGGGGTGTTTAGGGTGTGAGATAAAAAGGATTAGTTAGATCCTACCCAGTTGTTCCATATCAAATATCTATAGAGATAATCCTCGAATTCTAATTTTAAAGAAAACATAGAATGATAATTATTGAGGCAGTTTTGTATCAAAGAGTGGTATATATTCCCATTTTTCCATAGTTATAAGAGAAATCAGGTAAAATAGTTTCAAATAATAAATTTCCCCAACTATTTATCAAAATACAAAGAATAAATATCAAATAAAAAATAGTACAAGCCAAAAAAAGGTAAATAGGCCAAGGATCACAATAGGATATGCCAGTAGACTACTCATACCATAATAAATGACATACAATTAAATCCTTAGAACATATTCCTAAGGAGAATAGGAACAGCCCATGAGTAACCCCCTTCCCCTACAATTTCAATTGAATTGCCCTAGAACAATAGAACAATGGAGTAGAAGAACACCCCATGAGTAAAACTTGCAAAATTAAAAGGGATGATAACCCTGATAAGAACCTTCCACCTAAGTACCCAAGGAATCCCATGTTATTCATTTCTCAAATAATTTCAAAGGGTTTAACGTTTCCTAAAACAATTTCAAAACCTAATATTATAGAAAAGAATTGAAAACCATTTCCCAAACAATTTACAACACTTTAAATTCACCCCTCCCCCATTACACAAAACCAAGGAATATCATATTTTACCAAAACATGATTTATAAAAAAATATCAAATTATATATAAAAAATACATAAAATCAAGAAAATAAAGTTCATAAAACATAGGATAAATACAAAACTATATAACTTAATATCAGGCTGAACACTACCCACAACGGGATCCACCAAAACCAGAAGGAAATAAGAAATTTAAAAAAATGACTTAAAATAAATTCCCACATATTATATTCAAATTCTACAATAAAAAAGAGCTAAAAAGTGCGGCTAGTTCAAAAATACCACAAAATACACAGTCATAGAACCACAACCAATTTGAGGGTTATCCTCCAGAAAGAGATCACATAATGGAAATAGAATAGATCAAAAAAATGTCACCAAAAGGTAGGTGAATCCTTAAATGTAGTCTACATGTCATTATTGTATAGACAAATGAGGAATTATAAAGGCCATATATTAGATATAATTGAACAAACAATTCTAGATATTAAATACTGAATGAAGTTGTCATCAAGATAAAGAGACCCCCAAAATCACCATGTATGATCCTAGGGTTTGATCCCTATGGATTTATAATGATACATGGGAATTTAAATTCAAATGGGAGATAAAACCTACTGGGATGAAGGGTTTACGTAATAAACCATATCTTTATGCTGTAAAATCCACATAATCCACATACACATAAAATTACGTCTCTATGGGATAAATTTTCAAATAGATAATTTCTAGGTGTAAAAGAGGTCTTTCGGGATAAATGGAATTTAAGGGAAAATTGGATTTATGGTTTGAAAAATTTTATGCATTAAACTTTTTCACAGCTCCTTCCCCATAGTAAACATATATTTTAAACTAGAACATAAGATGTAAAAGCTTCCATGTTCTTTAGGAAATAAAAAAAACAACACTTATACCCATTAAACCTAGAAACACACTCTTAAATAAAAAAATGCACCTCAAATATCATTGACGTTACATTTTGGATCCTAGTTACATTTCATGGATGGAAAGTCTTATGGCGGGTCTTATTAAGACACCCCAAATATATTAAGTACATTTCTTTTTGTTTTTTGGGATTTCTATGTTGTAATATAAATTTTATGGTTTATAAGGGGGAGCTATATAATAGAAACATATTTACCCAAAACTTATATAATAACCATGCGTGGATACAAATGGTCCATTAACTCATATCTATTTAGGCACATAGTTATGTTAACTATGTATGGGAACTATGAAACTAATAATTTAGACCGAGTATAGTTAGCATGGTTGAGAAAATAGTTTTCATAACTATGAGTATTGACTAGGTCTGTTTATAATTATATTTATGATCTAACTTTTATATATCGTTTATCTAATAAGAAATTATTGTTTCTTCTAAAATATTTTTTTTGGTTCTCTAGAAGTTTTAAAGAAATTTTGATATTCTCCATTCAAACTTATAATGGAGTGTGATTGTCGATCATGGTTTGGCTATTGGAATTGAGGTAGCATGATATTCTAGAATAATTCTCTCAATATATATTAATCTATCTCTTATATAGATTTTATGATGTTAGATTTAATAAATTTTGGATTATGTTCTTGGATTTCCATTCTTCTTTTCTGAGATTGAAAGGATTTCATCATTTTATAAAGATTAAATATTTTTAAAATTTCTACTTTATAGAATTATCGTGTATATGTAGGAATGTCAAATCCCTTTTATTATATTTTATTGACTGTTTTTGATTTATTGTTATATAAATTTCATTATTTGTATGAAATAATTATTTTATATAGAAAATGGGTTTTTCGTCTGATGATTTTATGAAATAATGATTTTTAAGAACCTTTAATGATTTCTTTAGAAAATTTAATTATAATTGAAATTCATACAATTTAAAAAAATGATGGTTTATTTCAATATATTTCATCATTTATGATTTAAATTTAAATATTTATATCATTTTATATTAATTAGTTTTATTTGAAATATTTTGGGGAGAGGGTTGGTTTTTGAAATTTTATAAAAATTCAATTAATTTGTTTATTTTGTGATATTAGTGCATGAGTAAAATTTAAATGGCTAATAATTATTTTTAAATACAATAAATTTCATCCATGTTGAAGGAAAAAGTTAGAGAGTGTGTGTCATAGTGATAAATGTTTCCAATTATAAGGGATAAAAGGAAATGTCTATATAATTTTCATGGTAAGAAAGATTTTTTATGCTTGTGTGAATGTGTGATGACTTGGTTAAAAGATTCTATTGAGGACATGATGAATCAGTTCCATATAGTGAAGGAAAATTTAGTTCTAATATCTAAAATGTGATTGATTTTTTAGATCACATTTAACTTAGACATATCATTAAGGATTTCATTTATAAATTAAGAGTTTCCATTAGAATTTTTGAAAAAACTATTTTCTATATGAATTTATGAAAAATAGTTATTTTAAAATTATATATTAAAATGGAGGGTTTTAATTGGAATTTGAGTAAAATTATTTTTATTAAGAATGGTTTTTTAAATATATAAATGTATTGTAAAGTTTCTAAATAACATGTTGTTTGATGTTTTTTGAGTATTTTAGAAATATCAAAATAAATTTTGTCATTATTTTATATTTAGAAATTATTTGTATAAATAAAATGTCTATGGTTTAATTATCTTTTGGTTTATCTTTGTTACATGGAATTACATTTTTAAAATTTTCATATAGAGAAATGTATTTAAGTTGTTAAGGGAATAATATTGACTTTATTCCAAGACCACTCAATTGTAATTCATTTGAAATGTAAACATGATTGGATGTGATTTATGTAATGTAAAGATATAATTCATTATCAATGAAAAGTTGTAGACATTCATTGGTGATATTATAAGGAGAGAGTTTCTTAGGGTTTTAGAAACTTATTTTATATTAGGAGGTTTCTTAGTAGTTTTACTTTAAATATTAGATTTATAAAAAATGTTTTATTAACAATAAATTTATTTCAAATGATTATTTCTATTTAATAAAATTTTACATTCACATATATTATTTTATATGAAATTTTTTAAATTAAATAACTCCCAATTTATTTTTTTAACCCTTGATATTTGTTGATAAACTCTTGTGATTGAGTAATGCGGTTCAAGACATGTGGTATCCTTGTTCGAGTCTTGTGATTTATGATACCGAGTTAGAGAATTATAATATTCAACTGTTAAAATATTTTTATTTTTATAAAATGAAATCATGAATATAAAAAAATAATTTGAGACCAATTATTGAAAATAATAATCTAAAATAAATAAAATTATAGAAAATTATAATAATTTACAAATTTTCCTTCAAACAATAAATAAAAATATACTAGATAGTGAAAAAACTAACTCATAATTTTGAAACTAGCCAAGAAGTGAATATCACATATTAATTATAGAAATTATTATATTGACATGTCCGCATCGATAGTTTTTTCAATGGATCTAAATCATTAAAAGAAACATGAGAATATGGATTCATTTGAGGTGATTGATAATATGATATGAAACTATCAAGAACATTATAGATATTAGTGACAAAATTTTTCTAAATAACAATTTCATTGAATTATTTTAAAATTCACATAAATCCCTACTCATGTACTGAATGTTCTCGGGTCTTTAAATGTCATGGATATATAGGTTTCACCACCCAGTATTAATATATACATGTATTTTATTCTTGAATCACAGAAAAAATGTTAGAACATATATTTATAAAATAAAATATTATTGAAATAAAAAAACCAATCTACTTAATATTTTAATTATTGTTGAGTAGAAAAATGAAGTCCCAATCTCCAATTCCATGATGATGGTACAGAAAGGAAGAAGATAAGGATTTGGATAGAAGGAGAAGAAGAGAGGACATGGAGAGTCTACACCAAATTATATAAAACCAAGGAAATGAGATTTACAGACTAGTAGGAATTAAACTATTAGAATAATATAATTTTATTTTTTATTCACTAGGATATATAGAAAAAATTAAGAAAAATCATGGAGGTTCAAGATCAGGTATTGATATTATAAAATTCATTTATTTTATTTTGAAGGTAATCTGATTGTGACTATATGTCATTCAAATTTTATTAATATGTGTCAGAGTTTAAAAATTATAAAGACTTAATGAATTTTTCATTACTTATTTATTAAAATGATATTAAATGGGATACTATATCAAATAGTTTTGTAAAAATTATTTCATTCAATTCTCGGATGAATTTAATATAAATGATGTGTATTTTAATTTTATTTTATTATATTTGATAAGAGATTTAGTTCTAAATAAAGAGTTGATATGAATAAAATGTTATGTTGGTTATAATACACATAGTTTTGATTCATCCATTATTTAAACTATTCTAAAATAATATTATAATAAAAATGTTTTATCAATGGTAAATGTGTTTCTATAATATTTTTATCAAAATATGAGGGATATAATTCCACCCATTCTATACAAAATTTTTTAGAATAAAATCAACATTTCAAAAAAATTATCCAAACACATTAAAAAACTAATGCATGGGTGTTTAAATATTATTTAATAAAAATTCACAAAAAGAAAATTTGTATAATTTTCTTACAAAAAAGTTTCTCCTTAAAATGAAATACATTTTTTCAAAAATATATTTTCTTGGATGTTTTTGGGGGTATGCATATCATTAAAAAAGAATAAAATATGCAATTATACAATCATTGTCATATTATTCAATGTGAAAATAACATGAAATACTAAAATCAAATATAGAATACTAGTAAATAATAATATTAATGTAAAAAATATACATTTATGAAATTTTACCAAATGATCATGATGAAAATTTAAAAATAAAAATATTGAAAAGATAGTGATTATAATCCTATAATTAGTTTAAATATGGTTTTAAAAATTATCATCATCAAAACAATAAATGTTATTAAGTAGATAAGTTTACATATTATATTAATGGATTTAATTATTTAAATAATGAATCATATTTTCAACATTATTCAAAAAATATTTATTCACAAATGTTAATCATTTCAGAAGATTTATTGGAGGATTTATTGTATGATCACATTGAGATACATCTGGAATTATATAGATATGTAATTAGTGTAACAAATCCTAAAAAAATATTATAACCATAAGGTATCATGGGTTTTCCTTCATATGGTATATGATTATATGTGTACTTTTATATTTGTTTTTTATCATACTAATAAAAATTTTAGAGTATCAATTATATAATGTTATATAATATGCACTCTCTAGTATATTATTAGTTCTTGTTGAACACATATATTACATGAATTGAAATAATAATTAACCACTCAATATATGATTTTGAGTTATCCCTAATTATTGGTAATCATATAAAGTTATTGGTTATGATGTCATAGGAAGATTACCATTGATTGGGTTTCATATAGAGGTATGATATTCAATAATGAGACAAAAAATAGAGGTTTTTGTGTTAGATGACATACTATAAATACAACAAGGATTTTAATATACTATTTATTTTTTATACTAATGGTTTATATTTTCATGTTCCTCAGGTTGATAATAAATTTAACATCAGAACCATTATTCGTTGATGATTTTCTTACACCAGTCTTAAGGTTGTTATTATTTGGAGTTATTTGGCATGTTTCTCATCATTTCATATATTGATGTTATAATTTGATGATATTTTTCCTCCCATGTGATAATTATGACACACATTATCTTGATTGGGATAGACTAAGTAATTACATATATATTACAAGATAGGTTACATGTTTTTTTCATATCTATTTTGATAAGAGGTATGTGATTCCCTAATTTGTTAGGGTTAATGATATGTGATGCATTAATCTATCTGGACAACTTATACTTTGATAATATTGAATATAAAAGATTTTTATATGGTATTGACATAATTGAAAGCTTCTTGTGAATTTTTTTTATAAAATGGGAGTATATGATTATGCATACTACTATAAGGTATATTTAGTGGATGAATTTATTTGATATAAATGTGTCTATTGGAGATAAACTAGATTAATTTATATATTGATTAGTGCTAACCCTTTCTCAGAGGCCCCTCATTGATTATAATTTTGTATGAGATAATTCATATATTTTCAATAATATAAAGTCTACTTTCGTGATACATTAGAGTTATGATATGGAGGATTGTCTTTTTTAAATAGTATTTATGAAAAACATTAAGAGATGCCTTAAACATTTTATTAAGGATATTTAAAATAATTGTTAAATATTTCTCTTATTTGGTCCTCGAGTCCTTTAAGGCCTTTGGGATACCCAGGCCTTCGGGTTAGTAAGGCCTTTGGTCCACCTTAAGGCCTTCGGGTCACCTTAAGTGCATATGCAAACCAGAAAAACTACAAGGAACAAGCTCCAGAAGGGGGATGAGCAAGGCGCTTTCACTATAGAAGAAGCTTAACAGATTGAAAAAATGAGAGGGTATGGAACCTTCCATCAGGACAATCCCATGCATGCATGGGAAATCCTAACAAAACATCCATGCGAAGGTGGAGAGATGATTTCACAATGAAGATGCTGGGGTGGAGAAGTTTCAAGCAGTTATTCTAGGTTATATGTAATGTTTGAAGCCTATAGGTAATGAATTACTATAAGGCCTACATGCCATATAATGCTTATGTCTATGATCTTTTTAAGGTTTCCACCTCAACCATTGAAAGACGGATTATCAAAAATCAATAAAAAATAAAGGCCATCGGTCCATTGGAGGTATTATAAAAAAATATGCGGTCTATATTAGTCTAATACACATTATAATAAATTTATATACCACAGTTTAGTTCATGGAAGTTTATGAATTATGAGATAATTCTTGAAATTTATAGATAATTTAGACTAAGATATCATATTTCATTTGATAATCAAGTTCTAATTATTTATTCATTTTTAACATTCAAAATGATTTTTTAAACATTAAACAATCAATGTAATATTTGAATATCATGTTACAAATTATAATAAAAGTTTGAAACATTTTAGAGTTGTTTAATCAATTTATATACATTTATGAAAAGTTTAGAAGACTTTGGAGAATACATGGTGACTATAAATAGATTTTCAATCCATGTGTAAATTTATAAATATTACTTACATTTTATATTTTGTATGAAATCCATGAATTGAAACTCACTAAATCTTAAACTCTATATCATTATAAATAATGGTTTTAGAAAATTTGTAGGAATTGAGGATCCTTCCAAATTGTTAGGAGATTAATTCTACCCATGGAAACCATATGAGAAAGGATTCGCCTAGATATATCTCAATGATAACTATAAATATCATTTTTAGAATTTTGTATTAATCAAGTTCATTAATGAAGTAGGCATGTTTACTGCATTATTATAATTAAATTAAAAAATTAATTGGTTTATGGTAAATCATTTTTTATTGTTTTATTATATTTTGTTTGGAAAATATTTATCCCCATCATAAGGAATCAAAATTTAATTCAATTATTAAGGCTCTTAGAGTTTTAATATATATATTTTAATGATTAATATTTAATTTTTTTACTTCATAATAAATCATAGATGATTAAAATTATCAAATTTGATTTAATATTTCATAAAATCTTAGGAAAAAAAACCTCTGGGTCTTTTTTGGAATTTATAAAAACCCCATGCATGAATCTAATGTTCATAGTTCTTAAGATAAAAAATAAAATTTATTAATAATATTTTCTAAGTATGAAATAAAATTAAAATGATAAAAAATGATTGAACGAACCCTAATTAATTATAAAAATAAATATAATGATCCTCGAGTCATTTGGTACTATAATATGAAACCATACATGAATATTATTTTTGGATTTATCAAATTAAAAAAATTGTTTATAATGAATTAATACTACTTATTAATTTTCAAATGAGATTAAATTGATAACATTGTATAAATAAGTTCATCATGTTATTGAAATTCTTGAAAATAACATATATGTTATTATTGACCTATAGAAATGAAACACATATGAATATTATGTATGAGTTTCATTAAATGATTAATTGTATCTTTTTTGTTGTCATACAATCATTATAAAATTAAAAACTGACCAATTTAGTTTCTTTTTTATATAAATTTAAAAAATATCACATGGGGATTTTTTGACTATAAAGAAAAATCCATGTGTGCGGGAGAATATTAATTTTATCAAAATTATATAATGTACTACATAATGATTAATATTTATATATAATTTTAAAATGAGCTAAAATTGATAGTAAATTATTGGAATAATGTTTTTGTCACTTATGTTTAATAGAATGATTATTGGGTAATTTATAACTAATTTATGAAATATGAATAAATATGTTTCTTGAGATATATGGAATTATCAAAAGTAACATTTCTTATAATAATAATTATATGTAAGTTAAATATTATTAATATTAAAATTTTGGCATACATATCATAGATTAATTTTTTTTACTTTATTGTATTTTGTTTATTATTTTAAATTATGGTCAACATTTAAATTTAATTATAATTCAAGTTATATATAAAAAATTATATGTAATTGAAAACTCTTTTGATATTTTTCTCTCACATTTTTTAAATATTTAATATACTTATAAAAAATAAAAATAATTTATATGTTTTGAAAATAATTTTTTTGGAAAAAATATGATAGTAATTTTTGATAAATATTTAAAAAATTAAAAAATTATGGATCTCTAAATGAAATTTCCAACTCAATATTTAATTTTAATTTTTCAAAAGGGGTTTCCCAATTTGAAGATAGAAAATAACCCCTGTGATCATGGGAGGAACTCAACAAGAGATATCTCCTTTAGGGATGTTATTGCTACTAAATCACTCAAGACTTGGGAATCCACTATTTATCAAGCTTTCTAGTTCAATCCAAATGAAATTTAATGTTTTTGGCAAGTCCATAATTTCATTTTATTCCAAAATATGTTGACTTTATTTCTCCAAACATTTATTTTTTTCTTTATGGAATATTTATTAAGTGTAGGAATTCACTACATTTAATGACAGAGGACCATAAAGCAATCAGTTTTACTGGGTTTCAAATCCATCTTCTAAACTCGTGGCATGTTTGTTTTAATTTTTATTATGAGAATGATTTTAATTTATTTTAGATGATTATGTCATTGGAATTTTGTGGTTGATCTATTACAGTTTTAAAATATACATCGGATTTCAATCATGAATCCAAAACATCCATTTTTCCTAGCTTGTTAGGATTTTTTTGTTCTGTTTATTTATTTTTATGATTAAATCTACCCAATTATCTATTTCTAGTCTCATTGGTAATCCAATTAAGCTTTATTAAACAAATAAAATACAAAATATCCATTGGTTACTGGGATTTTTGTGGAATATGATATATCCCAATCCCTATGATCCATTATCTGATCTAGAATGTTCACAAAGGGGTTTTTTAGGAGTTTAATAATGAATAAGAATAAACCTACTACAATATATATTTTTAGATGGGGAACTATTCATATATTTATTGTGGAAAGACATCATTTTTTTGTCCATTAATAAGGAAAAATTTTATTTATCTTGAGATGAAAAATTTATATAACTATTGGTTCATTAAATAATATTTTTCATGTTACATCCTTGTGTGATTGATGATCATCTAACCACTTTAACGACCTGGGATTTTAGTCCTTATTAATGTTGTTAACTATACACTACTTGATCAATCTCTAGTAGATTTTATTTCTAAGTCCCTTGTAACTCTGGTTTTATCTTTGGAGTTGGGGATTATAGCCAAACCTATTGAATAACTAGTTAATAATTCTCAATATATTATAGTGACCTCATGAGTTGATCAAATCACTCATAAGGTATAATTTTATATTTACTATAAATCAGGTGGATACAATAAATATGCACATGAACTACTATGCTAATTTGAGGAGGATCTATTGCACTCGAGTGCTAAAAGTATAGGAAACCAATTTATGACTTAGATTGATTTATTAATCAACACCTTATAATAATGTAGAAAAATATATATTATCCCAAATTTAAAATAACCTTTATCACTAAATCATAAGGGATACACTATGAGACTAAAACACCACTCCTCAATCAAATGTTGTGGATAATTTTTCCACATCTTCTATTGAATAGGGTCTAGATGATTTCCATATGATAAATAACTACACTCATGTTATGATGAAAGGATTTAGTGATAAATTATATCACTAGTATGATGAGTAATAAAATAGACCATTTTAATTGATTTTTAAATGGATAGATAATTGTGGATGATTATCTTAAGAATAGAGAACATATGACTGATAGAGTTGAAATAGAACTAGAATAGAAACATTTTTTTGATTCTCTTCACTTAATTTGGGAATAAAACCCTATACCTTTCTTCCAATATTCTCAATAAAATATTTTTTCATTGATGATTTTATGATATGTTAAGCCTTAATAGATTTATATTCTTATATAGCAAAATACTCTTGGGTTTTTAGGTGAATTTTTATAATTTTTTTGTAACATTAATAAATAATTGGATTAAAAGTTTTATAATATTTTAAGATGTTAATCATTATCATCATATGTTATATTTGATGAAGTCTTTATACATTTCTTCTTGTTGTTCACGATAGTGAATACAACTATCTAGTATTTACTATGTGTCAATTTCATTAGTAATGGTCTTAAAAATCTGAAGTAGTACACCTATAATATTTTTTCAGTGATGAATTCATGTATTTTTATCATTACCTTCATTGAATTCTTAGATAGAATCACATAGTTTTTGTTAAATGTTGTATCCTATAATTTTTAGGCCATGAAAAAAAATTTATTCTTAATTGAGATTCAAATCGTTGTGTTTCTTATTTTTCAAATAATAAAAAAAAGATCATAAATGTTGTTTTACTTTATTAGTAAAGAAAAAAGAATATTGTAAAATTTTTGTTTGATTATGCTATAATTTTTTTTAAAAAAATATCCTCATACATGATAGAAAAGGATTATTTTTTTGAAAAAATAAATTACAAAGGTCTGTCGGATATGATTTTACAAAAATATTATTCATAATGTGAAATAAAATCGGAAGGGATATCATCCCACCAAGTGAGATCTTTGTCGATTCCATTGTTAGTGATTCCATTTTCTACATAATCTGACTCTAGATGATCATGTGTGACAATAAAAGTTTTGATATATATAGAGAGAGTCCCAACATTCCATCCATCGAGTAGTGAGATTCCATAAATGATGAAACATAGCATTTCGAATGGCTTGAATAGTGGTAGATGAATTAATTACATTCCATAAATTATTCCAACATAGGGATCCTTCAAAATAGAATTTATAGATGTATCTAATAACTTCCTCTTAAAGGGATGATGTTATTCTTCATGAACCATTGATACAACCAAGAATCTTACCCCTATGATCACAAAATACAGTCCCATATCCTGAGGGACTAGGGTTACCTTTAGAAGAAACTTTCAAGTTAGCTTTATTCCAATTTTGAAATGGAGGTTTTAAAAAACATTAACTGTTCCCATAAGAGTATTTTAGTAACTAGTAATGTGATATATTCTAAAAAAAGTAAAATCATGGATATAATTACCACAATAGACACTTCATAGTTCAGTAGACACCTTTATTGAGGTAAATATTTTTGAATATTTAGGATGAAAATGTTAGGTGATTCTCTAATGAAAAAAATAATTTATACCATACCATATTATGATCTATAAATATTCCAATTCCACGTGAAATAGGTTTGAAAACTTGGGAGAGTGCAGGAAATTAGATCCATAGTGAAGTAAAATATTGAGAAAATTCATTGGTGGCTGTACAATTTCAACGAGATCATATATCTCCTACCAAAGAGATTAAGTGGAAGTAAAATTGCGAAATAGGTTATTTTCATCATCCCAATGCTGGTTACACAAGAATCTCCTAGAATAGAGAGAAACAATTTTTTTGAATCAATTTTATTTAGAGATTTTATTGTGAAGAAAACTCCATATTATAGTCAAGTGTGAGGTCCTATTCTAGGACTTGTTAAGACTTCTAATCCAATCATATTCATGGATGGAATCTACTATAGTGAAATGGTATAATAATGTTCTTTTGAGGATTCCTTCCATGGAAGGATCCTAGATAATAACATCATTATGTGGAGAAAAGATGTAGTTATTTATGATATCATTGACACCACTATGTAGGTTCTGATGGGAAACAATAAGGAAATATTTTATTACTATATGAGACATGGAAGTATTATCCAAATGTTGAAAATTATAAAAAAATGGTAATCTATTAAAGTTATCATTCCATAATTTTCATGAGAATTTCTTTCCTATAATTAATCTTGAACATTAAAATATGCTGGAGTATGATTTCATGATTCCCATCTTGATGGATGAATTCATGTAAGAAGTGTTTCAATGATTAAGTCTTTCTACAAATATAGGTATAAGGAAGTGAAAATCCAGATAATTATTGATAATGAGGTTCCAAGTGAACCGATCATGAATATCCTCATTAAAATATTTGATATTTATTATACCCATTCGTCCACTAGATAGTGATTTATAACATTTCTACAAGGTATTGGTACCATATTCCATCCATGTTGCTGCCACTCTAGATAATTATTGATAATGAGGTTCCACGTCAACCGAGCATGAATATACTCATTAAAATATTTGATATTTATTATACCCATTCATTCACTCGATAATGATTTATAACATTTCTATAAGGTATTGGGACCATATTCCATCCCTGTTGCTACCACTCTAAAAAATTGTTTTATAAAAGTATTGATTTTTAATAATAAATATGGTATATTTATAAATCATGATACAAGGAAAAAGTTGTAAAATAATATTTTAATTAAAAAAATAATCTTACTATCCATTAAAATATTTTTTCTATTACAATATGAAATTTGGGTTTTCATCTGATCACCAAGACTGGAGAAGTAGATCACATTTTTCACTCATTGAATAATGTAATACCAAGATAATTTAAGGGTATGGACCCCTATCTAATTCTAAATTTGATCATGTTTCTATTATTTTTATCTTGAGGGAACCTCTTCCCAAAGTAGGAATATGACTTATCAAAACTAATGAGTTTCCTCAAGACTCTTTTAGAATGAAGTAGAGGGTCCATGAAATAAAAAACATTCCTATTGTTTTCTTATAATGATATAATGATATCATCTTCATAAAGATGATAATTTTGAATTGTGAGGCCTCTATATACTTTAATATATTTGATCATTCCATGATAAAACATGTGATATATGAGTTTACGAGGGTAATATTCACTAATATAGAATAATATTACTAAAAGAGGATCACCTAGTCAAACCCCTTGAGAGCACTTGAAGTATCCCATTGGAGAGCCATCAAATAACACTAGTATTTGAGTTGAACATAAATAATATTTCACATATTTAATTAATGTTCTATTGAATCTAATACACTATAAGAAATTGTAGAAGAAATTCCAATCCATGGTGTAAATGGATTTTCTATTCTCAAGCTTGAGATCGATGCTACATCCTTTGATTACATTCCTGAGAAGATTGACACACTCAGAAGAAGTTCTAAAAAATTATTGAATGGATCTTAAGTTAACAAATCCAAACATTTTTTAGTAGATGACTTTGTTAGAAATAATATAAAACTTGTTTTTAGGAATTTTTAGAATCTCATTGTATATAGTGTTGATAAGAAAAATGGGCATGAAATGATGGATTTAACTAGAATTTTTATCCATTAGAATCAAAGTGATAAATTTAACATTTAGACCCTAAGGTATGGTTAATTTAAAAATGATGTAAGTGTATATCTTTAAAACCTAAACATTAAAAACATTTGGATATTTATGAGATAAAAACATGGCAAATATATCTTAACTAGGTGAAATACTAGGGTTAACACTGAAAATAGTATCATTGATTTCAAATTGAAAAGGTACATTATTAAGAATAGTGTTATCCTCAAGGATGAAAAGGGTGGGGATTATTCCCTAAGTCAATTCCTCATCAATTCCAGGACCATTTAAAGGGTTGGGGAAGTAAGAAACAATGTGTTCAATGAGTCATTATTTACTATGGATGATACTTAGATCCACATTCAATAAGAAAAGTGGACTATAGGAATTCAAGGAACTTTGGAAGGTGTTATAAAATTTTGAAATCCTATCCCCATATATACTCCATCTGGATTTGAAACATTCTGTTTGAACCCTTTCTATAATTTATTAAAGGTAATTACATATGGTGTTGATGGAAATCTCTTAAATATGGTCTAGATTAATGAAAATTTGGATGAGTTTTCCAAAACTTATTAGAGGGAAACTTCATGTGTGGAAATTTCATTATTCATTTTAGTTAATGGCTCCCTAATAAAACTATTTATCATATTAATCAAGAGTTTTAGTTTAAGAACACTAGTTTTAGTATCATTACAATAATACATAATTTTCTAGAACTATAGGATGAGTCAATCACAGTCATTTTAAGAGGCCTAAGAATTATTGAATCTAAAAGGAATATATAACTTCACATATCTATTTAAAAAAAATGACTGGGTTGGTGATTATAATTCATCATGGGGAGTGTAATGATGGATATAGAGTCACATTTATAAAGGGATATTACATTGGATAAAGCTTGTTCAAGCTTGTGAGAAACCATTTTGTTGAGGTTTCTCCTATACCAAGTATATTTATAACCAAATAAGTTAATATCTATGAGGTCATTATCTTATTTTATGTCCTTTAATTCCTTGTGTTAGATGGAAGAATGTCCAAAACCAATTTTTTCATTATGTTGGAGGAATGTGTTAATGTTCCCAAGGAAAATCCATGGGTCCCTAATGGTGGCCTTGAGCATATTGACAACTTAACATAATCATATTCAATCATAGTACATTTTATCATCATGAATTAAAGAGAAAAAATATGCATATTAGAAAGATATACCTCACATGTGACCATTTGATCATCAATACTATATTCAAACACATCACTCATTGAATAATTTGAAAATACCCAAACAGATTCCACATGAGTTTTACTAAAAATATCAAAAAATATTTTACAACCAATTCTATCCAAGATATTAATTCTATGTGGGTATGATTTCATTAGTTCAAAAATTACAAGGAGAATGGGATTATCATTCTAAATATATCTTTGATGGCAGTTGGTTGTTTTTGAGTTGTCCACTCCCTATAAATCCCTAAATAAAAATATTCTTCTTGATATAGATTTTGATTTGGAGTTTCCCTTACATTTTCTTCACCATAATTTTTCTTTGTTTTTAGATTTAATTGATCTTTTATCTAGTCTATTTTTTCTTTTAGTTATAACTTGATTCACATAAATAGAAACATCATTTGAAACATGAAAACAGAGAGTAATCCCAGTTGGATTTGACACATCCAATAAGATTGATAAAATGTTGGTAGTATCTATTAGTGGAATCTGGGAGACACAAGAGCGAGTATAGAGAGCATACATTTCCTCCTCTTAAACTATTATACTTCAAAACATATTTGGATCACAAATAAAATTATTCATAGGAGAAGATTCTATAGGTTTATGGTTACACACACCATTTTATTTATTGGTAACATTGGAAGTTTCTAAATTATGGAAATCCATAACTTTACATGAATTTAATCCACTAGAGTCCTTATTTCCATCAATTCTAGAACAATTCATGGGGACATGGGTAATATATAGGCTGAGTAACTTTATAATTACCCACAAAACCCACTGTTTTTGGATAATACACATCTGTTTAAATAGTAATCAATTAAATTTACTTATTACACACTTTTTCAGTAGGAATCACCCTCTAGTGTTGGCATCAATAGAAATCACCTCACTTGTGGCATGTGGGATAGAATATAGGGATGTTTGAACAATCCCAATTTCAATAGTGTCATTTATAGATTGATATCCCTTATTCATAATAATTTCTCTAGATTTAGTATATTTTCCCACCTCCTTCCATGATTTAAGATTTTCTATCATTGTATTATTGAAATGTATCTAGACAATTGTGTAATTGGAAATATAATTATCAACTATTTTTGACACATCATAGAAGGGGTGGAGGTATTCATATTCTACTTTTACCAATAATTTATAACAATTTAGAAAAAGGTATATCACATTAAAAAAACTGGATTATATATTTTATTAAATTATAATATCAGCATAGAATCCCGACCTTCCCTTAAGGGTGGCATGATCCATTTTATGCGGTGTACTCACACATGAAGCTAGATAAATAAGGATCCTAGGATACCAAAACACCATGTTATGACCATTAAGTCTGATCCATAACTACGATATTAATTCTCTCTGGGTTAAAGTATTAAAGTAAATGTGCCACTATGAAAATATGAAGAAACCTAGTTTATGTTGGATGTTTCGAACATTCCATGCATCATATAAGTCACCCTTTCTATTGAATAGAATGGGGAAATATCATTGACTAATCGGGATAATTGTCCAATTAGTCAAGCCCCACTAAGGATAAATCATTGACATGAAGTCATTGTTACACAAGGGTTTATCTCCTCTGGTTATCATGATGTGGAAAATAGTAGAGAATTTATAGAGATCCAATATTTGTTGGAAGGATTCTAGATCATCCATCTTTGAGAAAATGCCTTCAATAGATTTTTTGAATGTATCTATAAATGTGAGATAATACATATCAAGATGGGAAGTTACATGAAATGAATCTTCAAACCATACCCATTTGACTCCTAAAGAGAAGTTACCCTATAATTCCTGGATTTATTTTCCTTTTGTTTCATTTGAGGTATTTTTCAAGAGCTCCCATTCTAGGTCAAACAGAGCCATGAGATAGATCCGAATCCGGGACTATGCTAGATCATGGGTTCTGATTGGTCTCCATGATCAAAGATAAAACTCCCTCCTATATATCACACTCTATAAACATTTACCCAATAATTTTATGATGTTGTTAAAATAAATATATAAAACAATGAGGGAAGTTGTATAGAGGTCTATAAGTGGAGTTATGGGGTTTAACTCAAGATGTACACTTTAACTATTCTCCTGGGTGTGTTTTTTACTGGTTAACTAAACTAATAGGGAATAATGACATTTCAAATTCTTATCACTAATTATTTTTTTAACCAAAGGTATTTGGCCTGATGAATGAATGATATTTTAGCATATTTCAAATAACTAAATTAAGAAGATTAATTAAAATATGAAATGGAGGATATCATATATATGGAATTTATAATTTCAATGTTTAAATGAATTGGATAATGAGTAGTATATAAAAATTTATAGGATGCTTTCCAATTTTAATTTTTTTACTCAATTGATTTACTTTGAGACCTCAGGTCGGATTCCCTCCTCACCCTTTTTCATGTTTTATATGGTTTTTGGGTTTATATGTAAGTTAATCAGTCTAGGATTCCTGATAATTATCTTTGGAATTAATTCCCCTTAATTAATGTCTTTTGTGCTAATTAGAGTTCATGGATTATCAAATGTTGTTCTAGTTGCTTCTTTTTAGGAATTGTTTTTGGTCTTGCATATGGGGTGAATCAATAATAATTGTATTATTTATTGGATAAATTGTGGTGTGTTAATATACTATATTAGTTTATGTTCACTAGGTCATGGTTAGGATGCTTGGATAAAATGATGACCTTTCTTTCAAAATGATATGTGTGTTAATTTGTTGTATGTTTGTAATCTCTTTCAATTTCTTAATTACGAATGCTCATTGTACCTCATGTATTCAATGTAACATACATCTTATTTACCAATTTTTTTAGAGGAATGTAGTGGGAAACAAAATTATGTCTCATATCATTTGGATTTTTTTAAAAACCAGAGATCATAATGGGAGGACACTAAAACATTTTTCCAAAAAACCTTTTAGGAAAACTGTTTAGCTATCACTATAAAAATTTAAAGAATTATTTGAAAGATATTAAAGAAAATATTTTTAATTGTGTTTAATGAAAAAATATTTTATGTGTTGATAGAAAATACTAGCGTATTTAAATATTGAAATCATGTTCTAGTATGTTGATGAAATTAATCAACTACTTTGGAAAAAGGTCAAGGTTTTAATCCTATTTTTTTAATTTATGAGATTTTAAATTGGGATTTTATTTTGGGTGTATTCATATACTTTGTAGTAGAGAATGGATTGGTTATTTAAAGGAATGTTTTTGGAAAGTAAATTGAATTTTTTTTGACATGGGAGTAAACCACACAAGTAATGGTAGGGAAAATAATCTTGAAAAAAATATAAAATGGTTTTTTGGGGGTATAGTATTGAACTAATTTTTAATATTGGTCATAAAAATATGAAATGTTGATATATTTTAACTGAAACTGAGTCATGATAAACTGATGAATATATTTCATGATTTTAACATTAACCTTCAAGGAAATGAATGAAATGATTCCACATATTTATAATGAATTAAAAAATAATTTTTTTATAAATTATTTCTTACATCCAATAAATAAGATGAATTAATAATAATTGAAATAATAATTAATAATATATAAAAATTAATTTATAATTAATAAATATAATTTATAATAAATAATAATTATTAATAAATAATAATAAATGATAAAAAATAAAATAAATATTAAGTAATACTAAAAAATAATTATTAAAATATTACCAATTGATAATATATAATAATTAAATATAATAATAACTAAAAATTAATAATAATAAATAATTATTAATGAATCACACATGTAAAGATTAGAGTCTATATACCCTTGAATATTTTTTTTAAGAATAAAAAAGAATAAATAAAATAAAAATGATGGGGTTAGACATGTAGTAAACTTACATTCCATAAAAAGAAAGAAAATACATTTCTAGATTTAATAATTATAAAGAAATTCTTTTTTATAATAATCATCCCAAGGTGCATCACCCCATTCAGTGTAATGTGCAGAAGAGCTTTTTGACATTGTTGTTGTTCTTGATTTCCATTGAGAATAATCATACTCTATTGCTCGTTTACCTAGGATGGATAGTTTGAAATCCTTAAAAATCCATAAATGAATTATTTTTTAATCACAGAACCCTTATAAATAGTACGTCCTTTGTGTGAGATATTATTCTTATCCCCAACATCATCCCAACCACCCCTTATTTTTTTAATTTTCATTTACTAGTTTATTTCTTATTATACCTAAGATACCACAACTGTCCTCTTGACTACAACTTCAGTCCTGCATTATATTATTTCTTATATAAGACCATACACATATTGTTATTACACCTCCTTAAGTGAAAGTAAATATTTTTTAATTAATATAAAATTTTAAAATCATTATTTTTTATAATTTTTTTTAAAATTAATAATATTTTTCCTTATTATATAGTAATTAATAAAAATTAAAAAGTTTTTATTCACTAATATTTAATAATATTTAATTATTATTATAATAATTAATTAGTTTGTTAGTTATTAAATTATTATTAGAAATTAAATGAATAATTATAAATTATAAATAATTATATTATAAATTAAATTATTATTTATTATAAATAGAAATGCTTCGAGAAGAAATGTTCAAAACATTGGAATAAATGGTCCTTCTACAAAGGCACCTCCTTCTCAGAATACTCTACATTCTTAAAAGGTGAAACCCTATTTAGGGGATTCCCTCCAGCTTCTTACAAATTGTGGAATTCTACATGAGGAAGGGGTTTTTATTGGGGCTTCTTTGAATACTGACAATATAGATCCTCATGCAATGCTTGGATAAAAAAATTTTGATCTATACATTAGTTAACAAAACACACACCCCACTAAAAACATTGAGGGAGTGTCAGAAACTAGGAAGGTGGTGTCTAAAGCTCTAGAAGACCTTCAGGGGCTTTTAAAACTAATTTTAAGTAGCCCCTCAAGCCTTGGGAAGTAGTAAGGAAATGTTCCAACACCAAGACATAAAAATTTCTATTGGGAAGGGTGTTTCACTAGTATCTAACCCATTTTCTCATAATACTATCATTGGGGTTTCTCTCACAGTTGATGCACTTAATATAAGTCATATAAATTAAAGAAACACCAATGATCAGGTGACTACATTCAATAATTTTTGAGTGATTGACTCTCTTAATGATACAGATTCCCCTTCTAAGGAAGTGGTAACCCAAACTATGGCTCATGATATTTAGACCTCCATGCTGGATAAGGGCTATAAAGATTCCTCTTTGGTTCTATTTATGTGGGAGGAGTCTCATAAATATATTATAGATAGTGAATATGATGATTCAAGAGTTCATGAGGAACATTTTCAATGCATGAGGACCAAGAGGATAGGTCGTCATCCAAGTGGCCATGGCCATAGCCAAGGGTGTGGTCGCAATAACTAGGGGATTGATACAATTAGAGTCCTTATGTCCAAGAGAATATTAAAAAAAAGTTTCCAATGTAAATATTCTATTTAAGATGAGGGAATTTTTTATTTATCTTACCAAATTATACTTGATTTTATTTTTGTTTTAATAAAAGGGATTTTACCTTGAACTTCTTAATATAATAATTTAATTCACATTAAGTAAGTGTTATTATAAATTTGATAAAATTATCTTTTATTGATGTCAATATTATTAATAATTAAATATTAGTTATATTTTATAACTATTTATTAATTATATCAAATTAGTTACTTTTTTATTTCTTATTATTAATTTTTATTAATTTTTAGTTACTATTAACAATTAGTTAGTATTATTTCATAATATTAATTTTTTGATTTACATTTAAACTTATTATTTATTTATTATTAGTAAATTTAAATTTAAATTTATTCATTATTATATTATATTAATATTGGGTTTACACAGTTACGTATAAAAAATAAATTATTTTTATTTCAGTAGAAATTAATGAAACCATTCAACGCATTTCCTTCAAGGGGAATTTTTAAAAAAAGATTTTTTTCTCATTTCTTATATCATCTATCTTTATGTAATAAATAAATTTTAAATTTATCAACACATATCCATAATTGATTTATCCCATGATCCTAATGAACTATTTTAAATATTTTTCAGTTAAACTCGATGGGTCTGTAATATTTATATTAAATAATTAGTGGTAAGACACACATATTGACGTCATCCTCTTTAATTACATCTGACCCCACCCATAATAATTCAATCTCAATGAAAAAATTGGATTATCTCTATAAATTGATCCACTTATAAAAAAATTATCAATATATTGATGTTCTAAACTAAAGAATTTCTCATATTTAAAACTTTTGATCTTCATGAATCTTGTTGATAATGTAATATGGACCATCATTTTTGGAAACTGGAAAGGTTTAAGGCCTTCAAGACCCATGTAAAAATATATATAAAATATAATTTAAAATAATTTTACTTAATAAAATATCTATTTTAGGTGTTGAAATTATTGGCAATATTTATTTAATTCATACATGTAGTTTACATTATATATTTTTATGTAATTATTTTTGATAATTTTTATAAACTTGAAACTAATTGTGAGTGGATTTATTTTTCTAACTTATCATTCTAAAAATAAAATCTATGATTACACATTATGAAAATAGTTTTCGTAAACAAATATTTGTTTTAAATATTTTATTAACACACATATCTTTCTAATTTGATATGTTTCTGATTTTGGTATAATTTGTTTTGTTGAAATATTATGTTCCATGAACATAGTGATTTAAATATATAGATAAAATCATCAGATGTCCACATATAGGAATCATATAATTTTATAATTTGAGGAGTTATATTGTAACATAATAGTCTATCTCCCTCTCACTCCATACATAAAAGATGTTATCACCATAAAGATTTTCCCTTTAGAAAAATATTTTTTGACTACTAAATAAATTTCTCCATATAAGAATATTATAATTGATTCTCTTTATACATCATCACCATATCTTAATATAGAATAATTACTTATTTGAATCCCCTTAATAACCACAAATTAGGGTTTTATCATTGCTAAAATGGCCTATATCAGGGTTAAAAAAGTGTTGATAATCGAGGCGTTATTAAAAGGGGTATCTTTTTTCAGCGTTAAAAAAGTGTTGATAAAACCCCTTTTATCAGCATTTTTTAGCATTGATAAAAGTCAAAATATTTTTTTAAAAAAAAATTGGAGACCACACTTTTAACAGCGCTTGGCCCCCATAAGAAGCCCCACCTATGACCCAGCCACCCCCAGCCAACCCCTTTAATAGTTCACATGCAGCCACCATTTAATAGTGTTAGCCCCCACCTCCACCCACCCGCGTACCCCTAGCTCTATAGGGAATTGAACTTGATACCTCCCCCCTTGCACTCCTGCACATTTACCACTCATCCATCTTATTTTTTATCCATTTAATGATAGATCTATTTATATATATATAGTTATATTTATTCATATATTAATATAGATTTATAATATATATTTAATAATATTAATATATATATATTTATTCGAAAATTAATATATATTTATATCTATTTATTTATATTTATTTATTTAGTTATATTTTTTATCCTTATATTAATAATATTAGTTGTCAATACATTTATAAAACATGTTTTTTTGTGTGTATTTATAAATAAATAATTAAATACATACATATATTCCAAATACATACACATGTATATATATTCTATATATGTGTATCTATAAGTATAATTATACATATTTATATATATTTAAATATATTATATATTCATATGTATATTCATATATTAGAATATCTAGATAATATATAATAGTTTGTTAATACAGACACACACTAATACACACACACATAAATTATATAGGTATATAAATATTAATATATTTGTATTTTCAATAAAATATATTTTATAAGGATTATATATTGAGAAATATAATTTATATGTAAATATGTTTAATTATTTAATTTATATCTTTTATTGACTTCATTATTTTTTGTGTCTTCAAATTTTTATTAAACTATTTTTACTCGATGATAATTTAAATTGTTAATTAATAATATTTTTTAAAATATTTCATAAGCCATTTTCACTAGATATATTCTATATTAAATGTAAATGTATATTTATAATTGTCAAAAACGTTTTTAAAAATATATATTATATTTATATTCATATTAATATATTAATATATTTATATACAAATATATTATTTTTAATTCATATGTTTTTTGAAATACACCCTTTATCAGTGTGCAACGCCCCGACCTGGGAGCCATTGAATGGTTCCCCAATCTGATTGGCCATATTCCCTCAAGAGCACCTCCACTTATGCTAGAGGGTGTCGACTAGAAGCGAGGGTATGATAAGTTAGTCTTGGGGAGACTATACCCTCTTTTATCAAAATCAAAATACCAGCGGAAGCAAACAACAATAACCAAGTGCAGAAGCATATAAATAACTAGAATACTACCATGTCATATGATAGTCAAAACCAAAAGATACAATACTCAACTATAAAGTAAAACATGCTATAACAATTCAATTTTCATGTGTCTATAGTGAAACTAAAACTAAAGACACAACGACTCCAAATACAGGTCCCGAACCACATCTAGTTCCCTCTCCCAATCTTCAATCCCTAACAGAAACCTATCCCATGGCCTTTCCCTTATCATGACCTTCAACAAAAATTACTACTTGGGTGCCTATTAGGTGGCCCTAATAGGGTGTGAGTACAACTTAGTATGCCACCACCAACAATGTCTAAAACAAGTCCAGTCAAAAGATAGTGCATGTAGTTCAATGAAGCAATAAATATAATGCATAATTTAAACAGCACATTTTCATTTAACCATTAATCATCACATTAGGATCAATTTCAATTAATGTTTCCCATTGGAATCATCACTCATTATCATTAATAATTTGGTGTAGGTTTTCATGCCTAGCACCCCAAATATCAATTGAATCATCATTCATTGGTGTAGTTATTCATTCCTAGCACTAAATTTTCGTTGAGTATAGGTCATGATTCCTAGAACTCTTTTTCTCATTCAGTGTAGGTCATCATGCATAGAACCCCATAATCACAAGCTTGGATAACTATTGGGGATGAACGCCATGTCCATGTCCCAACTTTTAATTAGTCTAGAACATATTGTCTATCTCCACCAAATTACCATCCATTTAATCATCCATTAATTCACAAGAATTTTCCACATCATTCCACTACTAATCCATCGATTAGTTAAACGTTTCAAAGGCCATTAGTTAATTCACAAATTAACTAAGCACATAATTTATTAATTAATTCATAAATTAATTAATTAATCCACAAGATTATCTTTCAATAATTAATTCTTCACAGTTTATTATCCATATCGAATCTCAACATGTCATAATTAATTCTCTCAATTAATTATCTTTGATCAATATTATAGAACATAATTAATTCTCATAATTAATTATCTTTTGTCAACATCATGGCACATAATGAATTCACAAAATTAATTATCTTACAAAGCCAAACATAATTTCATAATTAATTCCCGAAATTAATTATTTTATCATAACCAATTCAATATCTCAATTAAAATATCAATTTGAGTAACCACCTTTAGTTTGTTACATGATTCAATTATCAATTAATTACCAAGGAAAACTCAATTCAATTCCACTTTCTAATTACTCCAATTTAGGAAATCAATTATCAATGAAATATAGAAAATCATAAACTCATATACACATATCAAAATCATGACTATGGGAGATTGATTTAGACCACCTACCTTGGTTTATTGATATAAGTTATCCCAATAGAAATCCACAAAATCTGGGAAGCACAAAATCATTGATCAAGCTTCCGATCTAAACCCCTAATCAAAAATTGAGAACAAAGGCATCAAGATCATGAAAATGTTGATCTAGATGCACAATCCTAGATCTATATCTCAACTCATAGGTTTAGATCCAAGAAAATAGGGGAGATATTCTAGGAAAAGATCTAGAAAATATAGAGGAAAGAATGGGAGAAGCAATGAGATGAAGTCTACTTATTGGGAAGGGAGAAAATCTTTAATATGGGCTTTTGATCTCAAAGAACGATGTTCAAATCACCTTGGAATACATTCAGAAGGATTTGAGAACACCTATAATTTTTCAATCCCTATCCAAGTTCGAAATATAGGAGTCTTGAAGGGGGGGGGGGGGGAGGGTCATGTGGTTTTAAAATAGATTTTCAGAATTAAAAACTAGTGCACACAATTTCCTAGGAATATGCGCATGGTTAGGGAAAACCGTGCACCAAACATGTAGTCTTCCACTACCTAAACCACTCTATGGTACATGATTAGGAAAACCATGCACTAACCGTGCCAATATCCACTACCCACATGGTTATCTTGGGTACAGTTTGGCCAAACCATGTGGAAACTGTGCACAACTCCCTATCTTCCCATGTTCTTGAAATATTTACCCAAATGCACCACATGAATCTAATCTAAATCAAATGTAGTTAAAAGCTTCAAAAGTACCTCAAAACATGCTCGAGATTACTCTAGAAAAGGCTGAGATCAAGCAATCTCCCCACTTTATAACAGATCATCCTCGAGAGGAACTCTTGAAATTATCTATTATTCTGAGCCAAAAAGATTGGGTCATTGAGCCCTCATATCTTCTTCCCACTCACATGTTTTTTCTTGAACATTTCCATGTTTCCATAACACATGAACTAACAGAACAATGTTTTCCCTTAACGCTTTCTCAGAGTGACCCAACACACATACCAGATTCTCCTAAAAGGACACATCTATCTTGAGATCAACCTCTTCCACATGAAACACATGAGAATGGTCAGGGTGATACCGCTGTAGTTGTGACACATTAAAATCATCATATATATCAATTAATTTCTATGGAAGGGATAATTGGTACACCGCCTGCCCAATTCTCTCTAGAACCTCAAACAGTCCCACAAATCTAGGCATCAACTTTCTCTGCCTCCGTATCTGGTGACCCAATCTAGGAGACACCTGAAGGAAAACATGAACACCCTTTATAAACTCTAGGGTTCATATACTTCTACCAGCATATGACTTATGCCCACTTTGAGCTATAGCCATACATTTCTGAATCAACTGTACCTGCTTCAATATCTCCTAAACAAGACTTGGTCCCAATAGCTCTTACTCACCAACCTATAACAAACATAGTAGAGATCTAAAAGGTCTTCCATAAATTGAATCATATGGTTCTATATGTATAGTTTCATGATAACTATTGTTATAGTTGAACTCCACTAAATCCATGTTCTTCACCCAAAACCCACCAAAGTTGAGAACACATGATCGCAACATGTTCTCTAACACCTGAATGGTATACTCTGACTGCCCATCCATCTGTGGGTGGAAGGCCGTACATAACAGAGTCTGTATACCAAGAACCTTCTATATTCCCTTCCAAAACCATGAAGTAAATCGTAAATTGTGATATGAAACTATAGTCTGTGGCACCCCATGAAAACAAACTATCTCTCTCTCACACAGTTCTCACATATTCTCTCCTATAATGGTTTCCATGATAGGCAATAAATGTGATACCATCGTTATTTGATCCACAACAACCCAAATAGAATCATTATTCCAAAGAGTATTTGGAAGTCCTACCATGAAATCTATAGGCACATCATCCCACTTCCATTTCAGAATAGGTAATGGCTGCAATAGGCCTCCAGGTTGTTGATGCTCTACCTTCACCTGCTAATAGGTGAAACATCTTGTTAAGAACCCTGATATCTCTTTTTCCATGCATGTCTAACAAAACTATCATCATAGGTCATGGTACATTTTTGTCTCCCCAGGATGTACCGCCAACATTGAAGCATTGAATTCTTGCATGAGTTCCGATCACATACTTATAGTCCGAACAACATTATTTTTCATATAGATGATATCATACTCATTTATTATTCAGTATGAAGGTGTCTCCCAACATTCAAGAAATTCCCTCCCGGATAAGCACTCTGGATCCTCATAGTGCTTGTCCTTGATCTGTCTCAAGAGTGTAAACTCCACTACTACAGAAACCAGATTCATCCTCTTCTGACTCTCCTGAACTACCACATGCATTTCCAAAGTAAAATTCATCATCTTTCACTATACACTCGACTCATGTACCAACTGAGTCTAGGTTTTCCTACTCAAGGAATAAACCTCACTATTACCCTTCTTTGTTGTATATGCCATTTCATAATCAATGGACTGCATATACTATACCCATCTTCACTGCCGAATATTCAAGTCACTCTATGAAAAGATATACTTCAAGCTTTTGTGATCCATAAAAACTGTAAACTTTTCACCCAAAAGATAGTGTCACCAACACTTAAGAGAATAAACCAATGCTTCTAACTTGAGGTCATGCGTAGGTTAATCCCATTCATGTGGCCTCTGCTGCCAATAACCATTACAAACGACTCGATCCCCTTGCATCGACACAACTATGAGTCTGATCCCAGAAGCATCACAATACACCGTGTACTCCTGACCCGACTCAGGAAAGATCAAAATCGGTGCCGATGTCAAGAACTTCTTAAACTCTTGGAAATAATTCTCTCTCAATTCTATCGGATTAAACATTATCCCTTTCTTTTTCAAACTTGTAAGCAGTTATACCAATCAGAAAAAGTCTTGGATGAACCTCCTATAATTTCTGGCTAATCCCAAAAATCATCAGATATGAAAAACATTCTTGGGTTACTCTCAAGAAACCACTTCCTGCACATTTTATGGGTCCACATTCACAATTTCTTCTCAGATGATATACCCCAAAAAGTGTACCCTGTCAAACCAAAACTGACACTTAGATAGCTTGGAATATAGCCAATGCTCTCTTAGTGTACCTAGGAAGATGTCAAGATGTTGGGCATGATCATCATGAGTCTTAGAGTTCAGCAATCTATCATCCACAAACACCACCAAAAACTGATCTAAGTATGGATGAAAGATCATTTTCATCAAATCTATAAACACAGCTGGATCATTTTTCAACCCAAATGACATTACAAAAAACTTGTAAAGGCCATACCTGCTTCTAAAAGTAGTTCTTGGTATATTAGGGGCCTGAAAGCTCACCTAATGATACCATGTTCTCAGATCGATCTTTGAGAACACAAAATCTCCCTTGAGCTGGTTAAATATATCATCGATATGTGGAAGAGGATATTCTTTCTTCATGGTCATTTTATTCAACTTCTGGTAATCAAAACACAAGCATAAACTCCCATAGTAGTTTTTTGGAAATAATACTAGTGAACACCAAGGCGACATTCTTGGATGGATAAACCCTTTATCCTCCAACTCCATCAACTGAGTTTTGAGCTATTGAAGCTCAGTCAATTACATTCTGTAAGGTATAATGGATTCCAGCTTAGCACACGACATGAGTTCAGTAGTGAATTCCACATCTCTCTCTAGTGGAAATCCAAAATAGTCTTCAAGAAAGACATACTGAAAAAATTATACTTATAGTGGAAGGAAATATTATCTACCACTCCCATCATCCAGAAAAAGACTAGAAAATTGGGCTATGAGATCTCCCAGTTTCCATGTAATTGGCCTAGCTTAGCCTGCATGGATGTCCGATTCTCCACGAAGGACATACGAGTCACCATTAGGAGATACAAAGGTCACTATTTTTCACTAACAATTTATGTGGGCTTGGTATGAAACTATCTAGTTCATACCCATAATCAGGCAGAATCCTGATATATCAAGAACATATATATCCCAAAGAAAATTATACTCTACGATCTATAGTGAATATCCTTTACATAAACAGATGTCCCTATACTGTGTTCCCAATGGTGTATCAATATTCATCACCCTACTTATAGACTTCACATCTAAGCTGAATCCATTAACAAGATTTGCAGATATAATGGAATGAGAGGCACCAGTATCAAAAAATGAAGTAGCTAAATTAGAAGTAACTAGAATAGTAACCCTCATGGTCAATAGACCAACCTCACTCTCCATAATTGTAGGCTGAAATGCATGTAACTGTCCTGCCCCTCTTCCCCGTGGTGTCACCTGGCTCCCCTGAGTTGCACCACTCTACTGATATGGATGCTCATACCTTTGATCACCACGTCCACTACCTCTACTGACTTTGATAGTAGAACTCCAAATGACTGATTTATATGGTGTATAATACCCCCTTCGCACACTTTGACTCTGATTAGCTACTCCCTCAGCACCAGCCAGTCACTGCTTCCTGCAGAAATTTTGTTGGTGCCCCATATTTCCACAAAACCATAACTCCACTGGTGGTCACTGACAATTTGTGCAATAGTGTCCATGCCTACCTCACTAGTGTAACAGTACATGAGCAAGATCTGATGAAACTGTCCCTCCTGAATTTCCACCTTGCTTCCCACTGTCCTGACTATGGTTCTCGTAACGACTCTTCCTGCTCTCAGAAGGCACGCTCCATGATTGTCCAGTGATAGCTACCTGTCCAGTACTGGGATCCTCCTTTATATTCCCATATAAAATGAGATCCTGATTAACCAATTATTAAAATTTATTCAGCCTAAAGATATTCATGTGGGACTTAATTCCACACATAAGTTTGTCCTAAAATCATTTTACCGAAGAAAACTCATATACTGCCAAATATAGAGAAAAATGCTATAAATCTATGAAATGTTTAGCATAATCCACTATAAACATGCTTCCTTGGGTCAAATTCATAAATTCTAAAGCCTTCTCTTATCTCATCATCTCTCTATATAAGTGTTACGAGAAATTCTCTATAAAATCCTTCCATAACATATCATCACCCTATCCAAATAATACCTGAATGTCCCACCAGTGCATCACTAATCCCCATTGCATATAAGTATCCATATTTACCCTCCTATCATACAGAGTCTCCAAATAGACAAGTATCATCTCTATGGATTCAATCTAGAATGTATCTCCCTCTGGTCAACCCTCTCTAGTAAAAGTAAGAGGGTGCTACAGCTGAAACTCCCTTGTCAACACCGACATGATTTTCTGAACCCACCCTGGGTCTCTCTCCATGAATTACATGAAATGAGAAAAGTTCTCTCATAACTGTTCCCCTTCCTCCTCATCTTCCACCAATTGTGCCTCAATCTCCCTATTTGGAAGTTTGTTCCAAGTTACACCCCTCGGTCTCTCCCTCAACAAACTTCTTGGATGCCTGTCTCTAAAAATCCAAACACATGTCTTAGGTAGCACAACACAACCTTAAAAAATTTATGTATGTGAAGAAACTAACACAACAATTTTCCACATTTAATTTCTCCCTTTACTCTCCAAACGATAAAAAATAAGGCCTTATCACCACCCTTAACCATCCTACTCATAGGTATTGGTTAATAAGGGTACATTCATTCTCATTAATTAATTCAACCATTAATTAATCACATTATCTCAAATTAATTAATTCAACAATTAATTAATTAATCATACTCATTTAATAATTCAAGGTTCTCATTAGACACCCATTTATTATCATTTTGTATCATTATTTCAATCTATCAACAAGGGAAATAGTTCAAGTTCAACAACTTATCCATAGCCTATTTTCCCCTTAGTTCTTAGAATGATGCATGTCACAACAACCATGAGTGCCTAAAATGATGCATAAAGACTCAAATACCATGACTATTTAGGACAAAAATCAAAATTCAAAAATTTTCAAAACAAATATTACATCACACCACAAGTGTGTCACCCAAGGTAAAATAATATCCAACTATATCCAAAAATATCAATCAAAACAGTCCCGCCCTGAGTTCTCAGATTCTCCCATGTACATGGGCTTGCAACTCCCATTCATGAGCTCATTACCAATCCTAAAATATTCCTAGTGTCTTATATAACTTTAACAAAATACTAAGACAAAAGAAAAAGAAATAAAAGAAAACTCCATTAATACCACTTTGTGATGCCCCAACTGGGCAGCCACTGAATGGTCCCCCAAGACAGTTGTCCACATGCCCTCAAGCACGCCTCCCCATATTCCAGAGGGTGCCGACTAGTAGCTAGGGTTTGGTAAGTTAGTCAGGGGGTGACTACAAACTCTTTTATCAGAATCAAAACACCAGTGGAAGCAAACAAAAATCACCAAGTGCAAAATCATATAAATAAACAGAACAATACCATGTCATTTAATAGTCAAAACCAGAAAATAAAATACTTAACTAGAAGGTAAAACATGCTATGAAAATACAAGTGTCGAGTTTCTATAATGAAACTTAAAGTAAAGAAACAAAAAATCCAAATACGATTCCCAAACCATGTCTAGTTCCCTTTACCAAGCTCCAATCTCAAATATAGACCTATCTTAGGGCCTTGCCCATATCATTCCTTACAATAACAAAGTCTACTTGGGTGCCGATCAGGAAGCCTAAATAGGACGTGAGTACATCTTAGTAGGCCACCACCAAGGATGTCTAAAATGAGTCCAGTCAAAAGATAGTTCATGAAGTTATATGAAGCAATAAATACAATGCATAATTTAAATAGCTATCAAATTCTCATTTAACCTTTAATAACCACATTAGGCATAGTTTCAATTCATGTTTCCTATTGGAATCGCCAATCATTAATATTCATTACTTGGTATAGTTCATCATGCCTAACACCCCAAATATTTTTTGAATAATCATTCATTATTATAATTCGTTGGTTTAAGTCATCATGCCTAGAACGACAATCTCTTTATGTGTAGGTCATCATGCCTAGAAATCCTCTTCTCATTCAGTGTAGGTCGTCATGCATAACACCCCATAATCTCTAGCATGGATAACTATTGGGGATAAATTACATATTGAAGTCCCAAATTCTAATTGGTCTAGAATTCCATGTCTATTAACAAAAAAATCTCATCCATTAAATCATTAATTAATTTACAAGAATTTTCCACATCATTCCATTACTAATCTATCGATTAGTTAAATGTTTTAAAGGCCATTAGTTAATTCAAAAATTAACTAAGCACATAATCCGTTAATTAATTCATCAATTAATTTATCAATCATCACAATTATATTTCCATAATTAATTCTTCATAATTAATTATCCATATGAAATATAAACTTACCATAATTAATTCACTCAATTAATTATCTTTGATCAACATTATGGAACATAATTAATTATCACAATTAATTATCTTCGGTCAACATCATGGCACATAATTAATTCTCACAATTAATTATCTTACATAGAAAAACAAAAATTTCATAATTAATTACCCTAATTAATTATTTTATCACAACCAATTAAATATCTCAATTACAACATCAATTTTGGTAACCCACCTTTGTTTGTTCCTTGATTCAATTATCAATTAATCACCAAGGAAAACAGAATTCAATTCCACTTTCTAATTACTCGAATAGGAAATAAATTATCAAGGAAATCTAGAAAATGAAAAACTCACATACACATATCAAAATCATGACTATAGAAGTTCGATTTAGACCAACTACCATGATTTATTGATAGAACTTAGCATAATAGAAATCCCCAAAATCCAAGCAGTACAACTTCGTCGATCAAGCTTTAGATCTAAAACCCTAAACCAAAATTAAGATCAAAGGCATCATGATCTTTCCAATATAGATCTAGATCCACAATACTATATCTGGATCTCAACTAATAGGTTTAGATATAATAAAATTGGGGAGATCTTCCATGAAAATATATGGAAATGATAGAGTAAATAATAGGAGAAGAAACGGGATGAAATCCACATATTGGGAAGAGAGTGGATCTTCAATCTGGGATTTCGATCTTGAAGAAAAATGTTTGAACCACATAGGAATATCTTCAGAAGGCTTTAGGAACACCTAGAATATATCAAGCCTGATCCAAGGTCAAAATATGGGAGTATTGGGGGTGGGGGTGGGGTCAGGTGGGATTAAAATAGATTATCCGAATTAAAAATGAGTGTGTATGGTTAGGGAAAACTGTTCGGTCTTCTTCTACCTGTAGGGTTGAATGGTGCATGGTAAGGAAAAACATACACTAACCTTTTCAACCTCCACTGTTCACATGGTCTGCTTGCACACAGTTTGGCCAAACTGTGCTCAAACCGTTCACAACTCCATGTCTTCCTAAGTTTTTTAAAAATTAACCAAAACACACCCCAATCCACTACTCCAAATCAAAGGTACTTAAAATCTTCAAAAGTAACTAAAAACATGCCTGAGATGACACTAGAAAAGTCTGGGATCTTACACATTTCTAGTAAAAAAAGAACTGATAAAGACCCCCCTTTATTAGCATAACTAAAAAAACCCACTGATATAGAGGCTCCCTTTTTCAAGACTAAAAAATCATTAATAAAGGGGGAACCTTTATCAGCACTAAAAAAAGCTCTGATAATGGTACCCCCTTTATCCGTGCTTTTTTAGCACTATTAAAGGCTGCTATAGAAACCCATTTTGTGGTAGTGATTTCTTTTATCTCTCCTACGAGGATACATTTTCATCTCCCTTCATATTAAAAAAATATCAAGATAACCATTTTTAGGTGACATTTAATCTTAACTCTAAACATGTCTCCCATTCTGTGACTATTTAAAAATCATAGGACATTCAATACTAAAATATAGTGTTGTGGATAAATAGGTCTCCCAAACAAATTCCACTGAATAGACTCAGGCTAACAGGAATAAAAAAGATAAGGGTCTTTCCTTAGAAAAACCTAAACCCTCTAGGAAGAAGAATAAGAAATTAAATGTAAAAACCAAAAGATTTAATCCCATAGGAGTTGAATTAGGAAAATAATGGGATAATTTAGTGGAAGACCATGAAAATAAAGCAAAATAATAAAGTATAATTGAGGAAATTGAAGCTATTATCATGGATGTAATCAATATATCCCAATATAAGTCTAAACTTTCAATTTCAGAATCAATATTGAGACCCCATAGAATCCTAGGGCATGTTATTGATCCTTGAGGTATTCCCATTAAGTAAAAGGAGTGTAAACCATATGGCCTACTACCCCTAGTGGTGTCTTGAGTGGTTCCCCAAAGATTACATTGAGTGGGGAACATGAAACACCTATTAAAATTAATATCACTTCCCAAGATGAATGAAACAACAAACCCCCTGAAAATCATAATATCAAGAATAATAACATCAATTAGACTGACCAGGAATGAACTAGGTATACTAATCAGGGATGCAATCCTGCTTCTCTTGATAACTTTCACACTTTTGATATCCCAAATTCATGTATTGATAATGGAAACCAAAAAGTTTTAATTATTGAATACACAAACATCATGAAATCCAATTTCTATACTGATGATGTTATATCCATCTATGATATGTCTAACACGATTGAGAATCCATTGACCAAAGACAATATTCAACTAGTTTCTCCTTCAAACCCAAAATTATGTGATCCAAATTATATTGAAGATAGTGCAGGTGTCACTAACAAACTACCTATTTCTACATTAAGCAAGAAGGAAAATAAAACTATCCCGACCAAGGCCAAAACTCTTTGAAGATTAGAAAGAAAGAAAGGTTCTGGAAACAAGAAAAAAGGGGGATCCAACCCCAGGAACAAGTTTTAATAAATATTTTGTTTTGGAATTGTCAAGGCATAAAAAACACTAACACCCTTACTATTTTAAAAAGGTTCATCAATAATAATCATCTTATTTTTTTAATTGATAAACCAAAAATTAGTTTTACTTATTTTATTTCATATAATCCAGAATGGTTTTACTTTTCTAGGAACATGTAATAATTTCTCATATGTTGAAAATCTCTGTATATTTTCTCACACTACTTTAAATAATGTTAATATTATCAATATTTTGGGTAGTCCTTTACCTGTGACTTTATCTTTGAGAAAACACACATTTACTCTACTTTTATCTATAATAATAATAGATAACCTGATAGGAGAAACCTTTGGCATGATCTCTCCCATCTTAGAAATACAATTCATAATCCTTGGTTTTTCGGGGAATTTAATTCCATCTTTTCCCCAAGTGAGAAATTGGGACCATCACAATCCACTATTTATTTAAAGGATTTTAAAGACTCTACTAAGGATAACAATCTCATTTAAATGAAGCTCACTAGTGCAAAATTTACTTGGTATAGACAACATTACAATAGGGTGGTTTCTAGAAAATTAGAAACGGATTTCACTAATAATTTATCCCTAGATAAAAGAGACATCATCTCTAGAATCACCCTTCCCAAACTCACTTCTGATCACCATCAAATCTCGGTAAACTTCTCTTTCAATATCACCAAGACTATCTTAATTTTTAGGATTCAAATTGCTTGGTCATCAGACCCTGATTGTGGAAATATCATAAAAAATCATGGTCTCCCATAAACAATTGAAATGATTCTTTTACCTATACTTTTAAATTAAAAAATATAAAGTAGGTCCTTAAGGATTGGTGTAGATCAAAATCTAAACAAATGGACAATGACATCCTTATTTTGGAAGAGGAACTTTACTAAATTCAGAATACCACTACTTTTTCAAATTTTTGTTATGATCATCAACATGAAATCAACATTACTACAAAAATTGTTACCTTACTCAACTTCATGGATAAAATTTGAAATAAAATATTTAAAACTAAATTTCTCACTGATGGTGAAAAAAATAATAAATTCTATAATTCCCTTCAATGAATTGGGAAAGCGTACCGACCTTTAGACTTCTTAAGAGACGGGGACAACCTAATTGATACCGAATAATGTATTTATAATAATTTCTTCTCTTACATTGACAATATTTTCAATGGAGGTGACGTTAATAAAGACTTTACCTGATGTCATTCTGTTTTTGGTGAATGAAGAGGATAAATTCTTTCAGAATATAATTCCACTAGACCTTGAGATTAAAGACACAATATTTTGTTTAAATATTAACAGTTCTCTAAGAGTTGATGGTTTCAATAATGGTTTCTATCATCAATTTTGGGATGTGATCAAATATGATGATTTTATATTGATTATTACCTTTTTTTCTCAAGGAATTCTCCCTCATGGGGTGAACTCCAAATTCCTCACCCTAATCCCTAAAGTGGATAATACTACCAAGATTCATCTCTTAAAACTCATTTCCCTTATCAATTTTCTTTATAATATTATTACCAAGATTCTTGTAAATATAATTTCTTCTATCATCAATAAAATTGTTTCTTGGAACCAATTTAGTTTTTTTAAAGGAAGATCCATCCACAATTGTATTTTCATTGCCTCAGAATGCACTAATATATTGAATAAATCTAGCAGAGGTGGAAATGTCTCCATAAAATGTGACATTTGGAAATATTTTTATACCATTAATTAGAGTTTTATTTTGAAACATCTAAGGAGACTTGGATTTATTATCTCTTTCATCTGTATAATTAGAACCCTTTTCAATTTAGCCTTCATCTCAATACATGTTAATGGTTCTCCTATGGGTTATTTTAAGTGCACAAAAGGGGTCAGATAGGGTGGACCCCTCTCAATTATTATTTTCTCGATTGTAGAGGAATACTTAAGAATATTACCCACTTGTATTGTGGATCAAAACAAGGTTAAACTAATTCATTCTTCCAAGAATTTTAATTTTCCCACGCATATATTATATGTTGATGAAATCATCCTTTTTTACACGGTGACAAGCGATATATCAATAATCTTAAAGGTGACCTCTCACACTATGAAGATTTTTTTGGGGAAAAAATCTATTGGAGAAAATCCAATATACTTTTTCAGAGTAGATTTACTTTTAATTGAAAATCCAATATCATCAATGTTTTAGGAATTAAAGAAGGTTACTTCCCATTCACCTATCCTGGTGTTCCCATTTTTCAAGGCATACCCAAATCTAGTTATTTTTCTACCATTATGGACCAAATTCTCCCCCAACTCTCCTAGTGTAAAGGTAAATCCCTCTCCATGTATGATAGGATATGTTTAGTCAAGTCTATGATTATTTCCAAAATGGTTTATTCCATGATGGTTTAAAAATGTCCTTCTATTATATTAAAAAGAATTAACATTTCCATTAAAAACCTTGTGTGGAGTGGAACCACTCTTGAAAGGAAATGGGTAACTATTCCCTGGTCGACCTATTAAAATCATTTGGATAAAGGTGATATCAATATCAAAAATCTAAAAACATTTCAATGATTCCTTATAGGCCATACTTACTTGAAATATTCTTCATAATAAATCATCCTCCCTCACTTTTATCAAAAACCGCTTCCTTGATAAACTAAAAAAGGAAACATAGATCATTCAAGTTCTTCTATCTGGCCTTCGATTAGGAATGATTTTTAAAACATAACGTCTAACTCCAGATAGATGGTGAGTAAAGACTCTACATTGGACTCTTGGCTTTACAACTTGAATAGTTCTCCTCTCATCTCTATGATTTCCCCCACTCAATCCCCTAAACACATTAATATTACCATAAATGATATATTATGATCTCAAAGCTCCAATATACCTGGAAATATTAAGCAGGTCATTAACAACTATCCCTTTTCCACCATTGATGATTTTTAAATTTGGGAACCTACTCACAATGGGATTCTTGACTCAAATTTTCTTTATGACCATATTCTTTGTAACTCTGATAATAATCTGATTTGGCTTAAAAAATTCAATAAATTATGGTTAAATCCCTCAAGATTAACTCTTATTTGGCATATTGCATATAAAAGGGTCCCAACTGAAACTTGCCTTCAAACTTTTGGGATTCATATCATCTCTAAATTCCATCTTTGTTACTAACATCAAAGAATACATTAATCACCTATTTTATTCTTGTGCTTTGAACAATGACCATTATAATTATGTCTTTGACCTTTATGAGTGCAGATGAATTCTTTATGACTCCATAAAGTCTCTACTGCAATGCTGCGTGGATATGACAGCCTCACAGAAAATGATGAATCTCTTTATAACTACAATAACTGAGCTAATACATGTGATATAATATGATAGAACTACCAATATTCATAAAAACTACTCTTTTTGTCTGAATTAAGGTAATATGAGAATCGTAATTACCATTCGGGAAGCCGCCTTGATTCAGAAGGATCTTTGAAACAACACTATTACAGACTTTTGGATTCTCCAGTGGCTTGGGGTGAAGGGAATTTATCCCCATACTTTACACAATTTTGATGTTTTTTGGTAAGCTCCACCCCCAGGATAGATTAAAGTTAATGTTGATGGTGCTTCTAAAGGCAACCCGGGCCCATCGGGTTGTGGTGCTATCTACAGAAACCAATATAGGAAGACTTTAGGGTGATTATATGGCAGTTTTGGAGTCACCTCATCTTTGGAAGCTGAAATGATAAGTGTGATTCATGTGATCACCTTTTCAAAGTATCTTGGTTGAAAAAATATCTAGATCAAAAGCAATTCGAGACCATTGTGCATGCCCCTTGGAATGTCATAGTGCACCTTGCATGGCTGCTCACTTAACTCTGGATGGAATGGATGCATTAGGTCATGGATACCGACTATATTTTCACTCATACTTATCATGAAGAGAAAAAGGTAGCAAATGCCCTTTCTTATATGGGATGAAACCATGACCTCCCTTAACTAAATGATCCCCCTTTTGATTTACTTTCTCTTTATGATAGAGGTTGTAAAAAAATTCCAACCTGCATACTCATGTAATTATTTTCTATAATAATATTAGTGTTTCTGTCTTCGACTAGAACACCACTATTAAAAAAAACTAAAATTACCCTTATATATTGTTAAAATGTTCATATAGACTTTATATAATATATGGATTGATTGTATTTAATCCATACTGATATCATCCAATGGCCTAAAGGCCTTCATTTTTATTGATTTTTGATAATCCACCTTTCAAGGGGTGAGGTGGAACACTTACAAGGCCCGTAGGAATAAGTATTACATGGCCCATAGACCTTAAATGAATTCATTACCCATAGGATTCAAACATTACATGCAACCTAGACTCACTACTTGGAACTTCTCCTCCCTAGTATCTTCATCGTGAAATCATCTCTCCACCTTCGCATGACTGTTTGGATAGGTTTTCCCATGCATGCATATGCTTATCCTGATGGAAGGTTACATACCCTCTCATTATTGCAATCCATTTAGATTATGCTATGGTGAAAGCTCCTTGCTCCTACTTATTCTAAAACATGTTCCTTGTAGGTTGTCTGGTTTATATCTGCACTTAAGGTGTCCTGAAGGCCTTGAGGTGGCCCGAAGGCCTTACTGACCCGAAGGCCTAGGTGGCCCGAAGTCCTTAAAGGACTTGGGGCCCAAAATATTTATTAAATGAACTTCCATAACAATATAGAAAGCATATGGGAAAATTTATTTATTCCAACATTGAATATAATGGGTACAAGTAATAGTTAAAAAAATGAAGCATCAAAGAAGAAAATATAACAAAGTAGTATTAAATCCATTTCAGGACAACTATATTAAAAACATATTATTTCCATAGATGAACCTACACATTAATAATTTTTAGAAATTCATTATTCATATACATATAATCACAGTGACCAGAAAAATGGAAAAACAATCTTTATAGAGTGACATGCCATTTAATTTTCCATGTGTGAAATATTTAGAAGGAAAAATTGAGGAAATAAAAAAATTATGTATTTTTAATATTATTTAATCAAAAATATTTATGATGGAATGAGATAATTAAATATATAATATTAGTGTGATGTGACATGAAAATAATTTTTAAAATTACATATTATGTTATTTATGTAAATAATACAACAAGAGACAAAGAAACTCACAATAATATCACACCCAAAATAGGAATGTTGGAAAAAATCATCAACTAAAATGAATTATAATTAGAACCCAATATTCAAAATATGAGAAAATTATCTTAAATAATAACAAACCCTTACTGAGAAATGAAATTATCCATGGTAAATTCAACTACACTCAGTTGCATCATTAGAAACAATAGAAGGAATTTATTCCAAATGATACCCATGGTAGAGATGAAACCTAAAATTCTAGGATTAAATGTTTTCATATGTACTAATAAAATTATTACTTGATCACTAGGGAGATTTCCCTCAAAAGGTTTCATGAAAAAATATTTCTATTCATCATCATTGATTCCAGAGAACTTGGGAATATCCATGGACTAACCCGAGCCATAAAAATTACATAATAATGATTTTGAACACATAACACTAATATTATAAGGATATCCAAAATGGACACTAAATAAAGTGATACTAATATTAACCTAATGAAAAACACCAAATCATTCAAGAAGATAACAATGAGAATATATAACCCCCCAAAAACCGTAATTGAATTTCAAAATAAAACCACACAAAATACACATATCCCATATAAATTTCCATTATGTTAGTTTTTAGGTAAAAATTAATTTAAATTTCTTGATAGATTATATTTTTCTCATATTTTTCAAACTAACACCTCCTCCATGAAATAAAAAATATGTTCACAAACCCAAAAAATATGAAATTATGATTAAATGGAAATAATTATAACCATAATAAAAATGGATCAATGTTACTAAATCTATAATTATTTGAAACAAAGAATTTTTTTTCTATAATTTTATACAATATTCCAAGAGAATAAAGGAAAAAATTCCAACTAATAGTATTTTATTTTCCTGTGATGTAATCAATAAATGTTTTATAGAACTATTTGGATCCTAAAATGAAATTATTGAAATAATTATTAATAATCAAATAAAAAATAATTGTTCTATAAATTCTGAAATCACAAAGGATAATCAAATAATGATTTTTTAGATTTTAAATGAAATATATAACAAATATTCATGATAATATAATTATAATGGATGATTTATCATGTATCTATTTTAAATAATAAGTTACTAAAAATATATATTTTTATAGAATATTTTTTAATCTAGGTGTTAGAATAGTTATTTTAAGACTTTTAACAATGATCTCGTGCGATTTTAAAATCAAAATAAATATTTAGTTTCTTTCAAAAAATGTTGTTTCAGTGTCCAATGAGAATTATGATTTATAAAATAGTATATAAAACACAGGTATTCCATTATCAATTCCAACACATGTTAATGATTGATGATTGAGTTTTTTATTTCATCAAATTTCTCATTATAGACTAATATGTCTGATCAGAATGACACATTATAAACTCTTCCCATTTTACTATACTAAAAATATATATAATTCTCAAAGTTAATACATCATTGACCAAGGGTGATGTTTAGATCACATGAAAGTGAAACATCAAGAACCAATGCCTCATTCATGAACAATATGTTTTAAATTCATCATGTTTTTCTATCTAAAAATATAACCAAGTTACCAAAGGAAAATTATTGATGATAAAAGATATCATTTTAAAGTCTAACATCTATAAAAATCTCAATATATAAAAATGATTCTCAAAGTCTAAAGCTTAGAATTTTGGTTTCTTCAGATGATATTTAAATTTGGTAGTATTTTTATTATTTAGAACATTGAAAATAAATTAAAATGCTATAATTTTACTCTTCTACACTTAAATAAATGTATATATTATTTAAATATAGATTTAGTAAATTTAAATAATTCTGTAATTTCTCTGACTAAAGGCTCTAAATTTTAAAAATTAAAACTTTCAAAGAAATTTCACTATTAAAAATTAAATTTTAAAATATTTAAAATATACTTTATTGAGTTAAAAACTAATTTTAAAGGGAGAAATAATTTTTAATAAATTAAAAATTAAAATCTTAAAACATATTGAATCTAAACAATTAAATAATATAAGTATTTATATAAATTAAAAAATATATTAACAAACAACTTAAGAATGAGTTATTGGTCATCTTCATGACCAAATCTTATTCCTTTATAAAAACCTCAAGAATAATTAAAATACATTAATTGATTTTTTTACGCCATCATCACACAAAAAATCAATCACTCTAAGAGGGTGGGATGTGGGGAATCTAAATGATAATTTTTTTTTGAATAGTTTATTATACAAACAATTTTTTTTGGATCTTATTACCTTATTTGAAGGACATATTTTAATATATCATATGAAACATTTACAATACACTAAAAAAATAAATAATTTACATATAAGAATATAAAAATATTAACCAGTTAAACCATAAATATGAATATAATAATCTATGGTGCATATATTATAAGTTAATATTTTATTTAAATTATTGGCTTAGTAATGTTCATAAATATTTTTATGATATTTCCTTTTTTTAAAATAAAGAATACAACCTCTTGGAAAATTTCTACTCATTATTTTATGAAAATGATATATGGATCATATGATCTAATGAATTTACACTAGTATATTTAATTGAATAAAGTACCATTAACATGATCTGTAGTCACAATTCAGGTTCAATCCATTGTGAATTGATGAAACATTTAAATTCAATTTATTTAATGTGTGTCGGTTTATTTTTATCTAAAAAATTAGGGAAAAACAAATATTTTATATCATTATTAATTTCAGAATCATTACACATTAAAAAATGGTTTATTAAGTAATTTTTTTTAATTTTTAGGAGGAAATGGTAAAATTAATAATAAATAATAATCATGGTGTATTAGTGAAACATGGTTGGTTTTTTAACAAATACGACATTATGGAGTATTATTAGATAAATCACACATTAATTTTTTAAGGGTTATATTATGCCATATGCGTTATTATCCCTAACTTGATATGTGATGTGGATTTAATCATCCCCTTTAACTACCTATGGAGTCAACTACTTATAAGAAACCAATCCGTCATTATGTTACATAAAGGATAATTGATGAAATGATAATAAGGTTGCGATATTATCCATATCTTGATGCATTTTCCATTGAATAGTTTTGATTCCCTAAAAAATAAAATTTTGTGATGGGATTCTAAATTCAAATAGTACCAAGACATAAAGAATAGGGGGTTAGGAACACTCTATGTTGATTCTAAATAATAATTTTTCCAAAATTCATATAATTGGTATCAATGTGGGTCAGACACTTTGATAGGATAAAGAATGCACTGGTTGATTATTATGAATTTTGTAGCATTGTTAATATTTCGATGAGTGACATGACCGTAAACAGCCACCTAGGATTCTTGGGGTGTGAGATACCTTCACTCCATGAGTACCAAACTATGGAGTGGTGTGGATTACTAATGACCATATAATTATGGTGAGATCATCTCCATATAAAAAAGTATTTTCTATTGAATCAATTGTATTACCATATAAAGAAAATATTATGGTGCTATACTAAGGAGGAAAGTATCATTAAATAGTAAATAAGTGGGTGGGAACACTTTATTAATCAATTTTTTAGATCCTTTCTATTTATAGAGATTCTAGATTCATGAAGATAATAGGAGCTCAAGAGATTTATAGAATAATTATAATGTATTATAAAGAATATATAGAAGAAATGTTTTCTAGAAGAGACCGAGTTTCAGGATATGGATACTAAATATATAAAGGTAGTTAAAGACAATATGTGAGGAAGTAGATACTATCTTATAGATATGGTGACATCTAGTGCTGAGTGAATATCTATGGAAAATTATTGGGAAGTAGTTTTCAAGAACAACTAATATTCTAAAGACTATGGGATTCCACAAAAAGACCTATTAAATTATGTAATATAATGAATAATAACCTATGTAATATGTTGAATATTGTTTTAGGATAAACCATGAAAAACCCACTTTTAAATTATATTATGATTGCAGTGGAAAATAAATAACTCAGTGAAACCTAATAACATCAAAGAGATGATTTCCCATATCAAGAATGTGTGTATTCATGGTGATACATATAAAATTTTAAATTTAAAATGTTTCCAATATTGATGAATAATTAAAAATATTAGTTCATGAAAAAAATATGTTTATAAATGATTCTTATGAAGTGATCGAATTGCTTAAAAATTTATATAAGGTATCAATGTCTATGTAAAATATGCTTAGCTAGACACCTAATAAAAATGGTGAAAGTGCTTGAAAACACATTTTTAAAGGGAGATAAAATGTAGGATAAATTTTTTTTCAAGATGATGAAGATTTAGGAAAAAATATGAAGGTCTATTTAGGAAGTGAAAAATACCCACACTTTAAATTTCATTGAGTTGAAATGAAACTGAAAAATATCAAAGAGGAAAAAAAACAACCCATGATGTGGAGAAAAGAAGTGTTTCCACTAGAACATCTAAAATGTATATTTATTATAAATAAACTCAAAATGGTGAAAGTATGAGAAAAATATAATTTATTAATCAACCCACAATAAGCTGACGGAGCAAGGTATTACATTTTCTAGTAGAATATAGTCACACTAATTCTATCTTCATGGCTAGTATAGGACTAAATTAAAAAATTGGAAAATATTTGAAATTGTCAAATGTTTAGAAACCTACAAATGTGTAGAGGGTGGATTTGATAATGACAAAAAAACATGATATGGATATGGATATGAAAAGAGTGGGGTTTCAACAAAAAATTGGAAGTAAAATATTATAGTTAAAAATCAATATGAATATAAAGAAAATTTGTCTTCCACTACTAGTGTTACTATAGATTTAGAAACTTGGATATTGATTTGTAGAAGAAAATTTGAGTATATTAAGTGTATATAATGTTAGAATAAGGGAGAGATGGTCATATGGATGAAGTCAACCTACTATGTAATTATCTCAACCGTTATAATTAAAATCCCCTATATGATTTAATTAAATGTCTTTTTATGTATTGTTATTATATAGAACACATTCCCTTAATTTGTTTTATTATAACCTTTCATATTTAAAATATCGTTAATCATCATAACCATTGATAATGTAGTCGTTGAATATTGATCATATGATTTGTATAAATATAGGGTTTTAAAAAACCAAATTCTCACAGAAAAAGGAAATGATGGCCTCAACTAGTAGGATCGTACCCTATGAATCCCACTTATCAAAGCTTACAAGGAAGATATCATCACTGAGCTTTACCCTTTAACATACCATAACTAAGATCCAACAATTTAAGATTGAGGGAAATAGTTTATAGGGGAAGTTCAAGCTCATTAAGATCATGACCCAAACCATGTATGCCGATCCACCCCATTACAATCTCATCACCACACACCATACCCTTAAGGAGTTTTCTAGTGTATTAAAGGTATATTTATCAACACCATAATAATATTATTATTTATTTTTTATTTTCAATATAATAATTTTTATTTTATCATATTATTGTTACTTTATAAATGATTTTTATTTTTATACAATAAAACAAAAATTGAATTTTTAATTAGTATTTAATTTCAATTAAGATGTTTATTTTTAGGAATTAATTAATTTTTTAAATAAATAATTTTTTATTAATATATTTTTATTATATATATTTTTTAAAATTAATGATCATATAATTTTTATGAATTCAAATGCGGTTTTTATAAGGGTTCAAAAACTGTTATTGTCAAAACACCCAACATTTATCAATAAATGTTGATTTTATTTTAAATTTAAACATAAAAATATTTAGAAAATAATTATCATAAAGAAATATAATCTTTGAAATCAAAATTTCTATATTTTCCAATGGTGAACTTTTCATAATTTTGGGAGGAAGTTGATTTTTCGGGTAAAAAATAAATACTATGGAAATATACAGTGTGTATTATGAAATCATAATATCCCTTAACTGATGTAATAAAGAATATAAATGATATATTAAACCACATATTTGTTTCCAATTTAATATAATTTGATTTTATGTTTAATTTATTAATTTTATAAAGACTTTATGAATCTTTTCAAACCTATAATATATTTTATGGTTTTAAAATAATTTCTTTAAGAGTATGACTCACTTCAACATTAGAAATGGTATTATTTTAATAATTTCTTCTTGTTTTCTCATTAAGTGATGAAATTAAATCCTATTTTGAATAAACTGTGTGAAAACCCATTGTAAGGTTTGTGGTTTTGTGTATTTTATTATATAGAGTCCAAAACTGTTGTTTGAGAAATAATAAAAAATTACACTTTATTTTCATATATAAACCCATGCAAACTCCCAATTTTCTTTCAATTAAATACTATTAATCAAGTCCTTAATCTTTACTCTACTCTCTAGTATCCTCCCAAGGTTCCCAAATTTTTTCAAGAAACTCTTCTAAAGCTTTTGGAATCACCCTCTCAAGGTAAGGTATCCTCACCTTCTCCTCTTTATTCAATATTTTTCATTATCTTATGCCTTCTATTTCTAATTTATAATTTTTTATATGTTTTTACATGTATCTATTACATTAAATTTGATTTATAAATCATTATATAACCCTTTCACTCTCATTAAACCTTTTTAGGAATCTCTATGTGACGCTGTTATGTTGCTGAAATTTCACTATGATTTTTCATGCGATACCAATTGTGTAGTGAATACAATGCCTATTTCTTATCAAGGGTGTTCACATTTATATAGATATAATTTTTTATTGGTGATATAAATGTATCTATTCCAAAATCATGATTGTGTAATAAAATATGATTATGAATGTATCTATCTTGTATGATTTATATTGCACACTTAATCATGAGAATGAAATTAAAGTGATGTGCGAAACTTGGATTATATAGCGCTATAATGAATTGAGTAATATTTTGGTCTTATTATTCATCCTAAAATGGATTAATTAGTTAAACTAATCTATATTGGTACATATTTTATCATTATATCCTGGATGTTATCCTTAAACTATTTAATGAAGCATTGTTTTAAGTTGTTGCCTCATTTCGCATCTTGCCTTTATGTTATCATGCTATATAATGTCTTATTATTCATGTTTATGGTTGTCACCCCTTTTATTCCCAATTTATATGAATATTTTCTAAAAAATATTACCTTATTTATTTTATGTCATTTTTATTTCCTTACTAGGATTTATATCCCATCTATTTCTAATATATGTCGCCAGATTGTCCCATGAAATTTTAACTATAAGAATGTAAAGGAAGTTTTAAATAAAAATGATGTATTTCAAGTTTCATGTTGTTAGGTAATGTACCTAATTCCCAAATACACTATAATAGTCAATATACTAGGTTGTATTTTGTGTAATCTAATTTAATAAATCTTGTATTAGTGTGTAATATAGAGTTGTGTTATAATAATTATTGTTAAAAGAAAGTTTAGTTATTTTGGGATCAGGATTAGAAAACTCTAGAAAATGAATTGGGGATAGAACTATATATAATAAAACACCCATAAATTTTTGTAAGTATATAGTATGTGATTTAATAAGAAAATATATCCCCATATGGATACTATAGTTGGAGGTGGCTCTATAACTGATGTTCATAGGGGTAAAACACAAAAACACCACGTTGTGCTAGAATTGAACATGAACTGGTGCATGAATGTGGGCCTTATTGCAAACCTTGTTTTATAATCCTAGGGGATATTATTTGGTAAATTTACATTTTCCTTATGAAACATTATTAAGACCACAAAAAACAATGTTCATAAGAGTATATGTTTGGAAATATATTAAGTATAATATAAATTTAATCCTAAAAATTTATAAGTTAAGAAAATACATTTAATTTATATGTTATACATTTAATTTCATTGATTCCCATTTACGAGTTTATTAGTTCCAAAATACTCATTCATAATTTTTCCTTTATTCTATCCAATATTTTAAAATAGGAGTAATTAGGTAAGTAACTAATGTGGAGGGAAATTTGATGACTTCCCCAATGAAATTACCAACCAAATGAGAACAAGAATAATGAACATTGTAACAATAATCTCTCAGTTGAATCATGTTATAAATAGAAACCTAGATTATTGAAATTTCCCAAATCCCCCTAATAATTAACATGCTATAATTTATACCTTTCTAGGACTAATTTCTCTAAATTTCAATGGATCATCTGATCCATTAATCTTGGAATAGTGGATTAACTCCATTGGGAAGATCTTCCCCATCCTTCAATGTTTCAAGAAATAGATGTTTCAAATGTATGTTTATCATATATTTGGAAATGATGATCAGTTATTGACATTGATCAAGAATTATAATCTTGAGGGAGAGATCAAATTAATGGGGTGAAAAAATTATAGAAAAAAATTTGATAAATATTTTTCTCAGACTCTTTGACTTAAAATGGAAAGGAATTTTCTTTACTTCAAGAAAAAAGATGATGAATCTATTGGATCTACACGTAAAACTTCACAATACATGCATAATATTCATCTAGATTTTTTGTTACCACTGAATTCTAGGTTTACCACTTCTTTTGTGGGTAAAACCTAGTCAATGTAAATTCTAGGTGATAAGAGAGTTTGATGTGTATAATTGTTTTTGATGGGAACTTAATGTTGAGATGGAGATCATAAAATTTTAGGGTTATAATAGGGATAAGAAGAAGAAAATGGAGTTTAATTTTGGTGCTTCACTATAAAAATCTAACACTGATAAGAAATTTCAACATCCCACTTTTCAATAGTGTTGAAAGTAAAACCCTAGAAATTTTTTAAGGGAAATGAAGAAATCATTTATGTTTAGGAAGTAAGGAAAACTAGATAGTGATTGTCAATGAGAGAATCCCACTAATGTGGTGGAGTAATAGAATGATCCATTCAATGCTCAACACATTGGTCATTGTTTCAAATGAAATAAACCAGTAGAATTTTCAATCTGATGCACTGACACAAGCATTTTCAGAGACAAAAAAAACCTCCAAGGAATAAAGGGAGATCTTATTCTATCAAAACCATATAGGTGGATACCGAAAACGAAGTTGTGATAGGTATAGTAGATATTCATTCAGGAATAGTGAATTTACATTTTGATAATGTTTATATTCATTCCTTTATATCATGAAAGTTTAGTATAGCTACCTAAAAACCACCTTAAAGCATGAAACTAGAGCTATCAATGATTTTTTTGAAATTATTGCATCACAAATATTTAACTCATAACCTATCAATTGTTTTTCTAAACATCCCAAAAAACCTTTTGATAATCCCTTTGGGGGAATTTGATGCAATAATGGGAAGGGATTTGATTTCCCAAAATAGAGACAACATAAATTTCCATTAGAATAAAATCAATATCTATATCATGAATCATCCTTAGATTATATAAAAATGCTTTGAGATGGATGAATCTTGCAATGTCCCCAACCAAGGAGCCACTAAACGGTGCCCCAATCTGGGTCACTACATAACCTAAAGTACACATCCCCATATTCTAGAGGTTTTCAACTAACAACAAGGGTCTAAAAAGTCCTATGGGGAGACTATACCCTTTTTATTATAGTAATCCATAATAGATAAACAAAAGAGATTTCATAAAAAACATGTAATAAATGAGGAACATGCATTAGAAACATCTCCCAAAAATTGGTACAAGTGACAAAAAACCATAGATATGTTATGTTATGATAATATAACCTAGGGGCATGAAAACTGAAAATAAATACAAACAGATGAATGCCCAAAATGGTTCTGATTTCTAGCCCATAACCACATTGATGAGCATCCCAAGCATAAATCAACTCCCAATAATGGGGTACTTTCCTTTATTTTGACCTGTAGGAATGAAGTCTTCTCGGGTACCACACAGAACCCATGTAGTGTGTGAGTACAACTCAGTAAGACACCACCAATGGTGTCTAAAAATATACAGTCAATATATAATGCATGCAAGTGTTATGTAATGTCATAGTAAAAAGACAAGTTGGGTGACATTTGTTTACAAGTTGAATTATATCATTCCTAAAATGGTTCCAAATTTCAAAGATTATACCATTTATATTTTTCATTTCAATTTCACCACATTATCAATGGGTTGTAGTTTAATCAAATCAATACACAGGGGAAGGAAATCAGGTTCCCTATCTCACTAGGTATAATCACATCATCACATATAAAATACACTCACCTTGAATCCTCAGTCTAGGTGGTTTCATCAAATGAAACCATTATAGGAATAGAATTCCATCCCCTACCCTAATATATGCATTTTGAGGTGGAGTTTGGATCCTTAGTCTAACTCATCCCATAGGCGTAGATTTTGGTGTCAATACCCCACTCTACCAAGTCATTTCCATATGCTTATTTTTCCATTCACCACACATATACCATATCATAACCAAGCATAACCAATACCTGTATAAATCACAATCCATAAGAATAAATAGAAGAATTAACATTATGTCATAACCCATTAACACATATACCATTTACATTACATAACCATTTATCCCAATACTAATTTGTTATGCCTAAATCACTAATAATATCCACTAATTCCCCCAAATTAATCAAATTAACCTATCCAAAACGTTCATTATGTTGATTTATTTAACACATTTAACATTTCCTAGGTCTTATCCCACTTATACATTTCATGTATAAATCACACATAATTTTGAACATTAGCATTAATCTTGTTTAACCACTTTCATGTCAAGCTAATAATTCCCTTTTTAATTACAAACATTAAAGAAGAACTACCCATTTTACATTCTTAATCATCACAAAAATCAATTAACTTGTTTATCTTAGTCTCTACTTAATCATAAGTCTATTTCAAACTTAAAATTTCCATTATCCATGTTTAGGAAGATTGGTGAAGCTGATGGGTGTCCCTAAATTGGTCAAGTCGTCCTCGATGCATCCCATGGGGAATCATGAGGTGTTAGATATTTCATTTGGACACCCATTATATCAAATATCACTAACAACACCAAGAAAATAATAAGGGGAAAACAAGATCACAACATTTCATGTATCAATCCATATAAAAAGTATGGGATATAACTTATAGACCACCTACCTCAATTCCATTGATGAAATCACTCCTAATCATGACCTTAGATAAGGATTCAAACACCCCTTTAAGAAAAATAATATAAACCACTGATCGAATAAATGTTTAGGGATTTCGAGGAATATTTCCAAATATACAATCCCTAATACAGAAAATAGATACAAGCGGAAGATTATACTTTCTCAGAACTTTGATATATAACCCATGATGCTAAAAAAAACCAATAAATGATTTAGATCGATCATTGGAAGAACTTCGGGATATTATATCATCACTAAGGATGGAGGTAGGAGACAGTGGAAGGAAATCGGACGAGTCTTTAAAATCTAATCATGGAAAAGATGTAAAATTTCAAAATTTTAAATGGTCTCACGATTTACCATCACAGTTTTCCAAACTATGAAAAAATTGTGTGTAATACAGTATCCATTAGGATTAGGGTCAAACATTTTCCTAGGTAGGTCACATGGTTTTTCAAAATATGAACCAACTGTGTGTTATGCCACTTTCCAAGGTTTCATGGTTTTCATGGGAAGGCCATATAGTTTACTTAACCATGCACAAACCATGCACCTTACACAGGTTGGCCCAGTTTTCCTTCCTTTCATGTTCCAAACCACCAATATTCCCTTGATACCTCCATAATTCCAAGAATCATTTCATTAAGAAAAAACAATAGATTAAAACCAAAATTTAAATAAGGGCATACCTCCATGAAGTTTGGGATCTTGAAACCTCCTCACCATATAATGAATCATCCTCAAGCTGTGAGCCCAATCATTATTAGGCTTCCAATGCAAAGAGATCAAGCCACTGGGCCTGCACTTCTTACTCCATTTCCCACATTTCTTCTTGAACATTTCCATGATACCCTAAAAAATGAACTAAGGGTGAAACGTTTCCCTGCAAGAATTTATTTATATGATCCACATTCCGAACTAGATTCTTCTTAAATGACACATCAACCTCAAGATCAATATCCTCAATGTTAATTACATGAGATTGGTAGGGTGATACTGCCAAAGTTCTGAAATGTGAAAACATCGTGAATACCACTATACCATTATGGAAGAGAGAATCAGTATGCCACCGAATCCATCCTCTCCATGATCGGAAATAACCCCAAATACCTGGGCACCAACTTTCCTTACTTCCAATTTCGACGGTGACCCAACCTTGGTGACACTTGAAGAAACAAACTATCACTCACCATAAACTCAATAGGTTGATGATGCTAATATTTATATAACTTCTACCTACTAGAAGTAGTTACCATGCATTTTTGAATTAATTGAACCTTTTTTAATGCCTCCTGCATGAGACTTGGACCAAACTAATCAGACTCTCAAGCTTCCAAACTACACAATAGAGATCTACATGGTCTACCATAGAGTGACTCAAATGGTTACATCTGAATCATATCATGAAAACTATTATTGTAAGAAAACTTAACTATAAACATGTATTTTTCTATAAACCACTGAAATATAGGACATAATCCCTCAAAATTTCCTCTACAAATTGGATCATATGCTTTGACTTCCCATCCAAATATGGGTGAAAATCTATACTAAAAAACAACTAGATACCAACCACCTTATATAATCCATGTCAGAAGAACAATGTGAAATACCTATCCTGATATGAAACTATAGTTCTAGATAATCTATGAAACCACAATATATCTCAAACATGTAACTCACCCAACTAACCGATAGTGAAGGTATCTTGGATCGATAATAAATAAACCACCTTATTCAAATATTTGATAACTACCCAGACCACATCATTCTTCTAAATAATCCTCAAAAGACCCACTATGAAATTCATTTTTATGTCATCCCACTTCCAACCACAACAAAATATATCCATAAACCATCCCCCTTACACTATATAATATTAAATGGATATAAAAAATCACCAGGGTGATTTTCCTCGTCCTTCAACTACTGAGAGGTAAGGAATCACACCACAAATCCCGCAACCTCTTTCTTCATTCCAGGCCGCCAATAATTCCTATTTAGATCATGATACAAATTAGTCAAACCAAGATGTATCACCCACATTGATGCATGTGAATCACACTTCAAATCCTCTTGCATACCCATTTGCACCACACCACGACAAAAAATGTGAAAACCCACCCATAATCACCAACATCCCAACTAAAAGGTGACTCCCCACCTTTAAGAATTTCCTTCAAGGACAAATACTCTGATTCCTCATGAAGAATCTCTTTAACCCAGATCAAAATCATGTACTCAATAGCTAATTACACAAGGGACATTTTACCATTCCCATCATACTCCTCCAAGTGAATATCAACAAAAAATTCCATCATCCTCCACTCGGAGTTGGATTCCTGAACCACCTGATTCGGAGTCTTCCAAATTTGAGCATTTGAAACACTATTCACTTTCCCTAAAATGTAAACCAAATCGATGTGAAAATACTACATGTATTCATCCCATCTTTACTATTGAAGATTCAAATAATGCGAAGAGAATAAATACATAATGATTTTATGGTTGGTATACACTGTGAATAGATCTCCCAGAAAGTAGTGCCTCTAACACATTGAGGCCCAAACCTCATAATCTAAATAATGATCATGAGTAGTGTAATTTATCTAATGAGTAATCAAATTTCCTAACCCATATGTTAAAAAAAATCACCCTTCATCAATATAGATCCAAGACCAACACCATATGCATAAAAAATATGGTTTATCTCTTACTTAGCTCAGGAAATATCAGGATCAGTGTGGTCATCAACTACTTATTCAACTCTCAAAAGTAATTCTCACATTCCCTAGACCATTAAAACATAAATACCTAGTTGGTTAAGCCTGAGGGTGGAACATCCAAAGAGGAGAAATATTTAATGAAACTTCTGGAATAATCTGACCATCCCAGAATACTCTACAGTTTTGAAACATTCTTGGGTTGCTCCCAAGACACCACAACCTGCAGTTTCTTAGAATCCACTAAAACTCCTATATTAGAGATAATGTGACCTAATAAATGAACATTATAAACCCAATAATGGAATTTTAATAGCTTTGCGTATAGAATATACTCACTTAGTGTACTCCAAATGATGTCAAGGTGCTGGGAATGATCATCATGAGTTCTTGAGTACACCGATATTTCATCAATGAAGAAAACTATGAACTGATCTAGATATGTGTGAACGATTCAATTAATTAAATCCAAAAACACATCTACTACATTTGTAAAGATGAACAACATCACCAAAAACTCATATAGTTCGTACCTACTCCTAAAAATTGCATGTAGTATGTCAGAAGTTATGACCCCTAACTTTTGATACAATAACCTCAAATAAATCTTGGAGAACACTAATGCACCCTTCAGTTGGTCAAAAATATCATTTATTCATAGGATAGGGTATCCGTTTTTGACCTTAATTTGATTAAACTTCCAATAATCCACGTACAACTACAACAATCAATTAGTTTTCTTAGAAAAAAACACTATAGATCCCAAAGGGGGTGTACTCGTATGGATGAACCCTTTGTTTCTAGTTACTCAAATAGAGTCTTAAGCCCATGAAGTTCTTCTTATTCCATCCAATACAATAGAATGGAAACTGGCTCTACCCACGACATCAACTCTATCATGATCTCAAGATCCCTCTTGAGTGGAAGCCCTAATAAATTCTCACAGAACACATCCTAAATACTAATACACCATAGGAGGAAATTTAGTCTACCTTGAATCCCCATCATCAAGCATAATATAAACCACTTGGTTTGTTAGTTAACCCAACTACTAAAAAACTAACCCCACATAGCCAGCCTGAGAATCTCACTCACCATGAAGGATATAAGTGTCTCTATCAAGGAACATGAATTTTACCACACTATGGTAACTATCGATATGGGACTAGTACAACACAATCTAATCCATACCGAGTATCAGATAAAAACCTAACATCCAAAGGTTAAACAATTCCCACAAAAATCGATACCCACTAAACTCCAAAGCATAACCTTTACATTGAATGATACAATCATATCACACCCCCAATAGAGTATCAATCAACATACCCCCCGCATACATTCCACTAGTAGGACCTACACAACTACAAACTATGAATAGATAAAAAATTGTGTGATTTTTATATATAATAAATCACTAATCGGTATGAAGGCTATAATAATTGCACCTGAAACGATATATGGTCCTACCTAACCACCTCCAGGTGTAGACTAAACTACATGAAGCTAACCTACACCTTGACCCTGGGCCCTAGTCTGAGTACCCAGCACTACACTTACCTACTGGTATGGATGCACTCTCCCTGGAGTTCCACTTCCACCACCCCTACTGATACGGCCCATGGAAATCCAACTACATATATATACATAGTAACTGACCCCCTACCAATACTCGACATCATCCCATGACCTCCATCTATGTCCAGCTATTGAGGGTTCCTATAGAAACCCTACATGTGCCCCATTATTCCACACAGCTGGCACTCAACTGGTGGACGACGAAACTAACCACTCATGTTCCCCAACCTACCACACTGGTAATAGAACACCCGATCTTCACCTTGATAGGCCTAACCTATCTTTTGTCAACTTTTCACACTTCCAACCTATTGGAAACTCCCAAAATGATGCTTCCTACCTCTGGAAGCTTCACCACTTTTCCGACCAGCTGGTACCACAAGTCCACTACACGAAGCTCCGTTTAGGTTCCATTCTGCTATAAGGCCTTGATCCACTACCAATGCAATCTTTCTAAAATATAAATATGCACATGGGAACTGATCTATTGATTAATCTAGTCTTGGAAAACTTCTACCACAAATGACTCACATCCTACCAATGCTTGAATGAAGCGTCACAAATCGGTGAAATGACTAGCATAATCCATCACAGATATAGCCCCTTAGGAAAAAATCATAAAATTAATATCCTTACCCTTAAGTCAATATATCTAGATATAAATTCTATAGAAACTTTTCCTAGAATTTCTTCCATAACATTCCATAATCTTGTTCAGTCTACAACATGATGTCCCACCAATGATTTGTATGACCTCTGAACATATAGGTGACCAACTTGACTCAATTCTCAGAAGAAGTCTTAAAATGGTCAAGAATCATGTGGATGGACTCCATATAGAACTTGACTTCCTCTGGTCCACCCTATCCGATAAAGGTCAGAGGGTGTTGTAGCTGAAATTCCATGGCCATCTCAAAAATACTCGGCACAACCTGCCCTATGTATTGTTCCATCATTTGCATAAAGTGACCAAGGTTTTCACAAAACTTATCTACTTTATTATCATAGATCACCATGTTCAGTTGATCCATTATAGGAGAAGTATTTTTGGAAACATCCACTTTTTTCCCAACTGTCATACATCTTCATGACGGCATTTATCTACAATGTCAAACATGAGATTTAGAGAACATAACATAAACCTCTCATTGTTTGTAAAAAAAAAAAGGCTATATTCTATACATAAATAAATAATTCGCATAAAAAATCCCAAATTTCATAAAAAACATCCCAAATAACACCCTCGACCATCCTTATCATGGTTCATGGTTGTAACTCCCAAAAAATCTAAAGTAAGATAATTATATTCGATAGTATATCTCACAAATGACACCAAGCGCATAAGAGAATATAATATCTGAATACATTATAATATATTTAATATTTAAAATAGATTCTATACATTTCAATGCATTCAAGACTAAGTTATAACGCGTTACACTCAAGAGATACCTTCTTTGTTGGATTTCATTACTCACAAGATCGAGCTTTACCAAACAATAATATATTATTAATATATTATTATTTAATATAGTATGATATAAACTATATATTATTTTAGAAGTTATTAATAGTATTAACTATATTATGAAATTTTTTCGGTTAATATAAATATAAATTAATTAATTAGTTACCAATTAATGAGAAACAAAAATACGAACCGACTGGATATTGAAAGAAATATGATTATATTTATACATGTAAAGAAGTTTTTCCTTAATAAAAAAAATAGATTAAAATCAGTTAATTTTTTTAAATAAATATTTATTTTATACATTTAGAAAAATATTTTTATATTCATCTAGTAGGTTTTATAGGAATAAGATAATAAAAACTATATTTTACACATAAAAACCAACATTTTCACAAAGGAAATTTTACTTCCTTTTAATGGAGAATCCATTTTAAATAAAACATTGATACATTAAATAATTTAATATATAAAAATAAACTTAATCTATGAAATAGAAACATAATATTTGGTTCATGTTTATTTTTTTATATTTTTCAGAAACAATTTATTTTTTAACGAATGGTTAAAAATAAAGAATTTTAGTTCAAAAATTATTTTTCATCTAATTTATTTATAAATGTAAATAATAATTTTAATTAGGATTATAGTTTAATTATATCATATTTTTATAAACTAATAAAAAATATTTTATTGGAATCAATTTCACTTTTAATTTGATTATAGAAACATAGCAAACATTCAGATGTTTTTACTTTTGAAACCTGTATTGTCATCCAGCCTGCGAGATTAAATTTAAATAAACTTATCCTAATTATATGATTAGAATTTATAAAAATGGATTTGATATTTGGAATCATCATAATTTATAATTTATAATAATATGAACTTTATTTTTGACAAAAAATATTAGTCAAAGTGAGTGAATTTAATTACAATTATTAAGGAAAAATCAAGATTAATAAAGGACTGTAACTTTATCTTAGGGGCCCAAATGACCTATTCAGTTTTGATAAACCCATTTTTGGATATAATTATTCCATTAAACATAAATTTTGTAGTTTAGTTGGTTTTGGATGAATTTCGTTAGGTAAAAACATGGGTACACCAAACTTGTTTTAAAAATACTAGGTGAGTCATTTTCCTCCACTATAAAAGACCACCAATTCTCCCCATTAATCACACCTCTAAAACCACTTAGGATATGCCAATATATGAGAAATTAACTTCCATAGTCCCTACAATTTTTCTTGAAACATCTATTTGGGATTTAATCTTTCCAATCAATCCATTTGTTATAAACAAAAAGGAGTTATGATATTTTTAAGTTAACGCTTTCCAATGATCTCTTTTCATTCATTTACGTTTAAAACACCTAAAATTTTATCCTTCCATGTTCATATAATAAAAAAAGTTTCATAAATATACTGAAATGTTTCTATATTATGGTTTCAACCTACACTTACACATACTTCCATTTAATGGGTAATGAACATACTGTTTCTATGTAGGGGAACTACTACCTCACGTAACGACGATCGTTCATTTTTTATTTACCACATATCATAGTGTCCATTATGATGAAAAATATGTTTATATATGCTATATGTGATATTTATTATTTATTTATAATTAATTAATCCTTTTATAACACATAACTTTAATACCTTCTACTTTGGGTTAATACGATAAGATCGTTTGAGGAAGTGTGGACTACCACCCCTCAAAGCGATGCAATTCATTCATAAGGTACATGGAATATATAAAAGATAGTTATAATTACAAATATGAGATATGAAAAACATATATATTATATTTTTGTCATAATTTACTTTAGTGAAATATATATCATATTCTTTATTACCCTTTCACACACTTAAAGTGATAACATTCCTCATGGACATGTGGACTACCACCTCTACGACATGATGCGATTCCTTTTTCATCACAATAATTCTATATATAAGTATATATGATTAAATAATATGGTATTTCTGATATAATGAGCATTTGGTAAATATATTATGTTAGTTTCTTTCTATAACGATCATCGAAAAATAAGAACTTTACTCAGGCGTACGTATGACCAACCGTCTCCATGATTTTAACGTCGATTAATTTTCCCTAAATGTATGTAATGATTTATTATAAAAGTATAATTAATTTATAAAAATTATATTTATTTCATTATTATTATTTATATGTTATATAATGACCCATTTAACAATAATTTACCTTCCAAAGTTGTTTTCGACACATAAACCAAATTTTGTGTATACACATTACATAAATAGAATTTTTTATGTAGTTGTATACAACATAGTAAAATGTGAAATAAAAGTAATGATAAACATGAAAAAGGTTTTAAATAAAGTAAATAATTAACATAATATTATTATACATGAATTTAAATAACTTTCACCCAAAAGGAAATGTAATGTAAGGGATTTCAACTCAATTTACATCCCATTGAGAATTATTTGTTGTTATTGACATAATTTATTTTATATGGTGTATATAAACCCATTTTTCATGGAATATCATGAAAACATTTACTCTAAGGATATTTTAACTTTTATTTCATTTTATTCCTTGATGAGGCATATGATTTAAAATGTTTCAAAGTGGTATGGAACACTTTGGAATGTTTAAATATTATTTTCCTCAAGTATAATATTACTAACCATTCATTTCTATTCAAAGAAAATTATATAAACATTATTCTATAAAACCTATAATTTTCATATCCTCTAGAAATGGATCACTTTTTCTGTACATTAGTACAATTTTCCCACTCTTTGGTACTCATGGAGTTCTAGAAAATGTTTTTTTTATGAAAATCGAACTTTATTTCTCTCTTTAGTCAGAGAACCTATTTTCTTTTAAAAACCATTTTTAAAAAAAATGTTTTTCTGAAATGATTTCGTGAATAAATTTTTTCCATTTTTTCTTTTACCAAAATTTTCAATGGAATCTTTTTATCACTTTATGACCAATGAATTTTTCTAAAATTTTTACCTCACAAAAGGAATGTTCTTTTTAACTTGTAAAAAATGTACAGATTTACCCACCTTCATTCCTTTGATGCTTAAATTGAATGTTTAAGAGGGTAATTTTTACATAAAATGTTTTTAGAATTTATTTTCAGATAAATTGTTTTTCTAAAAGGACATTTTCCTCAAGAATGTTTTTAAATGATCTTTTTATATTATTTCCATTCTTCAATGATAATAACCCTTTATTTTACTCCACTTGGGGTATGTGGTGTTGATACCATCCTTAATATTCCTCTGGATGGTTTATTATTGATTTGGACAAGGATAATATTCACATTCACTTCCTTTATTTCTTTTTCCCTTTGAAATATTCAATATCCTATGATCATTGAATATTGAATTTCCCCTAATTTACCATATAATTTATCATGGATTTATTCATTTCCTAAACCATATATTATTTTTTATAAAGTATTCACAGTGAATGTTATTTGATTATTTGGGTAAATATTGATAAATTTGTATCTCTTAATCAATATGGATATTTTATAAGGCACATTATTACATAAATTATTCAATATATGGGAAATTTATTAGAATGGTATGACATAGGTGGGGCCTAGTTATAAACATCCCCTCGATGCATCATTAATATCATGGGATGAGTCATTTGGATAACCTCCTTAGATGGGGTTTTATCCGATATGTTGTAAACTGTCTTGTAAAAGGTGTTAATGGTAAAGGTACCATATACCTAGGAAACATGGAGTCCAATAATCAATAATATCACACATTTATTTTTAGTTATTATTAATCCCTAATATTTTATGTCGAAATATATGTGGATACATTTCATTTTAGTTCATTGATTAAATATCACATGTTTTAGTTTCTTAACTTTCCATATTGATTTTTCCTTATCTAGTTATTTTAATAGAACGTATAATCTATTATTAGTTTTCCATATTGTTTATGCACTTACTTATCAGTTTTTGGATTACATGGTATGTTTAGTTAGCTATTTACCATGCCATAAATATTACTTTCATTGATTAATTAGTGCTTATGCTATATTTTTCCCCATACAGAGAATTTTATCTCACCCGTATTATGTTTCTTTCCCCAAGAATCCAAGAAGCGTACTATAAAAGATATGCAGTGATTTCCTATATGTATTAGAGTTAACCTCAATGTTATTTATTTAATTTTTTAGAAGAAAAAATATTATGTTTTAATTACTGTATTCATTTGTAATAAAAGAAACATTTATGTATATTGTTTTCCAAGACTACTAAACTCTTTAGTATTTTAGGACTTGATTCCTTGTAATCATGACAATTTAATATTATCAAACACTGTCTTTAGGATATCTGGGGTCGAGGCGCTACAATTGCGATCATAAGAAGTTTAACAGAAACATTGTGACCCAGATTTAGTAAAATATTTATTAGAGAACATAACACTAACATAAAATTTGATGGAATATATAGACAAACATTCTATAATTTTGGTAAGGTAGATATTATGAGGTTATTCCAAGAAATACATACCTATATGGATATTACAAGTGGGTATGGTTCTAGAACAGAGGTACCTAGGAGTAACTACTCTGGAAAGGTGTCCTTAGTCTGACTCGGGGTAACCTGGTACTCAAAATAAGGCCTTACTATGCACCTAGTTTGACAAGACCAGGGGATATGCATAGGATAATTTAAATTTTCATCACAAAACATTATGAAGTATTTTTAAAATTAATAAACTATGTTAAACCTAAGGTGTTTTAGATTCAATATAAATATTCATTATTTATAAATCGTACAAATGATATTATGGATAAACTCTAGACCAAGGAAGGGTATATGTGAAAATAAGTGGATGATGTATTTATGTATTAGGTTTATATTAAAAACCTTTGTTAAAAGGATATTTCAAGGATTTACATCATATATATTTTTGAAATTATATTAATTTGGTTTTAGAATAAGAAAAACCTATAATCCGGGTGACAACCAATCAAATCCGATAAGGTCATGGGTCTTGAACCTATGACTGGAGGACGATAAGGGTTTCACGCTAACCACTGACCTACAAAATGTCCTAGTTATCTTTTAATTGTTTTTTGTTAAAAAATTTCATGAATAAATGATTATAATGAACCAATAAAATCACCTTTTAGGATTAGATATTAATATTTTAACTATATTTTTTTGGAATATAGTTAGAGAAAAATAGTTACACTTTTAACTCTTTTATAGGCCTTACAATCCTTTAAATGTTTCTTTTTGTGATTTGGCCATAAAAAAACTCATTATTGTCAATTAATTTATATGAGTAAAGGAATTAATTATAATTTGATTAAAGAAAAACCAAAATTTAGAAATGATCATATGAAATATTAAAATATTAATTAAGTATATTTCTTTATATACTTACGCAGTAAAATAATTCCTCAGTATTATGGAAAGTTTCTTCAAACAAAAATGATATCCTAATACCATAATTTTTATTGAACTGAGGTATGCTAAATCATCACATATTTATGTATTTGAGGCCCTAAAAACTTCAATTTATAATTCACTTGTTTTTTTGATGAACTCATTCAATCTCTATATATATTTACACTTTTCCACCAAGTATATATCTCTATATTCCACTGATATTCACCAACTTAGATAACTAGTTGTATGTTAGTTCATGTGACCTTTTCACTTCCCATTTTATCTGTTAAAGAGTATTTTTTATGAACACTTTTCACGATGTGGGGTTTAAACACAAGAAATATCAAAAAATATATCACTAATATCAAGTTTAAATTTTGAGGAAGCAATTTAATTAAGGTAGGGAGAATGTAACACCCTAAAATTCTAAATTAAGAACCTTGTATTTGATAGCGTGTGTGAAACTCAACACCAAGAATGTAAGGGAATAAAATATACATAGACTTTGAAATATATTTACTATATAAAATATATTCTATATATTTCAATTCATGAAACACTGAGTTAGTGTGCATTACACACAAGATTAAAATTCTTTGATGGCTTGCGTTACATGCAAGATTGAGTTTTACCAAACAATAATGTATTATTAAAAATATTATTATTTAATATAAAATTATATAACCTAGAAATTTTGTTTGAGGTTATGAATATTATTTACTATCTTATAAAAATTTATGGTTTATATAAATATAAAATTAATTCATTTGTTATCAATTAATGAGAAAAGAAAATAAGAACAAATTGGAAATAAAAAGAAATATTATTATATTTATACATCCAAAGGAGTTGTGTCTTAATAAAAAATTATAGTTAGTTAATGATTTTAATGAAATTTATATGTTATATATTCAATAAAATATTTTATATATTCATCCTTTAGTTTTTATAGGAATAAAAAAATAATAAACTCAATTTTATACATTAAACCTATATTTTTTAAAGGCAATTTTACTACCTTTTAATGGAGAAACATTTATAAAATTAATTTTGGCACATTAATTGAATTAATATGTAAAAATAAAATTCATATTATAAATTGAAACATAATAATTAGGTTAGGGATATTTTTTTATATATTTCTAAAATATTTCATTTTTTAACGAATAATAAAAAATACTAAATTTTAGTTCAAAATATACTTTTCATATAATTTATTTATAATGATAAATTATAATATTAACTTGTTTTAATGTATAATAATATCATATTTTTATCAACTAATACAGTTAATGTCATTTTAATAAATTTCACTTTGAAATTTATTATAAAAACATAAAAATATTTCGGATATTTTTACTTTAAAGACTCGCCTTATTGTCATGCATGTGGGATTAAATTTAAATAAACTTCTTCCACTTATATGATTGGAATGTTAAAAAATGTATTACATATTTGGAATCATCATAATTTAAAATTTATAATAATTTTAAATTTTTTTTGATCAAAAATATTTGTGAAAGTGATTAAAATTAATTATAGTTTTAAGGAAAAATTATGATTAATAAAGAAGTAAACCTTTAACTTAGGGGCCCAAATGACCTATACACTTTTATAAAACACATTTTATGGAAATAATTATTCTATTAAAACTACATTATTTATTTTGGTTGTTTTTTGATGAATTTTGTTATGTAAAAACGTGGATACACCAAACTTATTTTTAAAATACCAAGTGAGTCCATTTCCTCCACTATAAAAGACCTCCACTTTTCCCCATTACTCACACCTCTCAAACCACTTATTTTTGGAAAATATCAGCCAAATTAATGATACAACACCCACCACTAGACCTTATCCTCCATTTGGTCAGAAATCCATCCAAGGAATCCCTTTGGTATAAACCAAAAGTAGTTACATAATATTTAAGCTAATGCTTTCCAATGATCACTTTTATTTAATTTGATTTTCCAACAAATAAAATAAATTTTTCCCATGTTCATACTACAAAAATATTATCATAAATAGATTTATATGTTGTTATATTATTGGTTATTCCACCTCAAATCATTTTCTTCCCTGTTCATATAACAACGTGTGGATTACCGCCTCCTCGACATGATGTGATTCCTTTTTCATCACAATAATTATATATATATATATGTATATATGATTAAATAATATTGTATTAATGATTTAATTATCATTAATTAATGACATGGTGTTACTTACCTTCTTTCCATAATGATCATTGAAAAATAAAAATGTTACTAATACGTACGTATGACCTACTATCTATGTGATTATAACGTTGATTTGTTTTTCATAACCATAGGTAATGATTGATTTTAAAAGTATAATTAATGTATAAAAATAATATTTTTATTCATTATTATTATTATTTAGGAGTTGTATAATAACCCCTTTGACCTTAGTTGACTTACCAAAGTTTTTTTGATAGATAAACTGAATTTGGATTAAACACCTGGAGTAAAGAGAATTGTTTAAGTAGTTGTATACAACATAGAAAAAGTGAAATAAAAGTAATTATAAACATGAAATAGGTTATCAAGAAAGTAAATAATTTAAAAAAGATTATTATAAAGTAATTTAATGGGAATTCACCCAAAATAAAATTCATAGTAATGGATTTCGTCTCAACTTACATCCCATTGAAACTTATTTGTTTTTATGCACCTAGTTTCTTCTATATTGTGTATGTACTTCCATTTTTTCATGAAATATCATGAAAATCCTTCCTTTAATGGTATTTTAACTTTTATTTAATTTTATTCCTTCATGAGGCTTATGATTTAAAATGTTTCAAAGTGGAATGGGACACTTTTTAGTATTTAAAGATTATTTTCCTCAAGAATAATTTTATAGAATATTTATTTCCATTCAAGGAAATTATATTCCTATTGTATAATAAAACCATTTATTTCCCCTCATCTGGTAACTTAGGACCTTTTTCAAGAATTATAACCGTTTTCCACTCTTTGGTACTGAAGGGGTTTCATTAAATGTTATTTCGGAAAACCTAACTTCATTCCTCTCTTTAGTCAGAGAACATATTTTCATACAAAAATAATGTTTTTTAAAATCTTTTAAAAAATGTTTTAAAAAATATTTGGTAAATTTAATTTTACCCATTTTTTCTTTTACCAATTTTTTTAATGTAATATTCTTGTCAGTTTTTGAATAATGTATTTTTCTAACCATTTTACCATGAAAATGGAATGTTCTTCTTACATTATAGGAAATATACGAATTTAACCACCTTTATTCCATCAAAGATTCTTTAAATGTTTAAAATTTTAATTTTTAAAGAAAATGTTTTTAAAATTTATTGTCAAAGAATTTTTTTTCAAATTTTTTTTCAAAACAAAAGGATATTGTCCCCAATAATTTTTTTAAAATATCTTTTTATAATATTTCTATTCATTAATGAAAAAAATCCTTTTTTTTATATACGTGGGGTATGTTACATTAATACGATACTTAATATTCTTCTAGATAGTTTATGATTGATTTGGCCAAGGATTTTATTCACATTAACTTCCTTTATCCATTTTTTCCTCTTAAAATATTCATTTTCCTATAATCATTGAAAATTGAATTTCCCCTAATTTACTATATCATTTATCATAGATATTTTTATTACCTAAACCATATATCATTTTTTATATAGTGTGAAATTTGAATGTTTTTTATTATTTGGGTAAATATTGATAAATCTGTATCTCTTACTCCATATGGATATTTGTTAAGGCACATTGCTAAGTTGATTATTCGATATATGAGGAATGTTTTGGACTGGTACGACATGGGTTGGGTCTAGTTATAGATGGCCCCTTGATACATCGAGAGTATCATGGGATAATTCTTTTGGCTATATGCCTTACATGAGTTTGTACCTGATATGTTGTAAATGTTCTTATGAAAGGCCTTAACGGAAAAGGTATCATGTACCTAAGAATCATGGAATCCAATAATCAATCATTTTCCTCATTTAGTTTATTTTATTATTAATCAATGATTTTTGTGTTGAAATATCTATGAATACATTTCATTTCAATTCAATAATTAAATGGAATGTGTTTTAGTTTTATACCTTTCCAAAATTATTTTTCCTTATCTAGTTATTTGAATGGATTGTGTTTCTAGTTATTAAATTTACATATTTTTAATTTAATTCCATCCCATTTTTTTATTAAATAGAATGTGTGTTCAATTATTTACCATGCCATGATTATTACTCTCATAGATTCATTATTTCTTACACTATAGTTTTTACCTTACTGAACACTTAAGCCCACCCTTATTATGATTCTTTCCCAAAGAATCCAAGAACCATACTATGAATGATATACATGGATTTACTAGATGTATTAGATTTATCCTATAAATTATTTATTTATTTATTTAGAAGAAAAAAATTATGATGTAACTAGTGTATTCATTTTTAACACCAGACTCATCTATGTATTGAGTTTTCCAAAATTTACTAGAATATTCAGTACTTTGGGAGTTGATTCCTTGAAATAATTCTTATGTAGTAGTATAAGACATCAACTCTGAGTTATCTAGGGTCTGGTTGATACAATTGTTAACACGAGGTATCTATCTTACACAGTCACGATCCATACCATAGACACCATTTTAAAACTATTTCCACACTTAAATCTTAAACATTCCCTCTTAGGTACATTTTCCATGTCATAAATCTTTATATTCAATGTTTTAGATCACTTTCAACCATTTATTATACCCAATTATTTAACCACTATTTCATTTCATTTCCCTTTTTACCCATTTGCGTCATTTTATTAGACACTATTTTCTTTAAGTTCCCAAGGAAGTAAAATAAATTGTACATTTCATACCATGTACACACATCCCGTGTGTGCCAATAATGATGAATTCCACTTATATACCAAGTTTCATATAATGATTCTGGAATTCACATCACCATTACACTACAAACATGATAAAAATATCATAAAATGGTCACATGATACAACAAGTGCATCACCCAATGATGAAATGCCATAAAATGTTACAATTCACAATAAGAACAATGATTCTCATCTCGGGGCACATGGGTTTCCCCCCGTACATGGGTTAGCTACTCCCAAGAACTAGATCATCACCAAGAATTTATAGTTCCTAATCTCCTATCTACTAATCCCATGAAAATAAAACCATCCTCTGGTACCACTTTGTAACATCCCCAACCTAGGAGCCACTAAACAGTTCCCCGATCTGGGTCACTAAATGACCTCAAGCATGTCTCCCCATACGATAGAGGTTGCCGACAAGCCACAAGGGTATAAAAATTAACATGGGGAGACTATACCCTCTTTACCATAGTAATACCCAAAATATAAATAAAATAAATAGAGGAAATAACATGTAATCACCACATAACATTAATAAGAAACATCTCCCAAAACTGGGTAGCAGAAACAACCAACCAAAAATATGTTATGTTATCATAATAGCGCCAAGGTGCATGAAAACACAAAATAAAGACAAAAAGATGAATCACAAAAATAGCCCTAAATTCTAGTCTGGAACCTCATCCATGGGTATCCCAATCCCGACTCAACTCCGAAGCATAGGGCCCATTCCCTTCTCTCGACCTGCAGGTATGAAGTCTACTTGTGTACAACCTGACAGCTGAGCTGGGTGTGAGTAAAACTTAGTAGTCCACAACCAATGATGTCTAACAAATATCTGGTCAATAAATATTGGATGAAAGTGTTAAGTAAATATAATGTAAATAAATACATATTTGGTTCCATTAGTTAATAAAATCACTTAATTCATTCCTCGTATGATTCTCAATTTCAAGGCTTATATTATCATCATTACTTAGTTCACATTCATCACATTATAAATGGGTTTGGAATTTTTTTCAACTCAATGCATATTAGAAAGAAATTGAGTTCCCCTTATCACTATGGATAATCACATCATCCCATATACAATACAATCACCTAGAAGCCTCGGTCATGATGGTCTCATAGAATGAAACCATTAGGGGAATATAACTTCATTCCCTTCTATAACCCATGGATTTTGGTGTGTAATTTAGAAACTCATTCTAACTCAACCCATGGGTGTAGATCCTCATTTAAATACCCCACTATACCAAGCCATGTGCACATACTTATTTTTCCATTCACTAAACATATACCTTATCACAACCAAATATAACCAATACTAGTAGTAATCACAATCCATAACAATCAACATGGGAATTAAAATTACTCCATAACCCATTACCATATTTTCCATTTACATTGCATATCAATTTATACTAATACCCATTTAATATGCATAAATCACTAAGAATATTTACTAATTACCTCACATTAACCAAATTAACTTGTCTAACCTTTGCTATATGTTAATTTATTTAACACATTTAACATTTCCCATGTTTTATACCACTTATGCATTTCATGTACCAATCAAAATTCATTTGGAACATTACTGTTAATGTCATTAAACCATTATCTCATCAAGAAAAAAATACCTTATCCATTACCTAATATAGGAACTACTACACATTTTCTATTATTAATCATCATAAAAAAATTAAGACATTTTTCTTGTGATCTACTTAATCATAAGTCTATTTCACACTTAATATTTTTTTTAACCATGTTTTGGAAGATCAGTGCACCCCATGGGTGGCCCTAAATTGACCAATTCATACTCCAAGCATTCCACATGGAATCAGGAGGTGTTCAATTTTACATTTGGACACCCATTATATAAAATCTCACTAATTACGCTAAGAAAAAAACTAGGAGAAAACAATAGAATTACATTGTATGTACCAATCCATATAAAAACAATGAGATAGAAAATATAAACCACCTAGCTCAATTATTTTTATGAAGTCACTCTTAATTGTGTCCTTAGATCTGGATTCAAAAACAACTTTTAGACTTAACCAAGAAACCACCAGATGAAGACATTTTTAGTGTTTTGGAATAAGATTTCCAAATATACAAGCCCTAATAAAAAAGAGAGAAGAAAGAGGGAGATTAGAATTAACCTGTAACATATCGTTACTATTTTACATTATCCCTAAACCCTCTTGTGTTAAATTATGAATATATTACGTGAAAAAATGGTTTATCAGCAAAATTTTGATAAATGTGTTAAGGACGTAAATGCCAGTTAACATATGGGAATGTTTAATTAAATATTTTTGGGGTTCTACACTAAGTTATTGTGATGTTATGAGGCCTGTAAATCCATGAAGAATACTGAATAAAAATATAAATTATATTATATTAAGCATGCACTTTTTTTTCAAAATAATTGAATTACTTAAAAACAATGCATCGTATGAGAACTTTGAGACCACTTTTATGTCCAAAATATGTTGTTTACCCTATGAGGGTTATAACATTCGAAAGAATCAGACATTTGGATGTCTCACTTGTGAGATAAAGTTATAAAATAATTAAATATTTCTCAGATGGTGTGATGTATGGAAAATTCAAGACCACCAATGGGTCCAGAATAAGGGCTTTAGCAGAGGTGGGGTATAAAATTTGCAGGGGTTAGAATTTTGAACACCTCTCTTGAAAAAATAAACTCTTTTAATTTAATTAATTATTTAATCCATTTTTTAAATAATAAATCATTAATATCCCTCAAATGGTTCATCATTTGAGAAATTTGAGACCATCGTTGGGTTCGTAATGGGTGGTTTAACCTAGCTGGGGTTTAATTTTTATGTGCAATCGATGTTTGGTGTTATTTAATATTTATGTTAAATAAATTTTTTTATTAATTCAATTAAATTAATAAAACCTAAAACTATTTATCTTCTCCATAAATATCTCATTAAACCACCATTAATTAACCACGTTGAATCCCGAAACCCCAAAATCAAGCTGTTTTAACCCATTTAAAATTTTCAAAGCCTTAATGGGGTAAAATTAAATCATATGTAATTAAGTTTCAGTTGAAACGCTTGATAAAATGGGAGATTGAGATTTGGGATTTGGCTATGGGTTTGAATATGCATATGAGGTTCTACATATTCAAAAGACTTGTCTTTCACTATGGATTTATCCCATTGAGTCCGAGTAACCTCGAAACCTTCTTCGGCATGATCGATCAACTCTCCACTAACCCACATCATGGATTATCCTACCCTTATTTTGGTTCTTACGCAACATTGATATCCAGGTTATTTTTTTTAATTTATTCAATTTATTTATTTTCTTCGATTATGCTACCTAAATTCTGGAAAATGGGTTAAATAACAAAAAAATGAATAAGTTTGATCTTTAAAGAAACAAAATTAAAATCCAAAAAATTATCAAAAGATAAAATTATATGGATTTCCAAAATATGAATTTAATATTAATTATCAATGGATATATATATATATCAAAAATAAAATAGTAATATTGAAAATAATTTATTAAAAAAATAAAATTTCAATTGAAGGAATTATCAAAGGATAGATTTTGGAAATTGGCAGTCAATAATTATATTTCTTTGTCATAGAATAATTACCTGAAATTATCGAAGATAATTTTTCCAAAATTATTAAAGGATTCAATTACACATTTTATTGAAAATAATTATATTTTTTTAAAGGATAATTATAAGGTGATTATTGCGTGACAAATATTATTAAAAGTTATCATAGGATAATTACGTATATTTTCACTGAATAATTATTATAGTTATAAAAAAATAATTTTGAGATTACAAGGATAAGTGTTGATGGCTAATCATGAGAACATGCATCGAATTAACAATAATCTATAATTTAGCCATGAAAGATAAATATTATCACATGTGATAGTTTTCAGCACATGTGATAATAATATGTAATTTTAATCTTATACACATGATATAAATAATAACCACATGTTATAACTTAAATGATAATCTAAAAATTTTCCAGAAGAGAGAAACTATTATAAAATGTGATATTCCTTGTGAAATAAAATATATGTTTTGGTTCTAAGAACTCTTGACAAATGTCGACTATTAGTGTGTCGATGATTACAATAATAAGGCCGTGAAGAGGTGTATGGAACCACACATGGTGTTTTATCCTTACCATTGACATCGATGACCTTGAGGTATGTGGTTCCATAATGATGCCTAATTTATATTAACAATAATTTATTTTTGTAAGTTTCAATTGTTTTAATTCAAAAAAAAAAAGTTATAATCTGAATCTTATAGCTTTAAATTTATTTTTGGGGAAAAACCCAATTTTGTTGAATTGGGGTTTTTCCATTAAATGAGTTTTTTTCATGGGAATTTATTTAATTTAAATTGTTTAATTTAAATTATAGATTTATGGAAATAATTTCAATAAAATTTTTGAATTTAATTGTGGAAAATAATTGTAAAATTTATGGAATTGTTTTTGAATGGATTTAAAACTTCTGAAAATGAATTTAAATGTTTTGATAGAAAATCATTAGTTTTATCTGTTAAAGGGGAATGATTTTTCATTAAGACCTTTTTTTTTAAATAGTAAATTTTCATTTAAACATAATAATGAGATTCATTTTATTTTAAGTAGTCTTAAAATAAATTTCCCATCATTGATTGTGTAAGAGAATATGAAAGACTTAGGTAGTTAGTGAGTTATTTGGACACACTCTAAAATTACTATAATGATATAAAACATACATGAAACAAGTAACATCCCTTAGGTGATGGTGACAAGTCCTCTCTGAACAGTGTCTAGAGGAAATATGTATACACATATTGTCATGATCACTTAGAGAGTACAAATACCTGTAGCTAAAAATACTATCGTACTTATTTGAAGATAAAAATGTTTCTCTTTTGTTTATTTATATATGAGATGTAAATGTATTCTAATGTTTTTGAAATACTTTACATGCCTCTACTGAATTTACATTTTTTTCTAATAAATTATTTTAGAAATATTCTATCATTTATAAAGCCTTTTCATAAAGTATTTTTACATCATTTTGAAAATGTATATCATGTTTTTTTAAATATTCTTTTTGAATTGTCAAACATGTTTATCTTTAAAAATTAAAAGCTTTTATTTGGATAATATATATTTGGATTCTATTATAGAATCTTTGGTGGTATCATAATAGGATTAGGCTCACACCCTACATTTTTCCTTCGGGTGTTTGTAGAGCTTCTTCTTCCAGGTTTGAGCAAAGGGAATGGATCTCTTGGAGGTGGATCCAGATATTTAGCTTTTTTCTTGGGGAGTTGTGTCCTTAGGGTCCTTGGGGATATTTTCTCATTTTAGTACAGTTGTTTTAGTGTTTCGGGATGGTATATGCCTTGTGGACTTCTAGTACATTACTCCCAATGGAGCTTCTTTTGATATTCATAATGTATTTTACGTTTTACTTTTTAATTTCTCAGGGAAAAATAGTTCCCACTTAGTTTTTGTCTGATTCTTGGTGCCAGTCGCTGAAGTTCCCAATCAGGATCCAAGTATCACTAAGAGGAGGAGTGGGTGAATCAGTGATATCTTTTTATTTTTTATGTTTCCTTTTTTTGAAACAATCTTCACCTCCTATTAAAGAGTTCCTTCCCGGCTGAACACATAAAACCACAAGAACACAAGATTTACATGGTTCACTACTCAACAAGAGTATCTAAGTCCTTAGTATGGTATAGAAACAATCCAGTACCACACAATCCGCTAGAAAAAAAATCCATTACTGTGGAAGAAAACAAAGAGGATATGACCATACACTCATGTAGCACTTTGAAAACAATCCAATAGTGCATGTTCTCCATCTTATCCAAAATAGTGTAATGTAATGTTTCTGTGCTTATTTAATATCTTTAACAAATCAAATATCTCAAAAAAATTCTTCACTTTCTTACCCAGAAGCTTGTAAGAACCTCCTAGTGAAAAACAGATTGTGTGTCACTCCCTGGTTTCAATCCTCCGTGCCTGCGCACCTCCCTGCTTGCACGCCTCCCTACTTTCACGCCTCCCTACATGCGCACCTTCCTAATAGCATGCCTCACTGCATGCGTGCCTCCCTGCTTGCTCGCCTCCATGCTTGTGCACCATTATGCTTGCGCACCTACCTTATTGCGCGCCACAAACTACTTTCATACCACAATTGTGCACAACTCAAAATTTTCACAACACTTCCAGCTTATAATCAACACAATTATGGCACACAACTCCCTACTTGTGTGAGAATTTACAACTTGCGCTCCACTTCTACTTGTGCACCTCTTTTATGCATAGCACACAAATTATGAAACACATCATCTTGCACACCACTTTCTACTACTTGTGTGATCAGAGCTCAAAATTTCTCTTAAGTGTTGAGAATCGAAAAATTTGGAGATTAGATGTATATTTACAGGAATTTTGGTGACCCTATCTGTGTGGCATGCAACTCACCTTGCACACCACTTAATGACTTGCATGCCACATACACTTGCGCACCACTCTATCACTTGCGTGTCGCTTCATCACATGCACACCACTTTCTTTACTTTGTTATATTTTGATGTGATGATGTTAAAATATGACTTGACCACAACATACATTTTCACACCACTTATACTTTCGGGACACTTCCTACTTGCAGTCCACTCTTGAACTTGTGCCCCACTTTCTTTCCTTTGTCATATTTTGATGTGATAATCTTGAAATATGACTTGTGTGAAATATACACTTGAACACCACTTATACTTTCACACCACTTTTTAACTTGCATGCCACTTTGGACTTGCACACCACATTATTTTGTTTTCCAAAAAAACTTCTTTACTCCCATATCATTCATAAAGATTTCATCATAATTTATCCGAACATATGATATTTGTGAAATAAAATTCATAAAATCATATTCATAGTCTCTAAGACATTTTTCAAAGTGAATTGAATTATTTGTTTTAAAAAAATAGACAACACTATGCAAAAGAAAACTCTTCAAACTTCCTTCCCCATCCAACTTGGTCCCAAAAATCCCCACCTTTGGATTTTGTTTTCAACCAAGATTCATAAATCACTGATCATTTTCACCTAAATAAATGGATTTCTTATCAAAAATTCTAAGCATATGTGAGTAAACTCATTGTTGGAATCAAGAATTATTGATAGCCAAAACCATGCTATCCAAAAGCAGTGATTATTAAATTTCATGATCATATATCCTTAGCCTTCTTATGAACATCTTCCAAGATTATACCTCAACATTCTTCACTTATTAAACTTTACTAGAATATAAAAACATTTTTTCCTACTACTATTCCAAAAAAAAGATAGAATAGTCCACACACATACATGATGGATTCACAAATTACCCATAACTCCCACTTTATGCATGATTTCATAAGGATAGATTTATGAAACAATTATCCCCATTGAAAAAACTATCTAAAGGTAATATGAGAGTGGGGAAAGACACATGTATTTCAACCTTGATGAGAAGAAGTTTGGACACCCATATTAAACCTCAATTTATCATATGGTTCCTTCAGTAATGTTTTTGTGAATATTTAATAAACTTTTTTTTGATGTAGGAACAAAATCTAGCTTCAATTAATTCTTCTCCACCTACTCTTTGATGAAGTGGTACTTTATGTCATTGTGTTTTGAACGATAATGTTGTACTAGGTTCCTTGTAAGATTTATTTCACTCTAATTATCACATCCCAAGAGTAAGGGTAGCTTCAATTCAACAAGTAGGTCTTCCAAATTAGCATTTATCCACATAAGTTGGGTATCATCTTGAGTGGAATCAACATACTCAGCTTAATCTGTTCCAAGTGTCACTGAATTCTATTTATTTATATGCCAACTAACACAACTTTTCCTTAGAACAAAAAATCCACCAGATGTGGATCTTCTATCATCAACATTTCTTGCCCAATCAGCATCTGAATACCCAAAAAATTAATATTTTCTATGCCATCACACCTAATTCCAAAACATTTTGTGCCTTTGATATATCTGAGAATACTGTTTTTAGAAATTAAATGTCATTCTCTTAGAGAACTCAGAATCCTTACACATTAGGTAACCACATAAACAATGTTGGGTTTTGAGGTAGTCAAATACAATAAACTTCCAATAAACTTTTGAAACTCTATCTGATCAACTTATTTTGCTTCTCCATATTTTGAAAACTTGGTTACCACTAAGATCAGTATGGAAAATGGTTTCAAATTTTCCATGCCAAACTTCTTTACAAGTTCCTTAGAATAATTTTCTTGAGAAAGAAAAATGTGGTTCTTCTTCTGTAAAATTTGTTCCCCAAGAAATTATTTCATTTCTTCTAGTATGGAAATCTCGAAGGACTTCTTCATCTCCTCAGCAAAAATTTCACATAATCATTCATCATTTACAGCAATGATAATTTCATCAACATAAACAATTATGATAACAGAAAACTTCTCACATTCCTTGATGTAAAGTTTTCTATCAATTCTACCATTCTTGAAATTCATATTTCTTAAGCAAGTATCCAATTAAGAATACCATTCCCTTAGAGCTAGTTTTAGCCCATACAAATCCTTCTTCAATCTTAACACATAACTTTCATAATTCCCAATAACAAATCTACAAGTTTAATTAATGTAAACTTCCTCTTCAAGATCACTATTCAAGAATTTGGATTTTACATCCATTTGAAACATTTTGTAATCTCATTGTGAAAAAATAGAAAGAAAGATTCTTATTGTTTATATGGTTTCCATTGGGGAAAAGGTTTCATCAAAATCAATGCCTTCAATTTGTGAATACCCTTTGTAAACCAATCTTTCTTTGTTTCTTATCAGTTCACCTTCTTCATATAGCTTGTTCTAAAAAACCCACTTTGAACCAATAATGTTCTAGTTTTAAATCTTGGGTATTTGTTCACATGTATCATTATTTTCTATATATTCAAGATCTTCAATCATATCTTGAACCATTCTAGATGATCAAAATCTTCATTCAAATCATTTGGATCTACTTTTAAATACAAAAAATTGTTAGCCACAGCTTTTGATGTTTTTCTTGTCTGAACTTTCTAATGTTGATCACCAATAATATTATGAGATTCCACTTACTTCCTCAGCCTAGGATGAGATTTTGGAACTTCCTCCTTATCACTTGAGGTTTCTGAGTCTATTTCTTCTTCTTGTGTAGGATTACCACTATCTCCACCATTATCATAATTTTTATCAAAACATTATTTATCCTGGTCATCTTACATATCATCATAATCCTTATTTTCTTTCTCAATATTTTTAGCAAATTCCACATTAGTAGAATCAATAATTCTCCCTAATTATTTTTTGAAACATCTATATCCTCTTCTTTATGAATCATATACAAGAAAAATTCCATCATCTCCTCTTCTATAAAACTTAACAAGGTTTACACCATTCATTTTTATAAATAATGGACTCCAAAAAACTCTTAAGTGTTTCAAACTTGGTGTTTTTCCATAGAAAATTTCACATAGAATAATATTTGAATTTTTCCGGTATAAATATTAGTTATAAATAAATATATATATATAATGGATCATAACTTTCCTCTAATAATAATATGAAACACTATATTCAAGTAACATAGTTCTCTCCATTTACACCAGACTTAAATCCATTTGTTGATTGATTTCTCATTGGTCCACAGATATCAGAATGTATAAGTTCCAAGGGTTTTTCTGAACGAATGTCAACTCTATTGGGAATATAGTTTGTAATCTCCCTTTTTTCACAAATAGTGCAACAACAATATCTTTATCTAGATAAGTTAGGAATATCTCAGACACTATCTCATGTTCATAATATGCATATGTTTCTCTAATATATATGTCCCAACCTTTTATGCCTTAATAAAATTTCTAGGCTATTCACATATTTTACAAATACTTTCTAATGGTTGGAACCTTTTTTCAAATTTCACTCTATCCTTCTCAGATTTCTTCTAAAGTTCCTTATCATATATATTATTTTGAGGGGATTTAATCCCCCTCAAACCTATTTTTATATAAGTTATGGAATAGTAGTAATGTTACTAGTTGAACCAATGCATATTTTCCATGTGTCTGAATCCACCAAAATACCAGCAGTAGCCATATAATGAATATTTCCCTCTGAAACATCAATATTGACTGGAGTTGTGAACATGCTTCTCAACACTCTTCTTAAAAAAACTCTACTGACCATCAGCCTTCCCATTTTCAATCATAAATTTATTCTTTAGCACATATTTATATTTAGACTTATCAAAACCAGAATTAGTAGAAATCTCTTTGGACTCAGGCTTTTTATATACTTCTGATTTTTTGGCATTGATAACTTTAGCCCCATACATAGTATTTCCAACATTTTTATTATTATAACCAGTTCCATCTTTATTCTCAACTTTTGAAGGTAACTTTTGTTGATCCTGCTTTGGTTCATTCTTACTAGAACATTCACTAACTTCTGAGATAGACAGTTTGAAATTGATATTCCTTTATTCTTCTTTATAATGAATCTTTTAGACAAGTTCCAACTATTCTTCTTTTACCTTAAACTTTACTTGAAGATGATCATTAATATTATTTTAATTCTCAAGATAATTCTTAAGATTATCAATCTATCTTTACATATTGAATTTCTCATTAGGAAAACCTTCTTGACTGTTTAATGTGGAATTTTAATTTATCAACTTCTTGTTTTCCTTCTCAAGACTTCTGATCTTCTTAAAACATTCTTTGAACTCTTCTTTTAGATGATATTCAAGTTTAGTTTCTTCTTCTTCAGAACTACTATTCCTGTATTATTCACTATTCACTGTTTCTATAAAGTTATTCTCTCTAGATTTCATAGAAAAAAATTTCTCGGATTCAAATTCACTATCATCTTATTTTTCATATTTAGATAAAAAGTTTCTTCCTTTTAATTTGAATAACTTTTTATCCTTACCCTTTGAAAAGTACTTATCTTTGTCATCTTGTTTCTTCCACAGCCTTATTGGACTTCAATTATCATCATTACTGTCTTCTTCTTTCTTATTTTTAGGATAGTTAGCCGCAAAGTGACCAACGACTCCACATTCAAAACATTTCAAGGGAATTTTCCCCTTATATTTTCATGTACCTATTTTCACATTCTTAAAAAACAAGGATAAAATTTCATCAAAATTTTTACATACCTTATCTTTAGAATCAGATTCCCCAGCTTAATCTTCAATAAAAGTCTTCTTGGAATTCTCTTACTTTGCAGCCTTGAATGAAATTTCTCTATCAACTATTATTTTTCTCGTCATAGTCTTCTCCCTTCTCATTTCATAAGTAATGAGAGTTCTATGAAAATAATCCATTGATAATGTTTCGGAGTATTTGTATTCTAATTAAGAAACTTTATCATCAAAATTGTTGGGTAAAATTATCATGATATTTAAACAACTATAGAATCCTATAAATTTTTCCCAAGACATATGATTGTAATGACAATGTCATTTACCTTAGTAAAGAAGTCCCTAAAATATTCAGATTCTCCCATTTTCAATTCTTCATACTTCAGCCTCCAGATTTGTAGTTTTTCCTTCTTCACTTTTGTATTTCCTTCATAGATGTTATTAAACATATCCAAGTTGCCTTTATCTACAACAACACCTTTCACTCTTAAAAACTAACTCTCAGAAAGAGATGAGAGAAATGCATTTTTAGATCTTCCATCATTCTCAAGATTCTTCTTATCAACAGGAGTAAGAGGAGCCTTCTCATAAATAGGAGTAAATCCATAAGTTTTAGTTTCAGAAACTTCATCTTCAAGAGAAATAAGATACAGAATCATTATATGTTTTCAGATATGATAGTTCTTTCCATAAAATATCATAATCCGCTTACTATTCACACAATTCAGATACTCCATCACAACGTCAACAAAGAACAAATGAAGGGAACCTCTCCCTCTGATACCAATTGAATTTCCCAGTTAGAATCCAAGTATCTATGATAGGGGTAGGGGTGAATCAATGATATCTTTTTCTTTTTATGATTCATTTTTTTGAAACAACATTTGCCTCATGTTAAAGAGTTCCTTCCCTGTTGAACACACACAACCATATGAACATAAGATTTTCGAGGTTCTCTACTCAACAAGCGTAGCTACGTCTATGGTATGATACAAAAACAATCTAGTGCAACCCAATCTAGTAGAAAATAATATTTTTATCTATAATACAATGAGTAAGATATGACCTTACATTCTTGTAGCACTTTGAATACAATCCAATAGTGTGTGTGCTCCCTCTTAGCACAAATAGGGTAATTCCATGTTTCTGTGATTCTTGACGATCTTATAAAAATAAAATCTCTCAAAAAAATTCTTCACTTTCCTACCTAGAAGTTGGTAAAAACCTCTTGGTGTAATTATCTTTCATTTTAATCCCTTCTTGTGCTCCTCCAAACTTCCATGCCTCCTTGCTTGCACGCCTCTTTGCTTGCGTGCCTCCCTTCTTGCACGCCACTCTACTTGTACACCTCCCTGCTTATACACCACTATACTTGTGTGCCTCCCTGCTCGTGCACCACAAACAACTTGCATGCAAAAATTTTGTAGAAATCACAATTTTTGTTCCACTTTATGATTATAAATAACAAACTTTTGGAACACAACTTCCCACGTTCACGCAACATTACAACATGCGCACCAATTCTACTTGTACACCAATTTTTTTCATAACACACAACTTGTGAGAAACTTTAGATTGTGTTACACTTTCTAATACTTGCGTGATCAGAGATTAAATTTTCTCTGAAGTGTTAATCATTGAAAAATGAAGAGGGTAGCTATCTATTTACAGGAATTTTAGTGACCCTATGAATTAGGCAAGAAACTCACCTTGTGTGCCACTTCATGACCTATGCGCCACATAAACTTGTGTGTCGTTCCATCACTTGAGCTCCACTCCACCACTTTCATGCCGCTCCATCACTTTCATGTCACTTCATCACTTGCGCACCATGTTCTTTCCTTTGTCATATTTTGATGTGATGATGTTAAAATATGACTTGCGCACAATATACACTTGTGCACTGCTTATAATTTTGTGCCACTTCCTACTTTCACGCCACTCCTGAAATTGCAGGAAAATTTCTTTCCTTTGTCATATTTTGACGTGATGATCTTGAAATATGTCTTGCGCACAACATACACTTGAAAATCACTTATACTTTTATGCAACTTTTTAACTTTCATGCCACTTTGGACTTGCGTGACACATTCTTTCCTTTTCCAAAAACACTAATTTAATCCCCTATCCTTCATAAGGCTTGCATCACAAGTTCTCCAGACTTTTGATATTTTTTAAATAAAAATTATAAAAGCATCATCATAGTTTACAAGACCTTTTAAAAATTGAATTGATTTATTTTTTTTGAAAATAAAAGACAACACTCTGAAAAACCAGAATCTGTAAACTTCCATATCCATCCAACTTGGTCCCAATAGTTTCCAACCCGTGGGGATCAGGAACAACCTTCGGGCTACATCAGAACTAGCTCAGTTATCAGGTTACCAGGGTACCCGTTCATGTTCATGACAAAATGGTATCAATGGGAGGTTGAGAATTTTTATTAAATACAATATTATTTTTTGAAATCCTGTCGGGACATATGAGGTAGTTGTGATTGAGTGTCTGGATAGCTCTCACCACAATGAAACATAAGTCACCATGGGTAGTTAGGGAAAGACGTCTTATGGATTAATTTTATTATTTTCCCTGTTTTTATTTGTATAGAGTGGAATCAAAATATTTTTTATTCCTTCTATTGGGAGTAGTTGTCCCTGTTGCTCAGTTTGAGTGTTGTTATAATGTCATTATTTATCTGTCGATGTTGTGTAGCATCATGCCTATGAGAAGACATGCGAATTGGATCCAGGAAGGGGTTTCTACTGACGCTCATCAAGGAAATCCTACTATGTATCTGGGTCTAGTTAAGGTGATCGGGCATACTTTACAAGCTCTAGGACAAGCACCACCACCATTCCCACTTAGGATCTAACTGTGTATCCTTAGGGGGACGTCCTTTGAAATCATTATCAAGAGTTCCTTCGCCAGAAGCCACTGGTTTTTAAATGCTCCACTGACCCTCAACATGATGATGAATGGTTGATCAAGATAGAATTTCTATTTGGGTTCTTGGAAACACCAGGCGTGACCAAGGTGAATTGTGACACCTTCATGCTGGAAGGACTGAGTAGGAGATGGTGGGACATGATGATAATGGGAGGGAAACATGAGGTATTAGAGTGGAATGACTTCAAAGTTATTTTTACAAACAAGTTCTATTTGGAGTAAATGGTGTTAGCCAAGGTTGTTGAATTATTAATGATTTAGCAGGCTGACAGAACCATGACTAAGTATTTAAATTTATTTGATAATTTGGTGCAGTTTTCTCCAAAGATATTATCTAATGGGAGGATCAAGGTTTAACAATTCGATTTGGGACTTCAATAAGATATTTATTCTCAGGTTTTCTTGATTAATCTTCCCACTTATGATGATGTAGTGGATAGGGTAATTATGGATGAAATTGACCTGGTTTGTGAGTTAGGGTTATTAAAAGTTTCTTTTTATCCCAATAGCGGCATTGGTTACTTTAAAAGAAAACCGAAGTATGTTAATTCTCGTGATAGTTCTAGACATTGGAGTCATTCCAGACCTCATACAACTATAGGTGAAATTTCATTGATTTTATATTAGTGTTGAAAACCAGGACATTCCAAGAGGGTTTGCACAGAGGCACCCAAGAACTGTAGCTCTTGCGTAAGTTTAGGGCACTTGCAGAATTTATACAACAACTTTTCAACTCCGCATAGTAGAACAAAATCATTACCTCATACTAAAACTACAAGGAAATAAAATGATTCTTTTACAAAAGGGTTATAGACATAGGAATCTAGAATAAAGATTCTTTTTATAGTGGAAGAGTCTCCAGAGGAAGCTGATACAGATCCAATAATCGTGAGGGGTACCGTTACTATAGCTTCGTATTTAGTAACTGCTCTATTTGACACTACAGCATCTCATTCATTCATTTCAACCAATATCATTTGTCTTATTTATCTTACTATGGAGAAACTATCATTTTAAATGTATATTACTATACTCCTTTGTATAAAGGGAGAGTAGGGTCTCTGTAATTCAATTTGTGTATTCTCTCTATCAGATTTTGAGTTTTATTTAAGTTTTCTGGTACTTGACATGAAACCTATTGATGTCATATTCAGTATGTATTAGATAATTTCCAATAAATAATGGATTTTTTACTATCATTGATGGGTCTAACTTACTAATACTAGTGGTGTGCCTCTTGTCTTTCAAGTATAATGGGACCCAAGGTCGAGCAGAGATGGAACTTTATATTTAGAGTTGGGGAATGTGATATTAGTGTTTTATTTGGATCAAGAGTGTGATTCAATGGTTGGTTATATCCCTACAATTGTTGTATGTTTTTCCTTCGTTTTTCCTTTTAAATTTTCTAGTTTATAATTGGTAAGTGAGGTTGAGTTTTATATTTGACTAGATGTCCAGTACTCAACTAGTTTCAATTCCCTCTTACCGTATGGAACCAACTAAACTAATAGAGATGAAGTCCCAGTGGGATGATATTATTGAGGATATACTTAACTATTAGGTTCTCTACTTTGGTGGGGCTTGGGATTATCATTTGGGGTTGGTTGAGTTTTCCTATAACAATAGTTAATAGTCCGCATTTATATTGGCTTCTATTGAGGCCTTGTATGGTTGTCCTTGTAAATATCCATTGTGTAGGTCGGAGATTAGTGAAAGTTCCTTGATTGGACCAAGCATGGTCCATGAAACAATATCTAAGATTAAATTGGTTCATTAGTGAATTCTAACAACCCAAAACTGATGTAATTCCTATGCTGATAATCACCATAGACCTTTGGAGTTCTAAGTTGGTGACCTGGTGTTCTTGAAGATTTAACATGGTTGGGTCATCAATAGCTTGGGAAGTGAGGGAAGTTTACTTCTAATTTTGTGGGACCTTTTTATATTATTGATCAAGTTAGAAAAGTATATCACCATTAAGCAATACCACCATAGCTGACGTCGATACATAACTTGTCCCATGTATCACAGATGTGAAAGTCTCTTTAAACTATCTCACTTTTTGAGCTGAAGTGACCTTGAGATTGAACTTGATTTATCTATGAATAAATGGCTAGTCAAGGTTATTAACTCTAAGACCAAGGTATTTCGTGAGATGAAGATATCTTTGGTCTATGTGCTATGGCAGCATGGTTCAGATTCTCATAATATGTCTGATAGGGTGTAACTGATGAGAGGGAAATGGACTCATCTTTTTGACACGAAAGTTTCTTAGTAGGATTTCTGGGGAAAAAATATCCTATGGTGGGGAGGTTGTAATATCCTGTTACTATTTTCTAGTATTACTAACCCCTATTTTGTTAAATTATTAATATCTTAATTGAAAAAAAATAATTTATCAACAAAATTTTGATAAAAGTGTTAAGGGACTTAAATGCTAGTTAACATTATGGAATGTTCAATTAATTATTTTTTGAGTTTGGCACTAAGTTATTGTGATGTTTAGAGGCCCAAAAAGCCCCAACAAAGACTAAATAAAAATATTAATTATATTATATTAAGAGTTATCTTTAAAAAAATAATTTAATAACTCCCAAACGGTGCATCGTATGAGAAATTTTAGACCACTGTTATGTCTAAAATATGGTGTTTACCCTAGGAGGGTTATAACATTTGAAAGCACGAGACATTTGGATTCCTTGATCTTGAGAAAAAGTTATTATATAATATTTAATATATTATTTTTAAAAAATAATTAAATATATCCCAAATGGTGTGAATCATGAGAAATATGAGACCATCGATGGGTATGTAATGAGGGTTTTACCCTAGGTGGGGTATAACATTTGCACGTGCTAGACGTTTGAATGCATCACTCACAAAAAAATAACCCTTTTAATTTAATTAATTAATTTTTCCATTTTTTAAATAATAAATCAATAATATCTCTCAAATGGTTCATTATTTGAGAATTTGAGACCACCATTGGGTCTAGAATGTGCGGTTTACCCTAGCCAAGGTTTAAATTTTATGCATAATAGATGTTTTATTTTATTTAATATTTATGTTAATTTTTTTTATTAATACAATTAAATTAATAAAACCTAATATTGTTCATCTTCTCCATGCATAAATCATAAAACCACCAATAATTCACCAATTTAAATATTGAAACCCCCAAATCGAACCGTTTAAACCCATTTAAAATTTGCAAAACCTTAACGGGGTAAAATTTAAACACCTTTAATTCAGTTTCAATTGCAACACTTGATAAAACAGGAGATTGAGATTTGGGATTTGGATATGGTTATGAATATGTGTATGGGGTTCTATATATCCAAAAGACTCATCTTTCACCATGGATCAATCCCATTGAGTCTGAAATCTTCTTTGGCACGACTGATCAACTATTCGCTGACCCACATCATGGATCAACCTACCCCTATTTTGGTTCCTGTGTGAATTTGATATCCCTGTTATGGTTTTGTAATTTATTTAATTTACTTATTTTCTTCCATTATTCTACATAAATTCTGGAGAAGGGTTTAAAAAAAAGAAAGTAAGAAGTTTTCTCTTGAAAGAAAAAAATGAATATCCAAAATATTATCAAATGATAAAATTATTTGGATTATCAAAACATAATTCTAAAATAAGTTATCAAAGGATATATATATATATTTCAAAAATCATATTGTATGATTAAGGATAATTTATTAAAATTTTCAAATGTCAATTGCATGAATTATCAAAGCATAAATTTTTGAAATTGGAACTCAATAGCTATCTTGCTTTCTTAAAGAATAATTGCATGAAATTATTGAAGATGATTTTTCCAAAATTATTAAAGTAGACAATTACACATATTATTGAAAATTATTATAAAAAATTATTAAAGGATAATTATAAGGTTATTATCACATGAATAATATTAGGGATAATTATTATATAATAATTATGTATATTTTCATATAATAATTATTATAGTCATAAAACAATAATTTTGAGATTACAAGGAAAGTATTAATGGATAATCATGAGGAAATTCTTTGAATTAACGATAATATATAAATTTTCCATGAATGATAAATATTATCACATGTGATAATTATCATAACATGTGATAATATATATGTAATTTGAAACTTATCCTCATGGGAGAAATTATCATTGCATGTGATAATTTAAATGACAATCTAAAAATTATCCAGGAGAGAGAAACTATTATCACATGTAATATTCTTTGTGAAACAAAATTAATTTTTTGGTTCTAGGAAACCTTGACGGGCATCAACCATTAGCAAGTTAAGGCTTACAATAATAATCCGTAATGAGGTGTATGGAACAACATAGTGTGGTTTATCCTTACCACTAACATCAACGACCTTGAGGTAGGTTGTTCTGTTATGATGCATAATTTATATTAATACTAATTTCTTTGTTTATGTTTCAATTGTTTAAATTCAAATGAAAATATTTAAATCTAAATCATATATCTTTCAATTGATTTTTTGGAAAAACTGAATTCCGTTGAATTGGGTTTTTTTAGAAAAATGGATTTTTGGCATGGGAGTTAGGTTAATTTAATTTTTGGATTGATATAAATGATTTATATTAAATTTTTGAGTTTAATTGTGTAAAAGAACTGTAAAATTTATTTAATTGGATTTTAATGGATTTCAAACTTTTGAAAATGGATTAAAATGTTTTAATAGAAACCCAGTGGTTTTATCTATCAAAGAGGCACATTTTTTTATGATGAACTTTTTTGGTTTTAAATAGAAATTGGAATTTAAATGGAAGAATGAGAATAGTTTTATTTTAAGTAGTCTTAAAATAAATTTCCCATCATTGATTATTTAAGAGAACACACAAGATTTTGGTAGTTTGTGAGTTATTTTGACACACTCGATGATTACTAAAATGTTATAAAACATATATGCATCAGGTCACATCCCTTATGTCATGGTGAAAATTCCTTTCTAACCAGTGTCTAGAGGATTTATGTGTACACATATTTATGTGATCACTTAGAGAGTTTAGATTCCTATAACAAGAGATACTATCGTACCTATTTGTTAGATGACCATGTTTCTAACTTTTTTATTTATATATGAGATATAAATGTATACCAATGCTTTTGAACTACTTTTCATGCCTCTAATAAATTTAAAAAAAACTATTTTATGTAACTGTTTTATTTAATAAATTATTTTAGAAATATTCTATTATTTATATGTCCCTTACATAATGTATTCTTCCATAATTTAAAAAATTTACAACACGTTTGGTTTAAATATACATTTGAATTTCCGAACCTGTTTATCTTTAAAAATTGAAATATTTTCTTTGAAAAATCTATATTCGGAATCTATTATGGAATATTTGGTGGTATCCTACTGGGATTTAGATTACACCATACTTTTTCCTTCATGTTTTTATAGACTTTCAACTTCCCAGTTCAATAAAAGGGAAGGTATCTCTTGGAGGTGGATCTAGATACTGAGCTTTGGTCTTGATGAGTTGTGTCCTTGGGAACCTTGGTGCTGTTTTCTCATTTTAGAACTTTGGTTATAGTGTTTTGTGCAAGTTTATGACATGTCTACTTCTAGTACATTACTCTCAGTGGAGTTTCTTTTGATATGAATACTATCTTGTACCTTTTACATTCGCATTTATCATGGAAAAATCATTCTCACTTGTATGTTTTATGGTGCGAGGTGCTAGTCACCAACCCCTGGGGATCGGGAAAGCCCTTTGGGCTATGTCAGAACTGGCTCAGTTATTGGTTTACCAGGGTACGCAGGATGGTTTGTGACATAGCCAGAGCTTGGATCCTCAACTGGATATTCTCCATACAAACAATAAATATCGATATATATACGTGTATACTCTTGAGGGTTCTAGCTCATCACTAGGGATGGAGGTAGGATAAAGGGGGAGAAAATCAGGTGTGGCTTTAAAATCCCATAATGGAAAAACTATAAATTTCCAAAATATTAAAGGGTTACATAGTTTACCCACATAATTTTCCAAAACATGAAAAAACTATTCACAATACACTACCCATGTGGATTTGGGTCACACAGTTACCTGGGTAGGACAAACAATTTTTCAAACTATTCAACAACCATGTGATATCCTGCTGTCTTAGTTTTTATGATTTTCTTGGGAACTCCACTTAGTTTACTTATCAATGAGAAAACTATGTGCCTTGAACATGTTTTCTAGGTTTTCCTTCATTTCAGGCCTCGAACCCCCATTATTTCCTTGAGACACCTCACACTCCAATTAAACATTTTATTAACCAAAAAAGAGATTGAAACCAAAATTTAAACAAGGACATACCTTAATGAAGTTAAGTGTATTATAAATATTCTGTAGAACCATAATCTCTTGAATTTATATTGTTTCCCTATGAGTAAGAATATCTATCTCAAATGATTAAGTCTATGTAAAGGATCATACTTAAAGACATACCCATTTTAAGGGAATACACTGATGTGTTTTCCAAATAATCATCTCATCTCCATTCTAGCCGAGAGGTTGAATTTTCAATAGAAATTATACCTTGGGTGTTACCATTATCCTAGAATTAATATAGAATTATTGTAGTGTAACTTGAGAGGTTAAAGAAATAACTATAAGAGAATATGGATAAAGGGTCATACACCTAAGTGATTTACCATGGGGTGTACCAGTCCTCTTCGTCAAGAAGAAGGTTAGGTCAATGCACATTTTTATTGATTATCATGAGCTAAAAAGGATCACGATAAAGAACAGGTATTCCCTATCATGGATTAATGACTGGTTCAATCATCTACATTGAGAACAATACTTTTCCAAGGTGGATCTATGGTCAGGGTATTACCAAGTTAGGGTGAAGAGTGAAGATATATCCCATACTGTTATTTGTACAAAGTATGAGAACTATAAGTTCATACTAATTCCATTCTGACTCACTAATTCTCCATAAATCATCATGGACTTGATTAATAGAGTATTTAGATATTACCTCAACAATTTTTTATACTCTTTAAATATGATATTATAATATAATCCAAAATTAAGGATTATCAACATTGTACTAAAAACCATATGAAAGGATAAGATTTATTCAATGTATAAGAAATGTGACTTATGTTATAAATACATCACATTCATGTGGAATATTATAATAAGAAATTGGATATCTATATACCCTCGAAGAATGATGAAACCCAACGATGATTGAGACCAATATCTATAACATATTTCTATAGTTTACTTGGATTATCATGGTACTATAATCGATTTTTGAGACATTTCTCATGATTTTTAGACCCTATAAAGAAGATAAATCATAAGGGAGTCATTATATTTTGGAATGATCAATTTTAAAGGGGATTCAAGGAGATGAAAAAGAGGCTTATCACTATACATATACTCATAGTACCCACTAGTGGAGATATTTTCGTGGTATTCAGTGATGATTCGAAGAATGTATTAGGTTTTGTGTTAATGAAGAATGAAAAATTTGTAGCCAATTCATAAATGGAATTGATGTTTCTTGAACCAAACTACCCAATTCATGATTTTGAGTTGAATTCATTGATCTTCAATCTAAAATATGGTATAATTATATCTGTTTTTAGAAGAGTGAAATATATATGGATCACAGTAAACTAATGTATATATTAACATAAAAAGAGATTAATATTCTCTAGTGGTGATGGTTAGATCTACTCAAAGAATGTGATTTCTTAATCCACTACCATCCAGGAAAAGTAAAAAGTGGAAGATTCATTAAGTAGAAATGATATAGAAATTTTATCATTGATTACAATTGATAAGGATATTATCATCTTAGAATTGAAAAAGACGAACATGGGGATCATAAATGAAGGAACATCATCAATCATTTCACAAATTACTTCTCAACCATGCCATTGAGAGAAGATAAAGCAATCTCAATGAGATTATTTTGGAATTAAAAAAAATAGTGTAATCTATAAGAAAAAAATCCTCAGAGTTCAATTTTAATGAAGAATGAGTTGTGAGATTTGTGTTATGAATATGTGTACCATCAAATATTGAGTAAAATTTGGAATTATTTGATGATTCACATATCTCAATCTTATATATCCATCCATTATACACAATGATGTATTAGGATATCTGAAATATCTATTGGTGGGAACATATGAATAAAGAGATCATAAAATATACATTAAGGTGTCTTTGATGTCAGTATGTGAAGGTGGAAAGGAAAAAATTATAGGGGATGATGAAACAATTACCCATACCTATATGTAAATGGGAAAAATAACCATGGAATCTATCATTGTTCTTATAAAGACATCAAGAGAAAATAATGATATATGGGTTATGGTAGATCATCATACATATACTAATTAATTCACTTTAATTTGATAAGAATTTTCACTCAATCAACGCGCATGAATATACATCAGAGAAGTAGCGAGGACACATGGAACCCCACTATCAATTATATTTGATAGATATCCAAGATTTAACTATTTGTTCTAGAAGAGTCTTCAAAATGCTCTAAATAGTGAGTTAAACTTTAGTATGGATTATCACCCTAAAATTGATGGCCAATAAGAGTAGACTATCCAAAAACACCAGGTCATGTTGAGATCATGGTCAATTGACTTCAATGTAAGATGTGGTCAAAATATTCCAAGGGTCGAGTTTTATTACAATAATAGTTTCTACTCAAGCATCCAAATATCTTTCTATAAGTACCTTTATAGGAAAAGTTGCAAAACACCTGCCTGTTGGGAAAAAGTTGGGGAACCCAAACTACTAGGTCCTGAAATGGTTGAGGAAATGGTATGAATGGTTTAGACCATTCATCAGTACATCAAGGCTACTCGGAGTCAATAGAAGAGCTATGTTGATAATCATCGATGGAACCTAGAGTTTTATGTTGGATACATGATATTCCCTTACATATCTCTATGGAAGAAATTAATTATATTTGGGAAGATAGGAAATCATATTTCAATATAAATAAGTCCCTTAGAGATACTTGATCATATCCAAGCGGTGGTCTATCTACTAGAACTACCACCTCACCTATATCAGGTGCATGACTTATTCTTTGTTTCCATATTGAGGAAGTACATAACAAACCCATCACAAGTACTCAATCTAGAAATGGTACCATTGGAGAATTATCTCTCATATGAAGATCATTTGGTGAAGATCTTAGATCATAGAGATAAAGTTATACACAATAAGATAGTGCACCTGGTTAAAGTGATATTGAGAAACCATATGTTTGATGAAGCGACATGGGAACTATGGGAAATGGTGGAACATAATTACCCTCATATATTTTAATGTGTGAAATGAAAATTTTGAGTGTGAAATTTATAAAGGGGTTAAGATTGTGAGGACCTGAACTATTAGAAATAAAATTTCACTTACGATTTAATTAAATATAATATTATGTATTATGGTTATAGAAAACACATGCTCTTTATTGGTTTTATTATTTCCTTTCATATTTAAAATACTATTATGCATCATAACCATTAATACCATAGTCATTTAATTGTGATCATATGATTATTATAAATATAATGTTTTAACTAATCCAATTGACACATACATAAGAAGTGATACCCATAACAAGTAGGATCATTCCCAATGAATCCAATTTATTATACTTTCCAAGGGATATATAATGACTTGGATTTTTTATCAATCCTAAGATAAGATCCAATAACTTAAGAATGAGTGAAATCATTTATGGGAGAAGTTCAAGCTCATCGAGATCATGGACCAAATCGTGTACGTTGAACCACCCCATGAAAATCTCACCATTGGGAACCTTACCCTTAGGGTATTTGATTATGTGTTAAATATAAATGTATAAATACCATAATTATATAAATAATTATATTTTATTTTTAATATAATAATTTTTATGTTTACTTCTTATCATTACTTTATAAATTATTTTTATTTTTATACAATAAAGCAGAATGTGTATTTTTAATTTGTATTCAATTTCATTAAAAATGTCTATTTTGATTAATTAATGGATTTTTGGAGAAAATAATATTTTAATAAAATATTTACACGAAATAATTTTTATTAAATATAAATTATCATATTATCTCGATGAAGTCAAATGTATTTTTTATAGGTTTAAAAAACTATGTTTATAAAAAACCCATCATTTCTCAATAAATTTCAATTCTATTGGAAAAGTGAATATAAAAATATTTATAAAATTATTTGGATAAAATAAACATTATTATTTAAATAATAACATCAAAATTATCCAATAGTGAATTTTTCATAATTTTTTGATACATCTAAAATTTAGTGTAAAAATTAAATATGGTATAAATATAAAGTGCGCATTATGGAATTATAATGACAAAAAATGGTTTAATAAATACTATAAAGTGTATCCACCACCAAATATATTTTCCCACTTTAAAATATTTTAATTTTATGTTTATTTTATTAATTTTATAATGTGTTTATGAATCCTCCAAAAATTATAAAATATTTTAAGCGTTTAAAATAATTTATTTTAGAGTCTGAATCACTTCCACATCTGTAAGGGTATTATTTTTAAAATATTGGCCTTTTTACTTATAAAATACAAAAACCACTCCCATTTTGAATAAACTATTTTAAAAAAATGGGAGGGTTTTTTGTTTTGGTTATTTTATAATATTAAGTCCAAAACCTAATTTCTAGAAATTATAAAGAATTCGCATGTCTTTTCCAATATAAACCCACCGAATATACCACATATATTCAAAAAAACGTTTATAATGTTCTTAAATTGTCTCCCCCTCTCTAGAATCCTTCCAAAATTCCCACAAACTTTTAAGAATCTCCTACCAAGAATTTAGAATCACCATATCAATGTAAGGGATCCTCTCTTTCTCATATTTATTATAGTTTCTTCATTATCATATGCCTTCTAATTCCAATGTTGAGATATTTTTTTCCTTATAAATATTACATTATATTTTATATCCAATGATTATAGAATAATTTAACTCTATTCAACTCTTTTTATGAATCTTTAAGTGACAATATTATGTTGTCCATATTTCCCCTTGATTTTCCATGCCAAAAAAATTATGTAGCAAAAACCATACCCATTTCCAATCAATGGTGTTCAACAATATACAATAATATATATTTGATTGGGAAATTAAATGTATGTATTCCACACTTCATGATTATTTAGTTGAATGTTCTTATGAATTAATTCATGTTGTATCATTTATGAGGTACACATAAGCATAAAAATGAAATAAATGTGATGGGTGTACCCAAAATTTTATATATCGCCAAAGCATTTAGCAATGTTTCAATCTCATGAAACATCATACAAGTGATTATAGGAAGCAAAAATCCACCATGATACTTTTTCCTTCATGATATCTTTGTATTTAGCCATAACCTACATTTATGACATAATGTTTTAAGTTTTTTCCACATTTCTCAAGGTGCCTTTATGTTATCATGTTATATCATGGATTATTGTTAATGTTTATGGTTATCACCCCTTTTATACCCCATATATATGCCTATTGTCAAACATGTATTTCCTTATTTGTGTTAACCCATGTTTATTACCATATTGGTATTTATATCTCACCCCTTTCTTATGTATATCCCTATGTTAACCCATGAAAATTTAAGTATGAGCATGTTAAGGTAGTTTTCTATAAAAATGATGTATTTCCTATTTTATGTATTTATGTATTATACATAATTCACAAAGAAACTATACTTCTTGATCATTTAGGTTGAATTATTTGTAATCTTATGAAATAAATTATGAATTAATGTTTAATAAACAGTAGGCTGCCTATATACTAGTCATAACTTGATTTCATTAAGTGAGAATAATCTTTCTATAAAAAATAAATTTGGGTTTTTTTAACAAATTAGGTCAATAATCTAATAAATATGGTAACTAATATGATTAATTTTGGTGTTTAATAATCCAAGATAACTCATATTCTATTGAGTAATTAATACCACAATAGTATATGAATAATAAAATAATAAATAAAAATTTCACTTCAGCCTTAGGGTGGAAACAAAAGAGAAATGTTGAACAATGTTCACCAAAGAATTCATTTAAATTTTTTTATCAGGATTTCAAATAAACATTAAGGATATGATTCTACTATTAAATGAATGGTAATATCATATATCATTGAAAAATGTCCATAAACATGGGGAATGTTGAAGGAGGATTTATAATTTGAAATGAAATCTATCCTAGAAAGATATAGCTAGACTGGTTTAGTTGCTAACATAAATAATGGTGAATACAAATTTCATGGGAGTTTTTTAAATATTGGTAAATTTAATGATACCTAGGATATGTGTGTAAGTTAAAATTGATATATACATAGTGGAAACAAGTTTATGACATGGAATCTAGGATAGAATAATTTATTAGAATTCATAGGTGATGCACTAGTTCCTTTCAGTTCAAAAAGTGTTTCTACTAAAAAGTATCTACATAAAAGGGGGTAGAGAATATAAAAAGTTAATTCTTAATATTATGGATTTACTAGCTATAAATGAGCAATTATATTTAAATAGTTAAAAATAGGAAAACTTCCTAACATACTAATGTCAAATAGCCCATTCCATCAAATAATAATGATGCTAATAAAAAAAAGGAATCCATGCTCCCCAAAAGTGTTTTGATATTCCCAAGAATGAAGAGTATTACAAACTATTAGGATGTAATGAATGGATTATATACAAATAAATTTTAATTCTCAACCCTTTTTCTTATATTAAGGAGATAATGAAGTCTCACCATACATTCATTGCTACTTTCTTTGATATTTAATGATGAGGATTGAAGTTGATTGATAAAAACGAGTACATATTGTATATAGTAAATCATATAAACCAAAGAGTACTCATAAATCCATGATTAATTAAAATGGTATCATTGTGTCTTAATTAAATACATTAATTGAATCATAATCTGGTGGTATCTAGCTTTAAATAGTTTATAAAATTCTTAGTGCATATTTATTAAAAAAGGAAAAGCCCTGATAATGGTTATTATAGAGTATCCCATAAAGGAATGTTAATATGAAGTAAATGTACAAAAATATAATATTTTAATGTAAATATATAAATCTTGGATAAAATGAAAATAATTGATTCTTGTTGTAAGAGGATCACCATACCCATAATATTTTGATTTATGTTTATTCTAGTTATAAAGGGTTGGTGATTATTAAAAAAACTAGGTATAAATACATTCTTACACTTGAATTTTTTTATTTAAATGTTGAATATTTATGATGGTTAATTAAACCCCTTGAAATTTTTTACTGCCCCTATGAAATTGAAGACCAGGTTGATATCACATTGTGAATATAGATGGAAAAAATTTTAGAATAAAATTTTCAATCCTATTTTTAATATATGGATAGCCTAATTAGACATAAATTTCATTATATAATGAATATTTACTAAGTAATGTGTCATTCCACCATTGTATCATGTAATTTATTGATTATTTAAATTAGTGAGGGATTAAAGAAAGAAAAAATAGGAGAAAACAATTGTTAAAATTCAAATTTGAAACTGGGAGAAGAATTTCCCATTATAAGGCCTCCCCATTAAACCCATAGTATATAAGAGTGAAGAAGACCTCTCCCCCTTGCATTTATTATCAATATGGGGTATAAAGAATGTTGAAATTAATATAGGTGAAGAGGCTATCCATATTGGTAGGAACACAAAGTGATAGATTGAAGTGACTAATGGTTATGTTGGATGAACTTTTTTAACAAATCATGTCGATATGTGTGTGTTTATAGTGATTTATAGAGGGATAATTCCCCATATTAATGGATATTAATAAGTTTAAAATATATTAATGGGTAATTAATAATCAATTATTATATTCATTTTATACCTGTCTAGAAAAATTCATGATAAATCTACAAAATCAAATGATTGATGATCTGATAGAAATTTCAAATAAATGTTTTGATGATTGTAAAATTATTTTTTATCAATAGTTTTGTCAAATTCGAAGATAATATAGTTAACATGGATACTAAGGACCAAATTTTAAATTAAAACATGTGTATATATAATTAAAAATATTATAAAACTTTAAATGATTGATGAAATCCATAATATTTGTGAAGAAGATGTCTAATAGTTATAGATGATGATATGAATATGTTTAATTTCAGAGAATCCATACCTGTATAAATGTTCATGGTAGTTTTTATGAATATTTAAGAAAATCTATTAATTTATGATCAAGATAAATGATAGAAATTATGTGATAATAAAGTACTTTTGATAAATCTAATTTGAATGTATTTACTACAAAATACCTTTGAAATAAGAAGATATTGATTAGAATTATTCTGATAATTCAAAAAATTAAATTGATCTATTTTCTGGTGTTTTGAAGTGTTTTATAATCACATGAGTTGATTTGATGATATTTTAATGTTTTTTGATGAAATACAGATATTATGTGGTTGGTTTCAAAAGGGTTTTGTCCTAAAATATTCTTAAGGATGATTTTATGTTCTCCTAAGGTTTACCCCAATTATGAGGAATAAAAATGGAAAACAATATTATGGTTTGTTTTTTGAGACTTTATAAGGACATATACTATAAATTGTAAGTTTGTGAGTCATTTTAAGGAGAATTGGGAGCTTCATAACATTAAGCTGTGTCTGTGTCAAAAAAAGTGGGAAAATGTTAGAGGAATAAAATTCATAAGGTACATGCTGAAAATCATATTGTTGATCATGTGGAGAATACTAGAAAATGGGAAATGTCATACACCCAATGTTGGTATATTATAAGGTTCATCTATAAGGATTTATAAAATTCTCTAACATAATAAGACTCAACACTTTGAAAAAAATAAAATTTTCCATGTTTTTACTATGGATCATCAAAAAGATCTCAACAAATGTAATGATTTATGATCATAAGGTTTAACTATTTAAAAATGTTTGGTTGATGGAATTTTTATGACACTCTAGGGTGATAGTTTATTTGAAATATCCTTGTAGTTATTTTACAATCATTTTCTTGTGTGTTATGGGTTATGTTTTAAAGTTTTTGATATCTTTCCAGGGGTGCACAGTTTTTGAAAATGGTTTGAAAAAAATATAGTAGAATCTATGTGGATTGTGTTGGTTTGATAGAGGTGAGTGCGCAGTCTTTGAATTATTAAAGAAACCATTTGAGTAAAACCATGCATCCTTTATTTTGGAGGTAGTGGGAGATGCACAGGTTGTGAATGGTTTGGAAAACCATGCATGTTAACCGTGTATCCTTCCCAAGTTGGTGTATTTTTTTCTCTTCTTCATAATTTTATTAGGGGATTCCACCCCAATCCACGTCATTTTAAACGATCATCCATGGAACCTCTCTAAGGGGTTATACTATCATTTCAATGAACTTTAAATTTATTTAGAGTGGTTCCTTGGTGGTTCAACACTTGGTTTCCGATGAAAGATCTTCTCTCTTACCCAATTTTCGTTCCTCCTATATTCCATTTATCCTATAACCCTAGTTCCCATGTTTAGATGATTTTATTGGTTATTATTGGTTTTAATTGAGGCCTCTTATTTTAAATGGTTGTGAGACTTAATGGGGGTTTCTTTTAGACGGATTTTTTCAAAGGAAAAAATGTTCCACATCTTGAAATAATTTTTTCTATATAATTTTCTTTTATATAAGAATTAAAATTACCCTTAATTCATTAAATTAAATTCTAAAATTGATAAGGATGGTTTTGTTTATGTAGGATTTATTTGTTAATGTTTTTCTCAAACATTGGTTGGACTTCATTTTTTAAATGGTTGGGATTCCATGTATAAAAGTTTTCATGGCTATAAATGGGTATTTTATATAATCTAAATGATTTTTAAAATTTAAATGATTATTTTCTCAAAGAATATATCCTTTTCATTGGATTTTAATGCAATTTTAATTTTCAATTTTGGTTCTCTTATTGGTTTATGGGGTTATATTGATTTCAAATTTTGTGGTGTTATTTTATAAATTTAAATGGAGTTTACATTGGGTTCTCAGTTGTGATTTTTGATAATAATGGTATATTTGGAATTATTTTTTCATTACAAATTATTTTAAAAAGGGATTTATAAATGATTATGATATAACGGAAGGCCTGGTTGGAACTGTGTGAGGTAATATAGAATTTCCCTTATTGATCCCCCATGTGTTTTTGGGATGTTTATGCTTATCCATGTTATGGATTATTTTTTAAATGATTTATTATATGCTCATGGATGGGGAATTTTTTTAAGTGTAGCTCTGGATTTGGAAATGATGATGTTATAGTCTCAACTCTAGGGGATTTGTTATTATCTTGAGATAACATTGTTTTCTTATTTAACACCCCCATTATTTTTCCACTGGGAGGCCGAGGCTACTATGATGGAAGTATAGGGATGGTTCTTGGATGGTTGATTTTTTCATTGGATAGTCCCCCCTAATGGTACATAACAACTAACTAGTGGTATTTTTCAATGAGGAGACTAGTTAGAGTGATTCAGTCAATAGATGTGTAACTGTTAACCTACTTATAGTAGGTCCACCTGTATGTATCCAAAGCTACACCATGAATCCCTATAGTGTTTTAATAAGATATGTATCTACATAATTCCTTTTTTTACATATTTTCTTGTGTATTTTTTGGGATTTTATGGAATTTTGTGATGAATGGTTTCACTTATGATTCAATAACGTTGATGAATAGTTTTTTTCCATCACTTTATTGGTAATATTATTGATATTATTATGTTATTTTCCATTATTATTTTTCTTTTATCCATGTTACTAATTTTTTTGGGTGTGTGTAATATTTTAAAGGAAAAGGAATAAATTGTTTTCAAAGTTTCATTATTGACTGGGGATGATTTTGAAATGTTTTAAACAATGTGGGAATTTATTTTCAAAATTGTGGTGGTTATAAACAGAAGTGGTGGCACTATAAAATGCTTATTGTTTTGGTAAAAATATCTATTTGAATTGTTTTTATAATTATTTTTCTTTAAGGATGTTCATGTTTCAAACTTTTTGACTACATTTTTATGGAATGAAAACAAAAACTAGTTTTGGTATGATATTTTTTAAAAAAATTTAATTTGGTTTCTTTTATAATAGAAATTAAATTGACATTTTGTGGTATCCTACTAGATTCATCTCACACATTGCATACTCACATTGATTTTTATGTAGTCTTCATGCTTTGTACATTTATCTTTAGCTCATAGATTTGGGATTGATCTGGTAACATGTTACTTAGTAATCATTTGATTTTTGGGATTGATGTGGAGAGTTATGAGTCATATTAGAATGGTGATCATACCTTCAGTGTCATGGAACTAGTTTTCTTGATTTTTATAGACATCATTGTTAATCCATTTTGTTTTTTTCATTATCCATTTTATCTCTATATTAATTTTTAATTTTTCATATGTGTTTTTTTGGATGTCATATTTATTTATCCTTATTAAGAAGTGTTTGGATATTTATGTTTGGTTATATGAGGGTGAAAACATTTGTAATGATTATGTTTGATACCCTAGATGCATGCCATCATCTAGATGGGATCAAGGATGCTCATTGGGTATGTGGAGGGATGGTTCATATAGTAGTTTGGATTGAGACCCAAGTTGGTTCTTTATGGACCCATACTTACACATAACATAATCTGAGGGTTTAAGAAAAGAATTCATTCACTTAAAATTGAAGATATTTTTTCGGTTTACTTTTATACAAACTTTGACTATAAATCATACATAAAAATATATAAAATAAAAATCTGAAACTTCATATTAGTATCTAGTCCCACCATATAAAACACATTAAATTAATTATGATTTCTATTCATGTATAATCACTACGACATTAAACTTGATTTCTTCGTTTCCCTAACCTATCCTTAAAACCTATGAAAAAAATTCAAAAAACATGCGATGAGAACAAAACTCTCTATAAGGGATATAAAAACAATGAAACCCGTTATTCTAGTGAAAAAATTAAACTCATATAACATCTACCTTTATCTTCAAGGTTCTTTGAGTGTATTAAATAAATCATTTTCACATTAATAACAAAGATATTTTTTTCTCAAATAAATTTTTGAATCCAATAGAAAAAAATTTAAATCCTTTTTGGTATCTTCGAGAATAATATTCATGAAATCCTCTCAAAAACCTTTTAATTAGAATAACCATGTAGTTGACTTCTAATATAATCAATACATGATCCATTAGAGATATATAATGATTCTCATAATTCTTGTAATCTATATAGAGGTAACCCATTTTTCATGATCTATAATGGGGTTCAACACTTCATAAAATCTAGATCAGGGTCACCCAAAATCTATAATGGGGCTCAAAACTTCGTATCATTTGTATAGGGATCACCAGTTGCTAATAATTTTTATGTATCGCATCATAAATAAAATTTTTTATGAATAAACTTATCAGTATGAATAATTTGAAATGATATTTAATAATCTTAAGAAATTTTATTTTGGATATAATAATACCATTTTCTTTTAAAACCCCATTTTTAATTCAAAAATACCCTTTTATTTTGAAAAAACCCCCTTTTAATATCAATGTAGCCAAAAAAGGGGAAATATATTTTTTTTGAATAAAAAAATCAAATGTTGCAGTATAATATAGAAATGAAATAGTGTTCATGATGGTCGAAAAGAAATTTTTGTTGTATACATTAATATTAAGACATTAATTTTATCATATATCCATATAAATAATTCATAAAATCGGTTTAAAAAAAACAAGAAAAGAAAAGAAAGAGTTGGAAGGAAAACCTGAAATTAGTTTTTTTAATGAAAAGTCCATTATCACTTTAGGAATATTTAAATCATAATACCCATAAAATAATAAAATTAAAAAAACTATAAATACCATGAGAATAGTAAAATTCTTGATATGACATGTTAAAGGGGATTTATATTCAACTCTTTAAGAGTACATGTTTATAATGTAAAATTATGCATCAATAAAACGAAATTTCAAAGAAATCCCTTAACTTATGTCAAATTTTCATTATGTATCTTTATATTCTTGAAAAATAAACTTATGTTAATTATTTACATTAATTAAAACTTTTTTGAAATTTATTATTACTTATATTTAAATTATTACCTTGTTATATACAATTAAATATTCAATTTAATATATGTCATGCATTTTGACCATATCTAGATTATGTGTCAAAAATGACATTGGTAGGTTGATTGTGATAAAAGTGTTAATTATTTATATATATAAAAATTATTATAATTACAAATTTATAATATTTTTACATTTATTAAAATTTTAAAACAAATCATGAATGCTGGTTTTGAGAAATTATATATGTTACAATCTAGGAGATGGTAGGTCATACGTACGCATGAGTAACATTTCTATTTTTTAATGATCATTATTGACATAAGGTAAGTAAAATTTTTCTTTCCATTATTATAATAAAAATATAAATACTATTTTATTAAATAATATATACTTATATATTTTATTTTTTTCACGCGGTGATGAAAAAAATAATCACACTGCTTCAAGGTGGCAGTAGTCCACACGTCCCCAAACAACGTTAAATTTTTTTCAGTGAGTGAAAAAGTAAGAATTAAAATTATATATTATATTTATAGAATGAAAAATATTTCATAAATATCATAAATATTTTAATTTATATCACATATGATCATCACATTTTCTATTATTACCTTCCATGTAACGCATTAGTGAAAAATAAATCACATTGTTTTGCGAGGTGGTAGTCTGATGTACACATGATCAACATTATTGTATCTCTTAATATATGGAATGTAAAAAAGTTTTATATTATATAAGTAATATAAATGTATAATTATGTTATAAATATCATATATAAACTTTATATATATCATAATACCCAACTGTGAGTAGTGGTAATCGAAAATTGAATTACATCATTTCCTGAGGTGGTAATTTTTTGATCGCCCAAATGATGATTTTTTAACCCATTATATGGAAAAGGGAATGGATTTAATGTCACGACCCCCTCCCCACAAAGTGTACCCCTCCTGGGCCGGCAATGTGAGAAGGGAGATAATGACCCCCGAGTCCCGCCTCCAGTAGGCCCCGGGTTGGCGACTAGCACCGAGGGTATAATACACACACAAATGGGAGGCATTACCCTCTAAGAGAACACATGCAGAAGAGAGAGATATAATAGACTCCAATCAACTCCAACTTAGAACTGAGATATAAAAGGAAACCAAGTACATATATGAAATGTCATGAAAAAGTACTACAACTGAAAGGGGAAACTAAAAGTACCCAAAAGAAAGTAAAACGACAGCGAGCACAAGCCCGAACATCTCCTCCTCCAACCCCACGCTAGAAGTAACCAGCTTGACCTCCAACCTGCTCCAAGTGACCTGAAAAACAGTTTATATATACATAGGGTGAGTATAATAGTATACTCAGTAGGATCCTCCCCAAGCCTCTCGTGCAAAATTAAAGAAAGCATGCTAAAGCCCAGTGAACAACAAGTGAAACTAACTCGTTACCTAAACAGGTATACTAAGTTCCCAACCTCACCATGGCTACTCTCACCAAGTAACGCATACAAGAATATAACATATAGTAAATAATATCAAGGGTACCCCGCTACTACTTCCCCACTGGTTTGCCGCTTTTCCCCAACGACATACGTCCTGTGCATCTCTCTCCAAGGCTTGCCCGCAAACACCTGGGCTAAGCTCCACAATCTGCACCTCGTGCACCACATAGGCTTGCCCGCAGACACCTGGGCGAAGCACCACACCGTCCTCACAACCAAAAGTAACCAGGTAGTTTCCGGGAGCCACCACAGCCTGCATAACGTGTATCATACGTCGGGTATAATACCTCAAGCCATTACAGCCCATACTCCGAGTAAGGATCCTCAAGCCACCATAGCCTATACACATTACACCTATAGTAGTCCATATGATACTATATCCAGAATATATGTGTGTGAATAACCACAAGCCATTACAGCCCTCTACACACATATATGGGGTAACTAACCGCTGTGCCTCATGGCACAAGTATCTACCAAGAGAAGAGAGCGGGGCCAAAGGGGGTAGTCAGCCATTCAACCTCCCATCAGAATGTTGGGGAAAACAGCCCCCCAGGGCTCAAAATCCCCGGGGTGTCAGTTGCCCTTACCGACAGGGTGGAGTAGCATATAGAAACACAAAACGTACAGAATATATATAACTCACAACCACACTATGGGCATTACCTAGTCATAGGCACAACTGCAGCTAACATCTCTCAGACTCCAGGCAGCTACTTATAAGACTAGGCATCCTATAAGCACACAACCATTTGAAGAGCTTTATTAGATTACTCCATTCTCATTTTATCAGTTCCACTGTACGTTAATTAATTATTTAAACATTAATTAACCATGAACAATTTACCACATTAAACTAAATTGGCATCACATTAAAAAACTGCTCCTTTTTAGGATTCACATCACTATTAAATTCCAGTTTCTCCATCCCCGTGGATTATCACCATTTAAAAAAACTTTCATTTCAGAATTACTTTTCCATAATCCCAGGCATTCTAGAAAAGCATCCTATGCTACTAAACACAAAGGGGCTCAACACGACGAGTAGATATACTACCCGTTGAGTCTTTGCCGCCTATTGCAAGAGCATAGACCCATCCTCCATCGAGAGGCTAAACACGGAAAGCACGTGGCATACCCCGCATGTCTTCGCCTCCTTCAGAAAGAGGGTAAGCAATACCAGCTGCCTTGAGCAGTGGGGAAAAGTAAAGCAGATAAACAACCAAACCAAACCACCAACATCAAACCATCACATTCATCTCATACCATCATCCTTGGTGTCCTCCCCGACACCCACATGCATAAACCGATGCATCTCGCCACACTAGGCGTCATCCGCTGCCACAACCACAAGTCCCCATACCTCCACATATCACAATAGCCATCCAGGCTCACATCAAATCACAAGCAGCAGGAAATCAAAGATCACAAAATGGGCTCTCGGTCCTTTAACAAGGAATTCAGCCTTCATACAAAATGAGCACTCAGAGCTCCAAACCACAAGGCATTCAGCCTTACAAGAAAGCGGGTAACTCAGAACCCTTTTTAATTTATCGAACTAATAGTTCTTTAATCCATCTTGAATTAACAGATTCATTAACATGCCTCTTTATCTTTATCCAATTATTTAACAAATAATTCCAGCTTTACGTTCTTTATCAATTTCCATCATGAACAAGCAACTAATTAAAGAAAATCATAGATATCACTCTATCTAGGAAAACATGAGGCAAACCATTATCACAGTACAAAGCAAAAACATGCGATCAACCAATTCTTTTAATCCGGTTAAAGTATTTAATTAGGTCAATTTCATTGTGATCCAGAGGACTAAATCATGCTAATTCTACGATTGCACATACACAATTATAGAAGCCATGAATCCCCTACCTCGAAGAGTTCTTGACGTCCTTTATCCACACAACGGGCCACAATCCTTCTCTCGCGACAACTGCATCCACCCGAGGATGCCACAGTAAGTCCCAACCAACCAAACCCCATTAGAACCATGGAGATTACATGGTAATATGGAAGGGAGAACAATAGAAGGTGATCCCTGAAGGAACGATGATAAAACATACCTTATATCGAAGATTGATCGACACAGCTCGGTTGCATCCAAAACAGAGCAGAACCAATCCTAGAAGTAAAGATTGATTGCGAAACTCCAACGGAAAGGATTGAAAGGTTCTAACATCTTGCAGATGAGAACCAGGAGGAAGAACAACAAAGAATGATATCTCGTTCCTTTTAAAATTTTTTAGAGAGGCGACTGTTTAAGATCCGATTTATTCTCCATTAAAAACGGATCGCATTAACCCACGCGGTTTGACCAAGTAAAAACATCCCGGCCTTAGGAATAATTAATATAGAATTTATGGCCTTTGAATCGGTCTTAAAGTCCTTAAAATAAGGTTTTAAAAGTTTTTTACGTCAAAGAAAACGTCAAATTTACGAACCTGGAAACACTGTTCACATACTCAAAATTTGGCAAAGTATGGAATCAGTAGCTCTCATGAAGTCTGGAAAAACTGTTCATTCGTGAAATTTGGCAAAGTATGGAATCGGTAGCTCTTAGGATTCTGGAAACACTGTACAAGTCTACCGATAGAAGGTCACCGATAGAACCTCACCGATAGAAACACTATTCAGGTCTACCGATAGAAGTCCACCGATAGAACCTCACCGATAGAAACACTGTTCAAGTCTACCGATAGAAGTCCACCGATAGAACCTCACCGATAGAAACACTATTCAAGTCTACCGATAGAATTCCACTGATAGAACCTCACCGATAGAAACACTGTTCAAGTCTACCGATAGAAGTCCACCGATATAACCTCACCGATAGAAACACTGTTCAAGTCTACCGATAGAAGTCCACCGATAGAACCTCACCGATAGAAACACTGTTCAAGTCTACCGATAGAAGTCCACCGATAGAACCTCACCGATAGAAACACTGTTCAAGTCTACCGATAGAAGTCCACCGATAGAACCTCACCGATAGAAACACTATTCACTGAACCTCACCGATAGAAACATTGTTCAAGTCTACCGATAGAACCTCACCGATAGAAACACTGTTCAAGTCTACCGATAGAACCTCACCGATAGAAACACTGTTCACCTACCGATACTGTTCATAAAACTAGAAACATTGTTCCCAGAACTAGAAATTTGGAAAAGTGTTAGCCGAGCTACTGCTAGACTGCGGCTACCAGTATACCGAGCTATCAGTACTCCGCGGCTACAGGTAAACCCAGCTACCGGTAAGCGGCGGCTACTGGTAGGCAGCAGCTACCGGTAGACCGGCTACCGGTAGGCAGCAGCTACCGGTAGGCAGCAGCTACCGGTAGACCGAGCTACCGGTAGGCAGCAGCTACCGGTAGACCGAGCTACCGGTAGGCAGCAGCTACCGGTAGACCGAGCTACCGGTAGGCAGCAGCTACCGGTAGACCGAGCTACCGGTATGCAGCAGCTACCGGTAGACCGAGCTACTGGTAGGCAGCAGCTGGGGGATAAGTCACCTTGACCTCCCGGAACACCTCCAACACCACATTTTCACAAAGTAATGGACCAGGGAGGTCCGGGCCATTACATTAGATACCTCTCAAAACATTCTCATCCTCGAGAATTAAAAACCAACTCAGAAGAACAAAGGGGTCCAAACAACCACCCCATAAGATACCTCTCAGGGGAAAACCACCATGAGTTGTTCGAAAGCTAGAACAAAACTACGAAATCCGAGAACATGGAAACAAACAATCCATATCCAAACAATTCAATCATAACATCACACAAAAAAAGGTACATAAATAAAACATGAAAGGTCTAACCATAAAGGAAATGTCATTACATTAAAAGAGTTAAACATTAAACAACTCTGAGTACTGAGCACGTATCTGTGACTCACGCTCCCAGGTACTCTCCTCCATGCCACCATGTCGCCACAAGACACGAACTAAAGGAATAGAATGCCCACACAACACCTTCTCCTTGCGGTCTTGGATCTCCACAGGTCGCTCCTCGAAGGTTGCATCATCGTCAATATCGATCTCTCCCCAATCGATAATATGAGATTCATCATGAAGATAACGACAGAGCTGTGATACATGGAAAACATCATGTATCCGACTCATCTGAGGGGGAAGTGCTACTCAATATTCCACAGCTCCAACACGAGCCAACACCTCTAAAGGCCCAACAAACCGCGGAGAAAGCTTACTTCCACGACCAATCCTTCGCTGCCCACGGCGGGGAGTCACCTTCAGAAACACATGATCCCCAACATTAAACTCTAAGGGTCTCCTCCTTTGATCAGCATATGATTTCTGACGATCCTGTGCTGTCTTCATCCTCTCACGAATCACCTGAACCATCTCTGTTGTATTCTTCACTAGTTCTGGTCCGAGAATTACTGACTCTCCGACCCCAGTCCAGCACAACGGAGAATGGCATGGCCGGCCATACAAGGCTTCAAACGGCGCCATACCGATGGTAGAGTGGAAACTATTATTGTAAGCGAACTCTACCAAGGGTAAGTGCTTCGTCCATGAACCTCCAAAATCAAGAACACAAGAGCGCAACATGTCTTCAAGAGTCTGGATGGTTCGCTCTGTCTGACCATCCGTTTGAGGATGAAAAGCAGTGCTAAGGCACAGTTGAGAGACAAAGGCATGATGGAGACCTCTCCACACCCTGGAGGTAAAACGAGGATCTCGATCAGAAATGATCGTCCTAGGTACTCCATGGAGTCTCACCACCTCCTCTAGATACTGCCTCGACAAAACTTCCACTGAGCTCGACTCCTTGATCGCTATGAAGTGGGATGATTTTGTTAAACGATCCACTACCACCCATATAGCATCATGTCCTCCCGGAGCTCGAGGTAAACCTGTAACAAAGTCCATTGAGATGTCCTCCCACTTCCACTGAGGAATCTCTAAGTGCTGGAGAAGACCACCAGGAACACGGTGTTCGGCCTTCACCTTCTGGCAGAATAAACATCGAGACACACATTCTGCAACTGTACGCTTCAGCCCAGGCCACCAAAACTGACTCCTCAAGGATCGGTAAATCTTCGTCACACCAGGATGTACCGCCAAGGGTGAACTATGGAACTCTCGGAGAACCGTCTCGTGCATCGCCAAGGGAACAAAAAGCCTGCCATGATACAACACTCGGTGTTGTTCATCCTCCGACCAACCGTCAGGGGCCTCACCACATACAACTTTGTCTCTCCAAACTTCCACCTCTAGGTCACCCAACTGAGACTCTTCCACCTTTTGCATCAGGGATGACTGCACCGTCATCGGGAAAAGACAACCTCTACCCCCAACTTCTCCCATATCAAGATGCAAAGCTGATAGCTCTTCCATCACTCTCCAAGAATCACCAGATTCACGCACAACATCATTACGTGACTTTCGGCTCAGCGCATCAGCAACAACATTCCCTTTTCCAGGTGTATAAGATATTTCAAAGTCGTATTCCTGCAAGAACTCCATCCACCGACGCTACCGCAAGTTCAAGTCCCGCTGAGAGAAAACATACCTCAAACTCTTATGATCGGTGAAAAACACAAAGCGCTCACCAATGAGGTAATGTCTCCACAACTTCAGCGCAAACACCACGGCTGCCAACTCAAGATCATGGGTGGCATAGTTGCATTCATGGGGACGCAACTACCGAGACCCATAAGAAATAACTGACCTCTGCTGCATGAGAACACAGCCTAGCCCCAGATGTGAAGCATCACAGAAAACATCAAACTGGACTCCCTCCACTGGAAGACAAAGGACTGGAGCACTTACCAACTTCTCCTTTAGATACTAGAAAGCTTTCTGACACTGATCATTCCATATAAACACTTGATCCTTCCAGGTCAAAGCTGTCATAGGAGTCACAACTCGGGAGAAATTAGCTACAAACCTCCTATAATAGCCTGCGAGACCAAGGAAACTTCGCACCTCGGACACGGTCTTGGGGGCTGGCCAAGACACCACTGCTTCTATCTTCGAAGGATCCATAGCTACTCCCTGTTGGGACACAACATGTCCCAAGAAACGAACTTCTCGAGCCCATAACTCACACTTGGACAACTTCCCAAACAACTGATGTTGGTGAAGAACTCCCAAAATGGCTCGTAGATGCTCTGCATGCTCCTCTTCAGATGTGGAGTACACAAGGATGTCGTCGATGAAAACCACAACAAACTTGTCCAAGAATTCACGGAACACAGCATTCATCAACCCCATGAAAACAGCTGGAGAATTCGTCACGCCGAATGGCATTACAACAAACTCATAATGCCCATGATGACAGTGGAAAGCAGTCTTCGGGATATCCTCATCCTTTACACGCATCTGATGATATCCTGACTGCAAGTCTATCTTTGAGAACCAACTTGCACCCTTCAGTTGATCGAATAGGTCATCAATCCATGGGAGAGGATAGCGGTTCTTTATTGTCACTTTGTTTAACCGACGATAATCAACGCACAACTGCAAACTGCCATCAGCCTTTTTCACAAACAAAACTGGTGCACCCCACGGTGACACACTTGGCCAAACAAAACCACACTGCAACAGACCATCGAGCTGAATACGTAGCTCTCGTAACTCAGAAGGGGCCATCCTATACGGAGACATAGAGATAGGAGACGCTCCTGGCTCTAGCTCAATCCCAAACTCAATCTCTTGTCAAGGGGGTAAGGATACAACCTCTTCTGGAAAGACGTCAGGGTACTCCTCTACGACCCTAGGAAACGCCAACTATTGAACCTCTGAAGAACTCAGCGTCATCCCATCCATTATGGATGATAAGGATGGAACTCTTCTATGACTCATCCGAGGATCTCTCTCACCAACAAACACCACTTTCTCTCCATCTTCATCAAAGAAAACGAACTTCTTCCTGTAGCAATCCACAACAGCCTGCACCGAATACAACCAATCCATGCCAAGTATGACATCATATGGTTGTATTCGCAAACATAGGAAATCTCCCCAAGAGCGGTGTTGCCCCAACACTAGCTCACAGTCTCTACATAATTCAAACAAGTCAGATTGTCCTCCAACTGGCGTAGTCAACGCCAAGGGCATTGGAAGCCTCTCTACCTCAAGTCCCAAAGCATGGACAAGGGTAGGTGATATGAAGGAGTGTGTTGCTCCTGAATCAAACAAGGCATACAACAAGGTAGAAAACAAGCAAAGGGTACCTCGAACAACATCTAGCTCACCTGGGGCTGGTAACGCTAGAGCATGAAGCTGACCACGACCTCCTCCACGGCCTCTCTGACCCTGTTGACGACCACCACCACGGCCGCGCTCTGCTCTCTGAGGACGGGGAGCGTCATGGGGCTGTCCTCTGCCTGCTCCATCTACCCTTTGGTGATCTAAAACTGGTGCAACCTGCTGCTGCTGCCTCGGTTGGAACTGCATCAACGGAGGAACCTGGAGTGGAGCGCCCGGTGCACGATGACTGCTCTAAAAAGTCGGGCACTCCCGCTGCTGATGACCATGACCACCACAATAAAAACAAGTGCCTGATCCCTTGGCATAGGTCTGAGAGTTTTTGCCTCCGGAGAAACGAGATGGGAAGGGCTGGGACCTACCCCCATGTGAACGGAAACTCTTCTATCCTAAAAACCGGGAACCCCGGACCACATCTATGCTTCGTGAGGAATCATGACGATTCCCCTCTCGTGACGATCCAGTCCTGGCCAAAGTCCTCTCAACAACGTCTGCCCTCGCCAGCACCTCAAGATATGTCTTCAGCATAAATGGGGTGACCTGGCACTGGATCTCTGGACGCAAAGCCTCCTCGAAATGCCTCGCCCTGACCTCATAATCTGGTAACAGGTCTGAAGCAAATCGTAGAAGGTTCCTGAAACAGATTCCAAACTCTCGAACACTGGAGCTCCCCTGTCGAAGGGTGAGAAGCTCCTGGCGACTGGACACCTTCGCAGTCGACGAAAGAAACTCGACTCTAAACCTGTCTCGAAACTCCTCCCATGAGATTGATGACTCCTCACGATCACCGAGGAACAAGAACCACCACTACCTCGCTGCTCCACACAGCATCATCACAACCAAGGACACCCAGTGTTCCTTCCGAGCACGAATCAAATTGAAGCCTATCTCGATCTCCTCCAACCAGTCTTCTATGACTGCATTTGAAACGGAGCCCTTGTACTTCTTTAGACTCTGGCACTGAAACTCTCGAAGTGTCTTCCTCCAAGTGTCATCTTCGTCAACCTCTACTCGGCGGTGATCTGCTGGAACAACCTGCTGGACATCTTCTGTGCAAACCTGACGAGGACGTCGACCTGGAGCCATACCTGTAAAATAACAACTGTTAGAAATCCTAAGCCTGGAATATGGAAGACTCGACATAAATTAATTAATTGTTTTCTTTTGTTCATTTTAGGTTAACCTATCCCAAGGTCTACCCATTCAAACACAGGCACAAATAAGAATGATGCATGATCCTTTCCTAGGTCTCTACCCCGCAACCAGTATCACCTTGCTTAGTAGTCATCATAAACTTAAAGGTCCGTGCAACAAGTCATAGGGGGCCCTAAACGCCTATGCCTCTGCCGGTCTCCAGTGTTTACCCCACTTGCTAAACATGAATGACACTGTTGCCCTACCAACCCATGCAACCTCACCTGTGCCTAACTCCAAACCCCATCCTATCCCTCAACCAGACCTTTGATACCACTCTGTCATGACCCCCTCCCCAGAAAGTGTACCCCTCCTGGGCCGACAATGTGAGAAGGGAGATAATGACCCCCATGTCCCGCCTCCAGTAGGCCCCGGGTTGGCGACTAGCACCGAGGGTATAATACACACACAAATGGGAGGCATTACCCTCTAAGAGAACACATGCAGAAAAGAGAGATAGAATAGTCTCCAATCAAATCCAACTTAGAACTGAGATATAAAAGGAAACCAAGTACATATATGAAATGTCATGCAAAAGTACTACAACTGAAAGGGGAAACTAAAAGTACCTAAAAGAAAGTAAAACGACAGCGACCACAAGCCCGAACATCTCCTCCTCCAACCACACGCTAGAAGTAACCAGCTTGACCTATAACCGGCTCCAAGTGACCTGAAAAACAATTTATATATACATAGGGTGAGTATAACAGTATACTCAGTAGGAACCTCCCCAAGCCTCTCGTGCAAAAGTAAAGAAAGCATGCTAAAGCCCAGTGAACAACAAGTGAAACTAACTCATTACCTAAACAGGTATACTAAGTTCCCAACCTCACCATGGCTACTCTCACCAAGTAACGCATACAAGAATATAGAATATAGTAAAGAATATAAAGGGTACCCCGCTACTACTTCCCCACTGGTTTGCCGCTTTGCCCCAATGACACACTTCCTGTGCATCTCTCTCCAAGGCTTGCCCGCAAACACCTGGGCTAAGCTCCACAATCTGCACCTCGTGCACCACATAGGCTTGCCCGCAGACACCTGGGCAAAGCACCACACTGTCCTCACAACCAAAAGTAACCAGGTAGTTTATGGGAGCCACCACAGCCTGCATAACGTGTATCATACGTCGGGTATAATACCTCAAGCCATTACAGCCCATACTCCGAGTAAGGATCCTCAAGCCACCATAGCCTATACACATTACACCTATAGTAGTCCATAGGATACTATATCCAGAATATATGTGTGTGAATAACCACAAGCCATTACAGCCCTCTACACACATATATGGGGTAACTAACCGCTGTTCCTCATGGCACAAGTATCTACCAAGAGAAGAGAGCGGGGCCAAAGGGGGTAGTCAGCCATTCAACCTCCAATCAGAATGTTGGGGAAAACACACCCCAAGGGCTCAAAATCCCCGGGGTGTCAGTTGCCCTTACCGAAAGGGTGGAGTAGAGTATATAAACACAAAACGTACAGAATATATATAACTCACAACCACACTATGGGCATTACCTAGTCATAGGCACAACTGCAGCTAACGTCTCTCAGACTCCAGGCTGCTACTTCTAAGACTAGGCATCCTATAAGCACACAACCATTTGAAGAGCTTTATTAGATTACTCCATTCTCATTTTATCAGTTCTACTGTACGTTAATTAATTATTTAAACATTAATTAACCATGAACAATTTACCACATTAAACTAAATTGGCATCACATTCAGAAACTGCTCCTTTTTAGGATTCACATCACTATTAAATTCCAGTTTCTCCATCCCCATGGATTATCACCATTTAAACAAACTTTCATTTCATAATTACTTTTCCATAATCCCAGGCATTCTAGAAAAGCATCATATGCTACTAAACACAAAGGGGCTCAACACGGTGAGTAGATATACTACCCGTCGAGTCTTTGCTGCCTATAGCAAGAGCATAGACCCATCCTCCATCGAGAGGCTAAACACGGAAAGCACGTGGCATACCCCGTGTGTCTTCGCCTCCTTCGGAAAGAGGGTAAGCAATACCAGCTGCCTTGAGCAGTGGGGAAAAGTAAAGCAGATAAACAACCAAACCAAACCACCAACATCAAACCATCACATTCATCTCATACCATCATCCTTGGTGTCCTCCCCGACACCCACATGCATAAACCAATGCATCTCGCCACACTAGGCATCATCTGCTGCCACAACCACAAGTCCCCATACCTCCACATATCACAACAGCCATCCAGGCTCACATCAAATCACAAGCAGAATGGAAATCAAAGATTACAAAATGGGATCTCGGCCTTTTAACAAGGCATTCGGCCTTCATACAAAATGAGCACTCAGAGCTCCAAACCACAAGGCATTCAGCCTTACAAGCAAGCGGGTAACTCAGAACCCTTTTTAATTTATCGAACTAATAGTTCTTTAATCCATCATGAATTAATAGATTCATTAACATGCCTCTTTATCTTTAGCCAATTATTTAACAAATAATTCTGGCTTTACGTTCTTTATCAATTTCCATCATGAAAGAGCAATTAATTAAAGAAAATCATAGATATCACTCTATCTAGGAAAACATGAGGCAAACCGTTATCATAGTACAAAGTAACAACATGCGATCAACCAATTCTTTTAATCCGGTTCAAGTATTTAATTAGGTCAATTTCATTGTGATCCAAAGGACTAAATCATGCTAATTCTACGATTGCACATACACAATTAGAGAAGCCATGAATCCCCTACCTCGAAGAGTTCTTGACGTCCTTTATCCACACAACGGGCCACAATCCTTCTCTCGCGACAACTGCATCCACCCGAGGATGCCACAGTAAGTCCCAACCAACCAAAACCCATTAGAACCATGGAGATTACATGGTAATATGGAAGGGAGAACAAGAGAAGGTGATCCCTGAAGGAGCGATGACAAAACATACCTTATATTGAAGATTGATCGACACGGCTCGGTTGCATCTAAAACAGAGCAGAACCAATCCTAGGAGTAAATATTGATGGTGCAACTCCTACGGAAAGGATTGAAAGGTTCTAGCGTCTTGCAGATGAGAACCAGGAGGAAGAACAACGAAGAATGATATCTCATTCCTTTTAAAAAAATTTAGAGAGGCGATGGTTTAAGATCCAATTTATTCTTCATTAAAAATGGATCGCATTAACCCACGCAGTTTGACCAAGTAAAAACATCCCGGCCTTAGGAATAATTAATATAGAATTTATGGCCTTTGAATCGGTCTTAAAGTCTTTAAAATAAGGTTTTAAAAGTATTTTACGTCAAAGAAAACGTCAAATTTACGAACCTGGAAACACTGTTCACATACTCAAAATTTGGAAAAGTATGGAATCGGTAGCTCTCATGAAGTCTGGAAACACTGTTCATTCGTGAAATTTGGCAAAGTATGGAATCAGTAGCTCTTAGGATTCTGGAAACACTGTACAAGTCTACCGATAGAAGGTCACCGATAGAACCTCACCGATAGAAACACTATTCAAGTCTACCGATATAAGTCCACCGATAGAACCTCACCGATAGAAACACTGTTCAAGTCTACCGATAGAAGTCCACCGATAGAACCTCACCGATAGAAACACTGTTCAAGTCTACCGATAGAAGTCCACCGATAGAACCTCACCGATAGAAACACTGTTCAAGTCTACCGATATAAGTCCACCGATATAACCTCACCGATAGAAACACTGTTCAAGTCTACCGATAGAAGTCCACCAATAGAACCTCACCGATAGAAACACTGTTCAAGTCTACCGATAGAAGTCCACCGATAGAACCTCACCGATAGAAACACTGTTCAAGTCTACCGATAGAAGTCCACCGATAGAACCTCACCGATAGAAACACTGTTCAAGTCTACCGATAGAATTCCACCGATAGAACCTCACCGATAGAAACACTGTTCAAGTCTACTGATAGAAGTCCACCGATAGAACCTCACCGATAGAAACACTGTTCAAGTCTACCGATAGAAGTCCACCGATAGAACCTCACCGATAGAAACACTGTTCACTGAACCTCACCGATAGAAACACTGTTCACCTACCGATACTGTTCATAAAACTGGAAACACTGTTCCCAGAACTAGAAATTTGGCAAAGTGTTAGTCGAGCTACTGCTAGACTGCGGCTACCAGTATACCGAGCTATCAGTACGCCGCGACTACTGGTAAACCCAGCTACCGGTAAGGGGCGGCTACCGGTAGGCAGCAGCTACCGGTAGACCGGGCTACCGGTAGGTAGCAGCTGGGGGATAAGTCACCTTGACCTCCCAGAACACCTCCAACACCACATTTTCACAATGTAATGGACCAGGGAGGTCCGGGCCATTATATTTAAGTTATTTATTAACATAGTAAAATCTGTGTATTTTTATGATATTAAGGATATTATATATACATGGTTTTATAAAAATTTATAGTGGTGGAGAAAAAATAAAAATAAAAATTATCACTAAAGAATGTTACCTCTTATTCAGGTTTCCTCCTTAGGTTTGCAAAAAAATACTTATGTGGAAAATAAGGATTTTAGGATGTTTTAGGTATGTTAGGAAGTTATATGGGTTGGTATTGGATGATAAAAAGTTGTATGAATGCTGGAATAATATAGAAGAGGTGTTGTAAAGACCTTGATTTCCATGTAATTTTAATTATTTATATAGAATTATTTTGTGATCATGAAATTTGATGACATGTGATTTTGAGGTCTGGAGAGACCGGAATGGTTTGGTGAAGTTCTATAAAACATTAAATAACACGCGTAAGCAGTTTTCATGAAAAAGTGGAATAACTGTTAAATGGTTGTCCGGATTAAAAATTTGAGGGCACTGTTGCATTTATAATGACAAGTTTTCCCTAAGGATGACTTAAGTTTAGTCAGTGCAGGCCTCCTATGAGAAAACCCGAAAATGGCATAATCGTAAATAAAATAATTAAATAAAGTTATTTTGTTTTTCAAATGCTTATAACTCACGAATGGTAACTCGGATTAAAAAGTTGAGACCACCGCTAAACTCATGAGGGTAGGATCTCTTTAAGAAGACACTAATATTGGATGGTGCAGGCCACCATTGAATGTTGGTTTTTGGTCGTAAATAAAATAATTAAGTGACAAGTTATTTTATTGTAAAATTAATAACTTCTAAATGGTAACCCAGATTAAAAATACTAGAGTACCGTTGGATTTGTTGGGGTGTATTTCACTTAGGTAGAGCCAAACCTAGACCAGCTCAGGTCAAGGGTGACTGTTATAATTTTTCCTAACTTTTTTTTTTCGGGTAAGTTCAGTAAACGTGCGAGCGGCATTTTTAACTTTTCAACCGGTTCTTAGAATTGAAATCCGAGAACACTGTTGAACTCGCAATGCTGATATTCGCTTAGGGAGACCTTCACCTCGACCACAGTAGGTCGAGAGTGAAAGTTTTTTTCTGGATTTTTGCGGGACACTTAAAAGAATAAAAATAAAATAAAACAACTTTTATTTTATTTTTCTTTGTGAAACCTCCCATTTGAATTCGGTGGTGGGGACCACCCGAGCTTGAAACCTCCCATTTGAATTTAGTGGTGGGGACCACATAACCCTTGAACTCCCACATTAATGTGAGATAACCCTTGGACTTACTCCCAATTAATTGTGCCAACTTCAACTTAATTAATGAGATAACCTTTAATTATTTAATTAATAAACTTAACATATTAAGTTGCCTCATCATTTCCTATGGGGGGATTTGTGTTGGAAAAGGAGAAGAGTTTTTGGGAGATCTTTTGGAGGATCATATTATTTAACGAAGAACACTATCCAACTAAGTGCATCCTATGGAATTGGAGAACGAAGACGATTCTTCAGTCTAGATCGAAAACATCTTGCGGGAGCGATGAACACCAACATCACCATTTCATCGACTTCCCCTTCTTCCTCACAACATCTCTTATGAGTGAATGAGGTAGGGATTTTAAATTGAATTATGATTAAATCAATATTTTTTTATTCTTATTGTTCTCGATTCACAACAATGATGGCCAAACAAACAAGTCCGTCATCCCACACATATACCTTTCCCACTTTATCTTTTGTTCTTCACGTGTTCTTCGTGTGTTCTTCAACCTCAAATATTTAGTGACACTGGAAAAAAATTTGCGTTGTTGAACGCAACATATGAACGCAGATCCCTCGACCCAAGGATCGAGAATATGTGATCATTTTATTTTTTGGGCTTGGAACGAAGCCGCAATGGCTCTCAGAAGGAGGCGATGGCCGACACTCGACCGGCTGTGAGGAAGTAAGAGAGGTGCGTGTCTGTGCCACCAGATGATGAGGAAGCCATGGATCGTCAGCTGTGGTGGGGTAGGGTTGCATCCGGCTTCCGAACAACCATGTTGCAGAGCGGCGGCGCTTGTCTACACTGCCGGAGGAATAGGAGGCCGCAGCCGCTTGGTCGCTGCGGAGGCCGAAGAGTGGCTGGCCATGCCAGCCACAGTGGAGCAGCGGCACACGACCACGCTGCTGAGAGGAGGACCGGCTGGAACAATAGCCAACCGTTGTGGTTCGGTGGGACCCTCTTGGGCCCCACTGTGGATTGTTAGCAAATAAAGGCACTGCCCGTTGCCATTATGAACTAAAGGGGGATGCTCCCCCTTCAGCGCCAGCTCGAGCGGACTGCGCCACTAGGCTACGCCACTGGTCCGCGCCACCGGGACCTGCTCAGCGCGGGCGGGGCTACCCCCTTTGCAGGCCGGGCCAGACCATGGCCTAGTGGGCCATGCCCAGCCCATCCCAGGCCAATCAGGATGGAACCAAATCGGACCGAGTCAACCCAAACCAGTTCGGGTTGGCCCATGCTGGGCCAGGCATGGTCGGTCTGACCGGGTCGGACCAGACCCAGGTCCGTCTGGACCCAGTTACGCCTTTGTGACCATAACTTGAGAACTGAGAATCTGTTTGATGAATCTTTTATGATACCAAAATCCTTGTATTGGGACTGTCCTTTTGGAATACTCTACTTTAGTTTTGGATAAGGTTGGAGTATGTCTGGGTTGGATCAGACCCTGAATCCAACCGGGCCCTCAGAGCAGAAAAGCTAATAACTTACAGACCGGGTGTATGATTGACGTTCCGTCTATTATGTTGGGTACCTTATGACATGACATACCTTTGGGATACTTTATAGTGGAACTTCGGTATGGTTGAGGTATGACCAATGTCTTGGGGAGCGGTTCTCTCAAGCGCGCTATGTACGGAACCCTGCGAATGGATGAGACTTGACGACTGCTGACCGTTTTGACTCGAAGTGACTCGACAGGCCCAGTGGGGAGCACCTCTATGTGACACAGAAGACCCACGATGGGGAGAACCTATGTGTGATGTGGAAGACTCATAGTACTCGACATGGGGAGTACCTCAGCAGGCCATGAGGGGGAGCCCCTCTGTGTGACGCGACATACCCGCAATGGGGAGCACCTCTGTGTGACGCGGTAGACCCACGGTGGGGAGAAACTCTGTGTGACGTGACATACCCACGATACTAGACAGGAGGAGTACCTTAGAAATCCAAGGTTAGTGGGAAGAACCTATGAGTGATGTGGAAGGCCCACTGTACTCCATAGAGGAGGACCCTAAATTCTTATTTCTAACTCAGTGCATGAAAATACAGATTACGTATATTTTTGAAGAGTTTCTCTTGTGATTTCTTTGGAGTCAGCTCACCAGGTATAAATTAATGACCGTGGCACACCTGTTCCTTGTCAGGATACCACCATGTAGACAACCAACTAGGTTTCCTGAGAGAGTAGATGTTGACAGCCCACTGAGCGATGAGGATCTGGTGCAGGGCCCTCTTACTATATTGGCACCTTCAGGTGGTGTACCGGAAGCACCACCACCCATTGGGAAACATTTAGAATCAGCTGCACTGGTGGACAATTCACGCTGACTGAGTGCGTTTCATGAGTTACAATGGAATAGGCCTCCGAGTTTTTGAGGCGAGACAGGTTCCCAGGCAGCTGAGGACTGGATGGAGTCTTTGGATAGTGTTTTCCACCTAGTTGAGACACCAACATATCAGATGGTGATCCTAGATGCTAGTTTTTTTTATCATTGCGTGACCATGAGGATTGTCCACAAGGTGACGAGGCTTCGATACTTGGACCATTGCCTGATATGGTACCTTTGGGTAGTGTGCCGGCTATATCACTACCTATTGGTTTGCAGTTAAAACCGGTGGTACTGGTAGAGGACACATGTAGTCTTAATGCCTTACACGTGTTTTATAATCAGATACCCCTCAGGTTCCGAGGTGATCCCAACTCACAGGAAGCTGAGGACTAGCTTGAGGAGGTGGATGATTGTTCCCTAGAGCTTCTACAGCTTCAGCAGGATGACATATCAGTATATGAGTGTTCATCAAGGCGTACCGACCATCCCAGGTACTCGATGAATACAATATGGATAGAGCTTCAGAGCTTGGACTTCCGAGAAGGGTGTGTTTAAGGACATCCAAGTTAGTAATATTCTCTTATGCATTTCTACCTATGTTAGGGTGCTATAGATAACCTTTGTGGTTGAATGTTCTTTGGATGAGCGGATACAACCAGTGAATGTTAGCAGTGGGAAAGAAGGAAACTGGCGCTAGTCTTAGAGACTTGGGAATGTAAAATGTTTCAGGAAGAGGATGTGATAGGGAAAGATGAATCATCAAAGAAGCAGATGTGGAAGTGGAGCTAAGAGAGCAGAATGAGGTGGGGTACTCTTCGACATGTTACAACCATCATCCTATTATGGTGCCCACCAGGCTTAGGGAGCTAGAGGACAGGGGAAGGGAGTAGCTGCATGCGGTGAAGGAGTGTGACACAAGGGTTCCATGAATGAATAGAGGTACGGTCTGTGTCTATTACTAGCTTTCGTATTAATAGACATAGGTACCAATCATTCCTTCTTAACACGAATCTTTTCCAAGACCTAGATTTTCTAGTTAACCCTTTGACTTGACCCTCACATCTAGAGATAGCCTTGGGAGGAGACTCGATAATCACACTTACGCATATGGTGTAATTTGACCCTTGAGGTGAGAGTTTCGGTTGGAACCTCTTGGTGGAAGCATTAAGGCCTTACGAAGTTAGTTTCGGTATGGACTAGACATCCATAGTTCATACTCAGATTGACTGTATTAGGTAAAAAGGTTGCGGTTTATCCACAACATTGGAATGAGATTTTCCTTGGTTGGTGAAAAAAGAAACCCAAGTAGCAAAAGACAAACTCATGGAAAGGAGGGTGAATCTGATCACTCTTGAGTCAGCCACCCTTACCCTCATGTCAGTAGGAGTTTTGAGTTTTCAGTTCCAAATAGGAGTGGTAGAGCATGGGGACATCTTTTCCAAAAAATGTTTCCAGGATTACCTCCGCAAAGAGAGAGGGACGTCTGCTTTGGCTAAGTACTACCAGAGATTTCTACCAGACTTATCCAGTGTAGGGGCACCTTTATTAGCTTTGAAAAAAAGGGGTAGCCTTTCATGTGGATGGAGAAGTGTTAGTAGAGATTTCATGAGCTAAGAAAAATACTGAAAATTAGAATTACACTACCCATGACCTGAAGTTAAAAACAATGGTCTTTGTGCTAAAGATGTGGTGGCACAACCTGATGGGTGAATAGTTTACTATTTACTCTAATCCAAAGAGTCTCACGTATATATTATTTCAAAAGGACTTGAAACTAGGATAGTAGAGATGGCTAGAGTTCTTCCAGGACTATGACTTTGAGACAGTCTATATTCCTAGGAATGAGAACGTGGTAGCAGATGCACTCAGCAAGAGGTTTGGTCTGCAGTTGCTGAGTGAGGTGACAGAGGAGCTAGCAGCATTGCAATTATCCTTTGTGGATAGAGATAGAGAATCATACCTCCAATCTATAACTATCACTCCCCCAATACTTCAACGAGTCGGGGAGGTGCATCTTGGATACTTTGACTGTGAGGCTTGACATGCTCAGATATGAATGGGACATGCACCTGATGGATTTTCAGAAGGTGAGGATCATGTCTCCCTCTTGAGAGGACACACCATGGTACCAATAGTGATTATAGAGGAGGCGTTGAGGGAGAGCCATACATCCCATTTAGCGGTACATCCTGGTGTGGTGAAGGTGTACTAGGACTTACAACATCAGTAATGGTGGCCAGGGATAAAGGAAGAAGTGTTAGAAGTCTCTTGCTGTCGAGAGACGAAGACCCTTAGAGTTCTAGGAGGGGGAACGTGTATTCTTGTGAGTCTCTCCTCGACGTGGGATATAGAGTTTTGACCAAGGTATCATGTTATCGCCGAGGTTTATCAGTCCTTTTATGATACTTTATAGGATAGAAGAGGTATCATACCGCTTGGCTCTTCCACCACAGTTGGAGAGGGTGCACAATGTCTTCCACATATCCCAGCTCAAGTGATACGTGCACAACCCATCACGCATCATCGACCATGGTGAGCTGGAATTCAATGATGGGGCGGAGTTTATAGAGGTTCCAGTATATATTGATGATCGATAGGAGCAGGTCATTCTTGGGCGGTCGATACCTCTGGTGCACGTACTCTGGCAGCATGGGAACCTCCCGGAGAGCACATGGGAGCGAGAGGCTCAGATTTGTGATCAGTACACCCATGTGTTTCCTTAGTCTATGTTGTGGATTTTGGGGTCAAAAATAACTAATTTTAGGGAGAATGGAAAGACCTAGATTTCCATGTAATTTTTTTATTTATATGGAATTATATTGTGACCGCGAAATCTAACATCATGTGATTCTGAGGTCCGAGTGCCCGGAATGGTCTGTCGAAGTTTTGTTAATCTTTAAATAACGCGCGTAAGAAGTTTTTCTAAAAATATGGAAAAACTCTAAAATAGTTTCCTAGATTAAAAATCCAAGGGAACCATTGTGTTCAAGATGGTGGGTTTACCTAGGACACGACTTATGTTTAGTTGGCGCATGCCTCATGTGAGAAAACCTGAAAATGACATAACCGTAAATAAAATAATTAAATAAAGTTATTTTATCTTTCAAATGCTTATAAACCCCGAATGGTAAATCAGATTAAAAATCCCAGACCACCTCTAAACTCATGAGGGTATGCTCTCTTTAGGAAGATACTAACATTGGTCGGTGTGGGCCACTAGTGAAAGGTAGTTTTTTGTCGTAAATAAAATAATTAAGTAACAAATTATTTTATTATAAAATTCATAAATTCTAAATGGTAACTCAGATTAAAAATATGAGAGTACCATTGGATTCGTTGTGGCATGTTTCACTTAGGCAGAGCCTACCCTCGGCCGGTACGGGTCAAGGGTGACTGTTATAATTTTTCCAAACTTTTTTTCAGGTACGTTCAGTAAACACGCGAGTAGAATTTTGTAACTTTTCAACCGGTGCTCAGAATTGAAATCTGAGGACACCGTTGAACTCGCAGTACCGATATTCACTTAAGGAGATCCTCACCTCAACCGTAGTAGGTCGAGAGTGAGTTAGTTTTCTGGATTTTCGTGGGAGAGTTCAAAGAATAAAAATAAAATTAAACAACTTTTATTTTATTTTTATTTGTGAAACCTCCCATTTGAATTTGGTGGTGAGGACCACCTGAACTTTAAAAATACCATTTGAATTTAGTGGTGGGGACCACCCAACCCTTGAACTCCCACTTTAATGTGAGATAACCCTATGAATTCCTACCAATTAATTGTGCCAACTCCAACTTAATTAATGAGCCAACCTTTAATTGTTTAATTAAAAAACTTAACATATTAAGTTGCCTCCTCATTTCCTGTGGGGGAATTTGTGTTGGAAAAGTAGAAGAGTTTTTGGGAGAGATTTTGGAGGATTATCTTATTTAACAAAGAACACTCTCCAATCAAGATCATACTAAGGAATCAGAGAATGAAGATGATTCTTGAGTATGGATCGGAAACATATTGCGGGAGTGATGACCACCAACTTCACCATCTCATCGCCTTCACCTTCTTCCTCACTGCATATCTTATGAGAGAACGAGGTAGGGGGTTTAAATTGAATTTTGATTAAATCTATCTTTGTTGATTTTTGTTGTTCTGAATTCACAACAATGATGGACAAACAAACAAGTCCATCATCCCACACATATATCTTGCCCCCTTTATCTTTTGTTCTTTGTGCATTCTTCGTGTGTTCTTCAATGTAAAATATTTAATGATGCTGGAAACACAATATTTTGTTGAGCGCAACATATGGACGTAGAGCCACTGACTCACGGATCTCGAATATGTGACAATTTTATTTTTCGGGCCTAGAATGAAGCCGCAATGGCTCGTGAAAGTAAGTGGGGACCGCCACCCGACCAACCATGAGGAAGTAAGGGTGGCACACGTCAGTCCAGTCAGATGATGAGGAAGATGCGGTCCATCGACTGCGGGAGGGTAGGGTAGCGACCGACATCCTGTTAGCTGCATTGTAGAGAGGCGGCACACGTCCACGCTGTTAGAGGAGTAGGAGGCCGTGACTACCTGGCCGCAGTGGATGCCGAAGAGTGGCCGGTTGTGCCAACTACGGTGGAGAAGTGGCCTATGACCGCCCCACTAGGAGGAGGATCAGCCGGAACACCAGCTGACCATTATGGTTGGGTGGGACCCGGTCGGGTCCCACAGTGACTTGGAAGTGCCAAAAAGCATTGGATGTTGCCATTATGAATAGAAGGTTGAAACTCCCCCTTCGACACCAACTCAAGTGGACCATGCCACCAGGCTGTGCCACTGGGCCGCGCCACCGGGCTACGCCACTGGGCCGCACCCAGCGTGGGCCAGGCCGCCCCCTTTGCGGGCTGGGCTGGACCACGGTCTAGCGGGCCAAGCCCACCGCAGACCAGGCCAACCTGAATAGAACCGAATCAGGCTGGGTCGACCCAGACCATTTAAGGTCGGCCTAGGCTGGGTCGGGTCAGACCATACTCCAGCCCATTTAGACACAATTACGCCTTTGGGGCCATAACTTGAGATCCTGGCATCCATTTGATGAATTGTTTGCGGTACCAAAATCATTGGATTGAGAAGGTCCTTTTGGTATACTCCACTTTAGTTTTGGATAAGGTTGGAGTACGGCCGGGTCAGATCGGACCTCAAATCCAACCAGGCCCTCGGAGCGGAAATACTATTAACTTACATACCGAGCATCTGATTTATGCGCCGTCTGTTGAGTTGGGTCCCTTATGATGTAATAGAACTTTCGGATACTTTTTCGTTGAACTTTAGGGTGGTTGAGGTATAACCAATGTCTTGGGGAGCGGTTCTACCAAGCACACTATCTATGAAACCCTGTGACTGGCTAAGACTTGACGACTACTGACCGTTTTGAATCAGAGTGACTCGATAGGCCCAGTTGGGAGAAGCTTTGTGTGCCATGGCAGACCCACGGTGGGGAGCGCCTCTGTGTAATGCAACAGACTCATGGTACTCGACCGGAGGAGTACCTCTGCAGGCCCTGAGGGGGAGCGCCTCTGTGTGACGCAGTAGACCCACGATGGGGAGTGCCTCTGTGTGATGCGAAAAACCCAGGATATTTGACAGGAGGAGTACCTTAGCTATCCAAGGTTAGTGGGAATCACCTCTATGTGACACTTCAGGCCCACTGTACTCCATAGAGGAGGAGTTCTCTAGCAGTTGAGGCGTTCAATGTTGTTACTAGTGATGTTATTTATTATTATCCTTGAAGAATCCTATGCCTAGCTATCAGCTTTCATACCAATCCTATGTGGGTCAGATCCTATGTGGGTCAGTGCTCAGTGATCCAATGTGGGTCTGGGCATACTGATCCCGTGTGGGTCAGTGCTCAGGTATCCTATGTGGGTCAGCGCATACCGATCATGTGTGGATCATCATGGGGGTTAGTACCTATCGATACTATGTGGGTCAGACTCCGTATAACCAGTAGCAGTGCCTCTTGATAGAATAAGATGGTATAGATTTGCGACTAATCATCTGTACTTCTATACTTCAATGAAAACCTAGTTTGAGCTAAGAATCTGATTGAACTAAGTCATTTACCTGTGTGGTGCTTTTACCTTCGTGGTGTTATCTTTGTGATATTCTTTCCTCAAGTAAGAGAAAAGTATAACTTGATAACTTAGGTATATGTACTGGCATATACCTAAGTAGAGTTGATGTCTTTCTTTGTGGTTTATCCTTTGTGGATTTTGAGAGACCTTCAGGGGTATCGGGGTACCTAATGAGTATCGTTATACTCACCCCTGCACAGGCTACACTCACAACTTGTAGTGTCTAGTGATGATGATGGATAGTGCTGAATGAGGATGAGGGTACCAGGACTAGAGGCCACTCATAGGTGGAAATTAGATGAGGCGTACCGTAGAGGTGACCATTCAAGAGCTGTACCTACCCTTCAAGCAGGATCCTTGGCGGGTGTTCATTAGAGCTGTTTTCAGTTTTACTTGTACTTTTTAGTTTTACTTGTACTTTATAGTTGGGCTTGTATTTCAGCCCCTTTTTTACATACTGTACACACTCTTTTTACTCTACAACTTACTTTGACCATGTATTCTGCTTTGTGCTTGGTTGTGTGAGTTTACAGGTTATAAAGACAATTCCTTCCCAGTTTTAGGGAATATGCCTTTCGATGCTAGTCTCCAACCCCTGGCCTTTAGAAGGCGGGATTGGGGTAGTCAAGTCATGGGCCCTGGGGGACGAGTCATGACAGGTGTGGCCTTTTATAAGTGGGGGAGAGGCCGCACATGATATTTTTGTAACAAATTGAGTACTCCCATGTTTTGCACATGTGAAAAGGGCACACAATGGAAGATTATAGATACATAGAGAGTTAATTGTATAAATTTTTCTATAAAATAGTTTTTAGATAAGTTTAATGATTATTTTTATTCTTACTATTTTAGTTCAACCTGTAGTAAACCCATTTTTACAATAACCAAGATAATTAATTTTTAATGTTTTTAATATTAATGTTCTTAACAAAATTGTAATTAAAAGAAATTATAAATTATGTTGATTTAAAATATAGAATCTATTTTTCTAAATTAAATTCAAATAATTGTAAAATTTTAATTTAATATTAATCCCGCAGACACTACAATGAAACAAGTTTTTTGGAAGAGTTTTTTTTTAACAAAAGGAGATTCTATATGAACACTATGACTAATAACATTCATTGAAGGAAAATCAATTAATATTTACTGATATATAGTATATACATTTAATTTAATTTAATTCTATATTATGGATTATTTTCTTTAATTAAAATGGATGAACCATATTCATTTTAAAACAGTATTTAGAACAATTGTCTTTAAACCAAAAAACAAACATATAATAAAAACCAATATAATGTTGAACCAAAATTAATTATGTTTATTAAATTTAAAATAAATAAAAATTATTTTACCTTAAATAATATTTAACAACATATTGGTAATTTGAAATTTCTTAATTTATTTTATATAAAATACTTTAACAAAAATGGGAATTTTCACTATTCATTGAAAAATCAATATTTTTGAGAAAATAAAAAAAATTCTCCAATAGATAATTTTGAAATTATGATTTAAAAATTAAATTAAATTTTATCAAATTGATTTTCTAAAATTAATAGAAAAAACTTAATTTTATTATTTGTTCACAAAAATAAATAAAAAACATTTTTTTAGAGAATAATATTTTCAAAACATATAAATACTTATCTAAAAATGAAGTAAATTTTTATAAATATTTGTTTACTATATAAAACAATTATAAATATATTTTTTAAATTATTTATTACTATTCATATCACTATGTTTTATGGATAGGTTATAACAGTCATGATTAAATAACTACAATAATAATAATAATATATCATGGTTCTTTTAAAACTCAGTGTTATGTGTAATGAAAGCTAACCTAGTATCATGTTTAGAACAATCTAACCCAACGATTCATGTAAGAAAAGATATAAAAAAGAATAAATTTATTTAAAAATAAATATATCATTAATTCTGAGGGTGTTACATCCTCCCCTATTTAATAAATTGTATCCTTGCTATTTTAACTTTATCATGGTAATCAAAGGATTGAAATTTGAAAATATGTTTTTTTAAAAACAATAATAAAAAAGTATAGATAAAACATACTCTTGATAGAAGTTAAATGGATGTATGAGGGTCATATTAGAAAACACATAAATATCTTTCAAATAAGGAGACCATTGGTGGAAAGTGATGATATAGACAATGAAAAAAACCATAAATAGTTATAGAGAGTGATTAATGTCATTGATCATAAGAAATTGAATGATAAATGAAATATTAAGGGACTCAAAACCATAAATTTTGGTAATTTAAAATACTATCTTATTCATCAGATATATATGTTATATGATAACATTTTTGTTCTAGGAACCTTTTCCTAAAGATGATGAATTATTTTAATATCTTACCAAGCAATACTTTTTTACTAATTTTATTTAAAAATAAATTAGCACAACAACACAAGACCAAAGATAAGAATAAAAAAATAAAATATCAATGTGTTTTGAAGTAGTGGAGACTAGGGGAATCCACATGAAAAAGGTTGCCTCCCTCCAGGGGAAAGAACCCTTGATCTAAAAAATCATGTAATCCACACTCCTTGTGTTGCCTTTGAATCCAAAAAATCTGTGAAATTTTCCCCTTCACACCATATACGAAAAAATCCAGGAAATTACATAAAAAACACTTGTACCTCTTAATAATTTATTCAATAGTCCATAGGATAGATCTGAGACTGCAAAGAGCATTATATATTGCAAGTCAATCCATTTCAACTACCATAAGGCATACATTATTCTAACTACATAATAATAATCCTGTGAAAATTTTAGAATCCTCCACTTAAAGAGAATCACCTCTTCCAAATGAAGCATAAAAATCATGGACTTCTGACGCCCATTTCTACTAGATCAACCCACCTCCTCGTTTCATTCCTATGTTGTAAGAACCGTTAGTATTCATTTTGAGGCCCATATGGTGGGAAATTCGGTAGACCCATCTCCCCAATTTAGCAATGGTAGTGTTGCTAGAGGTTGAGGTTCTGGAAAAGAGTGGCCTGATGATGGAATAGTCTTGGCATGATTTTTATAAGAGAATACCCATTGTGAAATAAGGAAATAAATTTACATGATACATTTCTATTTTACAAGCATGATTTCATCCTTTGGTTGTGGTTTGATAAATTTTCAATTCATCACACACACCATAAAATGATAATCCAAAAATGATTTTTTTTCATGAAGCACTAAAATTCACTTTTATTTGATCATAAGATCTATTAAAGAGTGAAAATTATTTCCTTCTTTCTCTAACCATTTTCCAAGACAAATATGATTTTCACAAGTTATCCAATATAATAAATTAATCTCTAAACCTAAAATATAAAATAACTGATTCATCATTAATATTTAGGTATAAAATCATTTAACTAAACACAATGAAATATTAACCAGGACATCACATAATCCATTGGTTATATTTAAACCCTTATCATTCTTGATTTATGGGTTGAAGCCTTGTGGACTTTTTGGATGCGACATGTTATCACAAAACCTTCAAATTATCAATTTTTTAAAAAATTAAACCTTATATTGTCCCCAGTTATATGATGAACATACATAAAAATAATCTTAATAGTGAAAGATCATATAATACCTAAAGGTTATAAATACATTAAAAACTATTTTTAAAAAAGTGAATTGATACTTTAAATTTATCCAAAGCTTTAAATATACATAATCCGAACAAAAAATAAACAACCGTTAAAAAAATACCTATCTTGATGGGGGTCCATCACATCACCAGATAGACCAAGATGAATTATATTAGCTAAAATGGTTTTCCCACACCTTTCAGATTCTAATCACGATGATTTCCACCATGAGTTAATAAATTTAGACACACATTCACATAATGTCCCAAATCATCATTGCTAAAACATCTCACTGTTTACTAGCTATCTATTATATCATTCTTGGATTGTTATGGATTTTATTATTTATAGTCAATAACCATGTGACCAAACATACTACACAAGTAACACTTTCCACATTAAGATATACATTCTCAAAAATTTATTTTACCGAATGTTGAAGTTGATTGGGGATGACCTCTAGGTTTCTTAGTTGATTTATTCTTAGTTTCCTTCTGCATTCATTTTTTCACAATATTATAATCTTGTGAATCCTAAGTGTTGAAAAAATCCACCTCAATATTATCAAAAAAAATCTCAATGCTTTTTAAATTTTCATATATACAAAGATATCAGTGTGCATGGTTTTAGTCCTAATTAAATTCTATTAATTTTGCTATCAATTTCAAAAACAAAAATTAATTACATACATGTCCAACCCTATAAATTTTTCTTCATATACAGAAGGAAAATATTAATCCATTTTCCTCAATTATAGGAATTGTGTATCTATCCTATGCCAAACAACAATAGGGAAATATTTCTCAATGAAAATATTCCTAAATATTCCCCATTACACAGAATCAAGATCATATTTCTCTTAGTTATTTTTACCAAAGATCTCCATTAATCATCTTCACCTTCAAAATGAAAAATATTAGGAGATGCCTTTTGATGTTTGGAACAACCCATGGAACCAGATATCTTCTATATTTAATGATCCATCACTTGGATACCACTAGTTCAGATGATCCACTAAATTATAGGGGATGCTGCCTCATGAAATTATCCACTATAAACATGTTTCATCATGGTAGATTAGGTTCCTTTATAGAATAGACCACCACTATTTATAAATGATGTCTTCTGAGACAACACTAAAAAAACTATTTTTTATTCCAAAAATCTTGTGAAGGACATTTTACTCTTTATACCTTCCAAATAAAACTTCAAGGATTAATATATGGAAAAACCTTATTTACATACATTGTTTAGAAGAAGAAACATATCAATCTTAAAATTCTATATCATCAATACTTATCCACAAGGTAAAATCATTAAAGGGGATTATGTTAACAATATTCTAAAATCTACATTTTTATGATCAATACTTTAATACTAACTACAAGGACCTATACTTATTTAACAAATAATCATTAGTTTTATGTTATGAATTCATTCTCCTCCATTATAAGATCTTTTTAGGTTTAGTATTTTATTTTATTATGCCATAACTCACACATAAAAAATGATAAAATACAAAGAGGAAACATTAAATTAGTATCAATGTTTTCCCATAATATAATTGTTTTAAAATAAATCATGATTTCTTTTCAGGTAAAATCATAAAAATATTAAAATTAACTTCTTTATTTCATTTACCCATCATTATTCTCTGTGAAAACCATTTAAAAAAATATGGGATGAGCATAAAAACCATAGTAAGTGATATAAAAAGAAAGAAAATTTTTAGTCCAGTGAAAAAATGAAAACTCTTATAATATCTACCATTATCATCATGGTTATTTGAGAATATTAAATAAAAAATATTATTCTAAAAAACACAAACAAAATTTCACAAAAAATCCAATATACCCCATAGAAATAAATTAAAACCCCTATTTAGTTACATAATTCATTATATTCACAAACATATCTCAATAATTAATTAATTGGAATAACCATATAACCAAATTCCAATATAATATTTACCCTATACATTATAAATATATAATGGTAATCACCCTTTGTATAATCTATATCAAAATCACATGTTTTTTTTGAGTTATAATGGGACTCAAACCTCATAGAAGTAATATTGGGATCACCCGTGAGCCATAATTGGGAACATCCCATTATTTAAGATGTATTAGGATCAACCATTTTATATAATTCTTATGTATTATAGAATTTATAAAATAATTATTCTTTCACTTATCATTATAATTTTTTTTGAAAATATCCTTTATATTGATAAGAACATCACTTTTGGATATCAAAATATCTTTTTTTTTCAAAACCCCATTTTCAATACCAAAATACCTTTTTATTTTGGAAAACCCATAATCAAAAATAAAATACCCAAAAAAAGGAAAAAGGTTTTTTCATTAAAGAAAACATGAATTCTTAAAAATGAATCTTGAAATCCAATAACAGTCATGGTGGTAGAGAATTCATTTTTTCCGTGTATGTTAAGAATACAATATTTTTTTATCTATCAAAACATTACATATAAAACATGTAAAAAGATTCAATTTTAACATATTTAAAATAATTTAAAAATAAAAAAAATATAATTTATAAATAATTCATGTCCATATCAAAATTTCATAAAATCATTTTAAAAAACATGGGTATGGAAAAGAAAGGGTTGGATAAAAAACATTAAAAGAGAATTTTCTTTATGAAAAGTACATTATAACTTTGGAACTATATATACCATAGGCCTCATGAAATAATAGTGGTAAACAAAACTATTAATACCAAGGAAATAGATAAATTCATGATATAACATGTCAAATGGGATTTATATACAACTTAAAAAAGTATACATTTATAGAATCGAAATAATCCATTATGTATGGAAATTTAGATGAAGTCTCTTACCTTGAGTTCGAATTATCACATGTGACTTTATAATCTTAAAAAATAAAATTGTGTTAATTATTTACTTTCTTGAGATCCTTTTTTAATTTTATTATTACTTCTATTTCACTTATTATAATGTTATAAACAATTACTTAATTAATTAAGTATAATTTGGATGTTTTAATCATATTTGACTTATGTGTCAAAAATGGCATAGGGGGTTGACTATAGTTAAAGAGTACATTATTTGAATATATCAAGAATAAGAAAACATAAATAATTTTCATATATATGCATAAATTATATCTTTATGAGAAATCATGAAATTTGGTTTTGAAAAATGAAGTATGTTATTTTCAGAGAGGGGGTTGGGCAAACGTACACATGAGAAACATTTCAATTTTTATATGATATTTATATAAATAATGTAAAAATTATAATTATATAATGATAATAATATCATAAATATCATATAATTTATTTATATATACTTAAATATTTCATTATTGTTATGTGGTGTTGAAAAAAATATTCACATCGCTTCGCGAAGGTGGTAGTCCACACATCTATGAACGACGTTACCATTTCTATTGTGAGTAAAAATTTAATAAATAAAATGAATTATTATAATTTAATATTGATAAATATTTCATTAATATAAAAAATATTCCATTTATAAAACATATATTCATTATCAATACCCTTATTACCTTCCATTTAACACATTTGTGGAAAACGAATCACATCGCTTAGTGAAGAGGTAGTCCTCTAAAACAATGAGTGACATTATAGTATCCATTACGACATGAAATATAAAAATTAATATATGATATAATGACTAGAAAGGTATAATTATTTTATAAATTTCATATATAAACTTTATATCCATCATCATATGAAACCGTGAGAGGTGGTAATCGAAAAATGAATTTCATTGTTTCGTGAGAAGGTAATCCACCGTATACAATATTGATGATTTCATAACCCACTGGATGGAAAGGGAAAGTATTAAAGTTATTCCAATAAGATAAAAAATTTAAGTATATGGAAGATACTGAGGCTATTATATAATCTTGTATTAACAATAATTGAAGTGGTCGGAGAATAAAATAAAATGAAAATACATGTTGAAAGACGTTACCTCTTTTTTGGGTTTCCTCCTTTAGTTTGAAGTAAATTATTCCTAGCATGGATTTATGCCAAAGAAACATATTATATAATGATTTTATAGATGTAATAAAGTAATTTTTATAGTTATTGTTGTAATAAAATAAGTTAGAATATGTGGATAAGAGAGGAGAGTCGGTGGGATTTTATAAGTTTGGGAGATGACACACTAGTTATTTTTTAAAATAATAGAGTGCTTCTAGGATTTTCATATATAAAACAGGTCCCAAATAGACCATTATTAAACCATAATGGTGTAATGGTCAAAATATGTCCATAAAATTGTATTTTGTTAAGCTTATACGTCCTATTTACCCTTACATTTTTAGTTTAACCCCTCATATTAAATAAATTTTCTTCTTAACCATGGTAAATCATTTTTAAATATTACTCTATTAATTTTAGTTAAAAAATTATTCTTACCTTATTAGATAATATATTTTATTCTAATACCTAATATGGAGCCTAATTATTTATACTAAACTCACATAAGATTTTTTTTAATTTAGTATTAATCATGCATACTTGAAGACAAACCAGGTTTTTAAGAAGAGCATTTTTTAGAAAAGATAATTATATTTTAAATGTATGAATAAAAACAATCATTTTATTAATATCAATTAATATTATTAATATATAATTTATACACTTTATTTAAAAAATTATCCATTAGTTATTAATTTAATTAATTCAAATAGGGAAACATTATGAATTTTAAGATAGTTATTAGAAATTTTTTTTTTTAAAAAAAACATACTTATACTAAAAAACCATATAAATTTGATTGAAGGTAATTAAATGGATTAAATAATAACTAAATAACAATTTTTTACATTAAATATTATTCAAATCATATTGGGACTTTTAAATTATGTAATTTATTGAAAATAAAAGACATTTAAAAAATGGGTATTTTCACTATTCACTAAAAACAAAATCTGAACAAAACCAAAATTTTACCCTATGCTAATTTAAAAATTATTATATGAAAAACGTTTTTTATTTTTCCAAATTAATTTTCTCTCAGATTAAAATATTAATTTTTATTATTATGTAGAAAAATAAGTTAAGAGCATTTTTTAGAAAACAGTGTTTTCAAAACATGTAAAGACTTCTATAAAAATTATGTACTTATTTATCAATTCATTTCCATCATAAAAAAATAATATATAATAATTAAAATTTAATAATTACTATTCATATCTTAATTTTAAATAGGTAGGCTACAGATTTCATTTTTAAATAACTATATTAATAATTTATCAAGGTTTTGTTAAAACATAGTGTCATGTGTAATGCGTGCTAATCCAATGTGATTTATAGTACAATATAAGATAGTGTTGTGTGTAATGAAAGATATAAAAGAGATTAATGTTACTAAAAATGAAATATATCTTAATATACTAGAGAGTTAATGGTATTTTAAAAAATATTATTAGAGGAAACATGTTCTTATAGGGGGCCTAGGTTCTTATGATTCAGTTCCCTACTATTTGGTGGTCAATGTTAGAAATGAGATTGGACAATTGGAAATAATGTGTTAGGTCTAAGGAAGTTATTTGAAAACTAGTTATTGTGTATAATCATGAGTTTCTATGGATTTATGGGGTCTTCTTTTCGTTCTTTGGATTATTATATATATTTTTTGATATATTTTGGTGTAGAGTGTAGTCCCTATGAGTTGTATAGGTTTTTTATGAGAATTCTTGTAAAATTACTCATTTTAGAGTGAAAATTCTAAGGATTCAAGGGTTTCATGGTTAAGGCACTGTTTCATGTTGGTTTTTCAGGCCTCGAAACACCCATCAACTACGTATCCAATGATTGATGGACTTACTTTCCAAAGGTAGGCGTTCGCCGGATGGTCTGACCAGCGACTCTTAAGAACTCACATTGGTCGAGAGGATGGGAGGCCGGGCTCATCACACCCTTTTTGGGGGGAATTTATTGCCTATTCTGGGACTCTCTTATATATTTAAGATGCATTCATATGTTTGCAAATCTTTGGTTTATACCCAAACATGTATCCACTAATTTAACCTTGGTGGGAAATTGTCAACTGGAAGCAGGGGTTCGAAATCATTTTATGCCCGAGGGTTTCCATCCCTCGTTGGATTAATGACCCTGAAGAGTTGGAACTCACTTGAGGTGACACTAGGAGCGGCGTGGTGAACCGATGTGAGGATAGTCGGATCAACTGGTTGTCGGGCATGAACCTCAGGGAGGCTTCCTATGTACCCTGCCCAGGGGACAAGGTTCATATTCCATATAGTTCGAATGGAGAGTGTCGGAGAACCGACGTGAAGGTGGACCCGGGGGTCCGTTGGTGGTCGAGCTTGAACCTCTTGGAGGCTTCCCACGTACCCTGTCTAGGGGGCATGGATCAAAGTCCATGTAGTTCGCATTGGACTGGGACTTACACTATGAGGCATCTCAGAATAATGGATTGGGACTTACACTCTGAGGAGGCACATAGTGTGGATTGGGGCTTACACTCTGAGGAGGCCCATAAGAGGATGTCATGGTCAATGCTTACTCTAAGACCATGTGAGTCATGCTCGGTGTGAGAAATAAGAGGCAGCAGGGACTAGAGGATCACGTCATGAGAGGTGCGTCCGTGAGAAGTGGAGTGGGGCTTACGCATGAGGGCGGCCCATGAGGTCGGGGCTCACTCCTAGATGGATGCCCAGGGTGATGGATTGGGGCTTACATTCTGAGGAGGCCCAAAAGGTCGGGGATTAGTCCTAGATGGACTCTTGGGGCGACAAAGCCTAGTGGGAGAGGGAAAGGGGGTGCTCTTATGCCCATCTCCTATCTTGCAGTGCACGAGGGCTTCCTTCTGATGGCTATTTTACCATCTCCGAAGAACCCACAACAAGTGGAGGGGTAGAAAGTGGATTCCTGAGATCAGACTACACATTACCGTGGGAATGTGAACCCAGGAATGCTTCGGGAATCTACTCAAGGGTCGGGGCAACCCTTTTTCCCATGTTTACCATGGGTATGTGAACTCAAAATGGCACGTTGATGCGCCTGAAAGTTACACCATGCGGATCCAGTGGCTCTGGTGGAGGCCTCGGTCCGGGGCCGATGAATAGGCCAATGAGGGAGTCATGGGGGACTTGGCTAGATCAGAATGATTTTATCTGGCTCGAGAAATGAGAACACCGAAGTATTTGGAGAGCCACCGAGAGGTATGGGTGGTGGCGCCCTTCGCGTGGGGAAGTGTCACGTAGCTAGAGAAGTCGTCCGTGAACTAGGGTGGTCCGAGGACTGATTGGCATCCCGCTAACCATGGTGGTTCGTGGATTTGGGTTCAATCCGCGAACCAGGTTGGTTCGCGGAGGGTTTCAGGCGGGCAGCGGCGGCCAAGGGTGGCACCGGTCGGAGGCTCGTCAGTTGGGGCTTCGCCCGCATAGGAGAGTGCTACGTGGTGCGATGGATGGGAAATGTGGCCTAAACTCCCTAGTCCGCGGGGAAGTCATATGTAGATGGGGTATGGTTCACGGTTCTCATTTTTTTTTGTTATTTTAGGTTCGCGGCTCACCAAATCATTATGCGTTTTCCAATTCCTTGTTAACTCATATACCTACTGTGGTTCGCGGGTGGGAATTGCGCTGTTTGTGAAATCCGAAGCCTTCCTTTAACCGATCTCCTTTTGAATCTCCAATACCTCTGAATCTGATTCCAGTTCTCCGATCCCTCATTCTTTCCCCCTTGGTCTCCTTTTATAGAGTGGGGAAAGGGATGCATCTGTGGCCACGCGACACCTTTTGCGGAGGCCCATAACCAAATACCCAGTTTAAAACTAACTTGGTCAACCCGCAAATCGTGGTGGGTATTTAACACTTCCCCACCTCCACGAGGCGAACTCAGGGAGTGATCCATGGCTATAGAGGGTTCCGCCTCTATTCCGCGAATGACAGCGAGTGCGGCTTGAACCGGTCGACGTGGTCCGCGATTGGGGCGGTTCGTGATGGTGAACCGGACTGGCACCCATCCTTCCTCACAACCCCGGAGGCTCTCCACCTCCATTTCGCAAACAACAATGGTTCACAGAGGGGGTTCCTCATGGGGCCTCGCCATATTGCGCTTCCATGTGACCTATTCGTGGACCATCCCTGTTTGTGTCCCTTCTTTGATTATTTTTCCCAATTCTTTTGGGGATTTGGGTAGAATCTCTTTTGCGGATTTTTCAAGACCCTACAAATTCCCCCCATCGGAATGGGGTCCGATTGGAACAAAGAGGAGGTCATTCCGATGCAAAGCGGTCCTGAAACTAAGATGGTTTGCGGTAAAGAGGTGGACCCGGTAGGGGACCACACCTATAAATACAGGGAGCCCTTCACTTGTCCTTTACCGAATTCTTCATGAAAAAAGAGCTCCTTCGCCTCCGTGTGTTCGCTCCTCCGCGAAGTGCCTCGTCCGTGAACCGACAGTGACCTCTGCGAACCATTCCTTCTTCATGGTCACCTTCACCTGCGAACCAACTTCCCAACCACGAACCATTACTCTTAATTAATTAAAAAGTAAGTGATGACGGGCTATAGAGGAACTTTCTTTGCGGTTTCAATTCTCCACGGACTAAAAATCTCTTGAACTTTAAAAATTATTTGAGTCTTCCGAACTTAATCACTTAAAATCAGGATTGAAATTCCACAGAGTGACTTGGTTCATGGTTTCCTGGCCAACGCTCCGTAGGCCAGGGCTTCGCGGACTGATTTCACGAAGGGCTAGTTCACGGGATGATGTCATTGCGAACCATCCTCCAAGGCCTCATTGCGGATTTTGATTATGAAGGCTCCTTAACCTTATATCTGGTTATTTTTATCCATATTTTCATTCCGGACTAACCGATTGTTGGCTGCCACTGTACAGGGAGAAAATATGGTTCCCCCTCGTTCTGTGCTAAGGCCTGCTGCAGAGCCGCTACCAATTGCTGATCAATGCCTGAAGGACATGGCTAGCTCTGTTCAAGATGGAGTCTTCCACTCCCTAACGTCTTTCTTCCTTGCCAACTGACTCTCCAAATCACAGCAAGAGTATCCTTTTTCTAAAAGCCTTCCTGCTTATGGGTTCAGTTTGTTGTCCGATACACCGATTCCGAAACCATCCCATGACAACAATCCTGAAGCATGGATATTTACCGCCACTATCCCTCAGTTCGTGATACCTGTCGGCGGGTGGCCTGCCTCGAGGGGTACAACTGTCGGATCTATGTTGAATAACCTTACAGTATCTCTGACAGTCGAACCATGTCGACGGGAAGGAACAATCCACTGCAATCGGAGTATTGCTCGCAATTCCATGGCAAGCGTCCAGCATGGCTGGCCGGCGAATCGGGATCTCCAACCGGGAGGAGCATTTAAGTCACTGGATTGGGGGTGGCCCTTCTGGGTTCACCAGAGCTACGCAGAATTTGGGGCAGAGTTGTGAGCCTAAGCTTGTATGAAGCTGCCTGGGTGTCCCAAACCTATACCCACCAGCCTCAAGCACTCGCCAAGAAACTTATGAGTCATTGGAGCCCAGACACCAACACTTTCCATCTGGTCCATGGGGAAGTGGGCATTAGTCTATGGGACATATTTCAGATTTCTTGGGTCCCCATCATTGGGAGTATATATGACGAGTTCCTACCTCCTCCTTCTGTGTGAGAGAATGAAGAGAGGACCCCCCATAGTGAAGAAGCTTATAAACCAGGCTCGGAAGCACTCAGAGGATACGTCTCCAAAACAGCTCGTCCCATACATTGAATGGGTCAAGGCTTTTGTGAGAGAGAACAAATCTGATGAATCAGAGGATCTCCCACGCAGGACCACGACTTTCCCTACGATGGAGTCCCGTAAACAGGGGGCAACTATTGGCTGACTTTTGGAGCAAGTCGATTTTCGCGGCTGGGGCTGGGAGCTCATTCTGGATGTCGATCAGCTGCTCCGTCTGGAAGCTTTTCTGGCTATGTTCTTAAGTGGCTGGTTATTACCCGTACGCAAGGCCGGTGGCGTGCGGGTCACTACTTTTTTCATGATGGCACAATTGACTACCGGTAACGTTATCAACCTAGTCGTCCCAGTACTGGTCAGGATTTACCGGTTGCATGGTAATATCACTGATGGGAGCCGGCCAAACCGAGTGGACAGCCCTTTTCAAATTCTCCGGGGATGGTTAAGCGTTCACATCAAGAACTGCTACACCTTCATCAACCCTCTTTAGATTCCGGGCACCACATTCCGGCCATACTTGCAACTGACCAGTGGGGTTATGCCCGAAGAGTGGGCGAACCTAGAGAAGGATAGTCAACAGACAGTTTCGAACAAGCGTCTGCTATCAAGTCGAATATTGAATTATGACTATTTCAATTTTCATCTATTTTCTTCCCCGACTGGCACAATTATGAACACCATAACAGAAGAGTTTAGCAAGCGGGGATACCTCCTCTCCCTCCGAGAGGGTATTCTGGTGGATCGTATTGGTGGAGAACAGATCTGCGAGGGGTACGCGCCCTGCCGATTTGGGCGTAAATTCGACTGCGTCTAAGCACAGTGTCCCCGCACGCTTCATGGTGCCCACGAGAATTGTCATTTAATGGCGGCCAGACAAATGTGGTTAGTGTTTACCTGGGAGGATACCGGCTATGAGGTTATGACCCCCACGCTTGCAGATTCGATGCCTTTCTTATCTAAGCATTATGCTGACTCCTGGGTACAATCATACCCAAATGGTCAGCTAGGGACATTGGTTCCCACCATCTCAAGTCCCAAGCTATCAAAGGGCAAAAGGAAGCGATAGGAGGATGGTGCTCCAACTAGGACGGGAAAAATGCTTCGTCACCCAATAGGTCCCGTGGTTCTGGGGAAGATTTTAACAGACAGGGGTGTATCCTCTCATGCCCTTGAGGCTTCCCGGAGGGGGGTAGTTATTCCCGCTGACGCTACCATTTAGACGGCTTAGGGCCAATGGGACGAATTGAAATCCCGGTTAGCCTTTCGTAGCCAGTACCCCCATCCTCTGTGGCAGTATCTTCATGAATTAGAGGTAGCTTTTGATGGGATGGGCTACATATCTGCTCCCGCTAACATTCTTTATGACACGCACCTCGAGAGGGCCATTCGATATCTCTGGGACCTTGAGGTCTATATTCACGCACGCCGGGGTTATGCGGTATTAACGCATCGAGTCCAGGTCATGCTGCACCTGATTACTAATGAGGAGGAAGAAGGAAGTGACCGCTCTTCAGGGGGCGATGATTTTGAGGATCTCCCTATCACAACTGAAGCAAGGGAATTCCCCTCCCTACCAGTGAGGTCCCGTCCACAGGTATCCCCAGAGTGTTCTAGGGCGGCGGCAGGATCCACAACACAAATACGGCCATTGGTGCCCTTACCAGCCCCGATCTCCGCCCAACCTTCTCAGGTTGATCCTCCCCGGTTAGTGATTCATGCCATGGCTGCATTCCTGGAGTCTTGGAGGATTTGGGATGACCTGAGGGTCAGTGGTTTGGATGAAGAAGTTTGGGCGTTTCTTCAAACCAGCCCTCTTAAAATTCCGGGTATTGGGATGATCTTTGCTCCACCCCACTTACTGTTGGAAGAGGATTCAGATGATATAATCACCTCGTTAATGGAGATGGATGCGTACATTCATTCACTGGGGAATCATATCTATGGGAGCATCCAGGTGTCCATGATGATTAGATATCATGAATTGTCCGACCCTGAAGAAGAGGTTGCTCTGCTCTCCCATTCTAACTTTCTCCCTCCTTTATTGTAGAGGTTCTAAGGTTTTTTTCCTTTCATACAGGGTGCCGAAGAATCTCAGGTAGTAATTCCTTCTTCGGAGTATTCCCCTTGTGGTACTACGACAGGGGAGCATGCACTTTCGCCCACAAGGGTCAGCGAGGAAGGATCCCCTGGTGCAGCTGAGCTCATGGAAGCGACCATCGCAGACTCAGGTAGGGTTTTTCCTCCTCCACATCCTTCCATAATTCTGGGCGAACTATCCCCTGAGCAGATCCTGAAATGAAAAAATACATTCCATTTATCAGAACTGCTCAAACAGGGACCACCGGGTAATCATGAATTCCCATTTGCTCTATCGCCAACTTGTATTCTTAGACTTCATCAGTCATTAACTGTTTGACGTATGGTGCAGGGCCACTCGGGGGTCTGGCTGTGGATACCCATGTGGTTCTACCTTCCACCTCCTTGCCGTCTGTGGAATCACTCATAACCATTCCCGGGCATGATGAGATGGTTAACCCTACCTGAGGGGCCGATGATATGGATGCTCTAATCCTGCCTTCATTAGTCAGAGATATGCCAGAGGAGGAACCGCTGGTATCCGAGACCCCTGCTGATCAGATAACCTTTTCAATTGTAGAGGATGACAGGGCGCCCATGATCGCTGAGGGGGCTCCAGATCTGACGGAGCAAACCACCCCAGGCCCAACAGATCCCGTGATGATGGAGGAAGAGCTTTCCATTAATCCAGTTGCTGGGAACCCGGAGCGGTCCATTATCTTGTTCACCGGGGGAGTGATTTCTTCGAGCTTGGTCTCCGTAGGTGACCACTTGGGGACTGATTTGGAAACTGCTGGCCTGAGGCATGGCCTGAGGCCCTGGAACCCTCTGGGGGATCCCCAGATTCCCTTTCCTATCGAAGATGTGTAATCCTCTTCGAGTGGCTGTCATGGAAATGCAGGGCTTGCGGATGCCAATGCCTCGTCAATTAGGAGTAACTTCCCCGATCTCCTGCCACTGACTCCTTTATCTTCCCTTTTCTAATTAGGGGTACTCACATGTCTTATTGACTATTGGGACACAGGACCTCAACCTTTGGCGCTGACGATTGTGTCACCAAACTCGGCTGTGCCTATGACCACAACGGTCAGGGGCGAAGCTGCCGCAGTGCCAGAGTTTGCGGGTGAGATCGCCTCGGGTCTATCCTTGGTGACTTTCATCCCCGAATATGTGTCCTCATCATGGAGTGACTCTGAGCCCGATCAACAAGTCCTCTCCAGCCTCCGGCCCGCTCGCCAAAGGGCTTGGGAGAAAATCTGGAGACTAATCTCTCAAAAACCCATGGTCGAAATGCCAACCAAATTACTGAGGCTACAAATTTTTTTTATGTTGTTGGGATTTGATGGCTTTGACTATCATGGTGTTTATGACATAGTCAAGTAGGTAGTCGCTGATCAGGAGAGGCTAGGTGATTTTGAATATCACCTTTCTGCTAACCAATCCGAAGCCTACCTTTCCGAAACATGGCAACACTGCCTAACGGAGGCTCATGTCCATGCCGGGGTCATCACGAGGCTTCATAGAGAAGTTATTGAGTAGAGTCTTCACCTGGAGGTGCTGAGGAATGAGATACAGCAGCTGCAGCAGGAAGAGGCCAACGTCGCCACCATGATCGGAGTAGGGGAGCGGTGGATGGAGGAGGAAATGAGGGCAAGAACAAAGGCGGCCCAGGAGGTAGAAGAATTGCGGGCTGTTGCAGAAGCTGAGGCGACTTTACTGTAGAATCTCTCTCAGACAATCGAGGATTCTCACCAGTTCTTGATATAACTTTGTGAATCCGCCGAAAAACTCATGTAATCATCTTTTGCACTAGGGGAGGCTCTAGATTGTGGATGCCCTTCTTACCCACTTTGTTATGGAACAAAGAAACATTTCTCCTTAGTGCCCTTGTAACATTTTCCTGTGATAGAAACTATTTGGCATGATTGTTGCATATGTTAATTCCCTGAACATAGAATAATCTGAGTCCAGGACTAAAAATAGATCAGTCTCTAACTTTTTCCTGGACCATGGGATCCAGCGAGCATAGTCTGACTATTGCTAGTGTTTTGTAGGAAAACCCCACAAACTTTTTGTCTTTTTCTTCTAATGCCCTGATTTTTCCAGGTCCCATTTATTATGGACCCAGCGGGTATAACCCAGATTTTTCTTAGGTCACCCTGTTCGGGTTTTCGGCCTAACATGCTTTGTACCTCTTTCTTTTTTGAGTGGTTTAAAGTCACACCGTCAAGAATATCACTACTAATGTTTTAGGTTGAACATCTTTGACCAAATATGGTGGGGCGAGGGCCCCAATGGGGTTCAACTGATTAAATGATGTCTCAATACTCTTCTGACACACGTGGGGGGGAACATTTTTAAATTTGAATGGCATGCAGGGCATGTCTCATGATATAGGAGTTGTGTCGGCATACAGAGGTAGGATGAGCATTGCCTAAGGAAAACTTTCCTTTGGTAGATGGGCCAGGGGTGATCAATATGTAGAGCCACTGAGGGCATGGTATGCATAGTCATGAAAAGGTGTCTTTAAGTCAAAGACTTATCCATTTCTGATGGCTAGGGGACTTCATGGAAGTCCATCTCATGGAAAAAACGATGGGTGGTTTGGAAAAAATGAAAACCACCAGGGGTGGCTCGGAAAGGGTATGTGTTTTCTGAATGGTTTTGAGAACATCTGTATCAATCAAGAGTGTGGAAGCAAGGTTCCCGTCCTACGCATTTATCTATCGTAAATAACGGTTGGGGTTTGGTGCAGTTTGAATTCATGCAGTTGGGACATCATCTAAAATGGAACAACTTCTCCTGGTTCTCCGTAATCTTGTCAAAGACGTTCCGCCGCATTCAGGTAGGATTGTGGAATAGGTTGGTAAACTGTAGTTCAGAGGGTTTCCGAATCCCGGGATAGAAATGGGGGCTCAGAGGCCAAGAGGCATACAGAGAGAAGAATTGCCTAAGGAAATATTGCCTTTGGTAGACGGGCCAGGGGAGATCAATATGCAGAGCCGCTGAGGGAATGGTATGAATAATCGTACAAAGGTGTCCTTAAGTCAAACACTATCCACTTGCGATAGCCGAGAATCTTTAGGGAAGATGAGATTTGGGACCACTAGGGGTGGGTTATGAGAGTTCGGTGTTTTTTTTCAAAGTACAGAGTATGGATTATGATGAGAGGGTGCCTGAATACGGGGGAAATATCTAAACTAAACTTCCCATGAATGGGTGAATTAATTCTTTCTCACACTGGTGTGAGGTAGTGGTTCGTGTAGGTCTGACCCGTACACTGAAGGATGGAGCAAAGCCTCTATTTCTCATTTAACCCATGACGAGTATGACCGTGTAGTTTATCATCATGTGGTTGGGACATATTCCGTGCAGTTTAGCGTCATGCGGTAAGGAAAATAGGCATTTTTGAAGGTTGTTGTGTAGTTTAACATCATGCATCGAGGACAGGGGGGAATTTTTTTTTGAACCAGTGAAAACTCTTGGGGTTGGAGGCATTTCCCAGGATGGTTAATGCTTGGCCTTTTCAGTTTCGTGCCAAGTGGCCAAGATATCCTGTGCAGTTTAACATCATGCGGTGAGGACGTAGGTGCAAAGGCCGCTCTTCATCAGAATATAACTGGGCTTGAATACATCAACATGCCCCAGATGTGGGGGGGGGGGGGGGGTTGATTGGTGTAAATCATGGTTCCGGGGCTTCTTGGATCATGAGAGGTGATATGGGGGCTCTGAGGCCGGTAAGTGTACAGAGCTAGGAAGAGCAACGCCTGTGGAAATATTGCCTTTAATGGACGAGCCAGGGGCTATCATTCTACAGATTTGCTGAGGGTATGGTATTCATAGTCGTACAAAGGTGTCCACGGGTCGATGACTTTCCACTTACGATGGCCATGAATGTTTATGAGGATCCGCAATTATCCGGGCCACGAAGTCTATCATTTGGCAGGAGAATGTCTGAACATGTCGGGGATATCCATCCCTGGTTTCTTGTTGAGTTTCAAAGAGCCCCCCTACGCTGATCTTTTCTCTTTTTTTTGTGCGTGGGGGTGTTCCTTCATTCCATGCAGTTTAACGTCATGCGGTAAGGATGAAGTACTCCTAGTTTATTGGTCATAGATCTCGGACAATTGGGTGCTTGGCAGTTTAACGTCTTGCAGCTCGGATGATGAATACATCTCATTTTTTTCTTCATCTGTGTAGTTTATCGTCATACGGTAAGGACGAAGATACTTCTTGGTCTCTATGAGAAATACTTATTCAAGAATCTCTCATTGTTATGAGCCGTGGTGAATTTCCCGTCCATGGAGATCAGGGCATATACTCCATTGGAGTAGACCTTGTGTACAACATATGGTCCCTCCCACTTGGGCTCCAGCTTTGGAGTCTTTTTGCTGGGCATCATTGGGGTCCGTAGGACCAGCACTAATTCTCCTACCACGAAAGGCCAGAGGCGGACGTTTTTGTTGAAGGCTCGTGCGATCCGGTTCTGGTACAATTCTAGGTGGTGCAGAGTGTGCAACCGCTTCTCGTCTAGATGTTCCAATTCATGTAGTCGCTTTTCTGACTGCTCATCATTGGAAAATTGATCATAGATGGCAACATGGAGTGAGGGAAGTTGGAGTTCAATGGCCAGGACCGCCTCTGTGTTGTACACCAATGAGTACGGGGTAGACCGAGTACCGGTGCAGATTGTGGTTAGATAAGCCCACAATGCATGGAGGAGTTTATCCGGCCATGACTTCTTGTCTTTGTCCACCATTTTCTGGAGGATTTTGAATATGGTCTTGTTGAAAGCTTATATATATCTATTGGCCATTGCATGGTAGCAGGATGAGTGGTTAGCCTTGATACCATACTCGTGGTATAGCTTTTCCAACTCAGTAGAGAAGAAATTGGTGCCGTTGTCCGTCAGTATAGTATGAGGGACACCAAATCTGGTGAAGATATTGGTCTTCATGAAGCTGAAAATATTTCTTGCCCCGATTTTCTTAAGGGGTATGGCTTCTTCCCATTAGGAAAATAAGTTGGTTTCCGTGAGGATATACTTCAGCTGTTTGGCTGTGGCGGGAGGATATGGTCCCACAACGTCCATCCCCCAAATGGAAAACGGCCATGAGTACTTAACTTGATGAAGTAACTCCGGGGGATGGTGTATGAAGTTGGCATGAATCTGGCATGAGTGGAATTTTGTGGTAAAACGATCGCAGTCTCGTTCCACTGTGGGCCAGCAGTACCCCAACCTTCGAACCTGATGGGAAATTTTGGTCCCCGGTTGATGTGCTCCACACGCTCCTGCATGTACTTCAGTCATGACGGCAACAGTTTCTTCTCCATCAATTCATATGAGGAGCACTCCATTGAGGCCTCATTTGTAGAGGACCTCTTGATGGCCCTCACCACGATATAGGACAAAATTGATTTCCCTTCTCCGTATTTTCTCTCGTTCAGCCCTGTCTGATGGAAGCTCTCCCCGTTGAAGGTAGTTCGCGATGGGGATCATCCAGCTGGTGGCAAGAGAATATGGCTTGGGGACAGGACTGAATTTATGGATTTCTTTCATCTTAGCTTGAAAAAATGGCAATACCATTCGACGGTGAGTAATACTAATGACTGTTGCATCGTATTCTGGGTCGGCTAGGGCTGTGGCCGTGTTGGCTAATGCATCATCCTGAGCGTTCTAGGACCGGGGAATATAATCCAATGTTGGTTCTGTGGAGAACTCATCCATTATCCCTTGGATATGGTCAAACAGGGGGATTAGATCCTACTTTTTAATAGCATAGTCACCATTGAATTGCTTGATGACCAGCTCCGAGTCACCTTTTACCTTAAGTTGTTGTACTTGTTTCTGTAGTGTGAGATCCAGGATTGCAACGAGAGCTTGATATTACGCTTCATTGTTTGTACATTCCTCTGATAGGAGGAAGGAATACGGCAAAGATGCCTTTTCTGGGGACACGAGTATTATCCCCAGACCCACTTTGTTGAATCTAGGATCCTCCATCCTCTTCCCAGTGGGGCTTCGGGACGCGTCGTCAAAGTAAATTTCCCATGTTGGGAACTCCTCTTGGACCGAGAAGATATATTCATCAGGTAGTTTGGCTTCCGGTGCAGTGGTCCCTATTGAAGGGTGCTCTTCCAGAAAGTCTACTAATGCCTGGCCCTTGATGGCTTTTTGAAGCACAAACCAGATGTCGAACTGTTACAGGATGACCGCCCATCGGGATAGGCGTCGGGTTAGCATCAGGCGACTGAGGATGTACTTGAGCGGGTTACTCCGTGAGATCAAATGGACTTCATGATGCTGTAGATAATGTCGCAGCTTTTGAACCATGAAGAACAAGGCCAGACAACTCTTCTCGATATTTGAGTATCGAGTCTCAGCATCAATCATGGTTTGACTGAGGTAATAGAGACTTTTTTCACTGCCTGCGTCATTCTTTTGTGTGAGGAAGGCTCCCAATGATAGCTCTAGGGCTGTCAAATATAGAATGAGAGGTCTTCCTTCAAACGGGGGTATGAGTACCGGTGGACTTAAGAGGTACTTCTTCAAGTTGTGAAACGCCTCTTGGCAGTCATCCATCCATTGGTATGTGACCCCCTTCTTCATTAGCCTGGTGAAAGTCAAACATTTGCCTGCCAGGTTGGTTATGAACTGCCTAATATAGGCTAGGTGTCCTTGGAATCCCCTCAGCTCAGTGGGATTTCGGGGAGGCGGTAGGCTCAGGATCACATTCGTCTTCTTAGGGTCGACTTTGATGCCACGATGGCGTATGGCGAAGCTAAGGAATTTCCCTGAGGTAACCCCAAAGGCGCATTTCAAGGGGTCCATCTTCAAGCTATGCTGTCAGAGCTTGTTGAAGACGGTCTCAAGGTCTGATAGGTGATCCGAGCGCTGTCTGGACTTAACCACTAGGTCATCCATGTAACATTAAACAAATTTCCTGAGGAATGTCTTAAAGATCCGATGCATTGCACATTGATACCTGGCTCCAGTATTCTTCAGACCAAAGGGAATGACCCTGTAACAGAATACCCTTTGAGGGCCCCTGAAGGCAATGTCTTCTTCTTCTTCTCAGGCCTTCTTGATTTGATTATATCCGGAATAGCCGTCCATGAAGGATAAAGCCTCATACTCGTCTGTTGCATCAATTAACAACTCGGTGATTGGAACCGGAAAGTCATCTTTCGAACAATGCCAATTAAGGTCTCTTAAGTCAATGCAAACACGGATTTTCCCATTCTTTTTCTTGATGGGGACGACATTGGCCAACCAAATGGGGTACTAGACCTCTCGAATGAAGCCTGCTTTAATGAGCTTATCAACTTCAGCCTCTATCTTGGCAGCATGTGAGGGGTGTGTCCTTCTAGCGGACTGTTTATAGCCCCGGTGGTATTTTGGAAGACCCAAGTGATGCGTCACTACCTCGGGATCGAGTCCTGGAATTTCTGTGTAATTCCAGGTGAATACATCCCAGTGTTGCCTTAGGAAGGAGGTATATACCTAGTGTTCCTCAGGAGACATGGCCGCGCTAATGTGAGTGGGCCTCAGGCTTCCTCAGTACCCAGTTTTATTTCCCTGAGTTCGTCCACAGTGGTGGAGATACCTTCCAAAAATGCGGGAGGTGCATCCCTGAGATCTTCCCCCTCTTCTTCTTGAAAATCCTCATCTTCTTGGTTTGACAAGGAGAGAGATCCCTTCACGAGTTCTTGGAAGTCTAGAGGCGAGGTGTCGTGGGCGTCCTTGCTCGATCTTTCGCCCCCTGATTGAGGGTCAGCGGATGTTCCCACATTGTCACACTCAGTCTCTAGGGCTGAAGTCATGAGGAAATCTGAGTGTATGTCCATACTTGAACTCCTAACTTCCACGTGGTTTATGGGAAAGACATAATCTCTGCCAAGCTACCTGAGGGGGTCATCAGGAACCATTTCCAGGCCATTTGGAGTGGGGATCCAGTCAACGTCGTCGACCAAAGGCTTATTTTTCTTTTTCTCATAGAACCTGGCGTTGATGTAATGTGACTAGGAGAGCTTGAAAGGGGCCTTGTCGGCATGCAATGTCCTTATTTGTCCATTGACGTAGTACTTGATGCACTGGTGGTAGGATGAAGGAACGGCCATGTGCTTATGGAGCCATGGCCTTCCCAGCAGGGCATTGAATGCTGTGCTCTGCCGGACCACCAGGAATTCCGTGTAGGCTACCAGGTCACCAAAATGGGTCTTTAGCTTAATCTGTCCCATTGGTATCTGTTCACTCTTGTCGTAACCCAACAAAGTTGTGGCTGAGGGAATTAGATCGTCCTCACTGTAGCCCAGCTTTCAGAGTGTCCGTAGGGGAAGGAGGTTAACTCTAGAGACATTGCCTATAATGAATTTCTGGATCTCAAAACCATTCAGCGTGCCAGACACATATAGCGGTCTGATGTGTCCTTGCATAATGGTGTCTTCATCTTGATCAGTAAAGGAAATCACCGCATTGCATTCAGCTAGGCGAATCTCCGTTTGGAAAATCTAAGCGGCAGCTACCTCGGCTTGAACCTCCTGGGGATGATCAAAGCTTCGATAAGGGCCTCCCTAAGGTCGGATGAAAATCCAAGGGCATCTAGGATTGACAACTTGGCTAGTACTAACACCAGATGCTTAAGGATGTCATATTTTTTCTCCAGAGATCGACGCTTCTCCGTTGGCGGGAGAGTCTTAGCGGGTGCTTTGGGAACTGGAGAATTTGACGAGGAGGGGACGACCACATGGACGGACGTTGATGGAATTCCTATTTTTTGAGGACTTGGCTCGGTTGGTCTGTTTGTGTGCACTAGGCGACCAGACACTTGCTCCTCCTCTAGTGGGTATCACAGAACAACAGGTCCAGAGTGGCTACTTGTGGAGTTAGAGGGGCATTCCCTCTCCTTCTGAGTCTGCTGAAGGGTTCTCCCACTGGTTTCCATGATATTAATGGTTTGGGCTGGGGTCCATCCATAGGGTTGGTTTCGGCTGTGGCTGCGCCTCCCCTGGTATCCCCTACCTCTGCGGTTCCTCCTCCTGGTTCCTCGTGCAGGGAACTTAGGTTTGTAATCATACCCTTCGTCAGGGAATGATTCCATGAGAAGGATGAAGTTTATAGAACCAAAAATTGGCTCTTCATCCTCTGATAGGTCAACCTGGTCAGTTTTCTCTGATAGTTCCGTTTGTTCGGTCGGTGCCCATGGTGCCAAATTCGAGGGCATAAAGTCTGCCAGGGTCGGGACTAACTTTGGCCCCATCGCAGACTACTCCTCTTGTGATTGTTTCCTCCTTCAATTCCACCCGGATGACCAACTTGTAAAGGATTGTGAGGCCAATGTTGTCGGCTCTGAGGCTTCTAGGGATGTTGGTGGAAACACTGACTACTGTAGTTGAACTCCAAGTATTCCCTGGGCTCGGCTGATAGTCTTCCGATTCATCCAGTTGTCAAATTTATGCCCTTGTTTGCTGGTGACTTTTTTCCACCCCTCCTCTTTTTCGGAGTCGGTGGTAGAGATACAGGCCACATGTGCTAGGGGTGGTCACAACTCGACTTGTCCAGAATCTACCATCCTCTGCAGGAGGTCTTTGAAGACGAATCATTCTTGGATACTGTGCCCCAACATCTAATAGTAGGGGCAGTAATTTGGACTGTCATCGCGACCGACTTCTTCAGGTCTCCTCATCTCCAGGAGGTGGAGCAAGTTGAAGTTCATGGAAGCAATAAAGTAGCTGTGGACTTGATCGTCTCGGAACGAGTATACTTTTTGTCTTCGTTCCTCAAACTGGTTCCTCTTTGGTCCTCGCTGATCATCCCGCTTAGGCGGGGGCGGCTACTGATATGCAGGGGGGCCTTGACAATTTGGTGGAGGCCTGAGTGGTGGAGTGAGCACAGGGACCGGCTTGAGTGTGACAACGGACGCTTCAGCTCTAGGGGCTCTTTTCACAGGAGCCTACGAGGCTATTCAGGATTTTGAATTAGTCTGCTGCAGGGAGTCCTCAATTCTCTGGGCAATGGCCGAGAGATGGCAGAAGCCAGTGGTGTACTCCACCGGTATGAGCGATGTTCGTAGATCATCTCTAAGATTATCGATGCATAAGGCTAGAATATCATCTTGAGGCATTGGTATGTTCATAGAATAGGTCAGACCTTTCCATCTGGTGATGAAATCTGATACCCTCTCGTTATCCCTCTTCTTACAGTTCATGAGATCGCTGACCATTGTTTTAGGCAGTTTTGAGCTGAAGTGGAACATGAACTGCTGCTGGAGGTCCTCCCAGCTCTTTATCAACTGGGCCGGAAGACTCGTGTACCAGAAAAAGGAGGACCCTTGCAAGGTCCGTACGAAGAATCTGCGTTTCACAACTTCTTGTTGTTCTAGAGTTCCCATCATAGGGTCGTAATAGGATGTGTAGTGCATCAAATGCTGCTCTATATTTCCTGATCCCTTGAAGATGGGGAATACAGGGCTCCCAAAATTGGGTGGAGGCGGTGTGTTTATCACCCAATCAGGGTAGGGTTTACGCTCCGGCTGTATTAGAGTGTGTCGACCTTCCATCGCTTCCAATCGAGCTGTTAGTGCCTCGATGGTGTTGGTGAGTCCCTGGTTTACATCCTGTTGGGCCTGGTCCTGGGCAGGCATAACACGAGGCATTTCCTGAGGATCCGGATTAGCCGGCACCAAGGGTGCAATTTCCGTTCGGGGTACCCTCGGAGGGTCCGGGTGTACTTGCTCCGGTTTCCTCCTAAGTGGAGGGAAATCTTGGTATTCATCATCCACGTTTAGGTAGCTGGACGAACCAGGCGCCTCATTGGACAGGATCCCTGATCATGATTCATTTTCCGGGGCAAGCCTTAGCCTTTGAGGTGCACTTACTGGGAGTGCATGATGTTTCTCTTCTTGGGACGCGCTTTCAATAAGGCGGTTCCTCTAGAGAATCTCGGTGTTAATCCACCTCAATTCTTTCATCTCTTCTTCCTGTCGAGGGAACCTCTCTTCGAGTGTGACTGGCTCATTTTTATCGAGAGAAGGGGACTGGTTAGGGGTAACCGTTACTTTATTCTTATCCTTGCTGGAATCTCGCAGGGTAAGAGGAGGGAGGTTAGCTGAAGGGGCGGCCATATTTAAGGCGGCCCTTTGGTTCCGGGTGCGCACTCCTGGGGGTTCGTTGTGAGTCACAACCTGACTGGAACCGTCGTCTCCCGATCAGTCCAAATTTTCATTTTCCCTGGTGTCACCCATGGGGTTAGCCTCTATGGTGTTGATGAACGCATATTGCTAGGTGGAGGGGATGTCATCTTCCAAATAGGAAGAGGATCTCCCGCGTCTTCGGCTGACCTTCCCTTTCATGACCTGGGATTGCCTTCGGACTTCTTGACGAAGGGTGATGCAGAGAGTTCTTTGATGCGACCTTACGGTGCACCTTCCTCTCGGAGTGGATGATGATTCAAATGACGGGATAGGATGAGAACCTACTCTTCTGACTGTCCTCCCTAGATTATAGAATACCGACTCTCATGGGGGAGGTTGTTATTGAGGGGGTAATAATGCCCCCAGCCTAGAGGTCTGGGGCTGGCTCCGTTCCCTGGAAGTTGAGTCTCTTCCCGGTTTTATTGGTTTTATGGGGTCATTTGTTGTTAAAAATTCCCCCAGCCCTGCAAGCTGGGGTTGACCCTGGATTGTGGCAGTGGTTGCGGATATCGTGACCTGCCTGATCTCACGTGTTCCCATTCGGGGGTGAACCAGATTTGGTGCCGAATTCACCTGTGGATCAGTCCCTTCTAGGGAGGCAGGAAAAGATCGCTGATTGGCCTCTCTTAGGTGAGAGGCCTGCTGTATTCTCTCGGTGGCCTGATTCAAAAGTTATTGAATGGCTTGTTCCCATTGGGACCGAAGCTTCTGGGACTTACTCAAGGCCTGACTCTGTTGGGTGTGTTGCCTTTCTGGAATAGGGGGTCCACTCGATTGCCATCTTGCCATGATGACATTGCAAGACACCATGCCGAACAGTTTTTTCTAGGCGGGGAGAGGAGTGAAATGCAGAGCTCCGTGTTCCCCCCATCCCCTGATATGGACTCCCATTGGAGCATCGCCATTGAGGCGGTGCAGCTCGTGTAGTGCATGGAGGAAGGCTATCTCCATGTTCCCTTTGCGCCTCTCGGGGCGTTATTGTCGCGTCGAGGAAAGGGCCTTCAGGTCGATGTGATGCAGGAGGTCTCCTATCGTCTTGACGTGGTCTACATACCCGTCATAGGGTAGGAAGCTCAATTTTAGCCGGCGTAGGGTCGTCCATATATTATGGCGGATGCCGTGCATGCATTCTCCCAGCAACTCTCTGGGTATGTCTAACTGAGAGGTGGTCATGGGCCAAAACATAAATAGTATATCATCCTTAGCCATTTGTTTCCTCAAGTGAAGCATATCGACATACTCCTCTACTAGTGACTCCTCCACCTGGTCGGCCCAACTAAGGCGCTCACTGTAGTCAGAGGCAGTGGGACTGGTAGGTATTGAATTGTCTTGTGGTCGATTACAAGGTGGTTCAGAAGATGAATGCGGCCCTGGAACGGCTCCTGATCGAAGAAGGGCGTCGCTAGTGACAAGATGGGAATCTGACATGCTCGATCCCATATTTCTGAGTGCCTCGACATACGAGGGCCTTTCGGTGCTTGCTTAGGCAGGGGGAGGGCCTTCCTGTCGAAATAATATGTCATCACGGGGAGGAACTTCGCAATGGTGGCCGTAATAGCGAGGACTACCATTAATACTTGATGCTTACTGCATAGAGGACTTTTTTAGTGCACACCCTGGGGAGGACCTCCAAGGCGTGTCACAGCAAGGGGAGGACCTTCTATCTGCGTAGCGTCGTTACGGGGAGGACCTTCACAACAACTGCCATCATGGTGAGGATGACCATCATGGCTTGACATTCGACGCTCATCCTAGGGAGTACCTTCAGGACACGTCGTGACAAGGGGATGACCTTCTTGTTGCTTGCGGCAATTGTAGGGAGGACCTTCGCAATGGCGGTCATGGTGCTGAGGGATACCATCACAGCTGCGACAATGGTGAGGACTATCATTACTGCTGCCGCATGGAGAATATCAGCGGGATACATCCTAGGGAGGGCATCCAGAATGTACCGCAATGAGGGGAGGGCCTTCTCGTTTCTTGATGTCTCTACAGGAGGACCTCCGTTATCAGGGTGGCGAGGACTACCACCATGATTTTATGCCCAGCTACGTGGAGTTTCGTTGCAGCGTAACCCCTGGGGAGGACCTTCAGGGTAGGACACGACAAGGGGAGGGCCTTCTTGTTGTGATGAGACGTCACTACGGGGAGGGAATCCATAGTTGCGAATATGATAGTGAGGACTACCATCACAATCTGTGGTCCCACTGCATGGATAGTGATTGCAGTGTATACCCTGGGTAGGACCTTTAGGGTGGACCACAACAAGTGGAGGACCTTCTTGCTACTCGATCTTTGGGTCATGTGGAGGGTTTCCAGGACTTGCATCAAGAGAGGAGCTCTTGTGACCAATCATTATATGCTCACGGGGGAAGCCCCCACAGGTGCTCTGGGGAGGACCTTCAGAGCTGCGGGTAGCGACATTGCGGGGAGGACCTTCGCAACTTCTACTGCCGCTCCCATAATATGGTAATGGGTGGGCAGGTTTTTGAACCTTTGACGTGTTCTTAGTGGCGTTGGGAACCCCAGCTTCCAGCAGAGCAGAGTCATGAACCCACTCTTTATTTTCCGGCTACCTTCGGCGTGTTCAGGGCGCTCTTTTACTGGCAGCGGGGACCGTCTGCTATTGGCAACGAACTTCACCTCCTTTCGGTCCCTATCTAATTGGGTCCCGTGATTCCGCCGGGATACGCCGACAAAAATCTTGTATTTTAGAAGGGATATATGCCTACTATGGAGCATCTACAGTGATGGACGGATGTCCCCCAGTTGGAACGAGTAAAGGTGGTCGATCCGGTTTCCCTTGCATCGCGGAATATAGATGGCGACCATCCTGGGAAGAAGCAGGGATGTAGATCTACTCCGAGGTGGCTATATCATCTATTAGATGCTCCGCCTCAATTGAGGAGATGGGATCACGAGCCCGAGTCCTTACTATTTCCGCTGATGTAATTACATGCTGGAAAGTCTGCAAGATATGATCTGGGATCGATACATGCTCCTCCATCATTGCCAGGATATGTAGAGAGACATCTTTGGCTGGAACAGGTATGAAGGCCCATTCCCGTATCAGAGTAGGAATATCCTGCTCTGGTCTTCCAGTGGTTAGTGGGTACTGAAAAATCTCCTATGTCGGGGCAGGTGAACGAATCTGCCCCTGTACTGGGATATGCCGGTTTATCTCTCCGTTTTCTACCACATCGGGGTGGCGGACTTTTCCTACACCCACAGGGATCTGGCCCTGCATATATTGGTTTCCCACCGTATCGAGTCGGTGGCCTTTGTTGGCGGGGAGACGTGCCCGCCTATGATATGCCGCCACATCTGGGTGGCAGGCTTTGTCGATTGCCACCATGTCAAGATGGTGGGCGTAAGGAGAAACTTCCATGAGATAGTCCTGCAGGTGTTGGGTCGCCGCCACGTCAAGCTGGTGGGCTTCACGACCCTAGGCAGGGAGAGGTGCATGACGAGTAAGTGTCGTGCTGCGTGAGCGATGAGCTTGATGAAGCTCGGCGGGGATGCGCGCCGGCTCGTGTGATGCCGCCATGTCCGGATGGTGGGCTCGGGAGGATCGAACATGTGTAGGTGCCTGTTTGTGTTATGTCTTCGTGGCTGGGCAGCAGAGCTCCTCCTCAGGGACCAGGGTGATGAACGGTCCCCGATTGTACGTTTTCCGCCCTCATCAGGAGTCCAAGGGGCCGGAGCTCGGGGAGCGTGGGCCTGAATCCTCGGGGAGACATCCTCCTCAGCACGAGGATGTCGAGTCGCAGCGTGACCGTGATGACGTCTGCCAGCTGGGGCCTTGAAGCGGAACCCTTGTTCGGTGGGGATGAAGTCTTCAACGTCGACCTCATCCACCTCCCTATGATAAGGGAGGTATGCATTGTCCCGTTCTAGGGATAGACTCCCTAAATGGTTGGAGACAACGACAGGGGCTGTCTGGATCCGCCTTTGCAGTCACTGCTGGGCAGGCGACCGATGAATCTTGATGGATTGGAGGGCATGCATGGCCGAATCCACCATTGGGAGAGTACCATTCACGTGGTACTCTCGGATCAGCGCGTCTGAAACCCAGCGTTGAAGACGCTGGGTGGGTGACGGGGTCCTCCATTGTTGAGGAAGTCCCATCCTTGTGTTGTTGGAAATTCACACTTGTGAGTTCCTTTGCGATTCCATTGGATCGAAGGGAGTTCTAAAAGTGGTATCTGTAAAACATTTTAGAAAATACAAGCATCAAACCCGTCAAAGCAACATCTCATTATCCCATGCGTAATTAATGACCTTACTTGGCCCTCCTTTAGAGCATGAGGGGGAACAGGGTGGGATTAAGTTGAATCCGTCATGTTTGGTTAAAGATTCACATCAGGTTCACCATTTTTTGTTTCGTTTTGGTTTTTCAGGCCTCGAAATGCCCAACGGCTCCATATCCAATGATTGATGGACCTGCTTTCCAAAGGCAGACGTTCGCCGGATGGTTTGACCAGCGACTCTTAAGAACTCACATTGGTCGAGAGGATGGGAATTCAGGAACATCACACCCTTTTTGGGGGGAAATTATTTCCTGTTCTGGGAATCTCTTATAGATTTAAGGCTTATTCATATGTTCGCGAATCTTTGGTTTATACCCAAACATGTATCCATGGATTTAACCTTGGTGGGAGATGGTCAACTGGAAATAGGGGTTTAGAATCATTTATTCCCTAGGTTTACCATCCATCGTTGGATTAACGACCCCAAAGAGTCAGAACTCTCTTGAGGTGGCACTAGGAGCAGCGTGGTGAACCGATGTGAGGACAGTCGGATCAACTGGTTGTCGAGATTGAACCTCAGGGAGGCTTCCTATGTACCCTTCCTAGGGGACAAGAATCGAAGTCCACATAGTTTGAATGGAGAGTGTCGGATAACCGATTTGAAGGTGGACCCGGGGGTCCGTTAGTGGTCAGGCTTGAGCCTCTTGGAGGCTTCCTACGTACCCTACCTAGGGTGAAGGGATCAAATTCCACATAGTTCGCATTGGCTTGGGACTTATGCTCTGAGGCAGCCTAAAATAATGGATTGGGGATTACACTCTAAGGAGGCCCATAGTGTGGATTGGGACTTACACTCTGAGGAGTCCCAAAAGAAGATGTCATGGTCGATGCTTACTCTAAGCCCACGTGAGTCATGCTCGGTGTGAGAAACAAGAGGCAGCAAGGACCAAAGGATCACGTCGCGAGAGTTGCGTCCGTGAGAAGTGGAGTGGGGCCTACACATGAGGGTGACCCATGAGGCTGGGGATTACTTCTATATGGATGCCCAGGGCGATGGATTGAGGCTTACATTCTGAGGAGGCCCAGAAGGTCGGGGCTTACTCTGAGATGGACGCTCAGGGCGACAAAGCACAGTGGGAGAGGGAAATGGGGTGATACTGTGCCCATATCCTCTCTTGGAGTGCATGAGGGCTTTCTTCTGATAGCTATTTTACCATCTCCAAGGAACCCTCAACAAGTGGAGGGGCATAAAGGGAATTCACGAGCTCAGAATCCACATTACTGTGGGAATGTGAACCCAGAAATGCTTCGGGAATCTGCTCAAGGGCCAGGGCAACCCCTTTGCCCCTATTTACCGTGGGTATGTGAACTCAAAATGGTACACTGATGGGCCTGAAAGTTACACCACGCGGATCTGGTGGCTCTGGTGGAGGCCTCGGCCCAGGGCCGATGAATAGGCCAATGGGGGAGTCGCGGAGGACTTGGCTTGATCGGAAGGATTTTATCTGGCTCGAGAAATGAGAACACTGAAGTATTTAGCGAGCCACTGAGAGTTGTGGGTGGTGGTGCCCTTCATGTGGGGAAGTGTCACATGGCTGGAGAAGCCGTCCGCGAACCAGGGTGGTCCGCGGACTGATTGGTGTCCCGTGAACCAGGGTGGTTCACGACTTCGGGTTCAATCCACAAACCAAGGTGGTTCGCAGAGGGTTACTGGCGGGCAGCGGCAGCCAAGGGCCGCGCCGGTTGGAGGCTTGTTGGTCGGGGATTTTCCCACATAGGAGAGTGCTACACGGTGTGATGGATGGGAAAAGAGGCATAAAATCCCTGGTCCGTGGGGAAGTCATCCGTGGAGGGTGGTATGGTTCGCAGTTCTCCTTTTTTTTTTGTTATTTTAGGTTTGCAGCTCACAAAATTATTATGCGTTTTCCAATTTTTTGTTAAGTCATATACCTGATGTGGTTCGCGGGTGGGAATTTCGCTGTTTGCGAAATCCAAAGCCTTCCTTCAACCGATCTCCTTCCGAATCTCCAATCCCTCCAAATCTGATTCCAGTTCTTCGATCCCTCTTTCTTTCCCCCTTGGTCTCCTTTTATAGAGTGGGGAAAGGGATGTATCTGTGGCCATGCAACACCTTTTATGGAGGCCCATAACCAAATACCTGGTTTATAGCAGACTTGGTCAATCTATGATTCGCGGTGGGTATTGAACACTTCCCCCCTCTACGAGGAGAACTCAGGGAGTGCTCCGCAGCTGCAGAGGGTTCCACCTCTATTCCACGAACGACAGTGGGGGAGACTTTAACCGGTCGATGCGGTCTGCGGTTGGGGCGGTTCGTGATGGTGAACCAGACTGGCGCCCATCCTGCCTCTCGACCGCAGAGGCTCTCCAAATCCATTTCGTGAATGACAATGGTTCACGGAGGGGGTGCCTCGCAGGGCCTGGACAAGTTGCGCTTCCATGGGGCCGATTTGCGGACCGGTCCTGTTTGTGTCCCTTCTTTGATTATTTTCCCCAATTCATTGGGGGATTTGGGTAGAATCTCCTTTGCAAATTTTTTAGGACCCTACAGGCACACAGTCCTTGAAACTATGCACAACCCATGTTGACCTTCTAGATAAGTTCGACCATCACTCACAACATTGGGTCATGGTCTGAAAAACCATGCGGCCAAACCCTGTACATTGAAGAAGGATGAGAATTTTGGTTATCTTGTCCAATTTTTGGTTTTTGTTTCCCTTGATTTTTATGGGACTTATTTATGTATTATTATTTTTTGTTTTTTTGAAAGTTATTGAAATTAGTTTTTAAACATTGTTATTTATAATCATTTTGATAACCTAGTTTTGGTTACCCTTGTTTCCTGGGTAATTTTTTTAGAACCCTATAAAATTTCATTTATTTTTTTATTTTCATCTCTTTTGTTGAATTTTGAGGTGTCTTGGTAAGTTATTTTGGATTAGATTGTTTTTATTTGTTCTTATTATTTTTAAATATCTTAATTTTTGTTTGATTCCGTGATTTTTTTGTAATGTTTTAGAATGATCCCCCTAGAAGTAATTGGCATGTTAAAAAGGGTATGCCTCTGGTAATTGTCCTAGTTATTAGAGATTGTCAATATAGTCTCTAACTCTACCCAGAATCATGATGGAGTGGTAGAGACAAGTTCTTCCCAGCTCTTGGATCATGTCTGAGTGTTATTGAGCTAGAATAATCGCATTTTTTGTATTGATAAAGAATCCAATGAGTTAATTGAGTGGATATACAAGGTCGAAAAGATTTATAACATGCTATTCAATATGAAAAACATAGGGTGAGGTGCATTGTTCCATTTTATTTTATTTTTTGGGTATATATTGGTAGAATATATTTGTCTAAGAGAATCCTTTAAGGATCTATCCTTAGAAAACATCTAGGGTACCTTCATTCAATGATTTTATCTTCAAGAATTGAGAGTTGATAGGGTGATGATGATTCTATATATTATCTAAGATTATTAGTTAGTAAACAAATACTATGATAATTTTTTTACCTTGGTGCCATTCAATATAGTGTTGGCTACTGAAAACTCGAATAAAGAGTGATTATTTTAGAGGGTCCTTCATTTAAAACGTGATTATTCATTGATTCATTTTTCCCTGAAAAGATATGTGGAGGTATTTTATAAAGCCATCATAGTTGAGGTAATCTTAGAAAGGAGAGTAGTGTTAGGATATGATTTATTTTCCAATGGATCTAGTAAAGATGATATAATTAGTAAGAAAGGGAAGTATGAATGTTATGAGTATGGGAACTGTTATTCTCAACCTATTATTTCTATTTTAGTAAAAAAAATGGAACTTTTTTGTGTCCAGTATAAGAGGTCTAGAAAAATTTGATCGTATTATTCATAAACACTAAATTCATTCCATTTGTGAGGCTACTGTTTCCATATTTGAAGGATTTTTTATATGGTTGGGCATTAGAATAAGAATGGTCAAACCCAGATTTAACCTCATTATTGGTTTTCATTATATCTTCCATTAGAGAGTTGTAATAATATTTTCATTGGGATAATACTCTTTTAGGGTTTTTTCATTATCATGGTGGATTTTACCATCTATATTGTATATCCAGACCTTATCTATTATGTTTGAAAAGGGATTTTGAACCTCTTTTTATTCTTTTGAAATTATTGTGTGTCATTGATTTATACTTTTTTCCCTTGAATGGGGTAGACTACAGGGTGTTTCATTTTCACCAGCTTCGGAAGGACCTATGGTGAAAGCCTTGATACTTGGTGGCGTGGTATTTTTGTCAATATTTGTATTCCACTATTCTGTATGTATATTTCAAAAGAACCATGAGATGGTGTTCCAAGTAGTTTCACATGAAAAACCTAATATTTTGGTTGCAAACCTTATGTTAGGACACTATAATTTCTCAGTAAAGCGTGTATTCATTTATTATGCCACTTGGTTTTTGGATGCCTTGAGTTTTGGTGATATAGTTTTTGATCCATTAGGATGTTTAGTGTTTGTGTAATTCTAATGGTATCTTTTTAGTTTGCTTCAACTCATTGATCATTTCAAATTCCTTTTTGAGATTTCAAAAATGTGGTTTCTTGGTGTTGTACTATTTTCATGTTGTAGGAGGTTGTCATTTGATTCACCATTTTAGATTAACTCTAAATAGTTGGGAGAAAAATTCATAGTCTATGTTCATTTATAGTTGTATTTGATTTACTCTATTTATTTTATCTAATAATCAGTTTTTTCATTGCAAAATATGATCTCTTATGGTGTTTTGAGCTAGTTGTTCTGGTTGGTGAAATTTTTTCCCTAGTGATTATATATCATTTTATTTTTTATCTAAAAATTCACACCATTATTAAGGAATTATAAATGTTGGTGAGACCTATGACAAGTCTCTGTGTGCTTTACTGGTTTTGGTGGAGTGATAATTTGGGATACCTAGGTTTTGATGTCTGTTTTGTTCAGTTATAGTAACCTCAGGTGCTCTAAAGGTGTTCTTTATATTTATTCAATTGATCTAGTTTGTGACACAAGAGGATCATAATATAATTTTTGGATTTTTTGATCATCCTATTTTCAAATAAGGTCTTAGGAGTGGCAATCCCAACAAAGTTTCTTTTTTGTCTATCCACAATAATTTATGTATATGTCTTTCTCTTTGGAATCCTAGTGTGACACATTATATTAGTATTGATTTTTGGAAAAGGGGTTGGTAACCAAATCATCATAAGATGTAAGGTAACATTAGAATTATACATTTATTATATGTTTATGATGAATTTTTAGGTTTATACAATGGAATAATAGGGAGTTTGTGACACAAAATGGTGCCACTTTTTTTGTAGTATTCTTGGAGTAGTTTAACCTTTTGCGTTCAGGGTGTTCTAGATTGAGTTTTTAAGTTGTTGGAGTGGTTTTCATGGGTTCATAATTAAGGATAATGGTTTGGAAACCATCCTATAGAAACTGTGTTACCTGTGTATGGTGGATAGATGGGTTCACATTCTTTTCCTAGTTAAGGAAGTTGTGTGTGAAAAATCACAAGGCCTTCAGGTTTGAGGTGGTGGTAGAGACATGATTTGGGCACCATTTGGAAAATTTTGTGAGTTAACCATGTGAGCATCAAAGGTCAGGGTATTTACTCACTTTGTTTAGGGGTATCCACCCCGAGACACCCCATTCAACCCTCTCATCCATATCACCGCTCCATGTGGTTTCCCTCTCCTTTCAAGCTTCTCCATGCAGATTTGGAGTGGTACCTCAGTGATTCTTCACTCGTTCCAAGTGGTATAAGGTTCTCTTATCTTCCTATTTGTTTTAATCCTCTTTTACTATTATTCAGTAACCCTAGTGGTATAAGGTTCTCTTATCTTTCTATTTGTTTTAATCCTCTTTTACTATTATTCAGTAACCCTAGTGGTCATTTTTGGAACATTTTATTGGTTAGGGTGGATTATATTTTTGGGGTTTGGATTGAATTTTTTGTGATCCATAGTGGTGGTTATATTCCAATGGATTTCATTGAAGGTGAAAAGGTCCCACCACATAAGCTAGGTGTTTCTATTTCATTTTATTTTATTTAAGAGTTCAATTAAATATTTATGTTTTAAATTTATTAATATCATAGATAATGGTTTTTTGGGTTATCAAGGTTTATTTTTCTTAATGTATTTCTAGATCATTGGTTGGATTTCATATGTATTGTATTTACTTCCATTTTCAAAATGGTGGTACTTAGGAAATGGTTTTTATGAATTATAAAGGTTTAATAATGTTCCTAAGATTCATTTTATATGATAAAAGAAGTTGTTAATTATATTTTATGCCAAACATGATATACATAGTGGGTTTTATTTGTGTTTAAGGGGTTTAAATGATTTTAAAAAGTGTTGGTATTTTTTATAATGTAAAATAGTGTTTCAAATGTTCTTTTGGTTTTGATTGTTCATAATCAATATTTCTATAAAATTTTGTGTCAATTTTATTTTTTAATAAAATGGGATCTCCAATTGTATATGATATTAGTAAAGGGTTGGTTTTATATTTTTGAGACGATGTTTAATGTTCCCTTATTGATCCCCTGCCATTTTCTGTGATGTATATGATTATCCATGTGATAGATTCATTATTATATGATTCATGATGTGATAATGGAATATGGATATTTTTAATGGTAGTGTAGGAGGTTTGGAGGAAATTAATGAGGTGTTTTACTTAGGGGATTTTTATTGTCATGTGGAGGAATTTTTTCTCATGACCCACCTTTGTTATTATTCAATAGGGAGACCAAGGCTACTATATTGGAAGTGTAGGGATAGTTTTTGGCTATTTGAGTTTGTCACAGGCTATTCCCCTGGATGTACGTGATAAATACATATTTTTCATGATTATTTGAATATAAATCAAAATGTTTAAAAACATTAATTTTGTTACTATTACATTATTTAATTGATTTGGTAAATTATGGAAGGATGCCTTGTTTAACAGATAAAAAGTGTAAAAGTGAATAATTTGATGAAAAGATGATGGATCGTGATAATGGACAAGTAAATTACAAAATTTTAACAAAAAAAATGAATATATGAGATGAAATAGATTTAATGTTACCGAAAAAACAAATTCATATCATGAATATAGATTTTAATGTTAATCTGGAAGGAGTAGAGGATGTTAATAAAATATTTGAAGTAAAAGATGAGTTTTGTTCCATACTAACAAGTGTAATGGTTTGATACATATATTCAGGTCATGATAGTTCCAATGAATCCCTAAAGAGGAATTCAAAACATGAAACATATCATAATGAACATCATCCCCAATCACTACACATTGATAAACTATTAATGAATTGAAACCCTTGGGATGACTCAAAAATAGTTATTAATGAAGAAATTTTATTGGGGACATGCCATTGAATGACCCAAAAAGTCTTATTATGACCCAATAGCTAGTGATTGTCCATTAATGATAACCTAGGGTATAATTAAAGCCAATATATATAACTTCTTGGGGTATTTGAAATTGATCATCCATTCAAGGTTCTATTGATGGGATGTGCTATGGGATTTGGTTGCTTCTATTTAGGATTCTTTTCTTGTTTTTTATTTTCAAATCCCTTTTTAATGTAACACACATTCATTATTTTAATTTAAGCGTTCTTCCATATACATTACTATATTCTAGTCTTCCTTCTTACATCATGAAAATTATTCTCCAAATTATGAGTAACTGACATGAGTCTTGGCCTTATGGGAAGTTTCATGGGTTTTTTGAATTATAGTGATTCAATTTACTTAATGTTTTTAATTTTATTTGTGTTGAATTTGAGATAATTTCATGGTTTAAGTGGTTTTCCCAAATATATTTAAATTCAAACCCACTATGTTTCTTTTATATAGTTTTTTCCCTCCCATTATATATGAAAAATCTTCTAAAAATGGAGTTAGGGTTTCCCAATGGGTTGAAATAAAATACAGTGGAGCCTTTTAATTTAGGAATTACATTCTTGGTTGAGATGTTATCCTATTTGGATATTGTAGGTGATGTGGTATAGTGTGATTAAGAAATTCTAAAACCCATAGTTAATAAATCAAAGGAAAAAAAATTCATTAATGAGGTTTAATAAGATGAATTTTCAAATTAAATTTAAGGAATACCTAAATAATTAATGGACTTTCATAACAAAAACCCTAAGAATAAACTTTTATTCCTTACCTCAATTATGTATTCTTGTAGTTTATATTTGAATTGAATTTAAATTTCATATTTCACAAAACACCAAAAAATAATTTTTTCATTATATAATAAAAAAATAAAAAATAAATAGATTAGATGAATTATAAATCAACGATTTATTGAATTTCATGCTCTTTATGTGAAATGATCTTTGTAAACATCTATACTAAATTCCGAAAAATAAATTATCTTTTATACTTACCTATGATAGGTGCATCATAATCTGCACCATTATCACTGATATATGAAGTTCTTTCATTCAATATTTATAATCTCACATTTTTTTGAAGAACTTTATTTTTTATAATTTTAAAAAACATATTGATTTTTTTGCCATGATTTATCCAAAGTGATGTTATTTTACATGGACTAATAAATCAAAGGTAAAAGAAGCAACACATGACTTACCCCAATATACGGAAGATAATGTCACTATATTTTCTGGAAATATTAGGGTATCCTAAAGAAAAATTATTATAGAGGAAGAATTCAAGAATCTCATCCAAGATCTTAAAGAGACCCTAAAAAAATTTAGTTAAATATTTTCCATAGAATTAAGAAAAATCCCAGAGCACATATTGAAATATTTTCATAGGATAGAATAGTCATAATAAGATACTTCACCCTTTCCTCCCAATGATTCTGAAGAAATTCCACCAATGAAATATCAAGAACAAGTGGTTGAAAATGAACCAGATTCCGAGTTTTAATGAATTATAAAATTATTGAAAGAACTAGAATGAAAAAATAATAATACAGATAACTGCATATTTCCATACATTAGTTGAGTGACCTAGACCTAAACTGGAGGCCAATTAAGGATAAAAACTAGATTTTCATGATTTTTCAAAAGACATACCAGGGGTTGAGGCTGCACATTAAGTATATTTCTAATGAAACCATATAGAGATTCCCAGTAAAGACTTCCATTAGGAGATAGTGTAATAAGATAAATATTAATGTGATGTGGTAAATATTTGAAATGATTTGGATCAATTCTTGAGTGAATGGCTAGAAAATAAAATTCTAAAAGATCTACCTTTCTATATGATATATGAATTAAATCCTGAGCACATATTTCTAGACATGGAACATAAAAAATCCACCAAAAATGTCAAATGAAGAGAAATATTGGAAGACACTAACATATTGATACCATATGTTACTAATCAACTCAAAAAATCACTTCCCACCATGGAAGTGAATAATTCCTAACCAACTCAGGGAGTTGATAATTTCTTAAACTCAATTTCATTTAATTTTCCTAAAGCTAAATATTGTATCACATCCTGTATTTTTTATTTTGTATAATTAGTTAGATATTATAATTCCATGGGGGATGATAGAGAAAAAAGTAACCTATTGAGGAAAATATAGAGCTTCCTGAATATATTGATCATTTACCAAATTATTCCAAAAATGATATCCAAGTGGCTATTCTAAATAAAAAATATACACATGATGCCTATATAAAATGAGATGATTCTGAAATTGAATTTGAAAAATTAATTTCGTTCAAATAAAATGGTTATCCCACCCCTATATTAAAAATTATTTTAATACATAAAATCTCAACCAATGATAATATAGTAATGAAATGTTTACCTAAATCTCATCCAAAGAGGATTATGATCTATACATCATCGTACCCCCATGAAATATAAAAATCATTATGATGTGGGTGGATAAGATTTACTTTATTCATATATTACTTCAAAAAAATAAATATAAAGTCCAATATGGTTAAAAAACATGTGGTTCTGCTAGTTCAATAATATAAACCCACCAATAGACTATGTATTATAGATGGTACTACCCATACGGAGGAAGTAAAAACAAAGAGCACCCATGGGTGATCAAACTAAGAAATATCTTTCATTCTAATTTTTATTTATTTTTTTTGAAGGAATTAAAATTTCAAAAATTATTTTTAGAAATATATTAGGATGTATCCTTATATTCCTCAATTTTTTATCTTACTTTGACATGAACCATGTATTTACATGAGTTTTTTTAATTTTTAGGCCCATAAATTTGGCATCAATGAAGGTGGAAGTGCAATTAAATTAACTTTGTATAATTAATGATGTGTTAAGAGAATTGACATAGTGAATTTAATCCACATCATGAGAGGAAAATATGTCATAAAAATACCACAAAATAGATTAGTGAAATGGGAATTCATGTATGAATGGGATTCCCATCATGAAGTGCAATAGAATAGAAAAAATAGATCCCAAAATACCCAAATAAAAGCTTCATTTTGAGGGAAGTAAATGTTTCAATTATTTATTTTATTCATACTCTATTTAGTTTAATATTAGGATGTTTCCATATATATATATATATATATCTATTTAACCACAAAGGACTAAATATTTTATCAGTCTTGGTAAAATAGATATAGAATTTAAATTGAAATTTTATTTTAAAACATAGGATACAAAATTTATTTTCATGGAAAATTACAATTTTACCATTATTTTATCCATATATATCAATTAAAAAATTCTTTCTACTACTCTGGGGAAAATAAAATATAAGAAGGGGTTCAGATCATTTTCTATGTAAGAGTAAGCATACAATGGATGATATCATTAATAAATTATCATAATAAACAAGGCAAGGTAAATAACTAAATTCTATTCATTTAAACATTAAATCTATAATAATATAGAATGAATATGTGGTGATAATATAAATCTATATAAATTATAATAAGAGATTGAACATATACATGGATACTATAACTAATAAATTAATCACATGAACATCAAAGAGTTATATCATAATAGAGGAATGTATAATTTTGGATGTCTATAACATGAATTCAAGAACTTTAACAATAATGATTAAATATATGTTTTAAACCCCATTTATATTGGTTTACTGATTTCTTTTTGGGAGCTGTTGAAGTATCAAGGGGATTTATATAAATGGTCCCCACACATCACTTAATATGTCCAATTCCTTAACCTTATGAAATGTGTGAAACATTATCAACAAACACAATTGAATTGAAAAACTAACTTGAGAAATTTTAATACATACCCTAATCAATAAATATAATCATAAACTATCCAATGTAATATGGTTAATGGTAATAAAATTGTACATCCCTAGTAAAATTGATTATAAACCATATGGATAAATAATTAGTTTGGAATAATTAAAACTTATCCTCAATGGATGATAAGTACAAAAAAGTTTTGATTTGGTTGATAAATAAAATTTCAATTAAAATGTCAATAAAGAAATTCTTGAGGAAAATAATATTTTCACTTTGAAAATAATTTTAAGACATATTGTTCAAAAAATATTACAATAATATTTTTCACTCAAAATATCAATTAATACTTAACACAATCTTTAAAACAATGATATTTTTTTATTATTGTCAATTATGTTAATTTCCTATATATTAAAAAATATTCCTTTCACATTTTCATTAAAAGACAATTAGGTCTTGTCGGAAAAATGTCATAAGGATTCCTTTAAAAAAATTTGAAAATGAAAAATTAGTTCAAAATGTATTTATATAATCTATTTTAGAAGGTGAAAATAATTTCTAAAAATATTTCTATAAAACACGATTTCATAAGAAAAATGATTCTCTACTAATGGGAGAAATAAAATTTATTTTACTTAAAAACGTTATCTCAATAACATTAAGTAAAAAATAGATGAAAAAATGTTAATATTACATGAAAATTTCATTAATAACCATATAAGAAGAAAATGGTTTCATTTGAAGATATAAATATAAAATAATTCCACCTAAATATAATTAAACATATATAATTTTGAATAAGGATGATAGTGTGAAATAAACCGTTGCCACTTTCATAACATTTGAATCATAAACCACATGATGGAAATAAATTTAAATGAAAACTTAAATATCCATAATATAATTTTATCCGTGATATAAAATATCAAAGTGGAATATATAGAACAAACAAAATAAAAAAGTGGTGGATATGAAATATATCTCACAGGAGTAAAAGAGAGACAAGAAACCCTTACCTTAGGTTTGACTTTCTTCATATGTGCATGAACCTCCTGTGTAATATATATTGGTTTATTAAAAATATATTAAAAAACTATAATCATATATCTCAAAACATATATGACTTTATTATTTTCATTGATAATCTATTTACTAATAATTATTTCTTAAAATCATGGTTTCAAGTGACAATTGATTTATTTTTCTTGTATTTTTTAGTTCCATAATTTTAGTAATTTTAAATTTATCAACGTTAAATAATTTATATAATTATAAACATGATATGTATAACTTATATATTCATTATATATATATACATATTTATGGTAATCTATAACTGTTATAGATTGAGAATTGATTACACCGTTTATGGTGATGTTAGGTCATACGAACTCATAAGATATGGAATGAAAGGAATGTAAATAAAATATAACATTTTATAGAGTCATTAGAATGTCTAATATATCACATATATTTACTAAATTTATCATTCTAACCTTCCATTTAACGTTCTAGTGAAAACGAGTCTCATCGCTTCACAAGATGGTAGTCCGCCATACACAAGGGCAACACTATCATATCCCCAAGGAATGAAAAGAAAGAGGGAATATGTGATAACATAGTTATAGAGGTATAATTATATCACAAATGATATATTTTTTTAATCTATACTTGTTACCATCCAAGTAAAATGGGAATGGTAAAAACACATCAAATCGGTTCGTGAGGCGGTAATCCACCATACACACTAGTGACATTATTTTTTTTCAACTAGTTTAATGAAAAGAATGAATATTTGATATTATAAATGAAAAATTATATTACTTTAATAAATATAATATAAACATGTTACATAAATATTTAAATAAATTATTGAAATGTGGTTATGATAATCAAATTACCTTGGTTCGTGAGGAGGTATCCTCTCATACATACGATCGACCATTTCATTTTACATTTGACAGAAGTGAAGATTGATATAGGTTATTCCACTAATATAAATACAAATAATAATATTGGATATAATTTTTTTATAATATTATATTTTCTAAAATATTTTAAGGAGGAAAATAATGAAATAATAAAAAAACAATAGTGTAATAACATTACTACTTCTTCAAACGACTTCATTAGGTTAAAAAAAATGCTTTACTAAAAGGATTGATGATCCAAAAAATGAATATAGGTTATTTTTAGAGACATAATGACGTGATTTTTGAAGTTATAGGGTGAACCAAAGGTTTTTTATATATTTATATGAGAGGATAGGGGGTTCCATTTTATAAGTGGGGGAGAGGACACATACATAATTTCTTAAAATAATAAGGTGTACCAACGTTTTTAGTTTAAAAAAAGCTCCAAATTATAAATTATAGAACCACGAAGATATAATTTCAAAATATGGACATTACATAGAGTTTGAACTTGTTTTAGTTCATATTTAACCCTTATCTTCTTAGTTTAACCCTCAGTAAACCCCTTTTCACCATAACAACAATATTAAAATTTTATTATTTTTACTATTCATTATGGTAAAAAATAAAATTGAACTTATTCTATAATATAAATTATAATGATTATAAATATAGAATTTTTTTTAAAATTCAATTCACTTGATTATAAGAATTAAATTTAATATTTCACTTGTAAACACATCGAAAAAATTATTTTTTTTCCAAAGATAAACATTCAAAATTTTAAAAAGTTTTTAAATCATAATAAAATATAAAATTGATTATAAGGACCTAGTTGAGTTAAAATTTCATATTGTTGAAATAATTTTTAAATTAAAACTAATTTAAAATATAGTTTATGATTTTGAATAGTTTAAATGAAAATAGTGTTTTTAATAAAAATTAGTATTTTTCACTATTCAAAAAAATAAAATTTTTCAAAAATTATAAATAATTCACAAAAAGATAATTTTGGCATGTAAATTTAAAAAATAAAAATTATTTTTAAAAATTTAATTTATAAAAATTTTTGTTCTTAATTTTAAATTATTTTATTGATGATAGACTGAACCGTCTATTATGAAAATACATTTTTTAAGTAATCATTTTTTCTTTAAAATGATTCTTATTTTATTTATAATCAATTGATAACCATGTAATTTATTTTTATTGATGTGAAACCCATATAATTTTTATAATTTTGTTAGTCATATTCATACCCAGCAACTGAATGGCATGATTATAATGGTCATGTTCAAATAATAATATTTGAATAGAGTATCGTGTTTCATTTAAACCTAGTGTTGAAGGCATCACAAGAATTAATATAGATTTAATATATTTATAATGAAATATATCGTAAAGTATCTAGATGTAAAATTAACTTCTAATAATGGGGTTTTGTTATGTATCCATTATCAGACATAATGTCCCTCTTTTAAAATCTATAGGTGTTTCAATTGTATCCTTTTGGAGTGCTCTATACATGATCCTCACTATAAGATGTCACTTGATCCTAGGATGGATGAGATTGGGATTCCATAGGGGTATAAGAGGGGAGGCTTGAGGTTGTGGTGTAAGATGTATTTAGTGATGGTGATATGAATGAGGATATTCTTGACGGCGTTGGAGGGAATTGGGATGGTTGGAATGGGTTGAAGCTAGGGATACCCATTAATAATTTCCTAAATCAGTATACTTATTATGAATATTATTTATGTCTAATAGAAAATATTCCTGTTTTATCTTCATTAATTGGACCTATTCTTGAGAAAGAAAGATGTTAATGGTTACATCAATCTTCTGGTAGCTTAGGATGTTTTCTCAGAGTACCTAGAATTTCTGTAATGATGTTAATAATATAATAAACTATAATCGAATAGATTTGGTTCTAGGTGGAATGAGAATAATATGATTTTGAGAAACCGTGGACATGGTTTGGATAACACCCATAGGTCATGGAATTAACTTTGTTACCTAGTGAGAATTATCTAGTGTAATTTTCATCATTAATTTAAGGATATTGTGATAATTAATGTAAATGAATTTTTTTAAATGAAAATAAAAGATATAAATTAATGTATAAATATAATGCTTGTGTTCTTATAGGATATCTACTTCTATGTAATGGAATTCATGAGATCAAGAGATGTTAGTTGTTGTGGAGTATAAGGCTATTTTATTCCCATACCAAGGTTGTGAGCTATATTATAACCTATATATTTTGTGATTTCATAAGCTAGCCCACCCATGTCAGTTTGAGAAACTAACACCGATTGTACTTTAGGAAGGTTTATTCCCCAACATCGCAATGGATAATGGATGGCTGACTACCCCCTCATGCCTGAACATTTTCCATTATTATTTTAATATTCTTATATGCACAGACATGAATTTTCACACATATATATGTTTGTAGATGGATGTACTGGATTATAGTTATTTCACACACATGTATCTCACTCCAAACAAACTATTTTATTATATCACAGAAAATACAATGACGTCATAGATAGAGCAAGGGTCTTGGAGGAGAAAAACCCAAGAGATCATGGGGGACAAAAGTAATGAAGATCGAGAGCATCTACTTTTACAAGGTTCTCACCCTCAGGAGGAAAGTACATGGTGCTAGAAAAACAATTGATCCTCTCACTATGGGTAGCCATTAAAGCATAAAAATTAACGACAAATTTCCATCCATGCCATGTATATCAAACATCCATATGGTTGGGGATGAGCCCCTTGAACTTTCAAATAGTATAAGCTCACTACCACATATCTGGGCAAGGGATGCACTGGCTTTTATCAGTGCTAAATAGAAAGCGCTGATAAAAGGGGGGCTTTTATCTGTGTTAGCTAAAAGAGATGACAAATGTTTTTAATAAAAAATGTTATTAATTTATATAAAATTATTATGTTAATATTGAAAAATTATATTTATTTGTATGCTTTAAATAAAAAATGCATGTATATAATTAATATATATTTTTAACAATTCATATATTTATATATATATAATGTTTTAAAAAAAGTATTTGAAAGATTATAATTAAATAAATATATTTTAAAATTATTATAAGATTAAAATAAATTTCATTAAATAATAAATATATTTATCAGATTTGTTAGATTTGTTAGATTTATTAGATTTATTAGATTTATTAGATTTATTAGATTTATTAGATATAATATATTTATTAGATATAATATATATAATATATATATTTTATTTATTATATTTAAAAATTCTTTTGGAATACATATATTTATAAATAATATTTTAAATAAATAAATATTTGTTTCAAATGAATTTGGTTGGTAAATATATTTATTCATTAGTATAATTGACATGTATATATGTTATATGTTCATTATTAATGTTTATTTATACAGTACACCCTTATTTTTATTCATGTTGTCCATATGTGATGACTTTTTTTTTATTATCTATACTTTACTAGGTAGATGATTCATTCATGTTATACCCAAAAATCTATTACGTTCTCAAAAATAATTATAAAATTTTAATTTTATATAAATACTATTTAAATATATATATATATTTAATTATAATTATAAATAAATATATATATTTAAATAATTATAAAATTACAATAAATAAATCTATTATAATTATATACATAAATATTTATATTATCATATACAAATATTTATAAATATTTTTATTTATAGTCATAATTATAATTATAAATATATATATATAAATAAATAATTATAATAAATATATTTATTATACTTATAAATTTATAAATATATCTATAATTATAATTATAAAAAAATATAGATATATTTAAATAATTATAAAATTATAATAAATATAATAAATATATATATTTATATACAATTATTTAAAAATAAATACAAATAGTTAGAATTACACTTCTAAATAAACTTATAAATTATATATATTTATAAAATTATAAATATATTCATTATAATTTTATAATTACTTAAATATATATAAATATTTATAATTACAAATATAAATAAATAAATATTTATTATATTGTTTAATTAAAAATAAATATTTATTTAACTATAGTTATAAATATAATAAAATATATATTTATTTAAATAATTATAAATTTATAAAATATATATTTATTATTCTTATATAATGTTATATAGAATTAAATAAATATATTTAGAAATATATACAAATATTGATAAATAAATAGAAATATTTATAATTATAATTATAAATAAATACAAATATTTTTAAAGAGTTATAAAATTATAATAAATATATTAATTATATATATTAATAAAAGTATAAATATAATAAATATATATGTTATAATTTAATTATATATATATATATATATCTGTTTATAGTTATAATTAGAAAAATATATATTTTCATTTAAATAATTATAAAATCAGAAGAAATATAACTATATATATATATATCTATATTCTTGTAAATATATATAATTAATATATTTATTATATATATTTATAATATTATAAATATAATAAGTATATTACTTATAATTTATACTTACGTATTTAAATAATTATAATATTATAAGAAATATAATTATTATATTTATAATCTTAGGAATATATATAATAAATATATCAATTATATATATTTATAAGATTATAGATATAAAAAATATATTTCTTATAATTTTATAATTATTTAAATGAAAATATTTTTTTTTATAAATATAATTATAAACAAATACATACATATATATATTTGTTTAAATAATTATAAGATTATAACAAATATATTTATTATATTTATTATTTTATTAATATATATACTTAATATATTTATTATAATTTTGTAAATATAAATAAATAAATATTTATTTAAAGTTATAATTATAATTAAATAAATAAATAAATATATTAATCATATATATAATTTTTCTAATATATAATCATATAACTAAATTATTAACATTATATCTTTATCAGCAATTTTGTAGCACTGATAAAGGAATATCTTTGTCAGTGCTAAAAAAGCATGGATTAAGGCATGTTTTATCAGCGCTTTTTAACTAGCGCTGATAAAAGCTTCACCCGATTTTATAAATAAACCATAATAGTCCCCTCATTCTCTAACACACCTCAAAATATCACGAAAACCAACCTCTGCGTCGTTGATCACTCCTCTACCCTGGCCTCACCTATACCACCACCGAACCCTCCTCCACCGCGAAGCCCCCTATACCATGACCCCTCCTCTGCTACAAACTCTCCTCCACTGCGTACCAACCTCCGCCGCTGCCCCTCCTCTGCCACAAACCCTCCTCCGCTACGAACACACCTCTATCGCCACCCCTCCTCCATCGCACACCCTCCTCCCACACATACCCACATTCCCTATGACCCCTCGTCTGCCGTGAACTCTTATCTCCCATGAACCCTCCTCCTTTGCAAACCCACCTACACCGCGTGCTGAACCTCACCTCTACTGCGAACCCTTCTCTGCTGCAAACCCGCCTCCATCCTAAACCCCTCTGTGGCCTCTACTGCCGCTGTGGCCACTATCTTCCCTGACTTCGCCGCTTCCAGACTCTATTACTGTTGTGGGTATGCCATTTTTCCATATTATTATGAATTCATAATATATAGATAGATTTTGGTTTTAATTTGGTTTTGGTCTATTCTAACATGACATTAAAATTTTTAGTATGATTCTATTTGTGAAACCTAGGTTCCCCTAACATTATTTTTGGGCCCACCACACCCAATGGTAGTTCATATTGAGGTTATAATTGGGGAATTTACATTAACAATACATTATTCTTATTATATCTAGTGAATCTCTTGGTGTAAAAATCAAATCCCACCTTCTTACCCTCCAAACCCCACCCCGACCTACGTTCTACAAGATTAATGAAACTAGAACCTCTTGTTCATTCCTTCCCTAAATTAGTTTTGGTTGGTGAACATCACTTAACATCATGTTTCACTCTTGCTTTGGTTCAACTCATTTCATGGAATCAAAGGATTAGAATTTGATAGATGGATCCCCATCCCTATCAATTATGAAGGGTTATCATTCATGGTCTTCTCACATTCAATGTTCGTCTCTAATTTTTATGTTTGGGTATGATCATAATTCATTAAAGATATTTTCTGTTGTATTCAACTCATTTGAACACTATGGTATTGATGAAACATAAATCATGAATAAGAAATCATGTTTCAAAAATATTTTATTAGAGATAGAATTCATATGGACCTTTCTTTGGATGGTCATATTTGTAGTTGTAATAGATTTATCCTTCTTTGAGGGACCTTATATTCTTAACGAGGAAAATATTCATCTCTAGAATAATTAAAACTTCATATTCTTAAGCTCCCTCATCCATATTAGAATAATTTTATTCTTTAATAAATTTGGAATGAATTTTTAATTTTTCTAAATGCCCAAATATCCACTCTCCAGATATAGAAAAATATAGTGGACATAATCTATGTGGATCATGAATTGGTTTCACCATTAATGCTCAACATCATTGAGGAATGCACATATTTCATCATGGATCCATATTCTCTTGTTATAATGTAATTCCAATATTCTTAGGATCTATTTCGCATGATTTATCCAAATTTCATTTGATACTTATCTTTTTTTTTTATGGTAGTAATCAAATTATTATATTTACATATATAATTCTACTAACCATGTTCATTAGGTTCCACCCTCTTGTGTGTCTCCTCCATTGGACATGGATTATCCTAATCATTAGATTGGGTAGTTAGTTGAATCACAAAACACATTAAACTTCCTAAATATATTATAGACAATCACCCTTAACTTCTCAATAAATTAAATAAGAAAAATAAATCTAAATGTTTTTCCCACAATCCATGATATATGATCACTCGATCAATGCATAATAAAAAAATAAATATTGATACCCAAAACAATGTGTTACAAGAACCCATGACTCCATTATGTCATCTGGATGACCACTATATTGATATATAATTATAAGGGTATTTGGTCCCCATTAGAGATTAAATACTAGTTCAATGTGATTGGGAGTAATGTCATTTCACACAAATAAATTTCTATATCCAATTATTTAATATTTATTGTTTGGGGTTTTTATTAAAAGCATCATGTATCTAATATCTTACATGATTATATAATGATCTAATAGACATTTTACTTTCAATTTCCATAATATGTGTATATATTTATATCACATAGTTATTATTACTATGTTTGACAATATTTTTTAATTTATTTGGAAGGAAATTCACATTAATAGGTTATAATAGTTTCCCACTATAATGAGAACATATATATTCCACAATGATATTATTAAATCATATTATAATATTGTCTAGATGCATATATCATACATTACATTGATTATGGTTGAATATCAGGTGATGGAGTCTCATATGAAATTGATACATCTTCTCATAATGTTCATAGTTGGTGATTTATAGGAATAATGGTCCCATGTAAAGAACCACTAATAGGAATTACACATGCTTTATGAGTCATTTGATATTACTATATAAAAAAATGTTTATTTTACCTAAAAAATATATATTTTTTTGGTTTGTCTTATAGAATTAAATTTTATAAAATCTTTGTTATTTTTGTTTCAAGTATCTTTTATAAAGTGCCAATCTTAGGATTTATGTCTTTTTAAAAATTCCTAAGTGCCTATATTAAAATGATTCAAGTGTTTTGAAATGTTTCTTAAAAAAATATTTATGTTAAAAATATTATTTTTTGCTTTTAAATTGCTTTAAAATGATCTAAACACATGGCATGGACTTAGGTTTCATGTCAACTGTTTATCAACTCACCAGATTAGCTTTCATAAAGGGATGTGAATGTTTTGAAAGTGTATTTAAAACTAGGTTCATTAAAACAAGAGGTGTGTGAATATTTAAATGAAAATTTGTAAAATATAGATTGTTATTATTCATTTTAAATGATTAAGACTGTTGGGTGATGAAGTTGCCTTAAATTATTTAAAACATGATTTTTGGTTTTGGGAAAGAGTGAATGGAATTGATTGGTTTCTTTTAAAATGGGTGAGTTATTTTAAATAGGAATTTCTTTCAATGGTTTCTTAATTAATGGGATTTCAAATGTAACTTAATAAATACTTTTAAAAAGTAATTTTAAATTTATTTTTTCCATAATATTTTATGTATAAGTTTTTATTGAGTTTGGAAAACTAATACATTATATAGAGAAGACAAGTAAATTGATAATAACACTATGTAAAGGAAATGTCACTAACTCTATCCTACCCATAGAATATCTATCAATAACTCACTCCAAAAGAAGTTGTATTAATGTTTACCCCCATTTCAACTCTTAATCATACTTTGCATCCCACATCACATGCATAGTTTAAATGATGGGACCCCTTGTTTTATATTTCTATTTAGGTTTTTTCTCTCAGATTGATATGATTGATTATTAATATTAAATTCTTGAGGCTTATTCATGGATGTGAAAATGGTATCATTCTTGTGAGGGTGTTAGAGTTGACATGTGATTTTCTACTTATATTATATCTATTTTTGTGTTAATAATTAACATGTTGTTTGTCACTTCCACTTGTTTGGCTGCATAGAAAACCAATGAATTAAGAAATAAGCCTAGATTTATACTATACTAGTTAGTTCACAAACTATCTAGTTTCTCCTAGTTGTATTGTTTTATTAGTCAATTATAGTATCCCTAACGAGGAATATGTGGTTAAGTTGGGTGGATTTTTTATTTTTTAAGATTCAATATAGGCTGATTATTGGCCTCATTGTAGTGTGATTACAAAATGAAGGAATAATCTAATTCCCTATATGATTTTGATACATTGCTGATAATAGAATTGGAACCATGAAAGAGAAATCTATAGAACACTTAGATTTATAATTTATAGGATAAAGTGGATGATAGGAAATAGTTAATGGTGTCTCTATTTGTATATTTATTTCAATAATTTGAAGGATTAGATTTCAATGATATTTTCCCTCCTACTGTAAATCATATGATAATTTAGATGGTTATCAGCATGGTTTCAATTAAAGGTTTATTTCTAGAACAAATGGATTTAATGATTATATTCCTTCATAGATATTCATAGGAAGAGATATACATAGATAAACTAGAATGATTCATGCTAAATGGAAGAAAAGGTTCGGTTCCAGTCTGAAATGAAGTTTTTGTGGGCTTAAGCATGCACCAAGATAGTGTAACTAGAATTTCAATGGTTTCATGGTAGAATTAAAGTTCATGAAGTGTAATGTAAATAATTTATACTATATGAAGGTGTATTTTCATGGGTGTTTTGTCATTTTACTACATTATGTGGATGAATTTCTCGTAGTTGGACCAATGAAGGAAATACTTGAAGAGATGAGGATTGATTTATCTAGAAGCGCCCAAATAAAGGACCTTGGTTATAGAAAGTGGATATTGGGGATTAATATTGAAAGATACTTAATGAATATTACTTTTTTTAGCCTTGGATAATTTTTACATCAATGTTTTGTGTTTTTATTTTGTTAAATATTAATATTACCTAATAGAATAGGATGGATATGAATAAAGAATGTATGGATGTCGACTATCAGACAAAAGAGTATGAATATGGAGTGAAAGAGTTCATAAAGTTTAAAAACGATCATACATATGACCCTTCTTAAATCATTTTCCATGATTATAGAGTTGTTATTCAAGAAATAATTGTCTAAAGGAGTTAGTAGAGCACTTAATCTATCACATAATAGATCAAAGTTATAAATATTGGAATAAACATACGTAAAAAGCTATTATATCTAGTTTTTGGGATTATACTACATTTTATGGATCATTTGATATGATTACATGTGTATACAATGAAGAAGACTGTATCAAGGGTGTGATTAAAAATGTGAATGATGATGAATATCATAGTGGGGAAATGATAATAAAGTTCAAGATGAACTTTTTTGATTACCCAAAATTGTTTGAGAAGTTAAATAGTTGTGCAGAGACACCATTGTATGCTGGTTTCCTTAAATACACAACATTTGTACCGTACTAAAGATGAATAATTTGAATTTTGGGAACATATAGAGTAAAACTAGTTTTATGGAACTACTTTATATCTGGAATGACATGCTCCCAAAAGATAATAATCTACTAATCAGAAAATTCGACGCCAAACAAATGATACGCTTGATGGGTATGATATTTAAAAAAAATACACACCTTAACCTAATGATTCTATAATATTTCAAAAAGACAAAAATTCAGTTACAGAATTCCCAGAGTGTGGTGATTCTTGAAAAAAGAAAGATGAATCTAGTCCTACGAAAGTTATATAGTACTTTCCAATAATTCCAATGTTTAGGTGCCTTTATAAAAGTGAGGAGACTTCATGGAAATTGATGTGGCAAACAGATACAATAATTAAATATTGGAAACTACATCACTTGGAAGACTCTCCTTAGTAGAAGATAATTTATCATGAGTATCTTGAATTTGGAAATGATCCAAGAAACCATGATCTTGCATTATATACAAATGGAGGGAATCATTTTGGGTTTCAAAGTAGAACTCAGAGTACATGGCTGGTTATGTTGGTAAATTATAACATTCCATATTGGTTATGCATGAAATGAAAATACATCTTGTTATCTATGCTTATATAATGAAAAACATAATATGGTATTGATATTGGTGATTTTTGGCTCCATTGATGAATGATTTTAAATTATTATGGGATTCATATGTTAGGTTGTATGATGCCTACAATAATAAGGATTTCACATTAAGATCCATGTTATACATGATGCTAAATCACTCTTCGGCTTATGGAAATGTTTCAGGATATATAATTAAAGGAACTCAATGGTGCCTTTTTTGAAAACAAGGTACAAAGCCAATTATATTGAAGAATTAATAAAAAACCATGTTTATAGGACATCATAGATTTCTACCTGATAACATAAGTACCGATCTAGGACAAAATCATTCGATGGTAGGTCAAATAAATGTATAAAACCATCTCCACTAAGAGGTGATATACTATCTTATAAAGTAAAATACATGGACATTGATTTTGGAAATCTTTTTCTAAGAAACCTTATGAAAGCATATTGGAAAAAGAGATCAGTTTTTATGAGTTACTATACTAGAATTTTCTATCTGTTATAATTTTTTGTTGATGTTATGCATGTTAAAAAATATATGTGATAGTTTCATTGACATGTTGATAAATGCACCAAGAAAAAAATGGATGAAATTAATTCTAGGTTGGACGTGGGAATATGAAAAGTGTTGGCATCGGTAAAGGGTAAAAATGAACCATTCTTCCTCTAATTTATTACACTCTTTCTAGGAAGGATATATATCATTTTTTCAACTTATTGAATGATGTAAAGGTTCTATAGTGGTATAAATCAAACATTAATAACATTATTTCAATGAGTGATTTAAAGTTAAAGGGTCTAAAATAACATGAATCCCATGTAATGATGCAAGATATAATGCAAATAGATTTTTTTTTGCATTTTACCCAAGAATGTATGTCATAAATTAACCAATAAATATTTATTCTTCAAAGATATTTGAAACAATGTTATAGACCTAGTGAAATTTCCGATTATGGAAAGAGAAATTTCTATCATATTATGTGAATTAGAAATGTTCTTCCTGCCAAAATTCTTTGATACAATGGTTCATTTTATGGTCTACTTGATGAGAGAGATTAGACAATGTGTTCTTGTACACTATAGATGGATGTTTCTTATTTAATGGAATTTAAATATTTTGAAAGGGTATGTCAAAAATCTATGTTGACCAGAGAGTTGTATTTGCAGAGTGATATATCATTGAGGAATTCATTGAATTTTATACTAAATACCTATCTAAAGTGGAAATCATTGTTCTACCTAAATCTCTCCATTTTGGGTGTCTTGTGGGTAAATTAATTTCTATAAGATATGTAGTTACAATCAATATTATAGATCAAAAGTAGGGACACATTTATATTTTTCATAACATTTTTGAGGTTTCCCCATATGATGAAACCCAAAAAGAAATTATCAGTCATTTTATTCCATTAGGGGAAGAAATAAAGATATAAAATACACATAATAAAAAATTTATTGAATGGTTTCATGACTATATTTTTAAGGATCCAGATGAAAATCTTGATTCAATATTAGAATGACTTTGATGGATAGTTGAAGGACCAAGTTTGTATGTATGATCTTATATGTTTATTTAATTAATGGTTATACACTCTCTATAAATGATAATTATGAAGATACTACCATGAAAAATAGTAGAGTTACAATTGTGGTTGAGTAGATGAATGTTTCTAGTACAAGGGACAGAAATCCAATTTACATGAATATGTCATTATTTGGTATCATCAAAAAAATATGAGAGAAGAATTATACAACATACCAAGTACTAATTTTTCAATTTATGTGGGTTTATAACTAAAGAGATATTAATGAAGATGAATAGGGATTTATGAAAGTTGATTTCTGTAAGGAAGGTTATAAATGTGAACCATTTATAATTGAATCAAAAGCAGTACAAGTATTTTATGTTCCAGATCTTGCAAAATGAAAGTGCCCAACTATTCTGTTATCAACCAAAACCACTAAAGGGTCAGATGAAAATTAAACTGAGCATGACCCTTTCATTGGGACTTCATAATAATTTCGTAGATGTCTCAATGCAGATAGAATTTTTTATTCTAGAGGAGACTATAATGAATGGATTAGGATAGTCGATTGAGGGGTCAAATCCCTTCACCAATTTAAAAAAGAGTTCTATAATCACTTAATATTTTTTGTAATATACATAATCTTTTGCCAGGTTATTATCCATTTTTAATGAATTTATGTACTATAAATTAAATTTTAAACCAATTTTTTAGATAATTACTTTCATACATTCTAGTGCTTTCAAACACAAGGATCAATAAGTTTCTCAACCTAATTCTGCTCGGAGTACAAAGGAAAAATGACCTTTTTCACATGCCGGTGCTTCTAATCATGAGGAAAAATATGTATCTCATCCTACCACTCCTCATAGTGAAAAGGAATGACTTTATTCATGTGATGGTGCTCACATTTCCAAGGAACAATAGGTTTCTCAACATGCTGCTTCTCCTAGTGCATAGGTACAATTATCATCTACCCATACTACTGGTCGAGAGGAACATATTGATGATGTTTAATCCAGGGAAATGGTAGGCAATGAAGGATTGGTGACACACAAAAAATAAGAGCATAGTATTTTGATTGTTTTAGCAACAAAATTAAGTAGAAAGTCAAAGTAATCAAATACAAGGTTGTATGGAATGAGCAGGGGACAACTTGTTAACCCCAAAAGTCCATGTTTAGTATTTATATTGGAATTTTCATTCTTCAATGCATGCTTATTGATGTAGATTCGTGGCACCATGTTGTGTATAGTTTTATGACACTGATGTTAGAAGAGAATACAGTATCATTATGATATCATTTATTTAGTTTATTAGAATATAAAATAAAAATTCATTAACTTACTCTTCATTATCCATTACTGAGTGAATTTATAGTAGATTGATCCCACCAGAAATATGTATTAATCCTTACTAGATGATTTAAAAGAGGATTTCACACAATTCTAACAAGAAATCATCTTAAATATGCTAAAGGAAAAATAAACCCACACCCACTACTTATCTATGCACACATGATAACCCAAGAAGCGTGGAACTACAAGAAAATCACCATGTAGTGGAATGTTTTTTTTATTTTGTGGTAGTTTAAACCACCAACATATGGTTTTGAAAAGGTTTCCTGAAACCACTGCTAAAATTGGTGTTGGAATCCAACACACAATAGTTCCTTCCATTTGCTATCATTTTTTGGAAAGCATCATAGAATGTGTATTTTTTTGGCGGTTTTCTATGTTTTATCGGTGGTCTTTCGCTGAAAAATGATTCTATTTTAGTTTTGATTAAAATCACTGATAAGATGGATAAAACGACCACTAAATGAATGTTTTTCATATTTAGAAGTAGTTTTAACAACCACCAAAAAACATATACTATAATATAACTGCAGTTGAAACTACCACAAAAAAATTATATTTAACGGTGTTTTAAAATAGTGCTATTTGATGAATAAAAAAAAGATATAGATTATATGCCCTAGAAAAACCCTAGAAAAAAAACAATGCATAATATTCCGTAAAAAAATGGATCACAACATAAAAAATGAAACACATCATAATCAAGGTACACATAAATAAAAGTACATGTCATATACACATAAGTAAAGTTTAACTATCTTACAATCAAAGTACACACAAAAAATGAATAGACCAGATCACTTAGCATAGTCCACTATATGCAGCACATGACAAATGAAAAAAATATCTCCACTAATCACTGGACAATGATAATCTCTTCTCATCACCCTCTCCCTCTCCATCTCTACATCCTGCAACTAGAACCTGTAAGATAATTATATTGAAAATTAAAAAATTATGTATATTTATATTCCAACATTAATTCAATAAATGTTTTTGAACTGTATTATTTTTATGTTTTGGGATTTACCTGCTCACCACCAGTCATCGATGCGATATCTATGGGGAAATATCTGATTATCTTCTGATATAAATCAACCAACACTTTCATCAAAGCAAATATATGAGCCCCATATTCATAAATTGTTCTTTGTATAAAAACAATATCTCTTTGAGAATATTAGGGTAAGGAGTGACTACAACCAGAATTAGATACAACTACACTCCTTAATGGAATTCTAAAGATAAAATATTGTACTCGTCCCAAACCCATCCCATGCACTTGACCAAGACCCCCTTCCCAAGGAATTTACCAACTGGGTCATCCAGAGAGACTGAGAAGGACTGTATGAGATTGGCATCCCATATTTATTTAAATTTTTTTTATAAATCAAATATCTGTCAAATTATTATCATTATATATTAACATAGTGAAATCTGATAATACGTTATCATAATGAAAAATGAATTCATAACCCTAATTATCTGGTAGGATCATTAATTAAACTACCATCATATTTTTTATAAATATCCAACAACACATCTGTTAAAGATGCTTGGTGCCCTACATTCTGTGACTATATTAAATATAGATAAATAAACAATTTAATATATTTAACAGATACTATTTTCTTATAAATATTTAAAGTAATAAAAAAATTTCCAGAGTCGATCGGATTCTAGAAATATTCGTTGACCCCACAGTGTGATGGACGATTTTTGTAGCCCGACTCGATGCATTCTTCCTTGAAACATCCTGAAATAAATAAAATGTAATTTAAAAGTAATATATGAATTTTAATTTCCATGTCATATGAATTTAAAAAATGTAAAAAGATATTAATGTAATAGTATATATTTAATACCATGTTCTTCTCATCATGATAACTATTAATAAAAACATTCCATTTCTCTCTAGGTACCCATTGGGTACCTTATCATATAGTTTTTTGTGATCTCAACAACATATTATTGAATTTGTTCCATAACATCCATTTAAAAAATTTTCGTTTCTTGCCCAAATTTTTAATGTCCACTTTCATGCCATCAGATCAGTAATAGTAAAGTGTAAAAATATATCTACAAAGAGATTCGTTTTGAAAATATTATAATTTAATAACATAATGATATTTAATTAGATCATAATGTATTAAAATAACCTTTATATGTGAATAAAAAACTTCATTTTTACCAGATGAAGACATATGCTTAGAAGGGTAACTGATTCCATAGCTATTTTTCCTAGAATTTAGCCAAATATTTCTGTAGTGTCATCTATAAGGACACCGTTTCAGTAAAATAAGACAACAATCTTTAGCCTGTTCAGATTATAGACATCTAAACTTTTCATATTTTTATTCATAGTAGCATTATTTCTGTACTTTATGAAAAAACAATTAATAGTATAAAAAATGTACAATACCTTTATTCATATTAAAATTTATACCTATAAAAATCACCCTCAAATATCCCTATAAAGAACCAAAAAGTGGCAGCCCTCTCCCTCACTAATGAGGCTGTTGAATAGGGAGGCATCCGCTGAGCTGATGATTGGACACTGATAGAGGGCATGAGTGATGGTGTAGGGGAAAAATTGGATGGTGTCTCAGATGTTATATGGAGGGAGATAGATGGATCATTGTTTATTTACATGGTTTAAAAAACATTGACTGAGAGTCTACTAACATCATTATAATGCTTCCCCTAGGAATTCCTATCCTTTAATCATAAAATAAGACTCCATATAAATTTTTTTAGTTTATGATGAATAATTTGATGATGAATTTTGTTACACAAAGGGATCTAAACCTGATTTAAAATTCATGTAAGTGGAATTTTTAAATTTTGAATATATATAAAAAAATTAACTAAAAAAAGAAAAAAAGGATGAAGTTAATTAGAATAATGTAGTTTGTGACCCGATTTACACTATATAGACTAATAGAATAGTGGATTAGTAGAAAGAATATTTCATATCCCTAGATGAATCAAAAACTTTTTATAGAGTTATTAATTATGTGAGTTGTGTCAAATACATGAATGTAAAATATGATACGATGGAAAATAATATGATTGGTAAAAAGAAGTCACATCATGAACTCAATTTCATATTGGGAACATGAATACCCTATGAAGTTAATTGGGGGAATTGGACTATTTTATCACATCATAATGTAATTCAGTAAAGATTCATGTGTCTCTAGAGAAAATATGTTCACTCTATGATTGGTTGTTAATGTCATGAATTTAAATGATCATATAACAAGTGGTTTTTCATGTTATGAATGTTTTTTTAGAATTTTTATCATTATTGTTTCTATGTGCCATAAGTTTCGTTAATATTGTGTCACACAATAAATAATGCACTATCTTTATGATAACTATTGCAAAAATCTCAATCATTCCATAAAGAACATCATCACATTATAAATCATGATTTCTGTCAGTTCAAGAAATAGTTTTTTCTGGGTTTCATATGTGGAATTTTGTGGTTTGTAGGAAATTAAAAACTTCTTATTTTAATCTAAATCATGATGTTCATTTAATGAAATTTCCTGGCGGTATAATAAAATTTTAGAGGAATTTATGTTATCTGGATATTCCAATTTTATAACTAAAGTGAAATTATATTATTTTTGATAGATCAATATATTCTATGAAAAAATAGAGTGATATAATTTTAGTGTGATATATTTCTAATGTCATTTATAGAGAGATTATATTAAAAGAAAAGAATATAAATTTGTAGGTTTATTGATTTATCTGTTGAAATTTCTAATTTGTAATTTCCACGATTTCTACTTTTTTGTGGTTTTTCAACTCTATGTAAGAAGTGAAAACCCATTTTTAGAATATTTTCAGTCTAATTTTTTCAAAGAAGAAGACTATTAGAGAAGGAGTAGTGAAACACTTTATTTACATGGGAGAATTGTATTTGTCATGTTAAAAAATAAAGTTAATGTCATTTTCTTTTATTATGTTTAATATAATTACAAATGGTTAGAGAGACCTCTAATTTATTTAATAATATAAAATAAGTATTATATTGTGTTTTAGGTGTGTTGAAACTTCACCACTATCATTCTCCTTGGACTAGACTAGTACGGATGGACCAAGTAAAAATATATTATGTTATTTAATTAATTTCTCAATCAAGAGTGACTATAAGGGAGAGAGTAAAGTGTTCCCAAAATTGAAATAATAATATAATGATCCAGGAATAAATATTAATATTTATAATACCCTAATTATTTCATCCCTTCTAGGGTAAAACCTTAATAAATTCCAATTTATTTCCATATAATATATCATGATCATTCAGGAAATACACATAAAATCTAGTTTAGTTTTCTCAGCAATTGAAGTATTAGTAACCATGAAGATATGAATAAACTCCATGTGAGACCCCAATATATTAACTAGATGAATAGATATAATACATTTCATGCCTCAATTTTGATCATATCATACCTAATAGTGTATGAGATAAGGATGGGACCAATCAATGTAGATATCCAAAAATAAAACTCAACCTCCTCAGCCTCATACCAAATTGAAAGGTGTTTCCCATGATTATTATAATGAGATTATTTACATTTACAATGAATCCTCACAACGTTACTCTAGAACACTAACTCATTCAACAATGGTACCCATATTTTCTTAACTAATACAATCATGTGATTTTAATGTAAACCACCAATCCTCCATGAGATCTAGTCAAAATATATTATAAAATGTCCCACCATCCAATAATGATGACATGTATGAGGTTGAAATTGGAACATATACATCATATTCCCATATTTTCCACACTATCAGAACTCTAATTAGCACTTTCCATATGAATCCTAAGATGGTTACCAAGTTAGTTGACCATTTATGTCGTTACAATTAATCTTATTTCCACTACATTAACCCTTACCTCCACTAGAATAATATATAAAAGAGAATACATTAGTCATATTTCCAACGTATTCCCAAAAATTATATCCTAATAATGATAACCACTTGATTTTTTTGAATATTAAAAATTATAACTAATTATAAAAACTCCAATCTAATTAATATCTTGAAACTTGGTTCTATGAACTTTTCAAGCGTTATGATTTTAAAATGTATGAATGGAATTAGAAACCTCAATCAATGACTCTCACAATACTCAAGAGACAAAAATACATGCAACAGGTCTATACGCACACAAAACAACACTGAACACCATTAAATTAATAAACTAAACTCCTAAATTTAAAATCCTAGAATTAAATAATCAAATCCTAACTCACTGGATGGAATAATGGTGTTGAAACAACAAGAAAAAATGTATGATCAAATGCCAACACACATCATTTTTAATTCCCTTTCCTAGGGAGAAGCTGCAGTAACTGTTTGGGGGGGGGGGGGGTTGCCCCTCGGGATCAGGCTCAGAGAGCACACTGGAGAAGGGGGTAAGTGGAGGGGGGGGGGGAGGGGGCTAGCAGCAAGGGGAGAATGGGATCCGATGGGGGAGAGAGATGGGATGGGGGAAAGAGGGAGAAGGGGAGCTTGTGGAGGGGGATAAATGGTCCAACAGTGAGGGGAGATAGAGGCGGGGGTGAGAGAGGGGCTGAAAGAGAGGGGAAGAGGGGATCTTGTAGTGAGGTTGAGAAAGGGGAAGATAATGAAGGGGATAAGGGGGTCAAACCAAGGGTTTTATGGGGTTGGGCAAGAGGGGGATTTGGGGGTGTTGGGATCAGGGGGTAGAAGTTTCATAGTTCAAAAGAAATAATTAGTAGTGGTTTTAAAAAAATTGCTGATATATTTTGAAAAATAATTAGTAGTGGTTTAAGAAACCACCACCAATAATTGAATTTTTTATAGTGTGGGATTTTTTTACTGAACATCGTGAAAATTTTCCTCTTCAGATACATTATGGCTAGGAATATTTTGTTTAATGATAAGTGCATTAATCACTTTAATTGATTTATTTTTATTTTTTATACAATAACTAAGTGTTAGAAATAATGAATGAGCTACAAAACCTATGTACCCCTAACATAACTCAAGGATGGGGTATGCATAACTTATTAAACAAATGGTACATATTTTAAATCTACCGTAATCCTTTTATTGACATGAAACGACACCATAATTAATTTTTTTGATTTATATAAATATTGATGAATCCATGACCAAATCCACTTCCATCCAATGCCATGTGCTATGAAAGGATGAATATGTAAATAAAGATGGGATACTAATAGATGAAAACTCACAAAATGTTTGGGAAACATGTGTAAGTATTAAATAACAATAATTTTTTTTAAATCACTATTACATAACAATGATCACTTAATTTCCTATATTTTCTATCCTACATAGTCATAGGAATAATCAACCATGTGGAGATCCCACCCCACCCCCACCCGTTATGAGGTGATCCATTCCCCTCAAAGAGATATATTAGCTGAGATAATCAGCATTCTAATAAATGTTTTTGTGAAATGTGAATTACAAATACATAGATATATTTCTTTTACTTATATTCTATAGGGTGATAATTAATATGATTTATATCTATCAACACTCACCCATAGCCTTATAGCAAAGGTAACTGTGTTCGATATCCAAAATATCATGCTACACAGCAGACCACTTCTAACAGGTCATGTGGTAGTATTGATTAACATATCCCATGAGCCGATCACTGATCTACACATTCCATTTCATGAGGAAGATATTCATATGGTCAGAAAAATGTTGGAATATTCATCTCATGGCTGTCACATATTGTATAAATACATTTCGACAAGGAGGTATTCATTTCCTCTTTATTTTTTCAAGAAAAACCTTCTATAATTAATTAAAAATGGTCTGAACCAATTAATTTTATTTTCAACCGTCAAAGGGAAGGGGACTAAATAGAGGACCGACTCAAAACCATCTAATAGATCGACCAACTGATTGAAAATATCTACTGAAAGAACTATTACCTCACCTGTTATATATTTTTATTTACTATCATTAAAGGTTCATGTGGATACAAAGTCAAAAAATGGTCTTAATCTTAGAATTGATTTTGAGGAAAATATGTGTGGAGATAAATTTCAAGACTTCATTGGTGTTTAGAGTGTAAGTAAAATCCTCAACCATGATGACCTAGAAAACTTAGTTTAAATGTATAAATGAGGTATGTTTTCATGATTTTATTTTCCAAAAGATAATATATTGTGTTAATTATGACTAAATAATTTTCATATTTTTGGCAGATGTATATATGAAAAAAATATTGAAGGTATTTTATAATGAAAGAAAATTTGGACTCGTTATTCCTCGCATAACCTATAGGCAGGTCTAATAAAATCATTTGAATAAAAACATTCATATGACAAGATCTATTTAATACCAATGATGTAGTTGTAAAATTATACAATTTAATAATATCAATTATATTTTCATTTCATTTCATTACTTATTTTATTTGTGTTTTTAGGCATCATTGGATGTTCATTGTAGTAAATTTGGAAACTCCAAAGATTTATTTCCAGGATTCAATGCATGGATATAAAAAACATATGCAGATGATAATGTTTTTCAATAAGTAATAATCTACATCCAATGTTTTAAAACTAAACATAAAGTTATATAATTTATATTATCTTTTAATTAGGATTATGTTATGATAGTGTGGTACATCAATATCATAAAAAACAACGAATAGGGCCAGGGGATAAGCATAAGAAAGAATACCAGTTCTACGACTAGATACAAATCAGGGTATATATAATAATATTTCACTATCCAAATAGATATCAAAACAAATTACTTACTCTAATCAATTTTTCTCAAGTGTATGAAACAAACCAATGGAAAAGATTTCAGTTATTATGTTTGTAAATTTATGAGAGAGATCATATTCTATAAACAAACTAGCATCCCAGAAGATGTATTTTTGAATATAACTACTATTTAATTTAATTTACTTGTCAATACTATGTGTATTTATATTTTTCCAATACTACTATGACTTTTGAAAAGTCTCATATTCATAAGATGATATAAATATTCTCAGAAATAAATAGGAAGCTTACCTGATGTAAGAATGTGCAAAAATAACATGAAGATATGACTTCCATAAAATTAGTGTATTGTTTCATATTTATGTTTAATTTAATTATTCTTATAATTACTCATATAAGAACTATTTTCTTATACATGTGTATTCCTTTGTTCGAGTTAGAGTGGTTTGTTTGAAACTTATCATGCTCATAAGAGATTAGACTTTAAGGTCGCAACTAAAATAATTATAAGAAAAAAATTGGTCAAGAATGTTTAGAGGTGAATTCAAACTACTTATGTAATTAATTAATTTTTCCTTCTTTTTACATTCATAAAAAATGAAAAAATAAAAAGTGATTGGTATCACTCAATGTGTCTTTTTATTTAAAATTGACATTAATTTTTGTAAAAAGAACAAGTGTCTTACTGAAAACTGATCAAATTCAATCATATTGTTTTGATACTTTAGTAAAATTATCCATTAGTGATTTATAATGCATAAGAATTGACGGAACCTCAATCTGATGCATGGGGTGGCTGATATGACTTTAAGGGTGTATTTTTGTATTAAATTGACATTAAATTCAGAACAAAGAACATGTGACATAGTGAAAACTGATAAAATGTATTCATATTGTTTTGATACTTTAGAAAAATTATCCATGATTCATTTGTGACATGTTTTAATTAACCAAACCTCAATCCTAAATAATGTGTGACTGGTACTCCTAAAAGTTTCCATTATGATTTTAAAATTTTTATTTTAGTTCAAAACATATCACTCATTTAAAACCAAGAAAACATTTTTTGATTGTATTCATAATCTATTAAAGAGATTCATAAGTTCATTTGATGTGTATGGAGGATTCTCACAACAAAAAAATGCATGATGCAATCAGTATGACTCAAAATGTTTCTTTCTAGTTTGAAAATACATTTTAGAAAAAAACTCGGCATATTGAAAACCAAGAAAACAAATTAGGATTACTTTGATACATTATTACAAGTATCCATAAGTTTTTTTGGCATGTAGGAATCCACCTCATTTCAATATGATGCATGAGGTGACCGGTATAATTCAAATTGTCTCTTTTTATATAAAATTGACATTAATTTAATTAAAAACAAAAAGTGACATACTAAAAACTGAGAATATGCATTCATATTGTTTTATATTTTAGGATAATGATCTATGAGTCATTTTCTATGTGTAGGAGTCTACCACACCTCAATAAGATTCATGATGTGATCAGTATGAATCAAAGTGTGTATTTTTGTTTAAAATTGACATTAATTTATGTAAAATGATAAAGTGAAATACTAAAAACCAAGAAAATTCATTCATATTATTTTTATATTGTATTAAAATGATCCATGAGTCATTTTTTCTGTGTATGTGTCAACCTCACCTCAATATGATGCACATTGTGACCGGTGTGACTCCAAGTGTGTCTTTTTTTTAAAAATTGTCATTAATTTAAGTAAAAAAGAACAAATGACATACTAAAAATAGATTTATCACAGTGGAATTATTTTAATACTTTTAGAAAAATTTCCATGAGTTATTTTTGACATTTAGTAATCAACCACACCTCAATCTAATGCACAGTGTGACTGGTACTACTAAAAGTGTCAGTTATCAATTTAAAATTGATATTATAGTTCAAAAAGTTTCATTCACTAAAAGCAAAGAAAACACACTCATATTTTGTTTATAATTTAGGAAAACGTTTCATATGTCATTTGGGACAAGTATGAAGAAGTATCACATCAAACTGATGTATAATGCGACCAGTATGACTGATAATGCATGATTCCAATTTGAAATGACATTTTAGTAAAACAAACACAACTGGCATACTACAAACAAAGAAAAAACATTTAGATTATTTTGATACTAATTAAAAATTATTTATAAGTCATTTTTGATGTGTTAAAATCAAACAAACCTCAATAAGACACATGGTGTGGCCATTATAACTCAAATTTTCTCTTTTAATTTTAAATTGACATTAATTTAACTAAAAAGAAGAAGTGACATACTGAAAACCAAGACAACTAATTTAAATTATTTTGATATTTTATGAAACTGATATATTTGTTGTTTTTATGTGTAGGAATTATCCTCACCTCAATAATATGCACAGGGTGTCCGATATCACTCAAAGTATTACTTTTTATTTAAAATTGACATTAATTTAAGTAAAAAACAACAAGTGACATACTAAAAACTAATCAAACACATTCATATATTTTTTGAAACAATATGAAAACTATCCTTAAGTCATTTTTTACTTATAGGAATCAATCACACCTCAATTGGATGCACTTTGTGACTATTTGACTAAAAGTTTTTGTTATCAGTTGAAAATTTAAATTTTAGTTCAAAAAGTCTAACTCACTAAAAATTAAGAAAAAACACCTTGATTACATTGATAATTTAGGAAAATGTTTCATATGTCTTGTTTTATATATATATGAAGTATTCTCACATCAAACGAACACACGATGCTACCAATATGACTCATAAAGCATGTTTCCATTTTTAAAATGACATTTTAGTTAAAAAACTAAATTGACATACTGAAAGCTGAGAAAACATATTCAGATTGTTTTGAGACTCTAAAAAAATAATTTATATGTCATTTGTGACATATAAGAATTATCCTCACCTTAATATGATACATGGTGTGTCCGGTATAACTCCAAATGTGATATTATTTAAAATTGATTTTAATTTTATTAAAATAACACGTGACATACTCAAAACACAGAAAACACATTCTAATAGTTTTTATGTTTTGGAAATGATAAATAACTCATTGGTGATGTGTAGGTTTCAACCCCTCCTCAATTGGACACACGACGTGAACGGTATAATTAAAAATTTCTCTTTTTATTAAATATTGATATTTTATTAATGTATTCTTTCATATTAATGTTTAATTTATTTCTTTATAGTATTACTAACATAATATTTTTTTATTATATCAGTATAATCTATTGATGGGTTGAGATGATTTTCTAGAAAATGATACAATGAGAGGACATTTCTGAGAGGGGATTACAAGCATAAAAATATGAAACATTAATGTCATTGAATGTTTATTGGATAATTGTATATTTAATTATAAGAACCGTTGTTTGAATTGTATATAGTAGTTTTTTTGTATATACCATGGATGGACATTTTTTATTCATGGTTTCACATTAAATTTATATAGAATTGTTTGAATCTATTGCAGGTTTTTATTGGATGTGATTTTATATTAACAACACATTGCAATCATCAAAGCCTTTATCAGTTTCTTTATCAGCACTATTTAATGTGCTAATTAAGGGGAACCCCTATTTATCATCACTATAATTAATAGCGGTTTTTAGAAATACTAATATTTTTTTTCTGTTGTTCAACGGAATATGTATAGTAGTAGATATTGATCTTGGGGTAATAATATTGAAAATAATAGAGTATTAAATGATTAGTGAATTAGTTTTAGCTTTCTCTAGAAGGATGTTCTTCAATATGCACAACAGAATTCCAGTGAGCATTGCTTGTGCCTCCAAATGAAGGGAATATCTATTTCAAGGAATAAAGAGAAATCCAAGATGAAAGATCCTTTGGTGTCCTGAAAAACTTTGCCCGCCTCATAAATCCCATTATGCATGAAGCATTAGTCTTCAATTTTATACCCATTTGATGTGGGTTCCATCTAACCAATCACCCTAGTGCTTCACTATGCTTATTGTTTTCAATAGGTGAGGTAACATGGAGATCCAGAAGGAAAGGGGCATCCATGCAGTCCTTTCCGAGATATAGTAGCTAAATCAAAATATTCTCAGATTTAAAATTAAGGCCAATACAAATTTCTAAAACACCCTTATATTGAGAATCATTCCCCTCTTTAGATATTCACTAACATCCTACAAAGAGAGTTATTGGTCTCACCTTTTTTAGGACCCAGACTTCCCACTCCCTAGAACCACATGTTGAGGAAGGTCGCTCTTGAAGTTTCATAGGGGGACCAAACAATGAAGTCTCTAAGCGATTTCCACACCATTTTCACCCAGTCACCTTCAAAGAAATGATGATACAATATCTTATCCCATGGTTCCCTAAAGTAATAAAAACTTTTATACACATTGATACCCCAAACTTGAATGTTATCTTTAGTGGGGAGGACATGATTTCTAACATTCCACACTAAGAATTTTTATTTCATTAAAATCACCATATGCCAAATCATCACACCCTAATCATCACAATAATTATTATCCAACTAAAATCTATAAAAAAATTATTGAGAAGATCCCCAAGGAAAAACTTGTGAAGACACATCTGTCAGCCTCAGAATTTAACATAGTGGTATCCAAGATGGTCTAATGGTCTTTATTTTGGACTGCTTGAATAAATCTCATATGAGTACTAGATTTTAGGATATTGATGTCTGGAGTAGGAAATATTAGAAATAAAATCTTTCATCCTTCCCTGTTATGCTAAAAGAAGAGATTCCTACCCTACATAGTATCCATTAATTATTCCCCAGAAAAATTTAAAATGAAAGGCTGAACTAAGAACCAAATTACAGTAGTCCTCCCTCTGTTCATGCATGATCCATCCCCATACTTTCCAAACACATGACTACCTCATATTTTCTTCCACTTAATAATATCCCATGTCATTTTTTCATTTTTTCCTTGAATTATCATAAAGAAACATTTAATGTTAATACCCCCATTAGATAAAGGCCTTGATATCCTCTCCCATGACACCCAATGGTGCCTTCCTTCTTATTCGGAATCCCATAAAAATGAATCCATAATGTTTTTCAATATTTAAATGAACCTTTATAGAAACTTGAGAGTATATAGTACATTAATTGGAATAGAGGACATGAAATTATTGATCAAGGTGATTTTTACACTATATGATAAGAACATATTTTTCTGACTCATAATTCTACCTAGGATTTTTTAACCAACATTTCATAGTGATATATAAGTATAGTCCTTAGATAAACTCTGGAACCAAAATATTCCATTGGAAATGATCCCCTATACATGACAAGGATCATATCTAGAGATCTAACTTGCATGTTTGACAAATGATTCATGATGAAAAAACAAATCTTATCAGGGTTCACCATTTCCCACTACACTTGAAATAATACATTTTAAGAACATTGATCCCTTGAATTGTTATTTTTCTACTGTTGTAAAAAATTAAAGTGTTTTTTGAAAACATTGGGTGAGAAACACAAAAGTGATGTTCCCTGAAGAGATAAGAAAAAATGCTTCCCCATATGATACTCATGTCGATATAACAGGTCAGATCATCCTGGGTGAGAATAAAGAGTGTGTAAGAGAGAAGATATTATTATCTAAAACCCTAAATGGACTTGAAGAAACCATAATGTCTTCCATTGATGGATGTTGAAATCTAGGAGGATCTAGTTCACCAGAAGAGGTGATCAATCACCCATGGAGTTAATCTCATATTGTCTAAAAACATGATTATGAAAATCTACTAAATACTCTTGTAGGATTTGTTCTGGTATAATTTGATTTCTATATTTGATTTGAATGTTTATAGATTGATATTTTCCACCACCTCTTGAACCAATATAATATCACCCTGAATAGAGTTCCCATTAATGAATCCATGTTGTTCTTCTATAATCCAGCTGGGGAGATAGGAAGAGATCCTTTTTTTTCAAAATACCATACAACACCTTATTTGATAATTTACAAAAACATATTATCCTATACTGTTGGAGAGAGTATAGATCCTTGTCATTTGGAATCAATACCAGCTTTGTAGCACAGGGTACCTGAGGAAGATGACCACCATGAAATAATTATTTTACCAGTTGCACCTAGTCACCCCTAACCATGTCCCATGAGGACCTATAAAAAGATGTATGAAAACCACCTGGACCATGAATGATTTTAGGGATAAGGTCACAAATGGATCCCCAAATATCTGAATCATCTAGGATGGCCTCTAGAAGCTAGTTTTCGTGATTGGCCTCTACCAAGGGTATTGCATCAAAAATCTCATATTTCCCTCTCAGGTAGCCTCCTTCAAGGTGGGGTTGGGGCCAGTGAGAAGGGATTAAAACAATTCATTGAACATTATACCCACCAAATCTGGATCATCATTAAATAATCCACCATTAATAATAATATTATGTATCCTTATACTTTGTTTTTATTTGATGCATGTGTGTGAGTATCCGAAGTTGCAGTCCCCTTCCCAAAAAAATTTGTTCATTTACTATTCATTGGCTAACCATTTCTATTTTATATGAATTTCAACCAAGATGTTCTTTAATTTTATAGGATCTTCAAACTACGAATCGTTCCATTTGTTATCAAAATAGGAACAATTTTGAGGCTCATTTTGATAGAATACCTATAGAGGCAAGTACTGATCAATCTGATCCTGTGAAATAACATTGTTATGTAGTGGAGAAGAGAATGACTAAGGAAAGATTTTAGACTGATCCAAATAAGTTACACATATAGGAAAGAATGAATCATAAGAAGTGGGAGTAGATGAACTAAATAGACCTGGGAGGCAGGGACTTGGGGAGAATTCAAGGAAGGGTCTAGGCCTGTGTGGGATCAAAATAGTGCATGTTGAAACTTCAATAATCAAGATTGAGACCAACCAGGCTAGTAGAACTTGACTATGTCTATGGAAATAGTGGGATGAAGTTGTATTTTACCCAAATGTGATCCCCCATATCTAATCTGACCAGTAGGGAAGAACTGGTAGCTCCCTAATTGAGAAACATTATCCTAAATCTCTAAGTCTCATGAATCCATGAAGTTCTAAAAAACTATGAGTTTAGGGTTTTAAATCCCAAACCTTACATACAATGTCCATTTTAGGTGCACCACCACTTAATCAAAAGAATACACTAGGACAAAGAAAATTGGGCTGCCACCTTCTGAAGAATACATTGAATCAATAGTTTAGGTAGGAATTGAGGGATTACTCTCCACCGTCAAAGATGTGGTATAGATAAGAACATCCTCGAGTTAAAGTATATGCAATAGGCAGAAGGGAGATCTCTCTATACTAATGTGATAATGTTCTTCATTAGGTTTATTTTTTGATACTTGGCCTCAGTATCGTTGATCATAAATACTTTTAGAGAGAGAGATGTCATGGGATGCATGACATTTGTGAATAGATGAAAATTAGTGGGGATATGGTGGTAGGGTACCATTTTTTTTTATTATCATAACATATATTCACCCTTTTATCCTCTACTTGGTGGGAGAATGTCATAGTGAGGTTGGGAACATATTTTACCTATTTAGGTTATAAGTTAGTTCCACTATTGGTCACCGTGCTTCATCTTGCATTCATTGTATTTTTCACAAGAGAATCCATGGAGGATACTACTTAGTATACTATTATTATCACCCCATGTATATATAAATTGTTTTTTAGGTCACCAAGAGTAAGTTGGAGATTTATAATTCTATTCCTATCTTGTGGTTTTTCAGTAGCTGTTTGGGATTTATTTTCATATTCAACTTTACCTTTTCGGTTGTTATAGTTTTTCATAAATTTATTTCTGTAATGTATGAAATTACATATATACAAATGGGATCTGTTTCATATTTATGAGTAGGTCTTTATTTTTTTTCCTATCTTATCTATCTCATCTTCATGTTCTCATAGAGGGTAATTCCAATCATTTGGATGGTTATTATACCCATGGTGCTAGTCTAAAACGTAGGGCATACTAGAGGAATCACTCTAGCGACCACCCTCCCCCTTTTATCATTCCAACCATAAGAAGGGTACCAATTTTAGGGAGGGGTTCTAAGAAATGGACTCTTTAGAAAATAGCTTAGGAACATAGGTTTCAAACATGTATAATTTGTGCTCATGATGTAATATAATGTTAAAGTTCCTGTACCATTACGAAAAATTAAAAACTATGATAAGTTTAATATTTTTTAATATTGGTTACAGGAAAAAATTTGAATTCAAATGGCTTATCATTCATAAAATTATCAAGAAAATATTTTAGTAAAAACATTAATTGTAAAATTAGATATTAAATATTAATTATTTTATTAATTTACTACTATTTAATAAAAATCCATAAAGCTAACCATTGGTTTTGGACTATATAGTCATGTGAAAATTATCATTTCAGGTATCCAAATGTCTTTTCTCTTAACCAAAACATGGGTTGGACAAGATACTTGAAGGTATTTAGTTGGTCGAGTCTTATCAACTAAAAAGAATCACTTCTCCTTGATCTCTTGAGTAGACTCCCCAATCTTTAAATACTAGACACATATTTTCTCAACAAAAGCCTCCTAGTTTAACCAAGTGTGACTTGGGCAGTCAACCATTTTCGCAAAGTAGTTCATGTTTGAAAAAAAATAATGGTAAAATTCAAAGATAATTAAATGAACCTCGAATTGGTCTAGTGAATATCTTCGTACTATGGTTTCATATTTACATTAAAATTAAAATGTTTTATATGATTAATCGTTTGGTTTGATGAATTTTTTATCATTATGTGTAATTTACACAATTTAACTTATTAAATTTTTGATAATATTAAGTGGATTTAAAATAAGTAATTAAACATGTCTAAATAAAATTTATGCATTGTGAAAATTATTTTAATTCAATATTTCATACTTGTTAGTTCACTTATTATGTGATCTCAATAGATAATGCATAAATTATTAACCACCTAGATGATATACGTAACTTATTAATGTAGTATGATCAAGATATTTTTTAATTATTTTTTTATCTATTGGTTGATAAAATAACCCTTTACCCTACTATAAAATTCCTGGAACCACCCCCTCATTTGAGTTGCTGCATTCCATCTATGTGCCATGTATTTAATGGGTTAGTTTTAACATGACTCCATATTTGGACCATATGCACTCTCCTAGAGCCCCATCCTTTAAAATTTAATTTAATCATATATAGGTGAGGAGAACTAGTGGAATAATTTAGGTGTATTGAATAATAAAAACATGGAAAATAGATCATACATAGTGTAGAAGAGGGGACAAAACAATGTTTTTATCATAATGTAATAATAATAAATCAAAATAAACCTATCATACAAATATGTTGGTCTAATATTATGATCATCCATACATATCCAATGACTATGAATTTAATAAACACATACCCATTTTAATCGTTAAAAATTATTATAAAATAAATTTTAATCCATTATCTTTTATTAATTAATATTTTTTAATATAAATTTCTATCCAAACAATCGATTAGGTACTTATCCATTATTTTTGAAATAAAATAAATAATTAAATTTTATTAAAAATTAATTAATTATAAAACATGAAGAAAGAGGAAAAATGTTAATTACACATAAAAACTTATTAGCATATATTATGGTCATATACTGTCTAATCATACGATATATAGAATATATGTTATTATATAAAATTATAAAACGAGTGATATTCAGTAAATGAAACACATAAATATATTATTTATATAGTGTGAACATTTTAAGTCATGTGGAGTAGTTAGTGTATTATGAATATACATGGTCATTAGTTTTGAATATTACACAAAAATTATTTAATAATTTAATATATATATATATAACAAATCAAACTATGTGTACTTCTAGTAAATTATAGACATGAATTCTTTGATTTATCTTAACATTAATAATTAATTAATTTTACATTATATGTAAATAGGTAAGATACACTGATATACAAGACTGCTACATACTATATATGTTTGTTAATAATCTATCTAAAATACATGCACATGGACTGGGCATGTATGTTAGTAAAAAATATTTATGCAGTAAACAATATATAAAGGATTTACATGCCTTGTGACCTTAGAGATTCATGGTTCATAGTCACACACATCATGTAATAAATACACAAAATGGGATTGAATATATATTTTTCACCTAAAAAACGTGTGGACTACTTGGCGTGTAAGAGAGTCACATATTGTACAGCATTGAAAACAATTTTAAAGGACTTCCCAGTCAACGCATGGTATGTATTAATACATTTTTTTGTGTATTTACTCTACGATGACCCAAATTTCTCAAAATTCATATGGTGTAGTTTACACGGGTACACAAAATTCACCAATGTTAACATATTTTGTAATAGATTTATATCAATCTTAAATCTATGGAACCTTGGATTGTGATATTAATTTTTTCTTAATATATAATACATCTATTTCTAATTATATGACAGAGAATGAATAAGAATAAGAGAGTATATTTAAATTTATATTAAATGATTGATTAAACAAAAAATGAAAACTAGTAGAAAATGAATATAACCAGTCAATGATAAATAAAAAATTAATCATTTATATGTGAAAAGTATGATACCAGTTCATAGTTCCAGGGAACAACAAAAACAGTCAACCCCAAGCCCAATAATGGGTTTTCATCAACTCTTTTTGATTTATCCTAATAACTAGATGAAATAGGATCCCCCCGAATCCACTAGATAATATTATAAGATATTATTTTTATTATTTTTATATTTATTATGAATTAAGTCACATTGTAATTTATTTTCTCATTGAATACATGGTATACCACTTCCTAGAATACCATAGGGTTGATAGGAATTAATTAAGGTAAAAATCATTTTTGCAGTGATCCACATGTGTTTTTAAAACCTATAAACATCATCGTAGAAATCAATGAGTGATAATGCTGATGTATCTAATGCTTGTGTCATTCATTGTTGATCAAAAAAATAATGTCTACATGGTTAAAGGCTAAATTGAATCTCTCTAAAATTGAGTGTGAGGAGGTGAATAATAAACTTCCAATATTGAGTTTTTTATAGGAAAAGATCTCTATAGAGCATGAGGGGATTCTCTCTTGAATTTGTTTTGTGCAATAATTAGAATGGAATGTCTAGGGTTAGAGATTTACATAGTTGTCTATTTATAGAAATAGGGTTAGAGAACTAATAATTTCATATAGTCCCTTATTACTATTTTAATTCATGAAGATCCTTATGTCTAAATAATAATAATAATATTATTTTCTGAACATGTTCCCAACATAAAAATAAATAAATATTACTTTCATGAATAAATATGTAAATTTTTATTCAAATTAAATTTAATATGTTAATTAACCAAAGACCATTAAACTCGGTCCTCAGAACCTCCTTAAAATTTATTAGAACATGAATAATGAATACTAAATTAAATATATTAATATAACTTCATTATTTACTCATAAAAAAATAAATATTATATTTTTATAAAATAGAAAATGTATATTTCTTTAAAATTCAACTCACATATAAAATCCCTAGAATAATTGTTGACTAAATATTTGTAATCAAGAAAACATGAATTATTATTAATCCAAATATGGAAATAATATTTATTTTACTAGTTGAATTCATGTATAATTTTACTAAGGTTCCAAATATAGGTAGTATGTAACCCTATAGTCCTCTTTCCCAGTTTCATTTGACAATATTGCCTAATGTACACGGATATCAACTAGAAACATACCAAAAGACCCAACGAGATAGATTTTAAATGACAAAATGAAACTATCAAAATATGTGTGAAAATTATATAACATAACCTCTTTATATTTATATCGATAATTGAGATGTTTTCATAATATTTTTATCAACATATGTGTTTTATGTTTCCTTTTTTTGATATTTCATGAATGAACATGATTACTGTATTCCATGGCCGAAAACATGATTAGGATGTTCCATTTTCATAAATCTTCCTTATATATCATTATTCATAAAATAATATAGGATTAAATTCCTTTATTTCATTATCCATTAATTAAATGTCACTCGTGTGATAACCCTACTTTTATTACAAACTTAATCATGATTTATTACATAAACTATTCACTTGATACAACATGGAAGATCGAGAGGTATGGTGTATTTGGGGATTAGGATAATTAAATAACAACTTAAAACATGAAATACAACATCTTTATTGAAAACTTCCTTTACATGACCACTACATTCCCTCGTACTTAGCATTACATGGGATAACCTGATGACATGCATAAGAAAAGGGGTGAGCTATAAAGCCCAGTAAGGGAATAAACATTGAATACATGAGGAGTACAATACATGTTAGAAAATAGGCATATCAATATAGAATAATATAAACATGAACATAAATGCATGATAAAGCATGATAATAATAACATGGAAATGTGGAAACAACACTTAACATGGAATTAGCATGAGCCAAGGCCCATTGCACATAGTGAATGAGTAAATCCTCATTGCACTTGAATCATGAGTAAACCCTCATTGCACTTGAATTAGAATGAGTCAAAACTCATTGAACATGATGTATCAAGATACTATACTTTACCCAATGAATTGGAGCGCTATAAGGGAACACCCTTCTTAAACATTTCATTTCATGCATAAGTGTGTTACATGGATCATAAAACCTGGATTCATAAAACACAATAATTTATTCCATGATAAAAGAATGTGGAATTCATACATGAAGATTTATAATCAATAATTAAATAACCATAAAGGTGAATACCCTTGATGGATAAATGGGCATGGTATTCACTACACAATGGTATTGGCTTAGAAAAATCGATGCGATTTCGGCAGCGTAACGGCGTGACATAAAAATTCATAAAAATGGTTGATGAGAGAGAAAGGGTTCCTCATAATATTTACATGAAATGGACAGTAAGTAGGTCATATAGATACATGTCCCAACAATTGTAATGGAATTTAGATTCATGATACAAACGTATTTCTTGAATGTAAATGAGGAGAGAGAAGTTCCTTTCAGAATTTCGGCATAGTAACGGGTGTACATGGGAGGCATTTAATGAGAGATAAAGGGTATACCACCATTAAAACATAAATAGGGAAGTATTAGGGAGGTGATAAACCATACCCAAACATTCATAATTGAAATTAAAAGGGAAAAACAACTTAAATAAAAATTGGACAAAAATGAGAAAGGAAGAAAAAACCCTTACTTGGAAGTGTGCTTCCAAAGTCTTGAGAGAGGCTTCTTGGGAGCTTGGGTAACCTTGGGAGGATTCTAGAGAGATTAGGGTAGAGGTTGGGTGAACTCAAAGGGCATTGATTGGGGAGGAAGTGGGAGCTTGGGTGGGTTTATATAGGAAAGGTGAGTGAATTATTTATTATTTAGGTTTGGGACCCCTTATATAAAATTAATTTGAACCACAAAACATCCCATGGTTTTTGGAAAAGGGAAGAGGAAAAAAATATTTTCTATGGCTATAGTCCGAAATTCTTAAAATAATGGGGTTTCTTATGTGGAGGTGAGTCACACTCCCATGAAAAACAATTTAAAAAGACAAGGTGTTTAATAAGTCTTGAGGGGTCCATTAATGATTTTAAAAGTAAGTCAAACAAACCAAAAATAACATTATTTTAATGGTAAAACATATATTGGCCTAACATAAAAGTTATAGTATTTTATTACATCACTATTAGTTCATTATGATGTCATAAAACACATTATATATTTAAACAGTATTTAATTTTTACCCAAAAATTTGACTGTCTCAGAAAATTATGAAAAATTAACCATTAGATAATTTCAAATTCCTGATTCCAGAAATAACATTTATTTTATCTAAATAATTATATAAATTTGTTAATTTTCACTTTTAAAATAAAAAACGACATTTATCGAAGATTCACGTGTTTTGACAGAAATGGCTTTCAAGCCTTAATAAAAATTATAATTGCATTCATAAAATTATAGATCATTTATATTTAATAAAATTGAATTTAATAATAATAATAATATTTTATTAAAATATTATTTAATTCAAAAATCCCTTAATTTAATAAAATATAATTCTTAATTAAATAATAACTAAAAACACTATTTGTACTTTAAAAACTATTTACAATGTATCAAAAATGACAAGGAGGTATATTCCTTATTATATACAAAAATAATATACATGAACATAGAACTAGTTATTTGTTACATAACCGCTTAAAACAGCCACATAAGACCTAAGGGTAAGGTGTGCGATGGTGACCGACTCTTGGAATGGCTCGGATAATATTGCTCGAGTGGTAATCTCTATCAACTTCCACTTTTCCCATAGATGGTCCTGTTCGAGCTTGACATGATGAAGCTCATCTTGGGCTTGGTCAAGAGCGAAGCCCAAGGATGCCAACTCTTTTCTGAGCTCCAACAAATGGGCTTCGTATGGAGAGATTCTATTGGATGAGGCCATCGCTTCCTTTGTCTGAGTAAATTGGATTTGTTAAATCCCTATATTTATACTAATCATGTGATCACTGTTCAATGGCTATATTAGCAATGGTCAAAATTCATAACATAAAACCGAAGAAGTTGGCATTTTATATAAACATGAAGAGACATTTAATTAGATCAAGAGGGATTTTCCATTAATGAAACTTTGGGTTGTTACAATATTCCCCCCTTAAGAAATTTCACCCTCAAAATTTTCCTTTTCCCACACTAAAACTGATGTGGGTAACTAAGCTTCATCATTTCCTCCAATTCCCAAGTCGCTTTTTTAAACTTGTGATTTCTCCCCAAAACCTTGATGAGGGGAATTGTCTTATTTCGTAGAACTTTTTCTCTACGATCTAAGATCTTCACTGGTTGCTCCTCGTAAGAAAGATCATCTTCCAATTGTACCACCTGAGAAGAGAGTACATGTGAAGGGTTTGATATGTACTTCCTTAAGAGGTATACATGAAAGACATCATGTACTTTGTCCATGGTAGGTGGAAGTGCTAATCAATAGGCCACAACCCCGACATGATCAAGAATCTCGAAGGGGCTGATGTACCTTGGACTTAACTTCCCTTTCTTTCCAAACCTCATGACCTTCTTCCACAGATATATGCATAGAAAAACCATGTCCCCAACTTTAAACTCTTGGTATCGTCAGTGGTTATCTGCATAACTCTTCTGTCGACTCTAGGCTGCCTTGATATGCTACTGAATGGTTTTCACCTTATCCACCATTTCCCCCGACCACTTCCGGTCCAAGCAGCTTACGTTCACCGACCTCATCTCAACACACCGGCGTTCTGCACCTTTTCCCATAATGGGCTTCATATGGTGCCATTTGTATGCTTGAGTGGAAGCTTTTATTATAAGAGAACTCAACCAGAGGAGGATGTTGATCCCATCCTCCTTTAAATTACATCGAGCATGCTCTCAACATGTCCTCAAGTGTTTGGATAGTCTGCTCAGATTGGCCATCAGTTTAGGGATGATAGGCCGTACTGAAGTTAAGTTTAGTATTCAAAGCATGTTGAAGACTCTTCTAAAACATAGAGGTGAATCTTGGATCTCGGCCAGACATAATAGATAGTGGTACTCCATGCAACCTTACCACTTCCTTGATATATATCTGTGCCAGTTGATCCAATGAGAAATCCTCCCGAATAGCAATGAAGTGTGCAGTCTTTATAAGACGATCCACCACAACCCAGATCGCATTTCTGCCTTTAGATGTCCTCGAAAGTCCAGTGACAAATCCCATGTTGATGTTCTCCCATTTTCATTCTGGTATGGGAAACAGTTGCATCATCCCCTTAGAATTCTGCCTCTCTACCTTCACTTGTTGGCACACCAAGTACTTTGATGTATATTCAGAGATCTCCTTCTTCATATTATCCCACCAAAAGTTTTCTTGGAGATATCGATACATCTTTGTGCTCCTTGGATGAATAGATAAATTTGAACTATGTGCATCATCAAAAAGTTCCTTCTTCAGCTCCGGACTCGATGGAACACATAGTCTTTTCCCAAATCGCACAATTTCTTCTTCATTAACATTAAACTATGAGGATTTACCCCTTTTGACAGCTTCCACTTTTTCTTGAATTCCCACATCATCCTTTTGAGCATCTATTAACCTTTCCAAAAGAGATAGTTGAGAAATCATTTGTGAAAGTATTGATGATATTCCCTTCTTTAGGATTCTCATGTCCATCTTCATCAAGTCTAAGAATATTGGATCCTTCTAAATTCTCATCATTGATAGAATCACTGGGTCCTTTCTACTTAGGGCATCTGCCACCTTGTTCTCTTTCCTTGGGTGGTAATGTATTGAGCAGTCATAATCCTTGATGAGATCTATCCATCTTCTCTGGTGCATATTAATCTCTTTCTGTGTGAATATATATTTAAGACTCTTGTGGTCAGTATATATCTCACATTTCTCCCCATAGAGATAATGCCGCAAGATTTTCAAGGCAAAGATCACCACCACTAACTCCAGATCATGCATTGGATAGTTTCTCTCATGTATTTTCAACTGCCTTGAGGCATAGGATATCACTTTATCATTCTGCATCAGAACACAACCTAAGCCCTTCTTCGAAGCATCACTTAATACAACAAAAAGTTCCCCACTTATGGGTAAAGTGATCACGAGAGCAGTGATAAGCCTCCTTTTCAACTCTTTGAATATTTCTTTGCATTCATCAATCCAAGAAAACTTCACTCCCTTCCAAGTTAGCTTGGTAAGAGGGTTGGAAAATCATGAGAAATTCCTCACAAATCATCGATAATAACCAGCTAACCCCAAGAAGGTACGGATATCCATTACCGATGTTGGCCTCGACCATCCCTCAATTGCATATGTTTTGGAGGGATCCACAGATATCCCATTGCTTGTGATGATATGGCCTAAGAATGAGACATCATTTAACCAGAACTCACACTTGCTGTACTTTTCATAGAGCTTCTCCTTGTGCAAAGTCTCTAGTATAGTTCTTAAATGCTCCTCATGATCCTCCTTGGTTTATGGAGTATATTAGAATATCATCTATAAAGACTACCACAAATTTGTCGAGGTAATATCTAAAGACTCTATTCATTAAGTCCATGAAGATTGCTGGATCATTAGTGAGTCCGAAAGGCATTACTATGAATTCATAGTGCTCGTATCTTGTGTGAAAAGCAGTCTTGGGGATATCTTCCTTCTTCACCCTTACTTGATAATATCCCGACTTCAAGTCCACCTTGGAGAAGTATTGTGCTCCATGTAGCTGATCCAACAATTCATCAATTCTTGGGAGAGGATACTTGTTCTTTATCGTGATTTTGTTAAGTTCACAATAATCGATGAAAAGACGCATTGACCCATCATTCTTCTTGAGAAAGAGGACTGGTGCACCCCATGGTGAAGCACTTGGGAAAATAAACCCTTTATCCAGATTCTCCTATAATTGTTTCTTCAGCTCTTCAAGATCTGTAACAGCCATTCTATATGGAGTCTTGGATATTGGTAATGCCCCGGGTATAAGTTCAATTTATAATTCAAGATCTCTTCTAGGAGGAAGACCGGGAAGTTCCCCGGGAAACACTTCAGTAAATTCCCTTACAATAGGAATTTATTTTAGGATGGTTTCTTCCTTGGACTCAATCATCTGAGCCAGATAAACATGCTCATAGGGCAGTAATATCCATGCTTGAGATGATGGAGATAAAGGAGATTCATCTTCCTCTTTACACTTGTAAATAATCAGAGGGTCGATTCTCCATATAGAGTGTGATTTTCCTCTCCCAATAATTTATGTTGGCTCTATATAAGGAAAGCCAAGCCATGCCAAGAATTGCATCAAATTACACCAAAGGGAGTATGAAAAGGTTCTCCGGGAAATTAAATCCATAGATTATAATAGGGGGGGGACTTATATTGATGGGATGCAATGATTGCTCCATTTTCTGTACTCACCGACATCTTCACTTCCATGATTTGTGGTGGTGCTGGTATTATTCTACTAAACTTTCGAGAAATAAAAGAATGTGTAGAACCTGAATCAAAAAGTATGTTCTCTATTCTTGAATGAAAAACTAGCGTACCTGTCACCACTTCATTATCGGGGTTCACTTCGGTAGAAGTGATGGAAAAATCTCTTCCTTGCAGCCTTAGAGGTTGTTGGTTGCCTCCGAAAACCCTTGGATTAGGGCACTGATTTTCAAAATGACCCGGTTCTTTTCATTTGTAGCATTGAACAACATGTTGAGGTTCGAACGGAGCATTCCTCTCCTCTGTCGCACCCGCGGTTCTTTCTTGCCGACAATTAACATCTAGGTTCCCTTCCCTTCCACACCTGAAGTATTTCCTTGTCCCCTTAAGGCAATTTCCAGGGTTCTTCTTTCTGCACTTTTGGCAAGTGGGGTGCTGGATGTTCATAGCACCATTGGATTTATCCATCGGACCACCAGCATTGAAGTCCACCTTACACTTCTTATCCCCATGATACACCTATGATTCTTCGATCTCCATTTCAACCTTGAGGGCACATCGGACAATTTCCTCATAGCTATCGAAGTCACGGATCGCTAATGCTTTCCGCAGGATGGGCTTCAGCCCACCAAAGAAGCGGTCAAATTTTAATTCTGGGGTAACGACAAAGCCGGAAGCATATCGTGCAAGACTTGTGAAGTTTTCCTCATACAATACAATATATTATTCATTTTTTTCTTGAGGGAAAAGAAGCCCCTTTCCATCTTAAGCTGGAGGGTGCGCGGAAAATATTTATAAAAAAACATCTTCCAAAAATCCTTCCATTCCAACGCCTCGATCTCCTCCTTAGGCTTCATATTTTTTATCAACGTTCACCATTGATTAGCTTCACCCTCCATATGATAAGCCTCCAGGAGATCCTTCTCTTTTTCATAACATTAAAGGATGGAGAATATCTTTTCAATGGAGTTGATCCATTGTTCAACGATCGTGAGATCTTATGGTCCACTAAAAGTAGGAGGCCTTTGTCTCATGAAGCTCTCGATAGTAACTTGTTCCTTATTAGGGGGGTTTGGACGTCCCTATTGACCCATATTTATATTCAAAACTTGAGTTATCTAATAGAGAAGCATGAAAAAGTTCGCGATTCCCGCTCCCATTGGATTGAGCATCTCATTAGTACAGTCGTCACACTGATCTTCACATCGGTTGTTAGCCCGAGTCCTCCTGTTATCGACCATTGGATGGAATAAAAGGAATGTTAGGGGGTAACACATAAAGGGTAATCCAAATACAAAAGTTTATGACTTATAAATAAACATCTATTTCCTTAACTCATGAGTCTATAGGCTTTAATCTAGTCTTTTCATGATCTACTTTCTAACAAATATTCATAGGGGAATTTTTTTTAATTCCCTTAATAAGGGTTCATACTAAGCTTGTGAATTTTTCAAAACATATCCCCCGAGAGAGTCATAACCAAGAGTGCAGCAATGCCCGTTGTCATGCACTAGTTCATGTTCGAGTCTAGCTTAAAGCGGTGTTTTCGGGTTTTTCCCCTAGGATACATCTGTGCCAGAGCCGCCTCTACCTGCTGGTATCCAGACAGGGATGTGTTTTCTTGATAAACCACTTACTCAGTACTTACCAAAACTTAGGGATGTTTTTATTATACTTAGTCTTGTCTCTAAGGCTTTACTAGGGTTTTCTAATCCTAATCCCAAAAATAACTAAACATACCCTCTGATACCAACTGTGACAACCCTGCTTTTATTACAAACTCAAACATGATTTATTACATAAACTATTCACTTGATACAACATGGAAGATCGATAGGTATAGTGTATTTGGGGATTAGGATCATTACATAACAACTTAAAACATGAAATACAACATCTTTATTGAAATCTTCCTTTACATGACCACTACATTCCCTCGTACTTAACATTGCATGGGATAACCTGAAGACATTCATAGAAAAGGGGTGAGCTATAAAGCCCAGTAAGGGAATAAAAATTGAATACAGGAGGAGTAAAATACATGTTATACAATAGTAATATCAATAGATAACAAGAGAAACATGAACATAAAGGCATGATAAAGCATGATAATCATAACATAGAAATGTGGCAACAACACTTAACATGGAATTAGCATGAGCCAAGGCTCATTGCACATAGAGCATGAGTAAATCCTCATTGCACTTGAAGCACAAGTAAACCCTCGTTGCACTTGAATTAACATGATTCAACACTCATTGCACATGATATATCATGATACTATACTTTACCCAATGCATTGGAGCCCTATAAGGGCGCACCCTTCTTAAACATTTCATTTCATGCATAAGTGTACCACATGGATCATAAAACATGGATTCATAAAACATAATCATTTATTCCATGATAAAAGAATGTGGAATTAATACATGAATCTTTATAATCAATAAGTAAATGTTCATAATGGTGAATACCCTTGATGGAGAAATGAGAAAGGTATTCACTACACAATGGCATTGGCTTAGAAAAATTGGTGTGATTTCGGCAGCGTAACGACGTGACATAAGAAATCATAATAATGGTTGATGAGAGAGAAAAGGGTTACTCATCATAATTAAGTGAAATGGACAGTAAGGAGGTCATATAAATACATTTTCCAACAATTTTAATGGAATTTAGATTCATGATACAAAAGTATTACTTGAATGTAAATGAGGAGAGAGAAGTTTCTTTCGGAATTCCAGCATAGTAACGGGTGTACATGGGCGGAATTTAATGAGAGATAAAGGGTCTCCCACCATTAAAAAATAAATAGGGAAGTATGAGGGAGGTGAGAAACCATAACCCAACATTCATAATTGAAATTAAAATGAAAAAAAAACTTAAAAAAAAATTGGACAAAAATGAGAAAGGAAGAAAAAACCCTTACTTGGAAGTGTGATTCTAAAGGCATGAGAGAGGCTTGAGAGAGGCTTCTTGGGAGCTTAGGGAACATTGGGAGGATTATATAGAGATTAGTGAAGAGGTTGGAATAACTCCAAGGGCTTTGGGTGAGGAGGATGTGGGATCTTGTGTGTGTTTATATAGGAAAGGTGAGGGAATTATTTATTATTTAGGTTTGGGACCCCTTATATTAAATTAATCCAAACCACAAAACATCACACGGTTTTTGCCCATGGTTTTTGGAAAAGGGAAAAGGAAAAAAATATTTTATATGGCTATAGTCCGAAATTCTTAAAATAATGGGGTTGATTATGTGGAGGTGAGTCACACTCCCATTGAAAATAATTTAAAAAGACAAGGGGTTAATAAGTCTTGAGGGGTCCATTAAATCTTTGAAAAGTAACTCAAACAAACCAAAAATCAAATAATTTTAATGGTAAAACATATATTGGCCGAAAATAAAGATTATATTATTTTATTACATCACTATTGGGTCATTATGATGTCATAAAACACATTATATATTTAAACGATATTTAATTTTTACCCAAAACTTTGATTGTCTCAGAAAATTATGAAAAATTCACCGTTGGATAATTTCGACGTCCCGATTTCAGAAATAAAATATATTTTATCTAAATAATTTTCTGAATATGTTAATTTTCACTTTTAAAATAAAAACTGACATTTATCGAAAATTCACGTGTTTTGACAGTAATGGCTTTCAAGCCTTAATAAAAATTATAATTTCATTCATAAAATTATAAGATCATTTATATTTAAAAAAAATTAATTTAATAATAATAATAATATTTTATTAAAATAATATTTAATTCAAAAATCCCTTAATTTAATAAAATAGAATTCTTAATTAAATAATAACTAAAAACACTATTTGTACTTTAAAAACTATTTTCAATGTATCAATAATGACAAGGAGGTATATTCATTATTATATACAAAAATAATATACATGAACATAGAACTAGTGATTTGTTACATAACCCATTAAAATAGCCACATAAAACCTAAGGGTAAGGTGTGCGATGGTGACAGACTCTTGGGGTGGTTCAGATAACATTACTCGAGTGGTAATCTTTATAAACTTCCACTTTTATCGTAGATGGTCCCGTTCGAGCTTGACATGATGAAGCTCAGCTTGGGCTTGGTCAAGAGTGAAGCCCAAGGATGCCACCTCTTTTCCGAGCTCTGAAAAATGGGCTTCGTATGGAGCAATTCTACTAGATGAGGCCATCGCTTCCTTTGTCTAAGTAAATTAGATTTGTTAAAGCCCTATATTTATACTAATCAGGTGATCACTGTTCAACGACTATATTAGCAACGATCAAAATTCTTAACATAAAACCAAATAATTTGACATTTTATATAAACATGAATAGATATTTAATTAGATCAAGAGGGATTTTCCATTAATGAAACTGTGGGTCGTTACAACTCGTGACACACCCACCATATCCTACCACAACATGAGCATATGTTTTCATGATTTATGTTAATACATAAAATTACATGAATTTTGATAATACTGTAAAATAATATTAAATTTTAATTACAATTACACATTTCTATATAAAGGAACATCCAATGACACATATAAATGGGAATTTCATACTTGGGAGTTTAGTTCTCATAACCTCGCATCAGGGAGATTATAAAGGAATAAAAAAATGAGAAGAGGTCTCAATGTCTTTTAAGACCACTACCTATTATATCTTGTATCATTTTTTCATATCAAATAATATCATTCTCCTATATTAAATATATTTATGGATATTTTCATAGAACTTTTTGGTTCTCATCATAGTGGGTAATTGCTATGAACATTCAGTGCTACAGGTAATCATAGAACATTATCTCAAACGATGTAACACATAGAAACAATCATGTTTTTATAAGAACATTATTAAGATTAAAAGTACATGAATAATTTTTATAATAAAGAACACAAAATTTTGTTCAAGGGACCCAAATCTAAGAAAATATAATTATAAAAAAGTATAATATGAGATCGTGGGATATGCCCATATAGAAGTTGTTGATAAAAAGTGAGATGTACATCATGTAACTCAACATGATAAAGTGATTTTACATATTAGAGATATAGAAAGATAATGTTTTTAACAAGTTATTAATGGATGATTTTATGTGAGAGAATGAGTGACTTGTTGAACTCTTGAAGAAGAAGAACCCGTGAGCTCTATGAGAGGAAGAGCAGATCCAATGCAGAAAAAGAAATAGATTATGAGTATGAGAGATGAAGAAGAATAGAATTATATTTTGGGAAATTTTTACATGATACTAAATGTGATATATTACATGAAAAAGAAGTAGAATAATATCAAAAATAGTGTTAATGATACATAGTGTGGTTTATCATTCACTATGATATGCCCTCACAATTGAGGAGGTGTTGGATTCATGAAGATAAAAAGATATTGAGTGTGTGAGAGAATATTTTAAATTGATTCTAAATAAGATTTGGAAGAAAATATTTCTACAAGATCCAAACTCTCATATTACTATTTCAGAATATAAAAAGGATGATAAACTATATAAGTGTGGAAGTAGATATAATCCTATTGATGTAGTGACACATTATCCTAATTGAAGATCAAAATAAATCATTGGAAGGAAATTTTCAAGACAATTTAGGAAGAATAAATACTATAGGATGCAGTATAAAGACCTCTTCACCTGTATTACATAGTAGAGGCTCACCTATATATTATGTTGTAGTGGGTTTTTAGATGAATTCTATCTAAACCACTAGTAATTAATAGTAATATTATAATGGAACTTTTTTACTAAGTAAAATATGATGATAGTAAGGATTATGCTTCCACTATAGGGCCCCAAACATATAAAAATATGAATTTATGATCTCTCTTTAAATTTCTCACTATCTGTGGTATGATGGGTTGTGTTGTACACAAATAGGTCAATTTATATACTAATAAGTAACATAGGTTCAAATACCATATAGGGTTATAGTTAAAATATTATTTTGAATGTGTTAAATTATTTACCTACACTTGATTGACCACCCCTCCCCCAGAAGTGTGTAGTTTTCTAATGTGACTCTCCCAAATTTTACAATATGATTTAGAAAGTTTCAAAGAATGATTTCCCAGATGAATGTCATGATGTTAAAGGACAATCGAATTTGGGATTCTAATGTAGTTTATCCACCATCTATTTCTCAAGAAAAATATTTGTGGAGATGTCCCTAATATGAGATCTGATGAATAATATGGGTTATGTTTATTAAAGGTATATATGTCTAAAAATATAAATGTGGGAAGTGTCTGTAAATGAAATAAAGTGGAGATTAATATCCAGATAATGTACAAAACTAGTCCAAAATGGAGAAAAGTGGGTGGAATATCAGAGTCAAGTTCATTTAATAGAGGGAACTATTTTTTGTAAGGAATAAAGAAAAGTTTTCTTGATGATGTGGATAGAGTAAGACTTATTACCGTGAGGACATTGATTACAAGTTGAATTAATGTATTTTATTAACTAATTAAATCTTTAAAGGAAATAGAATTATTGTATCATGATTATATGACTTATTAATATTTACATGCTTTAAAAAAATTTAGAGATCACTAAAATAGATTACATGATTTTAAGTGAAAATTTTTATCAGTGCTAAAATAATGAGATGAAACAACATTTAACCAATACCAATGATTTATTTAAAACATATAAATATATTTTTTGTCAGTGATAATAACAAAAAAGATAAAAAATTTTTGAGGTAAATTATTTATACAATTTAATTTCAATGAATAATTTATTGCATTAATATTTATATGAAACAAATAATTAAAATTTATTATTTAAAAAAATCCATATAATAATGTATATATATTAGTAATATTATAAATTTATTCCTTATTTATGTTTATAAATATTAATAAATATTATATTATTTTTTTATAAATAACCAAAAAATTATTATTATATGTGTTCAATATTGTTGGATATACAGACTTTTAGGTTTAATTAACCTACACAAACATGTCCTTGGGGTTTTCACACACACACACACACACATGAGAACATGAAAATATTTTATATGTGAATAAAGATAGTTATATATGTAAACCATTAATTGAAAAAATTTTAAAAATTAAAATTATTTTTTAAATGAATATAAATTTAGAATTTTACCAATTTTAAAAATAAATTATTTTTATATTTTATACTAATACAAAAATTTCTATTTATTAATTTTTTTATGTAATTAATAATGTGTATTTATTTTAAATATTTTTTTATGTATTCATATAATTATTTATGAATATAATTCTTGATTAAAATAATTAGTTATATATTTTAACAATTTTTATCTTTTTTATAAATAATAATATTATTAAATATTATTTACTAGTTTTATATGAAATTAATAATTATTTATATTTTTTATAATATTTATTCAATATATACATCTATAATTCGTAATAATCATATATCTATATATTTACAATTATAAATACTCTTAAATATAATTATTATAATTCAAACATTTAATTTTTCAATGCTATAATTAATAATATATTGTTAAGAACATTAATACATATATATTTCGTAGGTAGATGAAAAAAAATATTTTCTAATTTCATAAAAAAATTATATATTTTTTTCATAATTTTTAGTAATTGAATATTATTTTAAATATTGTTGATAGTAAATTTTATATTAATTTTTAATATATTGACAATATTTTTTAGAACATGAATCCTGGTTATTAATATTTTTAAACATTCATATCTATTTTTTATAAAATTTTATATAGTTATTAATTTATATAATAAATAAATGATATAAAATTTATTTCAAATAATTAAATATACTTAGTCATTATTGATAATTAAAATTTATAATTAATATTATTAGAATATACAAAATTATTAATTTATAGTAAATTTTTGTTATATATGTTAAATATTTAATAATTTTATATTTATTTATACATGTATATATAGCATAAATTATTTACACATTTATATAATTAGTTATTTGTCTTAAATAAATTTACTCACATTTAAATATTTCATTATGATGTTTTTCTTTTTTAAAACATGGGATGTTCTGTAATTTCTAAAATCATCTCCTATATTTTATTTTGTTTCTTTTAATAAAAGGGGTTTATGATCCTCACATATATTCAATATTATTAATAAAATATTAGTATTTTCTTTATTCCTGTATTTTTTTTATCATTGGTATTTATCGTTTTATATATATGATTGTTTGAATATAATAATTAATATAAATAATTATTGTAATATTTTGAAATATATTTATTCATTTATATAAACTAAAATATTTTTTAAAATAACTAATAATTTTTAATTATATCTGATATATAATTGTATTTTTATATACAACTTTTATAATAGAAATTATTTTAATGAAATGTAAAAAGGAAAGGGAAGTGGGAATGGAATGAGAATCCATGTTCCATTGTAATGGACACAAATTTATATATGAAATACAAGAATAAAAAAATAAAAAAAATCAAAATTTCCATACCATTGATCCCAAAAAAGCATGCAACCCCTGATCAACCCCTTCCTCAGGCATGCCCACTAGAAATCAATAATCCATTCCTACAGATCAATAACTAGAGAAATATGTTGTAGGCATTGTAGGGTTGGTAAGTAAAGGCTTGAAAGGAAAATGTGAAATAGTTCAATGAAATCATTAGTGCTACAAATCAATACGGCAGAGAAGTCAGTGGGATTCATGCATATGGGATGTGATGATGTTGTTTTTAGGCTACCCTGTTGGTGTCTAGTTCACTAACACACGTACTTCATCCATGATCAGTGCATGTGATGGAACTATTTCGGGGGACTCAATGGGATGAATCTAATGTACGTGGGGATCAATGTGTGTTTGTGGAGGAGTAGTGTCCAACATGACCTCATAGAAAAAACCTATTTATAAAGGTTCATTAGATGCTTCAATCATTTAACTAGACTAGAGAGGTCATGGAATATGGTGAGAGACCCTTTAGACCTTCATCCATAGAGAGATCGAGCTATAGAGTGGTTGTTTTTTAAAATTTTATCAAGTCAAAATATATCCCATTTTTTCCAGTTTTCTCCCTCTATTCATCTCTCTCCATGATATGAAAATCCCAAAAAATGGTATTGAAGGGATTAACGGTAAAATTGTGGTGAGAAGTGGAGATTTTAAAGTGACCATAAGAATCATTTTTCATGGATTCATGTTTTGAATCATTATTATGAAAATTCATCTTGGGGTGATTCAAATGATGCAAATTCCATCAAAAATTGAGATGTAATGATCTTTATAAGATAATTGAATGTTAATTCAATGTTTAGGATTATAAATCACCCCTTTTTAAAGTAGGTAAAAATATTTCAGTGCATGTTATATTTACTTTGATTTTCTAGAAACTACTATGGTGCACCACATCATCACAAAATCATCACCACATTGTGGTCACATCATCCATAAAATCTAATCAATTGACACTAATTTTATCATATATAGATAAATATATGTTTGTTTTTTATTTCCTTGTAGTTAATTCCTACATTTTAAACCATTAGAGACACAACGATACACTCCATTTTTCCATATTCACCGAAAATGTTTACTGAACCAGATTCCAAATGAGGCACCATCCACAGGTGGGATTATTTCATAGGAATTTTCAAATTACTCAATTTTAATGTTTGAAAAAAACCTCTATAATACTAAGGATATTTTTAAACTCATTATCATGAATGGATTTTACTATGATGTCACTAAGAAATTTGAGTGGGAGAAACTAAAGAAGATAATGATCATTCAAATTCACCAATCGATCGAGCAGATCATCTATCACCACATAGATCAATATAAAGGTGTTTATGAAATGTTTATATTAGTGTAAATTATTTATGAATGAAATAACACTCAAAGGAAGATCATATTTTTTATACGATCGATGAATCTTTGACTATAGAGTAGAATCTCTTTAGCTAAACACAATTGTGTGTTCCCGAGCCTAGTGTATCTACTATTTGTGCAGGAAATATACTAATAGATGAAGATTAGAAAAACCATTAACTATGGAAACTTCTTTATATTTGGGATACACTTGTGTTCTTATTTTCAAACTCATCACAAGAGGGAAATCTTACGATGGAAATGGTAAAGGATTAACTTTTCAATGAGGAGGTCTTGAGGAAGTATACGAGTTACAACCGGATGCAAGATCTCGTCTTAGATAAGCATGTGAGACAAAAAAGAGGTGGTTAAGGGGATAATATTATAGAAATAATAAAGGGTGCATGAATTTCCATATATATCATGAGAAAAATATAAAAAACCTACCTAGGTGGCATAGAGGGATACATGAAGAAAATATAATAAATGTTGCAACTTGTAAAGGGAGAAATATACAAAAAACAAAAAATAAATAGAGATTCACACATGAGAATTAATAAAGAATTTTTGATTTAATATGATGAATAAGAATAAAATTTATTTAAAACATCATACCAAGACATAGAATGGGTCTTCGATACATTATCATCATTCCACGTTACATCACATCATTAGTATTTCATAACTTATCACGTTATTGACTTTCATCTATCTGATATGGGGAATAAAATTTCATCATAGATTATTGGAATGGGTTATATCCATGTAAAGATGAGTGTTGGATAGAAAATCACTCTAAATGATGTTTTCTGTGTTCCAATCCTTCACATCAATATATTATCTAGGATACATTATGATTGAAAAGGCCATGAAATGTTTTTAAAAAATGGATCATGAAAGATAAAAAAACGATCCATATTCATCTTCAGAGGACATATATGTGGTAAATTTCATAAAAAAATATATCAATATATATGAAGATAACCCCATGACAATAAATGTAGAGACACCATCCAATTTATCTCATAAGAGACTCAACCACATGAGTGAATGAGTGTTACCTACCCTGATAAAGAATAAATAAATTATTGTCAACATGGTTGTATCAAATGATCCTTGAAAATACTTATTGTATTGGTATAAATATCGAGTCTCATTCAATAATACTTCATAAAGAAGATCAAAGATACTATGTATAGACCACAATGAATTATGTGGTCCCATATAAGTAGATTAATTCAGAGTTAAAAATTATTTTCTATACTTGGTTAATGATTTCTCTTAAATTGTGTGGGTGTTATTATTATGAATTAAATACCATTTACTAGAAAACATCACGATATTCCCTGTCATAGTAGAGCGTGAAAATGAAAGGGAACTATTAGTCCATCATTCAAAAAAATACGAGAGTACACACTAAGGAAATTTGATTCCTTTTGTATGAGTTAGGTAATATGACATGAGAGGTCCATCTCATGAACCCCACAATACAATAGAGTTTTTGAAATGATGATTAAAGACATCATGGAGAACATCGGGAGAATGATGCATTTTACTAATATACATAAGTAATTCAAGGTTGAAGCTAACTGGACTTTGGGATATATCATTAATAGATCACCATCTTTCTCGCTATATTTTTAGATTACACAGAAGAGACGGCAAGGTAAACATATCTCTTACTATAATTTACGAGTATTTGTATGTTTGGAATTTGTACATGTATCTAAATTACTAATGTAGAAGCTAGATGAGATATATACTCATTTGAACATCAATGGATATAGTGACTATAATTTTAGATTAATAAATTGGTAACAAAAAGGAGAAAAAGGATTTTAGTAGAATATGTTTCCTATTATATGAGAACTAGACAATATAGGAAATTCAATATCCTAGAATTCCTCAAAGAGAAAGTTTCTTGGAATTAATTCCCAATGAAAGGTATGTAGTAGTACCACCTGTTACTGAAGATGAGAAGGTTCAAAAAGACTCGTCTACATCAGAACATGATTTAGTAGAGGAGGATACTGAGTAGGGGACATTCAATCCAATCCAAATGAAGTTTCAAAACCCTCAAAATAGCTAAAAGATATTGTGCCTCACAAACAGAAATTTCACATGTTCAAATATTGTTCTGAAGAAGGATTTAATCAATAAAATATTCTGAGTCAAATTATATTTTACTGATTGATGAGGGGGATCCCCATGGGTTCCAAGAAGAAGTGTATAAACCTAAAAACTCAATTGGATACATTCATTATAGTATGTGGAAGACTCTTCGATGAAGAACTAGGAATAATATTATGTGGAACTACCAAAAGGTAATAAGGTACTAATGAAATATGGATGTTCCTTTTGAAGGATAATGACAGTATAAAGGTGGCCAAGAAAAGTTATCAGTTAGCGATCTAGTGATTCCATTAGAAGAAATTAGTTATCATTGAGGAGATCTTTTCGCTGTTACTGATGAGCATTTTTTAAGAATAATTTTTCCTATTGTTGGGAGGCATAGAAAATGATCATGAATTGATGGGAGTGAATATATATTTTCTACATTGTGAAATATCTGAGGTGAACTAATTTAATAAACCTATATGTTTTAATGTTTTTAGACATGAAAGAATCATCGAAAAATTGATGAAGAGATTTTATGGAATGAAACAATCTATAAGATAGGCTTATAAGAAGTTTGAGTTATTTATGCTGATTCATGGATATAAATGGACATAGGAGGACCCGTTTGTTTACTTCTAGATATTTTAGGTTGTTAAATCTATTTATCTCTTACTTTTCAATTCTAAAACATTGACAATTTGGAAGGATGTAGTGAAGATTGGATAGTTGAATAAGGAGTTATACCAGTGTTTTGATTTTAATAATGTTGGTGCAACGCAATAGATTTTTGGGATGTAGATCATTCATGATATAAATAGGTATCTATTTTCACTATCTTATGAGAAGTATGTTTAATGTTATTTAAAATGATTTAACATGGATAAAGTAAAACTAGATGAGCCTTCAATATATTTTTCATATGATGTTGATTATTAGTTCATGTATGATGACCAAGGAAATCAAGGTTATGGAGAAGATATCATACTATTTAGTAGTTGGAATATTGATATATGCAATGGTGAGTATGAGACTATAAATTTCCCATGAAATAGAAATTGTGATTTGATTTCATTCTAATCCTATGAAGTAGCACTGGGATGTAGTCATGTGGATTCTGAGGTATCTTAATGTAACATCAAAGATAAGTTTATTTTGTGGGGTAAATATCAATCCCTTGGAGGGTTATACAGAGGAAATATGGTCGGAGATCCTGAAAAAAGAATTTTTTCAACAAGATACATTTTTACCTTTATAGGAAGAGTTTTATCATGGAAGTCAAGATTACAAATATGTGTCAATTATCCATGAAATAAGATGAGTACATTTTTCCTTTAAAATATTCCAAGGATATTTTTTAGCTAAATATTTTTCTCTAGGAGCTTGGATTTTTTCAAATGAGTACATGGTTACCTATTAAAGAAAATATGATTTTTATTTGGGTAAGAACATTATGTACCATTACCAGAAAAATAACATTAATAATAACTTTCATTGGGTACATGAATGTTGAGTCATAAATTTTATTTCTTTCTTTTCCCTTCGATAATTTTTGGAAATAAAAAAATCATTATTAAAATAATGTTTACTAACTTTTTATGTCTAAAGAGTCTTAAATTTTTTTATTATAAAATATTACTTTTTTCCAAACAAATAATAAGTTCTTAATTATTACAAATATAAACTTACTTCTTCATTACGATAATTTGAATGAGATTGTGTTCGATAAACATTGGACTAACACATATCAAATTGGATGTTAGGATTTTTGTCTTGTATATAATTCTAGAAAAGTCTTAACAATCATTCTGAATTGATAATGATATATATAGGACTGATACTCATAAATATTATTTTATTGGTAGTGGTTATTAAGTCTATTAGACTAACTATATTTACAATTGGAATATAGAAAACTCATTTCTAATATAAGTAAAATCATTTACACTACAATGTTGTAAACCAATACGACGATAGACATTCAATTACAATAAATCCATTGAGTTAAGAATGTCTAAGTAATTGTGATAAACATAGATAAATAGGACCATTAGGGAGATCAAGATGATCATTGGAAGAATGGCTATAAATACCAGGTCATTTGAAGAGTTTGAAGTTGATGCTAGCTGATTAACAAATTGATTAATTTTTAGTAACTCATTTTTCAATAATATTGAATATTTCACATTGGGAACATATTGTTTTTAGTATTTTTAATATTGTTTTGAGTTTTTTAGTTCTATAGAAACCTTGTCAGGTTGTCTCCTTAAAAACATAGGTAATATAACATGCTTTTGATAAACATATTGTTTGAAAACTTTCTGAGATAGGAAGATCTAGAATCTGATCCATTTGATCAGGGGCTATCAAGGCTAGGTAAACAGAGTAAATATGATCATCAAACTAATTATTCTGTGGGTATATAGAGATATTACAATCATCATATTGAAGGAATTACTTTTTAAGGTAAGAAAAACTTTTAAGTAAGTATAAAATAGTTAATAACATTAGTAAAGGTTTTTAAAAACATTTCTCTTCTGGTTGAAAAAAATTATATTTATATTCTATTATAAGTCACTCATACAACTATTATCTATTTTATTACTTGTTTATTGTATGTTTTATTTTCTACAACACATTTAATATATATAGAAACTAATTATTCACCTTTATATTCCTTTTGTCTTATCTATACTATTATGGTTATAATAAATGAACTTTGTTTAGTCAAATCCATATTGATTAAAATAGTTTACACTCTAATTTAATTATATTGATCCGGACTATAATTTTGTGACATAGTTCTTCGAACTGATGATCGAGTTTGAATATTTTACTTTAAGATGTTTTGGTCTTTTGATGTTCAATTATTTGAAACTATGTTTTTAAACAAAAATTTCCCCCCTCTTGTCAGTATTATGATTTTAGAATATCTAACAATCCAAAATTGGTTTTAAAGATGGTCTATACTAATAATATATATACCTATCTTTTTTTATATTACTATTTCATGTTTTTTTATGTTTTAATATAAAATTTTTATTTATAAAAATCTACTTCAATAAAAAATATTTTTGAAAAATAATATATCTGTTCTAAAAGATGGAATGAATGAATATTGGTTAAATAAACAATCTCAATCTGAACAGGCCACCTATATTTCAGGGTACTAACTATAGGTATTGGAGAGATATGATGAATAATTTTTTAATCGACACTGGGGTTTATAATATTTTTATTATCTCTAGAGATTGAAAAATTCTTGATAATGAATTTACTTCTGTTACCCCTTAAGAAAAATAAGATTATAAAATAAACTACATTGTACATAATACATTTCCATGTTCCATGATAAGAAGTATATATATTCAAATATCATCGTGTGAAGATGATAACAATATATAAAAAATATAGAGGTCACACATTTTGAAACTTCAAAGGTAATAGAGACTAGACGATCCTTGCTCTTAGTATAAAATCAAGAATTTTATTTTCTTACCAGAGAATATGTTGCGATGATTCACCGAAGATTAATAAATATTATTAAAAGTTTTAGATCAATGGGAGAAAAAATATTATTTGATGAAATCCTTATGGAAAAGATAATATATATTATTCCCAATTAGTGGGAATATATGATGTCTACTATTGAATTTTTTTTGAATAATCCTACCTTGAGTGATCTCATTGGTACTCTTAGAAAATATAAGGGTAGTTTAAAAAAAGATACTTAAAAAAGAAAAAGAAAAATTTATATGTTGCCTCTTCGAAAAATATAACTTACCTCCTATATTTTAAAATAGAGAAAAAGTTATTAAATATTTTAGAAATAGAATATGTTTTTATTCACTTTAAATCTTGAACTTCTGAACATTCGGAGAATGAGTTAGAAATAATGAATATAAGGATGAATAATATAGTTGGAATGAAATATTTCAAAAATATATATATATAAAATCATAAGTACATAAGTTATACGAAAGATGAAGTTACTTTCTATGAATGTAAGAACGATAGACATATCAGACTGTATTTTCCAAAGATAAAGAGGAATGATAGAAAGGATAGGAACACAGAAAAAATTCTAAAAATTATCAAAAATCCAAAGAGAAGAATTTACAGAAGGATACTAACACATGGAGTTCTATTAGAGGTGACTCTTCTAAATATACTTCTGGAAATTAATATTTTTTATACTGTAATTATAAGTATTTTTTCTAAAATAACTCATGTAAATCAGTGTTTTATAGAACGTTTATGAACTATGGATAACCTTAACAACATTATCTTAAATGATAATTATCCTGATGAGAAAAATTTGACATTTTCATATTAATAATATTCCTCATTAGAAAATAACTCTCTTACTTATTACGTTGATGTTTCCCACTTTTATAAACTCTTAGAAAATGAAAATTAAAAAATTTGAAAAAAAACATGGTAATTGTAAATAAAAATTTGCTAATTATGAATCACAGATAAAATTTTAAACAAATGAAATATCATATATTTCTAAATATATTCATAATAAAAACTCTAAAAAATAAAAAATTTATAATTATTTTAAAAAACATAATTTTAGAGAATGAGGTTTAAAAAATAATACTTAATTCTACGATTAATACAAGTAGATAAAAGAATTTAGTTATAAAACTAAAATCTAAAATTTATTTATTAAATAAAATTTTATCAAACATTATTACAAGTAATGAAAAAATAGATAAAATTTATAAAAAAAACCATCCTCATGTTACTAATTCATGATTGGGTTTCTCATACATAGAAACTATTTTAAATAATAATTACTTTGTTTTAAAAAGTTCCCCTTGTGAACCAAGTTTCCAAGTGGTTTCCACTAGAAAAAGAATTATTCTGTTAATGAATTTCAATCTATAGGTTTCCAAAAATAATATTTTCTAAAAAATGGGGATTCCAAAAATATATTCAAAAATTACTCGACCCAAGATGGTTTCGGTGTCGAAAGTCTATTTTTTTTTAAAAAATAATTAAAATACCATAAAAAAATACATGTTACATGGATAGTGGATGTTTTGGGAATATGAATGGTAGAAATATTTTTTTAAATGATTATGAAGATGAAACGTGGTAATGTTACATTAACGGAATATGTAACATCATTATTTTTTCTAAAGATTTAATTACTAATGGTTTTTTGTAAATGTTCATAATCCCAACCTTATCAGCTTAAGTTAGTTATGTGATATAGGTTATATTATGAACATTAATAACGATAAATATTTAGTACATATTTACAAGGATGAATTCATTCATTCCTCTAATAGATATGAGAATTTTTATAAACTAAACATTTAAGACTATAAGATACAAGACTTACCTTGAGCTAGTGAAATGGAAGATAAAATATTGGTTATGGAATAGAATGCTATGAAACTATAACCTTAGAAACTTATCTAAAAAGATTAAGAAAAGAATTGTTAAGGATCTACTAAAATATAGGTTTGATACTTCAAAAGTGTAGGACCCTTGTCAATACGATACGAAAGTTAAGAAATATTTTAATTATATTAGTGATGTCTCAACTTATGATGATTTATAATTAGTACACATAGAATTATTCATTAATACAAAAACTCAATGTTTTTGTGGAAAATACAATGTATATGTCATAGTTTCTGATTACACTAGTTATACATGGGTTTATTTTCTGATAAAGAAATATGATTATTTTTTTAATTTTAAAAATTTTATATCCAAAGATAAACATGATACTATCCTTCCCTTGATAACTATATAGGGTGTTCATGGTGGAAAATTTTTAAATTTTGATTTTGCAAAATTTTATAATAAAAAAGGTACATAACATATTTTTTCAGCACCTAGAACTCCCAATAATTTGGTGTAGTTGAAATAAGAAATATTTTTTTTCAAGAAATAACATGAACCATATTGAGAAAATACTAAATTGAAAAAAAATTTTGGGATGATGTGGATAGTATGAATATTATACTATAAATCAATATTTAATTAGACATTTTCCTAATAAATTTCCTTATGTGTTTTGGACTAAAAAAACCATATGATTCTTTGTTAAATGTTTTTTGTTATAAAGTGTTCATATTGAATACAAAGGATAACTTATATAAAATTTCACCCAAATATGATGAAGGAATATTTTTAGGTTATTCCATTAGTTCTAAGAAATATATAGTTTTTAATAAAAAAAGCTTTTACCATTGACAAAATAATACATGTTAAGTTTGATAAAACTGATCCTTCTATCTTCAAGAAAATCCAACCTATATCCTCCTCTGATTTTATTGCTAAAAATGATTTTCATCCATTGATGGAATGATATTTTTATAAAGATGTAACAAAAGAAATTACTTTTGATGTTTTTTAGAATGATGATTTTCAACCTTAGGTTGAAGAATAGGCTTTGGAAAACAAAATAATTATATTGTTTATTTGTAATCATCATAGTGGGAGTCTCATTGGTGATGTTGACCAACTATTTAAGACTAGAAATTCTTTAAGGATTGAAATTGAACATCTAGATTTCTAATCCCAATTTGAACCAAATAATCATGATGAGGATTCATGTGATCGGGCTTAGATTAAGTAAATTCAAGATTATCTCAATGAATTTTATTGGAATAAGGTATAGGCTCTATTTAAACGGCCTAAATAATATTTTATAATTGGAATAAAACGTGTTTTAAGAATAAATTGTGAATAAAATGGAATAATTATTTGAAATAAATATAGGCTAGTTTATATGGGTTATAATCAACAAGAAGTCATAAACTATGATGAAACCTATGCACTAGTATCTATACTTGATGTTATTCATATTATAAAATCATTTACAACATTATTCAATTTCAAAATTTTTTAAATGGATGTAAATGGTGATTTTATTGATGTATATTTTCCAAAGGATGTCTATTGTGAAAAACCACATGGTTTTGAAAATAAAAATAATCATGAAAACATTTTTGAACTTACCAAAGCTTTATAGGGACTTAAACAACCCCTAGTGATTGGTATGATTGGTTAACATGATTTTTGTTAAAATTTTTTAAGGGTGTTGTGGATCCAACACTTTTATAAAATAAGTTCTAAAAAATATTATGATTTTTAAAATTATGTTTATAACCTTTATTCAGATCAACCAAAAAATCATTAACAAGATCAATTATGGATCTTATAAAATCTGAGTTTGAAATGAGTATGATGGGTGATTTAACATATTTTCTATGTTTTAAAATTTAAAAAAAAACTTGAAGGAACTTTAATATCTCAAAATAAGTATATAAAATATATTCTTAAAATTTTGGATATGGAAATACAAAAATTATTACTCCTCCCATTGATACCTAAAATACATTAGATCTTGATGAGGTTGGGAAACCTGTTGATCAAAAGACTTTTGGAGGCACAATAGGAAGTTTACTTTACTTAACTACTAGTCATCCATATTTAATGTTTTATATATGAATATGTGCAATATATCAATAAAATCCAATTTATTCGCATATGAAAGATGTAAAATGAATTTTTTGTTATCCAAAGGGAACTATAGATTTATGAAATTTCTATCCATCTGGAAATATTTTTGAATTAAAAAATTTCAAATCCTGAATCTGGTGGTTACAAAATGGTTAAAATTAACAATTCTATAAGGTGTCATTTTTTAGAATATTCATTAGTTTTAATGCCTTGTAATAAAAAGGAATCAATATCACTTTCTATTTTTGAATCTGATTATGCAAAAGATGGAAGTTTTTTTGCTCAAGTGTTGTGGATGAAACAAAAACTTACTGAATATGGCATGAGTTTTACTAAAACTAAAATACTATGTGATAATAATAATACCATTTCCTTATGTAAAAACCCATCAAATCACTCTACTATAAGAACATAGAAAAAGGACATTATTTCCTTAGGGACAACACACTTAAAAGAGATATCATTTTACAATTCATCAGAATGAAATATCAACTTGTTAACATTTTTAAAAAACCTCTGGTTTCCAATAAATTTGGGGATTTTAATTAGAAGGTAGTAATGATCAATATAAAATAATAATTCATATATAATTCTTGTTTATTCATATCCTTACATTAAGTTTCATATTTTCATAGGTGGAGTACATATATTTGTTATTTTTTTAAAGACGATTAATTTTTTAAAAAAAAATTAAAAAATTATTATAATGAGTTTTCCAGAATCATATTTATTTACAAATTTTTTTGATTGAGAATCATAAAATGGATCTTCTTGCTCAAATATTATTATAAAATTATTATATTTTTTTATAAATAAATAATATTAAAAAATTATTGTAAATGTTTCCTTAATGAAACTATTTCAATTAATTTTCATATTGAAACTATCATATTCATTCATTTAATTTAAAATTATCATAATATGATTGTTTACAAACAAAAATAGGCATAGGTAATCATATAGATGAATCTTTTCACTCTAGAAGGTACTATTCTACTATTTTAATTTTTACACTGTCTCATTATGAATATTTTATAATTGTTGTTTCTATACTTATATTTTATGTATTTTTTTAAAAAAATTTCCCTGATTGTTTTCTTATTCATTTTAAATACAATAAATATTTAAATAATCCAAGAGTTAAAAAATATTTTAAATATTTATTTGGATTGATTTCAACCATCACATAAGATTTCCTTGTAATTAAGAAAATTAAAGATCATAAGGATGTTTAACCATATTTTTTATTAATATATATAGGGTTCCACCCTCCATGCCCCACATCAGTTATTTCTTACTTTTTCCCCTAACTTGCTGAACCTAAAAAATGATTTAATCTAATTAGTGTCCTTTCTATTCATTTCTCTAGTTTTAATTTTAGTTTTATGGTGTCTACTAAAAATTATAAGAAATTATATATTTTCCTTGAAAAACTAGTTGAATATATTTTTATGATAATATAAATATAATTTTAAGATGATTATAAAATTTCAGGGGTGGGAATAAGAGTGAATTGAAATGATTGATAATGATTTTGATCTATTTTATCTAGATATTTTTCATGATTTTAATGCATCATTTATGTTTTTTAGTGAAATAAGGAAACCATTTATTTTAATATACATGGGAAATGATAAAATTTGTCCTATAAAAAATTTGTGAGTTTGGTAGGAGTACCATTATAAGGATAGCCATATTTATATTCCCACAAGTTGTGTGATGTGCTTGGTTTGTTTAACATGAATAAACTAGATTATTTTTTGTTTGATAATTATGGGAAAGTGATGACAGTATCCTATCTCACACTAGATAACTATGTGATTTCAATATGGTTGGAAGGATTCCTCATTATGAGGAATGAGGATAGAGACACCCTCAATGATTTTGATATTTTTTTTATTGGATTTTATTTTCAACATGATGAAGATACACCTTTCCAGATTCATCTTTCCTATCATAAAAAAACATCATGATCGATTGTATAAAGTATATGATCATCATTTTTCTAACCATGATTATCAAATTGGGGGTTGGGGGCATGACAATTTTCAGAATTTCTAACGAGTCATTTCTAATGAGAGAAATTATTTCTTTTTTTAGTTAAAATACAATGAACATGATGAAATTTTTATTTGATGTAAAATATAATTTTTTTGATAAATTTGGTGGTACAAAATTTCAATAAAAGCCATCATGGAAAGAAGAAAAAAATGCTACAAAAAAGAAAAGTAAATAAGACACATCCCCACCAAAGAATGAAAATGAACAATAAATTGTTCATGATGAAATTTGTGATTTATGGATGAGAAGGAAAGAAAAAAGGAAACCAATATATCCAAAAATAAGGCTTGATCAAGAAAAAGAAAAGTATTTGAGAATATATGATTCTAATTTGATTTAAGAAGAAGAAAATATGAAAAATAAAAATTTAAAGTTGATAGTAGCTCAATAGTGATAAAATATTTTGAAAGGTGTTGGGATGGATTCTGAAAATTTTATGCCTCTGATATCTCATACCAACATAGAAGGTCAAGATTATGAATTATCTTATGCACAAACAAATTTAGTTTTTACCAATGTACCATCAGTGAATGATAAATGATAAAAGAGATTTTTTTGATGAGGAATTGGTTCCAATCCCTGCAAAAAATCAATCAAAACAAAAACTAACAGGAAAATGAGATCTGGGAACTTCAATGCCATTAGAAAATGGTATTCAGGAGGAATATAGATATTAATTACAAGATAGAAATGTTTGATGGAAAATATATTGAATAAAAAGAAGAAAAATAAGGAAATTAAAAATATTGACAATAAGAAGGAAGTGATTATGAATAAATTTAATAATAGGTTGATGAAGAGGAAGATGAAGAATATGAGAATTAAAAAGATGAAAAATAGGTTCAGAATGATGAAGAATAAGATAATGAAAAATATTAGACTGAAAAAGATTCATCGATGTCATAATCGTCATCTGATCTACCTTCTAAATATGATAAGGATGAAAAATCTCAAATTGATCAAGAAGATCAATCATCATTATAGGAAGATGAGTCCTCATCACATAAAAAAATAATATGATCAGAATTCAAAAACTAGAGATGAAGAAAATATTGAAACTAAAAAGGATGCTAAGATCATTGAATTATCTGATGATAAAGAAGTGCTTGAACAAGTTTCTAAATAAATTTTAAATGGAGTTTTAATTAATGATAAGGGGAAATGAAAATAATTATGTATCAGGATAAGAATAATAAGACCACTTGATATTCAAAAATATCAATTAGATTCAATAGAAACAATAGCTATAAAAGTAATTTAATATATTTTTTATTCATTGAAAAGTCATGATGAAAGAATTCCATATTTAATATATCTTGATGTAAGAGGACAATTAATTAAATATAAACTTAGTTAGAATTTAGAGTTAATAATACTTCTAATAGACTCTGTGATTTATATTGAAGAAGAATTGAATACTCTTCAAGAATGTTCACAAACTCTAAAGGGATCTTCTAATCAAATGGTGAAATGGTATCATCAAGTTGATGTTGATATAAAATTGTATTTTTATATTTTTGATGATGTGAAGAATCTCATAAATTAATTGACGGATTCCTTCATCCAATTATCAAAAGACATTGATGACAAAGTTATGTTTATGGAAGTCTTCAGGGAGACAACTAATAATCGTACTGAGGAAGTAAATACTTTGAAAGGAAAGATCTAATATATACAGTTGGAGTTGACATGACCACAATGTTATGAATTCTATGTCAATATATTGAGGAATAAAAACAAATAATTGTATTAAAAAGTTCATAGCCAAGATGAATGTATAGCCAAACTGGAGAAAGACCAAAAATAAGTCAAGATGATAATGTGTTTTGTAAATCATTGATGAAGAAAGAATAATTTTATATTGAAATATTTTTGCCATTTTTTACTTTATAAATTTAAATATATATTTATTAATGAATTAAGTATTAATCCAATTATGATTTGGGTGAATTTTTTCCGATTTTGATTAGTTAAATTTTATTTTATATTTTTATAGATGATGATTTAGTTCAATGCATTGGTTTAAATTTTTGTCTCTCAAAATATTTAGAAAACATATGATTCTTCCCCATTCTATTCTAAAAATCACTATGGGGTAGATTTTTATGCAAAGGTGGAGAAATTCATATTTAAAGATAAAATTTTATCAAAGGGAGATTTAATTAGAAAATATAGAGAAAATTTGATAAAGGGGGAGAGTATTTATTTAATGGGGGGGGATACGATCCTTAGAGAAGTTATTATCCTAAGGGTGAGTTAAATGTATTCAACATCATATTATAAAATTGTATTCAGATGAGTTATAAACTCTTGCGAGTTAAGGTTAAATGATTAACTGTGAATACGTATTACTTAAATGAAATGGGATCAATGTTTTTCATGTTACATTTTTATTTATATTTTGGGGTTTATGATTTCCAAAAATGAGTATATTGTTGAGTCATAAATTTTATATCTTTCATTTTCATTTATTTAGTTTTGAAAATTAGAAATTCATTCTTCAAAATATGATTAATATATTTTTATGTCATTACTGTTTTAATTTTTTTAGAATACATTACTTTTTACCACATATAGATTAAATTATTATGTATTAGAAATATAAAAATAATTCTTCATTAGGATTATTAGAATGGGGATGTGTATGATAAACATTAGACTCACCCTTATCATACTAGATGTTATAATTTTTGTATTTTATTTCATACTGAAAAAATATTAATAATTGGAATGATATTGATACCAATACATATCGGACTGACACCCATAAATATTTTTATATTGACAGTGTTTAAGAAGTCCATCAAACCGACTATGTTTATAATCAGAATATGGAATAATTATTTTTAATTTAATGGAAATATTTTACATTGTGATGGTGTAATACAATTAAATGTCATAATTTTATTTAAAATAGAGTCTTTTACTACCAGGTGTCCAAGTTGTTAAGAAAATCTTAGATAAATATGACTATTATGGAGATCAAGATGATTATTATAAGGATGACTATAAAAACAAGCCATTAAAATAGTTTAAAGATGATTCTAAAAGATTAACTGATTGATTCATTTTGAATTTCTCAATTTAAAAGATCTCTGATGATTGCATTGCGTAAACATATTATCAATATACTTTGTAATTTTATAGAGTTTTAGTTATAAGGATACATTATTAGGTTGTGTCCTTATAAACATTTTCATTCTAATTTGTGTTTGACCATCATATTGATTGAGGGATTTTGGGGATAGTAATACAGAAAATTTGATCCATCTAATCAAGGGCTACCGAGGCTATATATAAAGAGTACATTTGATTTTCATATCAAGGGATTCTGGGGATAGGAACATAGAGACATTACAATCATAATATCGAGTAATTTTTTAGTAAGGAAAGACATAAATCATTATAAGTATAACATTGTGGATACCCTTAGTCAAGATTGTTAACTACCTTTCTACTACACATTTAATAGAATGTGAAACATTTTATTCACCTTTCTATTCTGATTGATCTATCTGTTCTATTCAAATTACATAAATTTTTTTTTTAATTAGATCAATAATGATTTTGATAGTATACACATTGATTTAATCATATTGATTCTAGTTACAATTATTTTACTTAGTTCATGGATAGAGGGTCAATTTCAATAAATCTAATTTAAGTGTTTTTGAGTTTTTAAGTTTAATTCGTTTAAACTATGTTTTTTAAACTATAATTCCCCCCCACTCTTGTAGGTATTGTGATTTGATAAGATCAAACGATCCAACAGTAAAGTATTGGATCAATAGGGGATGAGACTTCTGAAGATCCACAAAAAAGAGAACCCTATAGACAATATTTTAATGGTAGTGTCTTTGGAGTAGTTGGACCATTACAAATACTCCCTTTTATTTATACAGAAGGGAGAGTATTTATGATGTTTTTATAGATTCCTTTTTGGTTTTTGGTGAACTGACTAATGGACTTCAACCATTGTTGTTGTATCTGTTGAAAATATTTTGGTGGATTCCATGTAAGAAGTATATGGTACATGAGGATTGGTGGGGGTTAGTGGATGAGTTTTATAAAACATAAACTCCACCAACCATGTGTACAAATAGACATAATGGTGTTCCGTTAATCATCATCTAATCATAGAGATTTCAGGAGATCTAGTGATAGAGTCATGAGATCTCCATTTCTAGAGATATAGTGGTGAATAGAGGGAGTTTTTGTAAAAAAAATTCAATTTAATATAAATCCCATTTTCTTCCTATTTTCGTCATCCATTCATATATGTTTATGGACAAAGAATCAAAACAAGTGATTGGTGTTTATCTTAGTAGTGGTAGAGGAATGTGATTCCACTAGGAATTCTAGTGAGGTATGTGATGATCATAGGGTGTAAGGATATTATTTCTATAGGGGTGTAACGATATTTTTTTTCAATGAAATAGATTTCATTATTAGTAATATTGATGTTAATGAGTAGAAATGTTTAGTATTTCTAAATCATCATCATTTGACATGAATTAAAATGGTCCTCATAGATATTTTCATGGTGGTTTGTAGTTGTGGGGTGGAAAAAATTTCAGGGTTTATAGAGTGGATGGGTGGGAGGATGAAGATGAGGATAGGTTTTTATTTTTCCATTTTGTTTTTTATGATGTCATGGTCTAAAAAATTATATTTCCTTTCCCCAGATACATTTATATTAGGATCAATTTCCTCTTTCCCTAGGACTTCCAGGCCCAACACATATGACCTATTAGTGTTCCATTCTAATACCCATGGGGAATGAGGAATTTATACTCCATGATTATATGTAAGCCACCACCTTTTACGATATCCAATATGGGAGTTGGGTTAAATCCCATAAATAATCCCAAAAACAGACCAAACATATGGACCTACCCTTCAATGATAATCCACTACATCCAACCATCATTCACATACATGGTCATTTATCTATCCACTGAGACACACCACCTTCCAATTTGTATCTGGTAGACTTTTGATACAAGGAACAAAAAATGATCCAGATGGTCTAACCAAAGCTATTAATATCATTCTTAGACGAGTTTGAGGATTAATCCACCGTATATTACACCTCGGTTGCACCATTACTCTAATTCCACTTTTAAGGATCAATTTTCTCTATACTTAGGAATGTAATCTCAAATTTTTATTACATAAACTTTTCATTAAATGGTAAGATACATTAGATATTTTAATGTTTAGTTTCTAGGAAATTATGAACATAATATATGAAAACATAAATAATTCATTTAGTTAATTTAAAAGGATTCTTATTGGGTTCATACTAATTTACATTTATTAAATTTCATATCCTAGGAAAATAAATCATTGAAAAGGGGTGAGTGTGAATCCCATTAAGGGAATAAGAAAGGTAGACATTTAACATGTGATCATTAGGGATATTAATAAGAACATGAGACATAACAATATAGAATGATCAAGAGAACATGAAAAATATTAAAATAAAAATAACATGAATTATAACTTTTAAATGTGGACACAAAATAAAAATGAGACATTCATATGAATATCACCATGGTTTATCAATAAGCTGTCATAAATGAAAATTACCAATTTTATTCACCGAGGTATCATAAAACATTTTCTCAATAGATATTTAATTCTTTATCTAATTAATTATAGAACTATTATGGAGAACCCTTAATCCTTATTAATTCACATGATCTTCATTTATTATAATAAATCATTTCATTAATAAACCATCAAGAATAAAGTAATAGTTTTTTAATCAAAGCCATGGCCTGGAAATGTTCTTAATGAAGTGATCATTATATAATTGTTAATCATGAAATGGGAATCTGGGTTTCATATTTATAAATCCAAAAATCCATAAATTATATTTAAATCTATTAGAATACCCATGGAAAAGGAATATGCTTGGGTATTAAAAAAAAGAATTTATCTTGAAAAAGAGAGAACCTCGTGAAATAAATTCAGCCATATAATGGGTGTATAACATTGACTAAATAAAGGGATAGAATTAGAGGTAATGATGATATCCCATTGATAAAATACACTTCTTATAGTAATGTGATATTATAATGTCGATAAAATAAAACTGTTTTACAATTATATGACCTAACATAAAGGGGAACATGAATGGAAAATTGAAATGTATAGTTAACATTCCCTGAAGAGATTCTCCCTAAAACTCAAGGATGGAAAATCAGAGGATTAAGGACACCTTAGTGGAAAATTATTGATGAAAAGTGACTATAACTTCATGTAATATGGATTTGGAGTGAAGAGGATAGGGAAATGGGTGTGTATTTATTAAAAAAGTGGAGGAATTATTTCATAATTTCAAAATATTGGTCTTGGAAATATAGGTTTGTGGAATAATGAAAAACCTTTAGCATACACTATGTTATTTTCACTATTTTTAATATTTGAGTCATATTTTATTATATTTTAATCAATTATAATTGAAGATAATTTTTTAATACTTATATGAATATGCAAAATTATATTTTCTATAAAATAATGTTTTTATAAATCACATTCTCTATTTTAGACTTTGGAAAGTCAATTATATGTTTCAAAATTGATTAAAATATATAAAAATACAAAATATTGATAAAATCAAATATTCTTGGCCATGTATTGTGTTTAATTAAATGTTATATTATTATCACATAAATATGAAGTAATAAAACATACGGAAAACCCAAAACTATTTTTTTATTATTCTATAAAAAACAATGTATTTTAGTAATTTCTAAAAAATTTTCCCTAACCTAATTTTCAAATGATGGTATAAAAAATAATACTTATTTAATCAAAATTATTCTCCAAATATGGGAATCTTAATGTTTAAATATATACTACATTATTTAATAAAAAATAACCCTTTTTATGACATAGTTAAATTTTTGACACTTATTAAGATTTCATAGGACAATATAAAATTATTTAATAATTTAAATTTAAATAAAATTATTTTGAAAATACTATTTTATTATAAAAATATCTTATAAAATACCTGAGTTTAGTTTAAAATTGTATATATTTTCATGAATTACATCTATTTTTTATTTTTGTCCAAAATTCAATTTATCAAATTTGTTTTACTTAGATAGATATTTTATTTAACAAATTTATTCTATAAATGGAACTGATTAAATAAACATTTTATTTATATAAGGTATATTACAATTTCAAGAAATAAGGCCTATATATGTAACCCCTTATTACACCAACATATTCCCTAAGGGTTAGTTGTATGATGGTGGTAGTTTTAAGGGGTGTCCTTGCCTACATTGAGAGAATGGTAATCTATACTAAACTAAACAACTCCCATAGGAGATTTCAATGAAGCACCACTTATTGAAGATTTTCTTGGTAATGGACAAGGGTGACCCCTGGTGATACTATGTCCCTCTAATGTTATGATATATGGGAATAAAGAAACATGAAACTATTGGTTGTCACCATCATTTATCATTTGTACATCAATTATACTTTGTCATTACTACTTATAAATAGAAATTATAACATAATTATTTTTAAGAAATGGTATAGTAACCAATGTTTATATTTACCAATAATAATATTAACCAATAGTCATATAACAGTTGAATCCCTATGGTCACATTTCCCATTATACGCATTATATACTTCACCATTAATCGATATTTTATGGTTTTTATATTCATGTAATATTATTATCTATAACAATAATTATAATTACAGGATCTGTTATATTTATTTTCTAATAATATTTTTATGTAATTTAATTGTGAAAAAATTATAAAACACTCATTATGAAAAAAAATATTCTATTAATCATAAAAGAAACTTTCAGGCCATTAAACAAGGAATTCAAAGCCAAAAACATTGTACCTTCTAGGTTTACATCCTAAAACTCTTGGGTGAAAGGTGGAATTTTCCATCCAATATTATATGTGAGTCACCATACTTTTCGAAGTCTAATTTGGGACTTCAGTTTTCTCATAATAGTTTTTCCATCTATTGGGAGGACTCAATTCCATTGTTTAAAGGGATTTAGATATCCTTTTCAGTGTACTATACAAGGAATACATATATATAATTAATTTTAAATAATAATATATCTATATATGGGTATTTATACTTGAATTTTAATATAATCATTAAAATTATTGCATTTAATTATTAGATTCATAGCTAATAATATATTGTGAAAAACATATATTCATTTATATTTTTCATGTAGTTTATGAAAAATATTATATTATATCATATTAAATTTATATATATTTTCATAATTCACAATGTGTTGAGCCTACATACATTTCTATGAAAATGTTTTTTCATCAACTTTTTGTATAAGGGAAGGTTATTTTATCCATCCCCATCCACTAATTGTTTCAATTTTCATTATAATAATGAGGCTTTGACCCCATCTTGTTTCAATATATATTTCTTAAAATAATAATAACATAATATTATCTAAAGTTTAATCTATATTAAATTTGATATTATATAATAATATATTTAAAACATTCATCTATAAATTGAAACACTGTGACAAATATTTTTAAATACAAGTGTACATTTTTATAATATTATATATTTAATCTTGTATATAATGAAAATTGTTTTAAAATATTATCTAAAAATTTTAAAAAAAATTTATAATTTATAATATTATAAATATATATTTTTTAAATCCCCAAGATTCCATGGTATGCTTCACTTTGAATAATACAGTAGCGTGTGTTGTACGCAACTTCGAGTTATAACACACCACAACCAATCAAACTAGCCGTTATGAATAGTAATACCCACTTTTTGAAATTTTATAAATTTCATCATTAAAAATGGACTTCATTTTTGGATTCAGAATATCAAAATTAGCTTAGGGTGAAATTTTGGTGATTTTCGGATAACTTTCATATTTTGATTAATAGTGAAAAATACTAAATTTTAATTAAAAACAACTTTTTTAATTGATATAATTAATAGTGATAAATTATTAATTTGAGTGGTTTTAAAGTATATTTATAATATATTTTTACCATTTAATACAATGTAGTTCATTGGACGTAATTTCACATCTAAACCAGACATAAATAAGTGTCAATCTTTTGATAATTATTATTTCTTAAAAACACGCTTTTTGTTTAGACAATGAGAATTAATTTTTAAATTAATCAATGAAACTTATATGTTTTGAATTTGGTAAAATAGACATCATTTTTGAATTCCTAATATCAAATATAGCTTAATTAGAACTTTTTCTATTTTTCTGAGAAACATCAATTTTTGATGAATAGTGAAAAACACTGAGTCATTGGTTAAAACCAATTTTTTTTTTAAATAATTATTATTTTTATTTAAATTAATTTATGTCGAAATAGATACATAATACTTATATAAGTTCATTGTAATTCATTGTAGTCAGTTTATAATAATTTTAGATATATAAAAATTTTATTGAACTTTTCATTGTCATTTACCCACCTTCTAGGAGAATTTGAAAATTCATATAAAACATAATTTTTCTGCTTCTGTGAGTTGAATTTTGAAAATCCGAGAGACACGGTTAATATAAAGGAGTAAAATGTAGTTAAATAAGATAAAAATAATTTTTGGTGAATATTAACTTTTCACTTTTATTTACTGCGGTGAAAGGTAAATATGGCTATTCAAGGTAAAACGAATATTGTAATAATTCCAATTTACCTCAACACATGTCCTAACCTTATTGGATGAGTAATGGCCAACCATGGGCATCTTTGGGTTGATTTTGGGACGCCATGGAGCCACTTATGAATGATAATAACAATTTAGATTAATTAATTTAATGAAAAGGAAAAATTGACACAAACAAAATCCTTTTAGTAATTAATTTTTATATAGTGTTATATAAGTTATATTTTTGACTATAAATATTAATTGGAAAGATAAAAATATTTCCTACATCATGGTATTTTTTTTATAATTTTTAAACATCTAATAAATTAAATTATTTAGGACAATATAATGATGCAGTATTTACCTCATTAATAAATGATTTAAATAAATTAGATTATAAATATTAAAATAATATCTAAAACATGTCCAATTATTGTTGGATTATTTTATTTCGACCATGAGTCATCTTATCTTCGACTATAATGATTTTTTAACCTTTAGAAACCGAATATCATTATATAATAAAATAATATTTTCACACTTTCCTAAAGATCCCCTCCTCCCCCTTATAAAAGAAGACCACATCTAACCAATTGCTCACACATCTCAAGCCTTTAGGCTCATCCAAAATCTACGAAATTAAGATCCCTACATCCCTCTCCTCCTTCTAGAAGCCTTACCTTAGGTATAAGGCACTTCAAAGAGTCCTTTTGGTTCAAACCAAAGGAAGTTACCCAAATTAAATGATGTTATAGAACGAACGGGTCAAGTCGACCACAAGGTAAGGGGTTATCATCTCACTCCTTATTCCCATGAGATTCATGCCATATTGACACTATTACCTTTTTTGTGGTGTATGTACTGCCCATAATTGTATTCTTTGTGTAATACACTTTAATTTATGTGTATTTACATATTCATTGTATGATACCTCTTTCATGGGTTGTATGTTTCGTAAGTTACCAAATTGGTAAGGGCTAATTTCACAATCTCTTTTTTATCCGAGGTTATTTTTATGTAAGTATCTACAGGGACATATTTATTATCCATGTCCATGTTTTATGAAAGATATTTCAAAGGGATTATTTTAAGGGACTTTTTTTTACTAAAACATCATTTCAAATGTTTTAAAGATTTATCTTTCTAAATATTTTTAATTAATGTCCATGTCTTCAAATTTTTTTAAGGATTTATTTATATGGACATGAATGTTTTTAAAATGTTAATTCTTTTTAAAAGTTTCAAAGTGGTATGGGACACTTCGATTCAAAAAAGTATTTAAATGACTTCTTTTCTAAATTGTGTGACTTTTAAATGTTTTCATGAAAAAGGTGTATTTCTCTAGAAGAGTTTTACTAATAATTTTCATCCATGTCATGAGCCCTTAATATATTTTAAACTTGTTTTGAAGTTGATTTATCATGATACAAATCATCCTTATTGTGTTGAAGGTTTTGTGATATGTTTGACTGTGGATGTGTTATTTTTATACCATTCATGGTTTAAGGGTAAAGTATTGACATTTCGTATGATAGTTTCAATATGAATGTTTATGTTATATTTCATCCTCTTCTTAAGATGAATGTGTTGTACTAGTATGTTTCGGGTTAGGGACCGGTAAAAGTAAGTCCTCTGGGTTGGTGTCCGGTTATTGGAGGCACTTCGGGTTGGTGTCTGGTTATTAGAGGCACTCCAGGTTGGTGTCTGGTTATTAGAGGCACTCTAGGTTGGTGTCTGGTTATTTGAAGCACTCCGGATTGGTGTCCGGTTATTAGAGGCACTCTGGGTTGGAGTCCGGTTATTAGAGGCACTCCGGGCTAGTTTCCGGTTATTAGAGGAACTCCGGGTTGGTGTCCGGTTACTAGAGGCACTCCGGGTTGGTGTCTGGTTATTAGAGGCACTCCAGGTTGAAGTCCGGTTATAGAGGCTCTCCGAGATGGAGTCCGGTTAAAGAGGCTCTCCTGGTTGGGTTCCGATTACAGTTATCCCTTGGGTCTTGGCACGAAGCCTTGACACAAAAATTAAAGCTCTGCATTATGAATTTCATCATTATGAAAGTGGTTATTGATATTTCATGTGATTATTCGACTAGTATAATATCCACGTGAATAAGTAAATGACACTATTTCATTTTATTTTTTCCATATTATGTTGAAGTTCAAGTTTAAAAGGCTTTTCTTTTAGTTATACATTGCCTTAAATGTTTATGCTTATTTATGAATGTTTCTGCAGTATTATTATCCTTACTGAGCATCTGAGCTCACCCCTTTCTATGTTTTATTTTTCCCAGGATTTCAAGAAGTGTATTGTGATTGATATGCCGGGTTAAGATAAGGTAATAATGGCATTCATAAAGGATTAATTATGATGTTTTGTATGTTATAAAGTGTAATGTAACATTCATGTATGTAATCTATTTTCCAAGACTGATAAACCGATCGGTCCTTCAGGACTTGACTCCTTGTAATCATGCCAATGTATTAAAATAATGCACCGACTCTGGGTAACTGGGGTCGGGGCGTTACAGTTGGTATCATAGGATGTTTAGCAATATCCTTGGAAACTATATTTAGATAAACTATGATTAGAGCACATTACTCTAAGATAGAATTTGAGGATTATTATAGAAGAACTTTCTAGAATTTTGGTATTGTAGAGATTTTATGAGTTTTCTGAGAAATACATCCCTGTCTGGATATGAGTAGGTAGAGGCGGCTCTAGCATAGAAGTACCTAGGGGTAAAACCCGAAAACACCGCTTTGAGCTAGACTCGAACGGGAACTGGTGCATGACAACGGGCTTTGTTGCACTCTTGGTTATGACACTCCCGGGGGATATGCTTAGGATAATTCTCATTTTCTTTAAAAACCACTATGAAGGGTTTATGAGTATATACCTCCTCAAAGAAAACATTTTTGTGATTATGGATTATATCCATAAACTATTCAATTTATGTTAGGTATTTTACATTTTTGGAATTATGAATTGTGATTCATAAACCGACTTAGTGTATGCCATTGTCTAGAAATGGTGCCCAATAGAAGGAATGAGAACTCTAACAATACGTATGATCTAAAGAGTAAGAAGGGTCATATCATTTATGGTATTAAGACAAAATTTAGAAAGGAAATATTCTCCCACGTATTATCATCATATGAATAAATAACATCAAAAGATCAGTAAAGAACTCTTTGAATACAATTGCTTTGAAGGGAATCCAGATAAGAAAAGGATGGTAGAAAGAAATATTGATAAAGGGAAGAAGGGAAAGATGGATTTTCCAATATGTGATAAATGTGGAATGAATCAACTTGGTAAATTATTGAAGGGAATGAGAGTTTGTTATAAGTGTGGAGAAAAAGGACACCAAGTACGTGATTGCAAGGGTAAGAAAAAGTTTTCAAATGTACAATGCTTAATCTGCAAGGAGTTGGTACACTACACAAACCAATGTCCCAATCATCAGAGTATGCACCAAATGATGCTATTGGATAATAATAAAGTTATGATACTACCACAGATGAAGAGGAATGACTAGTGTTCTTGTGTTTTTATTAAATAATTATTTCATTTGAGTGTTGTATCAATGATGTATTGGTTATATGAATTATGAAGATAAATAAGGATTGTACTGCAGTACTATTTCATTGAGGATTTGAGATTATATGGTACTATGAAAAGTGAATCAACAGCAAGTTAAACTTTTTTTTTGCAAAAACATGGTTGAAGGAAAGGTAATCCGTAATATGGTCTTGATACTAAGGTAGTAATTTTGGAATAAGATATGGTTGCTTTGGATGAATTATATTGGATATTTTTGACTACCTTGGCATTGATTAATGGTTTGTTTATTTCATCATTTTTTGAATATTCAATGTTTTTGGATATAAGGAATATATCTAATATTCAATAAGGAATAAGGGAGCATGAATGTAATCAATAAAGTTTTATGGTAATTCAGGGTGTTACCATAATTTAAAAGAATACATGTTGAAGGTGTTCACATGATATGACGTGGGAAAAAGGATCTTCATTGTGTTTACCTACCTTATAAATTTTGGACTGTGAGTTTGGGCCGAAGTATTTTGGATAAGTCTATTTTGAGATTATTTTTGGATTTCCATAAAAAGGACAACCCGGAGGTTGGGCGACAACCTGTCGCGTCCGGCAAGGCCGCGAGACTTAAACCCACAACCGAAGGGCGACAAGGGTGTATCAACTACCACTACCCCATGTGATGTCCTGGATTGAATAATGTAGTTTTTTTAAAGGGTATGATATGTGAATTATAAATTAATTATTTTTGGAACCCTATATGATTAGGATAAATAGAATATATATATATATATATATTAAATATTTTAGAGTGAAAGATGAGTTTGTAGTAGGAATTAGTTGAAAGATGAAACTCTACTTGTCAAGTATATATACATACAAACAAACATACATACATATATATATATATATATTTCCTCTTATTTTATGGATAAATTAATTATTAAACTTTAGGAAAGGGATCTTAAAACAAAAAATGTGTTATCCTAATACCTTATGTTGTGTTGAACCAATGGTATTTTAAATCATCATAGATTGGTGGATTTGAGGCCCAGAATTATACAATTGTTTGTGATTGATGACCTCAATCAATCCCTATAAATATTTATGTTTTTCCTCCAATTACGTGTCTCTAATTTCCACCAATGTTCTCCTAATCAAGATCATAATTTGGTGGTGACCCTTTCATTTCTCTTTTCCTCTTATTAAGACTAAATTTTATTAACCCAATTTTCGATGCGGGTTTTCCCACAAAGATATTTTCTATTTTCAACCTGTTATTTTCGAAGAACAATTTCAAATTGCGAGGATGCAATTTATTGAATTAGGGGAGAATGTAACACCCCAAGCTTCCACGGTACGCTTCACTTTGAATAATACAGTAGCGTGTGTTGTACGCAACTTCGAGTTATAACACACCACAACCAATCAAACTAGCCGTTATAAATAGTAATACCCACTTTATGAAATTTTATAAATTTTATCATTCAAAATGGACTTTATTTTTGGATTCGGAATATCGAAATTATCTTAGGGTAAAATTTCGGGGCTTTTCGGATAACTTTCATATTTTGATGAATAGTAAAAATTACTAAATTTTAATTAAAAACAATTTTTTTAATCGAAATAATTAATAGTGATAAATTATGAATTTGAGTGGTTTTAAAGTATATTTAGAATATATTTTTACCATTTAATACAATGTTGGTCATTGGACGTAATTTCACATTTAAACCAGACATAAACAAGTGTCAATCTTTTGATAGTTATTATTTATTAAAAACACGGTATTTGTTTTGACAATGGGAATTCATTTTTAAATTAATCAATTAAAATTAGATGTATTGAATTTTTTAAAATAGACATCATTTTTTAATTCATAATATCAAATATACCTTAGGCCGAACTTTTGGTATTTTTCTGAGAAACATCAATTTTTGATGAATAGCGAAAAACACTGAGTTATTGGTTAAAACCGAATTTTTTATTTAAATAATTATTTATTTTATTTAAATTAATTTATGTCAAAATATATACATAATACTTATATAAGTTCATTGTAATTCATTGGAGTCAGTTTAAAATAATTTTAGATATTTAAAAATTTTATTGAACTTTTCACTGTCTTTTTCTCACCTCCTAGGAGAATTTGAAAATTCACATAAAACAAAATTTTACTGCTTCTATGAGTTGAATTTTGAAAATTCGAGAGACACGGTTAATATCAAGGAGTAAAATGTGGTTTAATAAGATAAAAATAATTTTTGGTGAATAGTAACTTTTTACTTTTTTTATCGCAGTTAAAGGTAAATATGGTAATTCAAGGTAAAAAGAATATTGTAATAATTTAGAATTACCTTAACACATGTCCTAACCTTATTGGATTAGTAATGGCCGACCATGGGCATCTTTGGGTCGATTTTGGGACCCCATGGATCCACTTATGAATGATAATGACACTTTAGATTAATTAATTTAATGTAAAGCCAAAATTGACAAAAAAAAAACCCTTTTAGTAATTAATTTTTATATGGTGTTATATAAGTAATAATTTTGACTATAAATATTCATTGAAAAGCTAAAAATATTTCCTACATCATGGTATTTTTTTATAATTTTTAGACATCTAATAAATTAAATTATTTAGGACAATATAATGATGCCGTATTTACCTCATTAATAAATGATTTAAATAAATTAGATTATAAATATTAAAAGACTATCCAAAACATGTTCAATTATTATTGGATGATTTTATATCGACCATGAGTCATCTTATCTTTGACTCTAATAATTTTTGAACCTTTATAAACCGAATATCATTATATAATAATATAATATTTTCACACATTCCTAAAGAGCCCCCCCTTATAAAAGGAGACAACTTGTAACCAATTCCTCACACATCTCAAGCCTTTAGGATCGTCCAAACTCTGCTAAATTAAGATCCTTACATCCCTATCCTCCTCATAGAAGCCTTACCTTAGGCAGAAGGCACTTCAAGGAGTCCTTTTGGTTCAAACCAAAGGAAGTTACCCAAATTAAAGGATGTTAAAGAACGAACGGGTCAAGTCAGACACAAGGTATGGAGTTTTCATCTCACTCCTTATTCCCATGAGATTCATGCCATATTTCCACTATTACCTTTTTTGTGGTGTATTTACTACCCATAATTGTATTCTTTGTGTAATACACTTTTATTTATGTGTGTTTACATATTCATTGTATGATACCTTTTTCATGGGTTGTATGTTTCGTAAGTTACCAAATTGGCAAAGGCTAATTCCACAATCTCTTTATTATCCGATGTTTTTTTTACGTAAGTATCTACTGGGAAATATTTATTATCCATGTCCATGTTTTATGAAAGAGTTTTCAAAGGTATTTTTAAGGTATTTTTTTTACTAAAATATCATTTCAAATTTTTTAAAGATTTATTTCTCTAAATATTTCTAATTAATGTCCATGTCTTCAAATTTTTTTAAGGATTTATTTATATGGACATGAATGTTTTTAAAATGTTAATTCCATTCAAAAGTTTCAAAGTGGAATGGGACACTATGATTCAAAAATCTATTTAAATGACTTCTTTTCTAAATTTTGTGACTTTTAAATGCTTTCATGAAAAAGGTGTATTTCTCTCAAAGAGTTTTACAAATCATTTTCATCCATGTCAAGATCCCTTAATAGATTTTAAACTTGTTTTGAAGTTGATTTATCATGATACAAATCATCATTATTGTGTTGAAGGTTTTGTGATATGTTTGACTGTGGATGAGTTATTTTTATACCATTCGTGGTTTATGGGTAAAGTATTTACATTTCGTATGCTAGTTTTAATACGAATGTTTGTGTTATATTTCATCTTTTTCTTAAGATGAATGTGTTGGACTAGTATGTTCTGGGTTGGGGACCGGTAAAAGTAAGCCCTCCGGGTTGGTGTCCGGTTATTAGAGGCAGTCCGGGTTGGTGTCCAGTTATTAGAGGCATTCCGGGTTGGTGTTTGGTTATTAGAGGCACTCCGGGTTGGTTTCCGGTTACTAGAGGCACTCCGTATTGATGTCCAGTTATTAGAGGCACTCCGGGTTGGTGTCCGGTTATTAGAGGCACTCTGGGTTCGTGTCTGGTTATTAGAGGCATTTCGGGTTGGTGTCCGGTTATTAGAGGCACTTCGGGTTGGTGTCCGGTTATTAGAGGAACTCCAGGTAGGAGTCCGGTTATAGAGGCTCTCCGGGATGGAGTCCGGTTACAGAGGATCTCCAGATTGGGTTCCGGTTACAGTTATCCCTTAGGTCTTGGCACGAGGCCTTGACACAGAAATTAAAGTTTGACATTATGCATTCCATCCTTATGAAAGTGGTTATTGATATTGCATGTGATTATTCTACTATTAGAATATCCATGTGAATAAGTAAATGGCACTATTTCTTTTTATTTTTTCCATATTATGTTGAAGTTAAAATTTAAAAGGATTTTGTTTTAGTTATACATTGCCATAAATGTTTATGATTATTTATGAAATTTTTCCTAGTATTATTATCCTTACTGAGCATATGAGCTCACCCCTTTCTATGTTTTATTTTTCCCAGGATTCCAAGAAGTGTATTGTGATTGATATGCAGGGTTAAGACAAGGGAATAATGGCGTTCATAAAGAATTATTTATGTTGTTTCGTATGTTATGAAGTTTAATGTAACATTCATGTATGTAATCTATTTTCTAAGACTGCTAAACCGATTGGTCCTTCGGGACTTGACTCCTTGAAATCATGCCAATGTATTGAAATAATGCACAGACTCTGGGTAACTGGGGTCGAGGAATTACATAGTTGATATCATGTTAACTTGTATAATTAGTAATTTATTATAAATCATTTGTATCATATAGTATTTTTTAAAATTTATTTATTTATTAATCCATTTATATAAATTATAAAAAATTTACATATTTATGGAATTAATACCATTTGTAAAATAAAATTTCTCACATTGAAATATAATTAATACATATTCTGTTTTTGTATAATTTAGAATATATGAATATTTTAATTACTCTTTTATCATTGTTTTATATTATCCATTTATATTTTTATATGTATAAATATAATTATTTCTCCAAAAAATATATTTTTATAATTAATGTCATATTTATTAAAAATATTTATATAAATAATAATATTTTTAATTATAATTTCTATTTTGAAATGTAATTAATAATTAATTATATTTTGTGTATAAAATGAATAGAATATAAATATATTCAAGGCACTAAAGTAGATTTGGTTACCATTTTGGCGGTGCTTCTAGTTCAAGTTATGGTCGATGTGTACCTCATCTCAGGTAGATTCGACTCACATAAAGCATCAGTGATGGAAGAGGTGGTGAATCATGAAGTGGTGTACATATTGGGTATTCAAGAAAATTTAAAGGTTGATTTTCCACATGAGAAGGTGGATATTTCTTTAACTTTAGATAAAATGGATCTACCACAATTGGATGAGATTTTGAAGGCTGCTCTTGGGAGAGTTTCCTATGCTGTTGGAAATCAACTATAGCCATATAAAGCATCTAAGGTTAAGGATTTTATAAAAGAATATTTTTTTATTGAAATCATAATCTCAAAAGAATATCTTGACTAAAAATTTCTTTTTTTAATAAAAGGATAGGAGGTCGAAGCCACATGCAATCAATCGATCCCAAGGGGGTGAAAATGCTTTAAGCCAAGAGTACCCACTTGGATAAAATAATTTCACTCTAATTGTAGAAATTCCAAACACTATGACCCTTGTATGGGTATGTGTTTTGGTGTTAATCTTAATTATTTGGAACCCCATCACTCTTTTTGATACCGCTTCAACAATTAGTGTTCCCATTAAGCTTGATAAGGAACCATATGAAGCTAAATTTAGGTGACATACAAGGTTCCTTGTAGAAATTGATTCTGGAACAACTATGAATGATTTTTTTTATTTTCATCTTATGAAGAATATTTTAACCTGAAAATTGTTTATTAATGTCTATCCTTTTTCTCATAAAATGTCATGTCATAGGAAATTATGTTGAAAAATGATACATGAATTCAATTTTCTATACATTCTATCAAAATGGTCATTTTCCAGAGAAGTGTAGGTGGAGGAAGGCTCCACCTGTGCCTGAAAATGATGGGGAGGACTTGGTACATGACCCTCCCATGAATTAAGTATCTTCTACTTCTCATGTTTCAATATATATTATTTAGGTGGTTGATTCCCCATAACAAAATGATGGAATAAATAATCGTGAACTAAATCCATTGGGTGAGTTAATTTCATCAAAGAAATCATCAGATCTTGATAAGTAAGCTAGGGATGATAATGAGAGGTGGGATGCATGAAAGAAAAAACCATTATTTGAGATTATAGCTGAAGAACTAGGTCTTGATATTGCTGAACATGGTGGAATTGATTCTAAGAGGACCTTTCAGAAAGAAGTGGACGAGGAACTGGTTAAAGAGTGTTCCATATGTATTTAAGGAAAAAGAAATATGGAGACAAATAAATCCCTAATAATGAAGAATGTTTCACATAAGAAATATTCTCATTGGACTTACCCCAAGGGGAAGCCTCCCAGGAAGAATGTTTCCTACTTTTAAGGGGATTTACTAGAAGGGGCTTGAAAAAAACTAATACATGGAAACATGGTCTTCATCCAAAAAAATTGTGTCGAGTATGTGGCAGAGATGATTGGTTTCTTACACGTGGGTGTGGCTAGTCTACTAGTTCTTCATATAAGGAGATCACTCTGGAGCTGGCTAAACTCAAGGAAAAGTTATATATACTCTTCAATCAAAAGAACTCACATTCAGAATGGGAATATGTTAATAATATCTCATATCATGTTTACAGGGATGATAATAATTCTACTCATTTTTAGTTTTAATTTTGGATGAGGGATTTCCATTTGATTTACCCCATCTATTTTATTAATCAGTAATTGTATTTTATTTTTAAATAAATATTTGTAGGATTAGGTTTTCCTGGCTCATGGATGGTTTTTGCATAAATATATTCAATCTTATTTACTTTTATCTTTTATTAATAAATATTTAGTCATGGGTTTGGCCCCCAAACCCATTACCGACCCTTTTGAGTTTAAATATATTCAAAATTAATATATATATATATTTATATATATTTGTAATTAAATTTTTTTTTATATAATTATTAGAATCCTTAGTTTTAATTTTACTATTTTATAATTGATAATATAATCTGAAAAACATTTATGTATTTATATTTCTCATGGAATTGATAAAAAATTGTTATATATGTAATTTATATATATTTTCTAAAAAAATTTATGTGTTAAATTTAAAATAAAGTTGATAGTCAACCTATTTTTGGAAAGGGAAAGATATGGGTATGGGTGGTTCTCTATAGTGATTTACGTTATGGATATAGTTTACATGGCTTCATGGTGGATCTATATTTTTGGGGAATAAAATCTTTTCTAGAGGGTCATCTAAAGTGGTTGATCTCCCTTAAATCCCTAAAGACTTAGATTGCATCATCATCAATTAGGGATGAATTCCTAAAAATGGCAATGTTTATAATGTTCTTGGGAAGTGATATTTATCTTAATTTTGGGATGTGGATGTAGGTAATTTTCAAAAAAAGGTAAATATAGATCATGTGGTTGAAAATTAGAAAGTTATTTCAAATTAGTTGGAAATTTGTAATCATTCAATTATAGATCCCTATATCTTCCAAGGGTTTCTAATACAAAGAGAATAAAGGACTTATAGAATAACCATTCCTCAATTTATGGATTTATTTATAGAATTTATTTCCTGATAGTTTTGAGTTACTTTTAACATATTTTGCCTTATGAATATTGGAATGAGGTTTCATATTGGTATCCCTCAAGCATGGGTTTTTCACATCCAGGAATGGGATTTCCCAATCATCCACTTGAAGAAAAAATTCAACAGCATAGGTATGGGTTAGAGTTCAAGGTGTGAGTTGGATTTTATTTCATCCTACGACCATATAATATATTTATAAATCTCATGGAATTCCAATTTATATGTATAAAGAAACCAAGAATTTAAGATTTGAATATTATTCTTGTATGTTGGAAGAAGTCGATCATATATCCACCTTAGTTTATGAGGTCCATCTATCAACTTTCAATGATGAATTATCTTCGATAATTATCTCTAAAACTATCCCTAGATATTTTTCACTATGTAAAGCTATTTTTATTCTAACTATAGCTATAAAAGAAGACTAACATGTTTTCCTTATGATTTATCTAGTCATGAAGATAATCAGAGAGATTAAAAAGAGAAATCCACTTATTATAGGAATGATCATAGGGAATAGCCTATGGAACACGCTGATGAAGGACCCCTTAAGGGTTTATAGATTGAAATCAATCACCCTCCATATGGTGTTAATGGATAATAAAATATATGGCATGGTGGATAAGGACCTCCACTCATTATCCATTGAGTTAAATCAAGGCATTGGACTAAAATTAAAGAATAATAAGTGGAGAGGAATATTCATTACAATAATTTTTTTAGGTATTCTCTTTAAAGGGATTAATTTAAATAAATCACTTATTGATTATACATATGACCTATATGATTATTAAAATTAATCCCAAGAAGAATATGATATAGAACCGTGAAAAGAGCATGTTTTGGCTATTGCAAAAGCCAATGGAATGACCATGATGGGGGTTTCTTCCTCGAGGAAACCTATGAAATATTTTTATCTGTTCAAAGATCTTCCAAACATGATTTTCCCTTAAATGCACCATGTCATAATGAATTCTTACTCTTTGAAGCATGTGGTGGCTGGCCAAAGTAGTGATGAACCTTCTTGAAACATGGATTCTATGATGTATTACACTAGGATTGGGCAAGATAATTCTTTGAAAAATAAAGATGTAATTTCTTAAAATAAAATGGGATCCATCATAGGCTTGATTGAAAATAATATTATTTTGGAGATGTTTGGTGAAATTTAGAAAATGGGTATATCAACTTCTAGAATTGAAAGATATACTGTTGTGGGGTTCGACAACTGTACTACTATGTAAGTGATCCATTAATCCCGTTCAACTATTAGAACTCCTTGCGAATATATTAAGCTATTTTTTCGATATATATATAAGGTTATCATCTTATACATTTATTGGTATGGTACCCACATATAACTCCATTGATTTAAGTTCCAATAAAAGTTGTTAGAAGGGAATGTAATGAAAAGTTGATGATACTAAAGAAGACAATGATACCAATTCCATTGAAAATGAGTCTTCAAATGATATAGATGTTCCTTAGTTGCATGTCAATACAAGAATAAGGGGTGTAATCCTCCTATTGTGAGTCAAAGATCACTTCATCACAGTATTAGTACTAAATATGAGGTTGTTTTATTGTGTTTTCTTTTTATGTAATTGCATGTAGTGATACTTATATGACACATATCCGCCATTTTTCTATATTTTCATTTATTTAATAATCTGTCTTGACCCTATAATATATATAAAAATACATTCGATAATACATTTTGTGTCATTGTTAGGTATTTTTGGTTTATTCTTAAGTAGATGCCTTTTTAAATGCTAATTTTAGTACTGATAATTCTACATATATTTTCACTAAGGATAGATCTAACAATATTTTTTCTGTAGTATTAATTTGAAGAATCTTAAGAATAACTCATTATGATACATTAGTTTAATTATAAATAACGATCATTATTATATCATACTTTACCACTTATTTATCCACCCATATCATAATTAATGATTAGTATAGTAAAGATCTCAATGTAAGATTAAAATAAATTTATTTAAGAATTAATCTAGTTTTATGAAACACATTAATATTAAACTAGGAACTATAAATCCAAAATTTAATGTTGATAATGTCTGATCATTATTAATGATAAATGCATCACTAGAGAAATATTAAATTATTGGATCATAATATTTCAATGATGATAAAAATAAATTTTATCAGTTTTCTTAATAAGAAATGACAAATCCCTTACCATATTTATAAAAGAACCATAACTACATCAACCATTGACCCTATACTTTAATATAATATGTAATAGAAACTCAGTCTAACCCCTCACATATTTTTTAAATGCTTCCACTTTTGAAATCAATAGTATAAAGTTTTCTCTACTCATCATGTGTTTTTAATGAAATATTGAACTGTTCATCATTTAAATTTTTCCCAACTAATTTGAAGAAATATATTTCAGGCTGTATTTTGAAAATTTCAATATAATGATTGTTTTTTTGTAAATATATGGTTATTTTTAATGATTTTATTTATCAATATGGGAGGATTGTGGATTGAATTAGATTTTTTGGAGGTATATTACTAATTTTATTATTTAATTGATGATATAATCATTTATTAATTTTAAAAACCAAATGAAATTGAATCATTTGTGAATATATTTATGTTTTTTGACCCCTTAATATGATTACACATTGTTAAATGAATGTTAGATGTTATTTTTTCATTTTTTGTTATTCATTTATTCTTAAAAAGTAGATGAGTCTGAATGATAAAAAATCTGAATGATATAGAATAAAATATGTCAATTAAATTCATTTTTTTTATTTTTTTTTCAAATATTTAATGTATTTTAAAGTATTTTTGATTTATTTAATTAGTCAATTTAGTTTTCACAATTGACCAAGAATTGTTTCTTATTTATGTTATAGGTTGTATTTTCTTATTTGGATTAATTATTTACATGTGTTGGTTTCTGTTTCATATTTTCATATAATTATTTATGAAGTGTTTTAAATTATAATATATAATTCAAATTCTATGTTGGATTGTGTTTTTTTTGAGTGATTTTGAATTAAAATGTTAAAAAATAATTTTCTATTAAAGAACACATGGTTTCTTTGGGATGAATTGAATATGGATGTTTATTTCATGTTTTTTATATAAGTGTTTAATATTGGTGGATTTTAAAGAGTATATTAGTGATAATTTATGGTTTATTTCTAAAATTAATATTTTTTAGAATGAATATTTATTGAAAAGAATTTTTATATATGTTTATTTGGTTTTAATGAATGTAAGTGTATTTTTAGGGATTAATATTATTTATTTTATTAATTCATATCTTGAGTTTTGTAACATTGTTTTGGGGATGAACATTCAGTTGAATTAATTTATTTTGAGAACATTTGGTTATTAAATATGTGTTTTCAATGTATGGGTTTCATGGAAGTGATTTTTTTAAATTAATTTCATAATATATGATTTTTATATGTTGGACATAGTTTCACATGGAATTAAAGAATGTAATTCAAGTTTTCACCATGTGTAATATTCCAATATAATCATATCATGTTTTGGTTTGATGATTATTTCAATATTAGTTTTAAAGAACAATGTTTTTAATTTATAAAATATCTTTTTATAATGTAAAATGAATTTTAACATAGTTTCTACATGTTACAAAACACATTTATTTGCACCATCATTTTTAATGGTTTAAAAATGAAATTGGTTTATTTAATTATATTACTCATTTATTTTAGTCTCTCATTATGAGTGTATATAGAAGGGATAATGAAGAAATCTAATGCGTCATTACATCTTTTTAGGAATCATGTCTAGAAATTATAATTACTCATCCATAAAAAAGACATTGAATGTGTAATAAATACTAAAGTATGATGTTGAACCATAGATATAAAGATCCTTAGCATGATTTTATTTGAAAAGAAAAAAAAATTATTTGAATTATATAAATAAACATAAAAATAATTTTGAGAAAAATACATATTTTAAAAATAAACTAAGTATTTGAAAGTCAAAGTTGATGTGATATAAAAGCATATAATGTCTTTAATAAGTAAACTATTTTTTTCTCATATCTGAATATAAAACAATCATATATTATGGTGTTCAATATCTATATTTAAACTATTATTTTCTATTAATTAAGTATATTGATTCATTATGTAATCTGGTATTTGAAAACTGTATTTAATCATTGTAGTTTATACTTATTCAAAGAACATGAACAAATTATAGTAATATTAAAATGTATTAAATAGAAATTAATCTATCAACAAGATAATAATGTTTTAAAAAAATATATATGAGACTAATTAGTTGAAAAAATACAAAAAAAAATCATGAAAAAGATGTTCAATACTCAACCTAACTTCATTATTAATAATAGTGAAAAATAGCCACACACCCACATTTTCATAAGAACTATTGACTTTATCCATTTTAGAAATAAAAGAGATTCCAAAAATCTTATCTATTTAAAAATCTAGATCAATTAAACTTCGAATATATTCATCTAAATACACTAAAGAATGATTAAATATTTTTTATTTCCATCCATTAAAAAGATGTCATCCTTTTGTAAAGAAAAATTGTTTAATATAGCTTCTTATATCTCCCATATCACATTTTTTATTATTTCAAAACTAAATACCATTATTTTATAAATAATCAAGTGGGATATATGGATTATATTATATATATATAAATTATTATTTATAATGATATTTTTTATAAGTTATACATTATATAATTTACACATGTAAAATTTGATATATTATATGAATTCATTCTATGCATTTATATATTTTTTTAAATATGAATATTTTTTTTAACCAATTAGGGTTTATATAAATCTAAAATTAGTGGATTCTAATCTTATGAAAAATGACAATGAGCATGGGGATTAAGGGTTCAACATGTTTTAAATATGTTTTGAAAAAGACATGTATCATCTCATTTGGATATGATTATTTTATTTTTATTTAAGATAAATTATTCCATTTGAGTTAGAATAAAACATGATACGGAATGAAATATGTCAAATATATAAATGTAATAAGAAACATGATAAATTACTTAATTTATATATTTATTGGGATAATACTACTTCTTAAGGATTTTATGATTTTATTACTACTATGGATGATAATATAGATCATATTAAGAAAATGGAAAATATAGTGGAAAATAAACATCATGATTTTCGAAATATATTTTATAAGTTAAAGAGATTTTAGAATATTATATTTTGTATTGGTTTTACTAAACGTAAAAAATTGTTTTCCATATTAATGTTGTATAATTTGAAATATTACAATAGATGTAGCAACACCAACATCATATAACTACTTTATCTCTTTAGCAACATGTTACTAAAAGATAAGGATCTTCCTTTTCAAAAATAAAATGAATTTTTTATTTAATTTGTATGATCTATGAAATAATACATCCCTATCCAAATTAATATATATTATTTTAAATAGACCATGAATCACTTATAAAATTTCTTTTATGTGGTGTTGGTCAATAAAAATATAAATCATGTCATTTTATAGTTTAATATACCATAAAATAATTCAATGTAATAGATGTAAATATGGATTCTAAGAGACTAAAAGTATATTAACATGGAATATAGATACAATAATTCAAGGTTGTAAACATTATATATAACATACTCCCCTCATTGGAAGATGATTGATCATGAGTATCATGAATTTGAAATGAGATGAAAAAACAATAATCTTTTGCAATCTATATAAGAAATGATTCCTTTTAGTTTACTATATAGAACCTATAGTACATGTAAAATTATTTTTGTAAATGTTAGCTTACCACCACGGTTAGTCATGAACTAAAATTATATTTTATTGTCTCCTATTATATCAAGTTCAAAAAAACATGGTAAGAATACTGATGCTAATTTGGATCCATTGATTGAATATATTAAATTGATGTGGGATACAAGTGTTATGGTATATGATAATCCTAGTATTAAATAGATAATGGTGAGAGATATGATTTTCATGTTGATTAATGAATTTTTTATTTATACAAATTTTTCATGATTTAACGTTTAACAAAAATAAGTGAGTCCCATTTATAAAGAAGTTACACACTATGTTATGTTGAAATATTCTAGGAAGACATTATTTCTAGGTCATTGTAATATTATAACCTAATGATATATAATTTCATCATGGAATATATCATTCTATAATAATTTAAAAGAAGGTAAAATAAATTATCCATTAATTAGTGAGGATAAGATTATTAATGTAAAGAATGTTATTACCATCCTTAGTAAAAAAATTTAAAAAATCATACAAAAATGGTTTGGAAAATAGATTAGATTTTTTTATTTATCATATTAGAATAATTTTTAGGTCAAATATTTTCTTCATTTAATTCACATAGGAAAAAATTTATGTGATATTATCATTTTAAAATTTCCAAATTTTCTATAAGAATAGGTGATGGAATTAATTCTAGGATGAATATGATTGATGTGGGGATAAGGTAAGAGTTTTTTCCTTATAAAATTTAATGATGAAGTTTTATTCAAACAATGGATTACACTATTTCTAAGAAAGAGTGATTTCATTTTTTATCTTTCATAATTGTCTAATGGTTCATGAAGGATAGACATGAAATATCAAGAATATCATATTGATTATGGATTTGATTTTAAGGGACATAAAATAAAATGAAATTAATGTTTTGACAAAATATATAATGTTTTTTGATTTACATTTCATTAAACATTAACATTTCAAACATAGATTTACCTGAATTTTCTTCTTTTTAAAAATAATATCTCATAATGGTGTACATGTAGTTAGGTTTCTATATTTTTGAAAGGAAGTTTTTTTTGTATTTCATTAATAAGAGATGTTCCAACCATTATAATTATATGATTTAATAATTTACCTGATGATTCTCTTGGTTATAGATATATGATTATATTTTAATATAAAATATAGATGGATCTACCCCATTTAATGATATATAAATATTTTGAAATGTTCTTTCAAAAATAAAATTAAAAAATATTGTCCTATTTAAGGGTGAAATTTATTTAAGTATTTCTTTGAAACCTATACTAACTACATATTTGATGTGGATACATTATCCTCCAAAAAATCATCATAATGGGTTCCCCATAGGTGAATGAATTTATAGATGTGATGTTGTAATAAATACAATAATTGTGTAAGAGAAGGTCCAAATTTTCTTATTATATAATAGTATAGAGGTTTCACCACATGTTAAAAATAAAAAATTAATTATTATATATTTTAATCCATTAATGGATGAATTTTTTATATTATATATACAAAATAAATAGTTTTTTGGATAATTTAGTGAAATATTTTTAATGAAAGTCCTCTAAATCTGAATTCAATTTCAAAAAGATTTGAAAGCTATCCAGAGGAGCATGTGTATATATATTGTATTACCGAGGTTATTTAACTAGCATCTATACATTATTAGAAAATAATTTCTTGAATGTAATAGGATGAAAAATAGTGGAGTTGCTCTTATGGGGGAATTGATGCATGTATCAGATACCATGTATAAAAATATAATTTACATGATTATTTTATAAATTAGATTCGTAAAGAAATGGCTAGTGAATTATAAAAAATTAAGTGTTAATTTTTTATACAAAAGGGTAAATATAATGTGTGTAGTTAAAATGAATGAATTGAAATTTGTTGAAGTGAATTTCACTGAGGAATTGTACAATAATAAACCATTCAAATCCGCATCACATCTAATAAATTTATTTCATTCCCTAGATAATAAAATCCCAAAATTTTCAATTTTTTGTCAACAGAAATAAATTTTGGTTCAGATGAATTATAAATTTAATATTACCATTTCATTGGTAAATCATATTCATTTTGTGGTGGTAATAATATAGATGATGTCTTTTATATCAAAGTAGACCCAAGTAAGTGATTTGGATACTTGATAGAATAGAAAATACCATAAAACATTAATGAAAAAGTGGTTCATTGTGTATTCCCATTGTCTCTAATAATTTTTTTTATATATAATTTTTTCCCCATAAAATTTTGTGTTCAATAATATATTTACATAATATAACTTAAATTTTAAAATATTTATGCATATAATAACTCCTAGAACTATTGATTCTTTCAATATCGAGGAAAAACATATGGGTGACATTAAAAGTATTCGATGGTGGAAATATTTTACTGGGAATCAATATGATAGTGAACAATCAGGAAAAAGAGATATGGTTCAAAAAAAACTAGTAGCATTAAAAAATAATGAGAGATAAATTTATTTTTTCATGAATTAATGTAAAAAATTCATAGTTATATGGATTAATGGTGGTCAATATATTAACAAATTGTCCATTTTTATTTGTTGTATTAGGCTCTGTACTCGAATACACATGTCCATTAATACAATTACTTGGATGAATGATCCTCTTATAATAAATGAAATAATTTTTGAAGTCATTAGTATATCATTATGATATAATATCTCTATTTTATTGTAAAAATAAGAATTATTTGTTTATTTTCTATTAATTATATCATATAGAGTATATTTATTTTAGAATATTATCAAATAATATTCATACTAACAGTCATCGTAATGGATCATAGAACATTTCAGATACCTATTCTAAAAATAACTTATGGATAATGAGGGGAACATAAAACCCCACCCCCAACTATATACACACATATCATAAGCTATATAACATTATATTATTTCATTGGCTGTGAATAGGTGGAATCGTTTATATTACATTGTTATGGGTATTATTTTAGTAGACCTGATATGTATTCATAATTTTTTGAGAATTGTTAATTTATAAAACAGTAAAGGGGTGTTGAAAATAAACAATATGCATCGAAACTATAATACCTATACCATAATCAATGGTTTGGTTATTATTCAAACAAAAAATGTATTTATTTAAAATATATTGTAAATATTTTTGGGGTTTTGAAAGAAACCCTAATTATATTCCTTTTTTACTATAATTATTAATGACATAGAATGTCAATCCACTACCATCCCATGGATGGGGTAATGAATGGTGGCTTACGTAAATAATAATGTACAACTTGTAGATGAAAACATAATGAATTTATAGGAATAACATATAAGTGTGACATAAAATAAATTTTCTTAATTTAAAATTGTATTACTTAATAATGGATAATTATTTTCCCATTTTTTTTTCATATTTTAGACACAATAAATATTATCCACTATAGTTGATGAATGACTAATTTTAGTTTTTTTGAAGCATCAACAATAGTAAATCTATGTTAGAGGTACAATTTTATGAGTCTGAATAGGGGAATACATTTAAAAATAGATGGTATATGGGGATACAAATGATAGAATGAAAAATATGCAGGTATATAAGGATAATCTAGTATGTAATTTTAGTTATTATACTAATGTGACAAACTAGTTACTTCAAAGGGATTAATGATAATAATTAACCTAGAAAAAAGAAGAACATAAAGAGATACCCCAATAATTTTGAGGATATATATTCTCCTTAAAGGCCTACCTCACGAGATGTAATCAACTTTTTCCTAATAGATTCTAGTAAATGTTAATCAAACAATGAGTGAAACCTTTATTATAGTGAAATTATACAAGTAGAAAAAGATTGTGATTTTTATCTATTTTCATCCAGACAATATATTATTATTTGAGAAATAGTTTATAATAAAGAAGATAATATTATACACAATAAACAACATCTAAAACATAATATGAGAGTGGATAGTCACATAGTTCATGAGTCAGGAATATAGATAAATTTTCCCCTTTATGATCAATACATTCACATAGTCTGAAATTATCTTGTAATTTTCATAGATTTTAAATTTATTCTTTTAAAAATACATGATGATAATTAAGTCTGTACATTAAAATTTTTTTTTTATGGAAACCCATTTACAGTTAAAATAAATGGTCTGAATTGGGGGATATAATTATAGAAGTAGATATAAAAGTTAAAATAGAAGGATAATTCAAGAAAATATTTAGTATCAAATAATATAATGAATGGTCATTCGGAGAGTACCATTACTCTGTTCTGTTTAATTTATTTATTTAATAACATTACAATTTTATGGAAAACCTAAATTCAAAGATAAAAATATAGATTACATTTATTATAAATAACAAATTTATATGGTATCCACCACTAGCATTAACAGTCATTACAATATATATGAAATTATCTACCATAAATGGTTGGGATCCATGGTTGTGAATGTACAGATGAAGTAATATTTTATAATTTATTTGAAAAATAATTCATTTTGTATATAAATTACTATTTAGTAAATGCAACATTTTCTATAAGCATATATATCACACTAATGTAAAGGTAAGACCTTATGAAGAATAATTTAGATTCTCCGATCCTCATGAAACTTATATAGAAAAATATCATTGAATGAAGTTAAAATTTAAATAATAAATAGAAATAATGTTTTCAAGGAAAATTATAGATGATAGGTAATTCTTAATACCTACAATGCATTTGAAAAAAATCTATATATAGTTTTTTAAAAAATATTTCCATTTTTCTATTAGTTATTCCCTTTTTTTTAAGACTAACATGATTGACATTGTGATCAATTTGGATACTCCATAGATATATTATTTGAATAAAATGTTTGTATATCCATCAAATTTACCAACATGATATCATTTATGATATTTTTAGACACTAAATTTCAAATTTCAAAATGAAACCTCAAATTTAATTATTTTATATTAAATTTTAACAATAATTATTTTATTGATATGGTAGGGTATAACTATCTCAAAACCATTGTATGAGGATGGTCATTATGCATACGAAACCTATGGATTTCAATAATTGGATATATATTATGATTTATATAATAATACTTCAGTATGAAAACATATATAAAAAAATAATTATTTTTTTAAATGATTATAAAGTGTCAAAATAAAATTAATCACATTTATTATAGTTATTAAATTTTGAAATTTAGGAAAAACATATTCCATCCAAAAATGAGAATCAAAGAACATATATTTATGAAGGTAATTAAAATTTCAATTAAAATATTTATTCTTAATTTTTATCTATATACAATAAGAACTACATACACTATTGGTAATATAGAATTGATGGTATAAAATGATTATAGTGTGTGTAATTACACACAATATATCCCCAGAAATGATAAATAAGAAACCCAAACCACCATAGAGATAATAATTATCCAATACTAATACATGTAATTTAATAACTTTAGATACATAAGAAAATAACATGAAAAATTCCAATGTAGTGACCATAGACACAAAAAACAGTTGATCAACCACTGTGATCTAGTAATTCCATTCTCAATCATCAAAATACTCTTAATGAACTAGAAAGAATTAATTTATATAGTGGAGAGAATATAAGTATAAAAAGAAGGTTTCTCCCAAAAACCACTCATGTAAATGAACAAAATGCATGATAAGGACCAGTGAATAAATAAAGGGAATATAGTCATGGCCTAATTATCAGGAACTATATACCAACCACACCAAGCAGTTCTCATAATGTAATTCATATAAGATCTCAAAAGAATATATGTACATAAGGTACCCAACATAAAATTTCAAACTAAACTAGTCACCCTAAAAAAATCCACTAAATCTAAAGTGCTTTTATCCCCTCCATAATTCATCCATACCACCCACTAAACAATGAAATATACACAATGCCATCTCATCTTAGATCTCGTGCAACCATACCATTCAACATCCTATCACATCCCTTAACTATATAATAAGTATAAAAGAATGTTTAACACATTTATCACACATTATACATAATTTAATTAAATATCATGAAAGTACACATATAGTAACCACAAATACTATATCTAAAATACATGTATATGTTATAACCTCAAGCCAATACAATTGACACATACAAGTACGGTGAATTTGAGAGTCATCACTTCTCATTATTTTACATAACCTCTTTATCGTAAGAAATTACATCACATATATACCTTTATATTATATTGTAACAATATGAGAGGGTGGGTGGGAGAGTAGAAATACATCTATATCAATAACAAAATAGATTATGGGAAAATAAACTTTGACCCAACGAAACCATTGGAATCAGTTTCCCTACCAAATCGTGTGGTGGAGCTTATCAAATAAAGAAACATAAGGATAATATAATATATATATATATAGTGACCCGACCTTTTCTTACATTAATATTACAACGTTTCTAAGATAAAAAACATAATAGTATTACACATAGAGGATCCAAAGGTTTAGTGTCTTGGGAAAACTAGGACCATACATAACAAATACAACATTAAGCATAAACATTCTTTTAATTTCTTCTTCTATAGCTTCTTATTGGCACTTGTCCTCTCCTTAGTACATGTAACCACCTGAGGATATACATAAAAAGGGGTGAGCTAAAATCCCAGTAAGAGGATAGATAAGAACAATATATCACGGGGTGAGCATAATCAAAACATAGGCAAAAGATCATGAACATGAGAGGAGTATAAATAAAAGACTTGAAATGTGGCAATGCATAAAAATGAAACATCATGTCTTAATGGTTAACTACCACAGATAATTTTGAACCAAGCTAGAATATTTTTCACACATTATTTCACATTTACTCATGAGATTCATCACTTTACCCAATGCATTGGAGTGCTATATAATTCCGGGCACACCTGTCAAATTTAAACATTCATATTGCGCTATATAATTACAGGCGCACCCGTCACATCATAACTTTATCATTTATCATGATTGACAAAATTAACATATAACATAAATAAAAATAATTAACCCATGAAAATGAATGTTTTTCATAACATAATAATACATTCATAAGCTTGGGGTTCCCAAAATGAGGGAATAACATACATGTTACAAGAACCGTTCACTTGGAGTAAGAAGTAAAAGGGGCGTTATTAAAAGAAGAGTTCTTTTGGAAAACACTTTGTTGGACATAAATACCAGTAACAAAAATTTATATCCTAGAAACATGAAGTAAATGATGAAAAAATGATCTTTGAGGAGTAACCATATAAAAAATGGAGTGAAAGAGGGAGAACCCGGAGGAAGAAAATTTGGTTTGAGATTTCCCCTTACCTTGTTCTCGATTGTCTCCTTCTCTTTAATGTCCTGTATAATGACATTATATTCATTAATTATAATATTCAGAACCTTTTATACATTAATAGGGTTCATTATGGTTTCATTATGTCATATTATGTTCCTTTGGATGACTTATAGAGTTTAAAAACATTGTTCGAGGATGTTCATTTTTATGGTTTTCTTGAGTCGTTCACTTGTATTCTTAAATTGAAGTTCGGGTAGATCATTGGTAAACATCTAGAAATTATATTACATGTTATTAGGGATATTACAGGAGCTTGAATGATTTTATAATAAATTATATTTGATCCATGTGGATGAATCATTAGATAAGAATTTAATGATGGTTATTTGGGTTAATTTGAGCTGTTTTTGGATCACAACGAACTTGTTTTAACTTTTCACTTAGTAATATGGCCATAAGTTATTTCAATAACTTTAAATAAAAAAATAATACATATAAAATATTCTGTTTCAACCATAAAAATGGTTTCATGACCAGATTTGAAGGTAGAAATGGAAGAAGAGAACATGTCGTTTTTGAAGGTGATAAATTTAACACCTCATGAACAACGTTCTCTTTAATAAATTAAAGGAAGAGGGAAAGAGGGTGGGGTAATATAATATCACATTATAATAATAAAATTATAGTTTATGTATAATACTGGAGTTACAAAATAATTTGGACAAATATAGGTGGGGAGAGATCAAGAAAGGAACTTGAACTTGAAAGGAAATTAAAGGAGAAGAGGGAGAGAAATTACCTCTAGCATCTTCCTCTTGAGAACCTCCTTAAGGGCCTAAGCTTGGTCTTTTTGTGAGACCAGAATCTTTTGGACATGGGGGAGGGGATAGGGAAGGTGTTAGGGCATATTTTAGAGAATTCTTGGAGCTTGAGTGCTGTGAGGAAAAGAGGGAGTGAAGGGTGGATTTTATAGTGGAAGGGAGAGGGGTTTCCTTAATAGAAAATTGATTAGTTTATTAATTTCACCTAAGAAAAGTAATAGTGAGTCTTTAACAACCAAGAATAGTAATTTTATAATGTAATTCCGAAAAAAGTTGGCTTACATCAGCAGAACATCATCAATGACTCAATTAATACATTATTTAGCATTTATTGTGAATTATCAGATTCAACTATTCATCAAAAATTCTAGTATCTCAGAAAAAACCAAAAACTTTACCCCAACCATGTTTTGATGTATAGAATAAAAAAATGAAGTCCATTTTTTAAAAATAATTTTCTAAATATTATTAATTTATTATTTAATTAAAATCATAATTTACTTAAAAAAACAGTTTTTTAAGATTAAAGCTGATTTTATGGTACTTTCAAAAATTACGAAGAGTCTTATAAAATTATCTAAAAACTATTATACATTGATTAAATACAATATGAATACATTTCCGGGAAATAAATATTATTTTAAATTAATTAATTAATTATAATTAATTATTTATTACTTATAAAATACCAAAAAACGTTTACTAAGTTCAAATTATCACTTTCTAAGATGTCTAAATTTTATTTTATTATTCATAGGTAATGTTACTCTTATTTACTATTCATAAGGTTCATATTACAATTCATAAGGGTAGGTTACTATTCACCAAAAATTATTTTTGTTTCATTAGACTCCAAAAACCAACTTGAACACAACCGTGTATGTCGGATTTTCAAAATTCCAAACATTGGGGTGACAAAATTATGTTTAAAGGTCACTTATCACATAGTAGTTCATTATTTTGTTTTTTTATGACATAAATATGAGAAGGGAATTTCCATTGAAAAACTTTGGGTTGTTACATTCTCCCCCCCCTTAAGAAATTTTACCCCAGAAATTTCACTTTACATAAAAAGGTAAGGGTACTTCTCCTTCATTGCCTCTTCTGGTTCCCAAGTTGCTTCCTCAAACTTATGGTTCCTCCACAACACTTTGACAAGACGGGTTGTCTTGTTGCTTAGAACCTTATTACTTCAGTCCAGAATATTTACTGGCTGCTCCTCATAGGAGAGATCATCTTCCAGCTGTACCACCTCTGAGTTTAGTACATGTGAGGGGTCTGGTATGTACTTCCTTAGTATTGATACATGAAACACATCATGAACTTGATCCATATTTTGTGGAAGTTAAAGACGATAGGCCACAGCTCCTATGCCGTCGAGGATCTCAAAGGGGCCAATATACCTTGGGCTTAGCTTCCCTTTCTTCCTGAATCACATGACTCTCTTCCATGGAGATATTTGAAGGAAGAATTTTTCTCCAACGTCGAACTCCAAGTCCCTTCGATGGTTGTCAGCATAGCTCTTTTGCCGACTTTGAGCAGCTTTGATGTTTTTCTGGATGACTTGAACCTTATCTGTCATCTCTTGAACAATATTGGGTCCAAGAAGCTTTCTTTCTCCAACTTCATCCCAACAGGTTGGAGTTATACATCGCTTTCCATAAAGAGCTTCATACGGATCCATCTGAATACTCGAGTGGAAGCTATTGTTGTATGGGAACTCAACAAATGGTAGATGTTGATCCCAAACACCTTTGAATTGAAGATAGCAGGATTTTATCATATCTTCAATCATCTTAATATTCCTTTCAGATTGGACATCAGTTTGGGGGTGATAGGTCGTGTTGAAATTTAATTCAGTACTAAAAGCATGTTGAAGGCTCCTCCAGAATTTAGATGTGAACCTTGGATCACGGTCAGAGACAATTGAGAGTGGAACACCATGCAGTCTCACAACTTCCTTCATATATATCCTTGCAAGTTGATCAAGTGAGAGATCTTACCGAATAGCAATAAAATGGGCAGTCTTGGTGAGTCGGTCAACCACAACCCATATCTCATTATTTCCCTTTGACGTCTTCGAGAGGCCTGTGAAAAATTCCATAGTAACATTTCCCAATTTCCACATGGGTATAGGCAATGGCTACATTATACCTTTGGACTTTTTTCACTCAGCTTTAACATGCTGACATACCAAGCACCTTGATATATATTCTGCAATCTCCTTCTTCATGTTATCCCACCAGAAGTGTTCTCGGAGATCACGATACATCTTGGTACTCCGAGGATGGATAGAGAAAGTTGAGCTATGTGCATTATCTAATAGCTCCTTCTTTATCCCGGGTGATGAAGGCATACAAAGCCGCGTTCCAAACCAAATCACACCATCATCGTCGATATAGAACTCTTGCAGCTTCCCTTCCTTTACTACATTCACCCTCTTTTGTATCTCCACATCATCCCTTTGTGATTTCTTAATCTTTTCTTGGATGGATGGTTACACAATCATTTGGCCAAGGTAGGATTTATCCCTTGCCCTTATGATTCCCAAATCCATCCATTTCATATCCAAGAAGATATGGTCTTTCTCAATCCGCAACATGGATAGAGTAGTAGGTTCTTTTCTGCATAGAGAATCATCTACCTGGTTCGAATTCCCAGGATGATAGTGAATAGAGCAATCGTAATCCTTTATTAGCTCTAACCATCTCTTTTGATGCATGTTGAGCTCCTTTTGTGTGAATATATACTTTAGGCTCTTGTGGTCGGTGTATATGTCACACTTCTCACCATAAAGTTAGTGCCACCATATTTTCAAGGCCAAAATCATGGCTGCCAGCTCTAGATCATGTGTCGAGTAGTTCTGCTCATGGATCATCAATTGTCGTGAGGCGTAGTCTATCACATTATCATTTTGCATGAGTACACAACCCAAGCCTTTATTTGATGCATCACTGTATATCACAAAACTTTCTCCATGTTTCGGTAGTGTGAGTACAAGGGCAATGATCAACCTTATCTTTAGCTACTTGAATCTTCCCTCACATTCTTCCATCCATACATACTTTACCCCTTTCCTTGTTAACATAGTTAGCGGGCTTGACAATCGTGAGAAGTTTCTCACAAAACATCGGTAGTACCCAGCTAATCCAAGAAAACTATGGATTTCTATGACACTAGAGCGCCTGGGCCATTCCTCAATCGCCTTTGTCTTTGAAGGTTCCATAGAAATTCCCTCACTTGTGATCACATGTCCCAAGAATGTGACTTGATTCATCCAAAATTCACACTTGTTGAACTTGGCGTACAAATTCTCCTTTCTCAATGTCGCCAACACAAGTCTTAGATGTTTTTCGTGTTCCTCCTTTCTCTTGTAGTAGATGAGAATATCATCGATAAACACTACCAAAAATTTGTCAAGGTAATGTCTAAAGACTCTATTAATCAAATATATGAAGATAACAGGGTCATTAGTAAGTCCAAAGGGCATCACAAAAAACTCATAGTGCCCATACCTTGTTCGGAAGGCAGTCTTCTGAATATCTTCCTTCTTCACCTTTACCCGATGATATCCAGAACGAAGATCCACCTTTGAGAAGTATTGAGCTCCACTTAACTGATAGAAAAAGTCATCAATCCTTGGGAGAGGATACTTGTTATTTATGGTGATCTTGTTGAGTTCTCGATAATCGATACACAACCGCATTGTTCCATCCTTCTTCTTCCCAAAGTGCACTGGTGCACCCCAAGGTGATGCACTAGGGCGTATGAACCCTTTGTCCAGATGCTCTTGCAGCTGCTTCTATAACTCCTCTAGTTCGATAGGAGCCATCCTATAGGGACACTTCGAGATAGGAGTAGCTTCGGGTATGAGTTCAATTGAGAACTCTACCTCACGATCCGGGGGAATTTCGGGTAACTCATCGAAAAATACATCACTGTATTCCCTCACGATGGGCATTTCCTCAAGGTTGGCACTTTCCTTTGACTCAACCATTTGGGTGACATATGCTTCTTCATAGGGAATCAACACCCACACCATTGAAGGATTTTTCAAAGGAGATTCATGATCTTCCTTTCATTTATAGGGGAGTATGGGATGGTTCGGAATATGAAAAGATATTTCCTTTTCCCAACAGTTGATATTTGCTCTATATAACGAGAGCCATTCCATTCCCATTATATCGTCGAATTCCACCTAGGGAAGTATTATGAGATTTTCCAGAAGAATCTTCCCACATACACCAATGGGAGAAGAGTCAAACACTTGGGTTGCAATGATTTCACCACTTGGTGTTTTTATAGATATCTCTACTTCATGGTTTTTGGGATTTGATTCTATAGTTCTAGCCAACTTTCAAGATAAAAAGAAATGCGTAGAACCAGAATCAAATAATACTTTTTCCATTCCTGAGTGAATAGGAAGTGTACCTTGTACGACATCATTATCGTGATCCACCTCCGCAGTAGTGATGGTATAAGCCTTCCCTTGTTCCTTTGGCTTTGGTGGCTGCTGATGCTGATTACCCTCGAGAGCTCGAGGTTTAGTGCACTGGTTTTCATAGTGCCCTAGCTCCTTATAGTTGTAGCATTGAACCATGAGTGGTTCTCTCCTTTAATCAGCTACATTGACCTTCCTTTTTGTGTCTTTTCGACACTCTTGAGCATGATGTCCTTCTTTCCCACACATGAAGCATTTCCCCGTCCCTTTGAGTCAGTTCCCATGGTGAAACTTCCTACATTTTTGGCATGTGGGTTGTTTATTTTTATTCCCACCTTTGTCATTAGATCCACGAGCTTGAACCTCCATCTTTATTTTCTTATCACAATAGCCATGGGACCATTCTCCAAACTCCATCTCCATTTTTAGAGCACACCAACAACTTATTCATAACTCCCAAAGTCTCGTATTGCAAGAGCCTCTCGAAGATGTGGTTTTAATCCACTAAAGAATCTATCAATTTTGCTATCATTGTTGATAACAAAACCCGAAGCATACCTTGAGAGCCTTGTGAAATTCACTTCATAGGTTGTGATAGATTCTCCTTCTTTTTTTCTTGAGCTATATGAATTCTCTCTACATCTTCGTGAGAAGAGTTCGTGGGAAATACTTATTAAGAAACATTATCTTAAATTCTTCCAATTCCATCTCTTCAATTTCCTCCCTTGGCTTAGTGTTCTTAATCAAAGCCCACCATTGATCGGCTTCTCCATCTAGATGATAAACGGCTAGAGTCACCTTCTCCATATCAGAACAGTGAAGTAATGAAAAGATCTTCTCCATGGAGTTGACCCACTGTTCCGCAACTAGTGGATCAGAATATCCACAAAATGTCGGTGGTCGTTGCCGCATAAAACATTCGATAGATAGTTGCTCCCTCTTTGGTGAAGGAGGACGTTCCCCATTATTATGGTTATTATTCATAACCTGAGATAATTGGGTAAGCATTGACATGAAGTTTTGAACTCCACCTCCCAAATCATTGGGGATGTTGTTCGGGCAATCGTTGCATTGGCCCTCACATGTGTTGTTGGCCTGATTCCTCCTAGTTCCCACCATTTTCTAAAATAAAAAATTTTAGAACAAAAAATAATTAAACAATTCATGAATAACTTATTCATTTAAATAATTATACCAAAAACATAACATATGGGATTCCTAGGTAAATATTCTTGTGTGCATATTTTTACTTAGTTTAATGTTATAGGTTTTATCTAGGGTTCACTAATCCTAATTCCCAAATTAACTAAACCTTACCTCTGATACCAACTATAGCGACCCGGACTTTTCTTACGTTACTATTACATATTTTCTAAGATAAACAACATAATAGTATTACACATAGAGGATCCAAAGGTATAGTGTCTTGGAAAAACTAGGACCATACATAACAAATACAACATTAACCATTAACATTATTTTAATTTCTTCTTCTATAGCTTCTTATTGGTACTTGTCCTCTCCTTAGTACATGTAGCCACCTGAGGATATACATCAAAAGGGGTGAGATAAAAGCCCAGTAAGAGGATAGATAAGAACAATATATCACGGGGTGAGAATAATCATAACATAGGCAAAAGATCATGAACATGAGAGGAGTATAAATAAAAGACTTGAAATGTGGGAATGCATAAAAATGAAACATCATGTCTTAGTGGTTAACTACCACACATATTTTTGAACCAAGGTAGAATCTTGTTCACACATAATTTCACATTTAATCATGATATTCGTCACTTTACCCAATTCATTTGAGCGCTATATAATTCCGGGCGCACCCGTCACATTTAAACATTAATACTGCGCTATATAATTCTGGGCGCACCCGTCACATCATAACATTATCATTTATCATGCTTTACACAATAAACATATAACATAAATCATCATAATTAACCCATGAAAAGGAATGGGTTTCATCTCATAATAACACATTCATAAGCTTGGGGTTCCCAAAAGAATGAGGGAATAACATACATGTTACAAGAACCATTCACTTTGAGTAAGAAGTAAAAGGGGCGTTCTTAAAAGAAGAGTTCTTTTGGAAAACACTTTTTTGGACATAAATACCAGTGAAAAACATGTATATACTAGAAGAGTAAAGGAAACGAAGAACATATGATCTTTGAGGAGTAACCATATCAAAAGTGGAGTGAAAGAGGGAGAACCCGAAGGAAGAAAATTGGGTTCAAGATTTCCCCTTACCTTGTTCTCGAATGCCTCCTTCTCTTTAATGTCATGTATAATGACATTATATTCATTAATTAGAAATTACAGAACCTTTTATACATTAATAGGGTTCATTCTGGTTTCATTATGTCATATTATGTTCCTTTGGATGATGTATAGTGTTTAAAAACATTGTTCGAGGATGTTCATTTTTATGGTTTTCTTGAGTGGTTCACTTGTATTCTTAAATTGATGTTCGGGTAGATCATGGGTAAACATCCAGAAATGATATTAAATGTTATTAGGGATATTACAGGAGCTTTAATGATTTTATAATGAATTATATTAGATCCATGTGGACGAATCATTAGATAAGAATTTAATGATGGTTATTTGGGTTAATTTGAGCGGTTTTTGGATCACAACGAACTTGTTTTAACATTTCACTTAGTAATATGGACATAGGTTATTTCCAGAACTTAAAATAGAACATAATACATATAAAATATTCTGGTTCAACCATAAAAATGGTTTCATGACCAGATTTGAAGGTAGAAATGGAAGAAGAGAACATGTCGTTTTTGAAGGTGACAAATTTAACACCTCATGAACAACGTTCTCTTTAATAAAATAAAAGGAAGAGGGAAAGGAGGTGGGGTGATATAATATCACATTAAAATCATAAAATTACATTATACGTATAATACTGGAGTTACAAAACAATTTGGATGAATATAGGTGGGGAGAGATCAAGAAAGGAACTTGAACATGAAAGGAAATTGAAGGAGAAGAGGGAGAGAAATTACCTCTAGAATCTTCCTCTTGAGAACCTCCTTAAGGGACTAAGATTGGTCTTTTGATGAGACCAGAAGCTTTTGGACGTGGTGGGGGGGGGGGGGTAGGGAAGGTTTTTGGGCAGAGTTTAGTGAAGGCTTTGAGCTTGAGAGGTGTGAGGAAAAGAGGGAGTGAATGGTGGCTTTTATAGTGGAAGGGAGAGGGGTTTCCTTAATGTAAAATTGATTAGTTTATTAATTTCACCTAAGATAAGGAATAGTGAGTCTTGAATGAGAAAGAATAGTAATTTTATAATGTAATCCCGATCCATGTGGGCTTACATCAGCAGAACATCATCGAAGACTCAATTAATACATTATTTAGCATTTATTGTGAATTATCAGATTCAACTACTCATCAAAAATTCAAGTATCTCAGAAAAATCCCAAAAATTTACCCCAACCATTTTTAGATGTTTATAATCTAAAAATGAAGTCCATTTTTCAAAAATAATTTTCTAAGTATTATTAATTTAATATTTAATTAAAATTATAATTTACTTAAAAAACAGTTTTTTATGATTAAAGCTGATTTTATGGTGCTTTCAAAAATTACGAAGGGTCTTATAAAATTATCTAAAAACTATTAGACATTGATTCAATACATTGTGAATAAATTTCATGGAAATAAATATTATTTTATATTAACTAATTAATTATAAATAATTATTTATGACTTATAAAATACCAAAAACATTTACTAAGGTCAAATTATCACTTTCTAAGATGTCTAAATTTTATTTTATTATTCATAGGTAATGTTACTCTTATTTACTATTCATAAGGGTCATATTACTATTCATAAGGGTCATATTACTATTCATAAGGGTAGGTTACTATTCATAATGGTAGGTTACTATTCACCAAAAATTATTTTTGTTTCATTAGACTCCAAAAACCATCTTGAACACAACCGTGTATGTCGGATTTTCAACATTTCAAACATAGGTGTGACAAAATTATGTTTAAAGGTCACTTATCACTTAGTAGTTCATTTTTTTTTGTTTTTTTATAACATAAATATAAGAAGGGAATTTCCATTGAAAAACATTGGGTCGTTACATTCTTCCCCCTTTAAGAAATTTCACCCCCGAAATTTCACTTTACAAAAAAAGGTGAGGGTACTTCTCCTTCATTGCCTCTTCTAGTTCCCAAGCTGCTTCCTCAAACTTATGGTTCCTCTACAACACTTTGACAAGATGGGTTGTCTTGTTGCGTATAACCTTATCACTTTGGTCCAGAATTTTTACTGGCTACTCCTCATGTCACGACCCGTCCTCGGGGCCCGTGTCGTGACTACCCCAAGCCCGCCTTCCATAGGCCAGGGGCTGGCGACTAGCACGAAAGGCGTAAATCCCGATAACTGGGAAGGAATTGCCTTTATAAAAGTAAACAAAACACTACAGAGTACAAGCGGAAGTAAAACACTACGTACAAATGAAATTGCTGAAAAGTAAATGGGCTAGAAAACAAACACAACTGAAAGTACAGCTACAACTGAACAAAAGTACAATAGAAAAATATAAACAGCTGGAAGAAAGGAAGCAGCTCCTGGGTCGTCCTCCTCAGATCCTACCTGAAGGGTAGGTACAGATGGCACAGCTCCTTGATCGTCAACCACGGATCCTACCTGAAGGGTAGGTACAGTTAGCTTCCACAACGCTCTCGCCCGTCAAACTCCTCCGAGTGTCGTCTTGCCATGAAGTCCACCTCCGGGTACTGACTCATCGTGAAGTCCACCTCCAGATAGCGTCCAGTCCTCGAACACTCGGCCTCTGTCAACACTGCCCGTCCTCTGCAACCAACACAACGAGGTGTGGGCATAGCCTGTGCAGGGGTGAGTATAATGATACCCAATAGGGACCCCGAGACCCTCAAGGTCTCACTAAAACCAACAAGGTTAACCAAAAAGAAGATCTCAACAGGTAACCTATACTTTGGTATATGCTCATGCATATACCTAAGTTATCAAGTAACCATCTAAATCATTAAGAAAACACCAAGATCATGAAATCAACGGATAACCACTACCCAGGTATATTCCCATACATATACATAAGTTATCAAGTGACTCATATCAATCATGAGGTAAACACAAAGGTCAAAATTCTCAGCTCAAACCAGGATTTTCAATATCGAAACCGTAACTGCTGAAGAGCTCCGTCTCTAGAGTGTACAGTGGTCCTATCATGACTCCGAGGTACTGCTCACTAACCTAAGACTGCTGAGGAACTCTTCCTGTTGAGTACTGCGGGTCAGCCACCGAAACACAGTAGTGCTTCCCGCCGGGGTATGTCACCCAAACACAGTAGTGCACACCCCCTAGTAGCATGCTGAGGTAATCTCCGGACGAGTACCGTGGGTCTGCACTGTCACATAGGTAGTGCTCCGTCCGCCATGGGTCTGCACCTCACAAAGTAGTGCTCCGTCTACTGGGCTAGTCGACTCACTCAAAGTCAAGTCGGTGAAGTAGTCGTCAGGTCTCAGTTGGTTACACGGTCTCCGTACTCCATACGCTCGTCTCTGGGAGGGTCTTCTCCACGAGCTACAAGACGATACTACAAGTATCTCAATGTCCCATGAAGAAGTATCTCAATGGACCGCCTCGTCATAGGGGTCTCAATGCAACAGACGACGGATCAATCAGACGCCTTGTCTGTGTGTTACTAGCCTTTTCGTCCCAGGGGCCCGGTTGGTTTTGTGAGCGAACCAATCCTGGAAGTATCTCAACTGTACCCCGAACTCTCATAGAGTATACTCATAGGGACCGTTTCTCAACGTGATCATCAACGCTGCTGACGGTTCGTCAAACGGACGTCCTGTCTGAAAGATATCAGCTTTCCCGATCCAGGGGCCCGGTTGGATTTCGGGTACAATCCAACCCGGCCACTATCCAACTGTATCCAAAACTTGGGCAAAGTATTCCAAAAGTTCCGTCACAACAAGAGGAAATCAACGAGATAGATGGTGCGTCAATCGGACGCCCGGTCTGTGAGTTATTGGCTTTTTCGTTCCAGGGGCCTAGTTGGATTCCGTGAGAGAACCAACCCGACCACACTCCGACGGCATCCAACCCTCGAGCGGAGTAAGCCAAGAGATTCATCTCACTTATAGAAATCCATCAAAGTCGATGGCATGTCAATCGGACATCCGGAGGTCAAGATATAAGCGTTTCCGCTCCGAGGGCCCAGTTGGTTTCGTGTACGAACCAACACGGCTGAACCCAAAGTTCTACGAAACCTTGAGTGTAATATAAAGAAACGACCACCTCGTTCCAAGGATCGCTATGAAACTGACGGTGCATCGATCGGAGGTCCGTAGCCCAAGATATGGGCATTTGACTGAAAGTGGTCCGAAAACGGGGGGTCTGGGCCCGGACCGACCCGGCCTGACCCCCCTGGGTCGGCCCGAACCGGGTCCGACCTGACTAGACCCGGCCCGGACCGGCCGGCTCGGTCCGGCCCGACCGGCCAGCCGCGGCTCGGCGTGGCGGAGCCGAAGTCGGGGAGCGAGGGGTGCGCGCGTCTCGCCCCTCGCCGTTAATTGAGGGCGGCAGCGCAACCGCCGCCGCCAATTCTTCCGGCGGCGCGCTCAGGCTCCGCCGCCTCCGGTCGCCGGCGGCCCCGCGCCGGTGACCTGCACCTCCGGGTGTTTCCTCGGGCCACTAGATTTGCTCCGGTGGTCCGTTTTCAAAACCGTCTGAGCCGGTGTTCATCTCGGGTCTCGTACTTTACTGCGCAAGCTTCAAAAATACTTTGCGGCCCTGTTATGTCATCTCTCGTCAATCCCCATGTCAATTAACAAAACGCGCCGTCTTCGTGGTTCTCTGGCGTGACGCGTTGGTGCCGCGCCCCTTCACCGTGGCCCGACTCTGTCCGTGGATGTCTTCAGGTTTCTCCGACGCGGCGCGACGGTGTCGCGCCCTTGTTTGTTTCTCACGACGCGGCGCGACGGCACCATGCATTTACTTGTCGCATGATTCCACGTGGTGCGACGACACCACGCCTTCCCGTACCAAACCACAAAGAAATCCAACATGGAAAAAGGAGGTGGGTCGGCCGTGTTTGTGCGGACCGGCCCCCTCTCGTTAAACAATAGCAGTTGGACATATTCACGAAGAATAAAAATCAAGGGAGTAATCTCGAACAAATTAAAGTAAAGGCAATCCCCTACAACCTCTTAAATATAAAGAATCATAACAATAATCCCAACCCGCAAAATAATCTTTGCGGATCAACTTAATATTTAGTTGAACCGCGTTCTTAGATTTAGAAGGGTGTAAACGAGGGTTCACCAACAATCACAATTTAAATTCCCTACCTCGTAATTGTTGTGTTCGTCACATACTCCCAATTATCATGCTCATGCGTCGGAAAGGAAGAAGGGTACTTGTCATTGGTGGATGAGTGTTCGGAGGTGACGTCGTCGTTGACGATGTTCTTCGCGGGTGACGTCTTCTCCTTTGACGTGGATGAAGGCCGTTGGAGATTTTGTGGGCGTCGCTTCCCTTTCCTTGCCTCGGTTGAAGAACGATGAAGAAGATGGCGTTGTCGTGCTTTAGTGGCGGAAGAGACGTTCTTCTTGTTCTTCGTCGTAGAGAAAGAAGAAACTCAAGACTTCCTAAGCTTTTTCTCCAAAGGCTCCCAATCAATTAAACTCCAACCCAAATAAAATAAGTTCTTAACTTGTTTTATTAACACAACAAAGCATATGAATTTCAAGAGTTTGAAATTAAATTAACTCACATAATTAAATATCTCAAGTTGTCAAATTTAATGAGAGGGAGGTGGAGAGACTCATTTAATGAGAGAGAGTTTAATCCACATAAATGGAGAGTTCAAGAGTTAAGGGGGGTTAAGGGGGTTTGATACTCATGTGGGCCCCACATTATAACATCCACCCAAGGGAGGTTATGTGCGGGTGGGCCCCTCCACTAACCTCCCCTTGGAGGTTCTAACTACCACTTCAAATAAAAATATGCAAACACATATTTTTATTCAGTTTTATTAAAAACCCCTGAAAACTAACTTCAAAACTCGATAAAACGCAACTGCAGAATAGGTGTTCCTAAGCAAAAACCGGTGCTACGATTCCATCGGTGCCCTCAGAATTTGATTCCGAGCACCGGTTCAAAAGATAGAAATTCCTGCTCATTCGTTCACTGAACGTACTCGAGCCAAACTTCGGAAAATGATTCCGGGCACACCGGGCCTCAGAATCAGGTTCCGTCAGAAACTGCGTTCTTGTAAAATTCCAAAGAATATTAAGAAAAAATTTTCCTTGAAATTTGTGGGTCTTTACATTACTCCCACCTAAGGGCTTTACGTCCCCGTAAAGCTTCAACACAAACTAGGGTCACAAAAGTGGTATTGAGCACGCACGTGAGCCTTCCACTCCCATGTGCTTACCTGGAGATTCCGTACTGCCAATGAAAGAGCACCCGAGGAATTGGCCGTCCTCATAGGTTCCGCTCCTGTCTATTCTCAATCCATACAGTAACCTCTGTGGAAGTAACCCCATCGCCATAGTCCTGCTCCTCATGGACGATGATATGCGAAGGGTCGAGCGCGTATCTCCTCAGTTGAGATACCTGGAAAATGTCGTGCACCTGGTGCAACTGAGGTGGATGGGTCAAGCGGTAAACCATATCTCCTACCCAGCTGAGGACCTAGAAAAGTCTGTTGAACCTCGGAGATAACTTTCCGCCCTGGCCACATCTCCGTAAACCTCATCGAGGTGAGACCTGTATAAGGACGTGATCGTCATCCTCGAACTCTGGAGGTATCCAATTCTTGTGCGGCCTGGGGTTTCCTTTTCGCCGAAAAAGGAAAACCCATCCCGATGTCGTAGTTATACCACAACCTTTTTGCCTAATACAGTCAATTTGTGTATGAACCTTGATTGCCCAGTCCATACTCAAACCAACGTCGTAAGGCCTCGACACTGCCACCAAGAGATTCCAACCGAAACTCTCGCCTCGAGGGTCTGACCACACCGTCGGCGTAAGTGTGATTATCGAGTCTCCTCCCAAGGTATCTCCAGACATGAGGGTCAAGTCCACAGCTTACCAGAAACTCTAGGTCTGGAACAAGATTTGTGAAAGCAAGGAATGATTCATATCGATGTCTGTTACTACAGAAGCTAGTAGTGGTCACATACTGTCCCTTGAATCATTTTTAGAGCCATTGGGTCACACTCCTTGACCACATGCAGCCGCACTCTTCCACCGTCCTCCACCTCCCTGAGCCTGGCGGGGATAACTAAGGCGGGTGGTTGTAGCTTGTTAAGATGTACACCACCTCATGCTGCTCTCCTAGCTCTGCCTCCACGTCTGCTGCTCCGCAGATTCATCTATCCTTAAAGCTTACTCTTCTTTAAACATTTAACATGCTCGAGTCTCTAAGACTGGAGCTAGTTTCCTATTTCGTACTACATCGTGTAGTCTTCATCCGCTCCTGGATGATCTGCACCTTCTTTTCCTACGATCTGAAGAGCTGCTAAAATTTCTCCTTTGCTGAAAAGAGAAACTCGATCTCATCCCCTGGATGAACCATGCCCATTGCCGAATACAGTCAATCCTGACATGAATGATGTATTCATGCCATGGATGACGTCGTAAGGCCTCGACGTAACTACCAAGAGATCCAACTGTCACTCTCGCCTCCAAGGGTCGAGTCACACTGTCAGCATCAGTGTGAGGTCACTGGGTCTCTTCTAGTAGAAATCTCGAAAGTGAGGGTCAAGTCAACAGTTTTAACCGGGACCACTCAGTATCAACCAAACAAAAGGAGAGGATAGAAAACAAAGATAAGTGTCTTTTTTATTATTTCAGCTCAAAGTACAAAGACACAAATACAGCAGCAACATGGAACTATAAGTACAAGAGACGTATCCACTAGTTCCACTCCTGTCTACCTGCTCCCGGAGCTCTACTGCCTTGTCCACTGCTCGGCTATTACTCAAGCACCCGCCGCTGCTTCTACCTTGTTGGCTCCTCCAAAGCCTGTGGATCAACTGTACGAGGAGTCGGACAGTCACGTGCCAGGTGACCCTATCTGCCACATGAGTAACATTGTCTGTTTCTGGCATGCCTGGATCTGACCCCACCCCGGGTGCCCCGCACCACCGATCCTAAAACCCGATATCGCCCAACTGCTGGTCTGGTCCTCCTGGACCTCTGCATCATCTGTCTACTGCCCACAGATGACTTGGCTACCGATCTAAAAACACACGGAAAAGGAAGAAGCTCCTGAACACGCTCGGGGTGTAGATCTACTGGCACAAACTCCGCCCTGAAGAAGGTCTCAAAATCTTCCCATGTGAAGGCCATCCCGTCACAAAACTGGAACAAGTGGCTCCACCACCTGCCTGCTGCTGCCTGAAGAAGGCTGGTAGAAAAGATCACCATGAAGTCTTTCGGCATCCCCACTAGCCTGAAGACTCTCACCACAGCCTCCAGCCAATCCTTGGTCGCCTGCGGGTCTGTCTCTCCCCGGAACCTGGGTGGTATCTAGCGCTAGAACTCATGCAGCATGCTCAAGTGGCGTGCATCGCCTACTGCTGGAGCTAGTGGCATCGGTGGCCCAACATATGGTAGTACCGCTGGTGCCTCCTCTGGTGCCTCAACTGCAAGAGGGCCCTGTACCGAAGCCTCGTCGTTCGGCAGACTGTCAGTACGCACATCCCTTTGGGCTGTAGTTGGTCGTCCGAGAAAAGGCATCCTAAAAGAAACAACGTGACATGGTCAAACGATTATACCTGGTGAGCTGACCTAGTTTGAGATGATATTTAAATAAAATTTCTGGAAACACACATGCAATCAGTGTTTTCGTGCACAAAGTCGGAAATCAGTTGTCAGGGTCCTAGTGTATGGATACGTCAGCCACACGCACCAACACTGCACTCCCTGAACTGAAAACCACACTCGGTACTCTTAACACTATTGCTTCACAGAAAGAAAATATCAGAGTTATAAGTTCTGCGGTAGAACAGACTCCTCTGATACCAATTTGTCACGACCCGTCCTCGGGGCCCGTCCCGTGAATACCCCAAGCCCGCCTTCCATAGGCCAGGGGCTAGCGACTAGCACCAAAGGCGTAAATCCCGATAACTGGGAAGGAATTGACTTTATAAAAGTAAAAAAAACACCACAGAGTACAAGTGGAAGTAAAACACTAAGTACAAAAGAAAGTGTTGAAAAGTAAATGGGCCAGAAAACAAACCCAACTAAAAGTACAACTACAACTGAACAATAGTACAATAGAAAAATAAAAACAGCTGGAAGAAAGGAAGCAGCTCCTGGGTCGTCCTCCTCGGATCCTACCTGAAGGGTAGGTACAAATGGCGCAGCTCCTAGATCGTCAACCATGGATCCTACTTGAAGGGTAGGTACAGATAGCTTCCACAACACTCTCGCCTGTAAAACTCCTACGAGTGTCGTCTTGCCGTGAAGTCCACCTACGGGTACTGACTCATCATGAAGTCCACCTCCGGCTACCATCCAGTCCTCGAACACTCGGCCTCCGTCAGCACTGCCCGTCGTCTGCAACCAACACAATGAGGTGCGGGCATAGCCTATGCAGGGGTGAGTATAACGATACTCAGTAGGGACCCCGAGACCCTCAAGGTCTCACTAAAACCAACAAGGTTAACAAGAAATAAGATCTCAACAGATAACCTCTACTTAGGTATATGCTCATGCATATACCTAAGTTATCAAGTAACCATCTTGATCATGAGGAAAACACCAAGATCATGAAATCAACGGATAACCACTACCCAGGTATATGCCCATACATATACCTAAGTTATCAAGTGACCCATCTCAATAATGAGGTAAACACAAAGGTCAAAAGTCTCAGCTCAAACCAGGATTTTAATTATCGAAACCATAACTGCTGAAGAGCTCCGTCTCTGGAGTGTACAGTGGTCCTGTCACGACTCCGAGGTACTGCTCACTAACCTAAGACTGCTGAGGTACTCCTCCTGTCGAGTACCACAGGTCAGCCACCCAAACACAGTAGTGCTTCCCGCCGGGGTATGTCACCCAAACATAGTAGTGCACACCCCCTAGTAGCCTGCTGAGGTACTCTCCGGACGAGTACCGCGGGTCTGCACTATCACACAGGTAGTGCTCCGTCCGCCATGGGTCTGCACCTCACAAAGTAGTGCTCCATCCACTGGGCTAGTCGACTCACTCCAAGTCGAGTCGGTCAAGTAGTCATTAGGTCTCAGTCGGCTACACGGTCTCCGTACTCCGCACGCTCATCTCTGGGAGGGTCCGCTCCATGAGCTAAAAGAGGATACTCCAAGTATCTCAAAGTCCCACGAAGAAGTATCTCAAACGACCGCCTCGTCATAGGGGTCTCAACGCAACAGACGGCGCGTCAATCAGATGCCTGGTTCGTGTGTTACTAGCCTTTTCGTCCTAGGGGCCCGGTTGGTTTTGTGAGCGAACCAATCCCGGCCGTATCTCAACTGTACCCTGAACTCTCATAGAGTATACTCATATGGACCGTTTCTCAATGTGATCATCAACGCCGCTGACGATTCGTCAAATGGACGTCCTGTCTGAAAGATATCAGCTTTCCCGATCCAGGGGCCCGGTTGGATTTCAGGTACAATCCAACCCGGCCACTATCCAACTGTATCTAAAACTCGGGCGAAGTATTCCAAAAGTTCAATCTCAACAAGAGGAAATCAACGAGACAGATGGTGCGTCAATCGGACGCCCAGTCTGTGAGTTATTGGCTTTTTCGTTCCAGGGACCCGGTTGGATTTCGTGAGCGAACCAACCCGACCGCACTCTGACGGCATCCAACCCTCGAGCGGAGTAAGCCAAAAGATTCGTCTCACTTATAGGAGTCCATCAAAGTTGATGGCACGTCAATCGGACGTCCGGAGCTCAAGATATAAGCGTTACCACTCCGAGGGCCCGGTTGGTTTCGTGTACGAACCAACTCGGCCGAACCCAAAGTTCTGTGAAAACTTGAGTGTAATATACAGAAACTACGACCTCGTTCCAAGGATCGCTATGCAATTGATGGTGCGTCGATCGGAGGTCCGTAGCCCAAGATATCAGCATTTGACTGAAAGTGGTCCGAAAACGGGGGGTCTGGGCCCGGACCGACCTAGCCCGACCCCCCTGGGTCGGCCCGACTCGGGTCCGACCCGACTGCACCCAACCCAGCCCGGCCGGCGCGGCCCGGCCCGGCCGGCTCGGTCCGGCCCGACCGGCCAGCCGCGGCTCGGCGTGGCCGAGCCGAAGTCGGGGAGCGGGGGGTGCGCGCGGCCCGCCCCTCGCTGTTAATTGAGGGCGGCGACGCAACCGCTGCCGCCAATTCTTCCGGCGGCGCGCTCGGGCGGCGCCGCACTGGTGACCCGCGTCTCCGGGTGTTTCCGCGGGCCAACGGAGTTGCTCCGGTGGTCCTTTTTCAAAACCGTCTGAGCCGGTGTTCATCTCGGGTCTCGTACTTTACTGCGCAAGCTTCAAAAATACTTTGTGGCCCCATTATGTCGTCTCTCGTCAATCCGCACGTCAATTAACAAAACGCGCCATCTTCATGGTTCTCCGGCACGACGTGTTGGCGCCGCGCCCCTTCGCTGTGGCCCGACTCCGTCCGCGGATGTCTTCGGGTTTCTCCGACGCGGCGCAACGGTGTCGCGCCCTTGTTTGTTTCTCACGATGCGGCGTGACGGTGCTGTGCATTTCCTTGTCGCATGATTCCATGTGGTGCGACGACACCATGCCTTCCCATACAAAACCACAAAGAAATCCAACATGGAAAAAGGAGGTGGGTCGGCCGTGTTTGTGCGGACCAGCCCCCTCTCGTTAAACGATAACAGTTGGACATATTCACGAAGAATAAAAATCAAGGGAGTAATCTCGAACAAATTAAAGTAAAGGAAATCCCCTACAACCTCTTAAATATAAAGAATCATAACATTAATCCCAACCTGCAAAATAATCTTTGCGGATCAACTTAATATTTAGTTGAACCGCGTTCTTAGATTTAGAAGGGAGTAAACGAGGGTTCACCAACTATCACAATTTAAATTCCCTACCTCGTAATTGTCGTGTTCGTCACACACTCCCAATTATCATGCTCATGCGTCGGAAAGGAAGAATGGTACTCATCATTGGTGGACGAGCATTCATAGGTGACATTGTCGTTGACGACGTTCTTCGCGGGAGACGTCTTCTCCTTTGACGCGATGAAGGTCGTTTGAGATTTTGTGGGCGTCGCTTCCCTTTCCTTGCCTTAGTTGAAGAACGATGAAGAAGATGGCGTCGTCGTGATTTAGTGGCGGAAGAGATATTCTTCGTGTTCTTCGTCGTAGAGAAAGAAGAAACTCAAGACTTCCTAAGCTTTTTCTCAAAAGTCTCCCAATCAATTAAACTCCAACCCAAATAAAATAAGATCTTACCTTGTTTTATTAAGACAACAAAGCTTATGAATTTCAAGAGTTTGAAATTAAATTAACTCACATAATTAAATATCTCAAGTTGTCAAATTTAATGAGAGGGTGGTGGAGAGACTCATTTAATGAGAGAGAGTTTCTTCCACATAAATGGAGAGTTCAAGAGTTAAGGGGGGTTAAGGGGGTTTGCTACTCATGTGGGCCCCACCTTATAACATCCACCCAAGGGAGGTTATGTGTGGGTGGGCCCCTCCACTAACCTCCCCTTGGAGGTTCTAACTACCACTTCAAATAAAAATATGGAAAACACATATTTTTATTCAGTTTAATTAAAAACCCCCGAAAACTAACTTTCAAACTTGATAAAACGCAACTGCAGAATAGGTGTTCCTAAGCAAAAACCGGTGCTGCAGTTCCATCGGTGCCCTCAGAATTTGATTCCGAGCACCGGTTCAAAAGATAGAAATTCCTGCTCGTTCGTTCACTGAACATACCCGAGCCAAACTTCGGAAAATGATTCCAGGCACACCGGGTCTCGAAATCAGGTGCCTTCAAAAACTGCATTCTTGTAAAATTCCAAAGAATATTAAGAAAAAATTTTCCTTGAAATTTCTGGGTCTTTACACCTCATAGGAGAGATCATCTTCCAGCTGTACCACCTCTGAGTTTAGTACATGTGAGGGGTCTGGTATGTACTTCCTCAGTAGTGATACATGAAACACATCATGAACTTGATCCATATTTGGTAGAAGTGCAAGACAATAGGCCACAACTCCTATGCGGTCGAGGATCTCAAAGGGGCCAATATACCTTGGGCTTAGCTTCCCTTTCTTCCCGAATCACATGACTCTCTTCCATGGAGATATTTGAAGGAAGACTTTGTCTCCAATGTCGAACTCCAAGTCCCTTCGACGGTTGACATCATAGCTCTTTTTTTGACTTTGAGAAGCTTTGATGTGTTTCTGGATGACTTGAACCTTATCTGTCATCTCTTGAACGAGATCGGGTCCAAGAAGCATTCTTTCTCCAACTTCATCCCAACAGGTTGGAGTTCTACATCGCTTTCCATAAATAGCTTCATACGGAGCCATCTGAATACTCGAGTGGAAGCTATTATTGTATGAGAACTCAACCAATGGGAGATGTTGATCCCAACCAACTTTTAATTCAAGAGAGATGGATCTTAGCATATCTTCAATTATCTTAATAGTCCTTTCAGATTGGCCATCGGTTTGGGGGTGATAGGCCATGCTGGAATTTAATTCAGTACTCAAAGCATGTTGAATGCTCCTCCAGAATTTAGATGTGAACCTTGAATCATGGTCAGAGGAAATTGAGAGTGGAACACTGTTCAGTCTCACCACTTCCTTCACATATATCCTTACAAGTTGATCAAGCGAGAGATCTTCCCGAATAGTGATAAAATGGGTAGTCTTGTTGAGTCGTTCAACCACAACCCATATCGCATTATTTCCCTTTGACGTCTTCGGGAGGCCTGTGGCAAAGTCCATGGTAACATTTTCCCATTTCCATATGGGTATTGGCAATGGCTGCATCATACCTTTGGACTTTTGTCGCTCAGCTTTAACTTTCTGACTTACCAAGCACCTTGATATATATTCTGCAATCTCCTTCTTCATGTTATCCCACCAGAAGTGTTTCGGAGATCACGATACATCTTGGTACTCCCAGGATGGATAGAGAAAGTTGAGCTATGTGTAATATCTAATAGCTCCATCATAATATTATATAATATAAAATACCATATCTCAATATATTCTAATCATCCATTAGTTCCCAAATAAATACACTTCCATTAACAAACAAGATAAAAAAAACATAAAATCAAATCTCCCAACCTGTTCTAACTACCCACCTATAATAGCTTTCACATATTAAAACCAAAAAAGGTATCTACTATTATAGACAATAAAAATAATTGAAAAATATTTCTTTTAGGACAAATTTATGGGGAAACAAATTCTATAATGTCATGCACAAAATCATAGATAAAATAAGACAAGGATTAGGCCACACTAATAATTTTTAATTCAAAACAAAATATTTTTCAATACCTTCTTTAATTAAGAGATTCATTATCCTTAGGTTTTATTATCATGAAACCAGAAATGTAGTAGTGTTCCAAATATATAATAACTAATAAATAACAATCAAGGATCACTTCAACATTAAGTACTTTTAAAAAAGAGTGATATCTCAATTCATGTTCCATTTTCAACATTCACTTCACTTTACCGAATTTAGGTTCTTTAACTAATTTTGATTAATCACAATATTTTTGGGAAAAATAATAATCATTGTATAGTAAGTCATTAAATATATAAAATCACCAATGAAACATCAAAATATAACAAAAAACACATTCAGATCAAATCACATGACAAATATGTTTACATTACTAATTCTTGTTAATTATCTATAATATCATCAATCACATTCAGTAACACATAAAAACTAAATCATTATAATATGAAATTAGAAAATAAATAAGGAAAACTTTTTTATTACTATTCCATTATATGAATATGTCTGCATTCATTGAATAATAATTTGAGGATTGAAGATGATATCCAATCACCTCCCCTATAAGGAACCCATGATTACTTATAAATTTTTTCTACCAATAATATTCTTCTAATAATCAGTAATAATACATAAGAACCAATGAAAATAGAGATACATAGCATTGAAAGAGGGAATGCAAGAGAGGAATAACCAATAAGGTAGAATAGAACTCACCTCAAAACAACCAAGAATTTTTCAAAAGATCAAGGATCAAGGCAAGAAAAATGGATAGAATATATAAAAAATAGAAACCCTCATCACCTATGGTTAAAATAAAGAGGTAAGATATAAAAATTAATTTTATAGAAATTCTAATTATATACATGCTAAAATTGTAATGGCATCATGATGAATCTGGTTAGACCATGCCCTAATGATGAGGTTTTTCACCAAAACTATGGTGCAACAATGAAGTCCATGATACAATTGGTTCAGGTCTAATTTTCCTCTAGATATTTTAGTGGAACCCCAATATGTTTCCCAATTAAATTATTAGTCAAACCTTTATCTGATAATACTGAGGGAACATACTAGTATAGCTATTACACCCTACTATATTGTCATACAAAAGTCATAGTTGAGGAGTCTGACCTCCGTGCACCATGGGGTAAATTAAGATACATGTTGTATCGAACCCTAAAACACTTTTTCCATTAATACTACTTCCCAAGGATCACTGGAATAATTTATATTTACACACTATGAAGATATTACATATAATATTCAATAAAATCCTTGAAACTACACCACGAAAAAATTTAAATAACTGAACTGCAATACCCCTTCTCTTAAAGAATCTCCCACTATAGGTACACTTATACTGCTACACAATATTTTGAAATAACTCCAATCACCCAAATAATAGAAGGTATCTAGAAGTACTATTCACTCACATAAGATACCTCTCATCTAAGTCTCACCATCAGAAATTAAACTAAAACCTAATAAAAGAAAATTGTGTAAAAAAACAACCTATGAGATACCTCTCAGGTTTCTCATGATAATAAGAGATAAACAAACACATTATAGAAAAAATGATTAAAATCAAGAAATATTTATAATAATATCCTTAATTGAGAAAGTTCATACACATTATTCCAAAAAAATTAAACATTAAAAAACCTGTAATATTTAGCGTGAATCGACTATTCATGTTCCCTAGTAAAATATTATGAGACACCATGCTACTACAGGTCATGAACTAGATGAATTAAACATATTAGAAACAACATCTATATATGGTCTTGAAACCTAATATGCAATTAATTAATGGTATCATCATCTTAAACTTATAACTATCCCTTTTAAATTACATTGGAACCATCATCAAGACATCAATAACATTTTGAATCATGGAGGAGATCATGGATCCTGTTCATCTATGAGAGAAGTACCAACTAGTATATGAATAATAAAACATGCACCATCACCTAACAAAGTAAAAAAAATCCAAGAAAAATCTTACTCACATGATAAAACCTATACTACTCATGATGCAGAGATATCATCAAGAATATAAGATCTACAATGTCAAACTCTAAAGTGATGCTATGATAATCTTAGGATTTTTGAAGATCTTAAACAACCCTCTTCTATTTGGGAATCTCCTAAAACTTATCTTTTATTCCCTGAAAACATTCCAGTATATGAATTTCCAACTCCACAACCTCATTCTAGCACAATAATGATCAGTAAGGTTGACCAAAAAACCCTTAGAACATTATACCAATAGTGAAGGGAAATTTTTCAATATAAAAATCTCCAAAGAGTGTATTATCCTCACCAAAAACCTATAAAATATAAAACACATGAAAAAATGACATTGAAGGTATAAATAGTTTGCTATGTTTGACTATCAGTTTTTGAATAAAGAGTTGTTCTAGGGTGTATCTGACATCCAACATAATATCAGAGACGTTTTCACACTTGAGAGGTGAAATAAGGATCATAATTAGATATTATATTTTTTTAGAACCTCATAATTATTCACCAAATCATCCATATACATCCTTTACAAAATATACACTTCACTAACATCCCTAATCACCAGGAAGTGAGACGGATTATTCAAATAGTCTACAGTCACCCATATAGAATCATATCTTCCCTAAGCTCATGGTAACACAATGAATAAGTTAATTGATATATCCTCCTATTTCACTTGGGAAAAATCAAGTTGATAATATAATCCACTAGGAACATGTTTCCAAGCCTTTACCTTCTTGAATAATAAACATAAATATATGATATTTACCACATATATCTTTATCCCATTCCACAAAACCTAAATACTTAGGGAATGATACATCTTAGACATTTTTTAATGTGATACTAAGGGTGATCTATGGTACTCATAGATAACCAACCATGTATTACTTATGTAATAAAGATACTCTCCTATAATAACACCATATATTGATAATACTTATACCATCCCCAAGGAGAATAACTGAAATACTCAATCCCCCCAAACATCCACCTCAAAATCCCTCCTATTACGATTCCTCAACCTACTCTAGAAATCATAACTGCACTATCATCTGATAAATAAAGACTTTACCATCAACTACTCCCATATCATGGTGTATCAAATAGATATCCTCCTCCATTATTTAAGAATCACCTAACTCACACACAATATAACCACATGACATTGATCTGAATGAATTATAAGAAACATTCAATTTTCTCAATGTATAGTAAATCTCAATTTCATGTTCATTTAATAATTACATCTACTATCACTTATGAAAGTTAAAATTGATTTAGGATAATATTTAATTCACATTATTGTTATTTTTAAAGAAAAATATGTTTTAACCGATTATATAGTTCAACTAAAACATTTCATAAAAAACAATTTCACCATTCCAAAATTTAAATGGGCGTAGTAATATTAAAGCATTCCAAACTGGTGAGGCACATTGAAGATATCCAGTCTATGCTCCATCAGAACACAACCCAAGACAAGATTAAAATCATCACAATAAAACTCATAAAAAAATATATCCTCCAATTGGAGATAAATAAGATCACTAACATGTTTTTCAATTAAATACTCAAAAGAATCATATAAACAGTTAAAAAGAAATATTAATACTTCCAAGTAAAAGATTTTCTAAGAGTAACAGTCCTAGAGAATATGGGTAGGAACCTCTTATAATAGTCTTCAAGACCAAATAATCTCTACAACAGAGAAATATATTTATGGGATACATAAGAAAAAACCACCTCAATCACCTAATAATCCAAAACTACATCATGATGAGACAAAAAATGTCTAATTGAATAAACTTAATTATTCAATAAAATTAACTATGATTTCTTCCCAAATGGATCATGGAATTAAATATCTCCCAATACAACTTACAAATTCTCCATATACTCCTCCACTTACATAGAATAATCATTAATGTCATCAATAAACCCCATAATATACAGATCATGTAATTCATTGAAAATAGGATTATACAATCTCATTAGTATAGTTGGGCAATTCTTGAATCATATGCGAATCACCATGAAATCATAATTCCCATAATGATATTTGAAGGATGTCCTAAAAATATCATCATCCTTCACCTGCATTTGATGATATGATAAAAAAATTCATTTATTGTGAAATATGTACCTTCCATTACCAAGTTTTATACACAAAAATCCATATAAAGGGATTGATGTTCTTTACTATCACAGAATTCAAGAGATTTTAATTGATATAAAAATGTAGGTAGACATCAAACTTCTTAAAAAACAATATTTAATCACCCCAAGGTGAAAAACCTGGTCAAATGAAACCTCACAGTAGATGTTCATGAATTTTAATCTGCGTCTCCAACAACTTATAATGCACCATACTATATGGGGACACAAATATCAATGTGGAACACAGTTTCATCAGTATCATAAACAAAACCTAATAATGAGGGGTATAGTTAAAACACTATTAATTAAATCATCAAGGTAATATTATATTACCTAAGGAATCATGGCCAGTTGATCCTCCACAACACTCAACATTAGCTCATCCATGAAAGAATAAAGGTATCAACATGATTCTAAATCATCCAAGGATACCTCTTTATAATTAAAATAACATGATCTATATTATAATCATTTAATATATCTTTAATCATAAATAAATCAATAATAGACTTCAAAGAATACAACTAGTACATCTTGTGTATTTTTTCATTACATATTATATATAAACAAAGTAAGTATTTATTAGAATGTTGTTTTCCTTTTTATAGGTCACAATCTCTACAAAAAGTAAATAAGCAGTCTCAACATCCAACAATCATAGTAAAATTCAGGGGAACTATTAGCCTCTATACATCATGTATGAGTGTATAGACTAGGGGGTGAAATGAAGGATTGTGAAACTCTTGAATCAAATAAAATAAATGCCCAAGTGGAATATAATTTGATAATATATCACATTAAGCATGACAGTCATGGTACTAGAAACTCAAATGAATGCATTTGGCCATGTCATGCTCCATGTCTTCTCTTACCCTATTGAATACCACCTCCATGTCTAATCTATACTATATATCCTTCATATAGAGGATAATTATGGGGGTTTTCTCTACCATTGTCATATTCTCTATGTTGATCCAAACCTAGATCACCATGTTTTTGTTTCCTTAGATGATACTAATGCAATGGAAAATATTGAATAGTGACTCCACCCCATGATGATGGTTAAGGAAGGCTAGGAAGTACCATATCTTAAGTTCATGAACTCTATATAAAAAACCATGAATATTCACTCAAAGGGGTTAATGAGCTAACATATCCAATGAAATTGAATGAAGAAGGTGTGAAATATGTTTTTTTGTCTAATACTTCATAGAACCTAGAAACTAACGAACTTTTTCTAGAGATATACTCCATAGAGAGTCCTGATGACTCACCTATTATAATGATCTTGTAATACCTATTATACTATTGATGTTCTCTACCTAAATCGACACCTCAAGATATATCAAAAATTTTAATGAGATAAACTATAATTAGAAATTTGCATGTATAAAATCCTTAAAGTATATCTCACTGGACTACTTAACTATAAGATGTTTTGATGAATATCACAAGAGGAACTTATAGAAGATACACTATTTCTTCACACTGAAGATCCCCTGGAAGAAAGTTTGAATCTAGTTCTAGTAAACCATATTCATGGTTGATGAATGTAATTAATCCTAGAACTTATCAAAACACATCTATAATAAAATATTCAACTCACCATAATACAATAAGAATAAACACCACCACTATCAACTATCTATATACTTTATTTCAATAGTTGAGGGAATAAGTTGGTTCCTTTGAGAAAAGATCAAGGAAAATAAAATATCCAACTATAATAAATCATTCCTTTACATAGATCTATATTACATATTAAAAAATAAACATCATTTAATTATCAAAAAACGCAAATGTTGATCATAAAGGTTTAGTTTCTTTGCGAAACTTTATACATAAACTACTAGTTCATAAGTGAACTACATCATCTCCCATTATATTCTACAAAACTACAATTTCTTCATAAACTGGGAAAGGAAAAACATGAAATGGTGAGATTAGATGTTCTGTAAAGTTAAATAATGGATATTTCAATATAACAGGTGCCTAAGTCTATTTGAATAGAATAATATCATTTTAAAACCATACGCATTATATCAATGATCATAATAATGAGACATATCATAATGTTGTCGAGTTTATAGGACATAAATCACAAAGGTATCAAATAACATAATCTATAAGATCATAATATACACATAAAAATTTTAAAAACCATAATTTATAATTTTTTTTAACAAGTATAATTTGAAAGAAGTTCACTCATTTAGATATGGATAAAAAATTAGGCCCTCACATAAACTTAGGGACATGAAATTAGGTCGATGCATAACCTCATGGAAATGAAACCAGTTCCACTTGTACCATATAAATAATAAACCAAATCCACTAATAACCATGTAGACATGAATATATGTCTACTCATAACCTTATAGACCTGAATCCTTGTCCACTCATAACATTATGTACATAAATCAAGGTCCACTCAAAATATTGTGAACATGTACTCATGTTTATGGATAGCATAAATAATGCATGATTTCAATCTTTACCAAATTTATTGGAGGGAGATATTGTTTCTAACCATCAAATAATAAATAAAATTTTGTTCCACATAGTCTTAAAACATTCAACATGTCATTACTCATAAAAAATAGTTTTAGAAAATATTTCATCATAGGATAACCCGAGTAAAAGTAATGAGTTTCATAAATATCATGTTATTATAATAACAAACCCTTAAGAGAATGGATTAGTATAGAATCAGTGTATAATAACACTAGTAATTCATAAGAAATATCTATGGTTATTTTCCTTGATGAATATAAATTCTATCAAAATATCATTAAAACATTCTTGAGGAAAATAAACTTTCCATATTCAAATTACATATTTAAAATCATAAAATATCACAAATATTAAGGAAGAAATTTTATTTGAAAACAACCATATAAAATTATAATGTAATATTTACGTCATTGATTGTTCATAATGGTGGAAAATACTATTCTTTCCATTCACATTAAAACAACAAGTCCTTTTATATTTTCAGTTAAAATTATAAATTACTGAGTTTGAGAAATAAAAATAATATTCATTTAAAACCATTAAAAAAGGAAAATATATTTTAATATTTGATTAAAAAATCATTTTATAATAGTAAATACATTATTCATGACATTTTTTGAAGACATGGACATTGAAGAGAAAGGATTTTTTAATGAAGATAGAAATAGAGTCATTTCCACTAAATAATTCCTTTAATAAAGATTGTTATTAAAGAGAAGAATATTAATGGAACAAATGTATTGTATAAATATAACTATATTAGAGAAAAACACTTTATTTTATTGAGTGGTATGTCATAATATTTTATCAATAGTAATAAAATCATAATCAAACCTGATAAAGAATGGGATTATAACAAAAAAACATGTACCACTTTAGAAACCTTTTAAATGTAAGACCCATAAAAGAATGAAAGGTGGATAGAATTTTTAAATACCATAATTTAAATTAGAATAATAATAAAAGGAATTAATCTGTAGTATAAACACCAAACAAAATAAACAAGTGTAATATATAGAATGATTCACAAGAAAAATAAAAGTCAGATGAAAATATTATATTACTTTGTTAACATTTGAATTATAATCCCCATTAAATAATAAAATAAATTGAATCATTTAATATCATTAAAATAAGAAATTTAATTATATAACATGTGAAATGGGAAGTATATACACCAAAAAAATTAACTAGTGGTTAATATTGGATATGTCTCCCACAAATAAATGAGAGACTAGAAATTTCTTTACTCAAGTATCCACCATCTTCATACTCATGAAAACCTATATATTATAAATATATATTTATTACACATATATTAGAGAACAATAGTCATATTTATTATACATTATATTATTTAATTATAACATTTTATCACATGTTCCCTAATAATTCTTTATTGAAATCATTGTTCTGGGTGATAAGTTCTTCATTTGTAATTTATGTTCTGGTTTGGTGGTTTTTGTCCATATAATTTTAATGTGGTTTAATCATATAAATTATTTTGACCACGATAAAAATATCCTATATCTCCATCATATTGTTTTATTATTAATTCATAATATTTCGAGATAGTTAATGAATTACACCATTCATGGAGATGGTAGGTCGTTCATTTACAAGAACATTGTTTCCATTTAAACAATAGATAGAACAAAATTAAGAAACCAATATACCACCATTAAAAAATAAATTTTATGTCATAGATATAATATATATTCACTATATCTATCTTTATTGTCATACATGTAAACTTTGTATAGGAAATGTATCATGTCACTTTCTGGAGGCGATAGTCCACACATACACACGAGTATCATTATCGTTTTGCAACAAAATAGAAGGTATGTTGGTAGATGTGATGTTATAATTATATAATTATAATTATTTCATAAGTATCATAAATAAATATTAAATCAATCATTATATAATTCTTTGAGAGTTGGTGATGGAAAATGACATACTTCGATTGTGTACTATACACATGATCGACGGTTCGATTTCCCCACATAATGGAAGTGGTTACTTTTTTTACTTTATTAAAATAAAATAAAAAAATATAAATAAATGGTATATATTTATTTCATTATATCATTATATTTAAATAAAATTTAAAGGATGTATAATAATAAATTATTTAAAGATGATCGGTTAAGAAAAATATCTCTTCTTTAGAAAACCTCCTTAGGATAACACCGAATACTCTACAAGAGGGTTCCTATTAAAAATAGTACCCCAAGGATATGGGCAGAGAAGTAAGGGGGATTTTGGTAGGTATTAACTAAGATAAAATGAATTGGGTATATGAATATGATATGAAAGGGGGTTACCTTCTATAAGTGGGGGAGAGGACACACTTGAACTTTTTAAAACTAAAAAGGTATAACCACATTTTAAACATGATATAATGATCTAAAATAGAATATTATCAAACCTTAGATGAGATAAAATCTATATATGGATATCTAATTGGAATTAGAAATTATTTTAGGTCATTTTATCCCTTATATTTTTTAATTAACCCCTAATAATCAGTTTTAACTTTATTTGTGGTATCTAAATTTTACTATAGTTATTATTTATCATGAACTATAATTAATTTGATCTTATTATATAATTTTTTTAATTTTTTTCAAAAAAATAAATGAAAATAAATTTTAACGCATTTTATTTTTAATCTATATAATGAATTTACCAAAATTAAGTAATTATTTATCAATATATTTCTTTCAAAACTACTATACATAATCATTAGAATGTGGTTATTCTTATACATAATGAAGATTTTTAGGGCTATGATATGACACTATTTATTTATATAATAATATCAATAGTATTTTTCAGGTTTCTAAATCATTGTGTTTAGAGTAACAGTAGCTATCAAAAAAATTTAATTTATTTTATAAAAAATTTAAAAAAATCTTGGGGTGTTATATTATAACCCACTTAAAATGTTTTTTCCATTGGAATCCATCACACTCATAAAATCATATGAGGGTAATTATACCTCATCATATCATTATTTTCCATGTAGCTTCTTTGAAATAATGGTTTATCCACAAAACATTGATGGGGTGAGTTTTCTTATTACGTAGGAATTTCTCCTTATGATCTAGATTCTCAACTAGTTTTTACTCATAAGAAATATATTTCCCCAATTCTATGAACTATGATATTAGTATATGGTAAGGTTCTATAATGTAGTTTCTTCTGAGAGATACATGGAATGAATCATGATCCCGTGAGAGGTTTGGTGGAACTTCCAAATGATAAGATACCATACTAACTAAATCATGAATCCCAAAAGGGACAATATAACTAGGGATTAGGATTCCATTCTTTTTTAATACCACAAAATCCTTCCAATGATAAATTCATAGAAACAACTTCTCACTAAAACAAATTCCATATCTTGTAAATGATTATCATTTTTTTCTTCGAATTTATGTTTCCCTTATGTGATTATTAATGACTCCAACATTCTATACCATTTATTCATCCATCATGATTCTTAATAGCTTTACTTGAAAACAAATATCACCATATGTTGGAGTTATACCCTTATTTAAATAAATATATTCCTAGGGAACCATATGTATGCTCGAGTGAAATATATTATTAGAAAAAAATAGATGAATTTTTTGATTAAAAAACCATTAAAATTCATAGAAAAAGATATTAGAATATCATATATGGTTTGAATTTTTCACTAATACATAACATATTTTTTAGGATGATAAGATACGATGAATCATAACCCCAAATTAAAAACCTATTGATGACTTTTCCAGAACGTCAAGGTAAACCTTATTACATGACTAGATATAATAGACTTTGGTACATCATTTAACTATAACAAGTCCTTAATTTATATCCAAGAAAGATAATCTAGGGTAATTTCATTTTAAATAGTAAAAAATTAGTAAATGTTATTATGGAAATTGAATACTTCCCATAATGTATTATTCCATTTAGATGTTTTGGGGAGTCCTATAAAAGAATTAATGGTGGTGTTTTCCAATTAAAATTATGGTATGTATAATGTTTGTAACATCGCTTTGAAATGTTTTCTGTTTTCTTTATCTTGTTGACAAAACAATTATAGAAATACAAACATTGAAATATCTATCTTCATTCCATCCCACCAGAAATACTCATTCAAACATATAGACAATTTTTTTAATGTTGAGTCCAAATCCAATTTTTATTATGAAATAAAAGACCTCTTCCAATATATATATAGGGAAACCCATTAAATAGCCAATATTATAAAGGCTATGTGGCCCATGAACATGGAAAGAAGGTCCAGTACAACATCATGAATACATAAACCTACCTGTGTCAACACTTGCCTACTTCATGCCTTCTTCAATGCATGCCTTCATCATGCCTACATCACTTTTTTAGGTCTTAAATCCCCCAAGGGGATTTCTAGGATTCCAACCCTAGTATTTTTGATGGTGTGTTATGTGTTTAATAGTGAATGATGAACTATGAGATTCCACTAATAGATTCTTCTTTAAATTGGGTATGGATAGAACACATACATAGTTTCTAAACAATACCAATCCTTCATAATCAATGGTTAACTTAATAATATTTCAAACTTCATTCGATAGCTCTAAATCACCCTTCTATGCATATTTAATCATTACATGGAATTTATGTTTAAACACTAATTTGAGAAATAAATGATTTCTCCCCATAATTTATGATTTCTAGATCCATCATTTACAATTAAATAAATATTGGGTTTTTTACACATTGTTGATAATATAGTATGATCCCTTCAAATAAAAGCATGGAACACCTTTTTCTCATTCCCAGGTTGTTAATTAATCATTTTTTGTAATCTTTATTCAGTTCCAACCATATTATCTAGAAAATATTATACTCATTCAGTATTAATATGTACTGTAATATTTTATGATCAATATATGTATCCCACCTTCCACTATAAATATAATGCCTTAATATCTATAATCAAAAAATTACAATAGCTGACTCCAAATACTGATTTGGTTAATTTTTTTCATGATCCTTTAATTAACATGAGTCATAAGCTATAACTGTACCATTCATCATGATAATTCACCCCAATACTTTCTCTGATGAATAAATATTATCAATAAACCCATATCCAACATTGATTAATGTTAACACAGGTGCACAAACTAGCATCCTCCTTAAATTTTTTAATTTTTCATCACATTCATCTATCCAAATGAACTTGGATCTCTTCCAAGATTACATGATCACTGGATTGGACATCATTTATACATTTTCCAAAACGCCTTGATAATATCATTCCAAATATAAGAAACTACATATCCCAGTCACTGTAGTTGGTATGATCCAATTTTCAAAAGCATGTGTCTTTGATGGATCCACCAATATACCTAATCTTGAGATTAAATTACACAAAAATGAAACCTTTTATAGTCAAAATTCACCCATTGTAAAATTTTCATACATTTTTTCCTTAATTAGGTACTTCAATATAATTATCATGTGATCTCCATGCTCTTCCTTTATATTGGAATATTTAATAATAACATCTATAAAGAATACAAAAAATAGATCAAAGTAATATTTAAATGCACTATTAAGTAAATCAAAGAACATAGTGAGGAAATTACTAAGATCAAATGAAATCACTATATTTTCATGTTGTTTATATCTTTTATGGAATACTATCATTGATTTATCCCCATTCTTGGCCATCAATTGATGATATCTAGAATCATGGTTGATCATGGAAAAGTATTGAGATCTGTACAACAAATCAAATAAGTGATAAATATGGGGTATAAGATACTTTTTCTTGAGTGTGATATTTTTCAGTTCCTAATAATCAATAAAGAGTGACATTGATCCATTACTATTCTTAGTAAAAAGAATATGTTCACCTAAAGGTGACAATCTTGGATAAATAACATTGTTTTAAAGATTATACTCTATTGTTTCTTTAATTCTTACTACTTAATTGGTTCCATTCTGCAGGTAGTCTTTCAAATATTTATATCACAATGTATGAGTTTTATTGAGAACTTAACTTAATGATTTTTCGGTCGGCAGAACTAATCATCTATAAAAACAAAAAAAAACTCCCTTAATATAGGCATATCATTTATGTTGAGTTTCTCCCCATCCATCTATGATAAAAACCTTTTTTGAATATGAATCAAGGCCAAAATTATAGATTTTATTTTCATTGGAAGTTCATATTTATATTCATAAAAATAATGGATCATAGGTTTGTTCAGAATATCTAACATGACTTCCATTCCTATGAAATCTATATGTATTTTATATAGATTAATCATATCCCTTAATATGATAAAATAAAATAAAACTAGAAGTAGAATGACAATATTTACAGGAATAAAATTACCACAAACATCTACTAGAGGAGAATAGCATACACTATATGCGATCATCATAAAAATCATGGTTTTCATATCAAATTCAACATCTTATTATTTTTAATGGAATTTTCATAAACCTAGATAATTATTCATATATAATTGAATGGGTAGATCCTGAGTTAAAATATATATAAGCCATTCTAGATTGGATGGTAATTATACCTTTCACAATTCCATCATTATATCCCTTGTCCAAAATTAACATCGAATAATATTTCCCCTTGTCTCTTTACATAATAGGTTTCTAACTTCAATCATCATCATTAACCTTTATATTTGTGAAATGGTTTGAATCTTTTTTTAAATTCTATACACTTGAGACACAAGAGTCTGTATGGTGCATCATATGGAGATGCCTTTCTATTTCCATAATTAGATTACTTTTACCCATCACTTTAGCATCAATCCACTCAATGAATATCATTTCCAAACATAAAACCTTTATAATTCCCATTAATGAACTTTCATCCATGATTCAATCCACATTATGATCATGATTGAAATATCATATTCATAATTCCATTTTTTTAGTTTCCTTTTAATTCCAACATTGTTTTCTTATTAAAACCTTGGGATTTATGGGTATCCCAAATTCCATTTTAACATTATTACAGAATAGAATTTTTTCTTCAAATTTATTTTTTTTCATTATGGAATATTCCATTCAAAGACATAGATGTAAGATAATGATGAAAAGATCAACATTATATTTAGGCTGGAGGATAATACTAGATGCATACGTCACCAGTGTTATAAAATCTTCCTCATAGGTACCCAAAAATTAGTCATCCTTTAGATTTTTCACAAGTAATTCAAACTCTTTTTTTATGAAGAATACGAAAAAATTAATCATTAAAAAATAATCCCATAAAATAATCCCAAACAATGGATTAAATTTATTCATATTGAATTGTATTCATGAAAAGAATACATCATTGATCTACCTTCTCTTCCGTATGATATATAATAAGATCGACCTTTCCATGCTCCAAAAATAGAAGAACAGAAAATTTCTTCTCAATAGAGCTGATCCTCTTCTTAAAACCTAGTGTATCACCATAACCACAAAAATAAGGTCGAAATTGTATATTGAGGTACTAAAAAATTTGTTGTTACCTCCTTTTCTTATTTGTAATTTGGACATGATTCCTAGTATAAGAAGGTTATGTGAGAATTTTAATGATATTTTTCATTCATTGTACCATAAAATTTGGATGATCTGAAGGAAATGCATTGAATTTTCTATCTCATTTAGCAATAAAATGATTTCTTCAGGTTATATCCATTGACTAAAACCAAAAAACATTGTGTATGTAACAATAACCATAGTAGGAACCCACAAGATCATGAAAAATATTTTATAGGATGTCTAAATAAAGACCCATCCTTTTCAATCTATGACACCTTTGGTTTATCCAAGGCCATTCATGATTGTCATCCATTCAAAAACATCATGTTAGTTCATAAAGTGTTAATGAATTTCCAAAGAATATCTCTCGTGTGTTTTAATCCACGTGTACATAAAGGCCTGGTGTTGTGGACCAGGTGATGATCAATTTAAAGTCCAATGTGCCCTTTTTGAAGTTATTGCCCCTATGTATATAATTTATTTTTATAAATATGTAAATATATTCAAAAACAATTATATGTATACACACTAAAAGCTAAATATAATAGATAAAAACATTATAAGAATAATTAAAAAATATATATTTTATTAATTATATAAAAATCATAAATAGTTTATAATTATATTTCAATGTGACTAATTTTATTTAATAAATACTATAAATTATACAAATTTGAAAATATTTTTCACTATACACAAATGTATAAATATTTATTAATGTATTGAAAATTACATTTAAATATGAAAAATTTATAATAAATAACGAAATTTATAAATTTATATAATATTAATTATATATATATATATATATATATTATCAATAATAATAATATTTAAATATTTTCTAAAAAATATTGAATAGTGAAAATTAATAATATAATGTAATCAGTAAATAAAATTTTTAAAATATATTTTTTTTAAAATTATTAATAATTATATTTGAAATTGAAGGTATAATTTAAATTATATTACTAGTTGATCTTAAATTTACGGTAAAAAATATTTAAAATAATAATAATATATTATTATTTTATAAAAAGTATTAATTATGTAAGATATAATATAATATTTTTTAATAACTACATAAAAATATAAATGTAAAAATGGCTTTCATAGTATATTATTAAAAATAAAACTATACAATTAAAAGTAAATTTTTTTAAAAAAATATTTAACTATATTTAAAATTTATAATATATAATTATATTATAATTACTACTAAGATATTTATATAAATGTATTGTATTAATTGTATATAAAAAATATAATTAATCATTAACAATATTTAAAAATTAATAATTGTAATTATAAATACTATTATTTGTATAAATGAATAAATATTCTTTAGGAAAATTATTTAAAAGAAATGTATAATTATATTTAAAAATATTTATGTGTATATATATAAACATATAAACACCATATACAAAAATCAATAAAATAATAATTAATTCTTGTATAAGAAATTATATAAAAAACATTAATATCTAATTATTAAATTAGATTCAGGATCATTTTAACAATAAATATTATCAAAATAATTTAGCATTATAATAACACATATATAAATATATTATTAAATTACTAAAATTCTAATTATATCTTTATTTTATAGAATAATATAATGATTTGAATTTTATCATATTTTAAAATTTTTATTTTCATATATGATTTTATTTATTTACGTATATTTTTTTTGTGACTATGGGTGTCTAATGAACCCTATGAAATGTTTTTACAGGTGAACCCAACACATGCATGTTGTAATTCGACAATATAAAAAGCATATAATATTTATTTTATTTTAATTTAAATATATTAAAAACAAAAATTAATTTCAATATATATATATATAAATAGAAAATAAATATAATATTTTTAATAATTTATATTATTATATAAAAAAATTTCTAAAATTTTAAACCTCCATTAATTGATTCATTTATAAATTAATGTTTCTAATATGATATTTCATATCAAAATATAAAAATAATTTACTTTGCATAAATATAAAAATATTTTACAAGATCTATTACTAGCGATGTTAAAAGTAACATATATTAGTATTCAATAAATTTTTTTAAATTGTACAGCTTTTATTAATGATAAAATAAGAGTTGATATACTCAAATTTTGTAGGTTCCTTGTTTTTATCACATATAAAAGAAAATTTTTAAAATAGTCAAGCCTATAGTTGTAAATTAAAAATTCACACATGACCAATATCACACCTCTCAACTGACCACTGTTAATAATTTAGTCAACTAATGAAATGAAATCACAATCGTGAACATCTAGAACATATAATTCAGGTTGAATTGGTTTAAGACCAAAATGGTCACAAAAACTATTCATACTAAACATGGGAAATTAAAGTTGGTTGGAAAAACCTAATGAAAGTAAAAAATATAGTTCAAATTAAATTCACCCAAGAACATATTCCAATGGTGGTCCTTGATGAACACCCTCAACAAAAACAATGTCATCCATAGAAAAAGACTGAGGTAGGTAGAATTTATCCTCCTCAATATTTCCTAAAGATAGACCATAATTACCACTGTCTTCATCACATTTTGGTCTCCTCATATTTCACTGACTAGTGAAGATCCTCATACAGAATGAAAACAAATAGTTCCAAACCTCAACCCTAATGATCCACCTACCCAAGCAGAAGAACCTACAACACAAAAACTATGAAGAAGAATAAACAAAACTACATAAAATAACAATATTTTCATCAATAACTGTAACAGCCCGAGATTTTATGAAAAATATTCTTTTTTATTTCACTAATGTCTTGTGTTGTACGCTACACCAAAAGGAGCTTTCACAACACGCATCCTTGACTTGCCTTGCATTACACGCAATCGCAACCTTCCTCAATAGCGTGTGTGGTACGTAATACTGAGTTTCACGAAACAATGATATGCTATTAAAATATTATTAAAACTAGCCGTTATGAATAGTAATAACCACTTTTTAAATTTTAGAAATTTTAAAATGGACTTCATTTTTGGATTCGGAGTATCGAATTTAGCCTAAGGTGAAATTTTGGTACTTTTCGGATAACTTTCATATTCTGATGAATAGTGAAAATTACTATATTATAATTAAAAACAACTTTTTTAATCGAAATAATTAATAGTGATAAATTATTAATTTGAGTGTTTTTAAAGTATATTTAGAATATATTTTTACAATTTAATACAATTTTGGTCATTGGTTGTAATTTCACATTTAAACCAGACATAATCAAATGTCAATCTTTTGATATATATTGTTTCCTAAAAACACGCTATTTATTTTAACAGCGGGATTTAATTATAAAATTAATTAATGCAACTTCTATGTTATGAATTTGGTAAAATAGATTTCATTTTTGAATTCGGAATATGAAATATAGCTTAGGATGAAATTTTGGCATTGTTCTGAAAAACATCAATTTTTGATGAATAGTGAAACTACTAAGTGGTAGTTAAAAAAAACTGAATTTTTCATAAAACATAATTTTGCCGCTTCTGTGAATGGAATTTCGAAAATCCGAGAGACACGGTTAATATCAAGGACTAAAATGTGGTTCAATGAGATGAAAATAATTTTTTGGTGAATAGTAACTTTTTATTTTTTTTACCACGGTTAATAGTAAATAGGGTATCTAAGGGTAAATATGATATTAATATTACCCTAACACATGACCTAATTCTATTGTACAAGTGTAATTCGACCAAAAACAAACTTAGGAATAAAATATGACCATTTAGGCCCACTTGGATTAGATTAGGACATTTATTATTAATTTATTTAAAGAAGGGTTAAAATAGTTAAAATCAAAGTTTAATAAGTAAATCATTTTTAATATGGGGTTATACATAAGATAAATTTGATTGTAAATATTCATTAGAAAGCTAAAAAGATTTCCTACATGATGATAGTTTATTTGTAATTTTTAGACATCAAATAATTTAATTTATTTATGACACAACGATGATGCAGTAATTATCTTTTTAATGAAATATTGACATAATTGATGTTATAAGCACCAAAATAAATGTAATTTGATATTTTTTATGAATTCAACTAATTTTCTAGGTTACTATGATATATTAATGTTGATTTAATCAACTTGGTTCGAACATTTAATTCTGTTATGACTTTCACAAAAATCATATATCAAATAGTGTCAAAATTGACACAAAATAGTTTTTAAATCAAATATTATATTACTAATTGTTATTTTATTCCTAAAAATCTAAGGTTCGGCCAAATGACTTAGATAAGGATATATATATTAATAATAAACAATTTGGGGTTCGTTTGGCATGTTATAGTAAGTGTATTAACCATGTAGTGAAAGAAAACAAAAAGACACGGTAAAAGTTAAATTATTTAACTGAGAGTTAAATCTAATTGATAAGGTTTAAAATAATATCCAAACATGTCTAAATTTGATTGGTTAATGATATTACAACCCTATCTCATCTAATCTTCGAATATGAGTCATTTTTGGAGGTTTTTAAGTGGGGTTAGATTTATTATAAATTAATATTTTTAAGAATTCCTAAGGTGCCCCTCTCCTCCCCTATAAAAGGACACCTCCTCCCCCTCCTCCTCACACCAATTTGAGCACTCAAGCTCGGCCAACCCCTGCCAAAATCTCTTCTCCACTTCCCTAGTAACATCCTAGAGGTTCTGGTCTTCCTCAAAGACCAATTTTAGTTCCCTAAGAGGAGGTCTCCAAAAGGCGCTTCAAAGAATTGGTAATTACCGTTACCAATTCTTTCATCTTTATTTCTTCTTCCACTTCTTCTTCTTAGGTTGTTTCATTATGAAGTAATAACATCAGTATCACTCATATACTGATATGTTATTATAAGTATGAAACAACCCTATTTCACCATCTATCCATCCTACGGAAAAAGAAATCACCGCGCGTGCGTACGTACGGAATACCGTCTCCACGCCGTGGTGTAATCTATTTTCCACCACCACCTTACATGGATGGGTATAATGGTGTAAAGAATAACTATACATAGTTATTACAACATCATATTGATTCTGATATATTGTATAATCCACTTCAATTCAATTCAATATTTATAGAAATGATATCATCGCTCGTGCGTACGTACGGACTACCGTCTCCACGACGCGATGAGATTCATTCTCCATGTTAACCATTTAAGAATGATTATAATGTATATATAAGAAATAATAATGAAATATATGAAATTATAAAGCTACTGGATTTATGTATATATATACATATGTATGTCATCTACTTACTTCCATTTCAAGACAATAAGGAAAGGAAAACAGCGTTCATGCGTACGTACGGACTACCGTCTCCATGAACGGTGTTTTTCATTTTATTTATCTACCTATTATATATATATATATACTGAATATATATGATATATAAATCATATTTTATATTCTGGAAGTAAGTAAATCATGATATAAGTAATAATGATGTCAAGAACAACAAGTCAAAACACCTACGATAAATGAAACGATTTTACCCAAAACGCTTCTTTAACATGGAATTTACAAAAGAACGGGTAATATAATGTCATAAGTAAACCATATATGATATCATAACAATGAATATGATTCTGTAATAAGTCAATGACATTATTTAAATCATTATACAGGAGGTTCGAACACATACGAAGCAAATTGGACCTAAGGTAAGGGAAATATCACAATCTCATTTTTATCCGAGGTTGTTTATTCGTAAGTATTTACTGGGGTGTATTTTATCATCCACATCCATGTTTCATCAATATGTAATATTATTTCCATCCACCTACAATTTTTTAAATCCATTTTTACCCTTCGGTGAGTTTTTAGTAAAAGAAATGAAAGGAATCTTTTGATGTTTTTCGTACGAGGTACTTTTTGACTTTTCCGACAAAAGTACGAAGAATGTTTTTTTTAACTTATACGGCACGAACGGATTTATACTTTTTTACAAAGCCTTATTTTCATGAAGCTTCCTCTAAATGATTTCATGACTATTTTCAATAAAATCTCTTTCTTTTAAAATTGCATGATGTTTTGTGAAAAGAAATTGATTTTGAAGAAGAAAGGATATTTTCCTCAAGAATTCAATTCAAGTGTTTTATCAAAATTATTTTCCATATAAGATAATAAAGGGTTCTGTTTCTATCCATATTTTTACATTGATTTGACTATGTTGTGATGGAATTATGTTTATGAATTCCTTTATCTTATATGAATGGTTTTATGATGTCATGTTGTTTAAGAATCCCATTTTTATTACATGGGTTATGCGATGATGTATGATTTATGATTTTGTGGCACACATAAGCAAGGATTCATTAAGAGATGGGTGGGACCTATATCTCCCTCCAATGCATTGGGTAAAGATTTTATATCTCATGAGATAGACATGGCTGGAATGGTAGGTTATACCGGTTCAGTGAAACAGGACTGAAACGAGGATTACTCGATTCAGAAAGGGACTTTGTCCACTAAGATAGTCTTGGCATTGAGTCTTGACTAACAAGAAATGATTCTCTATGATTATGTGTGTATGCCACAATGAGTAATGTTTAAAGTTATGATTTCATTTCACTACTATGATTTATCCCATGTTATGAAATTATGCTCTCTTTTGCAGGTTAAGATTTCCAAAAATGTTATGTTCTTATGAAAATTATGTGATTGATATTTCCTTTGTTTACCCTTACTGAGCATTTGAGCTCACCCTTTTATGTTTTCTTTTCCCCAGGATTTAAAGAAAGGTTTTAGGTAAAAAAAAGGAAGATCTTTATGGGAGATGTTGAAGATCTTTCCCCACGATTAGAAGATTATACTCCGAGTTTCCAAAGACACTAAACTATTACGATCCTTATGTGTGTGTTTTTGTTATGTACTAAGTATTCCGCAAAAGTAATGTAATGTCCATGTACGTTAAGCTTCGGGTCTCTACTGTTGGTATCAGAGGAAAGGTTTAGTCAACCTTTGGTAACTAGGATGTGAGAACGTTAGTGAGATCCCTAGAGATATTTCTAAGGTATGTCTAGGGATGTCCCTAAGGATAAGTATACGTATAGGATATATTCCTAGAACTACGGTAACGATCTTAGAATTTAACCTAATATGTTAGATATTGAGGGTGCTCCCCCTTTACTATGTTGTCTTCCCTAGCATGATTTCGCCTCTCACAAAATTCTATTTGTGTTTTAGTTAATGGAGGGAACCAGAAGGAATTCGGTTAACATTGAATCCAATGGACAAATTTGTGACTATGAGCAACAAAATTGTGTGATGCCTAGAGATAAAGATATTGTGATTATGCCGAATCAGTCATCACGATATATGATTAACAAGGTGAAATTTAGTGGTATGACTAATTCATCAAAGAAGAGGAAGATAAAATATTATGCATGTTCGCATGTTGAGGATCATAAAGAAAGGAAGATTGAGATTTCTAAAGAAGGGAAGAAGAACCTTGAGGAATACCTCAAATGGAGGGACCGATGTTATCTGTGTGGAGAAAAGGGTCATAGAGTGACAGATTGTTATGGAGTTCAATGTCTTATTTGTGGAGAACATGGGCATTACCCAACTCAATGCCCTGACCTAAAAAGATACTTCTAAATCAAGGAAGGACTTATTCCAGGACAGTCATTGAAGTGGATGGACTGAAGTGTTTATGTATTGGTATTCAAGAATAATGTTGTTGAGGTACTTTTATGGTGTATTGGAATATTTATGTATTGCTCTAATGTGGTATTCGAAGTGATTGAGGTATTTTTGGAAAAAAGATGATATGCGCATAATGAAGGGAAAATAAGAAAATGAAATATTTGACAGTATTCATGAGCTCATGATTAATATAAGGACTAAGTGATATCATGGTTTGAGTATATAGAATTTTGAGGATTTTGGTATGTGGAAAGTGTTAACTTTTTTCACTAAGGTATTCAAGAGAATACACGATTAAGGACTTTGAGTGTTTGGAATGTGACCAACAAGACATATCTTATGATATGTGGGGATCAACGACAGTATTAAATCTTTGGTAATCGTTGTCACTATATTATGAGAGTGGACTGCAGTATTATGTATAAGCCTAAAGATTGGAATGGATTATGTTGAACATAAGTTAGTATTGTTTAAGGATCGAAGTTTTCTCGATATTATTGATGGGATGTTATAGTAATATAGTTTTAGAAAAAGGACAACCTGCAGGACGGGCGACAGCCCATCGCGTCGGACAAGGCTGTAGGAATCGAACCCACAACCGAAGTGCGACTGGCCTTTATCGCCTACCACTGGCCTACAGGAAGTCCCTGTTTAGTAGAAACTAGTTTTATTATTTTAAGCAGCATGATATATGAAGTATAAGTCCATTTTAGAAACCATATGTGATTAATCTCACTATAGATCGACTTATGTATATAATTTTGCTAACCTTTTGTTTGAAACAGATGGAATGACCCGTCATTCTATCACATGATCTGCTAATACTTCACGAATAACAAATTCAACTTCATTTATTTAAGAGATAAAGTGGAAATTGTTAAAGGCACGAACAACAGTGAGATTGTACCAAAATAAAGTAAGTATTTATTCTAATTCAAATTCTTTATCTTTAGGGAAATGATCTTGAAAACCAAAAATGTTGTCCTAGTTCTCTTATACCTGATAAATCAGATGGTACCTTAGATCGTCACAAATTTATGGATTTGTGATTACTGGCTTTTCCATAGCCATGTTCTCTACCACGCTCCATCAGAACATGATGGTTAGATTTCTCTTCCATATCCATATTTTCACCTATGTGGAAACCCAGTGATTAGTTTATTTGGGTAATCGTTACATTTCATACTTTAGTTTTTAAAGCCAAGTTTTGGTATTTTTTTTTACGATGTGGGTTTCTATTAAAGAAACTTTCGAATAGTAAACCATTTATAACCCCGACGAATTTCGAGGGCGAAATTCATTTTAAGGGGGGTAGAATGTAACAGCCCGAGATTTTATGAAAAATATTCTTTTTTATTTCACTAATGTCTTGTGTTGTACGCTACACCAAAAGGAGCTTTCACAACACGCATCCTTGACTTGCCTTGCATTACACGCAATCGCAACCTTCCTCGATAGCGTGTGTGGTACGTAATACTGAGTTTCACGAAACAATGATATGCTATTAAAATATTATTAAAACTAGCCGTTATGAATAGTAATAACCACTTTTTAAATTTTAGAAATTTTAAAATGGACTTCATTTTTGGATTCGGAGTATCGAATTTAGCCTAAGGTGAAATTTTGGTACTTTTCGGATAACTTTCATATTCTGATGAATAGTGAAAATTACTATATTATAATTAAAAACAACTTTTTTAATCGAAATAATTAATAGTGATAAATTATTAATTTGAGTGTTTTTAAAGTATATTTAGAATATATTTTTACAATTTAATACAATGTTGGTCATTGGTTGTAATTTCACATTTAAACCAGACATAATCAAGTGTCAATCTTTTGATATATATTGTTTCCTAAAAACACGCTATTTATTTTAACAGCGGGATTTAATTATAAAATTAATTAATGCAACTTCTATGTTATGAATTTGGTAAAATAGATTTCATTTTTGAATTCGGAATATGAAATATAGCTTAGGATGAAATTTTGGCATTGTTCTGAAAAACATCAATTTTTGATGAATAGTGAAACTACTAAGTGGTAGTTAAAAAAAACTGAATTTTTCATAAAAAATAATTTTGCCGCTTCTGTGAATGGAATTTCGAAAATCCGAGAGACACGGTTAATATCAAGCACTAAAATGTGGTTCAATGAGATGAAAATAATTTTTTGGTGAATAGTAACTTTTTATTTTTTTTACCACGGTTAATAGTAAATAGGGTAACTAAGGGTAAATATGATATTAATATTACCCTAACACATGACCTAATTCTATTGGACAAGTGTAATTCGACCAAAAACAAACTTAGGAATAAAATATGACCATTTAGGCCCACTTGGATTAGATTAGGACATTTATTATTAATTTATTTAAAGAAGGGTTAAAATAGTTAAAATCAAAGTTTAATAAGTAAATCATTTTTAATATGGGGTTATACATAAGATAAATTCGATTGTAAATATTCATTAGAAAGATAAAAAGATTTCCTACATGATGGTATTTTATTTGTAATTTTTAGACATCAAATAATTTAATTTATTTATGACACAACAATGATGCAGTAATTATCTTTTTAATGAAATATTGACATAATTGATGTTATAAGCACCAAAATAAATGTAATTTGAGATTTTGTATGAATTACACTAATTTTCTAGGTTACTATGATATATTAATGTTGATTTAATCAACTTGGTTCGAACATTTAATTCTGTTATGACTTTCACAAAAATCATATATCAAATAGTGTCAAAATTGACACAAAATAGTTTTTAAATAAAATATTATATTACTAATTGTTATTTTATTCCTAAAAATCTAAGGTTCGGCCAAATGACTTAGATAAGGATATATATATTAATAATAAACAATTTGGGGTTCGTTTGGCATGTTATAGTAAGTCTATTAACCATATAGTGAAAGAAAACAAAAAGACACGGTAAAAGTTAAATTATTTAACTTAGAGTTAAATCTAATTGATAAGGTTTAAAATAATATCCAAACATGTATAAATTTGATTGGTTGATGAGATTACAACCCTATCTCATCTAATATTCGAATATGAGTCATTTTTGGAGGTTTTTAAGTGGGGTTAGATTTATTATAAATTAATATTTTTAAGAATTCCTAAGGTGCCCCTCTCCTCCCCTATAAAAGGACACCTCTTCCCCCTCCTCCTCACACCAATTTGAGCACTCAAGCTCGGCCAACCCCTGCCAAAATCTCTTCTCCACTTCCCTAGTAACATCATAGAGGTTCTGGTCTTCCTCAAAGACCAATTTTAGTTCCCTAAGAGGAGGTCTCCAAAAGGCGCTTCAAAGAAGAGGTAATTACCGTTACCAATTCTTTCATCTTTATTTCTTCTTCCACTTCTTCTTCTTAGGTTGTTTCATTATGAAGTAATAACATCAGTATCACTCATATACTGATATGTTATTATAAGTATGAAACAACCCTATTTCACCATCTATCCATCCTACGGAAAAAGAAATCACCGCGCGTGCGTACGTACGGAATACCGTCTCCACGCCGTGGTGTAATCTATTTTCCACCACCACCTTACATGGATGGGTATAATGGTGTAAAGAATAACTATACATAGTTATTAAAACATCATATTGATTCTGATATATTGTATAATCCACTCCAATTCAATTCAATATTTATAGAAATGATATCATCGCTCGTGCGTACGTACGGACTACCGTCTCAACGACGCGATGAGATTCATTCTCCATGTTAACCATTTAAGAATTATTATAATGTATATATAAGAAATAATAATGAAATATATGACATTATAAAGCTACTGGATTTATTTATATATATACATATGTATGTCATCTACTTACTTCCATTTCAAGACAATAAGGAAAGGAAAACAGCGTTCATGCGTACGTACGGACTACCGTCTCCATGAACGGTGTTTTTCATTTTATTTATCTACCTATTATATATATATATACTGAATATATATGATATATAAATCATATTTTATATTCTGGAAGTAAGTAAATCATGATATAAGTATTAATGATGTCAAGAACAACAAGTCAAAACACCTACGATAAATGAAACGATTTTACCCAAAACGCTTCTTTAACATGGAATTTACAAAAGAACGGGTAATATAATGTCATAAGTAAACCATATATGATATCATAACAATGAATATGATTCTGTAATAAGTCAATGACATTATTTAAATCATTATACAGGAGGGTCGGACACATACGAAGCAAATTGGACCTAAGGTAAGGGAAATATCACAATCTCATTTTTATCCGAGGTTGTTTATTCGTAAGTATTTACTGGGGTGTATTTTATCATCCACATCCATGTTTCATCAATATGTAATATTATTTCCATCCACCTACAATTGTTTAAATCCATTTTTACCCTTCGGTGAGTTTTTAGTAAAAGAAATGAAAGGAATCTTTTGATGTTTTTCGTACGAGGTACTTTTTGACTTTTCCGACAAAAGTACGAAGAATGTTTTTTTTAACTTATACGGCACGAACGGATTTATACTGTTTTACAAAGCCTTATTTTCATGAAGCTTCCTCTAAAAGATTTCATGACTATTTTCAATAAAATCTCTTTCTTTTAAAATTGCATGATGTTTTGTGAAAAGAAATTGATTTTGAAGAAGAAAGGATATTTTCCTCAAGAATTCAATTCAAGTGTTTTATCAAAATTATTTTCCATATAAGATAATAAAGGGTTCTGTTTCTATCCATATTTTTACATTTATTTGACTATGTTGTGATGGAATTATGTTTATGAATTCCTTTATCTTATATGAATGGTTTTATGATGTCATGTTGTTTAAGAATCCCATTTTTATTACATGGGTTATGCGATGATGTATGATTTATGATTTTTTGGCACACATAAGCAAGGATTCATTAAGAGATGGGTGGGACCTATATCTCCCTCCAATGCATTGGGTAAAGATTTTATATCTCATGAGATAGACATGGCTGGAATGGTAGGTTATACCGGTTCAGTGAAACAGGACTGAAACGAGGATTACTCGATTCAGAAAGGGACTTTGTCCACTAAGATAGTCTTGGCAATGAGTCTTGACTAACAAGAAATGATTCTCTATGATTATGTGTGTATGCCACAATGAGTAATGTTTAAAGTTATGATTTCATTTCACTACTATGATTTATCCCATGTTATGAAATTATACTCTCTTTTGCAGGTTAAGATTTCCAAAAATGTTATGTTCTTATGAAAATTATGTGATTGATATTTCCTTTGTTTACCCTTACTGAGCATTTGAGCTCACCCTTTTATGTTTTCTTTTCCCCAGGATATAAAGAAAGGTTTTAGGTAAAAAAAGGAAGATCTTTATGGGAGATGTTGAAGATCTTTCCCCACGATTAGAAGATTATACTCCGAGTTTCCAAAGACACTAAACTATTACGATCCTTATGTGTGCGTTTTTGTTATGTATTAAGTATTCCGCAAAAGTAATGTAATGTCCATGTACGTTAAGCTTCGGGTCTCTACTATAACCATCCCCAAAGAAAAAGTAGGGTGATAAGAAAAACCAATATAAAAAATTAAAATATGAACCACATATACATTAAAATCATCAATCCATAAATTAATATGTATCTAGTGAAAGCTAAATAACTAAAACAAAAACTCCCCTTTAACTCCATACAGGATTCCATATATCTTATCAAGAATGTGTGAGGACTTTCACAAAAGTTTTATATTTAAATCATATTAGATCCCATATAATCTCTCCAAATGAATATTGAAATTTGTGGGGGCTATTGTTATCATTTTAGTTGGATATAACCCCTTCTAAATATGTTTGTAGTGATTCCATAAAACCATCTAAAACCCAGTCAATGACTATTGTTTTCAATAGTTATATGTTTTTATTTATAAGGTAAAATTTTCTATAGTTGTTATTTTCTCCATCATTTTGAACCTGTTAATATATTAAAAATGAAATTTGAAACCACCATTGAATATAATTATATATTTAAAATATAAAATAAAAATATTGTTTGGTAAAACAGAGAGAAAAACAAAAATAAATATGAACCACAGATCTGATAAACATATCAATACCTACATTAAATGATGCCCAATGGATGTAAAAGCACTGAAGAAAACAATCTCCTTAAACACAATCTAGGATGCCTTCTCTCTTATCAAACATGTATGAGGAAGTTCAAAACTATTTCATTGATTAAATTAAAGAATCTTAAATATTGAGAAATACCCATTATTAGTTCTAAACAAAGAGCTAATAAAAGGGTGGATTGATTAGTGCAAGATAAATGTGATGATAAAGTATTTCTTTATTGAAGTTAACAAAAGCACGGACAAAATAAATACTTTTTTCCAAAAAATTTTGCTCCGATAAAGGTTATATTTATCCCACTTTTTATCTTGTACTAATAATAGTGGATTTTGTTAGTTCATTCGTTTGTGTTGATAAAATGTGATCCTCTTAGAAAAAAATATTTATTAATAAAAAACATATCTAATTTAGAAATATATTTGTATTGATATAATTATATATATATATAAATTTTTCTGAAATACGATTTATATAATACTAAATATGAAATTACAATATATATTTCAAATATGTATAGATAATTTGTTTTTAATTTAATAGATATTAATATTAAAAAAAATATATTGAAAGATTATTATTAGTATACATTTAATAACATTTCTAAAAAATATCAAACCATTGTATATATACATTACATTTACATATATGAAATCAATTAAATTTTATATATAAACACACATAAACAAATAATAATTTTTTAGTGTTGTTGTTTAAGGTCTTTATTTACAATATTATATATTTAGTTTATTATGTTCATAATTTCTATATACTATTAATGTTTGATATTTTTATTTAATATGAATTATTTATTAAATATTAATTTATATTTTTTATTCATATTTTATTCTTTATTTAACTAATAATTTGTTTAATGTTTTTAAAATAATTGAATTTCAATTACTATGTGATTACTTTTTTGGTTATGCTATTCATTTTTAATATTATACTTATACATATTTTTTTATCAACATTTAATATTTTTTAACACGATTTAGTTTTCATTTTTAATATATGTATTCAATTTCATATAAATTTATATTCATATTAAATTTTTAAAATTATTATATAATTAATAATGCTTATTTATTTTTTAAATATTTTTCAATTTATTCATTTTTAATTAAATTTTACTCAATTTTAACGTATTTTTATATAATATTATTTATTCATTAGTGATGTTAATTATTATTATTTTCATTTTTTAAAATTTATTCTTTATTAATATTTTTATAATTCATATTTTTGTAATTTTATCAATTTCAATAATTTTTATAAAAAAATATTCAAAAAAATATTTAACAGTTTTTATATAGAAATATATTGATATTGATATATATATATATATATATATATATATAATTTTATGAAATATTATTTATATAATGAAAAATATATTTTTACTCTAAATAAGTCATATATTTTTTTAAAATGATTTATAATATAGCTGAAAATTAATTTTAGTTAAAAAAATATTGAAAAGATATTATCGAGTGATATAAATTTAATAAAATATATTACAAAAGTCATTTATTTTTTCAATTACACATATATCAAACATTTTTTATATGTACAATTTAATTTAAAACACCCACACACACACAGAAAGATAGCTATTGAACCTCTATATAGAAATAGACACAAATAAATAACATTTCTGTAAATTTAAATATTTTTAATATTCATTTTTGGAGTTTAATTATTATTATTATTTAATATATAATATATTTTTTTTTAATTGGTAAATATTATTCATTTTGTATATTTTTACTTAATAGTTAATATTTAATAATATTTATATTTTTTTCTAATTTAATTCATTTCTAATACTATTTATTCAAAAGTATTCTTGTTTTTTTCAACAATATTTTTTAATGTATTCATTTTTTAATTTTTATTCACCGAATTTATGTTAAGTCTATCCACATTTAATATTAATTTATACATATTTTTTTATTGACATTTAATGTTTTTTAATATGGTATTAATTTATATAATTAATATATATTCATACCCATTTTAATATATATTAAGTTATAATTTTATTTAATAATATATATAAATAATTGTACATATTTTTTAAATATTTTTCTAATGTATTTATTTTTCAAAATACTGAATTTCACTATTTTTTAAAATTAAATAATTTAATACTATTTATATATTGGTAATACAAATAAATTTTTTCATTATTTTATAATTTCAAATTTTTAAGCATTTTTTATTTTTTTTAATTTATTATGTTTTAATTTCTATTTATATATATTTATTCATTGACATTTAATGTTTTTAATTTTATTTTCATGTACATAATTAATATAAATGCATTTTCATTTTAATATATATCCATTTTTAATTTTTTTTAATTTTTTTTAAGTTTTCTAATTTTTAATTTTAAAAGTTCACACATTTCTGACACTCATGCATTTAAACTTATTTACCCATTAATAAAGTTAACTATTTTTTACCTTTTATAATTTATTTATCTTTAATTTTTATTCTTTTATTAGTTTTTTAATTCAGTTTATGTATTTTTATCCACACATAAAAAATTATTGATAAAATGTGCTTTTATTATTAATAAATGTAAAGAAATAATAAAATATTTCTTTATGTGTCCTGTATTTTTAGTGATGATAAATGCATATTTTATAAGAAATTTATTTAAATCACTGATAAAACCCTTTCAGGTATTTTTTTCAATATACTCAAAAAGAAACCCCAATTGCTCTCGTACTTCCAACTCTCACAGAACTCAACATATTATTCCTCTCCCTTATGAATTTTTTAGTTGAATCAACCAAACTGAAATCGATGGTTTTTTATTCTTTGTACACTTTTAAATCAATCTTACATTTGTACATGATTTTTAGTTCTTCATATCTAGTAAATGATCTCTAAAATAATAGATTACAATAACAATTTTCAATAATATTTTTCAATGTGTCTTGGGAATTTTTGTCCAAGATCCAGGGGATTTTCACATTGGATATTTAGGGTTCCACCTCATCTTGATATTTTGGAATATAGGGTTACCCTTCACTCTGATTTATAAGGTTTTTATTGTCTGTGTTTCCCTATATGTGTATATATGTTGTTTTGAACCCATTCACATCACACCGCATATTGATGGAATATGAGATGTAGTCCCACTGGGATTGGGTAGTGTCTCCTTTTTATGTTATTAAGTAGGTACCACATTTTCATGATCCCGAAGGGTGCTTTAAAATGGGGGTTATGTGTCCAAGAAATCACCCTATGTTGGGTATGATGTCTTCAGATGGTCTCCAATGGGTTTATTTGTTGAGCATGACACACCCAACGATCTTTCTATCCATGATTCATGGGCCTACATTCCAAAGGAAGGAAATTTTGGTATGAATATTAGGCCAACGACACTTCCGGACTCCATCGTTTGAGAGGATGAGAGTTCAGGCTCATCACACCCTTTTGAGAGTAATTATTGCCTACATAGTTACTCTCTTATATATTAATAAATGTTTAGATGTTCCTGAATCATTGAATCTTTCTCAAAGAGTGTGTCCATAGATTACACCTGGGTTGAAAGATCAACCATATAGACACATCAATTATGAATTACTGAGACAATACTAGTTTAATACCCGAGAAGAGGTTCTCTAGAGTTTCTCTTCATCCAAATGGGACAGAAGTTGCTTCGGTATAGGGATCGAACCCATGAGATGGCTTTCCTACGTATCCTCTTGAGATTAATTAGAAACCACGCAGTTCATTGTCACTTAACTAGACACATAAACTTTTAAGGTCATGCGATGAGGACCCATCCATGTAGTTTAACATTGTGTGACAAGGATGTCTATATGAAAGGTGCCTAGACATGATCAAATATAGGGATTATACTGAGGTGTCACATGATTTCAATGAAATATATGGTCTCATGGATGAGTATGATGCTGCTAGGAATATGGCTTATATAATTCTAGGGTTATTTGGGTATTGGGATTGGACCTCAGGGATGATTCCTTTGTATCTTAATTCATTAGGAATAAAATACCTTGTAGTATTGTAGGATTTGGGACTTCATTAGGGCTTATGCATAGAATCTTCCCAATTAAAGGGGGCATGATATATCATTTCATGTAGGATATGATATGGAGCTCAACCCTAGATGAAGGCTTCCTATATATCCTAATTATGGTGGGAATCATAGTTCTATTAATTCATGGTGGGTTGTGCCGATGTTGTATTATCAGAGACACCTAAGACCACGCGAGTCATGTTTGGTGTGAGAAACAAGAGGATGTGATAGATTCAAAAAATCCACACTTTCTATTATTTATTAAGGGAAACAATGGATCCCACTACAAAATATTCTAGGGTGATGGTGGATGAAGGTGTGGTGCAATGAACCCTTCAATGTGGAATGAATGTGAAGGCCATTAGGTCCATCCCAAAAGGCCATGGGATTACTCCAGGAGGGACTCCCATTCAATGGGTTCTGGTAAAGGGGAGGAATGTTTCTTCTTGTAAAAGGTAAAACAAAACACAATTCCATTAACTAATCATTACCCCTCAATGAATGGAAAAGAATGTTATTACCATTGATCCCTAGAATGAGAATATCCACGTCAGTATCCCATGGTTTGAGTATGGGTTACCATGGGAATGTAGACTTAAGAACATTCCTTTGTTCTATACAAATGTGGGGATTACCTCCATAAATCCACTCACCATGGGTATGTAGACTCAAAAGGATGCACTGATGTTCCCAATGGTCCATTTATATGGGTCTGGTGGCTTTGGAAGAGGCCTTGGCTTGGTGCCGATGGACTGGTTCATGGAGAGGATTTGGGGAATGGGATGGAAATGTAAGGGAATGATCAGTACCAGAATGTAGAAATCCTAACACTACCTACATCACGTACCATTTTTTTGTCTGGGGTGGGGTACCTTCCGCATAGCATTTTCCTATGTGAGTAGAAGGGTTGTCCGCATTATGAAATAGTACATGAAAATAGATGTGGTCTGCAGATCCGGGTTTGGTCCATGTATAGTGGTGGTACACAGCCTTGGGAAACATTCACATACCATGGTGTTATGCGGAACTAGGGTCCCTCTATGTGGAAGAATGCTATGCTGGGTAGGGTTTCATCTGAATAGAGATTTTCTACATGGTACACCAAATTGAAAACGGGGCATTAATCTTGATATTCATGGGAAGTTCATCCGTGAAGGGAGTATGGTACATGGTTCTCATTTTAGGTTTTTGGTTTACCCATGTTATTATGCCTTCTTCTTTTTATGGTTCGTTGCATGTTTATACCTTCTGGAAACTGTTCGTGGTTCCATACTTCGCCAAATTGCTTCCTCAGAAGTCTTCCATCTGTATGCTCCCAGTTATTCCAAAATATGATCCCCTTCCTCACCCCCTTGGGTTCCTTTTATAGAGTGATGAGGATACTATATCTATGGGTAGATAATACCTTTTTTAGAGTCCCATTAGTAAATTTCTCAGCATGTGGATGACTCGATCAACTGAGTTTCGCAGTGTTGTGATTCCCAGTGGTGGAAATCACTGCCTCAATTTAATGAACAACACAGTTTGTGGGACATTGTCAGAATTGTCTCATCTATGAACTACTCAGTTTGTGGGGATGGTAGGCTGGGAATCACTTATCCATTGCATTTTTTCCAACTACACAGTTTATAAAACTCTCTGTTTTAATCTCAACCGTGAGCAGCTTGGTTCTCTGTGCAATGTTTCATGGGACAGTGTTTTGTAGGCCGTTCGAGTACCACTTGGTTCATGGTCTACACCCTCTATGTACCATTCACAGTAATCTATACGTGGACCAATTTGGTTCTTTATCTGAATTGAATTCCATCAATATTTTTCTCTAATGTTCATCCACATAAGAATCTCTTTATTTTATCAATTTTATGGGAGTTTTTCATTTCCTTTTTCATTTTTTTCAATACCCTAAAAATGGCCCCCATCTGAATGGGGGTCTATTGGAAAAAAGAATAGGCTATTCCGATGTACAAAAGGGTCCCTAACTAAACTAGTTTGTTGTAGAAAGGTGGATCCTTTAGGGGGACCACACCTATATATAGGGGGAACAAGACATTTTTCTTTTACCTGGTTTCCTATTGAAAAGTACTCCAGTTTTCCTTGCTTCCACACACTACCTCCTTTGTGAGATTCATCATCCATGAACCACACCTTGCATTTTATGATCTGCTTACCCTTCATAGTTTCCCCAGTAGAAAACTGAACATTGAATCCATGAAATTAATTATGTAATATTAAAATTTAAGCTCAAATTTACATATATTAAGATGCTACGTGGATCACCTATCATATAATAATAACATCAAGTCACTGGACAAAGCTATGCGGGATAGCTTCTTATAGGGTAATCTGCATACTGTTGGTTTCAAGGTAATTCATTCCATGAACTATACTGGGTTTCAATAGGTGAAGCCTTTGGATGGGTGGAACTCTTTGATCCTTTGTCATTTTTTGGCATTTTACCCAATCATTTAATTGGACTAACACTTTATTTGGGTCTCTTTATTATTTTAAAGAATGTATCTTCCTCTAATATCATTATAAGAAATTAGTAATAGGGCATCCATGGTTGAGAATGTCAAAGAGAAACTTCATGATGTCATTATTCCTCAAAGGGGTGTCGTCTAAGATATCCTTTCACCGGAGCTAATAGCCTATCAACTATCCCATTAGCTACCACTTTATAATTTTGGGTTCTAAAATGATGCTACTTTTTAAGGGATTGATTGCGGATATCTTATCACACATTCTGGAACATCCCATGGGAAGAATAGGGAAAAAATCTCTGTTGTTCAAGAAATCGTTACTACATCGAATTAGGAGAGTGAGTTTATCCTGAGCTACTTTGAGTGGACTCAGAGCGGCCAACACCCTCATAGTACATATTTGGATTCCATTGTCTAATATTATACATCTATCATAAACATTTCTCATGGTATCCCTAACAGAGGATGGAGCTCCAAATGGGAACTCTGGTCGGAAGGATTCTTTTCTTATGACTTGGATTTGGTGTTCTGGGTTCATCAGAACTGCTAGGAAGCCTCTACTCCACTAAAAGAGATTGATCTATATCAAAAGATGATGGCCTTCCAATTCCCTATCTTTTCACAGGGTGAGATACTACCTGAGTTGCTCAGCTGTTGGTGTCTGGGTACCAACACTTCTCACCTATCCCATGGTGAGGTGGGGATGAGTCTATAGGATGCCTACCAAATAGCATGACTTCCTATCCTTGGTGACATGTATGTTGAATTTTTACCAATGTACAACACCTATATAAATGTTGATCATGTATCCCCCTTTGAAGTAGAATTATTATTCATGGTGGAGAGGCTACTTGGTTATCCCCTTTATGCCCGCTAATTTATAACATTTGACGATTGGACATGGCTATTCCTTCATGTGAATGAGCCGAAGCTGAGAGTTCTCCTTAGGTAAACCCATTCAACCCAACAGTCATGGCTCATTCCCGGTTCTTGCTACTCTACCCTTTAGGTGGGTCAATACACCACTTGGGGTTATAAAATCCACCGAGACCTATCTCCAAGGCTCATGTGGGTAGGTTTCTATTCCATGTTAATAGAGGTGTGGATCTTCCCCTCTTATAGTGTTTATACCATCATTAGGTTCTTCATATTAATGATGGAAGCTTCATTAGTGTAGTGAAACCCATTAACATGTACATTCTTACTCTTTCCTGAATCTACTAATTGTTAGGGAAAATATAAGAAGGGAAACCCCATATCTATTTAGCAGGCCATTTCAATTTTTATATATCTAGTTGGAAGTACATTTCCCCTATTTTGAGTACTAGAATATGAAAAAAATTCCCCATTCTAGTTTCCATCCAAATTTTATTAAAATTACTGCCATCAGTGAACAATATTTAATCATGGAAGGCTCGATTGAATTGCTAAGTGCTATCTGTCACTTCTTTTTTTCACCTTACGCAACACCCCATGGGCGAGTGATAGATACTTGAGAGGATCCCCTAAATAATGTTTTTATATCATTTCACTTTGATATGGATTGTTGACCACCCACACATACATGGTGACCATTTTCAAGACTTACATTCCTTATTGGTTCTCTAGAAAGTGTGGTTGCCTTTAATAGATCACATCTCTCTTAGCCACAATGGTGAAGTTGGAATATAGCCCCATAATCCTTCACCAATTATGGTTGGCCATGATGCAAGAGGAGGATAATGTTGAGGTCCTCATTCCTCCTAGAGTAACCTCCACATACCTATCATTAGTGTATTCTCAGATGTGGGAAGCTTGCTATCCTGATGGGGTATTGGCAAGGCAAGTTCAGTGGGTGCGGAGACTATTGTTTTGTTCAGATCCTATCCCAACCATTCTAGTGGTCCCATATGTTCCCCCCTTTATTTGTGATAAGGCATTCTACCCACCATCATATGAGTTTTGAAGGGCCTACACCCGCCCAAACCATTTCTATAGGAACCCATTTAGATCCCAAATCTTTGGCCGATGTGGTCCATGGTCCTATCGAAGTTGGTCTGAGTAGAACATCACCCATTTTCCCTGTTGTTGCTGCCAAACCCTCTAATTTAGTCCGAAAGGATGAACCATCTATTGGAGGGGTTGGGGGATTCCCCCTGATTGGGTGACCAAGATTAGGTCACTTCCAATAGCTAGAATGTTTCTTCCTCACTACAAGCCTATTACGACAGAGTAGGGCCAAGATTACGATACCATTAGGTTGCATCGAGCTGTGAAAAATTGTGAATGGTTTAAGATCTATAATATTTTCGCAAAAACTCCCTTTGACATACATTTCCAACGAAGTGGATAATATTAAATGACTATTTGTTCATCTGGTTTTGGGTGGTTTGGATTACTGATGCATGCATCTCTTTGGGCACCAAATTCTTATAGATCTAGAGGATATTTCTTCTTGTGAGGGTAACCATTCTGGATTCAGTGATTCTGGCCACCATGCTCAGAATATCTAGGATATTAATGATGAGTTGCATCATCTGGATGTTGAGGAAGCTAGTGATCATGACCAAGTGATTGGAAAGATGGAGCAACTTCACGAGTGTGAAGATCACATGGACAAAATAAAGGAAAAATGGAAATCCTCAAGTTCCAATTATGGGGACATTAAATAGAATGGGTGATACCTTAAAACTATTATAAAGAGAGTGTGCCTGATGGTAGAGGATAAAGATGAGTAGAAGGATTATTTAGAACATGCCCTTGATGACCCACGTTAGGTAGTTATCAACCCATTAGAAAGATTGAGTGGGGCCTCATTGGAATCCCTTGGGGTACCCTATGTCACCATGGTTTTGACATCGGGGAGAGGCTCAAGACTGTGGTAGATTCCCCACCTTATTACATATTTTAATAAAACAAAAACATTTTGCTTTCTTGTGTTCCTCTTTTACCCTTTCCTGTGATACCATTCATCTATGATTAACTGCATTTTAAACAATATTGTCAACCAGATATCAGTTTGAATCATAATATGGGATAAGATAATAAACAAGTTATGCTCTAATTTCTACCATAATTGAGGGGTTTAGATATCATAGTTTGACTCTTCCTAGGTTCACATTGAGAACCATACAAATTTAGTGCATGGTTCATCATCACCCTAATGTTTTGCTAAACTATTTATGATGTGGTCCGAGCGGGTCCAACTTGACTTCTAATTAAGACACCCTTTGTGGGTTTCATTCCTAACAAGATTTATGTATCCTGATTTTTGTTTCCCAACATTTTCTTTCTAAATAATATGTATCATAGGTTTAGTGAGATGAAACATGACTTTTTCCAAGGTTCCCTTTTCAGGTTTTCGCCTTAGAGAGTGTAGTGTCTCTTTTTCATGGGAAATTTAATGTCATGAAAACCGAACTATAATTACTGATTTTTTTAGGTTGAACAACATGGACTATAACTGAACTAATGTTTTAGATCAAACATAATAGACACTATCTTACAGGGGAAGGGCACACATTTTAGATTCATAAATAGAGAATGTCCTAAAAACTTTCAGACTTGGATGAGGGGTTTTTCTTGACCCTATATTGTGATTTATGGAAATGGGTTATGATATAGGGAATAAAATCCATGAGGAATATAGAGATAGGAGAAAAATCTCTTTGATGACATATTTTCCTTTGGTTTATATGCCATTTTTGTGGGAAACATATGCAGATCCTCTTGGTAATAATTTTTATACTCAAACAAAGGTGTCCTTAGGATAGTGGCCTTCCATTTCTAATGGTTAGGAAGTTCTTTAAGGACATTGGATTTATTTGTCTCTTGATGACCATAGTGGGTGGCCCATAAAGGAATGACGTTTGAGTTTCATAATGGAATTTTTATCATCATTGGATGAAACACCATTCCCACATGAATTTATCTTTTGTAAAGAAGGGTTGATGCATGGTGTAGTTTATCAATATAATACCAAGTAATTTGGGACCTATCTCCGGAAACACCATTCCCACATGAATTTAGCTTGTGTAAAGGAGGTTTAAAGCATGGTGTAGTTTATCTATGTACTACCAAGTCATTTGGTACCAACTAGAGGAGGGTAAATGATTCACTTCATCCAAAATGGTTTTTCTAGGAACATCCTCCACCTTTTAGGAATTAAAATGGGGAATTATGTCAACCGAAATCTAGAGGGTATTTGAATACAAGGGATATGGTGGGACATAGATGATATAAGAGAATTTGGAGGTAGGAAGATCCACTAATAATGATGTATTTTTCTTTGGTTTACTGTCCATTTGTTTGGGAAACATATGAATGGCCGCCGGGGAATTTATCCATAGTCAAACAAAGGTTGCCACAAGATAGTGGCCATACATTTCTGATGGACATGGAGGATTATGAAGATTCATACCTTTTTGGACATAGAGTATAGTGAATGAAAAGTGCTATTACTAAACACAAAAAGTGGCATTTTATGTTAAACTTTATTGGGAATGGTAGTAATTAGTGAAGGGATTTCTATTCCATCTATGTGAGTTGTTTCCCGATGCAGATACGACCCTTCCACCGGTCGGGATGGGACATTTTTGTTTTACAGATGGATCCAATTACGAGATTGATATATCACTATGTATCATGTGATGAAAAGAATCAATCTTTACATAGTTCATATAAGGAAAATTTGTATGTGAATCTGATTCCCGCATACCGATGTGAAATTTTGGTTTTGGATATAGATTCACCAATGAGGAAGGGGAGTATGTCTAACCTTCTTATGTAGATTGATTTCTTGTGCAAGGTTATGAAGGGAAATACCCATGGATGTGACCTGGCCTATGGGTGAATATTGGATATCAACTATTGTACATTTTAAACATCATTCAATTAGGACGTTTATGTATAAGACTTGAGTAACTGAGGGGGTAATAACGTCGAGGTGTTATGACATGTCTAGGTCAGGACTAGAAAAGGAAGTATAAACCATGGTTTTGAGGGATCTTAGATTAGGAGGAAGGACATGGGGATTAAAATACCTTAGTCATACAAAAATAAAAAAATCCTCTACTAGGGACATATTTCCCTTTGGTTGACATTCCATTTTTAGGCTACGTATGTTGATCCACTAGGGAATAATATGCACAGTCAAGAGAAGGTTTCCACATGACACTGCCCTTCCATTCCTGATGGCCATGAAGGGTTATGATGATTCAAGATCACTCGATGCATGGAGTCTGATGAAGGGACAGATTAGTTTGGACACGTCAGAAACACTCAGGTCATGTTTATTTATGGGATTGGGAGTCTCTCTATTGATATTTAACCTATTTGTGAGGTGGGATATTTTTAACCCTTATATCAGATCCGGGTCTATTTTTGAGGATCCAAGAATCCCGAGACCAGGTTCCATGTAAAATTTTTGGTCTGTGCATAAGGAGTAGGGAATGTTTTCTATAATTGGGGTACAATATAGTTTTTTTAATGTCATGTAGTTAAGACTTTTGGAAATGTAGTTTAATGTCATGTGGTTTGGACTTTGGGCTATGAAGTTTAATGTCATGCAGTTAGGAAATTGGGCCATTTAGTTTAATTTCATGTGGCTAAGACGTGGGTCTATGTAGTTTAATATCTTGCGGTTAGAACATTGGGCTTTACAGTTTAATTTCATTCGGTTAGGAAATATGACCATTCTATTTAATGTCATGTGGTTAGGACTTTGGGCCATGCATTTTAATGTCATCCTGTTAGGACTTTGTGCCATTTAGTTTAATGTCAGGCATTTAAGATGTTGGGCCAAGTATTTTAATGTCTCACAGTTAGGAAATTGGAAAAATAGTTTAACTATCAGGTTAGAGGGATGAAACATCAAAGGGATTATGCGAAAATATGAGATAATCTGTATGGGGTATTACCGGTACACCCTATACTTTAGAGGGGAAGAATGTGTAAACTAGGATTCTGTGAGCCCTCGAGTCAAGAGGGATTGTGTAAGGATTTAGAGCCAATGAGCATATGGAAGTAGGAACAACTTCTTTTGAGGATAAATTTTCCTTTGGTTGATAGACAATTTTCATAGGCAATATATTCAAAGTTGTCGAGGAATAATATTCATAATCAAAAAAAGGTGTTTTCAAGACACTAACCCTCTATTTTTCGATATACATTAATGCTTTTGGTGACTCGAGATATTTTGAGGCATGGATTTTGATGAATGAAAAAAATATTTCATGGGTACACAAGGAATTCATGGACCATGATTAATTCTATGGTATGAGATTATTTACATAGATCTGATTCGTATGTAAAGAAAATCTTGGTCTTTCAACTCTTTCTAGATGTAAGAGCCTAGATTTGAAATCCTCTACCTCTATTTCATTTAACATGTGGGTAATTAGGGGATCTTTTCCCTTCTTTTTTATTAAGTATGGATAGAAACGATATCTCATGATTAAGTGTTTCTACATATCCCGTTATACATAGAAACATGCCATATAAAGTTCTTGAGATACCTTATAGTTTAATGTCTTCTGGTTATGACTTATTTGTGCATGAAGATTAACATCATGTAGTAAGGAATCGTAAATTTCCATGTGCAAGTCTAGCTTATATGTCAAGGGGGGTGTTTGTTTCATGATTTATGGACATGGTAAGGCCCATGAATCACTATGTGTCCCATTGGTGGGTGGGAATCAATCCATATGTAATTATGGTATCCTGTGTATTTTAATATAAAAAAATAGGGATGAAAGTGAACCAACATGAAAAGGATGAGGTGAGTGAAGTATCGGGCTTAAACCTCATGGAGTTTTCCTATGTATCCCAGTTAATTTGGAATCGAAGTCTATGTTATTCTTGAATAAAATTCCCCACATATTTTTGATTTATACATAGGAAGGGGGGATTTTTTTAAATGGAAGATAAACTAGGACGAATAATCTCGACATCACTATGGGTCCCACGAGGATGGGAATCAATCCATACGTTGTACTAAAGAGCGACATGGTAGGTGACCCATGCCTGAGACAATGTTCCCCTAAGTGAGAACATTGGATGGGATATGTAATTTAACATCGCATGGTAAAGACGAAAATTATACTCAATAAAGACTACCCTTTATGAATGATAAAGGCTTTATTGATTTTGACTATTGTCTAGATGAAGATGTAGAATCCAGGCATCACTACATATCCCGTAAGGGTAGCAATAAAGCCATACATAGTTCTAAATACCCTCTATGCCAGTCTGACCAGTGCTCGAAGAGGGGGAAATGGAAATTTATACCATGCTTTCAAGATGATTTGATTATTTTACTCTTATTTTGTCTGTCTAGGAAGGTTAAATCCTCACTACAATTCCTAATCTCATAGGAGTTATACTCAATTTGATATATGAGGAAAAATAAAGAGTTTCATTGTAGTATCACGGCAATAGAGGGTAAAACAGAGGAATTCCATGCCTTGTGGTGGCTGGACCAAGACTTAGAGTCAAGGTGTATTTATGTATCCCATTGATGCATAGTAATCAAGTTATAGGTAGATATAAAGCGTGACATGGTATGTGACCGATGCTAGAGACAATGTTTTTTAAGGTGAGAACATTTCAGGGGCCATACAGTTTAACATCATGAAGATAACCTGGATTCATTATGCCATTTATTATCATGCAATCAGGAAATATTCTATACATTTTAACATTCTGTGGAGAGGATTTATGTGGCGCTATGAAGTTTAAATTCATGCAGTTAAGACAACTTTGATCATGATTACACACAATACTTCTTCAGGAACCTCACTTTAGTGGGGGTTGTGGTGAGCTATTGATCCATTGAAATTAGGGAATATGCTCAATTGGAGTAAAATTTTTGTATAACATATGGTTTTTCCCATTTTGGATCCAAAATTAAAGGTTTCTTCTTAAGTATCATTTGGGATCTGAGGACGGACACCACTTATCCTTCAAGGAATGATCAGAGGTGAAACTTTTTATTGAAGGATCATGGAATCTGATTATTGTAGACATTAAAATAGTGAAAATTGTGAAATATTTTCTCATCCAACCCCTCCAACTCATCAAACTATTTTTGGGATCTCTCATCTATAAATAGTTGATCACAAAAAGAAACTCAAAGTGATAGAATTTGTATTTCAATGGGCAGAACCATCTCAGCCCCATATATTAATGAGCACAGGGTTGCTTGAGTGGCAGTATGAGTTGTAGTCCAATAAGCCCAAAGAGGATGGAGGATCTTGTTTGACCATTATTTCTAATCCCTATCCACCATATTTTGGATTATGTTGGATATGGTCTTGTTGAAAGCCACTATCTATCTGTTAGTCACTATATAGTAGTGGGATGAATGGTTGGATTTGATACCATACTCATGGAAGATTTTTTACAATTCAAAATAGTAGAAATTGGTTCAATTTTCCATATGTATTATGTTATGGACCCTAAACCTAGTGATGATATTGTCTTCCATAAATATAATAATTATTTTCACCATAACTTATTTAATGAGTACAACTTATGCCCATTTAGAAAAGAAGTTGGTGGCTATGGGAATATATTTGAATTGTCTAGCCATAGTGGGAGGGTATAGTCATACAACGTCCATTACCCATATTGAAAATGTCTAGGTGTACATACCTGTGTGAAGAAATTCTAGGGGTTGTTGGATGAAATTAGTATGGACTTGGTAGGAATGACACCATTTAGTGAAATCACCACAATCATGCATCAGGGTGGGACAATATTTCCCAAGACATCAAATTCAATGAGAGAGTTTGGATTCTAATTGGTGTTCCCCACATTTTCTAGCATGTACATATTTCATGATGTAGGTGGTATCATCTCCATAAATTCACCTAAGAAGGAATCTATTAAGGCCTTTCTTATGAAGGAACTTCTATTAGTTTGAACCATATTACACCACGAAATTGACTGCTCTTCTTCAGATATGTTCCCTTACAGCCCAATATGTGGAGGGGGGGTTCTCCCTTTTGATGATAGTTAACAATGGGAGTCATCCATCTATTAATAGGATGATAAGGCTCAGATATGGGACTGATTTCATTAATTTATTCCATGTTGGCCTGAATGAATGGCAAGACCATTCGTTGGTGGGAAATACTAATTACTATTTCATCTCAACCTAGATCGACTAGAGTCATGGCAATATTTTCCAATGCATTGTCTGTCACATTTGGTGACTGGGGAACATATTTCAATGTCAGTTTTGATAGGAATTATACCATAAATTCTCAGATATGGCTCATCAAAGGGATCAAATCCTATTTCTTGATAGCATAGCCACCATTGAATTGCTTGATAACTAGTTCTAAATCACATTTAATGTTCAAGTGTTCAAATTTCACTTGGAGTTCTAGTTCCAAGCCCGCAATGAGGGCCTAATACTCTGCTTCATTGTTTGTGAATCCTTTATATAGTATGAAGTAATTGGAAAGAAATAATTTTGATTGGGGTATGATAATGAATCCCAGACCCACTTTTTGAATATAGGGTCTTCCATTCTTCTGTTGGTCAGTCTTCTTGAGGCACCGTCGAAGCATATTTTCTTGATCTCAGAGTTCTCTTGAATAGAGAACACTTCCTCATCAAGTAGTTTGACATATGACGGGGACACTTCTGTTAAGGGATTCTTGGAAATTAAATCGGTTAATTCCTGGACTTTTATAAATTTATATGGTATGAATCACATATTTATCTTCTACAGGAAGACAATCCATCATGATAGGTGTCTAGCTAACATTGTAGGACTGAGAATGTACTTGATCGTGTTGCTATGCGAGACAAAGTGGACTTCAAGGGGATTTATGTAATGTATTCATTTAAAGACCGCTAATATAAATGAAATGAAAATCTTCTTGGTATTTCAGTAATAATTATTAATATAAATAATGGTTTATATGAGTTAATAGAGACTATTATTGATAACGATATCATTTTTAGGCATGAGAAACGTGCCTAGGGATTTCTCTAAGGTGGTTATATACAGAATTTGTGGTTTTCCTTCAATAGGGGACTGTAGAACAAGTGGAATTTTGAGATACTTATTGAGATTTTAGAATTCTTTCTGACAGTCTCCATTCCACTTATATTCTACCCCTTTCTTCATCAACCTGGTTAATGGAAAACATTTTCCTTCAAGGTTGGAAATAAAGCACCAAATTTAAAGCAGACACCCTCAGAGTCCTCTCATCTCAGTGATGTTAGGAGGTGGTGACATGCCAAAAATTTCCTTTTTCTTCTTAGGTCCAACATCGATGCCATGGTGGCATATGATGAACCTGAGGAATTTTCCTGAGGTGATGCCGAAATAAAATTTTAGGGGGTTCATTTTTAGACTGCACATTCTTCGTTTATTGATTAATGTTTCACTGTTAGCCATGTGGTAAGAGATTTGTCGTGGTTTAACCACCAGATCATCAATGAAATATTTAATAATATTTCTCCAAAGGGTTTAAAAATTCATTTTACGGTGCGCTGATATGTGGTGCCATAATTTTTCACACTGAAAAGAACAACCTTATAGAAAAACACACCTCTTGGAGACCTGAAGGCATTGAATTATTCTTATTTTTGGGCCATTCATATTTGGTTGTAAAGGGAATAGTTTTCTATAAAATTGAGATCCTCATTTAAATTAGTTTCGTTGATAAAAAATTCTATGATCAGAACTAGGAAATCATCATTCAGGTAGTTCTGGATGAGGTCCTTGATATTGATGTAGACCCTAAGATTCCCATTCTTCTTTATGATATGGACAATTTTTTTAGCCCGATGGGGTAGTGGACCTCCCAAATAAAGCATTCTTTGATTATATTATTGACTCCAACCTCTATTTTGGAAGCATGAGTCTGTTGAATCCTTATAATGGCTGGATTTTAACCACAATGATCTTTTGGAAGGCCCCAGTGGTGAGTATCCACCTATAGATTAAGACTTAGAATTTTCATATAATTACAGTAGAAAAAATATCAATTCGGTTTCAAGAAATATGTTTATATCTCTTTATCTTTAAAAGGCATGTTTTTACAAACTAGAGTGGGTCATGGGTCTTCTTATATACCCACATTTATTTCCTTTATTTCATCAACAGTGGTGTAAATTTCTTCCCCAAATTCTGTCAGGGAATCCCTTATTTCTATATCTTCTTCTTCTTCCCTTGCATGCTCATCTTCTTCCACTTTATCTTATGATAGGGAAAAAATCCTTGAAATAAGTTTCCATAGTTGATGGAGGAGTTTCCATTTTGGTGTCTAGGATGTAAGGTTTCGTCTTCGGCCTCGGACCCTGGCGGGGGATTCTTTGAAAATGATGAAATAAGGGTCAAAAGTGTTTCCACATCTTCCTTGAATGAAAATAAAATTCTTCATGACTTAATGGGTGAGGTGGTAATTTTACGGAGTTTTGATGTCAATTTGGAATATTTTCATCAAAACCATCCTCATTGTCTTAGAATTCAATGGGCCTTTTGACATTATCTGGCTTGGGAGTAATAAATAAGATCATGAGGAATGCTAAATAGACATATGTATTTGGACTAGTGCTTTCAATCTGATTGATGTGCAGTATGTATTCTTCCTCGATCTACTTAAATGCATCGGTAGGAAACATCTCTAAACTCTATGAGGGTAGTGACCCTATCAATCCCACTAGCTAAGGGATGTTTCCCCTTTGGATCAAAGAACCCTACATCAATGTAGTGATACTCACAAGACTCGAGCATGGACATAACAACATGATGTGTCCCACTCCATCTATTGATTCTATCTTGGTGGAATTTATTGTAAGAGAAGGGGATTGTTGCACCTTTATGCAGCCAGTGCCTCTATAGAAGAGCATTTAAGGCTGTAATATTTCAGACCTCTAGAAATCATGAGTGAGCTATAAGGTCACCGAATTAGGTTTCTATCTTGATTTGTCCTAATGGTTTATAATCACTGTTGTCGCATACGAATAGTGTCATAGTGTGTGGAATCATATTATTCTCATTACAACCCAGTTGATAGACTGTCTATAGTGGGAGGATATTAACCCGAGATACATTGTCGATGATGAATTTCCAGATACCAAATCCATTTATGGGGCCAAACATATATAAGGGTTTGATGTGTCATTTCATGATGATGTCTTCATCATGATATGTAAAGGATATGACTTCATGTAATTCTATATAATTTATATCTATCTAGTAGACTTCAGTGACAACTAATTTAGCTCTAAACTCTTGGGGACTTAGTAAAGCCTCTATAAGAGCTTCCCTAAGGTCTGATGATAGATTCATTTCATCCAAAACTAATATCATGGATATAACTCAAGAAAACTATTTCGAAATTTCATATTTCTGATCTAAAGGCCGACGCTTCCTTGTTTAGGGTTTCTCTTTCATTGGCACTTTAGGGGCTTGATAATTTGATGAATATAGGTCAAACCTTGGTACCAGAGCTGGAGGACCTTCCATATTTTTTTGATTGGGTCAGGAATATCTTCTCACATGTCTAGAGAAATTAGTAAATTGTTATTACTTTGATACATACTCTAGGAAGATTAGATTGAGGTGGATTCTTGTGGGGGTTGGGTAAATTTTTTATCCCTATCAGATTTTTTGGAGGTTCCTCCTGTGGGTTTCTACAACAATGATGGTTTTTGTGGGGTTTCACTTATATACCTGATTTATGCCATGGATTTATCTCCTTTGGTATCCCTGGATTCTATGGTTTCTTCCTCTATCCCCCCAGTTGGGTGTAGGGAATTCTATTTAATAACATTACTCATTTTCGGGGAAAGGATCCATCAAATGGATGACATTAATTGATCCAAAAACCACCTCCTATTATGATGATTTCTTTTCCACATCATCTACTTATAGAAGTTCCATTTGGTGGGGTGGTGACTGTTCCTTCAGATTTTCAGGCATGAAATCTAAGAGTTTCGAAGTAGACCTTGTCCATCATGCAAGTTCATCTTCCTACACTTTCTTTATATCCATCTGAATCAGATTTTTTGGGTGACTATCCTCTAGAGGAATGTGGAGCTGAGGATGATGATTGTGATTCATTAGGAATCGTTAGAGGCACAATTGGTTGCTTTAACTATTCCTAGAGTATGTGTTGATCACATTTGACTATTTTCTGAGTCATCCAACTATCAAAAATCTACTCCATTTGGTTGAAAACCTTTTTTCAATCACATTCCTTTTCAGGATCGGTGGTGGAAACATTTTCCCCTTGCGTTGGTGGTTGTCTTAGCTTGAACTTTCTAGAATATATCATCTTTTTTAGGAGGTCCTTAAAGAAAAAAAAACTCCATAATATTTTTCCCAATATCTGATGGGAGGGACAATAATCAAGCCTGTCCTAAAGACCTACTTCATCGTTTCTCTTAGGCTTCAAAATTCAAGTAAAGTTTCAATTATTGGTGGCTATGAAGTAACCATGAACTTGGTCATCTCATAAAGAGTATACTTTATTTACATGTACCTTTAATTGATTTCGTTTGGCCACCCTTCACTCATCTTGAAGGGGCGAGGATGGCTACTGATGTTCAAAGATGCCTACACGATTTTGTGGGGGCCTTTCAGCAAGAGCTTGTGTAGGGGGTGGATTAAGCATTACAAAAACTGGTTCAACTCTCCCTACTATTTTCACTGGGGAAAATGGATTGGCATGAAAATTGAGATTACTCCATTTCATGGAATCCTTTATCCTTTGAGAGATGGAGTAGAAGTCTTAGAACCCACAGATATACTTCACTAGAATGAGCAGTGTTCATAGATCATCTGAGAGGTTAAATATGAAAACGGAAAGAAACTCATCTTAGGGGAGTTTCTTGTTCAAGGAGTAAGTATGACCTTTCCATCTGAGGATGAAGTTTGAGACTCTCTCATCATCTCACTCTTTGAATTTAATGTGATCACTGACTATTTTTTCATCAATGTCATGCTAAACTAGAATAAGAACTAGAACTATAGATCCTCCCATCCTAATATTGAGTTAAATTGAAAACAGGTATACCCCACGAAGGATGAACCTTGTAGGGTTAACAAAAAAATTTGAACTTCATGGCCTATTATTTCCTCGAAGTTCCCATTATGGTGTCATAGTTGGAAGAGTAGGGAATTAGATGATATTATGGGTTCCCTAATCCATTGAACACTATAATCATGGTATTCCCGATACTTAGTGGATATGGGATGTTTCTCAACTAGTCAGGGTAAGGCCTCCATTCCAGTGGAACTAGAGTATGATGTTATTATATCAATTCCACTTGAGTTGTTAGTAACTCGATGGTATTCTAAATCCCTTGATGCATGGCCTATTGGACCTGAGAATAAATAGGTTTATTACGGGGCATTGCTAGTTGTACGAACACTTCTGGACCTTGAGGCAGATACCCAGCCGGGGAATCCTTTTTGGATTTACCTATATTAGTTCTGGATGCTTCATGAATGTAGGGAAATATTGATATCCAATCATGATTAGGTTTAGGTAGACTGATGGTCTCGACGCCACCCTCAATGAGCCTTCCAACCATGCATTATTTGTCAGGAAGAGACTATGAGGAAAAGGTACATTTGATGGAATTGTGTGTTGGAATTACACCTGAGGAACATACATAGTAGGATGACTTTCTCCTAATAACTCATCATTGAGTCACTGAACTCTTTCATCTATTCATCATATCAAGCGAACCTCTCCCCAAACATAATGGAATCATTTAAACAATGAAGATGAGTTTAGTAATAGAACATTAATTAATTATTATCATTTTTAGTATTCTCATGTGTGTTAATGGAAGATTGACTGATGGTGAACCCAAGTTTAAGATAACTCTTTGGTTTATAGTGTGCACACCTCTAGGTTCGGTGCGGAAAATCACTAGGAGGGAACCATCTCCTCCAGTTTCCAAATTATTTGTATCATTTTCATAAAGGTCTGTGGAGATGATTTCCATGAAATTCAGCTTCATATACCACATTGGGGGTGGTTTACTAGGTGCCGAATTGCAGGAGAGCTTCTTGATCCCTTTATTGGATGTTCTATGGCCATTCTGTAATACTCCTTATTTTTCTTGGTGAGGAGTGACTAGAATGGAGCCATGATATGACCTCTTAATATGCCTTTATTCTTTGTAATCTGATACCCATGATGGGATGGATTCCATTACCACTCTAACCATTTTTATCCCCAGTTGGGAGATAAAAAATGTCCTTTGGGTGATAAATTGATGTAAAAATGCCCCAACCCTGCGGGCTGGGCGTGCTCCTGTTCTTTTGGTGACATGACTTGGCATGATTTTTTGGTTGTTAAGGGGGAATTTTGAGTTAAAAATTCCCCCATCCCTGGAGGCTGGGGCTGGTCATGTATTATGGTGGATGCTGCTACTGTTTCTACCTTCTTGATCTCACACATTCCCATGCAGACATGATCCGAATATGGTTCTGGGTCCACATGTGGATTGATTGCTTTCGAGGACATGAAAAATGCTCAATGATTGGATTATCTTTAATGGGAAACCGGGTGGATTTTCTTGGTGGCCCGGTTTACGAGTTTATTGATGGATCGCTCTCATAGGGCCTGATGCTTCTGAGGCTTACCCAAGGTTCATACTTGACGAGCATTCCACCGTTCCTTAGAATAGAATTCATTTGACTACCATCATGGGATGAAAACATTGTATGATTTCACCTCTCGTGAGTTTTTCTAGATGGTAAGTGAGGTTAATTTTAGTTCTCCATGTTCTCCCCATCCAAATATATGTACACTATATGGGGTGTTTCCGATAAGGTTGTGCAACTTGTGAAGCGCATGGAGGCAGGTAAGCCCAAGGACCTTATTTGTCCTTTATTCTTGTGGAATCCGTGTAAATGGAAGGCCTTATTGTTTGATCTGATGGTGAATCTCTTCCAAGAAACATACAAGATATACATATCCATAATAGGATAAAAACTTTTTTTAAACTAGTATAGAGTTTTCCAGTTATTTAGGAAAATGTTATGCATAAATGTTTATAACAACTATTTTGGTATATTGAACTGAGAAGTGGTTGTGGGACAATATTTCACCGGTATTTCATCCCTATATAGTTTTCTTCACACAATTAACACATAATTTTTTTGTTTCTCTAGGGAATATTATATTTTATCCGCCTCGTTTGACTGCTACTTAATGATTCATTTAGAGAAGTGGGGCTAGCAGGAGTCTTGTTGACATTCGAAATCTATATTTTTTAACAGAAGATGAGTGTGTCCCCAATACATCTTCCAATTGAGAAAGTATATCAAGTTTTAGGGATAGAGTATCCCATATGTTGTACTCCATTTTTCAATGGCCTCAACATATGAGGGAATTCTTGCATTTGATTTGATGAGGGAAGGAAATTATCACCAGTGTAAATTTGGACTACAGGGTAGACCTTCACAGTCGGTGCTGAGACGGAGAGGGCTACCATCACAGCCTAATGTCTACATATAATGAGGGATTTTTCATCATATACCATTTGGAGGATATTCAAGATAGGAAACAACAAGGTAAGGACCTTCTTGCTACTTAACATCAATGAGGGGAGGACCCTCAAAATGACTCTTATTATGGTGATGACAACCATCATAGATCTGACTCAAGAGAGAGTATCTATAGTGTACACTCTGTGGAGGACCATTGGGATGTACTAAAATTAGGGGATGGACTTTTTGTTGCTTGATGTCATGGTTGGTAGGGACTTTGTATTAACTCTTGTCATAGTGAGGAATACCATCTCAAATTAACGTACGACTAAATGGAGAGACATATTTGCAGTGTATACCCTAGGAAGGACCATCAAGGTGGACTATAGGAAGGGGATGACCTTCTTACTATATGATATTGTGGTCAGAGGTAGGGCTACCTTAACATACATCCATAGATAGGCTATCATGATCTATCATTTCTGGCTGATGGAGTAAGCTCTTGTGGGTGTTCTAGGGAGGACCTTAAGAGATGTTGGTAACAACATTGTAGGGAGGACCTCCAAAACTATTAATATCTCTTCTATAATTTGGTAATGGACTGAAATGATCTTGAGACTCTGTTGATATATGTTTTATGGTTTCAAGAACCCCATCTTCCAACAGAGTAGAATATTTAATTTCTTCTTCATTTTCTTGTTGCCTTTGGAACCTTTCATTTTTATGCGCTCTATTGTGGGAAATTGGGGCACCCTACTGTTGGTAATGACCTTCATGTATGGGTTTCTATTTGGTTGGTTACTGTGATGTTTTCGGGATACATTGAAGAACATATTTCATTACGGTAGGGATATATGCTAGCCCCAGAAAGGCCACCACATTGGACCAACATTCACCCAATTATAACTGGTATTTGTTCCCAATCTAGTTTTCCTTGTATCACAGAATATGAATGTCGACCCTCCTAGACTTGAGCATGGATACTGGTCCTCTCCAGAGGGATTATCTTATTTGGAAGATAAATATCCCTGCCCAAGGAGATCGGGTTGTGGGCCCAACTCGTCACCTTTTCCGCCAATGTAATGATGTCTTGAAATGTCTGAAGGATATAATCTAGAATCAACATCACATCGTCCATTATATCCAATATGTGATGAGATATGTCTTTGGATGGAATGGGCATGAATGCCTATTCTGATGTTAAGGCTGGAGTTTGTACCTTCTCTGGTCCTCAATGAGTGGCCAGTGGGTACTGGAGGTTCTCATGTTTTTAGACAGAGGAAAGAGTCTTCTGCTGAGTGTTTTCTCTGGTTGCCACTGTATTTGGTTGGTGGGATTCGTATTTCTGAGAATGAATTTTCATCCTCTCATTTTCCATTGTAGTAGTCTTATGGGCATGATTTTCATCAGCAGGAATTTGAATCTTATGATATTTTCATTCCACTGTATTTGACTGGTGGGCTCTATTGTGGTAGGAAGGAATTTGTATCTACATGTGGATTGCCACCGTATTTGACTGGTGAGCTTTATATGTGCTGGTAGAGTTATATAACTACCCATAATTTGCCTCCATATTTAGGTAGTGGGATTTTTTCACATCAGGAGGGATTTTTGCCTTCTTATATCTGGGTGCCATCCTATTTGGATGATGAGCTTATTGTGCATTTGAAGATATTTGCATCGTCTAGTAATTTTACACTATTCTTGAAAAGCGGGACCAACAAACACATCCAGAACTATGTGTTTGATCATATTATGCCACCATATATCCATGGTGGAATTCATTGGAGTGAGTAGAAATATGAATACTCTCATAGATTACTGTCATATTTCTATAGAGGGCTTCAGCAGGAGGGTCAGGATTGTATGTCTTCCAGTTACTGTAAGAACCCAAATCTTTTGTTTCAAGTAGGTTTTCCCTTTTCTGGTCATTTTTTGGAGAAAACAAAAAATTCTGGAAAAATTCTAAGTACACACCGTGTACTTTATGAGTACACACCGTGTACTGCCTTTCCACAGGAGGCCATGTGCTAGCCATATAGTAGCCAAACACACAGCCGTGTAGGACTGACTTGGAGGCTGCTTAAATTAGAGTATGGAAAATGCGAATACACGTCATGTACTCCAAAAGTACATGCCGGGTACTTTTTTTCATGAAACACACCGGGGTCACGTCTAGTTGACAGAAACACCCCCTTCTTCATTCGTATTGTCTTAGAGCACCGTACGATGGTAGATATTCGATGAAACACTGAGCCTCCGTCCGTACTCCGAATCGAACACCATTGGTTGTGTTGGAATCACATCAGTGATTTCTCTCTTCTCCTAGAGAATCATCTAATTATTTCTCCTCTCTCTAGAGATACCATGGGTTGAACATTTTAGAAATTTTTTGTAGATCTTCGACATTATAAAGAGATTCAAGCTTCAAGGTTCACGTATAGAGATCTCCAAACCCTGAGGTAGGTGGTTTGTTCCTTTTCGTTCAATTTATTTGAGTATTATGTGCAAATTACACCAATACCCTTGAACGAGTTATTGCGTTTTTACTGGTTTACCCCTATTGATTATCTACCATGCTTGTATGCTTGTGTATAATTAATTTGGATTTGAGTAGAGATGATTGCAATGATTTGAATGTTTTTCCATTTCATGTTCTATTTATGACCATTTGGTCCGGTTTATCTAGTTTGGATGACTTGACTATTTTCCATGCCTATTGCTGTAGGATGAAGAGTTTGTATTATGACATGCTTGTTATGTTGTAGACTGTTTATCCAAGTAGTTTTGTAGGTTTACTTGGACATATTACACTACTATGCTTGTTGACCTACACAGGGCCGTGAGAACCAGGAGTAGTATAAAATAAGGGGAATTGACCAGGTGAGCTTCCTCGGAGAGACTTTGAGAACTTTTGGCTATAAGGGAAATTGACCAAGTGAGCTTTGTTAGAGAGTCCTTGTTTTCTTTAGACTATAAGGGCAATTGACGGAGTGAGCTTCCTCCGAGATTCATTGATTTTATTACTAAACCTTTTATACTATAAGGGGAATTTATGGTGAGTGATTCCTCAGAGAGTCTATGAACGACCTGGGCTATAAGGGGAATTGACCAAGTGAGATTCCTCAGATAGTCCTTGACCTTGGGGCTATAAGAGTAATTGACCGTGTGAGCTTCCTTAGAGAGTTCCTGACTACCTTAAACTATAAGGGGAATTGACTGTGAGTGATTCCTCAACGAGTATTCATATACTGAACTAGAGAGGATAGGTTGTGTGCACTTCCTTGAGGGGTACTATCCTTGATTGATTGTTTGACTTGTGGAACTATATACTACTAAGCACTTTACTGTTTACTATTTTCTATCCTTTTACCTGCCATATATTCACTGATTGTTAGGCATAGATCTTAATGTGGTTTCCTACTAGGATTTAGTCTCACACCCTATTTGGGTTATGCTTTTGGGCCCAAACAGAATATATTGTTTCAGGTATAGATAAGGGTAATAGCCCTTCTACATTAGGCACTTGATTTGATGTGAAGCTAGAGAGCATGGGAACAAGATATGGCTTGCGATGCTGAGGAGTTTATCTGGTTTCTTTTGAAATTTTGTTTAGCACTATTTTATTCCTGTATCGTGACATTTTTTGGCTGTTTTTGTAGACATATGTATCATACATCATTTTATATATGTTCTCCAGTTTATACATTCAGTTTTATGCTGTATGTCATTATTACTGCTTCCGCTCTTATATGTATTTGTTTACTTCTGCTGTGTACTTTTCCAATGAGGGCATAGTTTCCCCACTATCACACCCAAGGCCCTCGCTATTAGTCAGCGACCTCTAGAGTTTAGGGAAATGCGCTTGAGGCCATGTGACCAATTGGGTACGGGGTGCCTCTGGGTGGCTTCCGGAACCGGGATGTTACAAAATGATATTAGAGGAATTATTTTCTCTTGATTTACTGTTTTCAGCCTTTAGCTAGGGATATGAAGGAATAGGTACTTGGTAATAACCTATGACCAGGATTAGCTAACCCGTGTACAGGGAAATGCCAATCTACCTTGTTAATTGAAATTTTTCTTCTTTTTCAATTATTATAGTTGGTTTAATTTCACCTTGGGTGGCTCATATGTTTTGTACTATTACTTTTAATGTTATTTAGGTTCTATTTTTATCGCAACCTGATGAGATGACGATATTCCATATCATGCATAATATAGGCACTTGTCAGAAAGAACATGTCATGCATTATTTCCATGCCATTTAGGATTCATTAGAAATTACTTGTTGTTGTGATAGATGTTGTGTAGAATATTCATGATGTTGTGATAAACTCCTTGATAAAAATACTTGCTGTTTGATAGGGTATTTTTGTGTAAGGTTTTGTATGAATGAACGCCAAAATTTGGTTCTTGAGGTTTTATGGGCCCTCATGGACCGGAATTTGGTGGATCATTTCCTTATTTTCCTTGTTATAACATGTTTAAGATGCCAAGATTTGATTCTTGGGGTGTATGGGCCCTAACAGATCTAAATTTGGAACTTTAAGAGTGTTTTTAAGTGTTTTCTGGGTTCCGGAGTAGTTTTTGAGGATTACTGTTTGGAAAAACCTCGAATACACGCCGTGTAGTGTTAAGTACATGCCATGTGTTCTTCTATTCGGGATGAAACTGTTTTTCTTAAGTTCACATCATGTACTTTATGTACATGTCGTGTAGTATCTGACCGTGTCATAGGCCGTGTGGGCAGAGACACAGGATGAGGAATGTCCTGTGGGAACAAGCTATGTACCAGATGAACACGCCATGTAGTGTCAACCTGGTGTCCACCTGTGTAACAAAAAACACATATGGATAAGGAAATTAATCTATACACACAGTTTCTATGCTGAACACGCCGTGTAGTCTGACCCAGGTACCCGACTGTGTCATGAACAACACGGGTTAGTGTTACCCCTTCACAAACACGCCATGTAGTGTGAGCCGTCTGTCAGGCTGTCTCACTAACAATATGGGACAGGTGAATCTTGTCTAGTAAACACTATATCTATCTTGCACACACTGTGTAGTATTGTATTAGGAAATCCGAGTTTCTTAACTGTGTTTAAGGACTCAGACAGGGAAAGGGGAATCAAGTACACACCATGTGTTAAGACAACACGCCATGTGTCTGGGGTGTTACATGACCAATTTAGGAAGGTGTAGATGCCCATGTAAATGACTTCAGTGAACATGCCCTGTAGGAAATGTAAACACCGTGTAGTCATGTTTTTTAAAACTTTAGTGCTTTATTTCTCTTGTTACCTTCTCACACTTCTAGTTTTCAGTCCTTGATAATCTTGATCTAAGGTGTGTGCTTGACCTTGCAGAGTCATGCTACCGAGAAGTCCTCCGGTTGTGTGCCAGTTTTCAGATGGTGATAAGACACCAGACATGGATGATCAAGAACTACCTACAGATCATCCAGTTGTGTTAGACTTGGCACCGGCCATTTTAACTGACATAGGTGATGATGCACAGTTCAAGGAGGGATTTCTAAGGATGATACAGACCTTTCAGGGAGTGCTGCCTCCTACCCCATCGATGGCAGATTTTCCGTGGATCTTCCAGTATTAGCATCCTCCTACTTTCTCAGGGGATGAATAACCCCAAGATGTAGAGTCATGTCTAGAAGCCACACTGGTGATTTTTGAGCATCTGGAGATACCTCCAGAGAATAAGGTGAATCCCGCTAACTACATGCTTTGAGACTTTTCCAAGAGGTGGTAGGATGTTATCTCACATGTGGGTCGCCATCATAACATGACTTGGGATGAGTTTCGGTGTATCTTATACAATTACTTCTATCTGGAGACCTTGATGGTCAATCGAGCCTGAGAGTTCATGAGTCTGGAGCATGATAATCTTACTGTTATGGAGTATTCCTCTCTCTTCACAGAGCTGTAGCATTTCATGCCTATTCCAGGAGGTGATGAGTTGTTCCTTGCATAGAAGTATGAGGATGGTCTCTAGCATGACATCAGATCTCAGGTGAACATATTCTGGTTGACTTCGACATCTTCTATCGTCAACTAGGCACTGATCACAGAACATAATCTAATATATTCTGGAGCTGTGAGCTTGGGCGGTTCGACATCTAGAGTTTTTGCTCTACGAGCTGATAGTAGGAAGCGCCATAGGGAGGCTGCACGAGGATATTAGAGCAGGAGGGATGCATATTCCGGTAGCCAAGTGGTGTGCTACCAGTGTGGGAGAAGAAGGAATATGAGGTCACATTGCCTGAGAGACCCAATGGAGTGCCAATCTTCCAGCAGGATGGGTCACCTTCAGTGCTTATGTCAGTTCTTCCCACTAGAAGCTGGTGACATTGGTTCTTCTATGACTACTCATTCAGGAGTAGTGCCACCGGTTTCTATCCTGTCTGGGAATTGGGGTTCTTCCGGCCATTCGGGCCGAGGTGGAGGTTGTGGTCGTGGTAGTTAGTTTCCAGTTCTTCAGTGATAGTAGGGTGGATCAGCTCATAGTGGTCAGACAGGGTCGCATGGCTGCGACATAGGCATACTTTTGCAGTGGAGTAGACCTAGCATGAGTAGGATCCCAGAACTTCTACAGTTTGAGGTACAATTTTAGTATCCTCAGTTTTAGCTTCTAATATTTTAGATACATGGGATTCCCATAGCTTTATATCTTTTTCTACTGTGGAGAGCCTTAGGCTATGCATCTTCTCCTCTGTTTATATCTTGACCCTAGACATACTGTTGGGGACTATAACATCTAGTGTACCTCAGTGCAAGGAGTGCTCTCTAGAGGTTGGTTGGTGTCACTTTATATGGGTCCTCTATATCCTAGAGACGACATGCTATGATGTCATTCTCAAAATGGACTGGCTAGTTCCCTTCCAAGTAGTCGTCTATTATTATAATCATAGGGTGAGTTTCATATCACCAGAGGGTGGATCTTTTCATCATAGGAGTGAAAGAGATGTCCAGGCGAGCAGAGCAGGTCCAGAGCATAATGGGTTGGGAGGAGTAACATCCTAGATTGCTAGTCTATATCTAGATGACCAGGGGACTTCACAGCTAGAAATTCCTCCAGCGGTGGATCATTTCAGAGATGTCTTTCCAGAAGAGTTTTCAGGTTTTCCTCTGGAGTGCAAGGTAGACTTCTTGATTGAGCTTTTGCCAGGAGCAGCACAAGTGTCCATTCCTCCTTATAGGATGGATACACCTGAGTTGCAGGAGCTCAAGAAGCAGTTAGAGGAGTTGGAAGCAAGGGGTTTCATCCGACCCAGTACTTCTCCTTGGGGTTTTCCTGTCCTATTTGCGAAGAAGGAAGATGAAACCCTCAGGATTTGTGTGGACTATTGGAAGTTGAACTAGTTGACGGTCAAGAACTGATATCCCTTTCCAAGGATTTATGATCTCTTTGATCTGCTTCGAGGAGCCAGGGTACTCTTGAAGATTGACCTAAGATCCGGTTACCATTAGTTGCGCGTTGGACCCTTTGATATACCTCTTACAACCTTTCAGACCAGGTATGGTCTATATGAGTATATGGTTATTCCGTTTGGTCTCACAAATGCACCAGTAGTTTTCATGGCACTGATGAACCTAGTGTTCCATCCTTACTTGGATTCCTTCGTGGTTGATTTTATGGATGACATCTTAGTGTACTCTCACACTCGACATGACCATGCCAACCATCTTGAGATCATTTTGATTACACTTTTGTCTATAAGTGGAATTGACTGAGCGAGCTTCCTCAGAGTGTCTTTGATCAATTTTGGCTATAAGGGTAATTTATTGAGAAATCTTCCTAAGAGAGTCCTTTTCTGCTTTAGACTATAAGGGAAATTAACCGAGTGAGCTTCCTCGGAGAGTCTTTGATTTTATTCCTGAACAGTTTATACTATTCACGGAATCGATAGTGAGTGCTTCCCCAGAGAGTTTATGAACGACCTAGGCTATAAGAGGAATTTGCCAAGGGAGCTTCCTCAGAGAGTCCTTGAACTTGGGGCTATAAGAGGAATTGACCACGTGAGCATCCTCAGAGAGTTCATGACTACCTTAGACTATAAGGGGAATTGACTGTGAGTGCTTCCTCAGAGAGTCTCCATATACTAAACTAGAGAGGATAGGATATGTGCACTTCCTAGAGGGTTACTGTTCTTGATTTATTGTTTGGGTTGTGGAACAATTTACTACTGAGCACTTTACTATTTACTGTTTTCTATAATTTTACTTGTCATATATTCACTGACTTTTAAGAACAGATCTTCAGGTGGATGCCTACTGGTATTTAGTATCACACCATATTTGGGTCATGCTTTTGGGACCAAACAGATTATGTTTTTGTAGGTATAGATAAGGGCTAGCTCCCTTCTACATTAGGTACATGATTTTCTGTGGATCTGGAGAGCATGGGACAAAGCTATGGCTTGCGATGTAGGATTTTATCTGATTTATTTTGCACTTTGGTTTAGCACTATTGTATTCCAGCATTGTGACCTTTTTTGGATGTTTTCCTAGACATATGTATCATGAATCATTTTATATATGTTCTCCATTTTATACTTTAAGTTTTCTACTATATTTCATTATTAATACTTCTTATCTTGTATGTATTTTTTTACTTCCACTGTGTACTATGTCAATGAGAGAATAGTTTCCCTACTATCACACCCAAGGCCCTCGCTGCTAGTCAACAGCCTCTGGCGTTTGGGGAAATGCTCTTGAGGCCATGTGACAAACAGGGTATGGGGCGCCTCTAGGTGGTTTATGGAACCAAGAAGTTATAGTTATATTCTTCCATGCTCATGTGGAGGAACAACTCCTTAAGAACTAGGGCGATAACCTATTCATGATTATGAATTTTCCACCCTCAGTTCAATGATTGAGGGTCCCATTTCTATTGGAATTCTTTAGGATCCCTTTGCATGGGATCCTCTTTAGAGCGAGGATATCACGTGGAATGCCGCTGGAAGTGAAGTTCTCGAAAAAAAGTCATCAAGAGGGGTTCATATGCATCTGGGATTAAGTCATTGGAATATAATTCATCTACCTCCCAAAGATAAGAGATTTGCTATTTTCTCTTGCTCTGGGGATAGACATTCGAAGCGGTTAGAGATGGCTAATGGGGCCATCCTATGTTTGGGTGACGATCTCCACTAGAGAGGCGGATAACTCGATTTTGCTGATTGGAGGACCTTCCTCCCAGCCTCCACTATAGGGAGGTTACTATTTTGGGGGAAATTTTTGATCAACATGTTTGAAACCTGGTATTGAAGACACTACGTAGGTGAGGGGGTCTTATTATTTGTTGGGGATCTGACCACCCATTTAATGTTGACATGCGTGTTGAGAAATTTTTTGATATGCCATTTGGTTTGAATATAGATCTAATAAATGCATTATATATACATATATGACATATACAGTCAAAAACACCCATCAAATTAGAATCTAATGATAAAATGTGAAAATGATGATCTTGCTTTTCCCTATTTCTTTTGAATGTGAAAGGGGATTACGGTGGGGTAATTTTCCTCCTTGGTGATGGATTTAAATCCAGACCACCATTTTTATTTTGACATGATTCATGTTGTACCGTGTATTGATGGCATGCAAGATGTGGTCCCACAGGGATTGGGTAGTGTATCCTTTTTATATTATTAAGGAGGTTCTATATTTGCATTATCCCAACATGCAATTGATAAGGGGGGTTATGTGTCCGTCCAATCATCCTATGTTGGGTACGATGTCCTCAGATGGTCTTTAATGGGTTTATTCTTGGATCTAGAAACATGAAATAGTCATGGTATCCATTATTCATGTAATTTCTTTCCAATGGAAAGTGCTCGTTGGATGGTGATTTGGTCAATGACACTTCATGACTCCACTGGTCGAGAGGATGGGAGGTCAGGATCATCACACCCTTTTGGGGGGAATTATTTCCTACTCCATGACTATCTTATAGATTTAATAAATGTTCATATATTCATGAATCCTTGGTTATTTCATGAATGATGTGTCCAAAAAATACCCCTGGGTTGTATGATCAGTCATGGAGACACATGGATTAGGAATTACTGAGACAACACCAGTTTAAGCACTAATATGAGTTTTTATAGAGTTTATCATCATCCATGGGAAACTGATGTTGGATTGGTATCGGGATTGAACCCATGATATGGGTTTCCTTTGTATCCTACTAAGGGGAATCAGAACCCACATAGTTTAGTTTCACATAAAAGGATAAATCACCTTTTAAGGTCATGCAACTAGGACCCATCAATGCAGTTTAATGTCGGGTGAAAAATACAAATAACCAAAAGGTTCCAAGTCAAGATCCAATATGGGGATTATGTCAAGGTGTCCTGGGATGCCAATGAAATATATGGTCTCCTGTATTAATATGAACACACATAGAATATGTCCCAAAGAACAGTATGGTGATTTGGGCATCCAGTTTTGATCTTTTAGAGGCTTCTTACGTAAATTAATTAGTTAGGAATCAAATACCTCGTAGTTCGGTTGGATTTGTGACTTGATTGGGATTAGTCATAGATGATTCGCACATAAGGGGACATAATATCTCATTTCATAGAGGAGATGATATGGAGATCGGTCCATGATTAAAGCTTCATACATATCCTAGTTTTGGTGGGAATCAGAGTTCTCATAGTTCATAGTTGGTTTTGTTGATGTCGAATTGTCATAGACCCCTAATCCCACATGATTCATTCTTAGTGTGAGAAACAAGGGGAAGATAGAGATTCAAAAAAGGAACACTTTCTCTTATCTTCTATGGGGAAAGGGGGATCCCATGAAGAAAGCTTCCAGGGTGATGGTGGATGAGGGTGTAGAGCAATGAACCCTTCAATGTGGAATGAATGTGAAGGTATTTAGGTGCGCCCCGAAAGGCTAGGGTCTAACTCCAAGAGGGATGCATGTTGAATGGGTTCATAGAAAGGGGATGAATCTTTCTATTCATCAAAGGGAACAAAAAACTACAATTCCATTGCATTCTCACCACCCCTTATTAAATGTAAAATCAAGTGATTACCCCTAATGAATAGAATGGGGAGATCCATTTTAGTATCCCAAGGTCGGACTCTGGGTTTCCATGGGAATAAAGACTTGAGAACAGTCATGTGTTTTATACCAATTTGGGATTACCTTTTGGACTCCTCTTACAATGGGTATGTAGACTCAAAAGGAGGCATTGATGCACCTGATGGACCATTTATATGGGTCAAGTGGCTTTGGAAGAGGCCATGTCCTGGTGCCGATGGACTGGTTCATAGAGATGATTTGGATAATGGGATGGAAATGGAATGGTATGATTGGTATATGAATGTGGAATGTTCAAAGATACCCTACTACGGGTACCATTTTTTGTGTGTGGGGTGCTGTACCATCCTCATAGTATTTCTATATGAATGTAGAAGAGTCGTCCATGTACCATAATGGTATGTGGATATAGATGTGGTCTCTATAATATGGTGGTATGCAGATCTGGGTGTGGTCCATGTATGTGGTGGTACATGTCCTTGGTAACCATTCTCATACAATGGCATTATGAAGTTCTAGAGTTTATATATGAATTTGAGTGATACAACTGGAAGTGTTTCGTCTTCATAGATATGTGCAACGTGGTACACCAGATTGAAAATGGGGAATTAACCTCATAGTTCCTAGGAAATTCATCTGTGTAGATATTATGGTTCTCAGTTCAACTTTTAGGTTTGTGGTTTACCCATTTTATTATGGTTTCTTATATTTATAGTTCACAGGGTGTTTATACCTAATGGAAACCATTCACGGTTTCATACATCACCGACTTTTTTCCATAGAAGTCTTTCATTCATAGACTCTTAGTTCTCCCAAAATCTGATCCCCTTCCTTGGATCCCCTTGGGGTCCTTTTATAGAGTGCTGCAGAGGCTGTATCTGTGAGAACATGGCACCTTTTTTGGAAGCCTGTGAGTAAACTACTCAGCCTGCATATGACTCAATCAACTGAGGTTTAAGATGTTTCAATTCATAATGGTGGAAAATCACTACCTCACTTTCACGAATGATGTAGTTTATAGGGTTCCATCACACTTGTATCATCCAAGAACTTCTCAGTCTATGGAGATGGTATGCATGGTATTACTTCTCTTCCACATTTTTCACCAATGATACAGTTTGCAACACTCGTTATTTTTATCTCATCCACAAACAACTTGGGTCGTTGTCCAAGGCTTTGCCGACCAGTTTTCATAGGTTGTCCGTGTACCACTTTGTTTGAGTTTGGTGCCCTCTGCCTACCTTTATTGGTAATAAGTACACTGACCAATTTTGGACCTTCATTGAATTGGATTACTTTCATCTTTTCCACCAATTTTTATCCCCATACACATCTATTTCCTTCATTAAATTTTTGGGAGTATTTTATTCCCATTTGTGGATTTTTTGGGTCCCTAAAAATGAATATATTTACAAATTCATAATAAAATAAAATTATTTTAAATTAAAATACATATATTTAAATATATATATCTATATATTATATATAAAATTAATATTTTTAGTGGTAGATTAATTAAACAACACAACAAGAAAACTATTTATTATAATGATATAACACTATTTCTCAATCAAAATATAAATTTCTAAATTTTTTTATTACAAAAATTGTTTTCTTTATTTCAATTAGTGTACAATGCGAGTATTAATTTTTTCTTAGGAAAAAAATCAAATTTCCAAAAAGTATCAATAACCCTCTCCTCTTCTTTTGAAGATTAAATAATTATTTAAAACAATGAATTTAAAAATTTACAACCACAAATATTGAGACATACACATACTCTTAATTATATATTTTCACTAAATTCCTAATTTTTTGATTACATAGAACTGTATATAGAAATTATATACATACATTTTGTAAATGTTTTATATTTTTGATCTATATGAATATTTTATATCCTAATAGGGATGATATGAGTAAAAAATGGATGGATGGTAATCATATCAATAGGAGTATGGGTATGGAATTACAGAGTTCATATGGTTTGAAATAGAGTATGCACACAACTATTCTCAAATCCATTATCTATGTTTATGTTATCAATAATAAACCGTCATGAAGTGTTATAAGAATATTTTATTTGTTAATTAACTAATAGAAGATACAAATGTTAGATTAAAATGGAGAAAACTTGTTATACATACCATCAAGGAAGATATTGTGATTTTAAAATCACATGATATAAATACTAGTGTAAATGATTATTAAGATAACATGTAAGAAATAACCATGGAAGTTGAAGATGCGGTTTGTGATTATCCAATTTTTTTGACAAATTAAGGAGCTATGAAAATAGAAAATTGTGTAAATGTTTTAATAAATATACAAAACTGTAAACTATATTAGAGCTATTGAATTTGAATATTGGTAGTGTATTGAGTGACACCTTCTTTAAAGAACTACTTGGTCCCAGAATGATACTATTCTCAAAGAAAATTATATGCCATTTTGAAAACATGATGTTAAATGAATAATAAGTTCAATAGGTAATATATTTAAAAAATGACCACTTTTAAAATGACTGTATATTTCTTCACAAGGATAATGAATAACTAAGACAATTTCTTAAGTGTGAAAAAAATTGATATAAGAAAGGTGTATAATGTCCATTGATATTTTTATAGTACATTCATATCATTACATGCTTTAGCATACTATATAGATATGAGGAAACCACTTCACAATTGATATGGTATAAATATACGAGAATTGAATATGGAAATCTATGATACAATGTGATGTATACTCAATGGAAGGAAATTTATTTTTACAAGATTTAATTTAGAAACAAGTTGTGAAACCTCCATCATGTATTATATAAAGATGTAATGAATAATTTTTGTGTATATTTTATTACTCACAGTATATGGCCAGTTATGTTGTTAAAATTTTAATTTCTCTATGGTTATGCATGTAGTGAAAATATATTATGTTGTATTTTATTATATCTAGGCCAAAACAACTCGGCATTGATATTTATTTCATTTGTTATCAATTAATCAAAGACTATTAATTAATGTTGGATACATGTGTTAAATAGAATTATTCTCCAAAAATTAATGAGTTCACATTTAGGCCCACATTCGATGGGATTATAAATGACATTAATACTTTAAAAATTTGTTAGTTTATAGAAATAATGGAATGTTAGGCTATCCCTTTTGTAAAAAAGTTACACTCTAAATTTGATTGAATCATCCTCAAAGATAGTGTTTTTAGTAAATCACAAAATTTTACCCTGAAAAAAGTAATACCAATCCTAGAAGACATCATTTGATCAAAATAAGAAAAAAGTTCCATTTTCAATAATAAGTGATAATTTTTTTGATAATGTTAAAAAAATGACACTATATTTTATCAATTTTTTTGAAAAACCTTATGAAATCAGGTTAAAAAAAGAGGTGAATTGTTTTTTGAATTTCCATACTTGAATTTTTTTAATGTCATATTTTTTTAATATCATGCATGTAGAAGAAAAATTTATATGATAATGCTATTAGAAGGTTACTAAATTTTAATAATGAAACACATGATTGAATTAATCTATTTTTGACATCCTTGACATGGGGATTAGGGAAGAGTTGATACTGGTTAAGGTGATACTAAACATTTCTTCCTCCAAAATCTTATACTTTATCGAGACATGGAAACATTATATTTTTCAGCTTTCTTAATTGTAGAAATAATCTATAGGGGTAACAATCAAATTTAAAAGATTTCATGTTAATTACTAATTTTATGCTAAAAGGTATAAAATGACATAACTGTCATGGTGTGAACCAATATTTAATGCATATATTTATACTACTTTTTTCCTTAAAATATCTGAAAAACATTTACGAAAAATGGATTCATTTATGAGTCCATTGGAATAAAATTCTTATTTGTAATGAAGTTACTAATAATGAATTAGAAAATTGTAGTAATATTATATGAAATAGAGATGTTCTTTCCCAAGTCATTCTTAAATATAATAGGGAAACCAATGGTTCACATTTTTAGAGATATTATACTATATGTCCGTCTAAATTATAGATGGATTTACCCCATTGAACTATATATGATTTTTTCAAGGGTATCTCATGAATAAAAATAATACATTATAATGTATTGTAATGAGATATATTTTTGATTAAGATGTTTAATTGTATACCGATTACCTATCAGATTTTGACATCATTGGTCTCCCAAAATATTATAATTGAGGAAACCATGTGTTTAAAGATATTTAAAAAAGAGATATTTTAACAATTACCATTACATAGTATATGAAATATCCCCATTACATTTTACATAATAATGAGTTGTATTGTCATTATGTTAGAAGAAATAAAATAATTTTTCAAAATTTCAGTCTATGAAGGTCTGCAATATTGATATAAAATAAATATAATCAATGGTATTTAGGGTATTTTTTGAGATCACATTTATAAGGATTTACCTAAAAATATGAATTCAATTGATGAATGACATCGATTTATATTTAGATAAAAAATTGAAAATGTATTTTCTTAAAATGGTTGTGTAAATAATTGATATATATTATATTCAATGAAACAAGTTAAATGTAGTATGATGAAAAATAGTGGAGTAACGTTTTTGGTGGAAGTGATGAATGTATCTAGCTCAATGGATTGAAATATAATTTATATGAATATTTCAAACTTCTATATCAATAAAAAAATATATGAGTTGGATTATACACATTTTCTTGTTCTGATATTCCATCTCAAATTTGTTGAACACCGAAATGAAGATAATGTAATTGAATTGGAATTTTTGATGGATACTTTTACCATGTAAGGATATATAGGCGAACCATTAATAATGGAACAAGAAAAGCGAATGTATTTTATATCTCATATCTTATAAAAATAAATTAATCAATTTTTATATTGGTGACTAAAACAAACACACATTCAAATGAAAATTAAATTGATGATGACCCTTTTATTATTAGATAACAATCATTTCACTATGGTCTTAGTGTAAAAAGTGATTTAGACGTTATAGTGGAACACAATGAGTAGATTTTAATACTCAATAGATGTCCCAAACCACATAAACCATTAAAGAAAACATATTTCTCAATGGAATTTTTAATTCGATTTTTTATATTATGTTTCTCTTTATAATATTTTATTTTTTCTACTAACTTTACATAATGTAAATTAGAAGAATAAACTCTCATGTAGATAATGAATTCTCTGTAAATTGATTTTACCAATCCTATGGAAGAACACACCATCAATAATAAAATTTTGGAATTTTTAAATGATCAATAACATTTGAATTAAAAAATAAGTGCCGCAAAGAATCACTATGTTAACTAGAGTTATTATGTAAATAAAAAAAGGTATAAAATTGGTTGTTTGAAGGAATAAATGGGGATAAAAAATTGACCCTAATAATTCAATATTACTATTTACATTGGGGTTACAACACAAATGCTTGTGTCAAACAATATAGATATGACTCACAATGTCATGCATTCATAAAAAAACAATTAGGGATGATATTAATGTAATGTTATGATATAATTTCTCTATTTTACTAAAAGAAATTATATAATGAAACAATGATTTAATTTTCATTATCCCTATAAAAGTTCTTCTAATTTAGATGATTTTATATTCAAATTCGTATTTATTTTCAGTTGAGAAAATAATAGAGAATTATAGACACCATTGAAAAAGATGAAGCCAAAGGTTGTTATGGAGAATGTAAACCCCCACCCCTGGGTTCGTTCTCGGTAGTTCGCTGGTGTCCAACGGTGTCCTTCTCAGCGTCTGATGGTCGCAATCTTGCGTCGGTGGTTCTTGGGGTCCCAGCCTCTCCCAGGTGAGTGCGGTGGGGTTCCATCGTGTCTGAAGCGGTCGTTTTGGTTGGTGGCGGCGGGTTCTTCAGTTTCTGGGTGCTTCTTGTGTGGTTGGGTGGTTCCTGTGATGCCTGACCTTCTGGAAATGGTTTGTGTTTCTTCCTCATCTCATTTCTTGGTGAGGTGATGTATGTTTGTATTGGTTTTGTGTCTTTTGGTGCCTTCGGTGAGGCATTGATTTTGGAGATGGCGATGGCGACGGCATCACCGGTGATGTTTTTTTTTGTGAGTGTTTGTTCCCACTGTGTTTCTCCAGGTGGTGATTTTTTGGTGATTGCGGAGGAACGTTGGCTTTCCGGTGTCGACGATGGCCAGAGTTCAGTCTCGCGGCTCGAGATGAAGATGATGGTTCCGACGCCGGTGAAGGGTGGCGCATGACGGTGGAGGGCTATCGCTCGGCCTTCGTTTGGCGTGCGGAATGAGTAGACAGACTGACGTTGCAGACCCACGACACGAGTCCTGTCAGCACAGAGGGGTACGTGGACGCTCGGGTCGGCTCGAGGCGGCTGGAGTTTGAATTTGAATTTGATTTTGAAGTTTGAATGGAGGTTCTATTTTTGATGTGGTGATGTGGTCTACTGGATGGTGGGGAATGGTGTTTGGGTACCGACAACCCCTTAAACCGGCCATATGAAAATGGGAAAAAATGATTAGCAGATTAGCGATTACACTTATCATGAAAAGAAAATTGTGTGTTTTTTAATCATATAGTAATGGTTTTATATGATATAACACGAAATAATTCCATTCATATATTTATATATACATATATTGATGAATCCGTATCGTAAACCACTTTTATACCATGTTATCTACTATGGAAGGATGGTTATGTAAATAAAAAATGAAAAATATTATATGAAAATTTAATTTTTGGGAATCATGTGTAAGTATAATATAACAAAAATTTGTTATTGTTTATAAAATTATTACAAAAAATATATCCTTGTTCATTAATTTCTATATGGTTTAGAGATAAAAATCTTATTTAATTGTACTCGAAGTGAAATTAATTTCAGTAGATTTTATGTGGCTAGAATTTTTTTTGGTGTTATAGTGGAAGGTTTTGAAGTTCCACCTCAAGAATGTTTTTTAAAACACAAAGACACATAGATATATATATGATAAAATTAAAGGAATATAGGATAAATAGTTTCTCTAAAATATAATATTGTTTTTACTAGTTTGAATGAATAACATATGAGATTGGATCAAAGGGAACCAATGGTAGAACACATATTAGTACATAAAGAGCCACAACCCAATAGATTTGAGGAAAACCACTCTTCTCAACCACCTACCTTACCAGAGGAAATCATTTTTTCATAATAGTTTCTTCTAAATGTAAATACAATAACTATCGATAATTTTATATTAATAATATTATATAGGGTGAAATTTTGTTTTAATTATATCTATCATCACCCACACATCACCACATTGTGAGGGGTATGGTGTAAAAATCATTGGAGAAATGCTTCATAATAAAAATCTCTTGAAATATTACATGAGTGATGGGGTTCAAGTAGCACATTAGTCGAGGACCCAGTTTCCTATTCACCTGATGATCTAGATGTCAACATGATCAATAATGAAATTGGAATATTCATATCATGGAAATTTCATATTTTAATGATGCATGGAAATAATGAGTTATGTCCTTTATAATTTTCTAAAATGTCAATCCTTTAAGAATTGGAATAAAATTTTCTAAAATGATGAATGGTATTAGTTGGGTCTGGAAAAGTTGTTATGGAATATTAGAAGACATTTATGCCCTTTTTAGTGGTTGAATTAAAATCAATTGAGTTGTATCATGATGACGAAAATGGTAATGTGCCTTTAGCTATAAAGTAATACCATCTCCTTCATAGAACATATTCTATGCGAGGCACTTCTCTACATAGCGTCTCGATATAACACCACTGTGTAGGGCCTCTACAAAATTAAATTTTGTTTGTGGAGTGGGGTATCACACTTTTCACCCCAAAAAATGAAATTTATATTTACGTAGTGTGGCATGAAATTTTGTCCCCCTCGCAAATGAATTTTTCTGTTTGGGGTGAGGCATCATTTTCAATCCTCAAAAAACGAATTTCCTTTTATATGTGAGTCATATTGTTAACACCCTCCCTCCACAAACTTTTTTCCCTCAATGGGGAGTGTGTGATGCCTACAAACCAAAAACATTTGTGGGTGGTCATTTTCCAACTCATCATCTTTGGAGATAGGTTACATACATTACCCTATAAAAACACGACACATAAAGTGAAAAAGGGAGGTGGTATTACTAAAGAGATATATACAAAGATAAGAACAACAATAAAATGATTTTATTAGTTAATATTAACAGATTTAAAAAAATTGACCACTTATAAAGCATAATAGGCCACCCACATGAACAAAATTATTTTATGGATGGCTATCCACATTGCATACCCCCTTTGTGGATCCATCTCACAAAATGTATGCAGATGAATCCATTACAGATATCTATCTCACATGGAAGACAATATATTAGATATAGTATTCCTTTATCCCTTAAATAATTTGGCCCTACTTCATCCCCTATTAAAACTATCAAAACAACCCTATCTGTCAAACTCTTATATGAAGTACATGGTCCATTATGGCCCCCATTACGAACCCACAAAGCTTAAGGTCCCACATGGACCACCTTCATGAACGCACAAAGATCCAGGCTCTAAATGTACCCTTCACAATGTACCAAAACAAAACCTCATCTAGTGCCTCCAAAAATATATGATCAGAGTATTGGGCACACTACCCTATCCTCCTGATCATACATTCCATTAGTAAATAAAGAATTTATGAAAGCCTACCTAATAAGGGGGATCCTTAGAGTTTTCTCAGTATTAAATTCATGTTGTAACTAGGATCCCCACATTATGGGTTGTTCTAGGGACCTCCCAATTTCATCCGCTGAGATGGGGGATCATGAATTCTTTTACCAGCAAGACCATCTAGAAGCTAAGCTTATAACTATTTATTATTTCCTATACATGGAATCTCTTATAGGTTTATGACATATTAAATATTATCTCAACTAAAACATTTTAAAAATTGTAAAAAATAATCCAACTGACTGGTTTCCTTTTTAATATATGTCTGTATCATCTTTAAATGAGAATGGGTTCAGTAAAATATTTGGTAACAATAACAGTAAACCCTATTTCAATCCTTAACCAAGATGATTATGTATCCAACATGTCATGCCCCTTCACAAAAAATTATTGAGTGCCATAGTTGGATAAAACATTTAATTATTCATGTATAAGTTTATTTATATGCTTCATTTATGGGGGGTTCATGTTAATGTTTTTAATATGTATCCCAAAGCATTCAACTAGAACTCTCTTCAATCCAATCCAATGGAATACTTTCAAACATTCTGAATATATGAATAAGAAATTTATAGGTTGCGTCCTCCTCAATCAAAAGGAAACTATCACTAAATTGGAACCTTCAATGCTCAGTCTCAAACAAAATCATTTGGGTGTACCACCTAAATGGTACTTTCCTGACCATGGAGGTTGGATGAAAGGACCTCTAGGGAATTAATCCTTTCCAACCATCCACCCATCAATGACTTATAGACCAGAAGCAGATATAATTAATTCCCGTGTCAAATAATTTTGGGATCTTATCGCTAGAACACTACTACATATTAGTCCCTTATATTTGGTAGGTATATTAAGAGCTCTCCAACAACCTGATTCAAATTTCACATAATTCCCACTAAAGGGATCTTGCAAGAATCCACCTCCACCAATTCCATGTGGCATCAAGACCACAACATGATGAGGTTTCATCACTTAAGAGTTTGGACAAGGTCACTCAGACCAAGGAACAATGTAAAACATTCCAACAGAATAAATGAATTAATATGGATAAGGGTTATTCCATTATTCCCTCCAACGAATCCCGCCAATCAAATACAGTGGAAAACTGCGATAATGTTCACACACCTACCAAATTTTATTACTCCTATTAGCAATGTAGTGTACACAATTTTTGTAGAAATTTTCATATACTTTATTAGGTATAAAAACAATTTTTCACCAGGTATACATTATTTTATGGAAAAAATTATTTATTCCAGTTTTCGTGATGATTTCAGGTGTTTTTAAGTCAAAGTCACAAATTAAGAGTAATAAAAATTAAAATTCACGTATACACAATGTGTAATTTATAAGAACACTGTATATACCTTTTCCTAGAAATGTTTCAGCTAGACCAAGTACATTCCCATGTAGCTGGCCAGAGACAACACGTCATTTAGTCATTATAAACACATAATGTACCATCTTCTAAATGATGTTGGTGGCTAATAGGGCTTTTACACACCATGTGAGGCAGAAAAAATTACAATGTACCCCATCAAATTACCACCTCGGATTCAAAGTAAATAGGTGCTACACGATATAAAATAACTAGAAGATAAAACAAGGAAAAACTAGTTGACATGCATACATGATGTATACATTTGTGTACATGTCATGTAGTTTAATTTTATATAAATAGATATCCATACCTCCTAGTTTGAGGTAATATATTCTAGGGTTAGGTGATGTCTCTATGTCTACTGATCTCTTATGAATCCAAAATTAGTGTTTTATTCCTAAATTCATTCATGTTTGAGTGTAATTTCTCATTCCCCCTTTGTTATTATTGTATACATAGTAGGGGTTCAGTTTTTTCTCAAACTACACATCGTGACCATGGTTATAAGAGAGTATTTTTCTGATGTTGGGGTTGTAATAATGTTATGTAGGATGTGTAATTGAAATTATGAAGTTTTGATTTTGTTATGAATTCTTATTTATAATTCCATTATGTAATTAATTCCATATTGACTGTTAGTGTTGTATTGGACAAAGAATGACACCAAAAATGAAATCAAGAGGAGTTATAATTGGTCAACACATAAACATTAGGGAATCTGGTTTCCACTATTTCAATGGTAATGAATTAATGTGTATTTGAAAATTTAATTATAAGAACAATTAATAGATGTTTAAATACATATTTACAAGTTTTTAGATCATAAAATTCTAATAGAATTGAGTCCCTCGGGAAAATCATTTTCATAAATAATTTGATTACCAAAGAATGACTTTTGAAAAAATTGATAATCAAGTTGCATCCTTGTTATGTTTTTTATGTATTTTCTATAATTAATTCTATTTTATTTTGATTTTAACAAATAGTTTTACTTCAACATCTACTCCATTCAACTATTTTTGTGGATAATCAGCTGAGATCTATAGATTTTCATTATTCATTTCTTTTCACTCACCAAATGGGTTAGGCCCCGAATTCCACTAGCTATCTAGTGAGTAATTTCATCGGAAAACAATACTTTAAATAGGGCGCACATTGTGATGAGAGTGGTCAAATTATGGCACCATTTTCAAGGCATCTGAAATAAATATTGTGAGTCGTAGATGATGCAAGTTAATTAAATTTTTAATTTTCCTTTTATTGATTATTTCATTGGAACTCTTGACCACAATTTCTTATAATTTATTATTCTAGTGGAAAATGGTACAATCCACATGGATATTATTTCTATCTGAATGTTCCAGTAATTTTATTCTTATACTGGGAATATTATTATCGATTTATGCATGATGGGTTTCAATATGAGAAATAACCATGTGTAATTTCAACCCACTCATTCCCATTCTCTTCCAAAACCATCTTCGAGTAAAACTGAAAGATTAATATCTATAATGGAAGAATTTAACACACACCAGTTGGAACAAATCAGAATTTAGTGATGACTCAGTAATATGGTAGAGAAACATTCCAAGATAATCACTCATATGGATAATCCTATTGATTTTGAGAATGGGTGTTCTGACCCTATTTCAACTAACGTAGAATGTCATGATATGAGACCCGCTAATAAATCACAAATAATTTCTAAAAATTATTTTTATTAATAAATTTTGAATATGGAATGACATCAAGTCACACTAGTACTAAATTTGATGAATTATTTCTTTATGAACCCTTAGTTTATCACTTACCTTTTCCAGAAGATGCCTATAATTATTTTCATTTTTTCATTGCATCAAATAAGGAAACCAAGGACTTTGAGGATATAGATGATAACACAAATGAACAAGTTCACCTTTGTAATACACTAACCATGGAGTGGGGAGACTATAAGATGCTTCCTAGACCAAATGAAGATCAATAAACCTGTCTAGAAGATTAGGGTGCCTGACATATGTGGTGGTTCATGAAGTGAAAACCAAATCCACATTCATATTATAAGTAAGTAACATAAATAAGGTCAAGAAAAATAAACAAAAAAATGTTCTTACTAGAAGGAAACACCGTCATTATTCTCTCTCCTCTCCCTTTATTTTATGTTCATATTAAACACACCATGTATTCTTCCCTTCCACACACTGTGTACTACCCTTCCTCTTATCCACAATAGAAATGAGAATAAAATGACATTAATATCCATGTATACCTACTTACATGGTGTGTAATGTTATAAATAGTTCATATTATAATACATATATTTGTACAAATACATATTTACTATCTTAATAAACATGAACGAATAGAGTTCTAATGTCAAGGTTACTGGAGTATATCCTTTCCGTTGCCGGTTTGATTTGCTCCGCACATGCCATTGATACATGATTCATCCGTTTTAATACAGTTTTTTAATTAAATGACATGTGTTATGTTTTTAAAAATTAAATAATATCATTTCAAAATAAAGGAAAACTAATGGCGGGGCTGAATTTTCTAGCCTGGTCATAGCCCATGGATCCAAAAGACCTGGGTTAAAGTCCTTATAGCTGGTTCAATTCCATTGTTTTTAGTAAAATAAAACCACACATCATTTAATTTGGTATTTATAATGTTTGAAATGATTTCATAATAATTTGAAACATACTAAAAAATAGTAAAGCACTTTGGGCTGACATGGGATGATTGGAAGAGTCATAATCGATGGTTCAAAAGACCCAGGTTTGAATTTTGATAATATTCCCATTTCATCAAAATCTTCAATAATTAAAACCACATGTCATGTGTTCCTCATTTCATCATGTAATGTTGAAAATTATATTTAAATATAAAATAATAATAAAAGCTTACAACACAACAAACATCACCCCAATGGTTGAGGGCATACATTTGGAATGGCCTTGTCGTCGTATCAAATCTCGCCTTGAGCACCAGATTGAAGGTTGTAGTTATATTTTTCAAATTTTAAAAAATAAAACATGTATATATCTAATAAAATAAAAGTGTAGGTTTACTTTAATGTAAATATATATTTATTTTTATTCTTTAATTACCAAAAAAGACACACACATGACATGTTTAGAGCTACACGTGTCGAGTATATTTCAGCTATATAAGTCGGGGATCGCTAACTAAGAACACCCCATGTCACGAGACCCCCTCCCGATTTTCTATCCCAAATATTCCCCCATATTTCGTTTCCCATACCAAATCTAAATCCATTTATTATATTTGATTCAAGCTCAGATTTCTTCCTCATTTGGATCCTTAGTTGAAGTATGTTGATCATTGTCCGTTATTTAATTATTTTTCAATTGTTTAGGTCTTTTTAGGGATTGGGTGAGGCATTCCGCAGAACCTGGAGTACACATCCATGAAGTAAGAACACACTCCACGTACAATAAGTACACAACCAAAAAATAAATAATCTTAATTTAAAAAACACATGGAGAGTGAATTTAGAAAATGTAGTGTACAATGCCTCTACCCAGCGCGAAAAATAAACTATGTCCACAAGACCACACAAACACTTGCTCATGTATCCAAACACGGTTTGTTTTATGTACACATTTTTTAAAGTCCCCCAAAAGACATATCAGCATAAAATAATACTACATGGTTTGGATTTCCACTTTCTCACAAACACAGTGTATCACTTACACATGGTGTGTACTTTTTGTATTCCCAATCTAGGTCAAGTGTTTTTATGGGAACACATAAAGAAATTTCTATATTTACTCAAAACCTACATGTAAAACATAAAAAAATCATGAAATCTTTTATCCCACACACATTCCCACTTGACATGTGTGTCCAAACTAAAATGGTTGGAAACTCGATCACACTACACACCATGTACTCTAGATCCACATACTATGTACTATTCTTTTAAGGGTTTCTAACTTCTATTATTTTCATCTCATTTTCTATCCATTATTAAAAATGGAATATGGATATAGATCCAATGATATGTGGACCACACCCACTAAACAAGGGGAACTACCTGCACATCAGATCCGTCTTAGGAGATCAGTGGTTTCTTCAATGAAACAACCCCTCATTTAACAGCCTATATCTTTGGAGGTGTTACTTAATATCCTAACAAAACCTTAATAATTGAAGTATATTTTCATAAAAAAATACACTATGGAACATTTTACTCTTATAGAGGGATCCAGTATTGTAGCTCCTATTACTATCATGCCACAATCGGGTGTGGCCACGCCACCTTCCACAACTACCGAGGGCCTAAGTACAACTGATCATCTTGCTAGTGTGACATCATTAGACACAGCTATGAAAACTTCACTAGATTCCACCATGTCAGATACTTCCTCATCTATAGTTAGCACACCTCCACCAGTCTCCACTTCTATATGGCCTTCTTCCTCTATGGACTATGCTCAACTACAACTGACTCCGACAGCTATATGACCCCAACCCCATATACTCATCATTGGTAATGAGTGTAATCATATAGAAGATAGGATATGACATTTTTTATGACACCTCATACAACCTAGTGGGTGATTCATTGACATAATTGTTCCTTAGAATTGGGGCATCTTGGAGGATATTGAAGATCTCCTCAGGAAAATACATCTACTGGGTACACCACATGTCAACACTGTTACATTCATAGATTTATTTTGGGAGTTCATTGAAACATTCATGTTTGATAGTTCTGGATATTGCTAGACACCCAGTGAAATAGTGACTCCTATTAGATTTTTGTTTGGTGGAAAAACTTTCTATCTCACTATGGTTGAGTTTGGATGGGGGTGAGGTTTATACCCCCATCCAGAAACCCAACCCCTTGTTTCCCCTCACTCTCCCTAAGAACTCTGACCTCATCTCTATGTAGTGTTAGATTTCTGGACCTAACCAAAATTACACATCCACATCATTTCAGATAACTATCATCAATTCTAATCTCCTAGGTTTTGTCCAACAGTGTTTTAGTGATATCATTTTTCCATTCCATTAGAAAATGGGTGTTGGGTCCGGACCTTATAGGGATATCCTTGATTTCATTTTCCATCACAATTACCCTGAAATAACATACAAAAAAAATCATACTTACATTCCATGATCACTGGCCATCAAGATAACCCTAACAATGGATTCTATGCGACCTAGTTTTCAAACTACATTGCTGTGTTTTAGCCGTATCTACCTCACGATCACTACGGTTCTCCCTAGAGTATGGGCTTCATCATGATTATAGAAATGGGGATGTTAGAATGGTGGGGATATTACTTTGTGCTCATGAAATATTCCCTAGCCCTAGATGGGGTGAGATATAACCCTCCTTCCCTCGATGCTACTGCTGATTAGGTACCAGCCCTTATACAGGAAGGCAATCCTTCACTACCTCTTCCCACTTCTTCTCCCTTCCATATTCATCCACCATTAACTTTTCATTTGGAACATCCACATCCCAACATCCACACACACAAACAGGCGATCTCCATATATCCCTCCACCAAGACACCTTGGATCATCATCGGTACATCATAGAGCACAATCAGGATGGAATGGATCAACACCTTGAGTGAATAAAGGGCATTCTGGGACTTATTATTCAACATTTATGCATTCAGTTCATCCCAACACCTACTCCTCCATCTGATCCTAAAACTTTTGCAACACAACATCAGTTAACCACTTGGGCCATAGATTCAGCGATCCTCTCTACTACAGGAAATGTTGATACTTCTACTGTTGTGGCTAGAAATTTACTAATCAAGGCCAGCACATAGAATTGCGATGTAGTACTTTTGAATTCCACTATTGTTTCCCCAACTCTTCTAGAACCTCTTATTTTAGATAGATCCTCTTCGGAGGTGACCTATTTATTGTTTTTAAGCAATTATTTCATTATATATAACTCTTTATTTCTATGATTTAAATATGATTATTTTTTTATTGTAGACTTAATTTGACATTTATTCGATAATCTTGGGTACTCTAGTGTGGCAAGTGCATCTAGTTTTCAACTTATTTCCACATTTTTTAGCTATCCACAGATGGGTTATTATTTTTGTTTCGTTAATTTGGGATTTCTTTTTTCAATAATACCACACTCCATGGTATAGTTTTTCATTCCACATACTTTTATCTTCCTTAGTTTTTAACTTAGAGGACCGTGTTAGATCATAATTTTGAGAGAAATTATATTGACTACACTAGTTTTATCAGATTATCCATCTGTTTGAGAATGATAGGACATACTAAAGATCAGTTCAATATATAGATCATGATGGGGACTCTTCCAAAACATTGAGGTGAATCTTGTATCTCTATCGAATACAATAGATAGGGGTACACCATGCAAACTTACCACCTCTTTGATATATATCCATGCCATTTGACCCAATGAGATTCCCTCTCAAATTTTGATAAAGTGAGCTATATTTGTATGATAATCCATAATGAACCATATTAAATGGTTTCCTCTGTATATCTTTGGAAGTCTAATGACAAAGTCCATGGTGATGTTCTCCCACTTCCATGTTGGTATGGGTAGTGGTAGCATCATCCCCTTCGATTTATGTCTTTCATCCTTCACTTATTTACATACCAAGCACTTCGATGTATATTCAGCAATCTACTTGTTTATATTGTCCCACCAAAATTTCTCTGAGAGATGTAGATATATCTTTGTGCTCCCTAAGTGAATAGAAAAGGTTGAGCTATGTGTTTCATTCAAAAGATCCTTCTTTATCTATGGATCAAATGTTACACATAAGTATGACCCAAATATTAGAACTCCTTCATCATCAATAATGAACTCATAAGAATTATAATTTCTAATTTCTTCCACCCTTTTCATAATTCCCATATCTTTTCATTAAGAATGCAATATTTTATCCATGAGGTATAGTTGAGAAATCATTTGAGAAAGGATTGATGATGTTCCACCCTTAATGATTCCCATGTCCATCCTATGAAAATATATGAATATTGGATCCTTTTCAAATATCATCACTGATAAATATGTAGGATCCTTCCTACATAGAGCATCTTCCACATTATTATCATTACTGGGATGGTAGTGGACTGAGTTGTAAAAATACATTATGACCTATAACCATTTTCACTAGTGCATATTAATCTCTTTATAAGTGAATATATATATTTGAGACTCTTGTGATCAGTATACATCTCAAAATTATCTCCATAGGGATAATATCACCAGATTTTCAATGCAAATATCACAGCTTCCATCTCCAGATCATACATGGGATAGTTGTGCTCATTAATTTTCTATTTCCTTAAGGCGTAGGCTATAAATTTATCAATTTTCATCAGAACACAACCTAATCACTTATTATAAGAATCCCTATACACCACAATGAGTTATCCAATTATCAGGAGTGTGAGTACTTGCGCAGTGATAAACCTCCTTTTGATCTTCTTAAAGCTTTCTTCACATTCTTGAGTCCAACCAAACTTCACCCCATTATATGTCATATTTGTCATTGGGATTGGAAATAATGAAATGTTCATTAATAATTGATGAAAATACCCAGCTAGACCCAAATTGCTATGGATATCTTTTACAGATGTAGTCCTGGGGAACTCTTCAATTGCCTTTATCTTGGAGGGGTCCACAGATATACCTTTGTTAGTTATAACATGCCCCAAGAATGATAATCCCTCCATATAGAACTCATATTTACTTAATTTTTTATAAATTCCCCCATTCACAAAGTCATCAGTATATTAGTCAAATAGTCCTCATGTTCCCTCATGCTCTTTAAGTATATCAGAATATCATTGATATAGACTACACTAAATTTGTTGAGTTAATCTCTAAAGACACTCTTCATTAAATCCATGAATATTTTCAAGTCATTAGTGAGTCTAAATGGAATCACAATTATCTTATAGTATTCATACCTCATTTGAAAGGAACTCTTGGGAATATCTTCCTTCCTTACCTTTAATTGGTGATACCCTGATCTAAGGTCCATCTTAGAGACATAACTGGCCCCACAAAGCTAATCAAACAAGTCATATATATGTATTGGGGGTACTTTTTATTTATCATGATTTTTTGAGCTCATGATAATAAATTTAGAGTTTAATTGATCTATCCTTATTTATGATGAATAGGACTGGCACACACCATAGTGAAACACATGGGTGTGTAAAACCGTTCTCTAGATTCTCCTGTATCTAATTCTTCGGCTCTTCTAGCTCTAAAATGACTATAATATATGGTCTCCTTGATATAGGTAGAGATATGTAAATAAGTTCAATTGATAACTAATTATTTTGATCAGGAGGATGAACATGCAATTCTTTAGGGAATACATCTATTTAATCAATCATGATGGGTATATCTTCATGAAGTATCATCTCTTTTATCTCAATTATTTGTGCTATAAATGATTTATCACAAGGAATTAATATCCACACTTGAAACAATGATTCTAAATGAGATTAATCTTCTACCTTACACTTTTAATGAACTAGAGGATTCTTCATGATGTGAAGAGTGATCTCACTTTCCTGACAGTTGATTTCGGATTTGTATAAGGATAACTAATCCATGCCCAAAATAACATTGAACAACACTACAAGAAGTATAAAGAGATTTTTTGGGAGGTTCAGTCCACAAATGTTAACCAGGGGAGTTATATACTTTTGATGATATAATTAACCCATTTTATATTATCACAAATAAATCAACCTCTAAATTTGGAGGTTGTGTTTTAATAGTTCTACTAAACATCAAGGATATGAATGAATTCATAGAAACAGAATCAAATAGTACATTAGCTATTCCTAAATGAATAACTAGCTTACCTATCACCACATCGTTTTCCAAATCCACCTCAACAGTAGAGATTGTATAAGACATTTCTTGTTTCCTTGGAGATTTGTGTGGGTTTCCTCCTATAACCCTTGGCTAAGGGAAATTGATTGCATAATTCCCATGCTCCTTATAGTTTTAACAATGCACTACATGGTGAGAATTGATCTGAACCTTCTTTGGTTCATCCAAATTAGTGGGATTCTTCACATCCCTCATCAATTCTTAGCAAGATTTCCTATTCTTTCACATTTTGAAGCATTTTCTGGTTCCCTTTACATAGTTATGAGGATTTTACTTCTCACAATTTCTATATGTGGGATGTTAGATCTTCATTCTATTATGGGATTTATTTAGTGATCCACCCATATAAGTCTCAATTTTCTAAATTTTTTCACTAGGCCCATGAGACCATTTAGAGTCTCCAATCATTAATTCATCCTTGGGGGAACAATAAACACTCTCCTCAAAACTATCAAAGTCACGAATAGAAAAATATTTTTTTTAACCAGCTTTAGTTTTCTAAATAAGCAACCAACCATAAATTCAGTGTTCATGACAAAGCGATAGGTGTATCTTTCAATCCTTGTGATGTTTTCTTAATACACCACAATGGATTAATCTTCCTTCTTATTATTTTTAAGGAACTATCCTTCCATCTTGAGAAATAGGGCTCAGGGAAAATATTTTTCAAAAAACATTTTCTTGAATTTATCACAATACATGGAATGAATTTCCTATTGGGACTTCGTATTCTTGATCAGTGTCCACCACTGATCAGATTCCCCAACAAAACTATATACCACTAACACATCTTTCTCTTATAATAAGTAATAGAGGATAAAAATATATTTTCAATGGATTTAATCTAGTTTTATTCAAGGAGGGGATCATAAGATGTACTGAACAGGGGATAACTTTACCACATAATGGATTTAGTATAAACTTTCACTTTCTGTAGAGGAGGAGGGAATTCCACATGATTCGAGTTATTATTCATAATTCGAGCCAATTGAACAAGTACTGTAATGATTTTTTGAGGACCTTTTTCCATTATATTTGGGATTTCATTATTGAAATATTCAGATTCCCTATCACATTTATTTTTTTCACATGTTCTTCTACTTTCCCCCATTAACTAAGAAATAGAACATATAACTTGGGGGCTTGAATACATAGATATAAATCATAAAAAGAAAAAATGAAACCTAAAAGGATAAACTCATTAAGGAAAAGTATATAATAACCTTTGATTTCCAAGGATTCAATGTAGGTTATCCTTGATATGTCACAACACACATATTCTTATGGGATTTTTTTGTTCCTTTAATAATGGTTTGTAGCAAACATATTAATTTACCAGAGTATATCCCCTCGGATTGTCAAACCAGGAGTGGAGCAAGGCCATTTGTCATGTACCAGTTCACATTTGAGTCTTGCTAAAATTGGTGCTTTTAGGTTTCAACCCTAGATATATCTATACTAGATCCATATCCACTTTTTTTATCCAAATATGGATGCTTCTTGAAAAACCACGTACTCTATACTTACTAAATTTTAGGGATGTTTTCTTATACTTAGTCTCATCCCTAAGGTTCTTACTCAAGTGATCATTTAATATTCTACAAAAATAACTTCACCATCCCTTTATTCCAACTATAGAGTCCCTAGAATTTTACACACATCATTATAATATTTTAATAATATCAAACCATCATATTACAAAGCAAGGATTGTAAATTATAGTTTCTTGTAAGACTTGGTAAATAAAACGTTAAACATGGAACTAAATATAATATTTCATTATTTAGACTTTATTTATAGACCCTAACATCCATTGTGCTCATACATATTCACAGGATAACCAATGGATAACCTGAAAAAAGGGATGAGCTAAAAATCCCAATAAGGGAATAGATATATTAATAAATATTTTAAACATGGGTTAGAAGGCATGATATAATCATATAAAAAGGCATAGAACAAATGGAATCCTAGCATATAAAAATGAGATCATATAAACATGGATTCGTTTTAATATGACAGAAACATAAAACAAGACTTTATCAGGAGTCAAGGATAATTTCACATAGAGGATCACAAGTCAAGGTTAACCACCAAAACTGTTGCACATGGTAGCACGAGTCCAGGATAACCTCCAAGACCATTTTACATAACGTCTCATGAGACTCAAATTCAACCAATGCATTGGTGAACTTTCTAGGTACACCATTCCTAACAATTTCATGAATATTATTTCCACATATATAATCATACATAATCAATCATAGAAAAACATAAGGTTACCCATGGAAAGAAATAGGTACAATAATCATGTCATAAAGCAAAATAAATGGGCGTATCCGAAAAGTGTCCATAAAAGAAAGGACTTTAAATATATATGGAAATTAATAAGGTAAAATAATAATATAACACAGTAAGTGATTTCAAACATAAGTGAAAAAATGTAAGAAGAGTATTTAATAAATATTAGCATTACAACAATGTAGTCCAGTTTAGTGAAAATACTAAATAGAATTTAAAATAGAAAAGGGAATGATATTTTATATAAAACCAGAAGTGAACCAAAAAGGGTTTAATTATATAATTTATGATTTATAAATAAAATGGAAGCATAAAAAATTTGATTGATTTCACCTAATTTTTTTTAATAATTCGGGGAGTTTCCTTAAAATGGATTTTCTTCTCAAAAAAGTATTGAGAAGGGAATCATTTAAAAACATGTATATCCAAAAAAAATAGTGATTAATGTTTATTAATACACAATTTCATATAATATACATAAAATTTATAATATATACATAAAAATAAAATATAACTTTATTTGGGTAGAAATAAAGATTGAGAAACCTGAAGGAATAATGGAGGTTTGGGAAGAATCCCTTAACATAAGTCTGATGGTTTCCTTCACATGATCTTAATGTACTGTATATCTAAATTAATTTCATTAATTAATATTTCCAAAACATATTATTTATGTAATAGATTTAATATAACCATATTATGTTCATTCATGACCATTTTTATGGGTTAAGAGGTTCAATTTCATTGTTTGTTTCAGTGGTTTTCATGATTGGTTTAATTATATACATGTAAGGATAAAAATGTAAGATGATAATGGTTGAATAGAATTAGAGATATATGTTATTTGATATAAATCAATAGATTAATTTAAGATAAAATTAATTTCCGTATTTTTAGGGAAGAGGAATCATTATACAAAACTCTAATGATAACTATTTTGGTTAATTAGCTGTTTTTTATCACATCGAACACATTTTTCTTTATAAATTAATATCACTTATAAAAAATATTTCATAACCTTAAATTAGTCATAATATATATATATTATTGTCGTTTTCACCCATAAAAATGGTTTCATGACCATAATTGAAGATGTTAATAGAAATTGAAAACCTGTCATCCTTGAATGTGAGAAATTAACACATCCCAGATGGTGTTTTCATTTCTAGTATAAAAGTTTGGGAAACGAGAGATGATGATGAATCATTACATTATAATAAAAAAGTTATAGTATATTTAAGGAATTGGAGTTATATAAACATTTTTATAAAAGTAATTGGGGAAATAAAAATAAAATAATGGAACACGAATGAAAATAAAATAAATGAAAAGAGGAATTTTACACTTGAATATATATTCCTTGAGAAACTCTTTAGGGGTATGGATTTAGTGTTTTGAAGAGACCAAGGGCTGAAGGATGTGGGAGAGAAAATTAGGGAGATAATTGAGTATAATTTGGACAATGAATAGTGCTTAAGAGTAGTGAAGAGAAGAGGAGGTGAGGATGGTTTTTACATTGGAGGAGAGGAGTATTTTCTCATTATTTTATTAATTATTTTATTATTTTTCTCAAGACAATAAATAATATTGATTATTGTAAAAAAACAGTAAATATTTCTTGTGAGTTTGAACCAAAGGTGATTAAATCATCCATGACTCAATAAATAGCATATTTAACATATATTGTATATATACCTCAAATTAATGTATTTTACTATTTACCAAAAAATTCATGTATTTTATAAAAATCCCAACAACTCTCACCATATAGTTTTAAATGTATTGAATTCAAAAATGAAGTCTATTTTATAATTTTTTTTCTAAATATGTGAAATTTAATTTTTAATTGAAATCATAATTTACTTGAATAATAAAAATATTAAAATTAAAATTGATTTTCTAAGACATTGAAAAATTAAATAAGATCACTTAAAATTATCATATAATATTATGTAATAAAAATAATTATTTATGAAAACATTTTATGAATATTTTTTTATAAAATTATTAAATTATTCATAAATATTTAATAAAATATACATGACTCATAATAATACCAAAACTATGATATAATTATATCATATTGTCACTTATAAGATGGATAAATTTTATTTATACTTTCATCGGTAAGGTTACTTATTCCCATGGATGATTTAATATTCATAATTTCTGTATTACTAATCATCAAGGTAAAATTATTATTCACAAGGGTCATTTAATATTCACATAAAATTAAGATTTTTTTATTAGATTCTAAACATATTACTAATATCAACAGTAGATATTAGATTTTCAAAATTGAAGTCACAGAAGTGAAAATATTATGTTTAAAGGTCACATAGTACTAGTAGTTCATTGTGTTGTGATTTCATTAGATTGTAGTATATGAAATAATTATAAGAAGGTAATTTACCTTTATAAAAAATAATGTCATTACATTGATTCCTAATGATAACAATGTGATCCAAATACTATTCACATTCTACAACTGATATATAATTCAAGATCAACTTTTCTATGGACATTTTCCCAAAATTGTGGCATGGTTGTGGGAAATTCCACTATCAGTTCCTCTTATATAATATCTAGGATTGATCCAAAAAAGTTTTGAATTAATCAGTGGAATTCCTAACACAATTTTATAGGAACAATTATTAGTAGGATTTCTAATAGTGTTAGTAAACAATATGGCTAAGTACCACTACCATAAAATGGAAACATGAAGATGAATCTCCTCGAGAATGCTTTGGACTTTTGGGAAAATGATTTTTTCCTCAAAAGTTGACGAGGGAGACAAGGAAGGTTGGGATCTTAGAGAATCCAACAGTTTATATACACGTCAAAATACTTTTTCCAACACCCATCTGGACATTATTCCTCCCACTTCATGGAATAAACCCATGAAAAGTTGGTTGGAGTATCCAAATGAGGTAGAGAAATATCTATTCCACCACTGATGTAGGATAACTAAGTGTGATACTATTTTAATCCTGATAAGGTGCAAGGATGGAATGTGTTAGAGACATCAAAATTGATATGTGAACCTTTAGGGAGTATAAGGCCTAAAAATAGTCACCCAGTCTACATGATAATTCATAATTACTTATCACACTAAGATGATAAAAGAACATCCTACTGAGGGCCCTCCACCATTATTTACCTCTACCCTAGAGAGTTAAAAATAAGGGAAAAATAAATAACAGTAGAAATCATCAAGTAGATCAATAACACTATCAACACCCAAGGATGTGTAGTGAATGGTCTAATTTTTTATTAATATGGGATGAATTGAAGAATAAGGGACAATCATGGTAATATAATATTCATAGAATCGAATGTGTTCCACTACCTAGACATATAAAAATTAAATGGTTCTTCCAAGGAAATTTTGGTATCATCCCTCCTATACAAGACCCAATAAATCACAAATACAAGAGAGAGTGGGTAAAGCTATGTTCAGGGGTAATCCCTCTACTAGTTCTTCTATTTTCATCATGGTGTATACAATGAAACTGGTAAAAGAATCGTGAGATGAAAATATCCACCCACTCATAAAAATTGATATAAAATACACCAACCAAAAATATAGAGATATATCGGGTCGTATCCTCTAACCCCACGTGTTATTCTATTATACCTTGAGATTATCCTAGTATAAAATCATAGAAACTCAACATTGAGGAGTTTACTGATTCATGGGGTGTAAAACCTTTGTCCTTGGACCACTAGCTTGTAGAAATAACATTATCTGGTCATTGAATGGAACAAATGAATGGATATAGAGGGTATAATCTAGTGATTTCTATATTGTGATTAATATGTCTATGTATAATAGATAAACATGTTCAGTGTCTTCCGAAGTGTTACCCATCAGAATAAATTCACCATAAATATTAGTAATAAATAGAATACCATTAATATTTATATATCCCATAATATGATTCCAGCTTCTCTATATGATAAGTTGAAGGTATTGGTTCTTGAAAACCAAAAACTGATTATTACCGACAAGATATTGGTTGTAAAATATACAAAATATTAGGAAATCCATGCTTCTTGGTAAGATCTAAGAGTCTCCAAATATTTTGGTAATTCCATGAAATAATGGTTCACCTAGAATGACCAGACCCATTCTTTATAGAAACTCCATCCAGACTGAAAATCTAAATTATAGCTCCCCCTCCATTAAGATCACCTCATGATAGTTTAAAAATTGTAATATAATTATAAATATCTAAAAATAACAATATTTCGGATTTTACTCATAACTTTGAGTCTAAGAGGAACCTTTTAGAATGGAAACACTTCTTATTCCGATTCAGTGGTGATATGTTCCAAAATAGAAATATTCACTTGAATGTGATCGTAGGATTCCTTTTACCAAGCCATTTGAGAGTTTTGATTAGCTGATGGAATTTTTGAATTTTCATGCAGTACGATGTTGTACTGTTATAATCTATTGGATAATGGATAATATTTAATCTATAGCATAATATGATTCTTTAGAAAACCCTCACGATGAATGATATGATATTGGGGATTGGAATCAATGTTTCCAGCAAAAACAACTATTACCTCACCTAAAATCATCAAAGTGGTTGAGGACCTAGACAAAGCATTTTTTCCAATATCGATTTTTCACTTTGATAAGAAAAATTAGTAAATAAATCAGATTTATCAAAGTGAAATGAACTACATATCCCTATGTTAAACATAATGAATTTAAGATGCTCTAAGGACCATACAACTATTAAACCATTATGGGTAACCCTTGGTGCTATGGGGGAGTAATTCAACAACCAATGAGAATGACATTTTTAGGGAAAACCAATTCAAAAATGATATTTTTATCTACGTGATAAAGCCTATCCAAAAAAAGAAATCTATGCTAAGAAGGATGATATGTGGGAAATATCATACCGATCACAAATCCCCTAATTCACAAAGGGACAATTGAGTCTAGTGTTACACCTTTTGTAGGAATGGTCCATTATCCTGGTCAATATGTGTCCCACAATGCATTCAACCATAATAATTTCTTCAAGATAATGGAACACTCTTCATGATGATTAGACCACAGTCTAACAAGGGTAATTTCGCTGGGTCTAAAAACATTCTCATGGAAGATCAAAATACTTTTATTTTTCTTATAGTGGTTAAATTAAAATCAGTCGAGACTCTTCATGTTGATTAATGTGGAAATGTACCTGGATCCCTGTGAAAATACAATCTTCTTTATATCACCAGCTCTATGTTAGTGGATACTCCATATAGAGCCTCTGTAAAAAAGTTATTTTTGGATCAAGTCATCACCATTTTTTATCCCACAAAATATTCACATTTTCAAATGAGGAACGACATTTTGGACCGCAGAAAATTAATTTTACTTTTCATGTTGAGGAATCATTTTAAATCCCTTTGAAATGAATTTATTTAGTGGGATAAGGAATCCTTTTCAACCCCCATACAAATGAATTTTCCCTTTGGGGGTGAGTAGGCCACCCTCAAACCGAAATCATTCATTGGTGACTGTTTTACTCCCAATCAGCTCGGGAGATATGTTAAACCCATACCAATATAGAAACCCCATATAGAGACTTAAAAGTATAGGAATCAGTATTATAGATACATAGACAGTGAGAATCTCCTATAGCAAGTGATTTTAGTTGGTATTCTTGCTGTATTTCGAAATGGGTGACCACCCACAAAGCAAAAGAGACCATCGACATATCCAAAATTGCATTTAGGATGAATATCCTCATATAATAACCCATTTAGGGACCTCCATCCCACAAATTTCATTTGGATAAATCCTTTGAAGAACTCCATCACTCATATAAAATAGTATGCATTATGGACTCTTCCCTTCATTCCATGCAGTGTTTTCCCACTATATCCCCTCCATAAACTATCCAAAAAACACTTTACATCAACCTCTATCATGACCTGTGAGGCCCCTCATATCCTCCTTTGTGAACCCAAAATTAAATTGTCCACACACGACCCCCCATCGTGATCCCACAAAGCATGAGTCCCAAAATTCCCCCTTTATAAATTACCAAGCCACGACCTCTTCTAACGCCTCCATACTTATGTCATAAATGTTAGGGAACACCATAATTTCCTCTCGATCATGTATTATTCTGGTAAATATGGTGTTTCTAGTAACCTAACTAATAATGGGGATCCAAAAAATGCTCCCAATCATACATTCATGTGGTAACAGGGATCCCAACCTTGGTGGTAGTTCCAGGGACCTCCATGTTTCATCTAGTATGAGGAGTAGAGTCCCACATGCTTTTACCTTTGAGGATTAGTTCATTATGATCATCTCTTCTATGGAACTAGAAAACAAAATAATAGAATCCCACATCGAGAAGGCCCATAGTTATTCTTTTAGGCTATATACATGGGTAGATGTAACTATCCTAGATATGAAAACAAAAGAGGATATGAGAACAATGTATTTCTAACTCCCTTTTCTCCCAGCCTCACACACTAGTAGATAATAGTTATTGTGTGTATTTTTAGATCTTTGAATTCCTCATTATTTTCACATTGTGCAAGAATTATGTAATTTTAGATTCTAGTAATGATCATGATATCTTCATAATCTATATGGTCATTTTATTTGGTATAGGCCCAAAAACCATACACCACTCATTTGTATGGAACTCCTCCATAGGTGTATTCCCCAACTAACCAAAATATATGGGATTTTATTATTATCTAGCTGGGGTACATAAGAAGTCTCTCTGTGGTCCAAAACCAACACCTTAAACTCACCCAAATCATCCATGGGCCATATCCCCAATTGGTCCATATCCAATTTGGGGGACCATATTCCTTTAAGACCATTTCATAACCATTATTATTAGGCTACATTCCTAGTAAGATTAACCCATAACCTGAGAGGCCATATCTCTTCTAGGACAATTGGGTCCCTTCAACCTAGGTCCCAAACACACCCCTGACTAGGTACCTCTCAATTAGACGATCATTCCATGTGACATTATGATTCTTGGTTTGGTTCTCAACACATGACCTTAAAAGTTAGGACATCTCCCATTAATTGGAATCAAACTATGTGGGTTCTAATTCCATTCACAAGGATATATAAGAAGCCCATTTTAGAGACCTAACCCCAACATCATGTCAACATCTATCTCCCCGGATGATAACAATTCCCAAAGTTCCTTGGCATGTATTAAAACCAATATCATAAAAATAAACGACCTATGAATATATGATCCAAATAAAAAGGGAACTATTGATGGATAACCCTATATGTATAAAGATGTATCCACAAATGAAGAACCACATATATATAGATGTTTTCAAATTTAACACATTCTAACAATTGGTTGTTAATATAAGGGAGACATGTTCCATAATTCTTATCAAATAAAGGATTCACAAATACATCTTAAACCTATTAGAGAGTCCCATATTAGGAAATAATTCCCCTAAAAGGGTGTGATGAGAACAACCCCCTAAACTCCCGACCAATGTTTTTTTAATGGGTCAATAGAGGAATCCAAGTCAACACCTTCCTTTGTAAATAATTTTTTCTTCTTCTCAAAATGAGTGCTAGTTCATGAAACCCCTCAAAATCAATATTATATGTTGAAAAATTAATGTGTAAAGGAAAATTATAATACCAAGAATAATGTTAATTCTTTTTAAATAAATGGACCTTTTGAGGGGACTATCTTCTCATTAGTTCTACTACCATATACATGAACTTTACTATTTTAGGAGGATATAATATTAAATGTGTTTAATGTATCTTACATTGAATATGAAGAAGAAATATTTATAGATGAAATTACAGAATTTAATGATCTCAATAGTTTAAATGAAATTATCAAGATTGAATAGACGGGAGTATCAATAGTGAATGCATACATGAGGTACATATTAACAATCTATTTCACCAGGAAAATATTTATTACGTTAATTAGAGTTTATAACTTTTAATATTTTTTATACAAATATATCATAATACTAAATAAATTTAAAACCATATGATGAATATTCTTCACTTATTAATCATGTTATCATTTCTATACCAAAGATAATTTTGAAATGAGTGAAATTGAAAATAAATGATGACATAAGATTGTCATTTGAAAAGAAAATAGTACAATGGAGACTACACTTTATATATTTAATAAAGGGTTAGAATATACATTGTAATAATAGAAAATGTATTATTCATTTAATCATTAACTTTTTTTTTGTTTTTTGGAACCATTGGATGATCATTGCACTCAATTTTGTTTTCCCGGATGCTTATTATTTTGATCCAAAATCATGGGTTTCCATCCAATATACCTCACCTGATATATTTTGTGAATTTTTAATGTAATTAAGTAAACATTTTATATAGAAACATAATATTATATGATTTGTTTGTGTTTTAATGAGAATGTGATAATTTATAAATATCATCTAAATTATGGTGTGAGGTCGGTAACAGAACATAAAGAAGCATATGTATTTCTTCAAATAGAGACAAATTAAGGTATATATATTAATATTTAAATATGAAAAAATATTTCAAATCAATGCACATAATTTTTTCAATGTTTATATAGTTTCTAAATAAAAATAAAGAACATGGTTGTGCATATTACATTTTTAAATTTATGAAATTTATAATCTACCATATATAAAATAGCATCCACGCATAGGTATTTCCAATGGTAATTATATTTTTATTATCTTTTTTTATATATTTTCTTTCTAATAACCATATTTCTTCTAGACATTGTAAATAGATAAACAAGTATGGTTTTTTAGTAATGAGTGTGTGGAGTTCTAAGTGTTAAAATATTTACTGACATCAAGTTTAGGCGATTACATATTTTTTTATTTCACATAAGTCTGTTTGTTTATGAATAAACCACAAAAACAACATGGTTGATATTAATTTATGTTTTTTTATTAATTTTTTTAGTCCATAACATGATTTACATGGCCAAAATCAATAAAACAATATTTAATTATCTTGATACTTTAAGAAGATGATCCATAATTCATGTTTGATGTATAGGATTGAACTCAAATTAATATGACACATCATATAGCTATTATGACTCAAAAAGAAAATTTTTAATAAAATTTTCATTCTAGTCTACAATGTGATTTACATAACCAAAACCAATCAAACAGGTAGGGATTTCTTGATACCTTCATAAAACAATCTGTAATTATTTTTTGATGTGTAGGGATAACAAATAAAATGATTCTGACACACAATGTTCCCAATATGACTAAAAGTGCATGCCTTCACATTAAAAAAATTTCATTTTATAAAAAAACATTTATCCTATTGAAAAAACAAAAAACAAGATTTGATTTCCTTAATACATTATGAAAATAACATATAAATCAAACGTTATGTGTAGGAATTAAAATCATGTCAATACGACATACAATTTGGATAATATGAGTTAAAGTGAATTATTGCAATATAAAAGTGTAATTTTAGACTAAAACATGCTTCAAAATTCTAAAACCAGGATTATGAGCTTAGATAGTCATCATAATTTAGGAAAATTATCAATAATAATTTTTTGATATGGTTGAATTGAATGCGCTTTAGTTTTTGTACATGATGTGTTTGGAATGACTCAAAGTCTATGTTTTCATAATAATAGTGTAATTTTAGTCTAAAATAAATTTTATATTTTGAAAATCTAGGAAACAATATCTTGTTGTCTTTTTTACAGTTGAAAAATTATCCATAATTCATTTGTGGTTTGTATTAATAGAACTCAAATAAATCAAGAACATGACATGGATATTATAAACCAAAGTTACTATTTCAATATAAAAGTTCCATCTTAGTATAAAACATGATTCAAAATGCCATAATCTAGAAAATGAATTTTGGTTATCCTAATTCACTGTGAAAATGATCCATAATTTTCTTTGATGTGGTGGAATGTGTAATATAGAAATATGACTCACGATGCTGCTGATATGACTGAAATTTTACATATTATATATAAATTTGATGTTTTAGTCTAAAACATGATTCACATATCCAAATATGAGAAACAAATCCTAAATGTTCTTGATATATTAGGAAAAACCCATAATTGATTTTTTAATTATAGTAATTTTCCACACATCAATCCCAAATATGATGTGGTTAGTATGACTCCGTGTGTGGGTTTTCAACATGAAAGTTTCATTTCAATGTGAAAAGTTGTTCTTTTATAGATATGTAAAGACCCAGAATGTCCATGAATTTTTTTTTAAATAAATAGAAATTTTATGGGTCCGTGAAATCTGACGGGGCGCGATTCTGAGGCCCTTTAGTGCCTGGGATGATCCATCGAAGTTTTTGTTAAGCTTAAGTTAACGCTCGCAAGAAGTTTTCCTAAAAAGTGGAATAAATCTTAAATGGTAACTCGGACTAAAAATCTGAGGAAACCGTTGTGCTCAGGATGGCGGGTTTACCCTAGGTGCAACTTAAGTTTAGTAGGCGCGAGCTTCCTGTGAGAAAACCCAAAAATTGTATAATCGTAAATAAAATAAATAAATAAATTATTTTATTTTTCAAATGCTTATAACTCACAAACGGTAACTCGGATAAAAAATATGAGACCACCGCGGAACTTGTGAGTTTATGATTTATTTAAGAAGATAATAACTTTGGCCGGAATGGGACACTAGAGAAAGTTAGTTTTTGGCTGCAAATAAAAAAACTAAGTGACAATTATTTTATTGTAAAATGCATAAATTCTAAACAGTAACTAGGATTAAAAATCAAAGAGTAACGTTGGGTTTGTTGGAAAGTGTTTCACCTAGGAATTGCCTAACCTAGACCGGTAAGAGTCGAGGTTGACTGATAAGAATTTCCAAACATTTTTTCGGGTACATTCACTAAACGCACGAACATCGTTTTGTAACTCTTGAACCGGTGCTCGGAATTGAAATCTGAAGGCACTGTTGAAATCGTAGCCCCAATATTCGCTCCTTTACCTCGAACGTAGTGGGTCTAGAGTGAAAGATATAATTTGGGGTTTTCGTGGAAGAATAAAAATAAAAATAAAAGTGTGTGACACTTTATTTTTATTTGAAACACCCATGTGGGTGTTGGGACGTGGGGTCCACTGGAAGTTAAAACCTCCTCATGGAAGTTGGAGGTGGGGCCACCACACCTTAACCCCCCCTTGAGAGGTTATGGTGGTTGGGCGGACCCGAAAATAACCTCCCAAGAGAGGTTACGACATATGGACCACACAAGACTAAAACCCCCAATTAATGGGAGGAGTGGAAAAATCTCTCAACTCCCCTCATTAATGAGGGGGGAGTCCCTTGACCTCCTCTACCATTTATGGTGCCACCACCTCCCCTTTAATTAATTGTACAACACATAATTTATTATGCATAATCCTTGACATTAATTAGGTGGATCCTTTTAATTTAATTCATCCTTTTTTGAATATTGTTCCAATGAAATAATAAGATATCACAATCTCTTATTATTTTTTGGTCGGCACATCTTTTCATTTTTGAAGGAGAGCTTGGGAGAAAAGGATTTCTCCAACGAAGAACCTTCTCTTCCAATGAATAATGATGAACACCTTATTCCAATGAAGAACACCGGGAACGACCTTCTTTGAATTCTTCCTCAGAGCTTCAACTATCATGAGACGTATTCGATGACCGACTTCCGCATCATCGTCAATGAGCCGACACAACTTGGGTTGGGAAGTTCTTGGCAGAAGCGATGAATGATGACCTTCTTTGTTTACTTTTTGTAACTCCTTCAAACGTCGATGCACGACAATAAAAGGCGGGGGTTTAATTTTATCTAAGGATGACCTTTTCCCATGTTCTCATTTTTATCAAAACAAAGAATGAGGGTTGTTGTGCTTCATACTTGCGAGCCTCTTGATATAAACCTAAATGCAGAGGGTGCATGCCAAACCATAATGGCCCAACCCCCCCGCCTTTCTTGTTTGAGATGATCCTCAGCATGGCGATGGAACAACGAAGGCGGTGATGACAAATGCCACCCTACCCACGGCCTCCGCGAACGGCGCCTCCCCCACGGTGCACCGGTGCTCCCGGATGAACACCACCGGCCCACGCTGGCCTAAGCCATACCGAACTGCCGTCCCCGCTGTCTGCCAGCCTGCCCAGGCCGCCACACAGCCAGCACAACCTCCCCGCCAGCCTACTCCCAGCTGAATAAGCCGAGCCGCGCCGACCTCCCATACCAGACCCCAGCATCCCTCGCAGCATCGCTGGCCACACTAGATTTTCTTTCTAGGCCAAGTCGCCCGAGCCGTGCCCCTTGTAGTGCTGGAAAATCTGGCCCCGGCCTCCGGGCCGAGCTGCCTACGCGGTGACCTCCGGGCCGAACCACCCCTGCAGTCTGCTAGGCCGGGACTAGCGGACCGGGCTGAACCTAGCGGGCTGACCCGCCCAATAGGCGAGGTCAGACACAGTGGGTCTGACTGGGTCAACCCAGACCTGGTCGGCTCAGATTGGGTTGCGCCAGGTCGGTCCGACCAGGTCGGACTATACCCGGGCCCACTACTAACCATTTTACTTTCTTTGGCCATATCTTTGCCACCGAACGTCCTTTGGACGAACCATCCGTGATGATGGTATTCTTGGAACACGATTGTCCCTTTGAGAATACACCACTGGAGTTTGGGGTATATTTGAGATATCGTTAGGTTGGATCTTACATGAATCCAACCGGGCCCCGAGACTAAAAGGCTAATAAATCAAAGAACGGGCATCCGATCGACGCTTCATCTATTGCATTGAGACCCCTATGATGTGGACGACCTTTGGGATACTTATTCAAGGTACTTTGTGGAATATGTTGTATCTACACTTAGATTTAGGAGTAGAACCTCCCAGAATCAAGCGTGCTCTAGTGGGAAATTATTGTTGGCTGCGCTCTGACTAATGTTCCTGGATCCTTTGTGGGTCCGACAGTTCTAACTTCTGGTCCTGGATCCTGTGTGGGTGCGACAACACTGACTACTATTCTTGGATCCTGTGTGGGTCCGACATTACTAACTACTTTTCCTAGATCCTGTGTGGGTCTGACAGTTATAACCGCCGATGTTAGATCTTGTGTGGGTCCGACAGCACTGACTACTATTCCTCAATCCTGTTTGGGTCCGACAGTTCTAACTGCTAGTCTTGGATCTTGTGTGGGTCCGACAACATTGACTACTGTTCCTAGATCATGTGTCAGTCCGACAGTTCTAACTACAGCTCCTAGATCCTGTGTGGGTCTGAAAGCATAGATGATTCAGTGACTACATTTGATCATCTCTATTTCTCCATAAAAGTTGTATACCTGTGTGAGCTGAGTCAGTGACTTCTATTATTTCCTCATGATTGAGATTGGTTACTTGATAAATTTGGTATATATATGGACATATACCTATGTAATGGCTATCTTTTGATTTCATACTATGTGGTTTGTCCTTGATGGATCTTGAGATACCTTGGTGGTCACGGGGTCCCTACTGAGTATCGTTATACTCACCCCTGCACGGGCTATGCCCGCACCTCATTGTGTTGGATGCAGACGACCGACAGCGCTGACCGAGGCTGAGTGTACCGGGACTGGACGGTACGGGAGGTGGACCACACGGCATGACGGTACACGGAGGAGATGGAAGGATGTGGAGCACTGTGGAGGCTATCTGTACCTACCCTTCAGGTATAATTCTCCAGAGGACTATCCAGCAGTTGGTTTATTTTTCTTCAGTATTACTTGTACTTTAAGTTTCCATTTACTTTACAGTTGGGCTTGTATTTCTAGCCACTTTTACTTTTAGCACTCTTTTGTATACAGTTTTACATAATGTATTGCTTCCAGCTCGTACTCTGTTATGTGTGTTTAATTTTTATAAAGGCAATGCCTTCCAGGGATTTACGCCTTTGGTGCTAGTCTCCAGCCCCTGGCCCATGGAAGGCGGGCTTGGGGTAGTCACGGAAAGGGCCCCGGAGGTCGGGTCCTGATGATTTGGTATTACAGGAGTCGGTTCTACCGTAGAACTTAAGAATATGATATTTTCTATGAAGCAATAGTGTTATGTGTAGTGAGTGCGGTTTTCAGTTCAGGGAGTCCAATGTTTGTGCGGTGTCCGAGATATCCAAACACCAGGACCCTAACTTCTGATTTCCGACTTAGTGCACAAAAATAATGACTACATGTGTGTTTTCGTTGTGATTTCATAAGTCAGCTCACTAGGTCAGCTCACCAGGTATAATCTTTTGACCATGTCGCATTTGTTTCTTTTAGGATTCCTCCATGTAGATAACCAGTTTGAGTTCTGAGAGTTTTTCACACTGATAGCCCACCGAGCGATGAGGATCCAGTGTATGGCCCTCTTACTATGTTGGAACCTTCAGGTGGTGTACCAGTGGTACCACCACCCTTTGGGCAGTAGATACCACTAGCCTCACTAGCGGATGGCGAACACCAATTGAGTTCATTACATGAATTTCAGTAGAAGAGGCCTCTATGTTTTTGAGGCGAGAAAGATTCCCATGAAATTGAGGGATGAATGGCGGCAATTTCTAGATTTTCCCATCTTTTTGAGACACCAGTAGAGAAGATGTTGATTTTAGCTACTAGTCTTTTTCAATGAGTGACCATGAGGATGTTCTACTTAGTGATGAGGCTTCGGTACGTGGACCGTTGCCTGAGATAGTACCTTTGGGTTGTGTGCCAACTATATCACTACCCATTGGTCAGAAGTTACAACCGATGGTACCGTTAGAGGACACATGTAGGATTAGTGCCTTACACATGTTTCAGCATTAGAAACCCCTTAGGTTCTGAGGTGATACCGACTCAGAGACGACTATGGAATGGCCCAAAGAGGTGGCTGAGAGTTCTCTATAACTTCTACATATTCGGAAAGATGACATGTCGATAACTGAGTATTCATCGTGGAGTACCAATCTTTCCTAGTACTCAATGAATACGATACTATCAGTGCTTCAAGGATCAAACTTCCGAGTGAGGTGTGTTTAAAGGACATTCGATCCAGCACTATTCCTATATGAATTCCTACTTATTCTAGGGTTCTAGAGAGAACCTTTGTGGTTTCATATTCTTTGGTTGAGAAGACACAGTTAGTAAATGTTAGGAGTGAGAAAGTAAAAAAACTGGCACCAGTATCAGAGACTTGGGTGTGTAAAATGTTTCAGGAAGCGGCTGTGTTTGGGACATATGAATCTACAGGGTAGTAGACAAGGAAGCAGACATTGGAGAACATCATGTGGTGATGTGCTTTTCGACATGTTATAACCACCCCTTTTTTTGTGGACCATGCCAGGCTCAGGGAGCCGGAGGACCAAGGAAGAGATTTGTTGCATGCAGTCAGGGAATGAAACCCAAGGGATCTAGGGATGATTTTAGGTATGGTCTATGTCTAATACTAGCTCTTGTATCAATATACAAAGGTACCAGTCATTCCTTTCTTCCACGAATCATGTCCAGGACCTAGAGTTTCCAGTTAAACTATTTACTTGACCCTCACGTCTGGAGATACCTTTGGGAGGAGACTCAGTAATCACACTTACACCGATGGTGTGATTTGACCCTTGATGTGAGAGTTTCAGTTGGAACATCTTGGTTGAAGCATTTAGGAATTATGATGTTAGTTTTTTTTTGGATTTGACTTATATAGTTCACACTTAGATTGATTGTATTAGTCAAAGAGGTTGTGGTCTATCTACTATGTTGGGATGGGGTTTTCCTTGGTCAGTGAAGAAAGAAATCCAAGAATCAGAAGATAAAATCATGCATAGGAGGGTGAAACCAATCAGTCTTGAGTCGGCCAACCTCACCCTCGTAGTAGCAGATGTTGAATTTGAGATAGTCTATACTTCTGGAAGTGGAACATGGTAGTAGACGCACTCAGTAAGAGGTCGGGCCTGCATCTGCTATGTGAGGATACAGAGTAGCTAGCTGCCTTGCAGATATCCATTGTGGATCGAGATAGAGAATCTTTTATTCAATCTATTGTAGTCACTCCCCCACTTGTTCAGCGAGTCAGGGGGGCACAACATGGGGATGCTGACTGCGAGACCCGACATGCTCAGATATCCACAGGGCATGCACCTGATGGATTTTCTGAAGGCGGGGAGTACGCCGTCCTCTTTACGGGATGTACCATGGTACTAGTGTCACTTCTAAAGAAAATATTGAGGGAGTTACAAATATCCCATCTAGCGATGAATCCAGGAGTGGCAATGATGTACAAGGACCTCTGATGACAACACTAATGGCCGAGAATGAAGAAAGTAGTTGTAGAGTTTCTCTCTTAGTGCCTCACTTGTCAGCAAATGAAGGCAGAACATCAGGTACCAGTAGGATTGGTTCAGCCATTAGAGGTCTGATAGTGGAAGTGGGATGGGATATCCATGGAATTCATGGCAGGACATCCACGTACATCTAGGGGTCATGATTCGATTTGGGTGATCATCGACCAACTCACCAAGTCAGCTCACTTCCTACCAATCAATGAACTGGGTTCAGTATAGAGATTTGGATGACTTTATGTGAAGATGATTGTGCGCTTCCATGGAGTACCCTCAGTGATGCACGTTTTAATTCCCAGCTATGGAAGGGGTTGTGGGGGGATTTTGGGATACAACTTCATTTTAGAATCATCTTCCATCTTTAGATGTATGGTCAGAATGAGTGGACCATTCAGACCCACGAGGAAATGTTACATGCTTGTGTCCTCGACTTCAGTCGCAGCTGAAAATATCACTTAACTTTAGTAGAGTTGTCAAACAACAAAAGATATCACTCTACCATATGGATGGTACCTTTTGAGGCATTATACAAGAAACCATAAATATCACCTTTGTCCTAGACTGACCCAAGGGAGTCAGCACTCGTGGGACCAGAGATGGTACAAGCTACCATAGAGAAAGTGCAGATCATCCATGAATGGGTGAAGACTACACAGAGCAGGCAGAAGTCATATGCTGAAAGGAGATAGAGACCTCTAGAGTTCGAGGATGGCAACCACGTCTTCCTACGGGTCTCACCCCAACGAGGTCTACAAATATTTGGCCAAGGTGGAAAGTTATCTCCTAGATTCATCGGAAATTTTTAGGACCTCAACAGAGTTGGCGAGGTGGGACACCACATAGATCTTCCGCCTCAGATGCACCGGGTGCATGGCGTCTTCCACGTATCCCAACTGAGAGATACGCTCATGACCCTTCTCACATCATCGACCATGGAGAGCTGGAATTCGACGATTGGGCAACTTATATAGAGGCCTCAGTAGGGATTGAGTATTGACATGAGTGATTTCTTCATGGACAGTTGATACCTCTAGTGCGCATTCGCTGGCAGCACGAGAACCTCCAAGAGAGCACATTGGAGTGGGAGTCTCAGATGCATGCTCAGTGCCCCCACTTGTTTATCTAGATGAGTTGTGGCTTATGGGGACGTAGAGACCTGAGGTAAAGAGAATGTAATGACCTAGAATTTCCATGTATTTTTAAATAAATAGAAATTATATGGGTCTGAAAAATCTTACGGCATGCGATTCCAAGGCCCAGAGTCCCCAGAATGATCCGTCAAAGTTTTTGTTAAGCATAAGTTAATGCACGTAAGCAGTTTTCCAGAAAAAGTGAAATAAATATTTAATGGTAACTTGGATTAAAAATCTAAGGGAACCGTTGCGATCAGGAAGGAGATTTTACCCTAGGAATGTCTTAAGATTAGTCGGTGCTGGCCTCCTATGAGAAAACCCAAAAATGGCATAACTGTAAATAAATTAATTAAATAAATTATTTTATTTTTCAAATGTTTATAACTCACAAATGGTAACACGGATTAAAAATCCGAGACCACCACTGAAATTGTGAGTGTATGCTTTCTTTATGAAGATACTAACCTTGGTCGGCGCAGACCACCAGAGAATGTAAGTTTTTGGCTGCAAATAACATAATTAAGGGGCAATTATTTTATTCTAAACTCCATAACTACTAAATGGTAACTTGGATTGAAAATCTAAGAGTACCATTGGGTTATTTGGGGAGTGTTTCACCTAGGCAGAGCCTAAACTTGACTGACGCATGTCGAGGGTGATTGATAATAATTTTCCGTACTTTTTTTCTGGTACATTCAGTCAACGCGCGAGCGGCGTTTTGTAACTTTTGAACCAGTGCATAGAATTGAAATCCGAGAGCACCATATATGTCACAGTGCCGATGATCTCTTAAAGATACCTTCACCTCATCCTTAGTGGGTCGAGAGTGAAAGATATAATTTGGGTTTATTGTGGAATAATAAAAAAAATAAAAGTGTGCGACACTTTATTTTTATTTGAAACACCCATGTGGGTGTTGGGAGGTGGGGTACACTGGAAGTTAAAACCTTCTCATGGAAGTTGGAGTTGGGGCCACCACACCTTAACCTCCCTTGAGAGGTTATGGTGGTGGGTCCCACCCTACCATAACCTCCCATGAGAGGTTACGACGTGGTGACCACACGAGACTAGAACCCCCCCAATTAATCGGAGGATTGGAAAAATCTCTCAAATCTCCTAATTAATGAGGGGGGAGTCCCTTGAACTCCTCTAACATTTAAGGTATGACCACATCCCCTTTAATTAATTGGCCCAGTGCATAATTTATTATACATAAAATTCACATTAATTAGGTGGAGCCTTTTAATTTAATTCCTCTTTTTTTTCAATATTGTGCCAATGAAATAATAAGATATCACAATATCTTATTATTTTTTGGGTTGGCACATATTTTCATTTTTGGAGGAGAGCTTGGGAGAAAAGGAGTTCTCCAATAAAGAACGTACTCTTCCAACGAAGAACGAAGAACACGTTCTTCTAATGAAGAACGCCGACAACAACCTTCTTTGACTTCTTCCTCCGAGCTTCAACCATCGTGAGACATCTTCGGTGATCGACTTCTGCATCGTCATCAAAGAGACTATGCAGCTCAAGTTTGGAAGTGCTTGGAAGATGTTACGAATAATGACCTTCTTCGTCTATTTTCCGTGACTCCTTCAAATGTCGACGACCGACAATCAAAGGTAGGGGTTTAAATTTATCTAAGGATGATATTTTCCCATGTTCTTACTTTATCTCCAAACGAAGAACGGGGGTTGTTGTGCTCCATACTTGTGAGCCGCTTGATATCACCCTAAATACAGAGGGTGCGGGACAAACCAATATGGCCCAATCCCTCCACTGTTCTTGTTTGAGATGATCCTCGGCATGACAATGAGGTGACGGAACGACGAAGGTGGTAGCGACAAAGGACTCACTACCCGTGGCCTCTGAGAACCACGATGCCCCCGCAGCGCACCGGTGCTCCAGGATGAACACCTCCATCCCGTGTTAGCCTGAGCCGCACTGAAATGCCCTCTCGGCCTCCCACCGGCCTACCCAGGCCGCCTCCCAGCCTGCCCGGCCGCCCCGCCAGCCTACCCAGGCCGCACCCCGGCTCCCGGATGAACCTAATAAGCCACGCCGGCCTCCCGATACGGCCTGCATCATCCCTCACAACGTCACTGGATGAACTGGTTCGGCCTTCCAGGCCGCGTCGCCCGAGTTGTGCCCCTCCCGGCGCTGGCCGAATCGACCCTGACCTTCGGGCCGAGCCACCTATGCGGCGACCTCCGGGCCAAACAGCCCCCACTGTCCACTGGGCTGGGCCCAGTGGACGGGGATGAACCTAGAGGGCTAACCGGGTTATCCCAGACCAGGTCAGCCCAGACTGGGATGGGTCGAGTTGGTCCGACCGGGTCGGACCGGACCCGAGCCCACTACTGAGCCCTTTACTTTCTTTGGCCATATCTTTGGCACCAGACGTCCATTTGAAGAATCTTTAGCAACACTGGTATTATTGGAACATGACGGTCCCTTTGAGAATACCCCAGGTGAGTTCGGGGTATATTTGAGATATGGTCAGGTTGGATCATACACAAATCCAACTGGGCCCCTGAGACTAAAATGCTAATAACTCACAAACAGGGCATCAGACCGATGCACCATCTATTTCGTTGAGACCCATATGACATGGAAGACCTTTGGGATAATTATTTGTGGGACTTCGTGGAAGCTGTTGTATCGACACATAGCTTGAGGAGCGGACCCTCTTGGTATCAAGCGTGCTCTAGTGGAACCCTGGGCTGGCTGCTCTCTGACTACTGTCCTTGGATGCTGTGTGGGTCTGATAGTTCTAACTACTGGTCCTAGATCCAGTGTGGGTCTGATAGCACTGACTGTTGTTCCTAGATCCTATGTGGGTTCGACAGTACTGACTACTATTCCTAGATCCTGTGTGGGTCTGACAGTTCTAACAGCTGGTCCTGGATCCTGTGTGGGTCTGACAGCACTAACTACTATTCCTAGCTCCTTTGTGGGTATGAAAGTTCTAACAGCTGGTCTTGGATCATGTGTGGGTCCCGCAACTTAAATGATTCAGTGACTAAATATGATCATCTATATTTCTCTACAAAATTTGTATACTTGTGTGAGCTGAGTTAGTGACTTCTGTGTTTTCCTCATGATTGATATGAGTTACTTGATAACTTAGGTATATGTATGGACATACACCTAAGCAATGGATATCCATTGATTTCATACTATGTGGTTTGTCCTTGGTGGATCTTGATAGAACTTGGTGGTCTCAGGGTCCCTACTGAGTATTGTTATACTCACCCCTACACGGGCTATGCCCAAAACTCATTGTGTTGGATGCAGACGACGGGCAACACTGACCGAGGTTGAGTGTACCATCCCTGGACAGTACTCGGAGGTGGACCACACGACGTGACGGTACACGGAGGAGACGGAAGGACGTGGAACACTGTAGAGGATATATGTACCTGCCCTTCTGGTTAGATTTTCTAGATGACGATCTAGAGGCTGTATTAATTTTCTTCAGTAGTAATTGCACTTTTAGTTTCCTTGTACTTTATAGTTGGGATTGTATTTCTAGCCCCATTTACTTTCAGTACTCTTTTGTATACAGTTTTACATAGTGTTTTTCTTCCAGCTCTTACACCGTTGTATTTGTTTAATATTTATAAAGGAAATTCCTTCCCAGTTTAGGGATTTATGCCTTTGGTGCTAGTCTCCAGCCCCTGGCCTATAGAAGGCAGGTTTGGGGTAGTCACAACATGGGCCCTGGAGGACTGGTCATGACAAGATAACTAAGGAAAAAATATAATATTGTATTGATACTTTTAAAAATCAAATATAATTCATTTGGGAATTTTTGGAGTCTACCACACATCAATTTGACATAATATGTGGCTAATAACACTCAAACTGCATATTTTCACATTAATTTATTATCATTTTACATTAAAACAAATGATTCATATCCAAAAAGGATAAAATAAACTCAAATTGTATAGATAATTTAGGGAGAGTATAAATAATTAATTGTTTATGTGTAGGAACTGGCATTACACCAATCCAACACGTGATATGGATAGTGTGACTTAAATTATGTATTTTCGATATAAGTATCATTGTAGTCTAAAAAAAAGATTCAAAAACTAAAAACTAATACATGGGTGTATATTTTCTTCAACCATCATAAATATGAACCATTTTTTGTATATTATTTTAACTTATATAAATCTAACACACAATATGGATGGTATAACACAATGATTCTGTTTTTAATATAACTATCATTTTTTTCTAAAATGTGATTCACATATCCAAAACTGACAAAATGATATTGTATGATCTCAATAAATTAGTGAAACGTTCTATAAATAATATTTTATGTATTGTAATCAAGAAGACATAAATCTGACACACAACATTGCTGATATGACTCAATGTGCGTGTTTTTCATATAATCAGGTCATTTTTAGTAAAAACATGATTTAATTATAAAAATCCAATCAAACATGATCATATTTTTTTAATACAATTTAAAAATAACCCACACCGCATTTTTAACTTGTAGGAATCTAAAACAGATCAATATGAATCACGATGTGGCTCATATGACTTAATGTGCATGTTTTCAATATAATATTGTCATTTTTATCTACAACATGATTAAAACAGCCAAAACATTGAAAATGAGATTTTATATTCATATTAGATTAGTAAAATGGTTTATAATTTATTTTTTGGTATGTGAATCCACTGAATTCAAGCGGACATATGACACAACCATTATATCTGGAAGTGTTATTTTCAATATAAAACTGACATTTTTAGTCTAAAACATGATTTAAATAACCAAAACCAATAAAACATTTCCATATTTCCTTGATACATTAGTAAAATGATACATAATTTAGTTGTGACTTGTAAGAATCAACCACACATCAATCTGACACACAACATGGTTGGTATGATTCAAATTATTTTAAAAAATATATATAATGGTCAGTTTACAATAAAAACCGAGTCACGTCTCGTGTCCAAGTTATAATAACTAATAATATAATTAATTTAATTTTTCATATCAATTATTATTAATAAAAAATAAATACATAATCTAAGTAATAACTGAAATACAATTATTAATGTAATCAATAATTAATAATAAACATAAAATATTAGACATTAATGATATAATTGTTAACAAATATTTATATAATTAAGATAATTAATAACTAAAAATATCATTAATATATTTAGTAATTTGAAATATAATTCATATATGTTAATATTTAATAATATAACTATTAATTTATAGTAAAATTAATAATTTATAGTTCAATTAAATTTATTCTAAATCATGATTTGGATAAGTGCCCCATTGTTTAATTAAATAATGTAAACCTTTATTTCATTCATGGGAGAGGGAATCCACATTACATGGACTAGGGGCACAAGGGTAGAAATGGCCCGAATATTTAGCATATAGGCTCTGACCTGTAGATCTATTGGTGGTCCAAATGACTCGTTATCTCCCCATCGCTTGATTTATCGCCTACATTGCTAACCTGAGATCAAACATATATCAGTATCCCTACCTATTCACGAGGGATTAGGTTAAAATCACCTATCCTATTGTCATCATCCTCTACTCACCATACATGTTACGAACACTTTTCACTTGACCTCGATGCAATATCCATTTTCTTTATTCCTCCATAGGCTAAGGATGGAATCCAATAGCCACTACTCAATTTCATTTCCATCTTGTTCTCCCATCATCATAGTCGGGCTCCCACTATCTATCATCAGTGTTGTGATACCCATAATATTCCTCCTAACCACCAAAGGTAAAATATTATACATCGATGCCCAACCCTCAGTTGGGGTAAAATATTATTTAACTGGGAATCGAAGCTCTCCCTCCAAATTCAGTGCAAACGACCATGGACCCCTAGTACAAAAAACTGGCTTTTGTTGTATCATTAATAATTAATAATATAATTAACAATATAATTATTTATCATATAATTAATTTTATAAATTAAAATATCTTTAAAATATTATGTAATTGTGAATGTAAATTTTTATGTGGATTATATAACACCACAATTTTAATTTTTTTTTTTAATATATTGTTAATAAAATAAACATTGGTATTATTATAGGGACATGATTTTATATTAATTTTAGTTGATCATTGGAAAAGTCCATCTATATGAGTTTTTGTAATTGGGTTGTAATTTGTTTTGTTTAATTATAAATTTTATATCAATTTAAATATTTTTTATAAAACTATTTAGTTTAGAATTTGAAATGAAACATTTTTTAATGAACTATTTTTATTGTAATTTTGATGAATGGTAATATTTAAATTTTTTATGATTTTGATAATTTTTTGATTTCTTTTTGGGTTTCTATATGGCTGTAGTTTGTAGTAGCTAGTATGGCATTTTTCGGTACTAAAAAAGTACTAAAAATGGTTGATTTTATCAATAAATTATTTTTACACTTATTAAGGTGGGCTTAATAATATATTTTCTAAGTGAAGACAATGGTCGTGCATTTTAGGGTTCTTAGATTTTTAGAACATTATAGTTATGAAATATCCATTTTTACTGTTGACTAAAGATGATTCTACAATAGAGTGAAACCATAGAATAACTTATATGATCATTATAAAAATAATGTAATTTGATGGGTAATTTTCACCATTAGGGGTGGTTATAAGCACCTATAAATATTTTATATGTATAAAACCACCACAAAAAAGTTTCTAACTAATGTTAGTAAATATTTCCATAAATTTTGTTAAGGTAAATAATTTCACAATTAGTATATTAGCAGAAATTTTAACCCATTCTAAAATATTTCTAAAATTTAATTTTAACCCATTGATAAAAGTAATTAAATATTTTTAAAATATAATATAATTAGTGGTGTTTCGTTATAACTACTAAATATATTTAAAAATATAGGTATAGTTGATGGAAGAAAACTGAAATAAAATCTACCTGTTTATAATGTATATCCCACCTTCAATCTTCATTGATGTGTATGAGTCCCTTTACAACCACGAAGTGTCCAAATCATTGAAAATATGTTTTAATCACAACAAATAAAGATGGATTTTGGAGGTTTTATTTATTGAATTTGTTCTATTTATAAACCACTCTAAATGTGTTATCAACTATTGTAAAAACCAATCAATAACATGGATGCTACTATTTGTGGGGTTTTCCTTATTTTTTATATGTTAAAAAATTAGTTAAAATTAGTTTAACATTGTTTTTAAACCCTTAAAAATGTAAGGACAATACCCCCACTGCATTTCAAATCCATGACTAGTGTGAAAAAGTGAAAGTATCAGGCTGGATAACCAGCTTAAAATTTAGTTCACTAAATATATATTTATGTAATTATATATATTTTAATATTATGGAAAATTAATAGATTATGTATAATAATAATATTTTATATGAAAAAATATACATTGTTTAATTTTATTTGAATATATTATTGATATATTTATATAAATAAATTTAACTTTAAATATGGTTTTCAAATTTTATACCTAAAAATATAATATATCAACATTTTTATACATAAAATGTATTTATTTCAGTATAATATTTTTATTAAATTTTTAGTATATATTATTATATATTATATATTTATTTATGTTTACATAAATGGATTAAATAATTAAATTATTTGAATATACATATATGAGTTTAAAAATTATACACACAAACACATGTATAGTCCCCTCTAATTTCTATAATTTTAAATTTTTTTTATAATAATAATTTGTGTTTTTTTGTTTTTGTTATTATTAAAAAATTAATTTTATGAATAAAATAACTTTATATTATTATATAAATATATGTATATAAATTAAAAAGTTATTTAAATATATTATATGAAAACAATATATATATATAGTGAATTTATGTGAAAAAATAATATATACATTTGAATAATGTATTTATATAAATGGTAAATGATTTTGGGGTATAATAGAACTAGACACACCAACACATTATTTTTAGAAAGATATTTTATAGCCTCCTAAGGGAACCCCATCTGACCAACCATTTTATTGGAATGGATGCTCAAAGGACAATTGGGATTGAAAGTTTATTACATGGACCAAATCCCCTATGTTAACTTATTATTGAACTAGGTCTACCTTAATTCATTTTTCAATATGCGTTCAACAATAAAGATGTGTTAGAATAAATAACAATTGTCTTACATCAACACATACATCACTACCCAAGTCACCGATAACAAATCAACCTTTTGGCTGCCAATAGTTAAACACTTGCCACATGGATATGGAGGCTAGTGATGAGTACTACTAATGCAGTTGTGATAGAGAATCAATCAATTATATTCATTAATGCTTCTGATAGATGCTTATATGGTTAAGAAAATTCATTGAATAGGGATAAAATTTGGTTATGAGAATGTCATCCTTATGGTTCAATTAGAGGGAGGGAGCTTGGCATAATATGAGTCACCATTACCATGTTGAGATCATAGAGTTGACGAGACCATGAATTTTATCAGGGGCATGCTTTATTGGCCACAATGATTGCTTCATTGGGTAGTTATTTATATTTAGGAAAGTATTTCCATTTTTCCTATCCTCCCATGTGTTTGTTTTTCTTTGGTTAATGAATAGGGTTTGACCCGTGGTTTCATTGAATATATTATTTTGTTAAACATATGAAGTTGTGATTGGTGTTGAGGTCTGAAGGCACATTTATTTCATTTTATTTATTAGGGTTCATACCCCCACAATACCTTTCATTTAAAGGATTTATGAAAAATTATTAAGCATATTCCTTAAAATATAAAAATAAGGTTGGAGAGTTTTTTATATAATTTTGTGCATGTGTGTGTTTATGTTTTTTAAATAAAAACTTGTATATTAAACTAATTATAATATAATTATATTATTCATTTATATTATATTAAATAATTTTATATTATTCATTTATATTATGAATTAATACATACAATAAAATTATTAAATAAATTTATATTTTACATTTAGGTATACATTTTTATTATGCTAAATTAATTTATATATATAGAATTATAATAAATATTACGAATAAAATTAATTTTTTTATTACATGTATTCAAATATGTTTAATATAAAAATAATTAAAAACATTAATAACATAAAATTTTATAATATAAATCTATAATATATTTAAATATATTTATATACTATATTAAATTTATATATACTATAATTATAAATATAATTTTTATAATATAATATATTATTTATATCTAATTATTTATATAATTTAGTTATTTTAAATACATTTATGAAATTTATTCTTAAAATGCGTATATTGTAAATATATTTATATTATATGTTTATATAATGTATTTATAAATTTAAAAAATATTTATAATGTTTCTATGAACTATTTTTAAATATATATTTAAATATTTATGTATATACGTTAAATTATATTATAATATATAATACAATGAGTTATATACTATATTGTTAAATTTTTTGTGTGTCATATCTACATAGATAATTATTAGACACACACACACACACAGAGAGATATATATGTAATTTTAATTCATTATTTTTTCACATATCTATAGATAAAGAGATAAATAATTGCATATATATTTATACATATATAATTTTATATATTTTAATTATATATATCTTTATATTATATATAAGAATTAACTCAGAAACTCTCATAAATAAATATATATAAATTTAAATTATTTTTTAACAAAATATAAGGGTTTATTAGCCCCCAATAGTATAAGAGATTGTAACTAGTGAATAACCATCAATATATTTTGTCTAAAAAATAAATTATATATTTAGTGGGGTTTGTCCCAAAAACATCATGAAATTAATTTTTAGTCGTGGATTGGGGTAAATAAATGAAAAATAAATGATCATGTATTAAAAAATAAATATATTTTCAGAGAGCTCATAATCCATCGACAATATAAGAGAATATGAGAGGTTATGAAGCACATTAGTGTATTCAAGTCATTGGGGGATTATAACCCCCCCCCCTTTTTAAATTTATGTATAAATTAATTATATATTTACCAGTGATTGTGCACAAACCACTAAAAAAATTTCTAGAAATTGTTTTTAGTGGGTTGCCTATAACAAATTCATTTACCTATAATATAATATACCATATGAAAATTTACTAATGTATAAATTAAAATTATCTTTAATTATATCATATAAATACATTTAATGTTATATTTAATAATTAAATACAATATATAACCATATTTTTTATCTGGAAAATTCCTTCTCATATATATAATTTTAAAAATTAATAGTGCACTTTTGATCTAAAAATCACAATTAATATTATGAAAGTAGCTATTATAAACATAATTCATGGTAATATAGGACTAAATTATATAAAAACCGTACGTGATTCAAAATATTGAAAAAATTATAATAATTACAAATAATGTTTTCAATTAATCTATTCTTTTGGATGTTGAGGGTTTAATGTTTCTAGATAAATTTTAAATATTTGATTGTGGTGAAGAAAAATATAAATGAATTTTAAAAATATATTTATTAATCGTATTTATCTTAATAGTTATGACTATAATTGGCATTTATTCTAGAACCTTAACAATTTTATTTTATGACAAAGTTGAGAAATTTAATTTCATTGTTATAATGAAGCCCCCCTTCGAAAATATGATATTATATAAAATTAAAACATGGTGAAATTACTATTTTTAATTAATCTTGGAGAAATGCATATTAATTTGAAACTTTTTCAATGATTCAAATAATTATGAATCTATATTTGTGAGATAAGAATCAATTTTAATCAAGAATGTTGAATGTTTGAAAATAATTTACATGAATTGTTTTTATATATGAAGATTCATTCAATGTTTAATATTTTGAAAATTCATAGATATTTAACAATAAATCATCTTTTTTATAATAATTAGAAATATTAAATTTTACATAAATTCCCCTTTATATGATCATTCTAAAAAACCTAACAAGGTGAATTTTAAATAACATTATTTTTCATAATAAAAAATAAAAAATATTAAATATTATTAGTGTAAATGAAGTAAAAGACCCTCAATATCTACCATAAATCACGGAGAATTTTATGGTGAGAAAAACCATTGTTTGAACATTCTAAAAAAAATATTTCTAAATATAAAAACATTAAATATTATTTTACCATCCCTAAAAAATCTATGATAAATTTTATATATTATAATACAAATGAGAATGAGTATATTTAAAAAGACAGAGAAGATGAGTTTATTGCTTAGAACTCAATTCTAGAATTCAATGACCTTTATTATCATTTAATTTGTGAGTTTTTATATAGTAATAAAATTTATGCTTTGGTAACTTCGTTTAAATTATATATTGAATGGTGGAAAAATAAATTAATATTCTTGAATCAAATAAAAAATCCATAAAATAAAACATATATAAAATTATTTAAAATAACCCATCATGTTTTACACATAAAAAATATTAGGTAGGATACTCTGAACTTATTATATTTTCTCTTAGTATGTTTAATACTTTTTTACTAGAAGTTATTGAAGTAAAAATCTATAGATTATTATAGTTTTTTTAATTTATATTATTTTAGATTGTATGTTTGTGTGTTAGAATCACATTATCCCAAAAAATATTAATATAATTTTCCACACTAATTTAAAAAAGATAATTAATATTCACAATTGTTAAAATTAAATATATTATTTTCTTTGTTTAGTGGATATTAAGTGTGGCCACTAGAAAGGACCATTGTGAATTGGACCTGAGGTCATCATGACTATCAAATTTTTTTTTATTAATATAAACTAGCATAATAGACAAGTTTTAATCCATAATGATGGTTGGAGAGTGATTTTGGGGGCTATTTAGTAAAGATAGGATTATGAAATTATGTGTTAGTAGTGTTAAAACTGACAACGTCAAGGAGAAGATACAAGAAATTACAATTATCAATGGTAAAACCCACTAAAACAATTAAATTTATATGTTGTATAATAAAACTTTTCAACCTAAAAATCATATATATTATTTATAAATATTCAATCTATATCTAGAATTAAAATTAGATAAAATAATGTAACATTCATTCTCCCGAAACATGATCAAAAGAAAAACACGCAATCATGAATGAATAAAAATAAATATTAAATTAAATATTAGAACAAAAACAATTAAAATTCCCCTAGTAAATTATGTTAATAGAGTGTTTGAAACAACACATAAAACATAGAGAAATATAATTTTGAAATAGAGTAAGAAAATATAAGGAGACAACATAATATCTTCAATCTAATTAAATTCTATATCTCCCCTATTTCATCCTCGACATCCACTACAATAATGTGATTTATCATATGCTTCATGAAAATATACTTCTTACCCTCTACCTTGAATCTTTAATTAGTTTTATTGGTGTATTGTAGAAGCTTGTTCCCCCACAAAGAGTCCAAAAGTTCTTTCCATGTCTCGCATGAAAGTCCATTTATTTACTTAAATTCCATTTTCTCACTATCATCCTCAATGAAATAATTATATTCTTTGGATAATTATTAGCCACATTAAATTTATTATAGTTCATAACAACATAAATTTTAATTGAGAAGAACCATGGAATCATATTTGAACAAACTCATGTCCATTACATTTCAAACAAATCATGAAATGCCTCTCTCTTAGTTCATTATTAAAAATACTTTCTAAATCTATCCTTTTGTTACACAACTATGAACATTAAAATTCAATCCATCACATTAATTATAGATTATTTTTTCTCCTATGATTTATTAGACAACTAAACACCCTATGAAAGGTTCCATCTATTTTTTTCACACTCCCATTTATTAATTCCCCAAAACTATCTCCATAAGAAAATGTTATATTGTAAACTGAAAATTTTAATTTCTTAGTTAAAGAATACATATTGGTATAAAATATTTTAAAAATTGTTGACCATTATTAATTAGTTTTTTAATACAAAACTATATGAAAAGGGTATACAAATGTTTTATTCATCCCTAGAATCTTTTCTTATTTTTCATGTAAATATTATTAATTCATTAAATAATGTGTTGATATTGTCCTAAAATATATATCCCAACTAGCTCCCTAAGTCTATCTTTCAAATACCATGTGTGCAATACATATTTTCATCATAGGAGAAGAATACAGAAACCCCTAGGACCTCATCATTTTTATTTGGTTTATCCCACAAACCCACATGAACTCCATCATGTTGGGTGATAATTCCATGATCATAAAATATATTGTACATTGATTTAGATGGATGATTCCTTGAATTGTCATCAGAAAACCATATTCCAAATAGCCTCTCATCACCTTTGGTGCTTCAGTGATGCATTATCTCATCTCATAATATACATGTTCATATTTCAACACATGAATTTAGTAGTTCATCTAAGGTAAGGAATTGAATTGTATATCTTTTTCATTATGTTACTTAATCAAACATCACATTGAACCATGTTCAACCTTTATTACATACTCTCACTTTATCAAATATAGATAGTTTGTTATAAACATCAGAAAATCAATTGAATGCCCATTTTTTGAAAAAAATATTACATTATTAGTCAAACCCCTTATGTTTATGAACAATGATAGTAGTCTTGAATAAAATTATAATTCAATTGATTATATATTTTTGTATTATGCATCACTACAGATGAAAATATTAAATCAATATCTTCATCCTTTGGTTGGAATCAATGTTCAACTTCATTAATCTTGGTCTATTCCTCAACATCGATGGTAACTTTAGTGATAATACAACTTAATGTGATTAATAAAATCTATGGGCATGTAAAGATGGACGTAGTTTCTAATGGTAGGTTAATCTATAGGTTTCAATTTTTTTGGTAGTTTTACCAGCCGTGACAGTCTATTGTTTTGACTTAGTTGATTTCAATATAAATTCCTACTGCACACCTTATTTAAAATGTCTTATTCATGCATCCACTTTTAAGTAACTTGGAACAATCACCTATTTTTTCATGAATTTATGTTCTTAGTAGGTATATTTTTTAACCCAAATTCCAAATTAAAATATAAGAACAAATAAATTTTTTTTAAAAAAATAATTCATTTAAAAAATTCCAAATTCCATTACATGAACTGACGAAATAATAAATTTGAAACAATAATAATTTTAAAAATTATATGATCCAATCAGTCAATATATTAATCAATTAATGCTAAAAATTAAAATTCTAAAATATTCTCAATTTCAAAATATTAATATTTGAAATGAATAATATGGATAAATTTTAATAACTATGAAAGAGTTGGGAACATTTTAAATTAACCAAAAATTAATATTTCAAATGGAATTCACCAAATTCAATTAAAAAAATATTCAATTATAATTTTAATATTATATAAATAACATGAATTAATTTATGTATGAATGATCACATTTTAACAATTACATTAAATGAATCATATTTTTATCATTCTTCATGGATATATTCAATAATTTAAAATCTAAATCACTAATATTCATGAAAGAGTTGATATTTTTCAAAAAAATTAGTTGCAAAAACATAATAAAAATGGTTCAAATTAAATTCCACCATAATAATCATATTTATTATCCTTAATTAAACAATGTCAACAAATTTAGTATAGTATTAGAACACTCCATTAAAAAAGTGATTTTCCACCATGAATCAATTTTAAAAATATTTTTCCCCATGGACTCTCAAAATTATGAATATCAACTTCTATTTTAGAAATTGGTGTTTTAGGTGAAATTTCATTTTTGTTTTATAGAAATGATTGACATTAAAAATTTTAAATGAGATTAAAAAAATATTTGTTTTAATTTAACAGATACTTCAAATAATATCTTTACCCCTAGGAAAAAAGACACAACTAATTAGAATACATAATAATTATACACTATATTTGACAAGAAATATTAATAATTACAATGGAGCATAAATAACCCAATAAACATATAAAATAATAATATAATTAAATAATTAATGAGTTGAGGAACAATATGGATTAGTGTTTTCATTTAATTTCATATTAAAATTCATCACATAAAAAATTCAAACCCAATTTAATGGTTTAAAACATTTGAGGAATGTAAATATTATTATAATTTTTTGTTGAAAAACAAAAAAATATATGAGACCATGAAACAAATTAACCAGATTAAATCTATGGGGAAGAAGAAAAAAACTTACCTCTTATGGGTGAAAAAATTATATCAAACATCAAAAAAATTGTTCCATTGAATAATAATGTTGTATCTTGAAAATTAGTGATTTTTTTTAATATATAATTAGTGTTTTTTCTGTACAACATTGGACTATTGTTTTCCCAAAAAATACCCATTCCCCACATATAGAATCCAGTAATGTCACCAATTTTTAAACATAACGTTGGAGAATTTCTTGAAATAAATATAGCTATAAAATATTCTCAAATGTGTATAGTTAAAAGAATATTAGAGATTAATATATATTTTTTAAAAAAAAAATCAATTTTCCCCAATATTAAATTTTAAATGTATAGAAATATTTTTCTACATAGACATTTGACTTTGAAAATCCTCGAATAAAGATTCAAGAAATACATTTCATAATAAAAAATTCCCCCACACAAAGCTAAAAGTATTGGATGAGGTAAGAGTACTGAATCCCAGTATTAAGATAACAATGAATATTAAATTTTACCAGAATAAAAAATAAAATGTGTAAAAAATATAGAAACTAAATAAATAAATCCCACATATTTTATTACTTTTTTTCCTTGTACATAGCTCAATGATCACTCCATGTAACATTTTGTTCTCCAAAAATTCTATTCATAAATGTACCCTAAAAGATAAAATATAACAAACATTAATTCTATAAAATTAAATAAAAAATATGAGACTTTTTAATTAATGAAAGAGTAAGATAGTGAAAACTCTAATCAAAGAAAAAGGTATACTATCCGTACATTTAAGAAAATGTGAGAAGTGGTTCCTATGATAATTCACTAAATATTATGTTAAAGGATTTTTTTAATAAAATGAAACAAAAAAAATTGAAACTTTGGTTTCACCTTAAGTAACACTTATTTTCCTCATGTAGTCTCTTTAAGAAAGAATCCAATGACACTAAGTTGGAGTGGTTTCCTACACACAAAACACTAACTATGTTTTTCCAATTTATATTTAATATTATGAAAAAACCCTATCAGAATATAGATTTCTATAAAAACACTCTAGTGTCTTAATAATTATGAAATTTTCATTTGGATAGTCATGAAAATTATGGTACTACTCATGGATGCTTATAAGTATAGTAGTTTAGTATTCACCCATGTAATTTTTTTTATTAATTTTAAAATATTCCAAAAGATGTGTGAATGAAAATAATCACTGATGCTTCTCCATAAACATTTAATGTTTTTAAATTGAATAAAACTGAAAATATTCACTTATTGATTGATTGATTTCCATATCTTTATTTAATTCAAAATAAATAATTTTGTTGTTATTTTTATGGGATATATAAGAACTAGGTCTTTATAGGGGTTTTCCTTTAAAATAATATCTTCATATATCATTTTCAACCTCTAATGTTTTCTAAAACATTGTGCTAGGGGTTGTGTTTTGATAAAAAATTTATGAAGAGATTTTCTAAAAGTGTATTTAGTAGATTTTGAACCATTATCAATAAATTAATTTCCCGATAAAAATTCCTCTCAATTTTAAAGTAACATTCCTTTCCAAAATTCTAGGAGGAATGAATTGAAAAAATGGGGAGAATTCACTTTTTTTGTCGAAAAAAACATGATTTCCCAAAAAAATTATTTCTTAAAATATATACTCATCATGTAATAAATTAATATTGGCCATAGATTGAAATAATTGTTTTCTTAAACTATATAATATATCCTTAACCACTTCATTTAATTCATAATCTAAAAAATAAACTTCCAATGAACTACCAATAATGTAATAGAATTAAATAATAGATAGAAATTTCTTATAAATAGATCAATATAATAGGTATCAAAATGACTAAAATTTCAAAAAAACTTAATATTATTAATTAGAAATGATATCCAAATAATTAAACAAATCCTTATAGAGATCTATGATGTGAGGAAAATGATGTGAATAATCATCTATCAATTTTTCCTTTGTGGAAATTCCCTCAGCAATGTATTCATGAAGAAAATAATAAATTATTGGGATTTCACTCACAATAATTGATGATGACATTTATCAATAGTTTTAAAAACGAAAATTTTATTAAATTATTAATATTATTCTTCATCCCAGGGTTACCTAACATATAGGTCATGATCACTTCCTATAAATTTTTAAAAATAGGTTAAATTGTTTTTACAGTTTAAAATCTCATATCCAATATTTTCTTAAACCCATTCAATCTCATTATGAAAACTCCATCCATAAAAACTTAAGATTTTTTTTGAAAATAAGGGGGAATAAGGCCCAAATAGGTCATGGAGTAACGGAATAAAAAAGGTCCAGGTTTTCTTCCATTACAATATTAATGCACTCAAGTGGAGGGGATCCTATACTATTAAATATGACACATGGGTTACCTGGGGCAGTACATGAAGACATGTAGTATAATACTATGATTCCATATATCCATATGTGGGTGAGATAAATGATACTACTGAGTAAAAAAATTTACTTCAGAATATCATATGTTATTTCACAAGCGATAGAGATCTCTTCATTGATTTGACCTGATGATAATAGTGGAATCTATCTCCATCAAATCCAAATTAACGCCATGAGAGAGGGACAACTTGAACCCCTTGAGCATGCTAGTGAATTCCATGATGGGGGAGTCTCATTATCCACAGAAAATGATGAAAGAAAAAAATATCCACCCTTATCATGAATAATTTCTCCTCCCCACTATGAAACCCTCCATATAGGATTCATCAACATTTAGTTTGAGTCTTTATTAGGTAGAGTCCATCAAACCCATTTACCCTGTGCTGGATATCTATGAACCATGAAAAAAGGACCCTAACACCCATGAGATACATATATAAGGGAGATAGATCCCACTTATTTTGTAATAGAACAAAATAAACCACCAAGGAATTATCTCTATATATCATTTCAAATAGGGAACTAGAACACCCTTCATGTCTAGAATTATTAATTGAATTCCATATACTCCAACACCCATCCACTAATAACATGGATCTTCACATTCATTAATGAACATTGTGTTTTGAACTGTGAAACAATGAGTGAATAGAAATTTCCCTAGAGAGTCTCTATACCTTTATCCCAATAAAGAAACAAAATCCAATTTAGATCATAGATTCCCAATCACATTATGGATAACCCATCCTCTTATAAGTTTTCTTACCCATTCCATATTATTATGATCTTGAGATGAAAATAGTACTCTTTCCATGATTTATGAGTTGACCACTCCATTATCTATAGAAAACAATAATCTAGTTGTGATCTTTAATGGACTTACTCTTCATATTGATGAGATGGAGAAGTAAATATGCAATGAAGAGGTGAATAATCCTAGTGAAGTTCAGCCAACAATAGAAATTATGGACTCAACACTCACTACTACATTTATTAATATATCTACTAAAAGAATCTTGGACCACAATAAATACACTATGGGTTAAGGGATCACCCGACCTTAGCCACTGAAACATCTTGATGATCCTATAACATTTACCAATGATGGTAACCGAAAGCCACTGAGATCATATGCATCTAAAGAAAAGATCGACCACTAATTCTGAGAAACCTATACTCCACCTAGTTTTATTATTAATCCATATCAAGAATGATGTTTATATTTGAGCATAGGAAAATAATATAGATATAACCAAGAATTTTATGGATTAAGGAAATGATAATTTCAGTGGATCTACCTTGGATGGATTCGTTCTGTTCTTTAGATATCTATTTATGGGGATACAACGATGGCATTTTTTAATTACATATGAGAGGATATTATAAGTTAATTTAATCATACTATTTGGAATTAATTGGTTCAATAATGATGGATATTTAAATTTGTGAAAGGGAATCAAGGGGGTGGAACATTCCACTTTGGGTAAACTTCCTACCCAGAAAAAGTCTTGTATGATACCCACCAGTTACTTCTTAACATGATACCAAGATTCTAAATATAATGAACATAGAAAAATATAAATACCTAGGGAACTTCCACAATTATGGTATGTAACCTCACAATATTTTTTATTATTATCCTTGATAAACTCAGAAAAGAAATTAATATCAGTGGAGACCACATGTGAGACAAAATAAATAAAATTTTAGCATGACCCCTATGGTTATTGACCTACATGTGATGGTTAACATCAAAAATTATGAAATTAATTTGCGGTGTATCCATTTTTAATACCACACACATATCATTTGTTAAAGAACTATACATTAGAATAATATTTGGAACAATGAAACTCCTCACATCCTTGATGCATTCCTGAAAGTAAGAAGAGTATGTATCCCCCTCTTTAAGCCATTTCACCCTTTAATTATCCATAAAAATTATTTCATACTCAAGAATAAAATAATACTAATGTGTTTTCAATAAAAGTATATTAGTGAAATTATCATTATCCCTTTGATATTAAATCCCCTATTCAGCTTTTTTAATGTCTACATTGAGTCCATCCAAGTCCTAGAAGTGGGATGGTTTGTTGTAATACAAAATGAGAAGGTCAACATTTAAGAATATTTTTTTATTAAGTACACCCCCTGAGTTATCAATCATGTGTTTTTTATTGGATGATAATTCAATTAGATGATATTTGGAGTCAGACTCGCAAAGATTAGAGTAGAAAAAATGTTTGTAGCAAGAACTATTACCTATAAGGAAAATGAGAAGAGGTGAGTGATCTAAAAGACCCCAAACTAATTGATCGAATTTTCAATCTATACAGTAGGATATAAAACATAAGTTATGTAAGTAATTTTTAAGCTATCAAAAAATTCACTCACTCCCTTTGTGGTTGTTTCACTATGAATACTTATCCCTTGGGTAACCCATGTTGAAGAGACATTTTGTGACTTAAAACCTAAAAATGCATGTCTATCATTCAAGGGTTAAACCACTTATACTTTCCACTTTGACAAGTTCAAGATATCTTTAATGTCTTCTCATATGAGCGATGCCTTATCCAATGGGATGAAGCTTCTCACATCTTTCTAGAAAAACACCCTACACCTTACATCACATTTCACATAAAAAAGTACATATAGCTAGAAAAAATTTCAAAATAGATATTCATTAAACTATATTGATTAGAAATAGCACTTTTCTCAACTAATAGACAAGTGTTCCAATATATAATGAAATTATGATTGTCTAGATCTCAAATCATGGAGTTGTGAATACCAATATTGAAGGAAATGTCAAATATTATTAACGAGTGTTTTTTTCATGAACTGCCACCAATTCAAATTTGGTATGACAAATATTAGATGTGAGGTACTCAATATTCACTTAGGCCCCATGACCAAGGTATTACAAGTGATAAACAATATCATTAAAATATGAAGTTATCACATCCATCAAGAGAAATTTTTTAAACCTATACGATTATAACATTTATGGTTTGAACCTAGAAGAAAGTGGGTGTGTGATTAAAATGGATATTTAGTTAATATATATGAATGAAATCATATATAGTAGTGTGAAATATAATTATTCTAATGAAGAGACATACAATTATAGTTATCCAAGGGAATATTTAGTGAAACAATTAAAATTTTTGTGTCTATGAAAATTATATAATTTCAACAGACAAATGTATTTTTCAAAATTTTTAGTATCAAAACATAATTAAAAACGGATCTAAAAAATTATACATTATTGTTCATGAAAATAGATCAAGAAGAAAAATATATAGTTAGTAAGGAGGAAAAAAATAAAACAAAAAGGATTAAAACTATAATAATTAACTTTCCCCTAATCAATTAAGTGAAAAACTTGTTTGAAAATGTAAAACAATAATAGATAAATATAATTTGGAATTAGAGGAAGAAAATATTAGGTGAAAATTAATACATTCACTCTCATGAAAATCTAACTATACCCTTATACAACCTCCACATCCACCCATAAAATAATATTATCATATATTCTATATAAATATATTTCTTTTACTCTACTCTAAATCAACAATTTATTTGAATGAGGTCATCTTGAACTTATTTAAATATATGAGAGGACTGAAGTGCCTTCAATGTCTCCCTTAGAATTCCACTTATTACCTTCTTTTCTTTTTTCTCAGTGTCCTTCTCCATAAAATTTATTTTAGTATTTTTATAATTTATAACCATGGGGATTCTATCATATTATATATTTGATGTCAAATAAATCAAGTAGAACCTTCAAAATAGAATAAAAATATTCATTTGATTTCTATTTAAAATGATTCAGGTCATGTATTTGGTTTTGTTTATTTTTTAAATTCCATTATCAATATCTTTGTTTCATATAAAACATCACTGAATTAAATAAAATCAACCCTAGTTACTCCATTTTCTTTGTTCACCTCTAATTAAACCATATAAAAGACACCCTACTAGAACATCTATCTAATTCTATTATACATCAACATTTTAATTAACTACATACCTCTCCTCAAGAAAAACCCTAATCCAAAAATCAAGCCCATAATTTATTATTCATAGACTATGGATAAACTGAAAAACATTAAAAAAACCTTTACCAATATTTTTCAGGTTTAAACCCAGAAACACACACACACATGGGGAAAATTATAAGAAAAATATTTGTTTATACACTCATGTGTTAAGATTGTATATAGATTAATATATCAACCACATCACCAAGGAAAATATACAAATACCATATACGATATCTACAATATCATCACATTCAATGTATATGGTAATTATAAAGTCCTTTTACTCATTATCGGGATGATTGTATAAATCCACATCCAAATTAATAAGCTGAGAGATAGAATCACAATCATATGACTGATTAAACATTGTTCTAGATAGATTATTCCTTACATTATCATTAGAAAATAAAATTCAAAATTTCAACTCCTGATATTCGACACTTCAATGAAGCATTGCTTCATCCAAACCCATTCATGTTAGATTCTTATACTCGATTTCACTATTTCATCAATGGTAAGAATCAAGATTGTGGGTCTCTATCATCATCTTCCCCCCATCACACTACCAATTTTACAACTATGAACATTTTTTCCATGCATGGAATTTATAATATCTTGACTTGGTTTTCCAAATATCATTAGATTAATGGGATACCCTTTTTTCAAGCTCAGTATTACATCATTGATAAAATACCATGAGATTAAAAAGAGCTACTACAAGAACAGACATAATCAGGTTGAAATTGATTAGATAATTTTAGTTTTTCCTTCATCAAACATGTAATGATTTGATCAAGAGTTTAATCCCTGGTTAGGCATTAAATATCACCTTCTTTAGTCTCGGTTCATCCCTCCACACACACAATCACTTAGGTGACCATGTTACTTCATGTTGTAACTTCAATCCTATGGAATGGTAGGATCTAGGTAGTGACACATGGTATTATGATCTATACTATTAAATTTTTGACTTTTGGTAGTTGTGCCTACCATAAGAGTACCTTATAGTTACTTGGATTTCACAGAGTTAGAATACCTATTTCACAACTTTGTTTGAAATTTTTATTTACACATCTACTCTTCTGGTAACATAGAACAATCACATAAGTTATCATGATGTTTTTCTCCATACTAACCTCATGATTTGATAAATATTCCAGAATTAATAACCAACACCCATATGAATAATTAAAAATTTAAAATTCATTAAAAAAAATCCAATTTCCATCACATTAATATAAGTCAATATAAATTAATTAGAATTTAAAATTTTAAAATTATTTAATCCAATAAATATGAAAAAACTAGTAATTAAAGTTAAAAATTAAATTTTAAAAGGGTTCTTAATTACCATGAATTAATATTTGAAATAAAAATTATAGATAATTTAAAAAGGTTTCCAAGATTTTGAAACCTTTAAAATGAAACAAAAAGAAATATGTGAAATGTAATTCATAAAAATAATAAACAAAAAATGTTATAAAATAGTTTTATTAGAAAAATAATCTCATTAATGAATTTAAGTATAAAAAATAACATTTTAATACCGATATTCAAATAACAATTTTTTTATTTCGCTCCTTGTATATGTAAAATAATTATATATTTGAATCAGTAATTTATCATAAATAACTATATTTTCTCAAAATATATATCTCAAATTAATTACAAAAAAATCTCACATCAAATTCCCCACATATAGCGTATTTCTTGTCTCCATGCAAATTTATTTAACAAATTCAGTGGAAAAATTAATTTCTCATGTCAAAAAAGTAATAATATATTAATAATTAGTTTGCAAAACGATTATTCCTCATAGACACTCTCATGTAGAAATAGTGATTTCTCCCATCGAAATAAGTGTCTTGGTTAAAATTAGTTGTTGGTTTTATAAAAACTTATTTTTTTATAAATTTTTAATGCGTTTAAAAAAAATCAATTTTTATTTAACTATGAATTCCATGATTATGTTTACCTCTAGGAGATTAAAACCACATAATTAGAATCCATAATAAATAAAAATTTTGTTTGTTTGATAAAAAATAATTATACAGTATAATAAATAAACTATAAAATAAATTATGAAATAGAAGAATGAAATAATAAAGGAATTGAGGATCAACCATGACAGTGACTTTCATTTCATAGATCATTTAAATGGATATATTAAAAGTATAAGACCTAATAAAAAGGTTTAAAATAATTATTATTTGAAATAATTAACTTATACTATGATGAAAAAATGATGATAGAATAAAATTATTCAAATATATTATTTCCTGGGGAAATAAAAAAATTAAAATCTTTATGGTGAAAAATTATTTCTTAAAATAAAAAAAATATTTATCCATTTTATACAAAATTTGAAACAAAAATATATTGTATTAAAATAAAATTAATTATTGATGGATTTATTTATTCTACATTAAATGAATATTTTTCCAAAAAAATACCCTCCCCCACTGTTATAGTCCAATAATGTCCCCACTTGTGAACAATTTTAAGGGTGAAACAATTAAAAAAGTTAATGTTCAAGTATATTTTCAATTAAGTATATTTTAAAACAAATTCATGTATTATATGGTTGTATAAACATGATTTTCTAAAAAATTTATAATTGAACATTTACATGTATTTTTTCAAAACATATTAATTTCAAATTCACCTTAACATAAATCATGAAAAAATTGATGAAAAAAATGGTTACATACCCCACACTTTTTTACAATAAATGGATGATATAAAAATATTAAATATCAATTTTTATCTAAAAAATAACTTCTAACCACTACTATAAAAAACATAGACTATGTATAAGAATTAAAAAATTAAAATAATAACTCCCTTAAAAATAGTTTCTTTGGTTGCCTATACTCAGATCAAGGATCACCCCAATAAAAGTACATTCTCTAATGAATCTCATCATGAATTTACCTTAAATGATATAAAATAATTCACATTAATTATTTATAGAGAAATTAAAAAAATAATACATATGAAGTGGTGAGAGATTTAAAGAGTCAAAATTCAAAGCATAGAAAAATAATTACTACCTAAGGTATCAATAAAATGTGAGAATAGGTTCCTGAGATAATTAAGTAAACATAATTATGAGAGATTTTCTTATTATAATGAAACCTATCAAATAAAATAAAAGAAATAATTTAGATTCCTCCCAAGAATTGTTATGTTTTTATTCTTCATCCAGAAACCACAAGAAAGTAACAAAAGTAACAATGTGGTTGTGAGTTAAATCCCATAAAACTCCACATATGTTTCTCATATTTATATTTAATTGGAAATAATGACCCATGGGAACATATAATTCTACAAAGACACCCCAATATTTTAACACCTATAATATTTTCATTAGAATACCTATTATAATCAAGGAACTACTCATGGATGTCTATAAGTGGAGTAGAATAGTCATCACCGAAGTTCGTTTTCTTATTATTTTCAAAATATTAAGGCATACGTGTGAATGGAAAATACACCCTTATGTTACTAGAAGACCTTTTTTATATTCAGATGTTTAATAAAAATCACTATAATTAGTGGGATGTATTTTTGTTCTCTTCAAGATTTAATTATGATTTAGAAATATTAATGTTCCCTTTCAGGGATATGGGAGAACTATGTAATTTTAGGGGTGATGAATTACAATAAATTATTCCTATCTCACTTTCAACCGAAAATATTTCTAATAAATGTTTGAGGAGTTTTGATATTTGAAAAAATAGTAATAAATTATTCAATATTATCCTGAGGATATTTTAAACCATTATCAATCAAATGAATTAAAAATTCTAAATGTTGCTACATTTTAAAGTAACAATACAAAATCAAATTAGTTGAGGAAAGTATTTAAAATTATGAAAGAATTAATTTTTTCTCATCGAAATACATAGGTTTTGCCAAATCAAAGTTTTCATTTGAAATTTCCAAACCATGAAATAAAAAAACATTAGCTACTTCATATAACAAATTATTTCTGGTTAATCATCATATTATGGGTATAAAATTTTATTTTAGTTCAAAATAAAAAACATCACCTTCCATGGAACGATAAATAGTATATTTGAATTAAATTTACCATACGAAATTTTTATATTTAATTCCATAAATTCAAATTCAAAAAGAATCCAAATACAAAACTTTTCCCCATGTTCATTGTTATTCAATGCCATATCATTAAACAAAGCATTAGATAAATCATCCATGTGATGAAAATAAAGTGAAAAATCACCGATAAATTACTATAAAGGAATATTCTCTCATCCATTTATTTAAAAGGAAAACAGAAAATAATTGGGTTTTCAACCTTAGTACAAGGAAGATAACATTTAGTAAGAGTTTCAAAATTTCCAATATTTTTGAATTCATTGTTGATTTCTTATTATAATAGATCCCTAATATATAGTTAAATCTACCATCCAAAAATATTATAATAATATTTTGAAGGTAATTTAGTGGTTATAAACTCATATCCATGATTCTATTTAATTGGAGATATCAAATTCTCTAAACTACTGCAAAATTAAATATTTTAAAAACTAAGTACCATGAAAATAATGGGAAAGTATATTTCAATCTCTATTTTTCCTCCAAATTTTCAAAAATGACTACCTTTATGTTCACCACATATTAACTTTAATTCTAATATTCATTTAAAGAGTTGTTTATATAGATATATTGTTCTTCAAAATATTGATATTCTTTTAGATCATGGGAATATTTATGATTTTTATTTCCACTATATTCTTCACTATAATTCTAAAAATTACTTATGTAATTATCTTCATCACATATTTCAATTTAATCCTAATTTTTTATTTTCTATTATAAATAAGAAATAAAATTTTATAGGTTTTAATGCAAAATTTCAAGGTGTTGAGAACATTCATTTTATCCTTTTGGTAGATTTTCTGGAAATTAGTTAAGCCTATAGTTCATTTACACCAATTGTTGTTCGAAGTCTAAAAGTTTCGTAGGTTATAATTCTATTTTTTATAGTTTTATTCAAAATGGTAAAATTATTTTAACCAGTTATAGACACATTTCTAGGAAGTGTTTCTATATTAAGAACAACAATCATAGTTAACCTCGTGGTGATGATTCAAAACATCATGATAAAACATTTTATTCAAAAACATAACCAAAAATCTAAAATTGTGAGAAGAAACTATCAAAAATTAGAGAAAAAATAAAACCCATTAAAATAACAAACACACCTAGAAAATTTATGTTTCAAATTCATATTTAATAATTTAATTAAAAATAATTAATAAATATATATATACACACTTTTTTATTTTATTTAAAAAACACAAGAAATTTAAAGCCTACTCACCTTAGAAAGGAAATTAAATTTTTGATAGGACCAGTGGTTTTTATAATCATATATATAACACCATAATATTTTAGGAAGTATTTATATATATGTATTTAATTTCTTTAATATTTGGGTTACACACAACATCGAGTTTAATCAAACCACAATATACTATCAAAATAGTTAAATTTAATTTGATAGTTATCACATAGACAATAGATTTTTGACTAAGAATATTATTAAATAAATTATTAAAAATTAATGATTTATGAATGTATAAAATAAATTCATTGGTAATAAAATTTTTACAAATGAATATAGAAATAATTTTATTTCAGAAGAAATAGTTATTTAAAAAATAGTTTTTATATCCGGAAGGTGGTTTAATATATATAAATTTAATTTGTCACTATTGTTGAATTATTTTTATGAAATTTATATAATTTATATTAAATCTAATTTTATATTATTAATATAATATATTTTAGGCATAGTATCACGATAAATATAATTGTATGATTAAAAATTATATTTTTCTAAAAAGAATATTTGTCATGTTTAGAACACTTATTTGAAAATTATATTTTCATACTATTAAAAAGATTAGTTTTTAAAACTAAAATTATTTTTTAAATATAAAATTTAAAATTATCATACAATGATTAATTTTTCATTGAATAGTAAAAAATACTGATTTTATGAAAAAAATTATCTTCTCTTTCAAAAAATTTACTATGATAAGTATTATTTTAAATTCACATTAAAATTAATATTTGTAAAATTATATTAATATTATTCCAATTTATGTCATCAGAATAAATTTTATTTTCAACTTTTTAATAAATACCTTTTCACTTTAGGGAAATGTTTCATTGGAAGGCTGTGTTTTCATCATGTTTAGGGGTTTTAATTTTAATTTAATTCTGTAACTTCTTGGAATTTTATTTGGTAAAAGTTTTTCAATAATAGGAATAAGAATAGATAATATTTTTTACAAGTTTAAATTAATTTTTTCCATAATGAATATTGAAAACAATAAAAAAATAATTACCATAATTAATGATAACAATTGTTTACGAGCGACTAAACCAAAAGACTTAGGAAATTATACCAATTATATTTATTTAAATACTATTTTATGTCTATATTAAAACCTTATAATATCCAAAGTTAAACTACCTTCATCCTTAATCATTATTATTTGGAATGAGTTTATTATTTTTTATTTCTTTTTGGAAAATTCCAAGCGGTTCCTAAGTGAGTCATCTCCCTCTCTTAAAAAACGATTCCTATTCTCTTCTCCTTCACGCACATAAAGACCCTTTTGGTTTATATCATACCTACCTAAATTACTTTATTAATTAAATTCCCTCTTAATATAGGAATGATTTTTATTGGAAAACCCTCATATTATTTTCATTTGGGAAAACCTAAAGAGGTTGTCTGAGGAAGGGTTATAATTCATAACCAATTTTCTTTATTTCTTACTCCACATCCATCAAATATAATTAAATAATTATTATTTGATAAAATATTTATCCAACATTTACATATATATTAAAAGTATTATCATAAAATAAACACATATAAAATCACTGTATTTTAGATTATATAAAATTTAATAGATAAAATACATTGCATGCCACACCAAGTTGAAACGAACAACAAAATATTACTAAGACTATTATAACCCTACTAATAATTGGGAGGGTGATAATTATATTAATAATATTATAATATATATATATATATATATATATATATTAATTTATCATTTAAAAAAACATATTTTTTATTGCTTAGTAAATGAAAAAATAATATTTAGTGAAGTCATTTTATTCATAAATTTATATTTTAAAAAAGAAATTTCTATTTTTTCTATAATAAAATTATTTAATTAATTTTTAAAACTCTAAAAAAATTAGTAGATCTAATTTCATTAATTTTCTAAATTATCAAATCAAAATTTAAATAGGGATATTTTTTTTTATTTTTCTAAAATGATTTATTTTTCATTTAATAGTGAAAATTAATTTTTTTTATAAAAATATTATTCTTTTAAACCATATTTATTATTCTAATTTTATATGAAACTAAAATAGGTATTATTTAGTTTTTTATATTCAAATTAATTACATTCTAATCATTATTACAACTCTTTTTTAGTAAATGTACATTTTTTGGATTAAAAATGCATTTTTCAAGAAAAGATTTTATCTTTGCGTTTTACGGGATAAAATTTATATTTAATTATGAAAATTATTTTTCTTAATTTTTTAAAAATAGATTCAATTTTTATTATTTATGAGGTCTAAATTTATTCAAATTTTTCCTTTTATTTTTTTCCCAATATGAATTGTATCCTTGGAATGTTTTGTTACTATGGTAAAGGGTAATTTGAGTAATTCAGGTTAAAAATAAATTGAAATGAACCATTAGATGACCCAAAAAGATGAAAAAATATTTTTTGATGAGTTTTATTCATCCAAAATAATTTAATATTTAATTAAATGACTATTTATGTCCATTTGAAAAAGCATTTGATGTTTACAATATTTTATTTAATGAAAAGTGAATGATGTCGCTTTCATATTTTTAATAAAAATAAATTTTTTAATATTTTTTTATCCATAAGATAAATTAGACTATAAATATTATTTAGAATTTTATATTATTTATCGACATGATCATAATTTTTTGATAATTATAATTAAAAAATAATTACCTTAAATGATTACACAACAATGATGCAATAATCATTCAATTAATAGAAGAAATCAAATAATTCATATTAAAAATATTAAAAATAATATAATTAGTTATAATTAATATTCTCCATAGGTTTCCTCTATTCATATTAATAATTTAATATGTATTAATTATTTTTCGATGCTATCTTCTATTTTTTTATTTTATTAAAGTCAAATAGGTCAATTGCGTAAAGATTGACCACACGAGTATTTTTGGAATACAAAATTTTATAAAATAAGTTAAAAATAATAAAAATATTAAATAATTACAAATAGTAATATATATATTTTAAAATTTCACCCCCTGTACATTTATATGAAATTATGATTTATTTTTCTTTATAATATACTAATTATATTTTAATATTTTGTGAAATTGTAAAAGTGCCCCTCAGATTGATTATAAAAGGGAACCCAGTTATTTGATTTATTACACCACATTGAACCCTATAGATACACCAAAACCTGGAATTTTCTCCTCCCAACCACCTTATATAAGTTATGGAGATTTTGGTCTCCTCAAAAGACCAACCTTAGGTACCTTTAGAAAGGATCAAAAGAAAGTCTTCCAAAGAAGATGTAATCATCATTACCAACTATTTCAAATTTATTTCCTCTTATAATTACTCTTCACAAGTTGTTTTCATAATAAATTAACAAATAAAATATCATAAATAAATTTGATGTTAATATGATTATTATACAAACATATACCATGTTTTATCCATCTTATGAAAAGTGGAATCACTGGACATTGGTATGTATGACTTACCGTCACCACTTGTGTATTGTTTTTGATCACCAATTTATATGTATGGTTATAAAAATAGGAATAATATTTATATATAATCATTATGAGATGTTATTAATTCTTTAAAATTAATATATAATCTACTTTATTAACCCTTCTTCTTTTTAGATATGATATTGTTGCTTGTGTTTACATACGAATTACCGTCTCGATGATGTGATACGATAATTTTATATGTCCACCATTAAAGATTGATTAAAAAATGAAACTTGTGAATAAATATTATTTATATGAAATTTATATAATTATTTATATAATATAACTCTATCTAATTCATATGATCCGAAACATACATGATAAGACTTGCATGGGAAAAAGAAGCAGTTAACACCAATGAAACTAGTGTAATAATAAAATATTATTAAAAATGTGTCATAAGACTACATAATGGAATCATATATGAAATTATAAACATAATTATTGTTTTAATATTACTTAATAACATGATCTAAACCATTGTACATGCGTTTAAATCACGTTCACCTAATGAAAATCACATGTTAAGGGACTTCATAATCGAATTACTACTCATTGGGTTAAATTTATATGTAATTGATTATTCCTTGTTATGATTATGTGTGAAATGGATTTTTTTATCTTATATTACTTTTAATACAATTTTATATTGATTTACAGTTGATACACATAATCTATTCATTTTATTACTACTCACTTCAATTATACTATCTTTGTAAAGGATATCATCTCAATTTTCTTTCCTTGAGGCATATTATGATTCTATTCACATATATTCTTTTATTAGGTGTATATAACGACACTTTTACATGTTATATAATGAATTTATTTATTTCCATGATATTTAATGTTTTGTTAAATTTTATTCATTCATGGGGAATATGAATAAAAAATTAATAAGTGGTCAGGATTTCTTGACACACTTTTACTTCCATGAGACATATGCCATATTCACCACTTATTTCATTTATGTTGTATATATACTTAAACTTTGATAAATTATATCATGAATCAAATTTTATTATAGTTATTTAATTTTTCATTTACAATTATTTCATTCACAGGACTTACGATTTAAAAGAAACCCCTATATTAATAGTTTATTTCGCAATCTCATTAATTTTTGGGATTTATTATATTTATGTCTCCCTTTAGGAATTTTTATTGACTATTCCCATGTTTTAGAAAAAAATAAAAAATGTTTCTAAAATTTTCCAGTGATTGATTTAAGTCATTTTTATCCATTTTTTACTTTTAAAAAACGTCTTAAAATGAATCTTCATAAGTTTTTTAGAATATGGTTTTTTTATTTTTCTTATAAAATTGTAAATGGAATGTATTTAAAATTATATGAAATTAATGTAATTACATTACACAATTACTTCTAAATTATTTTAGTCATCCTTTATAATTTTATAATGTTCACTTAAATTAAAATAATGTCATTGTTACATTCATAGTTTTTATATTTTAAAATATATTTTTTAGTGAAAGGTTTTTTTCCTAAAAAAATATCATACAAATATATTTAATGTATTTTAATCTATGTAAGAAAATATTTATGAATATTATTTTTAGGATTTTTTCTAATTATACCATTCACTATATTCCTTTGTATGGTTTGTAATCATTTTGACCGAGAAAAGTATTTTTATTCTTCATGACGAGTTATTCCAATATAGATAGTTATTCATTTTGTTAATAAGGAATATTCATTCATGAATTAAATCAATTATTTGATATTTGAATAATTATTTTGATTTAAATTTTTTTGTGGGGACCAATTTTATAAATAACATAAATGAATCTGTTGGTCTGATGAGAAAAATTAGTTGGCCAAAACTAATTGGTTTATACCTAGTAGTTTTAAACTGCATTTCAATGGTCTTTACCATAGAGGTAATGATTCCCAAAACTAATAATTATATATCCACTATTTTAAATATATTGTGAAGAAAATTGATATTAGAGGTATCATGATGCGTGAGATCATGTAATCCTATAGTGAATCATTTCATATAAAACACTTTGTTTTATGAAATATTTTTTCCCATAAATTAAAATTATTTGATGGCTTGTATTACATGATACAATATGTTATGATTTCATTATAAGATACATAAAGTTACTATTATGATAAAAAATTTGTGTCTGGATTTTGGTACATGAAAAAATATTTTTATCTTTTGTTACACATAATAACATGTTAATTTAATAGCTCGCATTACACGCAAGACCAACTTTTACTGAACTACATTAAATAATTAATATAATTACTAAATATGATAGTTATCGCCTAACCATTAAAATGGTATGAATGAATATGATTAATGTAATTATGAAAATATTTAGTTTTCAAGTATTTATTAATTAGTTTCCAATTAAAAATAAAATAATAATGATTTAAATGAAAAAAGAAATTTTTTCAGAAATACTATATATTTTCTAATGTTTGGGTTAATCATGCCTATTGAACCTAATTTGAAATTTTGTTTTTCAAAATTTATAAAAATTATATGAAAACCTAACGATAATATTTTTAAGGACAAATATCAAAATTATCTTATTGATAATTTGTCACAACCCGTCCCTCGGGGCCCGTGTTGGGACTACCCCAAGCCTGCCTTCCATATGCCAGGGGTTAGAGACTAGCACAAAGGAAATAATTACCTAAAACTAGGAAGGCATTTACTTTATAACCTATAAATGCACACAACATAGCACACAAATTGATACAAAACACTATGTAGATTGTATAACAAAATAGTGCTGAAAAAACAAGGGGCCGGAAATACAAGCCCAACTGTAAATTATAAGAAACTGAAAAGTACAAGTATATCTAAAGAAAAGAAAAATAGCCGCTGGGTCATCCTCCGTGGGTCCTACTTGAAGGGTTGGTATAGATAGCCTCCTCAGCACTCCACATCCGTCTATCTCCTCTGTGTACCGACTCACTACATAGTCAACCTTCAAGTACCGTCTAGTCCTGGTACTCTCAACCTTAGATCAGCACTATCCGTCGTCTGGATCAAACACAATGAGGTGCGGGCATAGCCTGTGCAGAGGTGAGTATAATGATACTCAGTAGGGACCTCTAGACCCTCAAGGTCTCACAAAATCCAACAAGGATAAACCACAAATTATGAAATAAAAAGATAACCTTACATTGGTATATGGACATACATATACAAAGGTTATCATGTTATCCATCTCAATCATGAGGAAAACACAGAAAAAATGACTCACCTTGACTAGGATTTTTTATTCCCATTAACGAAACCTTGGTTGCTGGAAAAATCCTCTTATATCGAGTACAGTTGGCCTATCGTGACACTAAGTGCACTTCCCACTAACCATGGATTGTTGAGGTACTCCCCCTGTTGAGTACTATGGGTATGCTGCGTCACACAAAGGTGCTCCCCACTGTGGGTCTGCCGCTTCAATCAGGCACTCCCTTTCACAGCCTGTAGAGGTAACCCACTTGTTGAGTATCGTGGGCCTACCACCACAACCAGGTGTACCTCCGCTGTGGGTCTTCTGCCACAACCAGCTTCCCGCACTAAGCTGGTCGAGTCACTTCGAGTCAATTTGTCAGCAATCGTCAAGTCTCAGTTAGCTACTAGGTTCCTACAAAAAATCATTCTCGTCTCCAGAAGATCTTCTCCACAAGCTACTGGTCGATTCTCAAACTAACATGAAGTCCCATGAAGAAGTATCCCAAGGTCCGCCACGCCATAGGAGTCTCAACGCAACTGTAGACGCGTCAATCAGATGCTCAGTTTGTGAGTTATTATCCATTTAGTCCCTAGGGCCCGGTTGGATTAGTGCATGATCCAACCTCACTGTATCTCAACTATACCCCAAACTCTAGTGGGTTACGCACAAAGGAACCGTTATGCTCCAAGATTATCAGTTCTGCTGATGGGTCGTCAAACAGACATTCGATGCCAATGATATGACCAACATAAAGTAAAGGGGTCGTAGTTGGCCCGGGTTTGGTCCGACCTAGTCGGACCAACCCAGTCTGGACTGACCCATTCAAGGTCGACCTAGCTTAACCCGTTGGGCGGGCCAACCCGTTAGGTTCGGTCCGGCCCGTAGGGCCCCACCCAGCTGGCCGCGAGGAGTTGCAGAGGGTCGTGAGAGCGCGGACCAGTCGTGAGGGCGTAGACCGGACGTAGGTCAGCGCAAGGTCGGTTCATCCAGGAGGGTGCCATGAGGGCACGGATCAGCCCGGAGGGTGCCGTGAGGGTGCATGCCAGTTAGACCGGAGCGCGGCGAGGGGCGCGTGGAGGCTGGCTCAGCCAGGGCACTATGAGGACTCGCGGAGGCTGGCTTGGCTTGGGTTCGGCGAGGGGCAGGAGGAGGCCGGCTCGGCTGGGGTACCGCGAGGGAAGGGCAGAGGCCGGATTAGCTAGGGCTCCGTGAGGGTGGGCGGAGGCCGGCTCGGTCGGGACACCACAAGGGGCCGCAGAACCCAGCTCGGTTAGGGCTCGGGAGGCTAGCGACAGGCGCGGTCGGTGCGGCGCGGGAGGGCGCTGCGAGGTCGGAGCCGTGGGGTGCATGGGGTGCATAGACAATAGAGCCGCGGCGTGCATGGGGATCATAGGCCACGCGGACGGAGAAGCCACGAGGTGTGTGGTATGCGTGGATGGCAGAGTAACGGGGCTACCGCGAGGGTGTGGGCGGCTCGGCTGAGGCTGTCGTGAGGGCGCGGTGGTGCCACAGAGCGGTGCCATGCACCGTTGCCTTTGTAGCAGCCGATGGTGGTGCAAGCTGCCGTTCTTGTGCTCCTCCACGTATTTTGTCGTCCTTCCCCTTCACGAAGAACACCAAAGGAGATCAATGGAGGGGTCGGGCCATGTTAGTTTGGCCCGCACCCTCTGCATTTAAAGTGGTAGTAAGAGGAAGTACATAAATCATGAACCAAGAATGAGGATAATAATAAAAAATATTCAAGAATTTGGTAATAACCGCCTACTTGTTCATTGTTTTTCAATGGAATCGCGGGGAAGAAGACAGATCATTGGGAAAAGATGGACGTCAGTGTCGTCGGTATTTTCCTCGATCGTTGGTTTTTCCGCCGACACGTCATATTCGAAGATGTCATACATTGTAGGAAGTCCCGAGGAAGAAGGTCGATGTCAGGGTTGACGTTCTTCTCGGTGGAGTGTTCTTCATTGGTGGAACCCTTTTGTCATGGAAGAACACATTATTCAATGGAGAGCGTAATCCTCCAAGTGGTGGGTGTCGCGTCACTTTACCAATGCTTCGTCACTTGGTGTAGCTATCCCAAATATTCCTCCAAATCTCCATATATATAGGAGAGGGGGAGGTAGGAAAAAATCGTTGGAATTTATGATGGTTTATTTATTAGTAACCTTCCTAAATTTCAACGGCGTAGTTACTTAATTTAAAAAGGGGTCAAGCCAATTAATTTACATTGGTGAAAAATAAAAGTGGTGCATTGGCATAATTAACTTGGAGGAAGGTCTAGAGTCTCCTCCCTATTAATGAGAGATTTTAAAGGTTTCTCCCTCATTAAGAGGGGAGTTGGGAGGTTTTGGCCTCATGTGGTCCCCACCATCATAACCTCTCATGGGAGGTTAGGGTCAGGTGGTCCCCACCACCATAACCTCTCATGGGAGGTTAAGGTTTGGTGGTACCCACTTTCCAACTTCCACAATGAGGTTTAGTTCCGGTGGACCCCCACCTATCAACACCCACATGGGTGTGGCAAATAAAAATAGTGTCACACACTTTTATTTTTATTTTTATTCTCTCACGAAAACCCCCAAACTAACTTTTACCCTCGACCATATTCCCTAGAGATGATAGTCTCTTTAATTGAATATCGGTGCTGTGAGTTCAACAATGCCCTCAGATTTAAATTCTGAGCACCGGGTCCAAAGTTAAAAACGACGCTCATACGTTTACTGAACGTACCCAAAAAAAGTTCATAAAAATATTATCAGTCACCCTCGACCTGCGCTGATTGAGGTTAGGATCTACCTAGGTGAAACACACCCCAAAGAACCCAACATTACTCTTGGATTTTCAATCCGAGTTGCCATTTAGAAGTTAATAATTTTACAGTAAAATAATTGTCACTTAATTATTTTATTTACGGCCAAAAACAAACTTTCTCTATTGGCCCGTGCTGTCCAATGTTAGTATCTCCATAAATAAAGTATGACCTTACAAGTTTAGTGGTGGTCTCAGATTTTTAATTGGAGCTACCGTTTGTGAGTTATATGCATTTGAAAAATAATATAATTTATTTAATTATTTTATTTACGATTACACTATTTTGGTTTTTTCCCATAGGAGGCCTGCACCAACTAATCTTATGTTGTTCCTAGGGTAAACCTGCCATCCTAAGCACAACATGTCCCTCAGATTTTTGATCCAAGTATCTGTTTAAGTGTTATTCAACTTTTTCATGAAAATTTCTTACGCATGTTAACATAAGCATAAAAAAAATTTATGGACATTCTGAGTCTTTAAATTCTCTCCACATCATAGCTCTACATACCCGTAAGCCACAACTCATCTATGTAAACAAGTGGGGGTACTGAGCATGCATCTAAGCTTCCCTCTCCCATGTGCCCTCATGGAGGTTCTTGTGCTTCCATCAAACACGCACTAGAGGTATGGACCGTTCTTGAAGGACCCACTCTTGTCGCTCCTCAATATCTACTGGAACCTCCATAAAAGTCACACCATCTTCGATATTCAGTTCAACATGGTCGATGATGTGAGTAGGGTCGTGCACGTATCTCCTCCACCAGGATACGTGGAAGACGTTGTGCACTCGGTGCTACTGAGGTGGAAGAACTATGTGTTATGCCACCCCACCAACTCTACTGAGGACCTAAAAAGGTGAAATGAATGTCATAAATAACTTTCCGCCTCATCCAAATATCCATAGACCCCGTCGAGGTGAAACCTTTAGAAAGATGTGGTCTCCATCCTCGAACTCTAGAGGTCTCCATCTCTTATCGGCATATGAGTTTTGCCTACTCTTTGCAGTCTTCATCCACTCCTGGATGATCTAAACCTTCTCTGTGGTAGCACGTATCATCTCTAGCCCCACTAGTGCTGACTCCCCTAGGTTAGTCTAGCATAAGGGTGATATGCAAGGTCGCCCATACAACACCTCAAAAGGTGTCACCCTTATGGTCGAGTGATAACTGTTGTTGTATGAAAAATCCACCAAAGGAAAGTGATCCTCCCAACTGTGACCAAAGTCAAGGACAAAAGCACGGAGCATGTCCTCGGGGGTGTGAATGGTCTGATTATTTTGACCATCCATCTGCGGATGGAAGGCGGTGCTCAATCGAAGCTACATCCCAAAAGCCTCATCTAACGCTTTTTATAGCTGGGAAGTGAAATGCGTATCATGATCAGAGAAAATTTTCGAAGGCACTATATGTATCCGCACAATATTCTACACATAGAGGCTTCCCAAGAACTCTACTGAACCGTGTTCTTTGATTGGTAGGAAGTGGACCAACTTAGTGAGTCGGTCGACGATCACCCAAATCGAGACATGAACCCTGGATGTACGTGGAAGTCCTGGCATGAAGTTCATGGATATCCCATATCACTTCCACTCCGGAAGCTCTAAAGGCTGAACCGAGACTGCTGGTACCTGATGCTCCACATTCACTTGCTGACAAGTGAGGCACCGAGAGACAAACTCTACAACTACTTTCTTCATTCCCGGCCACCAGTGCTATCGTCGGAGGTCCTGATACATCTTTTCCACTCCTAGATGTACCGCAAAAGGGGATGTGTGGAAATCCATATACACTTTCTTATGAAGTGACATTGTTACCTTGGTACATTTACTAAAGAGAATGATGTGCTCCCCACGTTCAAAAAATCCATTAGGTGCATGTCCTATGGATATCTGAGCAAGTCGTGTCTCGCAGTCAGCATCTCCGTGCTGCGCATACCTGACTCACTAAAGTAGTGGGGTGGGGGGTGACTGTAAGAGACTTAATAAATGCTGATCCTTCTCAATCTACAAAGGATATCTAAAAATAGGATATCTACTCTATCACCTCACTCAGCAGATGCCGACCAGACCTCTTGCTCAGTGCATCTGCTACCATGTTCCCCTTCTCATGTGTATAGACTATCTCAAAGTCAACTTATGCTACCATGAGGGAGAGGTTGGCATACTCACGAGTTATAGGCTGAACCCACTTATGCATGAGTTTATCATGTGATTCATGGGCTTCCATTTTTTCTGACCAAGGAAAAACCATCCTAACATTTTAGATAAACCACAAACTCTTTGACTAATATAGCCAATCTGAGTGTGAATTGTTCATGTCAAGTCCAAACCCAAAATAACGTCGTAAGGCCTCGACACTGCCACCAAGTTGTTCCAAACAAAACTCTCACCTCAAGGTTTAGATCACACCGCTGGTTTATGTGTGATTATAAAGCCTCCTCCCAGAGGTATCTATAGATGTGAGGGTCAAGTCCAATGTTTAACCGAAAACTGTAGGTGTTGGACATAATTCGTGGAAGGAAGGAATGATAGTTACTTATTTATATTGATACGGAATCTAGTAGTAGACATAGAACATACGCTGAATCATTCCTAGAGACCTTGGGTTGCATTTCATGACCATATGAAACTACTGTCTTCCCCTATCCTCCAGCTCCCTGAGCCTGGTGGGGTCCACAAAGGGGGGGGGGGGTGGTTGTAACATGTCGAAAAGTACACCACCTTTTGTTTCTCTCCAAGCTATGCTACCACATCTTATGCCCTGGATACTCATCTTTCCTTAACAATTATTCTTCTGAAAACATTTTTCATGCCCAAGTCTTTGAGATTGGTACCAGTTTTCTGGTTTCCCACTGCTAACATTCACTGGCTGTATCCGCTCATCCAAAGAAAATTCATCCACAAAGGTTCTCTCTAGCACCATAACATAAGTAGGAATGCATTGCATAATAGTGCTGGATCGAATGTACTTTAAAGAAACCTCACTTGGAAGTTAGATCCCTAAAGAACTGATCGTACCGTATTCATTGAGTACCAGGAAATATCGATATACCTCGATGAATACTCAGCTACCGAGATGTTGTCCTACCGAAGCTGTAGAAGTTCTAGAGAACTCACAGCCACCTCCTCAAGCCAGTCCTCAGACACCTGTGAGTCGGGCTCTCCATACAAACTGAGGGGTATCTAATGATGAAACATGTGTAAGGAACAAAGCCTACATGTGTCCTATACCGGTACTGCCGGTTGTAACTACTGACAAACCGGTAGTGATATAGCTGGAACACTACACGAAGGTACTATATCTGGAAACAATCCACATACTGAAGCCTCACCCCTAAGCAGGCCATCCTCTTGGACAATCATAGAAAAAGTCTAGTAGATAATATCATTTCCTTCTCTACTGGTGTCTCAACTAGATAGGAAACTCTAAAAATCACCTCCAGCCATCCCTCACCTGCCTGGGAATCTGTCTCGCCTCAAAACCTCAGAGGCCCCTGCTATTGGAACATGTGAAACATGCTCAGTCGGCATGCACCATTTGCCAGTGTGGCTGGGGGTATCTTCTCCCCAACAGGTTTTGGTGCTGCAGGTACACCACCTGATGGTGCCAACATTGTAAGAGGGACCTGCCCTGGAGCCTCGCCACTCGCTGGGCTATCAGTGCGTACAACTCTTGGAAATCTGACTGGATGTCTACGTGGAGGAATCCTGAAAGAAACAGATGCGACACAGTTAAAATATTATACCTGGTGAGATGACCTGGTGAGTTGACTTAAGAAATCACAAAGAAAACACACAAGCAGTCATTGTTTTCATGCTTTGAGTTGGAAATCAGAAGTCAGGGTCCTAGTGTATAGATACGTCGGCCGCCGCACCAACACCAGACTCCCTAAACTGAAAACCGCACTCACTACACTTAACACTATTTCTTAATAGAAAATATCATAGTCTGATGTTCTGTGGTAGAACCGACTCCTCAGATACAAATTTTTCATGACCCGTCCCTCGGGGCTCATGCGGTGACTACCCCAAGCCCGCCTTCCATAGGCCAGGGGTTGGCGACTAGAACCAATGGTGTAATTCCCTAAAATAGGGATGACATTATCTTTATAACCTATAACGCAAAAAAAAGAGCACACAAATGGATACAAAACACTATGTAAACTGTATAACAAAAGAGTTCTGAAAAAATAAGGGACCAAAAATACAAGCCCAACTATAAAGTACAAGAAACTGAAAAGTTCAAGTACAAATAAAGAAATGAAAAATTGTCGTTGGGTCGTCCATAGAGGGTCCTACATAAAGGGTAGGTACAGATAGCCTCCACAGTACTCCACGTCTGTCCGTCTTCTCTGTGTACCGACTCGATGCATAGTCCACCTCTGGGCACCGTCCAGTACTTGTACTCTTAGTTTCAGATCAATGACGTCCATCGTCTGCATCCAACACAACAAGGTATTGGCATAGCTCGTGCAAGGGTGAGTATAATGATACTCAGTAGCGACCTCTATACCCTCAAGGTCTCGCAAAATCCATCAATGATAAACCAAAAAGTATGAAATCAACAGATAACCTTACATAGGTATATGTCCATACATATACCTAGGTTATCATGTGATTCATCTCAATAATGAGGAAAACACAGAAAAACTGACTCAGCTTAACCAGAATTTTTTATTCACATTAATGAAACCCTGACTGCGAGAGAACTCCTCCTCTGTCGAGTATAGTGGGCCTGCCGTGACACAAAGCGTGCTTCCCACTAATCTTGTACTGCTTAGTTACTCCTCCTTTCGAGTACCGTGGGCCTGCTACGTCACACAGAGGCACTCCCCACTGTGGGTCTGCAACCACAACCAGGCGTTCCACCTCATATCGTACAGAGGTACTCCTCCTATAGTGTACCGTGGGTCTTCCGCCATAACCAGGCGCTCCCCACTGGGCTAGTTGAGTCACTTCGAGTCAATCTGTCAACAGTCATCAAGTCTCATCCATCAACTAGGTTCCCGCACAAAAGCTCGCTCGTCTCCAAAAGATCTACTCCACAAGCTACAGGTCGATGCTCAAACTACCACAATGTTCCATAAAGAAGTATCCCAAGGTCTGTCACGTCATAGGAGTCTCAACACAACATCAATCAAACTCCCAGTCTGTGAGTTATTATCCATTTAGTCTCGGGGCACGATTGGATTCGTGCACGATCCAACCTGAATGTATCTCAACTATACCCCAAACTCTAGTGGGTTATACTCAAAAAGACCGTCATGCTCCAAGATTACCAGCACTACTGACAGTTCGTCAAACAGACATCCAGTGCCAAAGATATGGCCAAAAGAATGTAAAGAGGTCATAGTGGGCCCAGGGCCAGTCCGACCCGGTCAGACCAACCTGGTCTGGGTCGACCCAGATTGACCTATTGGGTCTGGCCCGACCCGTTGGGAGGGTCAGCCCATTAGGTTTGGCCTGAACCATGGGGCGTAGTCCAGTTGGCCACAAGGGGTTGCGGAGGGCCCCGAGAGTGTTGATTGGTCATGAGGGAACAAACCGGTTATGGGTCGGAGCATGGGTGGTTCGACATAGAGGGTTCTACGAGGGCGCGGCTTGGCCCAAAGGGTGTCGTGAGGGCACATGCTGGTTTGATCGGGGCACCGTGAGGGGCGCGTAGAGGCCTACTTGGCCTGGGCTGCTCTAGGGCGTGCAGAGGCTGGCTCAGACTGGGCGCCATGAGGGGCGCTCGAAGTCAAGATTTCCTGAGGCTCCGTGGGGGGCAGGAGGAGGCCAGCTAGTTCGGGGAGCTGTGAGGGCACGCATATGGTGACTCATCTAGGGAGTCGTGAGGGGCCGCATGGACCAGCTTGTTCAGGGCTCAAGAGGCCGGCGACTGGCGTGGCTAGGGCACCACGAGGCCAGAGCTACATGGTGCATGGGGCATGAGGCGTGAAACAAGGCCAGAGCCATGGGGTGTGCGAGGCGCGCGGACGGTGGAGACATAGAGGATGTAGGGTGTGCGGACAACGGAGCCACCGGGATACCGCGCGGGTGCAGTTGGCTCGGACGGTGCTGCCGTGAACGTGCAGTGGGGTGGAAGTTCCACAAATTAGGGTCGTGCGCCGTTTCCATTGTCACGGCCGGTGGTGGTGCCGACCGCCGTTCCTGAGCTCCTCTATATAGGTTGTCATCGTTCCCCTTTGTGAAGAACACCAAAGGAGATCGGGGGAGGGTTCAGGCCATGTTAGTTATGCTCGCACCCTCCACATTTATTGTGGTAGCAAGAAGATATACTTTAATCATGAACCAAGAATGAGGATAATAATCGAAAATATTCAATAATTCGATAAAAACCCCTACCTTTTCTTTATTCGTCAATGACGTCGCTGGGAAGAAGACAAATCGTTGGGAAAAGACAGACGTCGGTGTCATCAGGGTTTTCCTCGATCGTCAGTTTGTGCACCGAATCATCATAGTTGATGACATCCTATGTCATAGGAAGTCCTGAGGAAGAAGGTCGAAGTCAGGTTTGACGTTCTGCATCAATGGAGTGTTCTTCGTCGGTCGAACACGTTCTTCGTGGAAGAACACGTTCTTCATTGGAGAGCGTAATCTTCCAAGTGTTGGGCGTCGCGTCACTTTACCAGCGCTTCGTCACTTGGTGAAGCCATCGAAAATCCTCCTCCCGATATCTATATATATAGGAGAGGGGGGAGGTAGGTAATGATCATTGGATTTTATGAGGGTTCATTTATTAGGAACCTTCCTAAATTCCAACAACATTGTTACATAATTTAAAAAGGTGGTCAAGTCAATTAATTTACATTGGCACAAAATAAAGGTGGTGTGTTGGCATAATTAATATGGAGGACTCTCAAGAGACTCTTACACATTAATGAGGGAGTTGAGAGGTTTCTCCCTCATTGAGAGGGGAGTTGGGAGGTTTAGGTCTTGGGTGGACCCCACCACCATAACCACTCATGGGCGGTTAGGGTCTGGTGGTCCCCACCACCATAATCATTCATGGGAGGTTAAGGTTTGTTGATCCCCACATCGCAACTTTCACAAGGAGGTTTAGTAACAGTGGACCCCCACCTCCCAACACCAACATGGGTGTTGCAAATAAAAATAAAGTGTCACACAGTTTTATTTTTATTTTTATTCATTCATGAAAAACCAAAAAACTAAATTTCACCCTCAGCTATCTTCCATCAAGGTGAAAGTCTACTTTAGTGAATACCGGCGCTGCGAGTTCAATGGTATCGTCAGATTTTAATTCTGAGCACCAGTTCAAATGTTACAAAACGCCGCTTGCGCGTTTACTGAATATATCAGAAAAAAAGTTTGAAAATTTATTATTTGTCACCCTCGACCCACGCTAGTCAAGGTTAGGCTCTCCCTAGGTGAAAACACCCCAAAGAACCCAAAGGTACTCTCATATTTTCAATCCGATTTACCATTTAGATTTTATGATTTTTACAATAAAATAATTGTCACATAATTATTTTATTTGCGGCCAAAAAATAAATTTCTCTGGTGGCCCGTGCCGACCAAAGTTAATTTCTTCTAAAATAAAGAATTCCCTCACATGTTTAGTGGTGGTCTCATATTTTTAATTTGTGCTACCTTTTTTGAGTTATAATCATTTGAAAAATAAAATAGATTATTTAATTATTTTAATTATGATTATGCCATTTTTGGGTTTTCTCACAGGAGGCCCACACCAACTAATATTAAGTCGCTCCTAGGGTAAACCAGCCATCATGAGGGAAACTATGCCCTCAGATTTATGATTTGAGTAACTATTTAAGAGTTATTCAACTTTTTTAGAAAAACTACATTCGCCCGCTAACTTATACTTAACAAAAAAATGCGACAGATCATTCCAGGCACTCCGGTCCTCGGAATTGCATGCCATCTGATTTCACAGACTCGTCAAATTTCCATTTAATAAAAAAAATCATGGAAATTCCAGGTATTTACATAATTTTTTTTATTTTACTATATTGTATAGTTTTTTGATTGATATTGAAAATACTGAATTTTAATGGAAAACTGCCTCATCATTTAAATAATTTATAATGTTAAACTGTATTTTGGATTAGTTTTAATTTAAATATATTTTAATTATATATATATATATATATATATATATATATTTATCCATTTTAGTTAATTGGAATAAATTTCATAAAAAAACATACGAACATACTTTTTATTATTTTGATCAATTTTTCCCTTTAAAAATATCTTTCATCATCATAGCTGTGGAATTAATTTCAAACTAATTTCAACCAATTATATGAATGGAATTTTCAAAAATGTAATACATATTTGTAATTAAAATAATTTATAATTTATAATAAATCCAATAATATTTTGGACTAATGTTGTTAATGAAGGAAATTAAAATTAATTATTGTGATTAAGGTTAAAAAATGATTAATTAGTGGTTAAATTTAGAATATAAGGTTTAATAATGACCCAAAACATGTAAAAAGCCATTTTATAGATATTATTAGAGGCTTTTGACCTTAAAATTAACTTTTATGTTATTTTGGGAAACTTTTACATGAAATTGTCTTATATAATAAGTTATGTAATGAAAAAAGACAAATAATTCCCCTTTCAACCATTTAATTTCTATAATGACATTGAATAGAAAAAAACTACATATGTTTAGTTATAAATCAAATTTTGGAATATAAATAATCTTTTAATATGATGATAATTATGTTTTAACATTTAGAGATGATATTATGACATTAAATTCTTTAAAAACACCAACACATGAATTATTTAGTTAATAGTTAAATAAATAAAATAATAAAAAACATAAAAAGTGATATTAATTAATTTAACTTTTATATTAAAGTATTTTTTTGATTTTTATATCATTTTACCTGGTTTTAAACATAATTTATATAATTTAATTTTTTTTTCAGGATTTTTTATTTGAATTAAAATTAATAATTTCGTAACTGACATTAATGTCAATTTATAATAAATGATATTTTATTAATTTGTTTAAATTTAATAAAATGTAATATCGTATGAAAGTTTATTTTTAAAATAATACTAAACATAATATATGGTCAATTCATGGACCGATTTTTATGTTATAATTACTATATTTACTATTAAATAGAAAAATCTTAGTTAACAAGGTTTTGGTTAATGAAGTGTTTTCCGCTTTACATGAACTTTTGTTAAAGTAAAATTTTCAACACACATTGGATTTATAATTTATAAATTATATAATTTTTATAATTTTTTATTCCAAATTATATAATAATTTTCACTCTATCTTATTATGAAATAATAAATTACATATTTCTGAAATCCAATTATCATATTGAAAAATGAAAATGTAAAATAAGAAAACATAAGCGTTACGATACCAAATGCTTATAAAATGCATATAAATTTCTGTTAGAGGTTTAAAAAAACAAAATAATCCATAAAATCATTTTATAATTATTTTTAGGCCATCCTTCTGTAAGCTAGACCTCCCAATAATAAAAACATTGAAGTATTTAGAAGAATGTAACTCCTCCTCAACTGTAAAAGGGAACTCATTCTCCCCCATTACTCACACCTCTCAAGAAATTTGATTTGTAAAATAACTAAGAAATTACATTATATTATTCCATATTATCTTCTTAGAACCCTCACATTAAGTAGAAATACAACCATGGAAGTCCTTTGGTGCAAACCAAAAATATATATGAGAAGAAGAGGTAACATTCATCAACAAAAATTTCATTATTTCTTTGTCAAATCCATTCAAATATTTTTTTTCATGAAAATATAATACACTATTTTACATAAATATAATGAGATGTTTTTATTTATTATTTATGATATATACACGCAAACACTTCCATCAAATGGGTTACAAAGTAATTGTTCGTGTGTGTGCCCGACAACCGCCTCACGAACCGCTATTGTTCAGTTTTCCATTTCCTTTTTTAATGGTAAGTAATTACTATGGAAATAATTTTTATATATTAATTTTATATATTATTTATATATTATTTTATAATTATTATATAAAACTTACATTCAATTATTTTATTTTATGGGAATATAACATCGTCATTTGAGTGTACAACGGACTACCACCTCACGATGCAATGTGATTCATTCGTGATATACATGGAGTTTATTAAATATGGTTTTAATAAAAATTTATTATATATATGAAATAAATTTTATTGATTTATGATAACATATCATATACTTTTTTTTCATTCAATATGATAAGAAAATGGATACAACGTTCATGTATACGTACTATCTACCATCTCCATGAACGATGTACTTTATTTTCTATATCTATATTTTATAGATTACGATATATATATATCATATATTATACTTTTATCATTTTTATAATTATTGATACGACTAACTCTAGATTAAGGTATGATAATCAAGAATATAATTAATTAAAACAAGTATGAAAAACAATGTGGTAAATACCTATAACAAAAAATTTAACATGTAATTGTTAACAAATGGGTTATAAAAGTTAATAAGTAAATCATATAAGATATCATATATATGAATATGGTTTTGTGATATATTTATAATAATATTATATTTATTATAAAATATTTTTGAATGATTACGATGAGATTCAAGACTTAAGGAAATGGATTTTCATCTCTCTTTTTTATTTTATGAGACACATGCTATATTCACCACCACTTTTTTATATGTGGTATATATAATTTAAAAGAATTCAAACTATTATTATTATAATTAAAAGTTTTTTTAATTATAGATCCATTTGAGGATATAACATTAATGGGGGTTTTTAGTTCAAAATCTATCAATTTGGTAATGTATTTTTGCCTCAATTTTTATTCTTTGAGACATATGTTATGATATACACTTATATTATTTTATGAGGTGTATATAAATCACCTAGACTTGTAATATCATTAATTTATCTATCATCATGATATTTTAACTTCCATTTCATGTTATTCTTACATGGGGTTTACCATTCATCATTACTGATGTTGTAATAATATCATGTTTTAATCGCATCATTTATTATGATTGTTTATTATTAAGACTCTAATGAAATAATAATACAATATATCTCTAAATAAATCTCATTAATTTTATTATTTTTTTGGTTATTTATGAAATAATTTTGTAATAGTAATATTTTCTAAATCTTTTATACCTAATATAATGTAGGATATTTTTTACATAGATATGGTCTTATTTCCCTCTTTAGTCGATTTTTTATTCCAAAAACAAATGTTCTAAAAAAATTTTTGAAATTTTTTCTAAATGGTAATTTAAGATACTTTTCATGTAAAATTATTCTTAAAAATTTTATTTTTTTAAAAAGTGTTTACAATATTATTTAAACATTTTTTATAGATTCTCAATATTATTTTCAATGAGAAATGTTTTTATAATGTTTTATTTTTTAAAAATTGTTTTTAAAATTGGGAAGGACAGTTTCCTAAAGTAATGTTTTAACTAATTTTTAATTATTACATTTTATGTTTTAATAATTGTTTTCAAAGAAAATTATTTTTAAATTGTTATATACACTAAAAATTTATTATCAAATAAGGGTTATTTTTCTTGTGAAAGGGTCCAAGTGATCTTTCAAAATCCCACATAATATAAGATGAAATACATTGATATGTTTTAAGCTTTATTTTTGTATGATATAAGGACACCATTCATATTCATTAACTCGATAGTTTATATTTAATATGATAAGGATTTTTCAAAACTAATCTCTCTTTTATGAGATATAACATGATAAAACACTTATAACACCAGTACTTTTCATCGAATAAGATATGATTAAATTATTATGAAACTTATCTCTTTTCCACAGGTTATGATATGATGACATGTTTATGATACCGATTAATTTTCATGGGTTATGATATGATTATTGTTTATGATATTGTGTAATATATAAATATTGTTTTTATCTTGTGATAGGTGCGACCTTTATCTCCATCCAATTCATTGGGTGATGATAAATGTTCTATTAGATCATAGTCCACACACATGATTATCCCAAGCCCAAATATGAGGGTACATCAGTGATTACCCAAATCCCAAAGATGGGGGGACATGGGTGGTCATCAAAATCCCAATGATTATGGTATATGTGTGGTCAACCAATTCCATAAATAGAGGTTATATGGTTTTACATGTAAAATTCCATGATTTTAATAAATAAATACAATTTTTGATAGTGGACATGATATACCACATTGAGCTCAAGCGAATAACTGAATATTATATTTAAATATTACCATTATAAGTTATATGTTAGAATTATGTATATGAATCGTGTAAAATGAATTAAAAAATATGGATTAAACAATTATATAAAAATACTTATTTGTAATAAAATTAATTATAAATGATAATAAAACTATTTATAAGAATAAATGGTAATATCTTTCTGAAAAAATATTTAATCATGCAGAACTATATTTTATGCCAATAATTAAAAAAATCACTAATGTTGTTTCATTTAAATTATATATATATATTATATAGTCAATCATATGTTTAAAAATAATTTTATATTTTTTACTATACATAATATAAGAATAAATCTAATTGTATGAATAAGAGAAGTACTTTTCTAAAATGGATGTTTTGATGCCTTTTTAGGGAGCATGTGTTTTAAAAGTAATCTTGAAATTTTTTTAAGTTTTATCTTTTTAAAAATAATTATTTGAATTAGTTGTATAAAAATTTACTTTGGTTTACTTTGGTTTTTATTTTATTTTTTGTAACAAGTTTCATGTTCTGATGAATAGTGAAAAAAATAATTCATTTTAATTGGAAACTACTTTTTCATCAAATTTATTTATAGTGGTAAATTATATTTTATTATAGTTTTAATGTATAATTAGATCAATATTTTATAATTGAATCCAATTTATGTTATTTTAATAAATTTCACATTGAAATTTCATATAAAAACTTTGTGAAATTTTGAAATGTTTTTGTTGAAACACTCGTTTTATTTTTTCATCAACATGATTAATTTTTATTTAATTTCAAAAATGTATTTATTTTTAATTTGGAACAATTTATTCCATATTTTCAATTATATTGTAAAAATTTATTAAATATATCCCTTCCATTTTTTACAATATTAATATTAACATTAGTAGAAACAATTATTTCCACAGTTAATGGTAAATCGAGTAATTAAGGATAATAATAATATAATAAATATTATAAAATTAACCAAACACTTGTATTAATTTATTTAATGTGTATTGTTCTTCCATAATAATTAAATTATCTGTTATGAGACCACTAATGGCCTTTTGGATGAGAATATAACCTTTTTAATATTATATTCAACGGAAAGTTAATTTTTTCTAACTTTTTTTAAAAGATAAATAATTTTAATATGTGGTTATATAAGGTATATGTTTGATAATAAATATTATATTAAAATATTAAATGTTTTTATAAATCATGGTAATTTATTTATAAAATATGGTGATAAAATAAATATCTTAAATTGTGATATAATGTTCATACAGTAATTGTTTAATTAATTAAAGAATTAAAATATGATATTTAAAATATTAAAATAGATATAATTTTATATAAATAATATTAAAAACTACATTTATAAATTATTTTGACATGTTATTTTTTATTTAATGGAATTTTTTGAAGATATCATGTTGTTATGATATTATAAAAATTTAAAGTGATTAATGGTGCCAAAACTCAAATTAATGATATTTGAATATAAATAATATTTTATTAAATGATATAAAAATCATAAAAATTGATTTTTTTCCAAAAAATGGGGTAAGACACAAAATTTCATAAATGACTCATTTATCAGTCTTCCCTATTTTATAGTAATTATACTAACCCTAAGAGTGTAAATTACATGATATCACAGTAAGAAATGAAAAGGTTAAATAAGGGTTAAAATAAAAATACATGGTTTAAAAAATAGTAAAAACTTCAATATTATCTATTTTATAAGTGGGATTTGATCTAAAATCATCATTTCATAGAATTTTTTTTTGTATAACCATTTTAAATATAAATTTGATTTATGTTATTTTAATATTTGGAGAAATTTATGCAGTTCCCTGTTCTTCTCTTAAAAAAATGTTACCCATTGTTCTCTATTTCTGACATATAAAAACATATTTGGTTCATCCAATATTGGACCATGACCTTTACTATAATCCCTATTTATATTATAGAAGCCTTATTTTAGCCATAATACCATAAATTGAGGTGTTAAGGTGTTAATCAAAGGAGATCAACTGAAGAAGAGGCATCATTTTTAATTATGTGTTTATATTTTATTTCTTCTTAATCATAGATAAAATATTCCTAAAACATGATAAAGTAATTACTATATAATTATAAATATACATAGATTTTATTATGTTAAAATAATCTACTATGTCTATATCCTCTTCTATTACTTGGTAAAAAAAATTTCGTTCATGTCTACAACGAACTACTGCCTCATGAATATATATAGATAGTTTTCCATAAAAATCTATCAAAACAACATATAATAATGGAATTAATGATTAGATATAATATTAAATATATATTTTTAATTATTAGATTATAATATTTCATTTGAGTTCTTAGATATTTATACTCATAAATATTATAATGATGTTCATGCGTACGAATGAACTATCCCCTCCATAAAGCGATGTGATTCATTTTTAATGAACACATCACATGGATGATATATATAATTAAATTTAAATAATTAATATTATATATATGAAATTAATATCATTTTGGAAATAAAAAATAATATTTTTTTTATTTCCATAATGATTATTGACAAATGGAAATGTTACTCATGTGTTTGTACCATTTACCCTCTCTATAATTATTACATTGTTAAATTTTAATCCATATTTAATGTATGGTATTAAAAATATTATTTAGGTATAAAATTTATTATTATAACTATAAAATTATTCTAGTGATGATGAAATAATGAACAATTTAATATTGATATCATACAATTTTTTTGGACTCAAGCACAGGGTATTGTCAAAACATCCAAAAAGAACATAATTAATTAATTAATTATTATAAAATGATAACATGGTAATAAGTGATATAAAATGAATAATAAACCAGAAATTTTATTCAATAAAGTAAATGATTAACATAATATTATTATTTTGTAAGAAAAAGGACACACCTGAAAAATCTGGATCATGTCAAGGGACTCTTTCACTAAACCATCATTTTAAATAATTTAAATATTCATTCTTCAAAATATTTATCTTTGAGGTCCATATTTTAAAAATGGGGTTTTATGAATGTATTTATATGGAAATGAATATTTCAAAATGATAACATTTTGAGTTTCTTTCAAATGATTCAATGTGGAATGGGAAACATTTATTTAAAAATCTATTTCTAAATATTTAAGATGGGTTTAAAAATTGATTGGTTGTTACAATAACTTGAATTTATTTTATATGTGAAAATTATATTTTATTATTTATATTTAGTAAATTGAATTATTTTCGGTGTTATTATTATATAATGGTACATGGACATTTGATGGGAGGTTTCATGATAAACCAAGGATGTGTGGTTATATTATAACCTCAAATTCATTGGGTATGGAAGTTGGTCATATGGTTATTCCATTAATAAGAGTCAAATTCATGGAATTTATCCATATGATTATTACATTTGTAAGAGTGACATGTATTGATATGGTAATTCCATTTTTAAGGGAGACATGTATGGAATTTGGAAACATTGTTTTTCAATTTGAATTTAATTATGTACCATGTTACCTACATATCTTTTATATGATATATAATGAGTTTTATAGAAAAAAATTTTACTTTACTTAGGTAATATAATGATATTTTTGAAATTATTATCTCTTTTTAGGGAAAAATGTATGTTTTAAGGAAATGTTTTATGATTTTACAGTATACAAATGGTTTCCTCTTTTTTAATTTTCTTGTTAATATTATCTCCTCATCACATGTTTAAATTTTTTTTTCATAGGTTTTGAGGGGGAATAGAGATAAGGATGTGATCATGGGTAAAATGGTGAAGATATGTCATGAAATGAAAAGATGTTTTATTTTTATAAGGGCTTCCTTTACTGAAAAAATGGATACTGATTATTAGTGTCCACTTGTAATTTTTTTTATTTACTATGTATGGTATTTTCTTAAATCTCTATAACTATAAATCTAAAAGAACATTAGAAAAAGAAAGTGATTTTATAGTTTTAAATATATATAGAATATAAATTTTATGGTAGGGTCCTTATAATTGATATCATTAGAGTGTTTATACAAATTTGTAGATTAGGATGATTCCTTAAGAGTTAGGGATATCACAATGGGTCTATAAATTTATATTTTTTCATAAGTTCAATGTCATAGAAACTCCTTTTGAGGCTTTATGTTACGAAATTTCATGGTGACTAATAGTATTTTTTCGAGATAATTAATTTTGAAGAAATACTGGGTTATTATATTTTGCGAAAAAAATTAAAGGTATAGATAACGTTTGAGGATAAATAATGTTATGGTTATTTTGATTTATTTTCATATTTTTGGAATATTATGATAACAATATAGTTTTAGAAAAAGGATAACCTATGGGATGGGTGAAAACCTGTCGCATCTGAAATAGTCATTTGTTTTGAACCTCCTAAAAAGGGAGAAAAGAATATATTTCCTACCACTGTCCTACATGAATTACTGATTAGTATGACCATATCTTTTTAGAGAAAAAAAATTTATGGTTTAAGAATATTATTATTTTGGGATCATATGTTTTATTGAATATATTTCAATGGTAATCTAAAATGATTCTGTGATTAAGTCATTAATGTTATTTTGAAAAAATTCAAAACATTGGGAACCCTATATGATCATGGTAAATAAAATACGATCGGATTTTATTTGAGAGGTAATGGTTGAATTATATTTTAGAAGATTCTATGATTTTATTTTGGACTTATTTTCATTTAGTTTACTTATGGAAATGATTAGAATAGCTTGGATATTATGTGATTTAGAGAATTACATATTTGGTATGAGACATTAAGAGTGATTGAAGTTATTTAGAGATAAATGTTAAAATTTAACTTGGAAGAATATATTATTAAATATTTATTAATTTTAGGCTTCAATTTGAGTTTATATTATTCTGAGGAATTTTATAGATGATTATTTGTTGAATAGACTATTATGGAATTTTGGTTTCAATCTTTGATTTTGAAGATTCAAATGTTTTTTCATCATATCAAGGTATATTATTTGGAGTAGTATATAATCTTATCATAACCATTTTTGTTTCTATTAATTTTTATAGAAAAGAGGAATAAATTATCATCTATTTTTGTATTTAGTAATCTGTAGAAGTATATTCTAAATCCAGGGAAATAAAAATTTAGCGTAAATACTCATAATTTGGGAAAAATATGATTTTTGAGTGCTATTTTATTAAAGGATCACATTGTACATGAAAACTATGTATATTTTCATATGTTCAAAGTCCATTTAGCTAAATAATTATTCAAATCTATGAAAAGGATGTCAAAAAAAATCTTATCTATATACTTTGTTTACTAATAAATCAGTGATATTTTGACCCAAAATAGATATATGGTTTTGTAATTATTAACTTCTCATGGGCATGTTCTCTATCACTCTCCACCAGGACATGATAGTTAATATTCTCTTCCAATTAAATCATTTACTATAGGTAACCCAAGTATGTGTTATCTAATGTGACCATAATGCTTTCCTTTCTTTATTTTGAAGTGCAAGTTTTATTAATGATATTTTCGATGCGATATTTCAATAAAGGTATTTTTAAAAGTCAAACTTCTATTTTATGATCTCAAGTTGAAATGGAGAGGATGAAATTTATTATAGGAGGTTTAATTTAACATCTCATTATTTTAAGAAATAAACACTATGTTTGATAGTGTACATGATACGAGATATTGAGATTAAACAACTAACTACAAATTATTATTTAAATGATACTGTTATAACCTATCTGTTAGAATATACGAAATGGAATTTGTTAAATATTAAAAAAATATTGTTTACAAATGTTTATGTAATTATAAATTTTGTGAAAAATTAATTATAAAAGAATATAAATCCCTTTTAAGAAATAAAAGATTTTTTTTGAAAAAATCTATTCAAATGTGCACAATTGTGTTTTATGCCAATAAATAAATAATTAAAACATGTTGAATTATATAAATGAAATATATATTATATATTTGATATAAATTTTCAAATTCATGTTATGTGGTTTCTAAACAAGATATTAGAACATATGAAATTTTATTAATAAAAAAAGTATTTTTTCAAAAAAGGTAGATTTGTCGCCTTATGATAGAGAACTTATTTTAATTCTTGTTTTTATCAATTGTATCTATTATATTTGAATTAAAAACTTATTAATTGAAATATTATCATAAAAATTTAATTTTTTTGAATAGTTTTCATTTTTATGTTAAGATTCATGTTTTGATGAATATTGAGAAAATAATGCGTTAAATTGAAAACTACTTTTTTCATCAAATTTATTTGTAATGTTAAATTATATTTTTAAATATTTATAAAGAATAATTAGACATTTTCTTTTCATTTAAATAAATTTAGGTCATTTTAATCAATATCACATTGACATTATATTTAAAAAATTTGAGAACTTTTGAAGGTTTTTACTCTAAAAAATCGTTTTCCCATTCCCTTTACTGGAGTAAATTTTCATTAGTTTCTAAACATCATGTGTATTAAATTTTGGAAAATGGATTATATATTTGGAATTATAAGGTAAAATTTAATAAATAGTTCTATTTCATTTTTTGTAATATTAATAGTTACTTTAGTAATGTTTTTACTACCACGAATAAGGGTAAATTGGGTAATTAAGGGTAAAAATAATATTACAAATATTATAAAATTACCCTAAAAATTTTAATAATTTAATTTGATTTGTATTTTTTTTGTCTGTAATTTTTATAGAATCGTTTATGAGACCATTTATGGGCTTTTTAAAAATAATATAACCTTTATCATATTATATTTAAAGGAATGTCAATTATGTCATACTTCTGTCTGAAAACAAGAAATATTTTTAATACATGGTCATATAAGGGTTATGTTAAACTATAAATAGTGTATTGAAAGATAAATTTTTATATACATCCTGATAATTTATATATAAATTAGGGTGATAAAATAATTATCTCAAATAAGGACACAATGATGATGTAGTAATGGTTCAATTAATTAAATAATCAAATAAAATATAATAATTTTTTAAATAAATATAATTTGATATAATTAATGTTATCAACAAATTATTTGGATTGATTTTATATTTCAATGAAGAGTGAATGTATTTGATTCTAATATATCTTGTTTTTATGATATTTTTAAAAAATCATGTGATGAATACGGTGAAAATTGACATTAATGATGTTTTAAAATAAATAATATTTTATAAAATGATATAAAATTCATAAAAATATAAACATAGGTAAAATAGTTGTAATAAGTCTTAAATTTCCAAAAAAAACTCATTTATTTGTCGTTTTATATTTTATTGTAATTATATTAACAAGAAAATTGTAAATTACTTGATATCATGGTAAGAATTAAAAAGGTTATAATAATGTTGAATAGAAGAAGATAAGCATTAATAAATTATTAAAACATAACTATATTTTATTGGATAATGGTGATTCCACAAAAAAATAATCAAATATTATAAATAATTTAGTTTGGAACCATATTAAATATAAAATTATTTTATATTAATTTAATATTTCTAGAAATTCCAACATTGCCCCTTCTATCTCTTATAAAAGGAAACTCATTATTCTCTATTTATAACACTTAAAAAACTATTTTTTTGTTAATATCTTCCCAAATATCTTCCTAAATCCCTAAACAAAATCAAGTAGCATAATTGTTTTTCAAAACACCATCTTTAGAGGTATTAATGTGTTAATCAAATAAGATCATCTGAATAAGAAGTATCATTTTATTTTAGTGATTCTATTTTATTTATTCTTCAAGTACAATAAAACATTCTTAGACCTTGTGAAATAAAATATGAATTAAATTTAACATACTAAGATGTTATTATGTTAATATTATCATCTAAATTCATCTCTACTTCCATCAAATGGGAATGAAAATTATCATTCAGATTTACAAAGCACTACCACCCCATGAAAAGATATTGTTCATTTTCCATCAACATCTCTCAAGATTGGTTATAAATATGTAATTAATGTTTATATATTAAATTAATGACATATTTATCATTTTAAAGGTTAACATATTATTTATTTTATTACCATTGCATGCAAATAAAAATTCTAATGTCGTTCTTTTGTATTTGCGAACTATCATCTCTACGAAGTGATGTGATTCATTTTTCATAACCTCATTACATGGATTATATATATAAGTATATTTAAATGATTAATATTATATTTATTATATTTTTATAATCATGTAAAGATAAAATAATAATTACCGTCTTTTCATAATTATCATAAAAAAACTGGAAATGTTAATCAGGCATACATACAGCTTATCGTCTTCACGACTACAGCATGGTTCATTTATCATATCTATATTTAATTTATGTATTTAATAGTAAACAATATGTATAATGTCCTGAATATTAGTATGGAGAATAGGTACTAATGACTACTTTGAATATTGGCATCATACCTAAGTCATTTTGAACTCAAGAACCAAATATCACCAAAATGTCCAATATGAACTTAAGTAATTAAGTAATTTTTATAACTTGATAACATGGTCACAAGTTCTATAAAAGGAATAATAAAATTTTAAATTTTCACAACAAATTAAATGATTAATGGAATTTTATTATTGAGGAAAAAATGACATACACGATGAAAAAAACAAAAGGTAGTGGACTCTTTAACTAAAACATAATTTTAAAATTTTTAAAGATGTATTATTCTAAATATTTATATTTCATGACCATGTTTTAAAAAAAATAATCAATTTATTTATATAGACATGAATGTTTTGAAATGGTAATTTTTTTGTTTCATTCAAATGATTCCAAGTTATATAGAAGATTATTATTTATAAATATATTTTTAAATATTTATAATAGGTTTTTAAAATGGATTGGTTATATAATAAAAATAAATGTTTTCTAGTGTGTGAAAATGAAATTTTTTTAAATACATGTTGAAAATTGAAAACTTTTATGTGTTCTGATTATAGAATGGAACACATACATTTTATGGGTGGTTCCACGATTAACCAATGATGGGTGGTTAAATTATAACATCCAATGCATTGTCTATGGAATCCGTTCGTATAGTTGTTACATTTATAAGAGTGACATGTATATAATTCATCTATATGGCTATTCCATTTTAGGAGTGAAATTTATGGATGTCATCTATATAGTTATTCCATTTTTAAGAGTGACATGTATGTACCGCATGATTATTCCACTTTAGTTTAATTATGTCCCATGATACCTACTTATCTTTATATGATTTCTTATGAGTTTTAATGAAAATATTTTGTTTTTATAATTTAAGATACTGACATTTTTGAAATTATGATATCATTTCTATGTAAATTTTTTATGTTTTATGGAAATGTTTTATGGGTTTTCAGTAGACTAATTCTCTCCATTATTTTATGTTCCTTATGGAGATTTTGTGATAACCCAATGTTTTAAAATGTTATTCATAGGGTTCAAGGGGAAATAGAGATCAGAATGATATAAAAGGGAAAATAGTGATGATATGTCATGAAAATAATAATTGTTTTATTTTAAAAATGGTTTCCTTTGCTGAAAAAATTGGATACTAAGTATAAGTTTTCACTTGTAATTTTTTTGGGTTTATGATGTATGGTTTTGTGCTACATATCAAAAACTACAAACCTAATAGATATTTGGGAAAATAAAGTAGTTTAAATTTTGAAAATAACTATAATATATAATTTTTAAGGCTGGGTCTTTTTAGGTAAGCCAAATCCCAAAGCTGGAACATGGATTTCCAGCACATGCCTAATATATTATAAAAATCATTGAGGGTATCCTTAACATATGATTTTATATTCACGTGTTTATGACAAAAATATATCAATTTTAAAATATTATTCTATAATAACCCATGTTATTTGATTTCCTTATTATTTTTGTTTTATGATTTTTCAATGTTTATGATATGAATTACATTTATGATATTTGATATGCAGGGTATGGTTTTCCAAAGTTATGCTCATGTTCACATACCATTATTATTATGTCATTCTTATGTATCTTACTATTTAACATACTTATAATTTGAGCTCACCATTTCTAATGTTCTATTTACCCAGTTTATGATGAATGCATTTATGTAGGGTGTTATTTTGAAGAGTACATAAGTAGAAGATATTTATAGGAGACGCTGAAGATATTTTTCAAAGTTAGAAGATTATGTTTCCACGTTTTACAAGGAACTAAACAATCACATTACTTATGAACATGTTTATATAATGTAATAATTATTTATATAATAATATGTAATACCCATGTATGGGAAGCCTATGTTTCTATAGTTGTCATTAAAGGAATGGTTTATTCAACCATTCATAACTAAAATAAGAAAATGATGTATATTATATACAAAGAGATGATTGATATGGATTTGCTAAGTTAAAATGTATTGTTGACTTATGAACTAATAAGGTATTTATTAAATTTTTTTTATATTATCATTAATTATGTTTAAAAAATTATTGTTTCTATTGAATATATTAAATAATTTATGGTCTTATTGAATGTATGAGGAATAATTATTATTTTCATTAAGGATCAATAGTAATTTTGGTTCTTATCATGTTTGAAGAGAAAACATAAAGAATGAATTAACATATTGGTTATGTGATAATCAAGATCTACATTATGATATGGTGGGGATTAATGATTATTTGATTTGAGGAATACCTTGAAATTATTTATAAAGTTTTATATTTTACATTTTCAGAAGGGTCAAGAGGTCACCCATTTATGAAAATACTTTGTTGAACATTGAATGTGGTTTTAGGGATTAATGCATCATAATACGGAGATTTATGAAAATGGGATAACATGTTCAAAACCTTTAATTTTGATGATAACTATATATATATATATAATGTCCTGTCATTTTATTAACTTATCTTTTGATCTGTACACTTCAGATATAACAAATCTACATTCATTTATCAAAGAAAGAGGTGAATTTTATATTGATCAAATCATAACCCAAGGGTGAGATTATTATTATGAAATATAATGAAATAAATTATATATATCTTCTTGTAAAAATTTATTAACTTTAATAAAAAGGTCTTTAAATAAATTTTTTTCTAGTTATCACCATTCATGATTATATTAATGAAATTTTTCAATCCACTTTTGTTTGTGGATTTGTGATCATTAAATTTATCCTAACCATGTTATATATCACTCTCTATAGTTATTTTGGTATTATGTTTTCCATATATGTATATGTTTTCACTTCCCACCTATGTTCTCCAATGTGGAATCCTAGTTATTAGTTACCTTAGGAAAATTTATGTTTCCAAACACCCTATTTTTAAAGGTTATTTTATCATTCAATATGATGTGGGTTTCTATGAAAGATACATTCAATTTATATTCCATTGATGACCCAGATTAGTGGTGAGGGATAAATTAATTTTAATGGTCTTAGAATATTACACCCCGATATTTTATGAATTATTATTATTTGAATAAATTAAAATGATTAGATGGATTTTTTTCACACTACACCAATTTATGTTTTATTTATACACATCAACATGTTATGATTTTACTACATGAAAAAATGAGTCTTTCTTGAGATACACAAAGAAAACGATTTTTAAATATTAAATTATTATTTTTAAATGTTGTTAACAAAGAAAACAATTTTGAAATTATTTTATGTTTTTAAAATATATTTTCTAATAATTTTTATTTTCATTAATAAAGGATCAATGTGATCTTAAAAATAATTCTCCATATAAGATTATATACATTGATATAGTTTAAATCATCTGGGATATTATCTAAGGACATATTTCTTATTATTTATTTCAATTATTTTTGTATAATATGACAAGTTTTTTATGAAATCCATTAACCTTTCACGGGTTATAGAATGATAAAACACTTTTAGCCCCAATATTGTCACTGATTATTCTGTGATTAAATGATTATGAAACGTGTATCTCTTTTATAGGTAATAAAATGATGACATATTATCACATCCATTTATTTTCATGGATTATGAAATAATAAATTTTTATGATCTTTTAGAACACATTATCATTTCCATTAGGTGGATGGTGGTAACTATATATCCCTCCAAAGCATTAGGTAATGATAAATATTCTATGAGCTCGTAGGTTAAGTCAATGATTATGATAATCCCAAAGATGAAGTTATAAGGTTTATTCAAATCTGAAAGATAATGTTACATGGGTGGTTAGCCCAAGCCCAAATATGAGGGTGTAAAGTTGGTAAACCCATTCCTGAAATGGAGGGTACATGGTTGGTTATCCCATTCATGAAGCATGTATTTGAGTGGTCAGCCAAATCCTAACATGTTATGAATGTCTTTGTGTGTATCCTTGATATAATATTTTCTATGATTTTGTGTATACCACAAATTTATGACTTATTCCAATTTATTTCTCTCATAACTCATTTTTTTATTTGATTTTGAGTTATGTCTTATGAGCTTCTATTCTTTATACCATGAATCATGTTTATGATCATTGATATTCAGGGTATGGTTCTCTAATGTTATTCTCATGTTATCATATCATTATTTTTATTTCATGATTAAATATCTTCCCTATTTATCCATACTAAGAATTTGATCACACACATTCTTATATTTCCATTATCAAGGTTATGAATAATGGTTTTAATTTGTGTCTGTTTGTGGAGAATAAAAATTTGAAAAATCCCTAGGGGAGATGTTGACGATCTTTCACAAAGTTATAGGAATATATTCTTATGTTTCCAAAGGCACTAAACTATTATTGTCCTCATTAACCTATTTTTATTATTTAATTTATATTCATCTAAAAATATATAAAATCTATGTATGAGAATATAGAAGTTCCATATTCCCATTATAATGATTTTTGTTATTATTATCGATGATATTTTCACAATGATATTTTCTCTCGATGAATATAATTCTTAGTTTATTGATTAAATAAAAAGTTTTTTTAGATATTTAACATTACATATTGACTATGAATTTTTTTCATGATTTTCATGTTATTTAGATTTCATGTGTGTTTAGTTAATTATATTTTTTGTGTTAATTATGATTATTGATTTATGATAAATTCTTTTGTACTTATGCATTACTCAGACTTTGAACATGCCTAATTTTTTTCCTTTAAGTTTTCATTAAGTGTAATATTACTACTATAAAAGGATATCTGAGAAGGAATAAACATGATCTAAATAGAAAATTACTTTTTATTTTAATTTTTAAAATGTATTGTTAATTTATTTTATTTATCTACCTTACCAGGATAGTGAAACTATTCAGTCATTTGGGATGTTATTCTTTGTTTCTTAACCCAATGTAACTAAGAAACACATAGCTTAGGGATACTGTATTTGGGGTCATTATAAATGGTATTATAGAAAGATTATTAGAAACCATGGATAACATAATTAGGAAAGAATGGTTTGGGAAACATAAACCTATTAATAAATTTTGAGGATAATTATATATATAGGATAATACCCTATAGATTTGGTAATAGAAATGGATAACATAGGTTAAAACTATGTACTCTTAGGTCGATAATATTTTTTCATTATTTAGACATATAATGAATAATAGTTCATTTTTATTTGATATTTCACACTGATTATTGTATTTTGATGTTTACACATTGAATTTTTCTTCTAGTGAATAACATTAACCAAAAGGAACAAGTTTATAATTGAATGTGATATAATATGTATTGAAAAATAACATTACCAATGGTATTATCAATAGAAGAATCGTGAACCTTTTAAGGAATTGTGTTGATTCTGTAAGGATATATGTTTTTATTAACAATAGTGTTATAGACACCATTATGGGTTTTTTGGTTGAATGTTGATCACATGATTAAATTATTAAAAACCCTCTTGAGGTTTTATGTTATTGGAGTTAATCAAGATTTAGGATATTGTTTGAGACATTTGTGGAAATACCACCCCTTGGTTTAGTATGTGTTTTGTTTAATATTTTACATAAGGATTAATTCCTTTACATTTTCTATAAATAAGTTCAATGGTATGGATATCCTTTTTGGATACTAAATCATTTATTTTTAGGTATTTAAGGGTTATTATATTTTTTGGGAATAAAAAATAAAAAATAATAGATAAAATTTGAGATTAAAAAATTATTTTAAATTGAATTTATTAAAGTTTTTTGTTAGAATACTTTAATGATTAAATTAATATAGTTTTAGGAAAAGTAAAACTCTTAGGTCGGGAGACAACCCATATCAATTAGCAAGTTCTTGAGACTTGAACACAAAACAAAAGGAACATAAGGGTGCATCTCCTACCACTGGACTATGTGATGTCTTGATAGAGTGAATCTCCTACCACTGGTCTATGTGATGCTTTGGTTATAAATAACTAGTTTATATTTATTAAAATGGTATTATAGATGAATGATATGTTCATTTTGATAATATATTTTTTATTATATATATAAAAATGGGATTGAAAGTTTATTTTTTATTAAGTGATTTATGTTATTCCAAAAGATGATCAAAATTTTATGATTCTTATATGATTTTCTTAAATAATGTTTTATCAACTTTTATTTGAGTAATAAATGATTAATTATGTTTTGGATGAATATTTGATTTTATTGTTGATTTATTATGATTCATGTAATTTATTGGAATATTTAGCATTTCATGATGATTATTTGTATAGAGAATGAAAAGTTTTGGAGATAAACATTAAATTTATCTTTGGATGATTTTCAGTCATTTTAATATGATTTTTTGTTTTCATTATTAGGATGTAATATTTTTTATAACATTTAATGATATGTATTTATTGAATGACTGGAAATGAATTTTGGGTGTTATTGTTGAATCATGCGAGATTAAATAAATTTTATTTATAATAAGGTTTATTCATTTCTTGAATTATTATATCATGTTCTGATCATTTTGGTTTTTGTTAATCCCAAAAGACATGAGGAATATTTTTTTATTTTTTATTTTTATTTTATGATGCATTTAATTTGATTCTACTAAGTCAGGAATAAAAAAAACATAATAATTATTTTTATGAGAATATTGTTGAAATTTACTAAAGGATATAACACCACATTTTATGTAATTTTATTTCCTTATCATCTGTTTCTAGGTTGTAAAAAATTTCTAAACTCTAGAAAAATTAATTTGGAAATAAAATTGTCCATTATATTTTATTACTATGAAATGAATGGCCTTCTACCCAATTAAAAATTTATGGTTCTGTGATGGTAAACATTCTAATGACCATATTCTCCATCAATCTTCATTGTCCCTTTACAGATAAATTTCTCTTCCATTTCCATATTTTCATAGCTCAATAATTTTCTCATATTTAGAATACTAGTATTGTAGTGACCTTCATTTTTTTCCATATTTTTAAGAGGATATTTTTTAAAAATGTATGATGATGTGGGTTTCCTATAAAATAATTTTCAAATATCATCCATTGATTTTAGAAGTGAAATTTCAAATTTACAGGACATGATTTATTGAATATAGGGAGAATATTACATCCCATGACTCTAGAATATTGTAATTTTAATAGATATCTTACATTTTATGAAACATTGTTTTTAAACAATCACCAAAATATTACTAAGACCGTTATTACCTAGCCGTTAAATTAGTGGGTGAGAATCAATTAAATCATATTATAAATTATATATATAGGTGTTAATCAATATAAATTTATTGATATACGATTAGAAAATAAACACATATTTTTTATTTCTTCAAATATATGTTTTCGTCAAAATTAAATATTTATTCATTATCATGAGAAAATAATTTAAATAATTTTGGCCACTTTTATAAAATTTATTTGATTAAATGAACATTGTTTTTCATTGTGTGTTTGAAGGATTAATTTAATATTAAATTATAATGTTTTTTCCAAAAATGGAATCTATATTTTAATTTTGGAGATAAGAATTTATAAAATAGGTCCCTATTATTATTTCCTATATAATTAGTATCTTTGGCAATTTTGGTTTCCACGGTAAAGGGTAAACTGGGTAATTTAGGTTAAAAATAAAATGATATGAACTATAAAATGAACCAAACCCTTAAATAAATCTTATTTCATGAGTTTAATTCTTCCAAAATCATTTTATATTTCATAATATATACACATTTGGAAATTTTAATGACATTATGATGTTTATAATATTTTATTTAAATAAAAGTCAAATATTTAACATTCAATTATTAATATCTATAACATTTTTAATATGGTTTTCTGCAAAATATATATTCAACTATATATCTTATTTGGAATGATAAAATATTTATCTACACAAGGGAAATATTTTTTAAATTTTTTGTTAGTAAATATTTATTCTAAATTATTCACCATGAATATATATTAATTAATCAATTAATTGAACAAAATAAAATAAATGATATTAAAAATATTTAACGTAATGAAATTTGAATTAATAATCGTGCTATAAGAATTTTATAAATGAATAAGAAATATTATTATTTATTTTATTATTTTTTAATGTTATTTGGTTATTTTTTTGATAATTTTAATGTAGAAAATAACATCAAATTAAAAATAATGACATTTTTGGAATATAATATATTATTAAATTATTTATAAATCATAAGAATAATAAATAATAAAAAATGGGATAATAAATATATTAAAATGATCTCCCATGTGAACATATATTCATTTTTGAATCATTTTGATGTAGACAATTCTTATAACATTTTAATATCTTGAGAGCTTCTAAATACACTCCTCAACTCAATTGAAAAGGGCACCACTTCCTTCACTTATTTACACCACATTGAGAAATATAGGTCGACCAAACCATGAAAATTTCTTTTCATAACCTACTTATCCATGTTTTGTAGCTATAGGTCTCATCAAAATATCATCTAAATTTCCTTAAGAAATAATCTAAACGAAGTTTGTCGAAGAAGAGGTAATTGTGTTTTCCAACTCTTTCATGTTTTTTTCTTTATCTAATCCCTCTTAATGTTTTATATCCATAATAAATTAATAACTACTAAGTTATAATTTTTAGGTTATTATGATTATGAAAGAACCATATACCACTTTTTATATGTCATATGAAAAATGATATCACCGCACATGTGTATGTACGACTTACCGTAAGCACGTAGTGGTGTAATTAGTTTTTCATCACCACACTACATGGATGGTTATAATATTAGAAATAATGAATATATATGATACTTATTACATGATATTAATTCTTTAAAATTAATATCTCATATATTCCATTAACCATTCATGAATTTATAAATTATATCTTCACTCATTTGTATGTATGACATACCAGCTCCCCGAAGTGATGAAACTCATTTCATATGTCAACCACTAAATAATGAATTTATAAATATATATAATGAATAAATATGGTAAATATTATCTTAGTATAAATCAGAATATTATGGAACTATATCCTATAAATAACTAACTGAATAATATTCACAAAACATTCGTGGGAAAATGAGGAAATTAACCACTGAAACAAGGATAATAGGTAAATATTTTTAAACATTGGGTGATGAGATGATATCTGTTGACGCTCCTTTCATCACAGAATCTAAAGATCGGAAAAGGGGAATATCTGAGCTCAAAGTGATTCAACCTTTGAAGAAAATATCAAAAATCGACAAAGGCATGCACAAAGGATCAAAAGCAACTGCACCGCGCAAGTTATATCACTGTCACGCAAGTCCACTTGCGCGACGCCTTATGGTCGCGCAAGTGACTTGCGTGACCTAAGTGATAACCGCCCGGTAACCGCTCGGGGTCTTCTTCTGCCTATAAATAGTCCCTGTGGGCCCCCCATTCAAGAAGATCTTTTTCCAGAAACTCGGATTGAAGCTCCCGACGCCCAAGTCTCTTCTCAAAGCTTCTGGAACACTTCTAAGGTAATTTCTTACCTAGAACGGAAGATCTAAAGAGAAGGAGGAAGGCCTAAGTGTTGAAACTCATCAACACTTGCGCGCCCGAGTGGTCAGCCCTTAAGGGAAGTGACCACACTTACGCGCTGCCTTATTCCTTCGATAGAACTTGCGCGTCCCTTTTCTGGAAGAACCTCAAGAGGATTCTAAAGGGTTTAAGAAAGAGTCGTTCATGTATTTTAATGCTGGTTGAAAATCGCGCAAGTACCCCACATGTAGCGCAGGTATACCTGCGCGACCAATACTTGTGCGCCGCCGCAAGACTTATGCGCCTTTCAAGACTTGCACGCCCCTGCCTTTTTTGTGTGCCCATCTTGCCCATTTTACCCCTCTTAAGCCATTTCACCTTTCCTATTCAAGATTTAGTCTTCAAGATACTCTTCAAAGCCATTTATGGCATGATTTCTTGATGTGACTTCCTTATTTGAAAGGAATTCTGTGGAATGTCTCTCAAAACATAGTGATTTATACATCTTTATGTCACCAAAGATTGAGAGTTCATTCATTCAACCTCATCCTTTAAGATGAGAGAATCCTTAACCTAGGTCTCCTTTTCAGGAATAATCCCCAATCCTAAGTCCTCTAAACTTGGGAATCCTTTTCAGGAGTAATCCCCAAACCGTAATCTCATAACCTGGGTCTCCTTTTCAGGAATAAGTCCCAGTTATAATCTTGGGCCTCCTTTTTAGGAATAAGTCCCAGTTATAATTATGGGCATCCTTTTCAGGAGTAAGCCCCAAGTCCCCTAACCTGGGTCTCCTTTTCAGGAATAGGACCCAGTCATTATCATGGGCTTCCTTTTCAGGAGTAAGCCCCAAGTCCCTTAATTTCTCTTAACCAGTCCTAATTTTCGTTTGATCTGGGATTCCTTCTCAGGAGTAAAACCCAGTTATCAATCCTCTCCGAATTTGGGTTTCCTTTTCCGGAATAAGTCCCAAGATAGAGTATTCAAATCTACATGAAGCACATATACCTTTATAGACCCTGTTCCTGGATTTTCTCTCTAAAATTAAATCCTAAACCTTCATCTATCTGGGCAGTCATACATACATAAGCCCCAAACCATTTCTTATGATTTCATCTTTCATGGCACAATTGTTTAATTTTTACCAATACCTCTTGTTTCTTACACCGATCATGACTCACGTGAGCTTAGAGTGTAAAAGTAATTATGACATCCTTCTTTGAGCCATTAATCATAAACGTCATACTCCCTTACTTGAACTACATGGGTTCTGATTCCTTTTCCAAAACAAAGGATACGTAGGTAGCCCATTTATGGGTTCGACCCCAACTCTAAAATAATCCATGTCCTTCTGAATGACAATAAACTTCAAGTGCCCCACTGAGTGGCTTTAAAACCAGCCTAGTCATCATAATGACCAAGAGACTTTTATATAAATGTTTTGAAGGATACCATTGACCAAGAATCTCTAAATAGATACAGATGATTCTCTATTGATGAAGAACCTCGAATACATATAAAAGATTCTCTAAATTTCTTACATATTTAATCATTGATTGTTAAAACTAATGGAAAGCTCATTTTATACTTGGTAATGTAATAAGGATTCACGAACATAACTTAAATCTATAAAGAGAGTCCCGGAGTAGACAATAATTCCCCTAAAAAAGTCGTGATGAGTCCAACCTCCCATCCTCTCGACCAATGCAAATTCCTATGCCTTATCAGTCCACAAGCTAATGAGCGCCTACCTTTGGAAAGTAGGTCCATACATATGTGGAATCATTGGATGTTTCCGGTTCTACGAACAAACCCGCTAGAAACCGATCAGAACGTTTGAATCCCAAATCAACGAGGTCATCCCCGAATCCCGTGCAAAACAAAAATGGTGAACCCGACGTGAATCCTTAACCAAGTTAAAGTGATGTTTTACCTATTTGTTAAAGCCCCTATTTAAAACTCAATAAGAGGGCTAACAAAAACAATCATTGACATATGTGTTCATCCAAAGGATGAAGTGGCTGAATTTTATCTTGATTACATCTGTTATATCAAACAGGCACTCTTTTCCAAGATCTTCTGTATTTACATAATGGCTGCTCTAAAATTCACATTTGTGAATACTACTGCGCAAATACCACTGCTGCTATTCCTACTGGATCGCCATCCGCTCTGAGGATGACATCACCTACTCAGCGTCTTCAACGCTAGGTATCAAATGCGCTGGTTAAGAAGTACCATCAACACAGTACCATCCCAACTCTGGAGGCTGCCCGACAGGCCCTCCAAGTGAACAACTCACACAGGTCGTCTGGAAAACGACGACCAGTGATCAAGAGACAGGCGGTGCTGACTACCGTCTCCAACCGTTTCGGGTCGTTATCCCCGGAATGCAATTTCCATTCACTCCCTTACTCTGAGGAAGTGAATGAGCAGGTCCCTCAGGGCGTTAATTCAAAAAGACAGGAGTCCTTCCCGAGGGCTCCCATCAACAATCGCCGCAAGAATCGTGCGGCAGTGCGCCCTCATCATGATGAGGGTACCGACTCGAGGCGTTCGGCTCAGGTTCTTCGAACCCGAGCAGGCAAGACGAACCGCCAGAGGTGGAATCCGGTTAACAATGGACAGGTTATCATCCCTGCCATCTCCGGAGAAGTCCACCAACCTAACTTGGTGGCGAACAACAAGCAGGCACACACACCTGCCCGTTTTAATTCCGCTGTCTAGCAAACTCGTCTGGCAGCATCAAGCCAATCCCGCCAGGCAATTCCGACAGAGTACTATAGGCCTGAACATACACCTGCTTATACATCATCAGTTAGTCAGCAGGCTCGTCTAACTACATATGATGGATCTCGTCAACCGCGTTTGGCGAAGTGTAATCAGCAGGCATATACACCTGCTAATACTAATCAAGCCTACCAACAGTCTCGCTTGGTAGCGCACGGAGAAGTCAGTCAGAAAGCCCCGATGACAAACATGAGGAAGACTCAACTCTCTGCCCCCACACTTGAGTACTGTCAGGATTCACTGATAGGAAAAGGAGGACAGGAGCAACCACATACACCTACTCCAAGCCCGGAATGGACGTATATCCCCGTTCCGGCCGCTGAAGTCACCAAACATATTTTGTCAATGGTGAAAGAGCAGAAGCAAATTCCGGCTCATATTCTGGATTCTTGTCAGGATATCATAACAGATTCAGCATCATCTCAGGGACAGACACATAAATCTATCCCTAGTAGTGGAGTGACATATCAACGATTCACTCCAGAACAGACACACACATCTGTTCCAGTCCAAGAGGGTTATGGGGCATACTCCCCCATATCATACGGACAACCAAGTCAGGCAGATACACCTGATTTGAGTGGAGATCGTCAGCCTAACCTGACCGTCTTTCCTGATCAGGAACATACACCTGCTCAGAGTAACCACTTTTGTCAATAAGTGGTTTCCAAAGCGAGTAAGAAGGAATCTAAGAAAAAGATCCACCCAGCATAGTCAGGAGATCAAAGGCCAATCTGTAACAAGTCCTTGCTCGATGTTGGAGTTCTTGAAGCCCTCATAAATTTATCTGTTGGAATTCAAGATTCTACTCCCTCAGTTCCCATTAACGGGAACATTAATTCCGAAGGTCTTCAACAGACACTTCCTCATGAAGGCTTGCTTCATGAAAATTCGGTCGATCTTGGAGTTTCTTCTTCAGATGAGAGCCACAAGAACCCTCTGTGTGGTCAGAATACCAAGGATCAAGAGATCTCATATTTTTCTGTAACCCATTATGGTGGTCCTCCCCATGATGATGAACTTCGCTACGAAAGTCCTCTCCGCAGTAGTGATTCACATTGCCTGGACAATACTCCAGTGGACAATGTAGTGCTGAGAAAGCCCTCTTAACTTGAGGCACTTGAAAATGCGAAACCAGTCATGTCTGATGCTTTATCTCTAACAAGTGAAATTCTTTCTCAATCAGAAGATAGCCCATGGTGTAGGTCATTCTCCGAACCACCCATAAGTCATGCATCTTCTAGTTTGATCAATGATCTCTCTACCAATCTTGTTGAATCCAATGAAGCAACAAGGAAACACCAACTCTGGTCAAAACAGGTAGAAGAATCTTCATTTAATGATAAAGAGGAAATGCTAAACATGATGAAAAAACTGGCAAAAGGTGAGGTACCAGTCATGTTTTGGCCTTTGGCTGACTCCCAGTACGACATTCCAAAGATGTTGATGGATGATGGAATCCATGATATTCGTCTCAACATATGGAAAACTCTTTGTCAATTGAAGAAGAAGGTATTATATTATGATGAATATGAAAATCATCTTAAGATAACAGAAGGGCTACAACGTCAGATTGATTTGGCATCTCTATCAGTCTCTCGGTATCCGATGGCTGAAAAGCAGCAGAGAACCCTTCAACATTCATGCCTTGGCGCACTAAGAAAATTGCGTGAGTTAATTTCCAATGCTCCATCTGGTGTTCATATCAGAGGATGGGGTGTTCACGGAGCACTACATTTCACAGTGCTTTCCAGTCAGCAAAGACCGCCGAAAATGGTTTCATGCAATGTTATTGCCCATGGCCGGCCACAGTCAATGGGCTTTGTTCATAATCAAAAGCTTGCTCAAGAACATGCTTCAACTAGTTCCTCTCAAAATCAAGCCTATAGAGAACAAGTTGTTGAATTGCTCCTACATCAAGCAGGCGAGAATATTGCACAAGCCTCGCGTATGGAGCAAACACATCATCAAATGACAGAAGTTTCAGAAATCATGCAACGGTATGTTGAACCAGGTGATAAAAGTGGATACAGGTTAATGCATCCAGCTAATTTCTGAACTAAGATTCGCAAGATCAAGAGAGATTTTAAGAAGATCTCAGACATAGCATGTCAAGAGACACCCCAGCTTGTCAGACTGGGGACTTCTTTAACCCAACCCTCAGATTCAACAAATGGGATTCGAGGAGTTGAGCGGAAACAGCAGGAACATCCCCAGTTCACAAGACTGGGGACTCTTTCAAATCATCAATCACCTCCTCAGAGAATGTATGTATTTTCTTGATTGGGGAGAGGCCACAAGAGGAATGAAGAGCCAAATTATCAGGAGATTCCCTCCATGTTATAGCTCTTCAAGAAGTTCCTAGAAGATTGAATCAACAAAAGGTAATGTCTCATCAAAGACATGAAAGAAGACAATATCACAGAAATGTTGATAGAAGGGATGTGATGCATTATGCATCAATCAATGTCATCAATGCCGTTTTTGCTAATCCACCAGAGGAGACTCACTCAGGGGACTCAGATGAAGAGCTTCCTGCTCAAGAAAATGTACGCGCCGATACAAATGAAGAAGGTGTGCGTACACGAAGTCAAAGGATTACTCAGAACCTAGGTAATCCACTTCCCTCCCTCCAAAAGGTATCCAACAAAGGGAAGGGAAAGAATCAGGTTACATATCCTTCCTCTGGAGAAGGTCAATCGCTCTCATTAGAGCAAAGGTTTTCACAACAAGAGGAAGAAATGAAAGAATTAAGAAGGTTGAATGCAGAACTACTTCAGAGTAGTCTTCTTCTTAAGAATGCTGAAGTCCGACAGCCGAAGGAATTTGTTGCAGTTTCTGAGATGGATCAGGAATATCCTCCTTTATCAGTACACCCTCAGAAGTCTAATCCTACGCATCAAGTGCAACAATGGTTGGCAGCACTACCATCAGTTGCAGCACCAACCACCACCTCTGTCCAAGCTCCATTCATTGCACCTACCCAAAACCAAGTTCCACCTGTTGTTTCTCAAAAGTTAATAACTACTATTGAGTCATTAACAGCTCGGTTAGAATCTATGGAAGGGAAACGGGCGCAAGTTCAACCAGAAAAAAAGTTTACCCTAAATGGGTAGATTCAATTTCTCCTCCCTCCAGTTTTGGAAACCCTGTTTTCCCTACTTTCAATAGATCAGGTGACAATGAACAACATTTGACACATTACGTGTCTTGTTGTGATCCTATGACGGAAACTAAAGAACAGCAAGAAGCAGTGAAACTCAGATGCTTCGTGCGAACCTTACAAGGACCAGCTTTTGTTTGGTATACAAGCTTGCAATCCCGGTCAATCATCGGATGGGAGGATCTTCGGCAAAAATTCCATCTTCAGTTTAGCTCAACTTTGCCAAAAACGACAGTTTTCGATCTCACAAACTGCAAGAAAAGAGAGAATGAAAGAGTCTCTGATTTCATTGCTCGCTGGAAGGGATTAACATATTCCCTGAGTTTAGCACTTCCTCAGGAAGAGCTGTTGCCAATCTGTGTGGAAAATTTGGGTGACTAATTACGCACGCCATTGATCCCTGTGAAATACACAGGAGGGTTTCGAGATCTTACTTCAATCTCTCAAGAGATTGAATATTCCCTTATACAGGCTAAGGCTAAATCTCATATAATTCCATCAGTTCCAGGAAGGATAATGGTTAAAGCAGAAACTTCTACAGTTATGCTTAAACAAGCACCTGTACCTATTTCTACTTCAAAACCTTCATCTTCTCGAAAGGATCCACCTCCTGAACGCCAACAACAAAGGCCGTTTCGTCCAATTGCTCAAAAATATCAATGACAAAAACAATTTGAGGATTTGAAGAGTAAAACATACTCTTTCCAAAATTAGCAGGTTCCTGGTTACTTCATTTTAGCTCTGGAAAATAATTTGGTTCAATTACCAGTTCCCAAGAGGCTAAACAAGGAAGGAGATGATGACCGTCCCAATTATTGTCCCTTTCATCAAAAGTTAGGGCATCCCATCGAGGAGTGTTTTGTTTTAAAAACCTCATGAAAAAGATGGTTGACTTGGGACAAGTCAAGTTGAAAGGTTCTTCGACTCAGGTAGTCTATGTCACTGCTACAGTTCCAGAGGAAGAAGGTGAATGGCAAGAAGTCAAAGGCAGAAATGCACAGAAGTATGATGATTGGATGGTCAGAAAGACAATCAATCGGACTCATGCCATTTTGCGAACACAATTAAAGAAACCAATTGTGTCTTCTACCATGAATATTGCAGTAAAACCCTCTTCATCAGAGGGAAAATCCTCAAAGAAACGGCTTGAATCAAAGAAGAAAAAAGAATCACAAGAAGATGAGTATGTGTCAAAGCCTAAATTGTCTTTGACTCTGGCAGACTTTATGCCATCTAATTCAAAACCACGGGCACCGCCCCATCAAACGGCACAGCCTAAACAGGCTAATCAGGCAGAGTCTTTATCAGACGAAGAGTTAATCGTCGGTTCTGTTAATATGATTCAATTAACAGATCCATATTCCAGTCTTGATGAACATGAATTACCTGTATCAAATAAGGGAATCCGAGGAAGTTCAAGAGGTTCAGGATACAGGGGAAGACGTGGATCTTTCCGAAGCCACTACTCCAATTCTACCCCTGCTAGTACTGTATATGCAGCAGAAACTCGTTTTAGAGCCCTTCAGCAAGCTCAAAAAGAACAAGAAAGTTCTTCTGCCAATGGCCAACTCAGTTTTGGCACAGTTATTTTGGAAGACTGATTAAAGGTTCCATCTTCTTTATCTCAGCAAGTAAATGGATCTAATCAGTCTAATCTTCCAAAACCAAGGATTTTGCCAACTTCAATACAAGATGCATCAGCTTCCAAAGAATCTGCTTCCAAGGTACCTGCTAAACCGCATATTCCTGTTGGGAAACTCAGACCTCTAGATCAAAAGTATGATATATTGAAACACTTGGCCCAATTACCATCCAAGTTATCAATTTTGGATGCTTTGAATATGTCAAATGATCTTCGGGAAGCATTCATCGATGCTTTGTCAAGTCCTCATGAGTTTGAAGTTGAAATTGCTGCAGCTGAAGTCTATCACATAGAGAATAATCTTGTAGAATGCCATGCAGTGATATCTTTTACTGATAAAGATGAAGATGATGTTGTGCATGGGCACATAAAACCTTTGTACATATCTGGAAAAGTCAATGGTGTAGATATCCAAAGAGCTTTCATTGACAATGGTTCAGGAGTCAACCTCATGTCCATTCGTACACTTCGTCGATTGGGCCTCACGGAATCTGATTTATCTCCTTCTACCTTGATGTTATAAGGATATGATAAAAATGAACAAGAACCACTGGGAGAAGTTACACTCAGAACTCAGTTTGGAGATCTTGTATCCAATTCAGATTTCATGATTGTTGATCACGACTCAGCTTTCAACGTCTTTCTTGGAAGACCCTGGCTACATCAGCATGCAACTATTCCTTCATCATACCATCAATGTCTCAAATACTGTTTCAATGGTCAAGTTGGAACATTGTATGGTGATAAGGCCCCATTCAAGACATGTGAGTCTCAATACATTGAGACGGAATTTTATCACATGAAGGGAAGAGAAAAATCTACAATGAAGGAAATTACCAAAGTTAATGCTCCATATGGTTTGGAGAAGATTCCAATAAATCCATTTACACATGTGAGTACAGATTATGTGTTACCTATCAGTCAAATTGAAAAAATAGGCCCAAATCAAAATACTCTTATGGAAAGATCCATAATGTCAATTATGGAAATCGAGCCAGACAACATGGGAGAAATTGGTAACCTACCAAATAGTGATGAAAGCCTAAGTGGTGACGTTTTCATTTCATCTGCTGAAGTCCAACAAGTCTATACTTTTCCAATCAGGCCAGAAGAAGTTATAGCAACACCAGAGGTGAATAATTATGTCTATTCTCAATCCATCATCTCCTCTTTATTTCCCAAATAAGGCCCTTTATCATTAATAGGGTCGGAAATGGAAGCTTCTTCTTCAAAATGTGAAAATTTTGATATCTCTTATGATCATGAGAATTTTGTTTTGTCATCTACTTTGCAAGTAGAAACGGAAGAAATAACACGTGATAAAGAGGAAGAGGAAGATCTTAGAGATGCTCCTCCAGCATTTGAAGAGGGTGTCTCTACTACTGTGGATGAACTCAGAGAAGTAAATCTGGGTACATAGAAATATCCACACCCCACTTTAATTAGTGTGGCCATGACCCTTGAAGAGAAAGAGATGTATATTTCTTTTCTAAAGAAAAATAAAGATATTTTTGCTTGGAATTATACAGAAATGCCTGGGCTTGATCCTGATGTTGCTACTCATCATTTGGGTTTACCAAAAGAACATCGAGGATTTAAGCAAGCCGAAAGAAGAACACACCCAACTTATGCTTCCAAAATTGAAGCTAAAGTGGATAAGCTGATCAAAGATAACTTCGTCAAAGAAGTTCAGTATCCCAAGTGGTTGGCTAATATTTTCCCTGTAAAGAAGAAGAACGGACAAATTAGGGTTTGCATCGATTTCAGAGATCTTAATCAGTATTGTCCTAAAGCTGATTTCCTAGTTCCGATTACAGAACTCTTAATTGATGCCACGGCTGGCTATGAAGTACTTTCTTTAATGGATGGATATTCCGGATATAATCAGATCCGAATGGCCCCAGAAGATGAGGAATTTACAGCCTTCAGAGCCCCTCAAGGTGTGTTTTGTTACCGGGTGATGCCCTTTGGTTTAAAGAATGCAGGTGCAACATATCAACGTGCCATGCATCATATCTTCAAACCTTTCTTAGGGAAATTTGTTGAATGCTATGTAGATGATTTGGTGGTTAAATCCAAACAACGTTCTAATCACTTGGCTGATTTTTGAAGTCATATTCTGCAAGCTTCGACAACATAATTTGAAGATGAACCCCTTAAAATGTGCTTTTGGGTAACCTCAGGAAAATTTCTCGGCTTTGTTGTACGCCATCGTGGTATTGAAGTCGATCCTGAGAAGACTAAGTCAATCCTTGGTATGTCACCTCCTCAGAATTTGAAATAATTAAGAGGACTTAAAGGACACTTAGCCTATATTCGGCGTTTCATCGCCAATTTGGCAGGCAAAAGTTTACCCTTTACCAAATTATTGAAGAAAGGAGTCACTTACCAGTGGACTGAAGAATGTCAAGAAGTGTTTGATGTTCTCAAGAAATACCTCTTGAGTCCACCAGTACTCATGCCACCTGTTTAAGGTAGACCACTTATCCTCTATGTGACAGCTCTAGAGCGATCATTGGGTGCCTTTCTCGCTCAAAAGAATGATGATGGGAATGAAAATAGCCTCTACTGTCTCAGTAGAACTATGCTTGAAGCAGAAACCCGGTATTCAAGTATTGAGAAGTGCTGCCTGGCATTAATCTTTGCAGTTCAGAAACTGAGACACTACCTGCAACATCACGAGGTCCAATTGGTATCTCGCAATAATCCGCTCAAATTCATCCTTAGTCGTCCAATGATTATAGGACGTCTAGCAAGGTGGGCATTTATTTTGCAGCAGTTCGACATTCAGTATGTATCTCAAAAGGCAATAAAGGGCCAAGCTCTGGCTAATTTCCTGGCTGAACATCCTTCAGTGGAAGACACGTCTTCAGATATTGAACTCCCTGATGAGGATGTTTTCTATATTCAAGAGAATCCTCAAACATGGGAAATGTATTTTGATGGTGCTTCCAGAAGTCCAACAGGGAAGAAAATGGAAAATCCTAAATTCAACAAAGTTGGTTTAGGAATTGTGCTCATTTCTCCAAATAAGGCAGTGTTACCTTATTCCTTTTTATTGTGGGAATGTGGTACCAATAATGAAGCCGAATACCAAGCTGTTATCACAGGCGCGGAGTTAGCACTTCAAGCACAAGTGAATCACTTTAAGGTGAAAGGTGATTCAGACCTGGTAATCAAATAAGTCAATGGGGATTATGCCATCAGAAAAGAAGAGTTAATCCCTTTGTATGATTACATCAGAATGTTAATGGCAGAATTCCCTTTAGAACCGACATTTTCTTATGTCCCAAGATCACAAAATGCTCAAGCTGATGCACTGGCTAATATAGCCATAGCTCTAGCAGATCCAAATCGGGACGAGACAACCATCAGTATTGCCCACCGTCGTGCAATTTCACCTTATGTTCAAGCCAAAACAGAGGAAATTAATGAAATTAGTCCCATTCCTGAATCGTATGATCATACTACAGGATGGATGTCACCTATCAGGGAATACCTTCAAAATGGAACACTTCCACCTGATAGAGCCGAGAAAGAAAAAATCTAGCGACGTGTGGTCAATTTTACTCTTTATGATGGCCCAAACCACTTAGAGAAAATTCTCTACAAACATGGTTTTGATGGAGTTCTCTTCAGAGCATTGATGGTGAAGAGGTAATGGTTGTCATAAAAGAAGTGCATGCAGGAGTCTGTGGTGCCCACTAGTCTGGACATAGACTGTCTAATCAAATTCGAAGGCTTGGATACTTTTGGCCTTCAATGATACAAGATTGTGTTAATTTCACAAAGAAGTGTCATTCATGCCAAGTATATGCCAACTTCATTCACCAACCTCCAGAGTTGCTTCATATAGCTAAATACTCGTGGAAATTTTCCACTTGGGGAATGGATGTGGTGGGACCTTACCCTTCAGCTACGGCCAAGCAGTTTAAGTACATTCTTACTGCTACTGATTTCTTTTCCAAAAGGGCAGAGGCAGTACATCTCAAAGAATTCAGTTCTAAATGCATTGTTAGCTTCATCAAGTCTAACATCATTACTAGATTTGGTGTCCCTCATACCATATTGATGGACAACGACACCAACTTCTGTTCTTCTGAGGTGAAGAAATTATATCAATAATACAACATTAAATCCAACCATTCATCTCGGTATCATGCGGCAGCCAATGGCCAAATAGAATCCTTTAACAAGACTCTTTCAAATATACTGCAAATGATGGTAGATAAAGATAAGAGGTCATGGCCTGATAAACTCTTTCATGATTTATGGGCTTATCGAACTACCACCCGCAATGCAACGCGGTCAACTCCATATTCGTTGGTATATGGAACAGAAGCAGTCTTGACAATTGAAGTTCAATTTCCCTCACTCAGAGTAGCCATTTGTGATCAGTTATCTACAGATGAGGAATCCCAAAATCGATTGAATGAATTGGAACAGTTAGATGAGAAAATATTGTGCACTTTTCACCACTTGGAAATCTATCAGAATCGAATAGCACGAGCTTTTAACAAAAAATTTTGTCTTCGTTCATTCATTCAGGGAGAATTGGTATTAGTTATCTGAACTCCAATGATACCAGGAAAGAAACCTCCCAAGCTTGAGCCAAAATGGGAAGGACCTTATTCAATACATAGGGTCTACTCCAATTGAGCTTAATCATTAATCTCAATGGATGGAGAACTCATCACGACTCCAACCAATGCCAGATTTCTGAAGAAATATTTTGTATAAACACAAAATATGGTCCCCAGAACCAAGATTCTTACAATTGGTTCATACACCATGGTCCAGTATGACCTTAAACTGCAACTTCATCCAACATGATGTTAAACTGTAGAAAAGAAGTTGTCCCCGCAACATGACACTAAACTATGCAGCACCAGTTCGTCCTTGCTATATGACGTTAAACTATACAGCAATCATCCAACATGACGTTAAACTGTAGGAAAGTCCATTTTTCGTCCAACCTGACGTTAAACTGTAGGAAAGTCCCTTTTTCGTCCAACATGATGTTAAACTGTAGAAAAGAATATGTCCCCGCAACATGACACTAAACTGTGAAGAAACAGTTCGTCCTTGCTATATGACGTTAAACTATACAGCAATGGTCCAGTATGACCTTAAACTGCAACTTTGTCCCACATGACATTAAACCATGAAAAAGTTCCCTAAAAGTCCCATATGACTTTAAACTACACCATGGTCCTGTATGACATTAAACTGCACCATCCATGGTCCATGCATATGACCCTAAACTATTTAAAAGTCCCTTACGTCCAGCAAGACGTTAAACTGTGACGTCCTAAATACATGATGCTAAACTGTATAAAAGTCCCTTACGTCTGGAAAGACGTTAAACTACATAAACTAAAAAAATCCCCAATGCATCCAACATGACGTTAAAATGATGCACTCTTTTTTCCTTACTGCATGACAATAAACTGCGCAGTCCCCCTGTCGTCTTAACTACATGACGCTAAAATGTACAGAAAGTCCTTGATATGTCCTACATGAAATTAAACTGTATTTTGTCCCTGCTACATGACGCTAAACTGCGCAGCACCAATAGTCCTAACTGCAAGACTTTAAACTGCATAGTCCTTTGATATGTCATACATGACATTAAACTGTGCATCGTTAAGGTTGTTGTTACCTCTTGTTTCTCACACTGAGTATGACTCACGTGAGCTTAGAGCAAACCTCAACCATAACACTCTCTTTGGGCTTCTAACCATGTGTAAGTCCCAACAACATTTTTATTAGATCGTTGTCCCCAAGAACAACTTGATCATTAATTCATTTTTTAATTGAACTACACAGACTTTGATCCTTGCCCTCTAGGCTGGGTATGTAGGAAACCTCCCAGGTTTCAATCCCAAAAACAATTTCTTCACATCGGTTCACCACCATCTCATATGATGTTGATTCGTGAAACCGCCCCTGGAATCAATATCTTTACATTGATTCACTTTCGTCCTTGTTATATGACGTTAAACTATGAAACACTTTTGTCCGGTACGACAATAAACTACAATACTCATTGATTTCCTCATTTGAGAGAGAACTATTATTGACATTGAATTTTCAATCATGTTTCATTTCAAAAGACTACGTGCATGCATGTTAATACCTAAATTTTTTATCTCAGGTTAAACCATCATTGCACTAAAGTCCCCTTTCACCCTTCACATGTACGAACCAAATTTGTACAAAGGGTAGTTCTAGAACTACGTGGGCTTGATTCCCATCCTTATGGGATACGCAGGAACGTTCGAGTATCCCTCGAATCCAGCCCCAAGTCTTTTGGTCCTAACCCCAAATTTCACTTTCAGTCCCTTAGCTAAAAAGTCCTCATGAAAACACACACTGTGTATTCATTATTATGGTCCGAACTCTATGACCCTAAACTAAGATCTCTCATATTTTCGTCCTGCATGACGTTAAACTGCATTTCAGGAACTACGTATGGCTTGATTCTCATTCTTATGAGATACGTAGTGAAGTCCTAAATTTCAATTCAGGACCCAGCCACAACATGATTATGGTTATCACTGACCTATGTATCTCTATATACATTGGAAAATACCCACCTTTATGTGTTATAATCCTAACCTTAAATATTTTCAGATCTTCATAACCCTTTTCATGACTTTTAGTCACAAAAATGTCAAACTTCTGAGAATTCTTTTTCCTGACTATGCAGCACGTGCCCATAGGTGGCCTTGCATAAACAGTCCACATAACAGAATTGTTAGCCAAAAGATACTATTTTATTTAACTATGCGGCCAATTCCCTTAGGTGGCCCTGCATAATTCAACCCCCTAACGGGTTTGTTAAATGATGGTGACTTCATTCTTGGGAAGAATGCCTCTTTTGTCCTTATTTGTCTTAAACAACAGTATGTAGGGATCCACAAAAAAATAGCCATCCTTAACATATTTGTCCCATATCCTTTTTCATGATCTGAAAGTATTCAAGTCTATGGTTTATTCTTCTTCCCTACGTTTGGGTCAGACCTTCGTAGGAGTGATATTCATCCAGTTCTTCGATAATCTTGTCTGAAAATATCTTCTCCATATTCAAGTATCTCTTTCCATACAACAAACTCTATACTTTAGAAAATTTGAATCTCCATAAACTTTCACTGGCTTTTAGCACTAAGAAAGTAAATTTCTGAGAGTTCTTTTGCCTGACTATGCAGCACGTGCCCATAGGTGGCCTTGCATAAATAGTCTACATAACAGACTTGTCAGCTGAAAGATGATATTTATTTGACCATGCAGCCAATGCCCTTAGGTGGCCCTGCATAATTGAAACCCCTAACGGGTTTTGTTAAATAATAGTAACTTCATTCTTAGAAGCTACTTCTTCTAATGCCTTTTATCTCTTTTTCATATCATTTCTCAGATTCAAATATTCTTAAGCCATAGTTTACATTTTTTCTCTCATACTTGAGTATGGTAATATGTTTTCAGATAAATTGTCAAGGAATTGAATCAATTTTAATCCATTTTTGGTCAAATCTATTTCGACCTTAAAAATTAGCCCCTTTATGTCCGGCATGCATGACATTAAAATGCCCACAGAAGACAAAGGAACTCTGAATAAAAGTCAAGTTGCAGCTCACTAAATATACATTTTTTGTATGATTTAGGTAATATTGAGAAATTAAAAGATTCAAAGTTTGTAGGGTTATTTTTAATAATCCAGGTAAAAATAAAACTATGCTTACTAGGCCCATTGGCTTAAGTAAATTTGAAGTAGGTAGTGAAAGAAAGCAAGTACAAATGATTGAAGATGAAAGTGTTTTTCATTGATACACAAGAGTTAGAAGGACATCCACAGACTGGAGTCTCTTCTCTTTTTCAAGGATTACAAGAGGCTTTCAACATAACACTTCATTTGATTTACGGCATCCTGAGCTTCATCAGCAACCACCTAGAATTCATTCATTCAACTGGATACAATAAGAGATGCAGTGATACCAGCTCTTCTTGGAACAATTGTAAAAGGATGTTCTTGACTGCGGTTTGAGAAAATTTTCTACTGATCAAACAGTGACTCTGTTTCTGTCCAAGAGACTTGGAAGATGGATACATGGATTTGAGAATGGAGCATTGGAAGTAAAGATCCATTTGGAGAGAGTAATCTTTTCAGATATTGCTCTAATACCATGTTTGTCTTCTCTCCACCAACCGGTAGTGGAAAACATTTCAACCCATGGGTTTGCCATTTTCATATCTGCAAGGAAATAACATGGAGGAAGAATTTGAAAGTTCACACCATTGTTGTTGCTCTTAATTCACAACATAACCGAAATGAAGGAGTAGCAGCGCAACTGCATTTCAGGTGTATAGTTCTTTGCATCTGGAACATTGACTCCTTGCAGGTGACCATGACCACATAGAGACAGGTAGATGCTCTATGGGAAATTAAGATGATGTTTCTTCAAGTACTTAGCCAAATCTGGGAGAGTGTTGTCGCAGATATCATAGTAATCATGGCCAATGATGTTCATCATGTCATCAATCCGCTTTCTAGCCAGTTCATCAGACGTTTTAATTCCCTTAGGAGCCATTGAATCTGCCCAAAAGTTGAATAAATTAAACTCTTAAAATGGGTTTATTTTTTTCATAAAATTTGTAAAAGATTTCGAAAAAATGGCTAAGGCATTAAGGCGATCAAGTCTAAAAAATGGCATGCATGTATTCGTATGCCGCGCTAGTTTTTGACGCGCATGTATAAACCGCGCAAGTAAAAATACCTTTACAATAGCGTGACAACAAGGAAAACATTGGAAAATAGAGAAACTTGCGCGGCTAAGATAACCTGCGCGGCGAGAGCTCGAAGGTATAAAGTCCAGAAATCCGGATGCTTGTACAGAGGTGAGGCCATGAATTTATAGGCCAGGAGGCCTATCTGCGTGCCGTATCCAGTGCGTTCATGGCCTGCGCAACGCCACTTGAGCGCTGTCCTCTGTGCCCTGAAGACTTGCGCGCCCCCTTTTACTTTGGATGTATTCGATTTCCTCAGAGTCAAATCCTCATTTCTCTCCGGATCCAACTCTGAGGGGGGACTTTTGATGACGCTCCTTTCGTCACAGAATCTAAAGATCGGAAAAGGGGAATATCTGAGCTCAAAGTGATTCAACCTTTGAAGAAAATATCAAAAATTGACAAAGGCATGAACAAAGGATCAAAAGCAACTGCACCGCGCAAGTTATATCACTGTCGCGCAAGTCCACTTGCGCGATGCCTTATGGTCGCACAAGTGACTTGCACGACCTAAGTGATAACCGCCCGGTAACCGCTCGGGGTCTTCTTCTGCCTATAAATAGACCCTGTGGGCCCCCCATTCAAGAAGATCTTTTTCCGGAAACTCGGATTAAAGCTCCCGACGCCCAAGTCTCTTCTCAAAGCTCCTGGAACACTTCTAAGAAAATTTCTTACCAAGAATGGAAGATCTAAAGAGAAGGAGGAAGGCCTAAGTGTTGAAACTCATCAACACTTGCGCGCCTGAGTGGTCGGCCCTTAAGGGAAGTGACCACACTTGTGCGATGCCTTATTCCTTCGATAGAACTTGCGCGTCCTTTTTCTGGGAGAAACTCAAGAGGATTCTAAAGGGTTTAAGAGAGAGTCGCTCAAGTATTTTAATGCTGGTTGAAAATCACGCAAGTACCCCACATGTCGCGCAGGTATACCTGCGCGACCAATACTTGCGCGCCGCCGCAAGACTTATGCGCCTTTCAAGACTTGCACGCCCTTGCCTTTTTTGGGTGCCCATCTTTCCCATTTTACCGCTCTTAAGCCATTTCACCTTTCCTATTCAAGATTCAGTCTTCAAGATACTCTTCAAAGCCATTTATGGCATGATTTCTTGATGTGAATTCCTTATTTGAAAGGAATTCTGTGGAATGTCTCTCAAAACATAGTGATTTATACATCTTTATGTCACCAAAGATTGAGAGTTCATTCATTCAACCTCATCCTTTAAGATGAGAGAATCCTTAACCTGGGTCTCCTTTTCAGGAATAATCCCCAGTCCTAAGTCCTCCAAACTTGGGCATCCTTTTCAGGAGTAAGCCCCATACCTTAATCTCATAACCTGGGTCTCCTTTTCAGGAATAAGTCCCTGTTATAATCTTGGGCCTCCTTTTTAGGAATAAGTCCCAGTTATAATTATGGGCATCCTTTTCAGGAGTAAGCCCCAAGTCCCCTAACCTGGGTCTCCTTTTCAGGAATAGGACCTAGTCATAATCATGGGCTTCCTTTTCAGGAGTAAGCCCCAAGTCCCTTAATTTCTCTTAACTAGTCCTAATTTTCTTTTGATCTAGGATTCCTTCTCAGGAGTAAAACCCAGTTATCAGTCCTCTCCTAATTTGGGTTTCCTTTTCAGGAATAAGTCCCAAGTTAGAGTATTCAAATCTCCATGAAGCACATATACCTTTATGGACCCTGTTCCTGGATTTTCTCTCTAAAAGTAAATCCTAATCCTTCATCTATCTGGGCAGTCTTACATACATAAGCCCCAAACCATTTCTTATGATTGCATCTTTCATGGCACAATTGTCTAATTTTTACCAATACCTCTTGTTTCTCACACCGAGCATGACTCACGTGAGCTTAGAGTGTAAAAGTAATTATGACATCCTTCTTTGAGCCATCAATCATAAACGTCATACTCCCTTACTCGAACTACGTGGGTTCTGATTCCTTTTCCAAAACAAAGGATACGTAGGTAGCCCATTTATGGGTTCGACCCCAACTCTGAAATAATCCATGTCCTTCTGAATGACAATAAACTTCAAGTGACCCACTGAGTGGCTTTAAAACCAGCCTAGTCATCATAATGACCAAGAGACTTTTATATAAATGTTTTGAAAGATACCATTGACCAAGAATCTCTAAATAGATATAGATGATTCTCTATTGATCAAGAACCTCGAATACATATAAAAGATTCTCTAAATTTCTTACATATTTAATAATTGATTGTTAAAACTAAAGGAAAGCTCATTTTATACTTGGTAATGTAATAAGGATTCACGAACATAACTTAAATCTATAAAGAGAATCCCGGAGTAGACAATAATTCCCCTCAAAAAGGTGTGATGAGTCCGACCTCCCATCCTCTCGACCAATGAAAATTACTAAGCCTTATCAGTCCACAAGCTAATGAGAACCTACCTTTGGAAAGTAGGTCCAAACGGATGTGGAATCATTGGATGTTTCCGGTTCTACGAACAAACCCGCTTGAAACCGATCGGAATGTTTGAATCTCAATTCAACGAGGTCATCCCCGAATCCCGTGTGAAACAATATCATAAGAACATATATGGCATTATAAATACAAATATGGTTATTTAATAAATAAATATAATTATTTAAACCATTATACATGAGTTTGAAACATTTTCAACTGAACGAAAGCATATGGTAATTTATTTCCTAACTCAATTACCCTTTATTGGGTTAAACATCAACTTGATTGATTATATAATGATAGAATTATGTATGAAATGACTTTTTATTATAAAATATAATATTTAATCATTTTTATGTATATTTATATTTTAGACACCCAATTTATTAATTTTATTATTTCTGACATCAATGATATATTCTTTTGTAAAGTACTTCGTATCAATTTTCCTTTTTTGAGGTGTATTTTGATGTTACGATCCTATATTATTTTATGAGGTATATATATTTACCATGTTAAATTTTATATCATTATGTTATATATTCTCATGATATTGAATGTGTATTTAAATGTTATTCATTCATGTTTAAAGCGATTTAGTTGAATACAATGAGGAAAGGGTTTCTCATCTCACTTTTACTTTTAATGAGACATATGACACATTCACCAATTATTTAATTTATGGGGTATATATACTATCCCATTGACATATTATATAATGAATATATTTTCTTAATGTTGTGTAATGGTTCCTTTGAAATTAATACATTCATGGGGACTGTGAATCCAAAAAATCCCATATATTTAGAGTTTATTTCAAAATCTAATCATTTTCAAGAATTTTTATTTCTGAGTCTCCATTATGTATAATTTCTCATTAATTCCTATGTTTTACAAAGAGTTATTCAAAAAAAATTTCACAATTTTACAATTTTATTTTCACTGAATTATGACAAATGTTTTAATTTTTACAAAATGTTTTAAAATGAATCTTCTTGTCATTTTATAAACAATTTACTTTTTGGTTTTTCTTACAGAAGTTTTATTTTATTATTTGTATGGACTAAAAATAAATTCCTACCATAATGAATAATAATTTATTTTATTCTTCCATTAAACTTTTACCAGGTTATTTTCAATGATAATGATTTCTTTATTATGTGCACAATTACAATAATTTAAAACTTGTTTTCAATGTAAAAAGGGTATTTTCCTCAAGAAATACTATAATAATATCATTAATGTATTTTCAACTATGTAATAATCCATTTCTAAATATTATATTGAGGGTTATACCTAATTATATATGTCATCTTATTTTTTTGTGGTTTATGATCATTTTGACTATGGAATGTATTGATATTCCATATGGATATTTCATACAATGTTGATAGTTATTGTTTTTGTTAATAATTCATATTTCTTGATGAATAAAATTGATTATTAGATGAATGAGGAGTGAATTTACATAAACTTATGGGCGGGGACCATTTATATAAATCCACTCAATGCATCAATAAGTATCATGTGATAAATTAGACAGCTAAAACTTATTTTTATGAACCTAGTTGTTTTAAACTATTTTGTGAATGTTCATAACAATAGAGATAATGTGCTCCAATCCAAATGGATTTGTTTGAAATAGTTTAAACTATATTGTGAAGGGTATTTAAATTAGAGGTATTATGATTTATAAGACATTATCATCCAACAATTAACTGTTTCCTTCATTAAGATTTTTGTTATTATTATCCATGAGATTATCACAATGGTATTATCTCTAGATTCCAATCAATATCAGTTTATTATTTAAATGAAATGTCTGTTCAATTATTTAACTTTCCATATTGGTTATTCCTGATCACTTCAAGATAATAAAGTTGTTTTAATGGAATATATATTTAGTTAATTACCTTTCTATAATGAATATGTGAATTTATTTAGGATAGCTTATGTTGCAATTAATCTTTACCTAGAAATTTTGATTTAAATTATTTTGTTTCCTTTCTAAAATATCCATGAACTAAAAAACTAATGTTACAAAATTATTTCATATAGGTAATAAATAAGATCTAAAAATTAAATTCTTTTCCCATTTTATGTGTTAAAATCTAATATTAATTTCAAGAATGAATCTATTTTACCAAGAATACTAAGAGAGTCAGTCCTTAAGGATAAGATTACATATATATTTGGGGAATTTAATTATATAAACAAAATATTTTTGTTAAAAGATTATGGGTCATTACAGCCCCATCCCTTCATCCATTAAATTTGAAACAAAACCATCAATTATGCGTACAATAGACTATCACCTCATGAACCAATCTAATTAATTTTACATCAAAACCTCTCAGTGAATGATATTATGATGGGTATAATTAATGGATATTATAATTATGAAACAATAATACTTATATAAGTATAATATCAAATCCTCATTTTACCATCTAATATTTTGAAAAAATAACATTTCTCATGCGTACGTTTGGATTACCGTCTCTACGAAGATATATGATATGTTTCTATTTAATTTTATCATGGATATAAATAAGGATAAATTTAAATAATATATAAAAAATTCATGATATAAATATGATTATTTTATTGTTAATTAATATTCAACTTTCTTTCATTCTATCCATCTTGAGAATAGAATAACAATCCTACATATGTATGGCCTTGCATCTCCATTAACACGGAAATAAATTTTTATATCCCAAAATTTCATGGTTAATTATAAATAATATTATAAGAAATGTATATGATATTTATATCATTATTAAGTTTTTTGAAATAATGTATGTATAATCAAAGTATTGCTACAAAAACTACCGAACTGAAATATACATGAAAAAAAGCAATTATCTTCTAGAACAATGATCTTAATATGGAATGGTTAATAAACGTGTGATAAAAGGTTATAATTAAATCATATATACAACTAAATATATGAGTATATTCCTACAATAGCTGTATAATAAACTTATTTTTATTATATTGGAGTTTCTAATGGGTATGTAGGAAGTTGAGTCTTGAGATAAGCCATTTTCATCTCACCTTTCTTTCTTCGAGGCACATACCATATTCTCAACATTTTCCACTTATATGGTGTATATATTGGAAAAATATATATTTTAATGTTATTATTATAAATATTATGGTAATTTGAATATCTATATATTTTTATTTACATCATAGGGCTTATGATTCAAAATTTAACAAAGTTGTAAGGGATTTTTCTTTTAATCAGATTTTTAATAATTGTTGTTTATGCTTGAATTTACATTAATGAAATTATATAATACTTATCTGATAAATGTTTTTCAGTTTTCATTTAATATTGTTATTTATGATGAATAAAATTTTTTCCTTTCATTTTAATAATTTTATTTACTAAACATACTGAATGAATGTTTTTAAGGAAAACAAAAAATGTATTACCATTTAGTTGAGAATATTTATCTTTAAAGTCCTTATTTTCTGAAAAAAACATGATTTTTTAATATTATCCAATTAATGATTATGTTTTTTTACCCTTGTTTTGCATTGGGCTAAATTTTTCAAGATGAATATTATTTCCATTTCCTGATTTTAGTACTTTTTAATTTTTATAAACATGTAAAATGAATGTTTTATTTTAACCTATATGTCCTAAATGGTATTTTATGTTGTCATGAAAACTTAATAACTTATAGAGTCTATTACATGATTTAATATATCTTTATAAATAATCATTTATATTACATTTTTGTTTTTTTATATTATTTTGGATTTATTTCTAAAGGGATTTTTCCCTCAAGAATGTTTTAATGGCCATTATTTTACATTCATATAAAACAAAAAACTTTATATTTTCTTGTGATATTATATTTATATTATCCATTTTAATAATTGTTATTATTATTTGGATGGTCTATGAATTTTTTGTTTATTTTTTATAGAACGAATATATTTTTCCTGGGTTATTGTATGACAAATTGATGAAATGTTTAAGGATAAAGTTCATTCGAATAGGTAATTATATTATTATATAATGACTATTTATTGATATTATTCCACACATATGTATTGGTTTAAAAATGTGATCCATGGGACAAGAATTAGACAACTCTCCAATTCACTAGCTAATTTATTATATATACTTATATTATAATGGAATACAATTCGATAGGCTTGATATATTATAGGAAGCAGGTCGTTGTGATTGACCAACTCTGGGAAATATGTGATTATTCCTAACCTGTTATGGTTTGATAACATCAGTAGTTAACCTTGACATATATAATTGTTTAAATATTTATGATGGTTCCACACTTAAATTAAATTAAAATATGATTATTTATAGATTTATGATTATATCTCACTATTATTAATCATGTATTTTTAAATTATAATGTTTTATTCAAAAAATAATGTTTATAGCCAATGATAGTCTTGGAAGAATGTTGTATATTATATTCATGATTTGACACCCTTATTCTTATCATGGTCTTTCATATAATCATCTATTGATATCTACCATGTTTACCATAACCTATCATCTATAATCAAATCGTATTATTTTTCGTTTCTTTAGTTTGTGAATGAAGGTTTAATATAGGGTATTATATAAAGAGTAATAAATAAGAAGATATATGTGGGAGATGATAATGATCTTTATTGAAATAATATAGTTTTGTACCTCATATCTAAATACACTAAACCTTAACTATATATAGACAAGTATGTGTAAAATTTATTAAATATTAATTTAATAAGAAATATTATTTATATATAAAAATATAGGGTTTTTATAGTTGGCATATAAGGAATTTTTTAGTCAATATTTTGAGATTCGGGTAGAATTATTTTTTAAAACCCTGTAGATAAATTTATATACATGATAATATCTTCATATTTTGGTAAGAAATTGAGTGTGTGGGTTTCCTTATAATACATCCATATCTAGATACTACAAGTGGATGCATCTCTCAAATAGGTATACATAGTGTTAATAACTCTAAAAGGGTCAATTTCGATATAAACCAACTGTCAGGAGGTTAATGACAATTGGACCTGCAATACAACTTATATGACATTCCCAAGGGATATGTTTTGTAGATTCACAACAAAATTGAGATCCATCATGAATAATTTTAATTGATCATAACTATAGTTGACCTATGTTAAACTTAAGGATTCATAGGATGAAAATATGTTGTTAGGATTTATATATCCCATAAATTTCCCATTATGGTGTGGTTTTGCACTGTGTTTGTTATTACTAACTCTTTATTTTTTTATTTATTGGACAAAACTATAAGACATCTTGATAGCAACAATGTTTTCGAAAATGTAATGACTTACCACCGAAGAAACCAAATTATATGATAACTGGAAAGAAGAATTTTATTTTTATGCTTACAAAACTATCTTATGATATGAATCATATCTAAATTCCAAATGAGAAAAGGAGGGAACCAATTATATTGAGTACTTCATGAGAAAACAATTCAACTTAATTTAGTAGTTCCAATAATCCATTACTTTCTATGAAATGGATTTGTACCATTGAGATGTTATTTTCCTTTATAAATTGTCTAGAGTATGAAAATTTTATTTTGGACTTCTATAATTTATACAATGAAGACTATCAATGATGGAAAATTATTAAGAAAATGATGATATAAGAAGAAAATAACTCCATGAATTGGGATGATATTAATATTTTTTTTATATAATCCCATTCCACATATTATTCATATGAAAAAATAAAAGGAATTACTTGTGTTAATGCAGTAGGGTGATGAATCTTTTGGTACCTATGAGGAAACATTTATTAGACTTATGAGACATGTTTAATTATTACCATCCAATATAAATATAAATTTCATTTATTCTCTAGTGTCCCATAACACAGTCTTTGAAATAAATTATCTATTATATATATTCTTTTATATGAAGAAATATTTTTATGTTCACTCAAGATAAAAACATAAAATTTATATTCCCGTCATTCACATTATTTTTATAAGAAAAGGCTGATCAAGTCATCTGACAACATGAATTGATCACATGGTGGAATGAAATTCTGGATACCTATATTCCAAAAATGTGGGAAGAAACATCTTGTGAAATAATTGAATGGGACTATGAGGAGATTTAAATGTGGAATGGTGGGTCATAAATTCTATGAATAATGAAAAGTAATGAATGAGATAATTAATGTGATGAATGGTAAGATTATTCTAAATAATGAACCACTAATTCCCTAGTGCATTAAATTTAAAGAGTTTGGAAAATTATTCCAAAAAGTTCACGAATATGATGTTTTATGGGGATTTTGGGTGTTAGAAACCTCTTATGGGTAGAGATAAATGGAAATATCATGTGATGGTGACTACTGAAGAGGGATATTAGAATGACGTGGTGAAATGTACAATTACTATCAAATATATTATACCTACTGTCTTAACTGATTCAACAAGATCCCAGTTTTTTATATCTAATGATTTTAGAAGTGGTATAGAATTACTATCTTATTGATTATATATTGATTTAGCATTGAAATATCTTAATGGTGTGATGTTCACTTATCATTCCTATTGTTCTATCTGAATGATTTTTTTTTTCAAATTTCATCATAAAAATAATTTGATTATCATGTTAGTTAAATTTTATGTGATACTAGTAATTGATCAGATATCCTTAAATGAAGCCCATATAGAATGATTAGGTATGGAACACACTTTTCATATTCCAAATTAACACATTCACATTTATTGGTGTGATAATTTTTATAAACAAACAATGGAAAATACCTCAATTGTTGGGTCCTGATTTCTATTTAAAATCGTTTTTTTATCTCAGATGGTTTGAGAGAAATATAACATAAATGAAATTATTATTGGGAGGTCATTTATTAATGTTATTCTATAAGAGTTTCCTAGTCTTCCATCAAATCATATTGATGTTTTCTCAGTAGAAATCATACTAAGTGTAATAATAATTTTAAAGAATCTATGTTGAGTGGCCAGGATTGAGTTTTTGGAATGGAAGAATAAACTCTAGGATGGTCTTGAAAGGGGATTCATTTGGCTATGTGAATTACCTTAGGGTGCACTAGTTATTTTTATTAATAAGAAGAAAGGATTATGGTGACATTTAATTGATTATCTGGAACTAAAAAACCACAATCAAGAAAAATGTCATCTTCCCTATATTTATGTATTGTTTCATCAACTACACAAATCTCAATACATTTATAATATTGAATTTTATTTTAGATATCATCATTTGGGTATATTAAAGATGATATACCCCTGATGACATTCTTTACTAGTTTTAATCACTATGAATACATAGTCATTCAATTTGGTCTTACTAATACCACCTCAATATTTATAGACTTAATGAATATTGTATTTAGAGATTAACATAATTGGTTTGGTGAAGTATTTATATATTATATTAATATCATATAAAATATAATTTAAGACTAAAAAAATCAATTTAGGATTGTATTAAAGAACCTAAAAATGTCTAATATGTATAAAAAATTAACAATGTGGATTTTGGCTATAGATATTTTAATGTTTTGGTATCAAAATCTCGAATGAGGGTATATCATTGTGTCAGTCAATGATGGAGGCTATTGAATATTGGCCTACAATAAAAAATGGCTAAGATACATATATTTCTATGTTGGATAGATATTATCAGTTTAGTTTGGAGTAATTTTTACTATCATCTAATCTATTCACTATTTTAACTCAAATATGAGCCATGTTTCTATAGACATAAATATTAGAAAAATATAAAGGAATGAAAGAATAAGATAATTCCGTGAACCATTATATATATTACCCTACTGTGGAGTATGGTTTTGATCTATAATGATTCATCAATAAAGAAATTGGGATTCTCTCTCCTAAGGATTGACATAGTTATATATTATGCCATCTAAAAATTAAGGATTCATGATCAAAACTACCGAACTCAGGATATGGATTTAGCTGTTTTATTTTTTTTTCAATGATTATATAGATGAATTTTCTTTATGGATAATGGTGTGACATATACATTGATCATAAAAAATTAATGAATATATATAAGGAAATTTTTTAATATATTCTAGAGAATATGGCTGGAGATTACTAAAGAATATAAATTCTAAATACATTACAACCTTGTTAATGGACACAAGTTAGACATTGATTTGAGTACAAATGATGATGATTTCTTATCTATGCAAAGGATCACAAAAGGGAAAATATTTCATGATTTTAAATGGATGGATATTCAGTTTTTTAAAGTTGCGTAGAAATATTATCAATCTCAATGAGTGTTCAACTATTTATCCTTGTTTGGATTAAAGAGGATTAAAAGGGAGATGTAGAACTAAGGAAGTAGTTGAGGAATGTTATGAAGTTTAACCATGATTGTGATAGAATGATAATTTTCATGAACCTTTTATGTGTTCTATATATACAATATCTGAAGAATGATCTGTTATAGGAGGATCATAGTTCATCATGTAGTATTCATCCTAGAAATATGAAGATTTATATAGATAAACAATTTTATTATATGTATGAGGAAGTTGTATCCTCAATTGATTATATAAGAGTAATATAATTTCATGGGTGAAATAAATTTTATATGGGGTAGAATATAACACCATGATATTTTATGAATATATATTTTTTAGAATAAATTTAACTTTTTTAATATCTTATTTATACATGAAACACCGAGTTAAAATGAACCCCATTATACTATTGAAATATTATAATTATATGTTATAGAAATCACCTAGAAATTTTATTATAGGATATGAATAAAATTACATAAATTATGAAAAATTTATGTTTTTTATATGTTAAAGAAAAATTCATTTTTTATCAGTTAATTATAAATGAGATGAAAAACCAGTTGACTAAAAATATAGTATTTTTTTGTTAAATAGTTATATGTGCACACGTGTGTTTTACATAAAAAATTTATTTATTCAATATTGGTGAATTAGTTTAATGTAATTCATATGTTATATATTCCTTAAATTTTTATATCATTCATCCAGTATTTTCCTAGGTAAAGGATAAGAATTTATCAGGTTTCTTGCTTGGAAATGTATTTTTCTAAAAATAAATTTCATCATGTTTTCCAAAATTATTTTAAAAATTAAATGTTTGACTTTTAGAGTGTGTAATTTACAAAATGAAATAATATTTTAAATCTTCTTTTCAAAATTATCTTATTTCTAATTCTTCATAACTTTAGAGAATGATTAAAATTTTGAAGAATAGTAAAAAATAAACATTTTTATTAAAAATTCTCTCTATGTTTAAATAGTATCTAATGTTAAACTTTTTAAAATTTTAGAAAAATTCAAATTACTAAAATTATATTTTTATGAATTTAATTTAGTACATTGGAATAAATTTTATGATTTATATTTAAATAAAATCATTTTTAATTAAAAAACTTTTTCATTGGAAAATAACAACTTCATCGTGCTTTTGTGTTCAATATTAAATTAAATTATAACATTTTTGGAAATTTAATTTGGTAAAATGGAATAGAAATTTTTATTAATAATAATAAATATTAATTTAAGATGATTAAATTAATTCTATATCAAAATGGACAACAAAAAAATTAACAAATTAATTACTTCAGTTAATTTTAAATTTGGTTTACCAGAGAATTAAACCAATTGATATGGGTATGATTTCCAATTAAAAATGTCTAAATCATATTTTATATAATTATTTAAAAATTATCACATACCATATTTGAATATATGGTCATTTGGAAAAAAAATTTATAGGGACTTACTTAACCATTTTATGTTATTTTGAATTATTTATTAGTTTCCTCCAAGCAGATCTTCTCCCCTGTATATAAAAGGATGTTGTAACTCCTCTCCAGGAAACACATAAATACCCTTTTTTTAGATAAATGTTATGAAAATAACTTCCTTAAGTGCCTTCTTATGTTATATCTGCCTTGGTTTGATTAAAATACCATCTTAATAAGGATTTTTGGGAAATGCTAAAGCAGTTGTCCAAAAAAGATGTATCATTCCTGGCTAAGAGTTTTTATTTTATTTCTTCTCTTACATTCGTAAAATATTATAAATAAGTTATGATATAATAATATAAAAATTATCCATATAGTTTTATGTTATTATGAAAATTTTATAACCTACAACAATCTTCTATTCCAACAAATGGGAAATGAATTCATCGATATTGTTTATAACATATTAACGCATCACAAACCGATGTAATTCATTTTTCATCATCACTTATCATGGATATATATAATAAATGATTTAAAATATTTGTATGATATTAAAAAAATAATTATACCTCTAGAATTATAATTTCTTATTTACCTTCTTAACATAAAATCTATTGAAACTGATAACATCGCTCATGTGTACGTATGGAATACCCTCTCCGTGAAGTGATATGGTATGTTATTAATTTAATATTTAAATTTATAGTAATAAACATAGATTTATTTAATATATATAATATATATGTTAGAAAAATTATTTTATAATGGTGAAATATTATTTATATTTCTTTCATTCCATCCATCTAAAAAATAGAAACATTGTCCATGTGTACGTGCTAATGACCATCTCCATGAATGGTGCAATCGATTTTTCTATCCATAAATTTTATGGCTGACACTAAATATTAATATTTATAATATATATGATATATATAATATGAATATAATTATAGATATTATCCAACCATAATTCATGTATGGGGACTAGAACTATCAAACCAATTCATACATGGGAAACCAAGTAGTTATCACCGAGAACAATGATTTAAATAAATAATTGTTAATATTTTTCTATTTAAAGTACATATGGAAATCATATACAATATTACATTTATGAATATTTTCATATAATATATTTATAATAAAACTATAGTTATTATAATGTTTTATGAGATATAAAATCAATATATAAAATGAAATGGAAATAAAAAATAAAGAACATAGAGATTTATAGTTGTTAGGATCACCGAGATCATAGTACACTCCTCAACCTTTTCTAATCTACACGAAGATTGATACCAACTAAGAAAATCCTATTTATTAATGTGAGAACCTATTATAGACACTTCATTTTAAAAATTTCTAGAGGAATAATGAATAAATTTATATGGGCCTTGAACCTAGTATTTAACAAAACTTTGGATCATGAGTCACAACCAAAAATTCCTTTTTGGTTGTTGAATTAACAAAACAAAAAAAATTATTTTAACAAGGAAAGTAATAAACTAGAAATTAACAAATTAGAAACAAAAAAACAATAATATAATATAAATAAAAAGAAAACCCAATAGAATGATCTGAATATGAGGATAATAAATTTATATTATCTTGATTACTATAAAAATATATGATGGTATAATACAAGACGTTTCGTGATCTTTGAATGGATGCATAAGTCACAAAGATTATTCATCGACAGAGCACCAAGAAATTATATCACATGAAGATTATCAAAATTCATTTTGAATAATATATTTATAGTTGTTTTTAACCGTTTACATTATCGTAAATAGATTAATTCAACTTCATTCACATCAGTGATATTCTTAGAGCCACAAGTGATCCCAAAATTAATTTCCACTTGAAATAGAAAATCAGAAAAAAAATATTACTATTATATTTAATTTGAAACATGGATCTCATTAAAAATGATTTCATATTCGATTATCATTCCATATTAATATCATTTAAAATATTCTAATATTATTTTTCGAATAAAAAAAGTAATTCAAGTAAATAGCATGATAAAAATCACTTACATGAAGATAAAATAATTATAAAATCTCAAAAATAGTAAAAATAGAGTATGGATTGTATAATTTGTCAATTAGTATTTTCATAAGTTTTTCCAACATATTTTTCATTGAAAAATTTATAAAAATGTTAATTTTGATATATAATAATTTTATATATCAATAAAATGGTCAAAAAATATAACAAATTCACATTAAATATTTTCTATGAAAAATAACAGAAAAATACATTGTCCTAAAAATATAATCTTCGAATGGAAATTGTCAATTATGTTTACGTTGATAGTGATATTTTGATCTGGAAAAATTCCCTTTGTGGTGATTTTTCCAGCAGGGATTATTACAATATCCAGTGTGGCACTCTCTCTGGAATTCCTTCTTAGCTGGCAGGTTTTCATCAACCATACATATCTCCCAGCGATGCCATGTTGATGTGGAGGATCTAGAAGAACAGGAAGCCAATTCAATGTGTGCTGCAGCGTGCTCGAATCAACCTGGCCTCGGTATGCTACTTATGTTTCAAGGGAGACGAGTCCCTTCCACACCTGTTCCTTCATTGCATTTTTTCTGTGCGTTTATGGAATTATGTGGCATCAATTTTCACTGCTGTCTTGATTGCTCTTCTCTTGAATCGGTGCTAAGCTCGCCCTTGAGAATCGAGTTCAGTGATCAACAACATTCCTTGTTTACTGCTGCTATTACTTCTGTTTTTTCCTACATATGGAAAGCTCAGATTTCTGTTGTTTTTAACAATGATAAGCCATCATTCCAGGATGGTTTTCTGCATATACACCGAAGTATTGCAGCTGCTTCCAGGATCCAAACTGGGTCTATGCATAATGATATTTCTGACTTTGTCATCTTGAGATCCATTGGTGTCAGTGGCAGGGAACGAAAGCCTAAAATGGTCAAGTATATTATGTGGATTCCACAAATTCTAGAGTGGCTGAAAGTGAATGATAATGGGGCGGCTAATGGTGCGCCGGGTCCTGCTGGATGTGGTGGAGTTTTCAGAACTCATCGGGGCTTTGTGAAATGATGTTTCTTCCATTATATTGGTTATGCTCATGCTATTGAAGCTGAGTTATGGGAGATTATCAAAGCTATCAGGTATGCAGTTCGTTATGGTTGGCATAGAATATGGTTGGAGTCAGATTCGTCTCTTGCTGTGCAGATATTGAAGCATAGGTCTCGAAATGTTCCTTGGAGGATGATGCCTGACTGAATCTCCTGTCTTAGGCTTGCCGACAGCTTATGCCTTGATGTCTCTCATGCATATCGTGAAGCCAACCAGGTCACTGATGCTCTATCTAAAAGGGCCATTGTGGAGGTCAGTTCCAGCTAGTCTTTTGTCTTGCCTTTTTATTGTGAAGATATGAGTAGAAATGATAGGAATGGGGTTCTGTACTCAAGGCTTTGCAAAGCCTCTTGTTCTTGAGCTGTAATGTATTGATTACTTCATCATTTATTAATTTTAATCGGAGCAGGTTTCTGCCTGCTTCCTGAACCTTTTGACTATGTAGTGAGTTTAATATATAGTGTGATGCACAAGCCTCATGGTTGGTATTCTTCCCATGAAAATCATGGCCAGTTTATTGATTACGTGACTCCTCATCGGTATACAAACCCCAATAGCATTATCACATAAAAAAGGAATGATCAGTATGAAATATTAAAGGTATTTTCGATTTCTTGTTAAGGTGTACATGAAATACGGTAAGGTCGATCCTCATGGATCCTTAAGAATATGTAATATATATACACAATAAATATCCATGATAAGATGAAGGTATTAGATATGATAGGGTCACCTGGATTATCATGGTAATTTGAGATGATTCCTAGTATGTAGAAAACATATTATATGATAAGGTAACTCTCACTGTAGATTTAATCCCACTATAGGTTCACTTATAGTAGACTATAATATTCTATACATGTTTTCATGAGGATCCTATATATGTGAAAATGATAGAGTACATTATTATTTCTGAGAGCTATGAACTCATATATGTATTTTTTATACTCAAATAGACAATCATAACCCCATCTTCAATTGGAAGTGGAACTATATTCATTTATTTAAATGATTTTTCCAAGAACCTTTAATCCAATTTTAATTTTCAAAAAGAATCAAATGGACATGAACATAGTATTTAATTTTTTTCACAGTGATATGGATAAAATACACTCGACATATTTTATCTATGTATACTAATATGAGAAAGATGATGATGAGTTTTAAATTAAAATTGAGAGGAACATCAGACAAATGGTGAAGATATATGGAATCAATAAATTTTATTCTATCCGTATTTTTAAGAACTGATGAATAGTAATCACATCTCATGCATCCCACACCGGAGAAGCATTGTAGATACCCATCTAGTTATTAATAAATTCATGGCACAACCCCTACAGCTGGTTACGGGGGATCAACACCCATTACAACAATGAACATGGAAGGGATTTATCCCAACATGACTACTAGTCCCATCCTCCACCTATGGGTTATTCCAAACTGGTACTCCACTCACGTGGGATTATACATGCCCCACAAACCACTATATATGGTATTGAAGGATTCCCTCCCACGAGGTCAACTAGTTGTCCCCTATCTGGTTGACGTATGACCCATGTAGGTTTCCCATATCTTGATATTTATCTATCAAATCCATGAATAAGTATTTTAGGACAACGGAATAAATAAATTTTTTAATTATATTTAAATTATTTAATTAAATGGATAATAACTAAAAATTAAAAATTAAATCAACTAGTTCATAAAAGGAAGAAATCATTATTATGTTTTAAATAATTTAAATTAAATTAAATGTGACAAAACAATAATTCAGCCAAAAAATTATAAAAATAAAGCTTTGAAAGTATTAAAACCTAATTTCAAATACCAATAATATCCTCCTTTTTTAATTACAAAACATATGATTTATTATAACTTAATAAAATATCTCCCCCTTTTTTAAATTTATCAAAAAGAATATTTAAAATCTAAAACATAAAAATATTATCCCATTAAAAGTTTGAAATAATTAGTATTAGTTAGACTATAAATATATCATAAAAATTAACATTTAGTTACTTACCATACTCATGCAAACAGAATGTAAAACACATTTTACTTTCACTAGTCCATAACCGAACTAGACTGAAAAGTAAATATTCAAACATACCATATTTAAAATTCATTTTCTATAATTTTATAGAATTTAAGGATTAGTGAAATTATCAACTAATTGTGTTTTAGTAGTGAAAAATTCTAAACAAATATCATCTTTTTAGATGATCCCATAAAATATGAAATCTAACATATATGTTTCTTGTTATATATTTTTGTAGTGGGTTTTTAGTAGTTGAAATGTCACTAGAATTATCACTAAATTATTAAACATCATCAAAACTATTAATAAATTCAAATAAATTTTATTTAATCTATATACTTTGTGAACAAAAAACTATCATAAAAATCATATTTAACCTTTGTTTTATAAGGTTCTAAGTAGTTTTTTTATTTTAACTCCATGAAATTAAACTTCTTCCTAGAAAATGAAACATGCATATTGTACATTTTAGGTTAGGCATACATCAACCAAAGTCAGTATCAATAAGATAGTAAATCAATTTTTTTGATTATGATAAAATATATTAGATCTTACAGTTCCTTTAATATATCTATATAAAATTTTAATTCTTTTAATATGAATTTTCATATGGTTGGATTGAAATATAGAACATAAGCATATTGAAAAAAATTATTTTTGGTCTACATGCAGTGAGATTCAATAAACTGCCTGTCATTCCTCTAAGCAGTTTAACATCATCTATCTTTCCAAATTCATCCATGTACAATTCGGAAATAGTATCCATTGGATATTTCATAATCCTATGGGAATCATACCGAAAACTTTTTACATGCTCTTATGTATACTTATACAGATTTAATAAAATGCCATTTTTTCATTGATTAATTTGTAAACCAAATAATGATTTTGATTCTCCCACTATACTGATGTGAAATTTAATTTTCCTATTATTATAAAAATAAATGAATAATAATTATTTTATTGAACTAAATTTTATATCATCAACTTAAATAGGTATGATCATTATATCATTTAAAACTCTCTTTATAAATAATTTTGGATCAAAAATTACTATAAGAAAATAATTTTAAATTAAGAATGGAGTTACTCATTCATACTAAGCTCATTGAACTTTATAAATTCTTCGTAAATCATTATTAAATTTAATATCTAGATTTGTGAATTTTATATTTTTAAATCTATAGGTTTTTTAATATAAATATCCGCATAAATTATTCCATTTAAAATAATTTATATCAATTTGAAATAATTTTATATTTTGAAATCAAAAAATGGAAAATAGAAATATGATATCTTCCATCCAAGAAATAGGAGAAAAAATATATTCAAATATTGTTCCCACTTCATTAGAATAACCTTGAAAAACTAATCTTGCTTTAATTTTATTGATGTTTACTACTTCAAAAATATTATTAAAAAATATCTAATTAGTTATTATAAAATGTCATTATTTTAAAAAATTCTGAAAAAATCATTTTAAATTGGTTCAATTCACCATTAAATAGGTTAAAAAAATTAGAATAAATTAAAGAATTATCAATGTCAACATAATCAAAATCTAGAACAAAAGTATAATTTTAATAGTAAACTAAAAAATATTTTCTAGTATATATTCCATTTTCTACATTACCAAATATATATTCAATTGGACGATCTTTAAGTGTTTCCATTATTTAAGATTAGATTATAAAGAGATATAATGTCCCTCAACTGATGCATTCTTGTTATCGTGGTCATTATCTTCATAAAAATTGAATAATGTTAATTCATTTTCATCTATATTTAAAAAAGAAACTTTTTTATAGTACTTTTTGTTAAACTTAACATGTATAGGCTCTTCAACAACAAAACAAAATTTATTTAATACTCTATATTATATTCTTGTAATGTAAAATCTTGAAAATATTCCACCATAAATTTTATTATCTATTTTTCTATGTTTTATTTTTTATTTAAGATTAAAAAATTGGAAGAAAATACTTTAAAATATCTAAAAGGTTTAAAGAAATTATATTGTTCGTAAGGGGTTTTAATTTAAAATGTAAAAATAAATACTCTATTTAAAACATGAAAAATATGTATTTAAATTTTCTACCCAAAAATATATTGTAAAACTAAATTATAAAAACATTGATCTAGCCATTTCATTGAATATATATTCCTATATTCAACCACCCCATTTTTGTTGTTGTGACTAAGTGGTTGAAAAATAATATTTATATCAAATATCTTCAAAAAATTTATGAAATTATAAATTTAAAAAAATTCCAGAACTCTCTCAGTTCTAGTAGTTATTATTGAGATATTCTTGATGTTTTGAATAATTATAAAAAATGAACACAATTTTATTAAATTTTATTTTATATGTGATACAAAAAAATCCACATAATACTATTATAATATTCTACATTAAAAAATACATAACCATTACCACTATAAATAATCATATGTGTAGGCCTGAAAAAGTCTATATGCAAGAGTTCTAAAAATATTTCAATATTAACATAATTTATTGATTTTAATCATTATTTATGTTTATTTTACTTTAAAAAGGAATCAAATAAAAATTACATACATGTATATAATTTTGGAAATTTTAAAACCAATTCATGCTTTAAAATTTTGTGAAACTATCTTAAATTTTTATACATAGGACTTTTATTCCATATAAATTCATATAATACAACATAATTATAATATAGAAATATTTTTAATAAATGTTTAGATAAATCAATAGTGTAAACATTATCTTTTCTATTTTTATAAAATAATACATAATTATTTTTTAAAATAATACATTTATCATTTTGAAAAACACAATTTAATTTTCATCAAACAACAATGATATACTTGTTATATTATGTTTTAAACCATCTACAAATAGTACTTTTAAAATAATAATAGTTTTTAAAATTCAAATATCACAATTAAATTTAATCTATCCCTTAGAGTTTTCTATAAATATGAAAAGTTTATCCTTATATGAATTATAAGATATAAATTTAAAAATATCACATCTCGTGAGCTTGGATAAACCATTGCCTATCTTCCAAGATTTTAGGAGACATTTAAGGATGTTTTTTTTAAAATAAATAAATCAAATAGACTATTTTGGTTTTTTTACATTATTGGGTCCAACTAAATGAATAGTATAAATTTTATGAACCCAAAAATATTTAATGAATTTTTAGTTGAATTTTCAGAAAAACAATATATATAAAAGAATGATAATTTATGAACAAATTATTTAGTAAATAATAGTGAAAAGTTTTTGTTATAATTTCCATTCATTCAAAAATTGAAACATTCAGTACATTATTTTGAATTTTTGATAATATTACCGTTATTTTAGGATGGAGATAAACTATTATAACTAAAACCATTATTATTGGTTTTTAGTTTTCTTAGTGAAATAATTTTATCATATTGTTCTTTAACTTGAAAAAATGTGGATAAATTATCTTTAAGACTAACTATAAAATTTTTCAGATTCATATTCTCATTTTGAAAAGCCTTTAAATATATATAAACATTCTAATTTGATCGATAATATTTATTTTTAAAATACATATTATCTTCCATAAAATTACTGTAATCACTTTACTTATTTGTTAAATAATGTATAAATATATGAAGTATTATTTCATTATATTTATCATTTACTTACAAAATGTTTTAAACTCTATCAGTTTCCTATTTTATTTTTTACAACTTGAAAAACAATTCTCATTGGATTTATCAATTTGGGAAATACATATTTTATATTATCACATTCTAGATATATTTTTCATTTTATTTTATCAAATATTATTTTTATTTTTTATTTCAATATACGATTCATTCATCATGGATCTATCATTTGTAAATGCTTTAATTTTATGTAAGTTTTTGTTTATCTTTGGAATTCACTAGACCAATATCATAAAATGAATCAATATCAATTTCATGTTTATTTTCAGATAATGCTTTATGATCTAAATTATTAGGTGTAATTAATTTATTGAAAATTGAATCATTTATCTCACACTATATACCCCTTAGAACAAGTTTCCCAATCTCATATTCACTTATAGAATCACTACTTGAGTTAGAACTGTTTATTCAGTCCCAACATCTATACAATAAATTACATTCATTTCTCTTTTTTTTCATTGTATTTTATGTAATGTTTGAGTTGATGGTAGTATATCCTAATGTGTAATTTCTTTTAACACTCATAATATGTTAATTCTAAAGAATAATTAATATAAATGAAGTTACCTTTCTTATAAACCTTTTCCACATCTATTTGAACATACTTCTCCGATATTTGTTTTTCATGAACATGAAAATATTATTAAACAATTGATCCATCACTTTTTCACTTTACTGAAATTTAGATTCAAGAGTGTTATATATTTTATTAATATTTTAATTAAAATAAATATCTTTTCTCTTGGTAAATTCCCCATCAATTTTTTTTAAAATCTGACTCATACTACAGAATAGATCATATTAGATCATCTATGTTGTAATATTTAAAAATATCACTCCCATCGATGGATATATTCTTTGTGTGCCATATATATTTTAATAACTGTAAGCACTCTTTCAACATGAGATATATTGTCCAAATTGTCTCCAAAATAACTCATACGATTTGTAATACTTTTGATCCCATGGAATATCTGGTTTTCAGATTCATTATTTCTGGTCTTGAAGTTCATGTATTCAATATAGATCATTCCTATCTTGGTTTTATTGATATTTACATTCCCATACTGATTAAATTGAAGAATTAGACACATATTGTGGGATATCTTACAAGATAGGTCTAGGTAACAGACACATTTACTTATAAGACAATACAAAATATTTTTACCATTATAATTCAAAACCTATATTACAATTACATTACATAGTACTATATCAGGATCATGTTTTCATAGCACATATTTCATATCCATGATAGTCTATTTATCCACACATGAATATTTCATATAGGCTTTCATTATATATTTCCAGTACAATTATACACTTCTTTTGAAAAAACAGGTGTTTGTGTGCAATCTATCTATCACTGGTGTTGACACATTCTATCGTAAGAGGAAAATTTCCATTATTCCTTAAAATGTTATCTGTAGGATATACTGTCAGAACAAAGATAATAATAAACCTCATAAATAAGACAATACACTAAATATTATTTTATCGAGTCACCTCCTATGATACGAATTTTTAGATCATAAGCGACGAGAATTAAGAATATTAGAGGGTGAATAATGGTTTTTAAAAAATAGAAGGCATAAAAATTAGTGTTTTATTAATTAAATATTCTATATGAATTTCTATGTTCACGATATGTAATGAAATAGAAATAAAAATAAAGAACATAAATATTTTTTAGGATTTAGATCACAAAGATCCAAGTCCACTCCTCAACCTCCATTCCTTTGTGAGAAGATTAGTACTCAATATACAACTGACATTTAATGTTATGAGAACCTGTTACAGACATTTCCATTTACATATACACAGAGGGAGATCCAAGACATTTTATAGTAGCCTTGAACCTTGTCTATGACCTGAATTTTGATCACTATAATAGTAGATAATGATACAATACAAGTTGATGGGTGATGTCGAAAACGAAATAGAAGATGTAGGGCATCTTGATCGAAATGGAAATAAGAAAGGGTATCACCTAAATGTGATCTAAATTCTATTGGAAGTATCTTTATTTAGTTTTTCTAGTCCATTAATAATATCTATAATAGATTAATCCTTTTTTATTATCATCACATATCATCTCATAACTTTTAGTGATCCAATCATTTGATTCCACTTGGTAGCAAATAAAAAAATAACACATTAATATTACTAGTAATTTGAAGCATGGTTATCATTAAAAGAGAGTTTCCATATTGTTCAATATCTATAAGAAAGTCATTATAAATTTTTAGAATATTTTTTAGAATATATGAAAAATATTACAATATATATAATGACAAAAACTATGTTCATGGACATATAATTATTAAATATCGAAAAACAATAAAAATAGATACTGGAAAGTATAATATGAAAATTATAATTTGCATTATAATTTTCACAATATTTTATATTCACTAATTTATAAAAGGGTTTATTATGATATATAATTATACTTCAAATGAATAAAATAATTAAAACAATATAAATTTGTTTTTAGAAAAACATTTTATGAGAATGTTATCTAAAATAGTATGTTGAAAAAATATACTTCTTTAATAATGTAATTAATGACATGAACTAATTGTATGAGGAAAAAAAATATTTTTTTTATGTATACCATGAACTGGAAGGTTGGTATACTAACCATGAGCCTAACATTTAGTATAATTTCTGTAAAAGAATGACCATTTTAAATACATACGGTCAGCTGAAAATACTCATTGTATGTTTTATTTCACTATAGCCTTTATATAAAATAGAGTATGGTGGAAGATCACGGTCACCACCACAATAGGTATTTTTATTGGATGGTAACTTTCCATAGTAGGCATGAGGTACATTACAGGGTTGGATCACCTTTATAATTGTAGAAAGGTGAGTTTATCCTTGATTAGTATAAAAAATACATTATGATAAGTTAACTCTCATGGTAGGTTTACTCCCATGGAAGGTTCAATCATTATAATTTGCTTTATCGGTGAAAGGTAGTGTTAGTATCAATTATATGTGAAAATAATTGTGTGATTCAATATATTTTGAATCTTCAAACTAGTACATGTGTTTTAGATACATGAATAGATGACATTAAATTTATTTTCAATCGACAATTGAAAGATCTTCATTTATTTCTTGTAAAAAAAGTTACATAAACCATTTAACTTGTTTGATTTTTTATGAAGATAAAATGGATGATCATAATATCTTAGATTGATCAAAGTGACTTAAAAATAGAGAACATAAATAAATTTAGCCTCAAATATTAATTAGAGGAAGAAGATGATGTGTTTTAATTTAATATCGAGATGCAGGGGAGAAAAAATGATCCAGATGCACCATATCATATGAATTTTATTCTATCCATATTATGAATAATAGAGAAACTTTAACCATAGATAACATGTCCCACGTCAGAGAAGCATTTCAGATTCCTCTCAGTATAATAATAAACTCATACAACAACACCTCAAGCTGGATATTAAGGATCAACACCTGTTACACCTACACACACACACACACAATATTTAGACTAGAGGACCTATTAGGCTAGTATTTATCATATAGTTTATACCCAACCTCTACTGAACCCATTTAGGCTTAACATCTCCCAATGACTATATTGGATGATCCCTGTAGACTGTTCTCTCACAGGGTTGACCAATTGTACCCTATGTGTGTAAGGGCTAGACCATGTTGTCATTCCATAGCTAGATAATTTTTTAACTTATCAAGGAATAAAAAATCATAGTAAATAAATAATAATAATTTTTTTAATTATATAGAAATTATTTAAATAAATTATTAACTATGACTCATTAAATATTAACGAAAATAATACATCCAAATAATATATTGTTATTTTGTTTTAAACATTTTCAATTTTTCAAAATGTAATAAAATAGTAATTTATCAAAAAATTCTAAAAAAATGTTAATGTTTTAAATCCTAATTTAAATAATATAAATTAGAACAAATATAAATGACGTCGAGACTTCAGGTAAGGGATTTTCAACTAAATTTTATTTCTATGATACACATTCCATATTCATAACTTGTTTCTTTTATGTGGTGAATATAGTTAAAATGAATGTATTTTTTATTCCCCTTATGAAAATTATTGGGATTTATATATTCATATAAGGTAATTTATTTTATGGGGATTATTATTCAAAATTTAAAAATGTGGTAAGTGATTTAGGTTTGATCTTATTTTTAATCAGGATTGTTTATGCTTGAATTTACATTAAATAATTTATATGAACTTTTTTTGATAAAATCATTTTATTTTCCTTATCCTCTGGTTATTTATTTATAATACATATTATCTTTTCATTTTTCTCAGTTTATGTACTTAATAGCCCAAAATAATTTTTTTTAGAAAGCTAACCATGATTTACTATTCATCTAGGAATCATTCTATTTCATGTCCATGTTTTCTAGAAATTTAATGATTATTTTTAATGACATAGAATTAATTTTTAAATTTGTTTATACACATTTTGACTTCTAATTAAGTGATTTAAATGAAATCTTCTTTTTTTTATAAATAAGAAATTTTTGACATTTTAAAATAATGTACATGTAATGATTTCTTTGAACTAGAATAACACAAAGGTTATTTTTAAACATAATGACATGATTTGAATAATCTTTTACATGTATCCATATATATTATCAAAGAAAATATTTTATAGATTTTTTAATAAATTTAATTGAAAATTGAATGTGTAATTTATTTATGAATATTTTAAAGATATTTTATTTCTAATCATCAATGAAAAAAATACTCTTTTGTTTATTATGATTAACTACTTATGTTATCCAATGATACAATCCTTATTATTTCTTAAATATTATATTATTGTGATGATAATATTTTTATAAAACCCATTCATTTCCCATGTGTTATGCTATAATGGATTGATGAAATGTTTATGGTAGTTATTTTTTTTGAATTATGTAAGATATGATGAAATAATGAATGTGTAATAATATTGTGGAGCACATATGTATGTATTCCATTATATGAAATTTTGAATTAGAATTATATATCCCACTAATTAATTAGGTAACATATTATATCTCAAGAATTAGTTAAGGGAAATAGGCCCATATGCTTAATCCATTATAGGAAATAATTTCATGTTTCTGATCCACTATATGAAATATGTGCTGATTCTAGATCTATTATTATTCGGTGGTCTTAGTAGTTAACCTTAACATATGATGTGATTTTTATACATATGATGGTTCTATAACTATATGACAAGAACTTATAGATCATAATTTTTTTATAATGATTTCTGTCTGTTACGGTTCATGTATTTTGAAATGATAATTGTTTTGGACTCGTGTTTACAGTCAATGAATTATTGGTAATGAAAATTATAATTTATATTAACGATCCATACCCTTATGCTCATATTATGATTTGATATTGTCATCAATTAACATCTACCATGTTTACCCTAACTGAGCCTTTGATCTCACCCTTTTTTATGCTTCCTTTCCCATGGTTATGAAGAATTGAATTAAGTTGGATATTTCTATAGGGATTAATAAATGAGGAATTATTTTTTAGTGATATTGAATATCATTCAAGAAATAATGAGAAATTGTATATATAGTATCCAAAAAAACCATTATGGTACTTGGATGAGTATTTTCAACTTGTATTAATTATTCATATAATAATATTTAATATTTATGTATGAAATACATAGGTTGTTATATAAATAAATTATAATCCTACACTAATATAAAATTCAAGGGTTGAAATTGAGGTAATGTGGGTATGTGATTGAATGGGTTATTCAGTAAATATAGAAGTATATAATTTTATGTATGTACTATTAAAACACACTATTTAAAGGATAATCAACATGAAATGATAATTAACCATGGGAAAATTCAAAAAAAAAATCAAATTGATGTTTTCTTCAAAAAATAGAGTTATATAAACATTAATTGGAATTTTTCTCTAACTTTTCAATGTCTCTCTAGAATTTAAATATACCATAAAAGGTTATTCTCTTTATAATGTAACATGATCAATAATAAAAAGATTAAATAATTTAGGAAGAAAAATAAAGAACAAGAATAATATTTAATCATTAAAAAGAAAAATTCCCCTAAAAACATAACTGGAAAATGTGTTTCAAAATATTAAAGAAATTAATATACTTGTAATTAAGAAATAGTGGAAGAAACGATAAGTGGATAAGTTATTATCTTCAATCGCATTAAAGTATAAATCTCTCATAATTCGTACTCTACATCTACTATATGATTGTGAATGCCTATATTCTTTATTAAAATATCTTTCTTCCCTTCTCGTCATGATATCGAATTAGTATTTGTGGTGGAATTCAAAATTTAGTGCCCCCATAGACAGTCTAGAAGTGTCTATTATGTACCTATACAAAATACAATAATTTCATTAATTTATTTTCTCTAAAATACCTCCTCTAGAGACTTAATTCTAATAATTACCTCATTAAAAAACTCACGGATTATATCACATTATATAATCACCAGAACACGATTCAAGAGGATTGTTTCCTATAGAATTAAAAAAACTCATTCATACTATTTCAAAAGAATATATGTGTGTATCTGACTCAGTTCATTTTAAACATATGATTTTGAATGAATTATTTTCATATAAACATTTGAAGAATATAATTCAATCAATACTAAAAATTTTAGTTTCTTTATTCACATCTATTTATACAACAAACCTTATTTCCCACTAATGATTCCACAAAATTCCCTCAAACTCCAAAAAATTCATTTTCCAAATCCATCTCTTTACGAATAATTGAAATCTCAAAATCTTTCATGTATTTTATTGGTAAAAGAATCATCCTCAGTCAACCATCTCTAAAAACACATTGAAATGTAATCATTAAGTTCATACTTAAAAACTCACATGACAAAGAATACCAATTTTTAATTCATCCCAAGTACATGTTCTTGTTTAATAAATAGAATTTATATTGTATTTATCCATTGACTTCATAGTCATATGAAAACATACTCTATGAAAAAAATTTATTCATCAAGTCATGAGTTGATCATGTCTATAGATGGATATATCAACTATCTCAATAAGGCCAATAGTTGAATTCATTTTTTGAAATGAAAATCATTATCTAAAATAATGATTACGGGACTCATTAGGCCACATATCTATTATAAAGATCTTGAAAATCCATATCAGTAATAGTAGGTAGGGGACAGAACCATGATTATATTGCAGATTCAATAATGATCTAGAGAGATAATTTTATACCTTGGCATCAAAAAAACATATTCAACATATTCACTCATTGTCTCTTGTGATTAAATAAAGATTTGTATCAGCCTCTATTAACCAATATTAACTACTGGAAATATTTTTTAGTAGTTTTTAAATGGAAAGAATTGAAATTAGGGAAAATTATATTTACATTATTGATTAAACCAGTTTAGTGTATAATAGTGAAATGAGGCTCAGAATGACTCAGGATGAAGTCCATTAAACCATTTGAACATCATCATCCATGACATTGTAATTCTATATCATGTTTACATCCTTGGGATGATATGGAAGGTCAGTTTATTTTATCTTAGTTCATTCCTGAACATGCACATCCAATTAAGTTAATGTGATAAGTCATGAAGTTACATAAATCATCAGGCATTATTAGTTCCATGTAGTGCATGTCGTAACAGTGGGTGCCCTAGAAAAAACATAAACATTAATTTTGATTAAAAAATATTGTATACAGTGAGTTATGAATGATATATTATTACTAATTTTTTTTCAATATTTCAGCATCTATAATTTAAATGGTAATGTATTTCGTTTATTTATCACTTGAAAGTTAATAGTAGTTCCCATGGTACAATGAGAAATTCTAAATACCATGACATAAATCAGAAGAATATGTCTCAGTGTCAGTATATATAATAATAATTGGAGATACATTAGTTTATTAATTTTAGGTTTTGCGGTATCATGTGCCTTGAGATATCTTCTCATAATGTTCAATCATGGTGATCTTGAGTAGATGAGATCATGAGGACTGACCCCCAATAGGAACACTGTATGTTTAATTTTTCATTGTGTGACTTTAATTGTGAACATGTGTAATGATATCTTGAATTTTCATTGTTATCACTACATACCATTTGATCACACAATTTTATGCTTGTAGAAAACTACATTATTGAAGTTGTAGTGAGGTATCTTGTGTTTGGTTCATAATTGGTCATAAGAAAGTTATTGAATTATACTGATGAACTTTTTCGCTAACAATAAGATGTGATATATAATTCCAAGTTGATCAGTATTATTGTACCTTTCTTAAATCCATGACCACGGTAGAAGAATGTATGTCCATCCATGAAGTTAGGAAAATAATAATATAAGAAAGGAAAATAACACAAAGTGTGTGCCATGTATAATGATAAATCACAAGAAAATGAGATTATATAACATCGTGTATGTTCCATGGAAATAATTTCATTGTTTTATCTTTTACTTATATTCTTAGGGTTCCTGATGAGTTTCTAGACTCTACTCATGGTTTGTAAATAACATTAATTGATATCAAGATAACGTCCTCGAGATTTACACACTTAGCGTATTCAAAATTCTTCCCTATTTAGATGAATATGATTTTAGGAAACAATGGGCTCCAATACTAGGGTCCTAGTGATGTCCAAGCATAATAAAACCTTCAAGGAATAAATAAATTTTTATCATTCGAGTTTTGAATAATTATTATCGAATTGATTTATTAAATTTAGATTCATGTTTTAAAGTAAATACATTGAAAATATTTTATGAACAGAAATTATTTGAATATTTATTGTTTGTTTAATATTTTCTGAAACATTTAGTTGAGTTAATGGATCACATTATCACATAATATATTTATTGTATTACAAGTGATAAAAATATAAATGATATTTATGACTCAATAATGTATTCACAAGTTTTTACTTATGTTTTATTAAATGGGTTAAAAATATTGGGGATGGGGGTTGGGTATCAATTTCTAGGTAATTTTATAACTCACTATATAAAGGATGAGATACTCTCTAACATGGTAATTATTCACTAATCATTCATGGAGTGTCACTCTCCCCTCACCTGCTACTATGAGATAGATTCTCTTAATCAGTGGAATTGGATTGATCTCTCCTTCAGTAATCAATAGAATGTTGGTGTAGTGATCATGGGGTCATCTAAGGAATTTACATATCCATACACCAGCACTTGTAATTCAATGATCAATTCTCACGAAGACTCCTAAATCATGTGTAGATGATCTATAAGTAATTGAATTAAGTTCCAATTATACACCATCACTATAAATCTGAATATTTAGAGCATGGATTTAGATTGATAAACTTAATTATTGACTAAATTTTGGTGATTATAACCATCACTTGAGACACTACTATAGATAGGGCCTTTGAAAGAGTGTAAAATGGGAATTTACATTACTAAAAAAGTGTTGATAATTGGGGAATTATTAAAAGGGGGTCCCTTTTATCATCACCAAAAAGTTCTAATAATGTCCCCTTTTATCAGTGCTCAAATAGCATTAATAAAGACCCCTTTTATCAATGAAGGTAAAAGTCAAAAAATTTAATTTTTAAAATGAACTTTTCTTTCCACAAATTCAGAGGGAGGACCAACCTCCATTTTATCAGTGCCCAACCACCTATAATAGCACTTTTCTAGCCTCCCCCTATTAACTGCATTTGAAACCCCACTCCCCCCTTAAAAACACTATTCACTGCCTCACCCTCCTACGTGCAACCCTACCATTGTTGAGTTTTGATCCTGATACCTCACCCTCATAATCTCATTCCTTTTCCACTCACCAACATTGTTTTTTTCCTTTTTTATGATATATATGCATATGTATATATATATATTTTACATTTTTTAACCACATAAATATATATATTTGTGTGTGTGTGTGTATTTATATAGAAATATATATATTTAAATATATATTTATATATATACATAATATGTTTTATGTGTGTTTGTGTATTAATAAATAAATAAATACTTATATATTTATATATATGTGTGGAAATATATAAATATAAATATATATATATATTAATATTTATTTTCATATATTATATATTAATATTTATATACTTATATAAGAATATATATATATATATATATATGTTTTTTAATAAACAGAAATATATATATATAAACATTATATTTAAATTAATGGTATATGTAAATAAATTTTCTTACATTTATATTTTAAATAAAATGAATATTATTTTTAATTAGATGAATTTATATACTACGAAACATATTTTATATGTAAATATGTTTAATTATTTATTTATAAAAGTAAATTTTTGTGTGTGAATATATAAAAAATATCTATATATTTTCATATACTTAATTATAAAAAAAATAGTACATACTGAAAAATGATAAAATGTCAAATCTAAAATATCATTATAAATCTAATCCCTATAAAAAACATTAGTCCCCATTTAAAATAGGCAAAAATACCACCTTTAATGAGGATGAATTTTTTCAAATTTTAAAAAATTGTTGTAACCCAAATAAAAAATAGTCGTGGAAGCTTTTTGATATTTTTAACTTGAAAATGTGCTAAAGGGTTCTCATATGTTATTACTGTGTAGAGCTTGTCACGATGTTTGATGTGATATGTAGTAGATCCCAAACAGACACCCGGATCAGAAGTTATATTTGACTGATGTTTAAGTTACATTTTGACCTTATTTTAGATATTTTAATAAATTTTTAATTTTATTATCTACAAATTATTATTAAATGACTATTACTTAATATAAATTAACAAATATTTAGTTAAAAAATATTTTTCTTAATTTTATACTCCATTTTCTGTAAATATCTTATATATTATTTGTAAATTTTTATTTAGCTTTATCTGAATCATATTTAAAAATATTATATATATATAAATATAAATATATTAATATATTAATAATTTTTTTAATGAAATATATATTTTTTGAAATATACCCTTTATTAGCATAAGTAAAAAAGTGCTGATAAATACACCCTTTATTAGTACCATAAAAAAGAACTGATATAAGGGTCCCCTTCAATAATGCAAAAAAAGTCAACAATATAGTTGCGCCTTTATCAGTGATAAAAAAATATTGATAAAAGGGAAATTTTTAAAAACACCTTTTAGCACTATTAAAATAGATTTTTCATCATCAAATTTTTTAGAGCGATTAAAGGTACCCAATTTATTAGTGCTTTTTAACACTGTTAAATGGTGGTGCTCTGAAAATTTGTTTCTATGGTAGTGACAACCCATGCCTTGATACAGAGTATGGAATCACTGGTATCAATGTATTTATGTCGATCACAAGTCAAATTTTTTAAATCTTTGGTCCATCAACTTCTATTGATTGACTCAAAAATATAAATTGGTTTCAGATAGACCTCATGATGTTTTATGACTAAGAAAAATTTAGTTTTAATTAAATTCATACTGAGGGTATTACCTTGGATCAAACACCATAAAAAAAATTCAAATCAATCTTGTGTGGGAATGTTACAGTATTATGCTGTTTTAATTCTTATTGAAATCAATTTTTTTTAGGTCATAAATTTGATGAAATTATATATATATATGTTAATTTTTACATGAAGGAAGAAGGTTAGTGGCTGTTTTAGGTAACACTACCACATAATCATCTTTACACAGTGTCATATTTTGAGCACTCTAAAAAGCATTGATAAATGGGGTACATTTATCAGTGCAAAAAAAATCACTGTTAAAAGGTGATTTTATTTTCTCTGAAAAAGTAACTGATAAAAGTATCCCTTTATCACAGTTTTTAGTGCTTATAAAGGTATACCTTTATCAGAGCTTTTTTAGCACTAATAAAAGGTAGTTTTATCACTAATTTTCTTATCACAGATAAAAGGTATATTTCATAAAATATTATTTATACTTAAAAAGTATGTATTACTATATAAACATATTTATATTGATATAAATATAATATATTTTATAAAATTACATTTATATAATGATAAATATTCATTTACACTTAATATATATGATATTTAGTTAAAATGAATTATAAAATAATTAAAAATAATAATATTAATTAGTAATTTTCTAATTATTATCATGTAATAGTCATTTGATAAAAAAATTTAGATAGAAAAAAAAATAACCGATCTAATATAAGTAGAAAATGTTAATAAAACTCAAAAGAACATATCATTAGATTTTGGTGTCCATTTGGGCGTTATGATATATCAAATCATAGCCTATAATGAGGTCTATATTGTAATAATCAGGGGGGGGTAACAATTTTTTCAAGGCCAAAATGGTCCATAAGTCCTCCAAAATTGAGTTTTTAGTCTAGGTATCCTAATGTTTTTGACATTCGATAGAATTTCAGCGTTTTTAAGTTAGTATTATTGGCTTTTTTAGTGGGGAATGATTTTAATTTCATGGTTTACATTCATATTGATATTATGAATTTGAGAATTAATCATTTTTCATATTTTTATTTCAATTTATTATCAAATATATAAAAATATATCCATTTTTTATATATGTAAACACATAAATGATTAATTTTAGAAATATATATGTAAAAATATTTACATTAAAAATATCCTTCTAAACATATAATCCTCATCTATGTAAAAAATAATATCCCTTTTATTTGAAATAAAAAAGTTATGAATATTTATATACATATAAAATTAATGTATGTATAATGCATATATATATATAAATATATTTGTGTGTATATTGGAAAAAATATTTATATTTATAAATATATTCTTATATATCTATATAACTATTAATATATAATATATGTAAATAAATATAAACATGTATAATTATATTTATAGATGCACACACACAGATATATATATATATATGTATATGTATGTATGTATGTATGTATGCATGTATTTTTAAACACACACATAGGCTTAAAAAAATGCATATTGTATATATATATTTAAAGAATTATATATATACACATATATATAGATAAAAAATGTAATGAAATATATATATATATAGATATATAAAAAAATGAAAAAAACATTATAAGTGAGTGGAAGAGGCCCATAAATATGAGAGGTAGGTATCAGTTTCCAAACCCACTAATGACAGGGGCACGTGGGCAGGTGAACAGGTGCATAACACTATTAAAGGGGAAGGTGAGGCTTGCACTGTTAAAGGGGGCAGGTGGGGGAGGCTAGACAAGCCTTATAATGGTGGGGGGGGGGGGGTGAGTCTTTTTTAAGGGGTTGGGGTGGGGGGGGGGGTGGGCACTAAAAAAGGGGGTGGTCACTCTCTGATTTTAGAAAAAATATTATTTTTGAAAATTTATTTAATTGATCTTTATCGTCACTAAAAAAATTGATCATAAAGACTGATTTTATCAGTGCTTTTTTAGTACTGATGCAAGAGACATTTTTAGCATTGATTAGTTCCTCGATTATCAGCATTTTTTCAAATGGATTAACACTTTCTTGGCATTATTAAAACCCTATTTTGTATTATTTAATTATATAATTCCATTCAAGTATTTGGTGTCTGGAATAATTTTTTCCATCCTACCTTTAATTCTACAAATTTATCAACTATCTTCCATAATATTTTTCCACCAACCTAAATTATTGGCTTTCAGAAAATTATAATAAAATAAAAAATTAAATAATTTGTTGGCAAAAATTTGAAGCAACACAACAAGAAAATTTTAAAATAACGGAGGGGGTAGTGGCATCTATAATATACTAGCCTAAAATAATAATAATAACTGGGGTGGGGCAATGAAAAATAACATTTTTAAAGTTATATTTTAAAAAAGGGTAATAATGGATTACTACCCCTCCCTTCCAACAACACTGTCACACCAACCACCTCCTCTCATAGTCATCCAATCTAGGAATTTCCCCAACATTCCACTAGGAAACCGAGTAGAACGCCACTGAGTTTCTCCTCTCGTGTCCTGTCACTATCGTGGCTACCACTGTTGTTACCAGATATCTATTCTAGTCCCCCTTTATTGTTTTGTGTTGTGCATATGGTCACTACTATCTTTAGTGACCCATCACACTACCTCTAGCTAGCTTGTTCATCCATGCCTCCCTCTCATGCTACCGCTCCATTTTCTTTCCTTTCTTCCCTACCCCATTTCTGATGGCCAGAGACCCCTCCACATCCGGCTTCACATGTTTCATAAAAACTCACAATTCCCCACTACCCATTTCCTAAGTGTGATTATCAATTCTGGAGACACTGGCACCTATATGTGAGTATTTATGAACTATAATACTGACATTGTAAGACACATACCATGCTAAGATGAAGTGATATTCTAGACAAGATGATAATGCATTAGACTGGGGTACAAGCTACGATATGAATCAAACACGACTTATGGTATTTTATCTCAATGTTCACAATTAATCAATTAAGAACAGATGGATATAAAATTCCCAAGATCGGTTGAATATTTTATTTAAATTATTAGTTTTTTATTATTACTAAGAATATTCTAGATCACTCAATCATATTAAATTTAAAAATATTGAATATGTTAATTTAATTTATTATGTCGTGACTATTTTCTATTTACTGCATTTATAGTATTGAGTGAAATAATATCTTACTTGCCTTATAGATATAAAATTAATTTATTAATTAAGAAATAATAATAAACATCATAAATAATCATTAAGTCGAACTACATTTCGTCATTATAATTTGAGTGAAACTAGTAAGATGAGGTTCTTGTCAGCCCTAGTTGATGGCTAATCTTACCATTAGGGAGTTATTATAAGAGAAAGGGACCAATATATGTAATCATTGAATGATATAAATGTACATAGATAGAAGGTTCAACATTAGAGGAAAAGTATTTAATAAATCATGTGTATGATTTCAGAAGTAGGGACCTCACTCAATAGTTCAAGGAGACACATGTTAATGCAGTTGGAAATTCAAAAACTTACATTGAAACTATCTATGTTTTGGCGTAGCCATATCTTAAACTATTAGTAGAGGATTTAGGGATCATTTACCTTTAAATACTCAGTTGACCATGTATTCTTAATCTAGTAGTGAGTTTTACATGGATTTGATAAAGGACAGGGTGACATTAAATTATTTAATAACTAATTTCAGTACTAGTAATCATGATAATTTAATAGTCTTGTAGTATTTAAATTTATATAAAATAACATGTAGTACCACATGTACATTGTGATAAATATTGGAAAAATTCAATTTCCCCACTGGAATGAGTTTCCATCAGATGTATAGTGTCTTGCATAAAGTAATAATATATAATAAATTCCATGTGAGGGAATACCCAATAACTACTGAGCTACCACAATAAATAATGGTGTGAATGATTGTAATAGGATATGCATGTATTATGAATTCTATGTTTACATCATAATTCAATCACTAATATCCAATGAGGTGAGGATACATCATTTGGAAATGGATGATACCACATGTTATCTTGTCTTTGAGAAATCTTTTAGGAGATAGTGGAGAAAAATATGGATGGGTGATGATTATACTAAAAATGTATAAATTGAAGTATTGAATAATTTAATTCAATATATCCCATTATGATATTACTATCATCAAAATACATCAGTTTCTTTTATGATTAAAAAATAAAAAGTAAATGGATAAAAATATTTATTACCGCATGGAAATGATCTAAAATAAGATATGAACATAAAGAAAGGGCATTCGTTAGTTTTTATTTTGAACAAGTTAAAAGAAAAATAAAAAGGGCCAATGTAATGTCTAATACAAGAGGTACCTAAATAAATTCCTTAAAAATAAAGGAAGTAAGTCATTATATAGAAGGATATTTAATTCACCTCTCTTAATTAATCATATGAATGTTAAACTCAATTCAATGTATTGAAGAATAACGTTGTCACTTATAATTTTAGTGTATTTATATATTATATGTACTATTTATGTCAAAATTCTTGGGTATTAAACAAACTATGCCTATCATAGCTTTTTATTGAGAAATAGTAACCATGTAATTAAACAAAAATTACACAGAGTATGATGAATTCTATAAGCATCCAATAAAGGGTGATTCCTATATTAAGAGTGAGAAGTATTCAACTTCTAATTTTGATGTTTAATGACTATAATTAATCAATTATTGAGTATAACTGAAAAATTATCTCACATGTCCATTTGACATATAAAGACATTATTCTATGATGGAATAAATGTTACTTTTGGTATCTAACACTCAATTAATTATTCATTAATTCTTAAATCATTGGAAATATCTAATGAATATGACATATAAGACTCATTTCTACAGAATTTTGGGAAGGTAATTTTTACTATAAAACTATGTAGTTGTCAATGATATACCCAGTATGGTTGTAGACTCATTAGAGCTACATACCTTTGGTAGTATCAAAATATTTAATTACTTAGTTTTCTACAATGACACATTTTTATATAAAGGTAGTGCATAATGAATTCATAATTCTTTTAACTTGGGAGTGGGAACTATTCCAAGGTTATGATATAGGTAAAAATATATACATAACAAGATACCATTACATATTTTACTGAATGTAAATGTGTTGTATAAAATATATATGGACAAAATATATGAGTATCTTCAAGCCCATGTGTCAATGATTATACCGACTAAGAATTCATTGGTAATTATAATTTATCATGGAGTAACAATACCAGTTTGTAAGGATGTGTAATGTTCTATAAGATTATAATGGGTAGGCCGGTAATACTAAGGACATAATTTTGAATTAATCATGGATAGTAATGAATTTTTCATAGAGAATAATACATCCCAGGAGTAATCAATATATAGAAACAACCAATACTGGAAAATATCAATTTAAATTAAATAATGTATAAAATATTTCAATATAAAGGGGTTTATTATGTTGAATATTGCAGTGGAAATTCAAGTGATACTATACGTAGATGGAATAATTGTGGTACCAATAAAGCTTAGTTGTTTATACCAAGTCATCATGCCTAAATTCATTATATTATTACTTCTAAAAAATAATTTCCATGATCAATATAATTGGAATTTCAAAGCAATACCACAAATATCATGACCACTATAATAGTTGATAATGATAAAATAAAAGTCACTTAGTGATGTCAGTAAGGAAACATATGAAGCATAAAATCTTGATCGAAAGAGAAATAACAATGTGTATCTGCTTAGATTTATCAAAATTCAGTTTGAATGGTCTCTATATAGTTGTTATAATCAATTAATAATATCTATAATGAATTAATCTATATTCATTAACATCAAATATATTTTAAAAAACTATAGTGATCAAATCATTTCATGATACTTATTAGTGAATAAAAAAATAATAAATAATTGTTAATTTTAATTTAAAATATAGTTATCATTAATAAAGTGTTCATGTGTTGTTCTATATTTGTAAGAAACTCATTATAAATAGTTATAATATTGTTTTTAGAACAAATGAAAATTATTAGAGTAAATAGAATTATAAAAATTATATATATAGTAATATAGAAATTTAATATCTCAATAACAACTATAATAGGTAATGGAAAGTATAATATGAAAATTATTATTTCCATAAAAATTTTCACCATATTTTACATTCACTAGTTTATATCAAAGGTCATTATGATATATAATTATTCTTCAAATAACTACAATAGTTAAAAAAATATTAATAATGTTTCAGTAATGCCTTATATAAAATGACTCTAAAAACTTATGTTGTAAAAAAATAATTTTCAGGAATATATTTAATAACATGAACAAAAAGTATGTGTCTTAAGAATAATGTTTCATATGTATACCATAAACATCATGGTTGGTATAATAACCATGAACCTAACAGTTTCTTTGATTTTAGTGAAAGAATTGTCATTTAAAATATATATGGTCAGTTGAAAATACTCATTGTATGTTGTATTTTACTATAGTCTGTATATGAAATAAAATTTGGTGAAATTTCATGGTCACTGTAACGGTAGGTAATATGCTGAGATAATAACCTTCCATTTTTGGAAGGAGGTAGATTCCATGGTAGGTTCACTCATTATAAGTTACTTTCTCTATGAAAGGTAGGTTTAGGATCATCTATATTTTAAAATAATTGTGTGATTCATCATATTTTGAATCTTCTAACTCATCTATGTGTTTTGGGTACAAGAATAGATGAATTCAAATTCATTTGAATTTGGTAGTTGAAAAGTATTCATTTTTTTCATGCATAGAAAATTAAATGATCTTTTGATCCTATTTGATTTTTCATGAATATCAAATGGACATGAACGAAGTATCTTTTGTTCGACCACAATGACTTTCAAAAATATAACATGAAAACCATAGCCTCAAACATTCACTAGAGTAAGAATATGATGATTTTTAATTTAATCTTGATATGCGCGTGAGAAATAATGATCGAGAAGCACCATATCAAACAAAATTTGTTAGATCCATATTTTGAACAAAGGAGGTAATGTAACCACAACTCACATATCCTGCATCAAGGAAGTATTTCAAATTCCCTTCAGTATAAAAATAAATTCATACCACAACCCCTTGAGTTGTCTATCGGGGATCAACACATGATACACACACATTTTCTTTGTAATAGATTTCGTAATAGGCCTATCCACCTCATATGGGTTATAACCAACCATTAATGATCCCATGTGGTCTTAACATGGACCAAAAACTATAGTGGATGGTCTATGTGGACTGTTCTCCCATGGGGTCGACTAATAGTACCTTATGTTTCTAAGGGTTTGCTCATGTTGGAATTTTATGACTCGCTAATTTTATATTAAATCCATGAATAAATAAACATAGTAAAACAAAATTAATAATTTCTATAAGTATATTTAAATTATTTATATAAATTATTAATAAAAAATAATTAAATATTAAAGAAAATTATAAATCTAAATAATTAATCATTATGTTGTTTTAAATAAATTAAATTTAATTAAATGTCATGAAAAAATTTATTAAAACAATTATAAAAAGGGAAATGTTAAAGTTTAAAATACTAATTTTGAATACTATAAATTTGAACACATACAGAGGAAGATGGGACATGAGGTTAGGGATTTTCATCTCAGTTTTATTTCTATGATACACACTCCATAGTCACAACATGTTTCTTCTATATAGTGTATATAATTAAAATGAATGTGTATTTTATTTCTCTAAATGAAAATTATAGGGATTCATATATCCATATGTGATTATTTAATATAAGTTTATTATGATTCAAAATTTATGTATGTGGTAAGTGATATAGGATTCAATTCTATTTTTAATTGTGATTGTTTATGCTTGAATTTCTATTAAAGAATTTATATGAATAATATTTGATATATATTTTTAGTTTTTTTTCTCCTATGGTTAATTATTTAGAATACATGTTTTCTTTTCATTATTCTCAATTTATATACTCAAGAGACAAAAATTTTTTTTTTTATGGAAATCATGATTTACTATTTAGTCATGAATAATTCCCTTCTAGGTCAATGTTTTTTTTGAAATGACAAGAATGATTTTACTATTATAAAATAAATTTCAAAAGTGTACTTTACAATTGTTTGTATTTTTAGTAAATGTTTTTACTAAAATATTAATGTTTTTTATGAATGAGGATCATTTTTACATTTTAAAATAAAGTAAAATTAATGATTTCTTTTCACTTGATCAATATAAAGGATATTTCTCATCATAATGATATTATTGGAATCATACATTACATGTTTCCATATATATTTTCAATGAAAATATTTTCGATAATATTTTTTTAATTTTTTTGATTTTAATAGTTTGATTTCAAAATGGAAAGTGTATTTTCCTCAAGAATATTTTAATGATCTTTTCTTCAAATCATCAACGAAACTTAAATTTTTTGTTTCATATGTTTTATTAGGTATGTGATATAATAAAACCAGTCTTGTTATTTTCTAAATGGTCTATGTTTAGGATGGTTATATTTTTTATGAAACCCATTTATTTTCTATGTGTTTTGAAATTATGGATTGATAAAATATTTATGAAAGATATTTTCTATAAATGTTTTATAATATGATGATATGATGAAAATTTAATGATATTATGGAATATATATATATAATGATTTCATTATGTGAATTGTTAGATCAAAATTATATACCACACTAATGAATGAGTAATTTATTATATATCAATAAGTAATTATGGGAAATAAGTCATTGTGCTTGATCCATTATAGGAAACAAGATGATTTTCATGATAAACTATATGAAATAGGTGATGATGCATGATCTGTTATGATTTGGTTGTCTTAGTAGTTAACCAAAACATTTGAAACTATTTTGAAACATATGATGGTTCCATAATTATATGACATGAAATTATAGTATGAATGATTTTGGATTATTTATCTCTCTCTCTTATGATTCATTTATTTTGAAATGATAATGCCTTTTTTACAAGAGTCTTATTTGCAGTCCATGATAGATCAGGTATTACCTTTGTATGTTGTATTCATGATCTCGTACTCTTATTCTCATATGTTAATTTTAAATGATTATCAATTGATATCTCCCACATTTACCATTATTTATCCTTTAAGCTCACCCTCTCTTATTTTTTTTATTTCCCTTGGTTATAAAGAAATTATTTATGTAGGATATTCTATGGGGAGTACTAAATAGGGTGTTCTTTATGGGAGATATTAACGATCATTCAATAAATTATAATATATTGTATCTAGTATCCAATAAAAATAAACCTTTATGGTATTTGGGTGAGTATTTATGATGTGTATTAAAAATTCGTCCAATAATTTGTAATATTAATTTATGAAATCCACAGGTTGTTATGTTAAATATAAATTCTATAAACCTACACTACCATAGAAGTGAATAAATGAGACCAACGTAATGTGGATGTTTGATCGAAAGGGTTATTTAGTTGATATAGACGTATAACTTTTTTATATGTATTGTTAAAACATAATATTTGAAAGATAATTTTTATAAAATGAAAATTAACCATTAAAAAATTAACTATAAAAAATAAAATTGATGTTATGTTCTCAAAAATAGAGTAATATGAACAAGAATAGGTATTATTAAAAAAAAATTAAATCACTCTCTAGAAATAATATTTCCACTAAAAAATCCATTTTTTCTAAAGTAACATGATCCAAAAAATGTATTCAACCAAGAAGGATGAAAAATTAAGAACAAGAATAATATTTAATCATCAAAAATTTACATTCCCCTAAAAAATTACCTGGAAAAAATGTTTTAAAATTTAAAATAAATGTTTACACATGTAATTGTAAAATAGAGGAAGAAACTTTAAGTGGATAAATCGGTATATGAATTCCCAAAAATATATAGTTTGCCCATATTTTATCCTCTACATCCACCCTATTTTATTGAATTCCTATGTTCCATAATAAAATATACTTATTCTTCTATAATCATGATATCTAATTAGTCTCAGTGAAGGATTTTATAAATTAGACCCCCCTTAGTAGTCTATAATTTTATATTATGTCTCTATGAAATGTCCATTTATTACATTCCTTTATTTTTTCTAAACCTCCTCCACCAACATAATAATAATCATTATCTCATTAACAACCACGTGGATTCTATCACACTATTTAATCACCAGAATATGATTCGAATGGATTCATTGATGTGAAATTTAAAAATGGAATTCATTATATTTTAAATGAATCTATGTGTGTCTCTAGATTGGTTCAATTTAAAAATTCATTTTAATTACTTATTTACATAAAAACCCTTGAACAATAAAATTCAATCATGCCTATAAATTTTAGCTTCTTTTTCCACCTCCATTTCAACAAAAAACCTGATATTCCTCTCAATATTCCACCCAATTCCATCAAACACTAACAAATTAATTCTCCAAATACATATCCTCGTGAATAAATAAAATCTCAAAATCATTCATTTAATTTCTAAGATAAATACATGTCCTTTATCGAAAATATTGAAAACACTTTGAAATGTTTTCAGTAAGTTCATATAACAAATCTCACATTACAAGGAATACCAATTCGGTAATAATTCCAAGTATACGTTCTTGTTTAATGAGTAGAAATAATATTTTATCCATCCATTCACTTCATATTCACATCAAAAAATATTCAATGAAAAAAATTCATTCATCATGTCATGATTTAATCATGTCTATTGATGTATATATAAACCATATCAACAAGGATAAATGTTTAATGCATTGTGTATACTCAAAACAATTATCCAAGATAATTATGGGACTCCTCATGGCCTTACATTGATCTTGAAAATCACGTAAAACCATAGTAGCATTAAAAAGTTGGGTGAAATAACCATGGTCAGATTCCAAATTCAACAATAGTATAGAGATATGATTCCATGCCATTGCATACAAAAAATATATTCAACACATGATCTCATTATCTCTAGTGATTCAATAAAGCTTTGTATTAGATAGGTTCAACCAAGATTAGATAATAGAACTCTATTTTTGTTCTTCATCTATAAAAGGGATCAAAATTTCATTTAAGGATATTACTTCATCGATTAAATCCATTTTGTTTTGGAATAGTGAAATGAAGTTCAAAATGACTCAGGATGAAGTTGATTAAATCTTTCAACTTATCTTTCCATGAAATTGCAATCCTTCTATCAAGATATACATCCTTTGGTTGATATTGAAGTTCAATTTCTTTTTGTCTCTGTTCATTCCTCAATGTGCACATCCACCAAAGTTATTGAGATAATTTATACGGTGACTTAAATACTGGTTAATTATTAGTTCCATGCAGTGCCTATTTGTAAATGGGTTCCCTAGACCAGACATAAAAATTACTCATGATTACTAAATCATATATATAGTGAGTTCTGAAGGATATATTCATACTATAATATTTTTGATATTTATTCATCCATAATTTAAGTGGAAATATACATAGATTATTTACTATATGAAAATATTATTGTAGTTCCCATGATATAATGAGAAACTCAAAATATCATGACTTAAATCATTATCATATTTATTATGGTCAATATACATAATACAAACTGGAGGTATATTATTTTTTACATCTATGAGTCGGGGTCTCATGAGCATTGAGATATCTTATCATGAATTTCAAATATGGGGATCTTGAGTAGATAATATCTTGAGGATTGGCCAACCATTAAGAACACCATATGGATCATTTTTCATTGTTTTTTAATTATGAACAAGTTTAATGTTCTCCTGGATTGAAATTTTTATCTTGTATACCATTTAATCACATAATTTTATGCATGGAGAAAACTATGGTATTAATGTTGTAGTGAGGTAGATTCTGTAGGGTGCATCATTGACAACATGACATTTATTGAATTTTCAAGAAAATAATTTCACTAACAATATGACGTGATATCACATTCCTAGTTAACCAGGATTATTGTAATTTCACTAAATCAATGGCCATGGTAGAATAAGGCATGTCTATCTAGGATGGTAAAAGAATAATAAAGAAAGGAGTATAACAGCAACTGTGTGTCCTTTATTATGATAAATCATAAGGAAATGAGATTATATTACATGGTGTTTGTCTAAAGGAAAGGTTTTCATTATTTTATATATTCCCTATATCATTAGGGGTCTTGATGAGTTTCTAGAATCCAATCATGGTCTATAAATAGTGTTCCTTCATATCATGATAAGGTCCACGATATTTACACAGTTAGTTTATTCAAAATTCTTCCCTATTATAATTAATGGGATTTAAAGAAATAATAGACCCTAACACTATGGTCTGAGTGATGTATAAAATAATACAATCTATAAGAAAAAAAAAATCATTGAATTCAGGTTTAGAATAATTAGTATTGAATTAAGTTTTTAAATTCATATTCTAGTATTTAAGTAAATACATGGATAATATTAAACCAAATAAAATTTTAATATTTAAGAGATATTTAAAATTTTTATAAAAAATTTAGTAAATATAATGGATCAGATTTATCAAATAAAATATTTTTTGTATTACATGTATGTGATGAAAATATAAATTATATTTATTATTCAATAATTTTTTCATAAGTTTCTTTTTATGGTTTATTTAGTGGTTTATAAATATTGGCAGGGGGGAATTTCTGGGTAATTTAATAGGTCACTATATATATAAAGATAGAGTATCACACAGGGAAAATTTTCACTACTCATTCGTTGGGAGTCACTCTCCCCTCACTCTCTACTTAGAGGGAGATCCTCTCAATCCAAGGAACTAGATCGATATCTCCTTCCCAGATTAATAAAACTATTGTGCTGTGATCATGGGGTCATTGAAGGCTTTGTCAAATATCTACAGTATAACCTAGAATTCGATTATTGATACTAATGAAGACTCTCAAATAATGTGTAGATAATCTATACTGAATAGAATTCATTTCACATTAGAAATGATCAATAAAAGTGAAAAGACGTCAAGCATGGATTTAGACCGAGAGAGGCAGTTGTTGATATAATTTTTTCCCATATAACATTTATGTGAGACATCATAGTATATATGGACATTAAAAGAATAAAGAAGGGAAATTACATTGCTAAAAAGCGATAAAAATCGATTTTATATTATAGGGGGGTTCCTTTTATCATCTCTAAGAGACCGTTGATAATGGAAGATTTTATTAGTGAAAAAAAGAACTGATAATGACACCATTTATAATCCCCTTTTTTAGCGCTGATAAAAGTCTAATAATTTAATTTATAAAAAGAAAAACATTCTTTTGAAAATTCGGATGGAGGACCAACCCCCTTTTATTAACTCCCAACCCCATTTAGCAACTCTTCTCAATCATCCCCCACCCCCTTTAACAACATTAGAAACACTAAACCCTTTAACAAAGTTATGTACTACCTCACCCACCCACGTGTGTCCTTGTTGTTGGTGAGTTTTGAACCTGAGTCCTCCCCCTCATAATCTAATGCATTTTCCACACATCTATGTTTTTTTCTTTATTTTATGATATATAAATATTTAAATTTATATTTATTTAATTAATTTTTTTATCTATATATATATACATATATAAAATAGGTTTTGTGTGTGTACGTGTGTTTATAAATAATAATATACATATATATATATATGTCTCCATTTATAAATATAATTATACATTTTTATATTTATTTGTATATTTATTAATATTTATATACATTTATTAGAACATGAAGATAATAAATATATGTTTTTAAATACACACACACAAATATATATATATATACATTATATAAACATTAATTGAATAAGTATATAAATATTGATACACTTTCATTTTTATTAAAATTGATATTATTTTTCATTTTGATAAGTTTTATATATTGAATAATATATTTTTATGGAATTATGATTGATTTTTTATTTATAAAAGTAAATGTTTGTGTGTGAATATATTAATAATATTTAAATATTCTTATATATTTGATTATAAAAAATTATACAATACAAAAAACAAAAAAAAATTAAAACCATAATATCAATATGAATGTAAGAAATATGAATAAATCTAGTCTCCATTTAAAATAGGAAAAATCCACCCTTAAACGAGGCTAAAATTCCTTCAAATTTTAATCAATTGGGGTACCCTGATTAAAAATTCAGTTTTGGAGGCCTTCTGATTATTTTGTTTCATTTAAAAATGAGATGGAGGGTTCCAATGTGTATCAAGTGAGTTAAGATCATTGAAAGATTCAATTTGATATGTGTTATAGCCCAAATGGACACCCAAATCAAATGTTATGACTGTTTGAACTTAAAATTACGTTGTCAACTTATTTTAGATCTTTAAATAATTTTTAATATTTTTTTCTTCAAATTTTTATTAAAAGACTATTAGTCAATAATAATTATCAAATTATTAATAATTTGAAATATTATTTTATAATAAATTTTCACTAAATATCTTTATATTATGTGTAAATGTGTATTTGGGCTTATCTAAAACATATTTAGAAAATATATATTATATTTATATCAATATACATTGATTTATTTGTTAATATATTATTTTTAATGATTTTTTTTAAAACATGCCCTTTATCAATGCATGAAAAAATTACTGATAAAGTTACCCCTTTATAAGTGCTAAACAAAATCACTGATAAAGTGGTCTCATTAACAGTGCAAAAAAATTGCAGATAAAGGGTTGTATAACAGTGCTATTTTTAGCACTATTAAAATATCCTTTTATTAATAAAATTTTAGCATTGTTAGAGGTACTAATTTATCTGAGAAATTAAAGGACATCACTATGAAAATTCATTTCTATGGTAGTGATACCCCCATGCCTTTGTACCGAGTAGGGCTTCACTAGTATCAATGTAGTTATGCTGATCACCATTGTTTTTTTTGAAATATTTAGCCAACCTACTTATGCTGAATGCCTCAAAACCATATTTTGGTTTTAGGTGGACCTGATGATTTTTTAAGCATAAAGAATTTAATTTTCAATAAATTAATAGTGAGGGTATTACCATGGAGAAAACACCATAAATAAAAATTAAAATCGATCATGTACAAGAATGTTGTAACCATATATTGTTTTAATTCAGATTGAAATTGATGTTATAGAGGTAATTTTTTTGAGAACATAAATATATATATATATATATATATATATGTTAATTTTTACATGATGGAAGAAGTTCCATGGCGCTTTTAGGTAACACTAGCAAAAAAATATGTTTTACATAGTTTCACCTTTTAACCGTGATGAAAAAAGGGTTCCAATTATAAGTGTTAAAAAACATTAAAATTTGAATTTTTAAGCGCTAAAAAAGTATAAAAAATGTATGACATTATCATCATTTTTTAACACTAATAAAGGAATCGCCTTTTTCAGCATTCTTTGAATAGTGATAAAATGTAATTTTGTCAATGCTCTTCTTAGTACTTATAATAGGTATATTTCATAAAAAATTATTCATCATAAAACATAACTTATTAAAATATAATAAAATTATATTGATATAAATATAACATATTATATAAAATATGATTTATATAAGGAAAAAAATACATTTGAAAAAAATATATAAGATAATGAGTGAAAATGGATTATAAAATAATTTATGAAATAATATTTAATAATTAATTTTTAATTATGATCAATTAATAGGATTTTAATTAATATTTGAAGACACAAAAGTAATAAATGATATAATATTTGTTTAAAATGTGAGTCAAACTCAAATGAATATAACTTTTGATCTACATATCCATTTAGGATATACCATATAACACATCAAAGCCTATGATGAGGTCTACATTGTAATACCTAAGGGAGAGAACCCTAGTTATTTTATTTGAGGCCTAAAAAGGCCCAGAAGGCATCCAAAATTGAGGTTTTATTCAGCGTATCCAAGTTTTTTAACATTCGATGGAATTTCAACCTCATATAATGGGGTATTATTTTATTTTTCCAATGGGGATTGGATTTATTATTAGGGACTCTATTCATATTGATATTATGATTTTTAAATTTTATCATTTTTTATAATGTTATATCATTTATAATAAAATATATCCACATATATTCATTTATTGTATTTTCCCACACATAAAAGATTAATTTTATAAATATAAAAATAAACATATTTACATCAATAAAATCCTTCTAAATATATAAAACTCATATAAATTAAATGTAATATCTATTTTATTTAAAATAAAAATTTATGAATATTTATATACATATACAATAATTGTATATCTATTGTTTATATATATAAATATATTTATCTGTGTATTGAAAAATAAATTTATATTTATCTTTATATTATAATATATATATAAATATAAATATATAATATTTATAAATAAATATAAATATGTATAATTATATATATAGATTCACACATATATATAAATATATGTATGTGTGTATGTATGTATTTTTAAACACACATATACACTCACAAAAACCATATTTTGTATTTGTATTTAATGAATATATATATATATATATATACATATATGTATATATATATGGATAAAAAATGTAATTAACTACATATAAATATATATATATATCCTAAAATGAAAAACAAAACAATACATGAGAGTGGAAGAGGCACATGCCTATGAGAGGGAGGTCCTAGTTTCAAAACCCACCAATGGAAGTGGCACGAGGGTGGGTGGGTAAGGTCATAGCACAATTAAAGGGGAAGGGGCGGCTAGAAAATTTAAAGGTGTGGTATGGGGAGGCTGGAAGAGACATATTATTTTGGGGAGGGGGTTTAGTGATAATAAGGGGGGGTGTTCACCAAATGATTTTAGAATTTTTTTGAGAATTCATTTTTATCGTCTTTATTATCCCTAAAACAAGTGATGATAAATTTACCTTTTATTAGTGGGTTTTTTAGAACTGATAAAAGGGGCCTTTAGCTACACTTTTTTTATCCTTGATATGCTCCTCCAATATTAGTTTTCTAGTATTGATAATGAATTTTTTAGGACTGTTAGTAGTTTAATTTATAATTCTAGTGAAGTATTTGGTGGATGGAAAATAGTTCTCTATCCATCCTTCAATTCTACTTATTCTTCAGTTTTTTAGACAATATTTTTCCACCAACCTAAATTGTAGAACTAGGAAAAATTAAAACAAAATTGAAAGTAAATAATCATGGGAACAAATTTAAAGCAGAAAAACTAGACAATTTAAAAAGAATTGAGGAAGGGTGGTGGATTTGTAAATGAGATATCCTAAAATAATAATAAAAAATCATAGGAGGAGAATGGAATCAAGTCACTTGTCTTAAATTAAAATTTAAAAGAAGAGGAATAATGGTCCTATACACCTCTTTTCCTTCGACATTGCCACACCATCCACATCTTCCCACAATCATCCTTTCTAGGAAATTCCCCATGCCATCAGGATACTAGATATAAAATCACCTAGTTTCTATTATTACATCCAATCACTATCGTGACCACCCCCATTGTTACTAGATTTCCACCCTAGTCTCCCTTCCTAGATGCGTGTTTTCCTTGCGGTCACCACCCACTTTAGTGAACCATCAAGGTACCACCAGCTAGCTTAGTCAGCCATGCCTCCCTCTCAGGCTACCACACCATCTTCTTCCCTTTCTTACCTCCCATATATCTGATGTCTAGAGACCCCTCCACATCCAGCTACACATGAATCTACACTGAATCACCATTTACCACTACCCATCACATATGTGTGATTATCCATTCCGGAGAAAATGCGACCTATGTGTGAGAATTTTTATATTATGATGTTGACATTGTATGACACATTCCATGTCATTAATAAGTGATATTCAATACTAGATGATAATTCATTGGATTGGGGTATTACCTGTGGTATAAATCAGAGATGACTTATGTACTTTACCCCAATGGTCATGATTGATCAAATGAGGTAAAATGTATATCGAATTTTCAAGTTCTATTGAATATTTTATTCAAATTATGAGTTACTTATTATTTTTATAAATATTCTAGATTAAAAATTCACATTAAATTATGAAAATGTATAGATTAAAATAATTTATGATGTCATTAAGGTTTTCAATTTACATCATGTTCAGTTGTGAGTGAAATCAGATCATACGCTCCTTTTAGATAGAAAATAAATTTATTCTTCAAGAAATAAATAAAAAACTCTTGAAGAAACAATATGTTACAAGACATTCTATAAATAGAATTTGAAAAAACCAGATGTATTGGTTTCCTATCATCCCTAGTTGAGGATTAATCCTATAATTAGGGAGTTATTATAGGATAAATGAATCAAATAAATTAGGAATTGAAACAAATAAGTAGCCATAGATAGTAGTTGCATCAGTAGAGGGAAGACATTTTATTAATCATGTTTATGATCTTTGAAGCCAGTATCTCACCCAATATTTCAAGGAGACATGATTTAAGGCATTTAGAAATTCAAACACCAACCATGAAACAATTTGAGTAGTATCTTAACCATAGATGAAACTATGAGTAGAGAATTTTGTGATCCATTCCACAAGAATACTCATGTGACTTTGTACTCTAAATCTAGTAGTGATTTCTACTATATTTTTTTAATAGAGTGGGAAACATTAAATGATTTAATAACTAATTTTTATAATATTAATCGTGATAAAATTATTAATCTTATAGCCTTTAAATTTATTGGAAATTACAAGTAGTTCTATAGGCAGACTATGATAAATATTGGAGAAATTCTATTTCCTTAATGTAATAAGTTTCCATCAGTAGTATAGTATCTTATGTATAGTAATACTATATAGTAAATTCAATGTGATGGAGTCCCCAATACCTCATGAGATACCTCAGGAAGTAATGGTGAAAGATGATTATCGATGACTCTTGTATGATGAATTCAAAGTTTACATCATAATTCCATCACCAATGTCCACTCAGGTGAGGATACATCATTTGGAAACAGATGGTGCCACATGTTTTCTCATATTTTAGAAATCATTAAGGAGATAGTGGAGCTTGATATGAATTGGTGATGATTATATTGAAAACATATAGATTGTGGGATTAAAAAATTTCATTCAACAAATCCCATTCTTATATCATTATCATCAAAATTCATCAGTTTCTTTTATGATTAAAAAAATGAAAAGGAAATGGATAAAATTATTCCTGAATTTTTGGAAATGTTCTCGAAGAATATATGAACATAAATAAATATTAGCCATTATTTTTTATAGTAAAAAGGTTAAATTAAAATTAAAAATGTCCAATGTAAAATGTAATTACCGATGTACATTGATAATTTCATTAAAAACATAATCAGTATTTCATTATCCTAAAGACTATTTTTTACATGTCGTAGGATAATTCAATGAATGTTAAATGAAATGAATTTTATTAAAGAAGAATGTAGTCACTTATAATTTCATTGCATTCATAAACTATATGTAATATTTGTGTTATAATGATTGGGCATTAAATTAAATATTTCTATCACATATTTGTATCCAAATATTGTAAACATGTAAGTATAGAAAAATTGCATAGAGTACTGTGAATTCTAAAAGTAACTAAGAAAGGGTTTATTCTTATATTATCAGTGAGAAGTACATGACTACTAATTTGTATGTTTAATGATTCTAATTAAACATATATTGAGTATTACCAAAAAATTTATCTCACATGTACATTGGACAAAAGGATACATTATTTTATTATTTCATAAATGTTATTTTTGGTGACTAATACTCAATTAATAGTTCATTAATGCCTAAATCATTATAAATATATAATAAATATAAAATAAATGTCTTAGTTTTAGGGAAATGTGGAAATATGAATCTTTTTCATGGAAAAAAGTATATTTCATGGATATACCCATTATGGTCATAGAATCTTTAGAGTTAAATATCTCTGGAAATAATGAAACATTTAATTACATATTTTTCCTCAAAGAAATGTGTATAAATAAAGTTATACAATAATGATTAAGGAATTTTACAAGCTCGAGAGGAGGAACTATTCCAAGGTTAAGCTATAGGTAAACATATATGCATTACATAACACCTTTATGTTTTTTATTGAATGAAAATGTAAAGTATATAATATTAATGGATCGAATATATGAGCATCTTCATACCCATGTGTCAAATATTATATTGACCAAGCATTCATTACTCATTATATTGTATCAAGGAGTAACTACATCAGAGCTTGTGGAAAAGGAATGTTCCATAGATACTTAATGGGTTGAAAGGATAATACTAAGGAAATCATTTAGTATTCACTATTGATAGAAATAAATTATTTATTAAGAATAATTAATCATATGAGTATGAAAAAATGGATTAAACCTATGGTTTACAAGATCAATTAAAATTATATAATGCATTTCAATGTATCAATGTAGAAAGTTTTGTTATATTTGATTCCACGGTGGGAATTCAATTGATACTATACATGGATTGAATAATTGTGGCCCCAATAAGGCTTGATTGTTTATAACAAGTAATCATGCCTAAATTCATTATAATTTTAATTATAATAACAATTTTATATGATCAATATATTTGGAATTGGATGTTATGTCCAAAAATATTTGAAGATATATGTACGACACAAACCAAAAGGGCTGGTGACACAATAGAATACTAATAACAAGTGAAATTTACTATTGTCATTTTTGAGATTAAAATAATCATGATGATCATAGAAAATTCATTTTTGACTGTATATTTACAATGTGTCTACAAGAGGTTAGGAGGTGAATCAGATTTTACAAAGAAAAATAGTTTTGATAACATATGGAAAACATTTGTTGGTCATATAATTAGTTATAACCAGAATGAATGTAACTCTCTAGACGTTGAAATAATACAGAAAAATATTTTATTGGGAATGAAATTATATAAGGTATATGAAATGGGGTTATTATATGTCGCCAAACTTTATATGCTCACATGGTATTGAAAAATTCACATTATAAAAAATTGATGGTGTTTTTTTACCAATGTCACATGGAATAAATATATCGTAGAAGAAATGTATGAGACACATGGAAAGATTAACGTTATTAGTAGAATTCAATATTTTTTTGATGCATCAATCACACATTCCATGATATATACTAGATTTTATATTTTTAAATCACAATTTATTTTAGGAAAATATAATTTATTAAATAAGAGAACTGAATAGGAAGAATTAAGAACTATCCTATTGTATTTAAGAGAGTATAAATGATATTTTCTTGAAACTTTCATAGGAAGGGATGATAATTTAATGGTATACAAACATTTATTCATTTATATTAATATGATCTAATATTATAGTTATAATAAGCTAATGACAAAGATAATTTCACTGAAGCTAGTGGTATAAATATATTTGAATACATAGACTTTTAAAGCATCAGATGTAGTTGATGAAATATTGTAAAAAAATTGTTAAAGATATTGAAATCAAACCTAGTATGTAAATATTTATCATAATTTAAGTTATGATATTTAATATATTGGTACTAGACAAGGTTTCTTGTTTTTATAGTGTACAAAAGAAATTTACTCAGGGATATCCTCTCTTGTAATGGTTTATTGAAGGATGCGATGTCATAGTAATAAGATTAGCCATGTATAAGTGGTGTGGTATGACTAATGACTAAATCCCTAACAAATTAAAAGCATGATATTATCATGTGAGAGATAAAAACATACATTATCAATATGAATCTAGTGCATCTGGGAATGTTATAAAATTAGGTCCCCTAGAACCAACCTGGATAACAATTGTGATTATAAAATAGAGTATATATTAAAAAATCCATGGTTTATTCTTCCCATAATAATGTTGATATTTATGTGTCCATTATTAAATTGGTATTATCCTTCAATTATTTTTCATATAAAAAGGTTATAGATACTCCCTATTATAAAGAGAACCTCTAGATAACATTACATTAATCATAATCATTTATCATATATTCTAGATACATAATAAGAGTTAGAGAGAGATGATGTCTGACTGTCATGTGCTATTATATCATAATAATTGATATTTTTTTCTCATTATTTTTTCACATTTTGATATAATTTTGATGAGATCATACTGAATAATTTTTCAATAGGAATCCCAAGAGTTTTTGGTATCATTGGCTGTTCTTATCTATAATCATGTGTAATAGCCTACTAATATGTGAATATTATTAGATTATACCATTTGATAACATAATTTGATGAAAGGAAAAAACTATGGCATTTATGATGTTTTGTGGTGGCTTGTGTTGGGTGCATCATTAGTGGTATGACATTGATTGAAGAATCAAGAGAGATTTTCTCTCTATTGATGGAATGTGATATCATGGGCCTAAGTGATTAATATGGTAGAACCATATCTAGATATATGGTAATTATAGATCAAGATAGGTAAATTAGTTATTTTTCTTAAAAATAATAAAATAATAATGGTTAATGACAATTTTTTTCCTTCTTTATGAGATATCACTAGAAGAAGAGATTTCTTTAGACAACATGTATTTGTAGGAAAGGTTGTTGTTGGTATTTATTTTCCTTATCTCCCTAGGTGAACTAATGGTTTTCTAGAATCCACTCCTAGTATGTGAATATTATTCATTTCAATTGAGATAAGCTCTAAGAGGGTCACATACATACTGTATTGAAATGTATCCATTATTCAGATGAATATGACATTAGAACATGGTGGGCCCCACTACAGGGGCCCAAGTGATGTCCAAAAATTATATGATAATAAAATAATAAATATATTAATACTATTTTATTTTAGATTAAGCTTAATTTATTTTTTAAAATATCTTTTTTCTACAAGTATTTATGTAAATATTGAAACATATGATATAAATGAATATAAATTTCATATTCAAGGAACAAATAATATTTATGATAATAATATGTCTATTTTATAGAAGGATCTCATCACAAAATATAATAATTATATTACATATGATAAAATAACAAATTATATTAATGACCTACTAATGTAGTCATACGATTTCATTTATGGTTTATTTAGTGCGTAATAAAAATTTAGGGATCGAGGATCCATTTCCTAGTATTATTGCATCTCTCAATATATTGTCATAGAGAGGCTCTTATATGGTATCTATTTACCAATAACTAGTTTAGAGCCTCTCCATTCTCTCATCCAATCTAGAGAGAGACAATTTCGTTCCATGGAATCAGATCGAACTATCCTACAAGAATCAAAAGAACATTGATGTGGTGATTGTTAGGATGTAAAAGGATTTATTAGATCTCCATTATATAACACTTAATTTGATGATCGATGATCCCTAATTAATTAAAATCATGTATAGAAGATCTTGGTGGAATTAGATTCAGTTTCCTGGAGAAATGATCATTGACAATGAGAATCTGTAGAGTATGGCTTCTGATCGGAAGAGGTAATTTTATATATATGTTTTTATCACGTAAACCATCATGCAAGGTCATAGTGCCATCATACTAGGTAGTTCATCAGTAGAGTAAATCTAGTAACAATGATAAGTAGATAAATTTTTAAATACCTAATACATACAATTCCAATTTATTCCCTATTAACAACAGTTCTACTAGGTAGGTTGATCAATAATTTAAAATTATTTCTTGCAATTATTATACATAACATGGGATTCTCTTGAAGAAATATGGACACCTTGTAGTAACAATACCTACGAAACCCCTTTATATTTAATTTTTATTCTTTTATACACTTGTTTGGTAATTTTTTATGGTCACATATGTTTATGTGGGTTTCCCAACATGATAGGTTCAACATTTTACATAAATCATACATTAATAACAAACAACCACAAAAAATATCAAAAATAAAAATTCATTTAAAAAATTAGAAATTTTATTACATAATCAAATGAAATAATATATTAAATAAAAATTTAATTTCCAAACTTATTTCGTCCAATAAATAATATATTTTTAAATTAAATATCCAATTTAATTTTTGAATCATTCTCTATTTGGAAAAATTAATATTTCAATGATTTTTTTTGAAAATTGAAGTAAGTGACAATGAGTTTGAAACATTTTAAATTGAACAAAAACTAATACTTCAAAAAGAATTCAAAAAATAAAAATACAAAAAATATTCTAAAATAATTTAAATATTAAAATAATAATATTATTGAATACATTTCATATAATCACATTTTATTAAAGAAAACCCAATAAATAGAGTTTTAACAAAGTTTATGGCTATTTTTTATAATTCCAAATTAAAATCACTAATTTTTCAATAGTGATTTGATTATTTTAGAATGTTTTTTGAAAAAATATAAATCATAGCCACATAAATTACACATTTCAATTATTAGATAAAATATTTAAATTAATATATATAAAATATTTTTATAAATAATTATTACCCCAATTTTTGGGATTTCCTCGATAACCACTACATCAGATGTATGTAATCCAATTGTTAGAGGAACTTTATCAAAAACAGAAATTGGAAGGAACTTTTATATCCATATTTTTCTAGAACATACAGAAATTAAATTATTCCAAATCACCATACAATATTAAAAACTACTTTATACCATAACACCCAAAACCTCAAAAACATTCATAAAATGAATGTAAAACTAAATATTGTAAAATAAGTATTTGGTATTACATAGTTGGAAATAAGTCCTACATCTATTGAGGAAATATTTCAATATTTCATTTCTAGTGAGGAATAGATAAAATCTTTTCCCAATTTATCCATGTGGAATACTACACCGTGTCTTCAGTAGGTAATATAGAGAAGGTGGAAAAACTCAATATATTTATAGATATTTCTAGTAAATCATCAGGTTGCACTGACCTCCATGAAATATAAAGGTCTACCTTTTCACTATTTTAACAGTCGATCTCCTGTAGAAATATTCTATTTACTTCTAATCTCTAGTAAACCAATATTCTACCCTTAATAGAATAAACCCCCCTATAGAACATCCAAAATACCATGTTATCTCTTTAATATTCTCATGATTTCACCAGACACACACTAATAAATTTTCTCACCCATGAGGGATCATAAACTAATAATCCTCAATATCTACTGGATATTCTACAAAGTTAGATCTATCCTTGATGTAAAAATCTCTCCATATGATAACATGAGATGGCTCATACACATAACCTATAAGATACATCCAATAGAAGACGTCACTTACCTGACCTAACTATTATGGTAGGGAGAAGCGATACACCACCTTTCCAACCCTAGACAACATTTAGAATGGGCTATAAAATCATAGAGAAAACTATCTCCCCTTCAAAATTTCAATGGACCTCTACAAGGAGAGACATTCAAAAACACATTATATACCTCATAGAACCCCATATAAAATATCATCCTTCTGCATAAGACATATAATGGCACTAGTAAGTCCTCATCCACTCCTCGATGATATGACCATTCTAGGTTTTTATCAAATAAACTCTTGGCCCATGAGTGAAATCTCTCCAAGGAAATTACTTCACAGTGGTGACCTATAAGGTCTTGCATACAAGGCCTCAAATGGTTTTATACCGATAGTGTATTAGTAATTGATTTTGTAAAAAATATCCACCAAAGGTAAGTGATGCTACCAACTAATTCCAAATCCCTACATTCAAGCCTGAACCATGTCCTCCAGAACCATCCTGGCCTGCTTAGTTTGTATATCAGTCTGGTGGAGAAATGAGATTCTCAAACACAAATGAGTCCGAATGGACTCTGGAAATACACCATTAAATAATTATGTGATGAAAACATCTTGGTAGACACCGAGACACAATGCATGGGACACATACTATGTGGTAATTTCTACAAGTCGTGTGATTTTTTCTGAAGACACTATCTACCACACTGATGGTACCAAACAACATGTGTTCATCATACTACATGATGAATATATCAAGATTTTACAAAATAATCTAGTTTTCAATAGTTATAATCTTATTTCTATGAATCCATAATACTAGCCACAAATACCAACTTTGAAATATAGTTCTATATTTATCAAACATTTGTCAGTGTGAGTGGTTGGATTGTAAAAATTCATTTCAATCAAGAATCTTCCAATGTTTCTCTACATCAAAGGAACACCAAAATAATGTGAGCAAGAATTTCCCGATCCGATCCCAAATATCCACTATCATCAAACACTACACCAATGATTTTGATTCGAAACCTAAACCTATTTTATAGATCTATTTCCAAATGTAATAGATTCTTAATGATTGTTTACTAAGTATTTTTAAAATCGACAACCAAAGTGTGTGTCGATGAAGAACAAGTGATGTAAAGTGGGATAAATACAAAAAAAAATATCAATGAACCTCAGAAATTTTTTTGGATGGAATCCATCATTTTATATTATAAATTTGAACTAATAAAAATAATCATGGATTAGAAAAATAAATATCAATTTGAAATTATACAATGTTATCATCCATACCCTTAAATCAACTGTTCTCCTAAAAATCAATTTGTTAGAATTACTGATCCATGATTGATAATGGATAAATAATACAAGGATTTAATCCAAGAAAAATAATTCCCAATCATGAGTTCAGATCGATTAATAATGGTGGAAAGTCAAATGTTGATGATATTGGTGAGATCGACAAACTCCTTTGGCACATCTATCATAAAAGAATTATCTGTTGTGGATAAACCAAGATCCCTCCTCCAAACATCTCATCTCTCAATACGCAGGGTTTTTAGGAAGGCCCCACGGATTTCAAAATATGTGTTTTTGTAGAGATAGATTTTTTCCATAATTATTATCAATTAAATAACTTATTTTTTTTGAACTATAATTCCCCCCATGATGGAATTATGAAAAACTACCAACACACACAATGATTATATCATTTAATGGGTAATATGAGTATTCAAGATTTAAGATCTATCCCATATTTTCAATATGAGAATTTTTCTAGGAGTTGGATCATTATTTCATAAAAAATACATGCTTATAACATAATATATTTAATATTTTATTATATCATTACAAAGCCTCATCAAGCCTCAAAATATCACACTAACTCTACATCTATCTTTGGAATGATTATTTAAAATATTCCAAATTTTACATGGGAAACCATATTTTTTATAAAATATACATTGTTGAAAAGGATTTTTTAATAATGAAAAACTTGTTTTTGATGGTTTAAAACACAAAATACTATGTGTTTCTTTGATAATTATACAAATGATTTTATATATTTATAGGATATATTCCTGGAAATATAGTTAATGGATATTTATATACATACCAATGAAAAATAAAAAATATGGAATTTATTTGAGATGATATGTATTGAAAACTTCTATTATTTTAGTTTGCACAAGAATAATTCTTTTGGGAAACTAATAAGAATTAATTTTGGAAAATGTAATTTAAAAAATATAACTAATGAAAATTTTAGTTATGATGTCTAAAAATTTAATAAATGGAATAAATGGAATAAATGTATGTGTATAATATATAAATAAGGGAATAGAGTCAATTCATCACCAATGAATTTGTAGATTCAAATTAAACATCCTTTATAATTGATTTACTATAATATTTATATACCAATGAAGTTAAAGTACAAAAATAGTGATAATTCATTTATCTCATTTATTATTTACTATTTTTCAATATTATATTCAAAGAAGATTAATATACTCTATGTATAAAATAATGAAAAGGAAAAAAATTAATATAGAAAATATGAGTAATAAATAATATAATTTAGAATTAAATATTATTTATTAATGGAATATAAATTAAATTAAAAGAAACATAAAATTGATTAAACCTCATGTTTAACCTATAGAATCCAAACCAATATTACATGTTTGAGTTTGAGATTATCATTCATCATCAAAATCATTGAATTTTTTGTAATAAAAAATAAATTATTAAATGAAATATTAATTCTTACTATAATATATGGAAAATGTGATTTCATAAAACAGATTGAAAAGTATATAGTGTACTGATATATAGAGTAAAAATATTAAATATTTTATTAAATTTGTATTAAAAATTTTAAATATTAAAATGCATATTCTATACTAAATATCCATTTAAACCATATTTTTTCAATAAAATCATTATCTACCCAAATTTCAAATAACCCAATCTACTAAATCTAATAATAAATCTTTTTTCTCAAATTAATTCTATATAAATCAAACAAAATCACATGAAGTATTATTACATTCCATTGTTGACCACATTATTTCGAGGATGAGGAGAAAATAAAAAAACACAAACCCTCATAATAAATACTTACAAACAATGTTTTTCCAAAATGGGCCACCTTATATCAATTGAAACTAGCTAAAATAATAGTCTCGAACAAAGAATAAACATTTTATCTTATGATATATATAGAATTAAAAATATTTAAAAAATATCACTAAAATTAATATGCAAAACCTATACCATGATTTTCATCTTAGTCATATGAAAAATATAGTAATCTTATTAATATTTAAATAATAATTATGAATTAAATAATGACAAAAATCCAAAAAATTATCACAAAAAATATTATCTAAAAAAATTCATTACCACTTATATACAAAAATTTTATAATAAATTGCATTTTTATTTTATAAATATAAAAAATTCAATCCTTAAAATCCATATAAATCATTGGGAACAAAATCTAAAATATTATGTAATATCTCCCACATTTCATGAGTAGGTATTTCATTGAACATTATAATCATGGAGATAAAACCCTCAATATCACTGGAAATAATTCCTATCATTATTATTTTCAATATTATTTTTTAAATAGTAAATAAATGGAATGTAAAATCATTATTTTCGATTATTTTATCTTGAAAGAGTTCGACATTCATAATACCAACATATTGATTTATTTAGTCTTTTTGTATGAAGAACTAATTGGATACAAGAATCTTATAATTGTGTATACAAATTCTAAACCAAATATTTATGATTATGAAATCTTTAGTAATGATATAGTCAGAAATAAAAAAAATCTATACTATAAAATATATATTTTATAACTAATAAGTAATGAAACCTTTGTTTCTCAATCTAAAAATCCTCTACACACAAGTATGTTGAAAAAATGTTTTCATATGGAGATGTGTTCATAAAAATTAAAATCAAAATCAACACCATAATACTCAAATAATTAGGTAATGAGATATAAAACCACTCTTATGAAACCATACAATATTTGAATAAATGTGAGTAAGGATGGAGAATAAAAATATTAATGTAATTAAAAAATAGTGAAAAAATATATTAATTGGCTTAAATTAAGATAAATAAAGATGAATATATTTTTGAGAATATTATGTATACCTGTAGAGGATGCAACAAGAAATATCTCATGTTATATATTCATTACAAAAATAAAAATTCTTTCAAGAGAAGTTTGTAATATATATATTTACTAATAAATATATTAATATTATATAAAATCAATAGTCATATTTCTTATTCAACATCACAACCATTTCGTATTATTATGAAAATTACATTCTATAAAAAATGTAAATTGAGATATCTAAATCCATTGTATTCATAGAAATAGTATTTTCATAAAACGTATATTCAAAATTTATATATATACATTACCTAAAACATAAAATGAGTATATCTAGAGGGAAAGAGCTTATACAATATACATATATTTGAAATATTATTTCATAATATGAAAAATATGAATATTTCATTTAAAAAAAATTAATATTGAAAATATATTATTGTAATCATATATAAATTAGAATGTAAAATTTATATTACTAATTAATAATATGAATATATCACAATTGGGTTTCATAATACAGTAATTGGAAATTATATAATTTTGATTTGGCATTTTTTATTTAAATATTTTAATTTATTTGATACTTTAATGTTACTTGGAAAATACAGGTAACATATTACATTTAATGATTATAAGTATCATATATTATATGTATTCAATTATAAATATACTTGTTATTAAAAAATTATTATTTTTATTTCGGAATAGAATATTTATTTTAGTCTTAATATAAAATTCATAGTTGAAATTGTATAGATTTATTATAAGGAACATAAAGAATATAGTTAATTGTCATTACCAGAGTGGGTTTAGTGGTGATTATTTTAATTCCCTACCGTGATTGTTATTGCTTGATGTACAAATAAATTAACGAGCATAGAAAATTTAAAATATTTTAGACAAAAAAGTATGAATTTGTATCTATTAATTATTTTTTAATTGAATGAATTTTTATTTTTATTAATGTTTAATTTGAAATATATTATTTCTAAATAGACGGAAAAAATTTATAATTTCAAGGAAAACAATAATTTAGTAATAGATTAGGAAATTAATTAGGTAATATCGGGAAATTTAATTTTTATACAACTAAAATTTGACATATTTCACATAATTTTTATATATATAATAAATAATTAAAAATCCTTCTATTATCACCTATGCATCATTTCATGCATGAATTGGTATATAAATTACAATAATAATATGAATTTTATTATAAATTAATTATATATTTTAATAATGTTATTAATTATTAGTAGAAGAAAAAATTTAATGTTTTATAAATTTAATATTCTTTGTAATAATAAATATTATCATTGATAGGATACAATGAAATTATTAATATTTTATAATTTTATAGAATTGAAAATTATTCAAATATTATTGATAGATATACATAATTTATTTGATGTAATCATATGTAAAACATAAAAAAGTAAAGTATATATATCTTTATAACATAAATAGATAAATTTTATAGATTAATAGATCCTCTATATATTCAATTACATATAAAGATCCAAATAAATGATAGTGTGTGCAATTTTGATAGAAGTTTGAAATCATAATTTTTTTAATGAAATAAAGTGTCATTACGATTAATAGATAAATGCAAACATATTGATAGAGAAATATCTTGTACAGGTTTAGGATAATGAAATGATTGAACCTATACATTGTATATTGAATTTAATACTTCAATAATGTGTGAATTTGTTTTGGTCTATAGTGACTAAAAAAGAAATAAATTTTAATGAGAAAACCAATAATCACACATAAAACAACCTATAATATGGAAAGTAAATGTAAATCAATTTATACTCTTTGAATAATTTTTTTTGAAATAAATAATATGAATAAAAAATAAAATTTCACCTAAACTACAACCATTATTTAGGAGTAAATTATAAAAAATTACACTTAAAAATAATCTTATTATTAAGAATAACATCAATTGAATCAAAAATACAAAATTATAACATCAAATATTATGCACTATATTCAAATCAATCTATATTTTACATAAATATATAATTAAATCCACATAAATAGTAATGATCATATTGATAATGTGTACATTATAGTACAAAATATAATTAAAAATATAATTATATTAAATAATATAAAGTAGTATTTCAATGTTAATAATTCCATAAATCACTAAGGTAAATATTTTTTATTTCAGTAGCCTATATGAATATCAATATAACTACGTCATACAAAAAAAACCAAAAATTTAATAATGTAATTGAACCATCCTAAGAAGTCATAAATTCGATCTTCCTTTATGATATATACTTTTTTTACTATAGTGAAGTGATGTAAAATTTATTATCTATAAAAAATGGATTCACATGAAAAACATAAAAAATATATTTTCTCATGGAAAAATTTATGAAACATTATTACATTTCATTATGTTGTTCAAAAATTCACACTACAAATTATATCTTAATTTATATCTTTCCTTTCTTTTTCATCATGGTATTAAAGAGTGTATTCAATTCCAAAACCACGAAACTACTGAATTTCATCTACAAGAATAATTTTTTCAATAGTATTAAAAAATAGTCACTATCCTAAAAAATAAAGTAAATAAACTTGACGCATTCAAAAAAACTAATTCATGGTAAATATAATTTTTTTAAAAGCAAATGAATAACTGATGTCACATTAGAAAGAATGTGTTTGGTGACATATATAAAACAAATATCTTAAGATCTTACAATAGCGATAAAATGTAATGTCAAATTGTTTGAATTTACCTTATTATTATGATAATTTTCTAATTTGGTTTAGAAATTTATGTGAAGTTGTAATTTTTTTTTAAAATGAAATATATTTTATTTATATTTTATAAAAAATAGTATATAAATATTAATTGATTAATTTTTTTAAATAATGTATGTTTTAATAGATTTGATGGTGGATAATATATTTATTCATAGAATATATTTTATAACATTAAAATATAGATTTTTTTAATATTATATACTATATTATAAAAATATTTTATGTTGTATTGGAAAATAAATTAGTGGAATTAGTATAATCCTAAAAAAAATATTATCTCGAATACATTGAGGTTTTATTGAGTTTTTAATCTAAAATAAATCTTTAAAATAAATAATTTTAAATATATTAATTAATAACATTTTAATTAATGTACTATATCAAAAATTAAAGAACATAATTAATGAGTTTACATAAATCTTCGTTAGAATGAATGAATGAGTTAATTTTTTATAGGTTCACAATGGTAATATGGTATATATTTCCCAAATATGAAATAATGAATTCCAAATAGTAAAAACTATATCCATGATTATATATATTTAGTAAAATTATTGTTGAATAAATTACATGAATAATGCTTAAGATATAATAAATATAATCCTGCATATATAATTTTTAGGAATAGATAATACGTGTAGCCCTAAAATTTAAGAATAAATAAAAAATAACCTACATTAAATGGATTTCTATGTGTGAGGGATTTGGTGAATAAGGATGAGGATAATTTATATTGGAACATGAAAAATGAGCTTACTAATAAATAAACTTGTTTTTTCAATTTAAATCATTGAAGGAAAGGGGAAAATAATTTTACTACATCAAAATTTGGGGTGTAGGCATTGTATAAGAACAAATAGTTGTACACTAATGGCTAATAGAGCATTCTGTAATAAAAATATGGGATGATAGGGAATGAAAAAAATGGTTTCACAAAAATTAGGGTTCAAATAAATGAGAAAATGGGAGACATATATACTAAATTCCAATTTTGTTTCATGAGAAGAAGTCAAATTTACTAGCGAGAAATCCTATATTGACCATATAATATTGGATCATGAAGGATTTTGGCAGAACTATTATGTGATGACATGATATAACTATATATGATCAAAGAGAAAAGTATTATTGGTTTCCATGGAGAAGGAGGTACGTGTAGAAGTTGATGTGTGGATGTGGGGAGGTGGACAATTGAAAGAGGAGGCAGGGTGGGGGAAAAATTTAGAGATAAATAAAATGAGGTGGGGTAAGGGTCAATGGTATGTGAGTTATAAGCGACATGAAGAATTTTTTTTGGGAGTGATGTGTGTGTGTGGGGAGGGGTAGATCACTAAAAATGAATAAAACAGGTGTCGATAATTTCAAGAGGGAAATCGTAAATGATTATGGAGACAAATTAATAGAAAAATACATAACTTTAGTATAGATATAGAATATTGAATAAAAATTTCACATAGATTAATTTTACTATAATTATTATAAAAAATTATAATTTTCTTAGTATATTTAAGATATTTATGATTTTTTAGAAAATGATATTATTTTTTCATAATGTATTTCAAATTTTATACATGGTAATAAATATATTATTGGAATTTTTAAATAATTACTAAAAAAAGTATATTTAAGAAAAATGAATTATGATCCCAATAATATTATATCGATTGTAGAAAGAACAATTATTTTAGAGATCTACCAAACTATATTGGTTGATCAGTGGGAATTTGATTAAATTTTGAGGCATGCGATGAGAACAATTATTCCAATTTCAAATATTTTTTTCATGTAAATTTTATAAATGATTTTAATAAGGTGTATTAAAAGAAAATAAATAACATTTATTTGTCTTAATTGATTAAAATTTGTTATATAATAATGGTTAAATGGTTAAACAAGAATTAGTTTTAGAAATCTAGAATTGATAGAATATTTATGAGATATTAAGTGAATAAAAAAATTTTAAATTGTAACACCAATTTATTGAAAAATATTATTGTTACAATTAATGTAAATGTGAATGTATGGTGATTTATTGATCATGAAATGTAACTAAAATTTGACTAATAAGAAGAAATACGTTTTAGATAATTTAATAGTAAACTATAAATTTCGAATGTATTGAAAATTATATTTAAGTGTAATTTAATAATTATTATTAAAATGTTTTCCAGGATGAAGATAATTTTGTTTCAATTTAATAATGGTTGAGAAAACATGTTTTGGTTAAACAATATCAAATATCATAATTCACTATCAAACATTCATAAATAGCCTACCACTTCAGAACCTATATCAATTCAAGAAAGAATATTACATAACATTAGGTATATCCCTCAAATTTTTGAATGTCTAACAATAAATTCCACGAGATGATAAAAGAAATAATATAGAATTTTTACTTTCAAATATCACACACTCATAATTATGAGATGCTACAATAATTTTATCATGAGTTGTCCATATATTTGACATATCTAATTTATAATACAAAAGAAAATTATAATATTGAAAACAAATTTATATTGATACTAACCAACCATATAATTTATACACATTACATCATTCTACATGATTATCCAATATAAATCATAATAAATCACACAATAAAAACAAAAAAAATTAGTGAATTTGGATATTACCGACATAAACATCTTATTTTTCAACACATTATACATTTCATATAAAATTATAACACACTTTACTCCAATATGGGCATATCAAATATCATATTCATTTTCATAACCTTGGGAATAGATATATAAGAAAAATGTGAGCTCAAATTCATAGTAAGGGGTAAAACAAACCTGATATCAATATAATATAAAATTTTATAATGATGATAATAAGGAGTAAACATAAAGGGAACATATATGAATGAGAGCATAATAATAATCCATTCCCAATGGATAAATATTACAAAACATATCATGCATTATTTCACTATGTTGTGTCAAAACATAAATATTTGGAATATACATAAGTATAAAAAATCAAAAATCATGTCAAATTACTCATATAAAACTATTATCGCATAGTGGAAAAATACGTATGATTAAATAATTAAGTATGATAAAAAACCGATGTACCATAACATAACAAATAAAAAGATAAAAGTGTTACCTAATGTATTATAGGGAAATAATATTTTGGGTCCACCCACCATATAATGAAAAAGTTACACAGTTGTTCCACATGAACATGCATACATGCATAAAACCATCACAATAAAATTATCTCATAAGAATGAAATAGGATTCATATGTTTTTTATAAAAATAAAAAAATAATTCACAATATTATATTTAATTATTTCTATTAAAATAAAACCCTTATAAATCATGAGAATCTGTATATTCACATATATTAACAACCCTTTAAAATAAGATTGTATTTGTTTTTAAAATATTATGAAATATTATTTATATTTTGATAAATTTTTAAAAAGAAATAATATTAATTCAATGGATTCAATAATTATTATAATGTAAATAAAATTTTCATTAGATTTATTATAAGAATATGGAAATAAATATTCACAATGAAATTAAATAAAATAGTGAGAGAAAATGATCTATTAAAAGACATAAAATAAGAGAGATAATTTTTTTTCCAAATCAGATGTTACATAAATTCATTCGAAATAATACTAATTATATACTAATATTACATATAAGGATTAAAAATTAAAACATTAAATAATATACATAATCTAAACATGGATGTAAATGATTCAATATGAAAAGTTTTATAATGAAAATACCCCAAAAATGTAATAATTAGGGAAATATGAATCAATTAGAGGGTATTTTTAAAATGATAAAAAAACAGTTTATTTTTTTAAATGGAATAATCTCAATATAAAAATAGTAATTTAGAAATATTTATTCCCAATTTTGATGATAAAATGAGAGATAATTCCTTATGATTTTTTAATATATTATATTTAAGATTATATAGGGAATAGCCAGAAATAAATTTATAAGTCCAATTAAATACACAATTAAAAAGATAAAATTCACCCATAGGGTAGCATATAGACTATATAAAATAATTTATATTGTGAAGATAAGTTTCATCTCAATGAAAGGATATTGAGATGACAATCCTTAACATTTATTAAAAATATTCTAAAAAATTATCTAAACCCATGTGTAATTGACATATAAATCATAATAACTTATATCCTAACCTTATTTATATTTAATACCTTTAATATTAATAAATTTAACCAGGTTATTACATATAAGTTAATAATTTATCATAGTTTTCACATATGATATTTTTAGTAGTGAATATATAATGGTTTTTTTAGTAAAATGATTTCGATAAACATTAATTATTAATAAGACCATCACAAAAAAATCACTTATGGTGTCATTGTAATGATATTAAAATTATTTAGAATACATTCATTTGTTGAATTTTATGGTACAATTTTTATGAATAAAGTTCACAATGTTCACACTTTACATAACATTGACAATAGTAATGAGTTACATGATAAAAATCATTCACTTGGGTGACACCATTTCCGAACCACAATAATAGAATAAATTTATAATTAAAAACATATATTAAATTTTTTTATATTTTAATATGCATCATTCCTTGAAATTATCACAAACTAACCTAGGTCGACCCCGAACCGGTCACCTGAGACGATCAGTGACAAGGCCTGAGAGGCGTTTCCGATCCTACCAAGATCGAAACAAGCACCATGGGAACTAATAGAGATTATGGGAATTGTTTATTTAAATAAAATAAACAATAAAATAAACATAAATAAAAAATAAACCAAAATAAATGTTGGTTTTCAGACATTACATCATTTACATTAGAATTTACAAACACAACAACCTATAGAGAAAACAAAAAAAGAAAGACCAAACTAAACCCGACACCCGTGAAATCTCCATGTAACCCTAATGGTCACCATACAATCCACAACCAACCATAACCTAAGGTAATTGAACCAAAAAACTATAAAAAAACTAACGAAAACAAAATACTATAGGCGTGAGTATTATAACATTGTAGGTATGCCCATAAAATTTTAATCCCAATGAACATTATTTAAATAAATAAAATTTGATTAAAAGGATTGAACTACAATCTAAAAATACAGGTTTTCACCATATTCATTCAGATAAAGAAAATCACAATCCCAATTCATTTCCCTCACATTTTAAAACAAGGCCCATTCATGTAAGGAATTTTAGATTTATAAGGGAGAAGGAAAAATGAAACCAATAAGAAATTTTTTTTCATGTCTAAGGGAAAATAATGAAAACAAATATTATTTAAAAATTAATTCTTTAAAACACTCATAACCAACCAAAATTTCACAATCCACCAAAATAACATTGAAACAAAAAATGTATAAATATCCCACACAATGAGGGAAATGATACTAATAGTGTGAGAAATGGAGGAACTAGAGATTACCTAGGAACTCAAATGTGAAATAGAACATACTAATACATGTGATCCTATCCCCAATAGCATGACACACATGATGAAATCAAAATTCCCAAATGCACGACCACCCTAGCTCAAGATAGATAGAGGGGCCCGATCCCATAGTAATAAACCAAAATATCTACCTACTATGGTCTAGTAGGCATTGTGTGAACTATAATCACATCAAACATTCTCATAATTCCAATTTTTTAATTCTAGGTTCCCCTAATATGTTCACAAAGGGGTGTTCCACATATTCCAAACAAAAGTCCATATTTATATATCACCACACACATCACACAAAATAGAACCACCCCATCCACTCTCAATGAGTAATACTAGATTTAAAAAACTAATTACATAAGGGAGTTACCATATTGAGGACAATCCCATCCCAAGATCAACTAACAAGTCAAGACTCACACCCGAAGGGGTTTTCTAAATGAAACCATTTAGAAAATACCAAATAGTCCCCAAGTCACTTTCTATAACGCCCTGAGCCCGCTCTTTCAGACTCAGTGCAACAAAATGCTGTGTAAATTTGTTTTTTTGTAAAAGTGACAAAACAATCACACAACACTTTAAAGAAAAGAGGATCTTTTACCGGTCTAGGTTCTGGAGTATTAGACAAAACATTACATTTATCAGAGTTTTAAACAATAATAATAAAATTTTCCACTATGCTTCTGCGCACGCTAACTCCATAAGCGACGACATCTATGATAATCTCCTAAGATACCTGGAAATCAATTTAAAATAAAAGGGTGAGCGTTCAATTGCCTAGTAAGGGGTTTTGAAAACCATTTATAAATTCCTTTTAAAAGTATCACTTTGATATTACATTTGAAAATTTTATATTTGTAAATTTATTTGTAAAACAACCTTTACAAAATAATATAATGCTTTTGAAAATTAATTATACTTTGAAAACAATTTTAAACTAATCCAGTGATTTTCATCAGAAAATATTAAGCAAACTTCATGAAAACAAAACATTATTTTGAGGCAACTTGATTCGTCGAAGGCTATCTTGGGCCTACCCACTTAGCGAAGGATGGGTTCACTCCCCAATGACCTTCTATTTTTACAAAGAACAGGCGCCTGTATTTTTTTGAAAACGTTTAAAGTTTTCTTTAAATATATATATATATATACTAGTATTGCTCACTTGAGTTTTTACCTTTAAACATGCAAATGCATTTAAATAATCATTTTCACTAATATCTATATGTATGTATGTATATATATATATATAAATATGAATTTTATTGAAAAACACTTGTGAGTATTGATTCCCAAAAATTCTCATCACTTAACATGTACATAAACAACAACATACCATATCTTCCATTGATAAAAAGAATTATCAATGATTTGTTTTCATGACTAAATTACTTAAACCATTCTTTTAATTCAAAATCATAAAATAATAATGAGCATGCACCAAAGATTTTAAATGATATATTTTTTTTTAAATCAGAATATCATTTATGAGTAAAATTATGAATATAAACATGTACAATACAACTTTAAATTATACCATATCTATAAAAATTTCATCCAATTCCATTAAAATTCATTTCTTTGTAAAGTTTATCCAATGTTCATGATTGTGTGTATATACCTATATTTACATATGCATGTATGAAGTTTCACAAACTATTATTGATATATGTCCATAACCTTGAATTTTATATGACTTGTATGTTACATAATAAAATTATGATATTCTTAACTTCTGTTATAATTTATTTTAAATAGTTATTAACATAAAAATTATACAAATGAATAAGTATGTGTCATATATAATGAGCTCATGTTTGAATAATGATTCTATAAATAGAAACAACCCTCAGCAAGACTACCATGAAAAAAAATTAAAATATAACTTTGATACATAAATAGATATATCCCTCTCATGTAACTAAAATGATTATAATATTAATAATATCTAAACACAAAAATAAATAAAAAACCTCTTTTTTTAGAAATGATTTCACTTGCATCAAATTTGTCTTGCACGTAGATAAAAAAAATAATCTCAATAATTCAAGAATTATGAAACATAATTCTGAAACAAAGAATAAAAATATATTCATTATTCAAAACTAGAAAATTAAAATCATAATTTTGAAATTAATAAACTACGTATCTCTTAATAATATTTTTTCTAATATAGAAATTAAAAAGATCAATTATAATTATCCCTTGCAAAAATAGAATGGAATTGAAAGGGTAAAATAAGTAATCCTTTACTATAATATAACAAAAAAACTTATTTTCATTTGAAAACCCCATAGAAGAAATATATTTCACTTTCACAATTATAATTTTTGAAGAAAATAAATTTACAGAATAAATATAAAGATACCTTTCCTTTTTCTTGCAAAATATAATTGCATTTACATTGACATAACTCAAACTCGCGTACTCTGTTTCTCAAATTTTTAGAACTGAAAAACACACAGAAGAAAAATAATTGAAGTTTGGCCCTCTATTTTTCCCTCCAATAGGCCTTTGCACTCCTCTTCTTATACATATAGCAGGAGAAGATTAAATGTATAATTTATTTCAACTTGAAAAATAAAATTTGGATTTTTGTGCAAGTTAGGAAACTTACTTAATATATATTTATTTGAGTGATAGAAGAAATGGAAAAGGACATACAAGGTGATATCAAGTTGATCCAAAATAAAAACTGATAAGTAGAAAGACATCGATTGAAAACAATAGATAAATAAAAAATGAACATTAATGGTATCAGATTAATCACAATAAATGAAATGTCTCTGTTGATCTGCATAAAAAAAGAATTTCAGAAGTGAAGAAAAAGGTTAAGAGGTTGCTTATGAATGAAGGCACACAGAAATTTTGACAAAAATAAAATTATTGTAACTTTTAAACAAGGACAAGAAACTTGTATTTTAATATACTGAAAATGATGGAAAACAGGTATGTGATAACTCTAAAACAATCAGTAATGATGCAAGTGGAAGAATTCAGATTATTTATGAGGTTTCTTGAAACTACTGCAACAGGAAAAATATATTATTTTAGAGTAGGACATGGTGCTGATAATTGAAAACTAAAAACGACATAGTATAGAATCCAAAAAAAAATTCGCAGATGTTTCTCTGATAAGCATCGATCCTCAGCAATAAAAAAAATCCAGAAAGATGTCAAATATGATATAATCATACTGCAATTATCATCGGCGAGACATATTCAATAAGAAATTGAACACAGAATTGGATCGAAAATGACCGGAGAAGAAAAACTGAAATAGAAGTATTTAAAATATTTAAAAACGAATCTACAACCTACTTGCAGAAATAGAAAACCCAAAATAGGGCCAAAAATGATCACCACTCCATGAAATTCATCAGACTTGATTCGAATCTCAGACTTAGATTTGGATCCAAACCCCTATAAGCTATTGAATGTTGGACAACGCCTGAGATTCAATCGATGGTCGACGTAGCCCAACCGAACTCGAACTCAAACTCGCAATCGCCTATCGTCTGGGTACCCAAGCTTGACGATGACTCTCAGGTGAACACCGGACGAACCCGACAGCACCCCAAGCCTCGGCATCAACTCCCTCTTCTCGCGACTCTAGAATTGAAACCCCCGCAATTCCTTGCGAAACAGAAACTCACGAAACCCTTTAACCTCTTCAATAACAATTTTTATTTTATTATTCTATTTTATTATTATTTCATTCACCATTTTTATTAAATCATTTCATTTTCATTTTTTGTAACTTCATTTCATTATTTTTATTTAATAATCTGATATATATATTATTATTAATTTTTTTAAAAAAATTATGATTATTATTTTGACAAATATTATTAATAATAACACATCAAAACTCAATATTGTTTTATTCTAATTAATAATATTGAGTTATCATTTAACTAAAACAAAAACCAATAATTAATTAAATAATTCTTTTTACTAAAACTCGGGATGTTACACTTTCACATATCAACCACTTTATAAAAACCACACACAAACCATTTTAAAAATAAAACTAACTAAGAAAACCTTCTTTTGAAACACCAACCACAAATAAAATATCAAAATATCATATACAAAACCAAAATATTCACATTAAGAATCATAAACGAAATTGAAAATGTAACTAGGTAATTTAATAATCATTTGTTGTGAAAAACCGACTAAATCGATTTCACACATACAAAGAGATTAGGGAAAACATTTTATTTTATGTTGGAAAATCATTCAAACAATTGAATGTTACTATTTAATAATTAATATAGGTGATAAAAATAAGAATTAAATGAAATATAAAATTTAATAAAGAGGTATAATGGGATACCATGTCAATCGATGAAGAAATTCCAGAATCCGGTGCGAAACCTTGTACACACCTCAACCATATCCAAGGTGGGATATCTCCAACATCAAAGAACCCTAAGAAAGAAAACCCACAGAAATTGAGAAAACCTAGCCATGATATTCATCAAACATGGACACTAGGGTTAAGAAGAAGAGGAAAAATGAGAAGAAAGCAAAAAGGGAGGAGAAGGATACCCTAAACATTAAATCTGGGTAGAGCAACACCAGAAAAGCCCTTAAATGTTTTTTATTGGGCCATATTGGTGAGAAAATCCCCCATGGGAGGTTCCTAGGTTGGAGGAGGCCGAATGGGGGAAAAGAGGGGTTTAGGGTATAAAAATAGGGAAAGAGAAAATGGATTTTTATGATCTAGTCGTGCCTCACGGTTAGTCAGCACAATCTATCAAACCGTGCAGATACCATGCAACAGCTACTGGAGAGAAATAGATTGAATTCATTGACTTATCAATTGGTATGACTAACCATGTGGTATTCGTGGGGTAGATATTGTCTCACCCAGGAAAGTCCACATGTTTACCTTGGCTGGGGGCACAATTGTTTCTAATTGTGTGATAACCGTGCACTAGTGTCTACCCTCCCAAAACACCTATTTTCACAAAAACACATTTGTAAAACCTATTTAGAATGCTAGGAAAATATGTTATCAAAAAAATCCCCCAAAAATTCAAACCCATCAGACCTGGTTCTTGAGAAGAAAGCCAGTAACCAAACCGGTATCAGAACCAAAGATGAATTTCAAAACCCGCGTGTTAAAATTCTCCACCCCCATAATGATTTATTCCCCCAAAAATCCAACCTAAGGATTAAAAAAGAATATAAAAACAACCTATTTAAAACATAACGTGGTTAATCATGAATAAAAATTTAAGAGACTAAAAAAGCACTACAAACCAGGAAAGGCTAACAGAATGAACATGGGGTACCAATATGGTCTCTCCACTAAGTTCCCCTACCCCAAATATCAACACAACTCCAATTGATCAATTAAAGAAGTTATAGATATTTCACTATACTCAAACCATCCACCAAAACAATGAAGAAGTTCCAACCCCATCCTCCTAATACCTATATAACCATACTTCATCTAAGCCACCAGAACACTCCCATTCTAACATCTCCATACAAAACCACCAATCATCAGGCCTATGCTAGAACAAACATGAGGTTCTTACATGGAGAGGCCTAAAAAGACTCCCCACCATATGATACAGGTTCACAATGATTTATTTTGAGGAATTAAATGTGACTTATAGTGGGTCCCCCCACTAAAAGAGCTATTGAGATTAGACCGACTCAAGAACCTTCCCACAAGGAACAAAAATCCCCACTTCAAGGGGAGGGAGGTGAGGGCCCAACTAATGGATTGAGGAAACCACAATTCACACAATACTAATACTTCACAATCCTAGTTAACCTCAACCTAGTATCACTTGATTCACATATACGAACCACAAAAGGGCTATAAATAGGGAAACTCACACTCAATGGGATGAAACCACCATGATTTTAAGAAGAGAAAACTACTACAACTCCCAAAAATTAATGGAAAATTTTACACCAAAATGGGTCACATCTTGGAAATTAGGTTTCCACAGCATTTTACACCAAATAGAACCATAAATACTATAGGGGAGGCATGAAATTCCTCCATTAACTTCACTATGGACATAGATTAAACCAAGGACTTTCACACCACCTATGGGGTTATATTGACTACATGCCAGCCTCACTCGGGGATCTATTCCATGAGACCTGATTATTGAATCATCACTATTCTCATAGTAAGGCTTCAGTAACCCTTGAATATAAATTCTCTTTCTAGTTCCACTTGAAACGACACCACATTTCAGGATGAAAAAATCAGGCACCAACACACCCCAAAACTCAGTCTTCCTGAACATCACACTTTATTGCAATAGAGACTTATAAGTGTCATACAAATCAACATTTTCACCTTGAACGTGGAACAAGAACAGAAATAATACAAGGGGAAACACATTCATTCAGAATTGAGAAGATCAGAATTTTCCATGGAGAGATACACTCCTATCAACAAAAGTACCAAAAAGGATCCACTACATCCACCTTTACAATTTTAAGAGAATGAAATGTTTCCATATGACACCAAACATGACCCCTGCAACTGATGGAATAATTACTGAGAGAGGGATCTTAACTCTTTTTCAAACCATCATACAAATTCTGTAAACGGCTATAAAACCCCTTACAACCAATCTCACTAACCTAGTGGCCCCACAATGACCCTATACAGGAGAAACTGATAAAAGATCCGTAGACCCTTTCTAGGATAGTGGTTACTACATAAAGCTTTAGACCATGTGTCCCCATATCCAAAATAAAAGTTTCTCTTCATTACTTCTTTGTTTAACGTTAATACTAAACCATACCATATTTTATCCTCAAAGAATCAGGCCAATTATGAAACTAAATATTCCTTCCACCTATCTTGTATCTTCCCTCCCCCTATGAGAGGTTATTCTCATCCTAAAAAGGAAAGAGTTATATTGGAGTTCCAAAATTTTATATGGATATCCTTTCATTTATCAACTAGATGGTTCACCACTAGGGAGGCCACCCATGAAAACATTCCAAACACACACTGATTCATTTTTGGGGTGCACTCTAACAAACTAGGAGAAACAAGGACTAAACCTAATTGTTCCATTTGACAAAAATTACATAAAAAACCAAAACACAATGGAAACCACTACCAATGTTTTCCAATTTTTTTTAGAAAATCCACCAACAAGAATATATACTAAAAACACTTACAGACATGAATGAATCCTTAGCCTCAAAATTCCTCGCAACATAAATTCTCAAAACACTGAAAGAAACACCAAAACACTTCTTTAAAACAAATTACATTTTTAATTTCAAAAATATTTTTGGGTTACACACTCACCAATGGAATCCCATGGAGTCTCCCACATGTATATCTTTGTGCCATACCATGAACCCATTCATTTTGTCACACATTCCCAAGCATGTGGTCACCCACAGAAACACCAAAGTTCAAAAAAACATTTTTCACATTTTAAAACAAATAATTTAATCCACATCTATATTTTAAAACTCACCAAGCCTCTTTTAAAAAATTATAACCAAACAAATTTGAAAACCAATTCAAGAATCACAAAACAATCCCGAAAACACCAACCAGTCAATTAAAACCTCATTTCCAAAACATATACATTCATTCCAAAAACATTTTACACAAGTTCAATATCAAGAAAACATAACAAAAATTCAGTAAACACAAAACCAAAAACTTTTTTAGTCTCCACATATTTATTTTTAGATCATCCCTCCCAATCAAAAAAAAATTTAAATAACAATTTTTCCGATTCAAAACATTTCTCAACACTTTAACCCATCTTGTTAAACCATTATAGTTTTACCCTATAAAATCATTATGAAAAAACCAAATTTCCTAAGCCCTCATTAAAATAGATCATAAAAATAAAATTTACACTAACGAAAACAAATCCATTACTGGTTTAAATTCAACTTTTTATAATTCAAAAAAAGAACCTCTAAAAACAATTTCCTGAATTAATGAAAATCCAAATGATCCCAAAATGTGAAACTAATATTGATGGGAGACTTGGAAATATGGTTGGAATCCATATTCCAATCACATCACCCTCATGAGGAGAATTCTGGAGTAATTCCCTAGCTCTACATTGTATTCCGGGCTATATGATATCACAATGGCCACTTCCCCAAATCCATTTTCATTTCCCAACAACACACAATCCAAAAAAACTAAAATACACTACCATACAAATACATCGCATGGTCACCCGAGGTTTGGAACTAGAAAGGTTTTATGATGGCCTTCATGTTCCTAAGTCTCGAGCCCGATAATCGTACTCCTTATACCATGTCATTTCCAAATAAAAATGGGTGCTCTATAAAGTAAGTTCCTCAAAAGTGACAACCTCAGTCTTATACCATTATGACCCAAACCAACCTAGGTCATCCCAAAACTGGTCACCCAAGCCGATCTGTGACAAGGCCCAAGAGGTATTCTTGATCATCCTATAATGGTGAAAACCACCAAGGGAACGAATAGAAGTGACGATAATGGTTTCACCCTATATAATAAACATGGGAAGAAAAATAACTAAAATATAAACCAAACTGAATATAATTTTCAAACATTATATCATTTAAATTAAAATTTTATAATACAATAACCCATAAGGGAAACTAAATGAAAATAATTGAACAAAACATGACAATTAAGACATCTCCACATGATCCCAAGGATCACCACCCAATCCGCAAATAATTATCGTCCAAGTTGATCAAACAAATATTAAACCTAAATCAGAAGCTAAAAACTAGAAAATTCTTTAGGTGTGAGTATTAAAACATAGAAGGTATGCTAGAAAAATTATATTCCCAAAGAAAATTCTATAAATAAAGAAACATTTATTATCATGTTTGAACAAAAATGTACAAATATAGGTTTTTTTACACATTAATATTGAGCAGACAAATTCCAATACCAGTTCATTTCTCTCATATTTTTAAACATGTCCCATTCATTTTAGGATGGATAGATTCATAAGGGAGATGGAAAAAGGGAACCAATTGGAACCATTCAATTTTCATGTTTAAGGGAAAATAGATAAAACAAATATTATTTAATTTTTTTTATTAAAACTTTTATAACAAATCGAACATTCACAATTAACCAAAACAACACTGAAACTAGTCTAACAAATAATTCTTCCACACAACCCGGGAAATAATACTAACGGTTTTTAGAAACAAAGGAACACGAGAATACCTAGGAACTCATAGGAGAACCATAAAACAATAATACATGTTACCCCATCCCAAATATCACGCCACACATGATTAAATCAAAGCACAAAAAATCTAGGCCACCCTAACTTAGGACAGACCGAGGGGCCCAATCCCGTAGCGATACACCCAAATATCCACCTACTATGGGCCATTAGTCACTTTATGAACTACTAATTCTCCAAATATTCTAAGGATACCACTTTTTTATTCTATGATTCCATGTTTTATTCAAAAAGGGGTCTTCATACATTCAAAATAACAATCCCTATATATATACCACCATATACATCACACAAATCAGCACCACCTCGACCACCACAAGGAGTAGACATTTCTTTAAAATAATAATTACATAAGGGAGGAACATACCTCGGAAACTCCCATTCCATGATGAACCATGAAATAAAGAATCCATCCCAAAGGGGTTTTCCAAATGAGACCATTTTACGAAAAATTCAAAATGAGCCCTAAATCAAATCCCCATATCAATTACTTTATAAAAAACCACACAAAAACCATTTTCAAAATCATTCCAACGTAGAAAACCATTTCTAGAAAACACCCACCATCATTTTAATTTCAAAATCATATTTACAAAACCAATATATGACCTTTAAAAACAAAAAACTATGTAGAAAAGACAATCAGGAAATTTAATAATCACCTGGTGTGAAAAACCCAAAAAATCCATTTCACACATACAATTTGATTAAGAATTTTTTGTTAATTTCTCATGGAACTATCATTAAAATCATGAAACATCCTTATTTTATAATTAATAAAGTTGAGAAAATAAAAAAATAAATGAAATATCAACATTAAAGAAGAGGTTAAAAGGGATCCTACCTCAAATGTTGATGAACTTTTGCAATCCAGTGAAAAACCTCATTCACACCTCAACATCACCAAAAGAGGGATAGATCGAACCTCAAGGAACCCTAGGAATTAAGAACACATAAAAATGAAACAACATAGCCATGAAAATCGGCCAACATGGCCACTATGGTTAGGAAAGAAGAGGAAAAATGAAAAGAAAGAATAATGGGAGAGAAGGAAGTCATAACATTTCTATTCAGGTGGAGGAACACCCATAAAACCCCTTGAATACCTCTTAGAGGGCCTTTGAGGTTTCTAAATCCCCCATGGGTGGATATTAGGTTAGAGGATATAGATTGTGGGAAAAAAAGTTGATTTGGGTATAAAAATATGGGGAGAGAAAATGTATTTTAATGATATGGATATTCCTCACATTCAGTCCGCATGGTCTGTCAAACCCGGAAGATACCCTCCAGTCACTACTACTGAGAAAAAGATTAAATTCATGACCTAACCACATGGAATTACGAACCATGCAGTTTCCATTTTGTAGCTACTATCTCATCAAAGATATTTTTTATAGTTACTTGGTATACAACACACAATTACTACTAACTGTGTGCTAACCGTTTGCCAGGGTCTGGCCACCCCCAAAACACCCATTTTTACCAAACCTCCAGGGTAAAACCAATGAAAAAATATAGTCTATGAATTTAAGGATATAACACCCCATAAAATTCTAACCCATGACACTCATTTTTTAAGAAAAGATTTTGTAACCAAACCCACACCGGGACTGACATTGAATATCAGAAACTAATTGCGAATAAAATGTTTAATAAGGTCTGGTATCATATATCCAGGTGGATAAACATACCCAAATAAGAATATTATATAAAAATTAATAAATAATTAATGTTTTATTATAATAAATCATTTTAAAAAATTTATAATGACATAATAATAAATTATTAGAGGGGTGAGTTAAATTTAATAATATAGTAATTGATAAGATAATATGAAATTATTGAGGGGAATTTGTTACTAACATTGATTAAAATTTCCCTTTTAAGAACGCATTCCTTTATAATGAAGGTTTAATCACACTTCATGTTACTATAAATTCCCCAAATGATAGAGAAACATAGATGATAAACTATTAGGTAGGGATTCAATATGAATAAAAAAGGATCACTTTGAAGTGGGTTGAGGATTGATCATTTTTTTGGTGAGTTTGAGTGGCATATTTTTATTTTATCATCCTCAACATCTAAGGAAATCTATTTCAACAATAAAATCACATATGTGAAAAAATGATGTTTGAGATTAAATTGATTATGGATATTCCATATTTTAATAATTTTTATATATAATATTTATTGAATGAAATATTTTAGCCTTTTTACTATTTATTGGTAATATTCCTAAATCACCCTAGCCAACATATTTATTCATAAAAAATTAAATTAACCCAATTATCTAATTTTGATTCCCATATTTCAAATATAAAATCAATATTATAAAAATAAATTTTTAAATGTGTGAAATATAACTGTTAAAAATATAACATAATATTAATTAAATTAAAATTTTCTTGAAAAACAATTCTTTTGTAATGAATGATTATATTTTGAATTATTATCACTAATTTATTATTATAGTTATGTTTTTAAGTAGTATTATTGTTGGAAATAATATTTCTAAAACACTATTAATATTTATAAAAGGGATATACTTTTTATTATATTAATTTAAATGTACCCATTACTTATATTTAAAATAAATATGACCAATAACCATATTTCTAAAACCTGTATATCTATTGGTTATATATCTAATATCTATATAAAAAATATATGACCATTTTTATTCCTATATATATAACTAGTACTCCGCCCATGCGATGCACGACACTATAAAATAATTCTTATTATTAACTATAGATTACTATTTATAAAACATAATAGTTTATATTAATATTGAATATATTTGAAAATAAAATGACATACATAATGAGGAGTAAAGGTTATAGAAATTGAGGAACAAAAATTAGATACTGATCAGCCTTTTGTATAAAATTAACAACGAAGGATCCAATGGTGAAACAGAATGGAAATTAATAAATAATATATTGAAATTTTAAATTTACAAAATAGTTATAGATAATATTGTAATACTTGTACAAGTTTAAAAAACGTCAACACATGATTTTTAATCAAAAAAATATATGGAAAGAATTAAAATTTATTTTTACCATTAAGAAAACATATATATAAAGTGACATAGTATTCAAATAAGAATAAATATTTATAAACATTGAAATAGGAAAACATTAATTGTGAATGTCAACATAATAGGGATAACTTGTAAACAATGAAAATATAATAGATCATTTACATAGAATCATTATGTTGTGAACATAAAGGGATAATAAGTAATTGCATCCACAACTTTTTAAATTCATCTGTTGTTCCCAGTCGTACTGGAAGTGTACTGGATAGCCGTATAAGTAAATTCATGCATTCCCAATTAGTAGACATTGTCATAGCATAGCAGAACTGCCGAATGTTGGGTTGACACAAATGATTATCCCTAAAACAGATAATACATGTGAGAAAATTGAAAATTGGAATTAAGTTTAGTGTAAATGATATAGGCATCAGAAACGAAACTGGTTACACTAGAACATGTTCTTTCATTTTATTAGTTGAGTAAATGTATAATTTCAGTTACAACTGGAAAAAAAATTAAAACATTAATTGGAAATAATATAAGCATATATGTAGTCAAATAATACATGGAAATTGAATCACAAAATATCAGTCAATCTTGTTAGCCTTTGGGTTGACGATATCCTTTATACAAAGATGCAGTTCATCGACAGTCCCTCCCTACATTGCAGCCCACACCACTCCATCGCTCCTCCTCCCCCTGGCCTAGCCCCTCCCCTCCCTCATTCCTGGTCCCTCCTCTCACCCCACTGCCCAGCGTGTCACCTCCTCCTTTCCCAGCACCTCCTCCTACCCCCATGCCCAGCTCTACCCCTACCCTCCCCACTCCTCCTCTTGTCCTCCCTCCCCTGCCCAGCCCTTCCTCCCCCCAACCCATCATGTAACCCCCCCAATTTCCCAGCACCTCCTCCCACACACTACCCAGCTCTACCCCTCCCCTCCCCACCTCCTCTGCTTGTCTCCCACCCCATCCCATCACCTCCCCCTCCCACCTCAGCATTCCCCCTGCCCAGCCACTTCCCCCACCACTCCCCCCCACCCTGCCCAACCTGTTCCCCCACCAGCCCCCTCCCCCTCCCCTCCAACCTTCCCAGCCCCACCCATCCCCCCTGCCCAACCTGTTCCCCCACCATCCCCATCCCCATCCCCCTCCCCTCCCCTCCCCTCCCCTACCCTCCATCCTGCCCAGCCCCTCCCCTCCCCCCTTGCCCAACCTGTTCCCCCACCAGCCCCCTCCCCACTTCCCTCATTTTCCCCTCCCCTCCCCTCCCCTATTTTCCTAGCCCCTCCCCTCCCCTCCAACCTGCCCAGCCCCTCCCCTCCTCTCCCCTCCACTCCCCTCCAACCTGCAAAGTGATGAGCAGCATCCCTGAAATTTAAATAATTTCAACAGAGGATATAAGATAAATAACTCCAATTAGATAAGAGAAAATATAAATTTACAAAAAAATAAGGATGTATAAAATACATGATCCAGTGATCTAAAAAAACATCCACTTGTCATATTAAAATGTTCCAGAGTACATTATCCAGTTTTCAAATACATGTATCACATGTATTATACACTAAATGTAGAAGAAACTATTAACTAAAAGAAATTAAAATTATCCACTGATCATGAAATCCCTATATGTTTCCCTCTTCCATAATGAAGAGTGTATCTCCAAAATCTAGTTATAGTAAAGCCTATCACACTGAATGCCTGAAAGAAATCATTCATTAATATTGAAAAAGTCAAGGCTTTTTGTTGTGAAATATAAAAAATGATAACAATAATAAATGGAAAAGATTTTAACAATCATAAAGTCAATATATAAAAAGATAATATGGCAAATAGATTGACAAAATGTTTGTCAAATTATACAACATAAATATTCATGTTTGTATTTGTATAACTATATCACTCATCAATATAGACTTGAAGTAGTAGATTCTAACCAAATTATCATGTCACATTGTACAAATCTTCATCTTCAAAAACTTATAACTTTTCTGCATAGGAAAAAATGTTTTAAAATTAGAATACGTATTAATTCCTACTAAAAATGCAGATTCCAGAATATGAATGTAAAAATAAACCTAGTGTGATCCGAAAAAGAGATTTGGTTAACTTATGTTAATAGGTAATGTGGGTTACAAAAGTATGTGTATTTTTTCACTAATTTATAAAATCAATTCATATTGCAAGCAGTGAATATCTATAAACATCATGTAAAAAGATAATAATTCAAAAGAACTTACATATTTCTAATGTTTTTATGTTGAATGTATTGATACAGTCTTGTAAATAACTAGTTAAACCAGTATATGTGCAGTGGATATGTCATAGATATGAGAAAATAAAATTCTATTGGAATAGTTAAATTTCTAAATTATAAAGAGAAACATGTTCAACTAATATGTGAAATAACCTAATGAAATGGATGTTTAAACATTATATGGATCATAGAAAACACATAAACATGAAAAATATGTTATGCATCATCCATGGCAGAGGCTAATTCAGAAAATAGGGTAAACATATTACATTCACCCTAATATAAATAGAATTCCAATACTGTTTTTGAATGTTTAAAAATAATGCAGAAATAAAAAATGAGAAAATATGAAATGGTCAATCTATAGTACTACCTTGCAATTGCAGCTAAAAAATTCAGTTAGTTGTTTCAATATTCATTGCTATGTTCACCATCCCTAACAGTTTAATCTGTACATAATGCCTAAAAAACCAATTACAGAACATGATGAAACACAGTTTTATCCACATTGAAAAGGTATTACTACAGATTGACCGTTTCATGCTCCCCCTTCCCTCATCCTCCCCTCCCCTCCCCTCCCCTCCCATCCCCTCCAACCTGCCCTACCCCTCCCCTCCATTCCCCTACTTAGACGCTTCCCCAACCACCCCCTGCCCAAAGTCTTCCCCCAGCAGCCCTCTCCCCCTGTCCTCATCATCCCCTACCCTTCCTTACCTCCCCTCCAACATGCCTAGCCCCTCCCCTCCATTCCCCTGCCCACTAAGAAGATTCTTCCTCGGGCCATTACCCCCTCCTCCTCCTCCCCTCTGCCCAGCCCCTCCCCTGCCCAGCCCCTCCTCTCCCCCCGCCATCCTACCCAGATTTTCACCCCCCCAAATTCCCATCACCTCCTCCTACCCCCCACCCAGCTCCACCCCTCCCCTCCCACTCCTCTGAATGTCTCCCACCCAATCCCAGCACCCCCACCCCCCCCCCCTCCTACGCACACGTCCCCCCCTTCCCGACCCCTTCCCCCACCACTCCCCCTCTGCACAACCTCTTCCCCCACCAGGCCCCTTCCCCCTACCCTCATCCTCTCCTCCCCTCCCCTCCAACCTGCCCAACCCCTCCCCTCCATTCCCCTTCCCACTAAGAAGAATATCCCCTGAGCCATTCCTCCCCCCTCCTCCTCCCCTTTCCTCATCACTCCCATACCCTTCCCCTCCTCTCCCCCCACCCACCACCCTTCCCAACATTTCCCCCACCCCAAAATTCCCAGCACCTCCTCCTACCCCCTACCCAGCTCTACCCCTCCCCCCCCCTCCTCTAGTTGTATCCTACCCAATCCCAGCACTTCCACCACCTACGTATGCCTCCCCCCTGCCCAACCCCTTCCCCCACCACTCCCCCCTGCCCAAACTCTTCCCCACCAGGCCCTCCCCCCTGCCCTCATATTCCCATCCCCTCCTCTCCCCTCTATAGATTCTCAGTGCCTCCCCCTTCTTCTGACTTTGAAACAAAACACATATAGTGAATTGAGAATTTGTATATTATGAAAACTGAAGGACTTAATTTGTAATATGTAACATGCATATATTGTGTATGCAGTAGGCATATAGTGAATTGACAATATGTATATTATGAAAACTGAATGACTTAATTTATAATAAGATACATGAATATACTATGCATGCATTATGAATATAATGAATATGCAATATGCATATAGTAAATATGTAAGTCATTAAATATATTACTTAATGTAGTTTAACAATGTTCAGTTTTCAATTCTCATTTATATAATATTTAATATACATATTTCTCATATTAAAAATTCAATATTACAATATTAATACATAGAATATGGTCTTTCAATTTGAAATTTCTAGATTGACACCACATCAACATATAGGCAGTATAGGAAAAGGCAACTGCAATTAGATGAAAAATAATATACCTTGTTTCCAATTTGATATTAGTATGCATATAAATTGAGGCAGATTTCATATTCAGCATATGAAACACCTCTTGGAGATTTCTAAAATCAACATCCATAATAATCATTGCACATACAAAGCACTTGATATAGGTATTCAAGTTGAGAAGCTGCATAGATGAAATCATGTTTATGAAAATCCATGATTTTTGTGGCATTTTAAATTATATTTAGAACTGTAAAACTATCTTCAAATAGATAGTGAGGATTCTGGATACTATTTTATTAAATCTCCAAGAAAAATAACTATGTCTAGGGTTTAAATAGAGGAATATTCTACCAGAATCCCAAACTCATCATTTTTTTAAATACACACCCATGTAGACATCATTTTTATGTATTCAGTATGAACATACTGAATATGTAATCTGCATATAGTTAAAATCTAAAATTCATTAAATATACTACTAAAAGTAGAATAACCATGTGCTATTTTCAGTTATCTTTTCCATAATATGTAATATACAAATTTCTCATATTAAAAATTCAATATTAAAATATCAATATGGTCTTTCTAGTTGAAAATACTATATTGACACAATATTAAATTATAGGCACTACATGAGAAGCCACTTGCACAGAAATGAAGAATAATATACCTTGTTTACAATTTGATATTATTATCCATATGATGAATATTAGATATTCAATATTAGAAATACAATATTAGTAGGCATGTGCTGAATATGAAATCTGCGTATACTGAATAAGTAAAATGAATTCAATATACTATTTCAAAATCTAGTATGAGAAATATCTATATAATATATTATGAAAAATATTATTAGAAACACATTATATAATTGAACTCAGTAATGCCTACCGTATCTCTGAAATCAGAGGTTGATTGAGGCGGACCAGGCGGAGGGGGAGGCAGAGGCACTGGAGCCAGAGCAGGCTTAGGGAGACTGAGGTGTAGCAGGTGGAGGCAGAGATATTTGAAAGAGGGAACATGTGAAGGGAACACCAAACATGAAAATTAAAAATAGAAAGAGGAAAGAGGGAATCTATGAAGGAAATATGAACATGAATTACAAAAGGAGAAAGAGGGAAGAGTGAAATTGAACCTAAAATCTTGAGAAAAAGTGAAATAAAACTTGTAAGCTTGTGCGAGATTTCCAGTATAGAGAAGCTTCAATGAAGCTTGGATTTTTTTGTCTATCGAAAACAATTAAGGGTAACAATATATTACCATAAAATATGATAACATAAAACTATCATGAATCTGTAACATCCAAATCTGGGGGGGTATGTTATAGCCCACTAATAGTTTTCCAATGATAGACATGCACAATACCCTTTAACATTGCATGTGTATCAAGACAAAAACAAAACCATTTATCTTATACTCATGTGAGAATAAACTATATATTAACCTCCAATGGGAAGCTACCAGGTTGCTAGTGTGGAGAACAGATGCAACTGCTTCCTAGAACATCTTATCGGTCCCATAGTAGGATCTAAAGGGGAACCTGGTGGTTTAGGCCACTAAAACCCTCCAATTAATTGATCAACATATTCCTTATATATCCAAACAATAAACCTGAAATAAACTCAATTTAAACTATTAAAACAATAAAATAAAAAAAATATATAATTTTGTAGCCACAAAAGTACAATTGATTTGGGCCAACATTTGAGTACCAAAATGATCGAGCCATACTTTTATGCAGTTATGAATGTTTTCGATAATCTTATAAGATTTCCAAAAAAGTAATTATCACCCCAATATGACATATACAACTCAAATAATCATCAAAACATAGTAAGTAACATCATCATAATAATTCACTTTATAGAAGCATAAGTACAATCCCTTCGGGAAATTGGGCCATTAATGTCAATCAACAAAGGAAAATTTATGATGTTTATAAATTCTACTTGCTAAAAAAGTAGAAAGAGGGAAGAAGGTAATCGAACCTAAAATCTTGAGAAATAGGGAAATCTATCTTGTGAGGTTGTGGGAGGTCTCCAGTACAAAGATGCTTCAATGCACCATGGATTATTCTATCTATCGAAAACAATTAAGGGAAACAATATATTATCGTAAAAGATGTTAACATAAAACTCTACAACAACCAAATCCAGTGGGGTATGTAGCTACCCACTAATAGTCTTCAAACATGTGCTATAGAATACCCCCTTAACATTGCATCTGTATCAACACAAAATTTAAACCATTTATCCTAAATTCATGTGAGTATAACTAACTACATATTATCCTCCAACATGATTTTACTAGGTTACTGGTGTGGAGAACATAAGCACATGCTTCCTAGCATGTCCTATAGGGGCCCCGGTAGGATCCTAAGGGGAACCTGGTGGTTCAGGACACCAAAACCGTCCAAATGATTGATCAAATTATTACTTGTATATCCTTACTTAAAACCTGAAAGAAACTCAATCTAAAATTTTAAAACAAAAAAATAAATAGAAGATAATTTTGTATCGGCAAAAGTAAAACAACTTTGCGCCAAAATTTGAGTTCCAAAATGATCAAGCCACACTTCTATGCAGTTATTATTGTATTAGATAATATATAATCTTTCCAACTCATTAATGATCACCCCCATCTGAAATATATATCACATGTAATCAACAAAATAGAGTAAGTAACATAATCTGAATTCTTCACTTTTTAGAAGCAGAACTACAGTCACTTCGGGGCAACTGGGCCAGTTATTGTGAGTCAAAAAACATTGTAGAAATTTAATAAGAGTTAATCACTGATGGAAGAATACAATGGTATGAAAAGAAAATCTCTCTGCTGGATTCCATATGTTGCAGCCCCCATGACAGTGTTATGAATTGAAGTTGTGACACTGGTAAGCGAAGCCCCTAGATCTGAAACAACCAACACATATTTAAGAATTTTCATAGAACTCAGTAGGATTATAAACTGAACAGTTTCAAAATATATATTTAAAAAATATAATAATATTGATCATTTAGAAATAATTAATCCCAATCCTATGAAAAATATCATTTTTATCCTGGTTAATTTAGCATAGATGGAAAAAACATAAAACCTAATATTTTCAATGAATAAACCCGAAACATCAGAGAATATAATCATAATAAATAATGTTTAAGAAACAATGGCCGAAAGAATAAAATCATACCTTTTGTGGGTCGATCAGAACATTGTTCGAATGTTCATTGAGTAGAAAGAGTCAACATATATAGATGCGGAGGGAAATCTTGAGCTTGAGGGAATTAGGGAACATGGTGAAGTGAATTTGGAGGGTTTCTAACTTAAGCACTTCAAAGAAGTATTGGGAAGAGGTAATCATAAGAGGATCTAGGGTTTCCAGGCGGATGAACCATAGTGGAAGATGGATGATGGGAGGGGAAACATGAGCTAGAATTATAGGAGCCGCGGTAGAGGGGTAAAGGTAGTGGGAGCCGTAGGAGGAGGGGCGTTGAAGGAATAATCAGAGTGCAGGCTGTCAGAATCATTGCAGAGGTAAATTCAGAGCAGGAACACTGGAAGCGGGAATCGTAGGAGCACTGGAATATTTGAAACGGGAGGAAACCTAGGAGTAATGGAAGATCTCATACTGGGAAGCCTAAAATTGGGGGAGGTAGAAGGTGAAATTTTGGGGGAACATCGGGTGGAGCAGCGGAGCCAAAGGAGGAGCACATGGAGGCAGATGCGTGGATGGAGAGAAGATTGGGGAAGGGGAGCGGGATAGGCGAGTGGTAGATGGGAGCGGGAGAGGCGAGTGGAATATGGGAGCGGGAACCATAGGAGACTAAATCTCGATCAGCGGAGTGACTACTTGAAGGACGCCAGTAGCCGTGAAACCCTAATTCAAAGGGAGCAGTGGAGAGCACGCATGGGGGAAGCCAATGGGGTTGTGGGAGGGAGGATGGAAAAGAAGAGGGAATGAGATTGGAGGGAGACGTGGAAGGATGAGAGTTTGACACATATGTAGGAAGAAGCCTAATTTAGTATAGATAGTAGATTACATAATTCATTTATCTTATTTATTAATTTCATTTGGAAGATTTTTTGTTCCATTTTCCTTCTTCTGTTTTAGGGGTCCAATACATTATAGTCCCACTCTCACATTTTCAAATTATAATTAGCCAATCAATCACATTCTCCATTGATAATACGACCTTTTATTTTAAAATTGGATGAGTGGTTACCTCATCTAGATGGGAAAATCTTTTCCTAGTGGGATAATATCTTATGGATTTATGTCATTTTCTTAAAATAATTCTATGTGAAAATAATGGTAACAATTATATGAATTAATTTTTTTAAATATACTAATTGGGAAAAAATTATATGTATGGTAGGTTCTATATCCTTCTCACATTACTTCATTAGTAAGATATAATTTAGTGTCATATATATGGTCATATTATAATTTTAAACAATTCAGTGAGGAAGACAGAGTTATAGTTTTATGAAAGATCCCTAATAATTCATTTCCATGTTATCCCTATAATGGGAATTTAAACTTACTTTGTTCAATTCCATTTAATAAGTAATTTGTTTCCGTTTTAGGACTTATGAAATGGAAAATATTGGTGCTTATATGGACAAGGATCCTTGACCAATGATGTGTGTTTTATAGTCATGTGTATTATACCAATATCAAGAAGTTTAAAGTCATGTGGAATTGATTAGTATGAATAGGTTTCTAAAAATTTGTTTCTATTTGTTATACACAAAAAAATCTATTAAATATTTATGGTACATATGAATATGTTGATAGTGGGGTAGTGGAATACAACATGTTGGTGGCTTATTTTTTGGTTTTCTCCTATCTATTTTTAACTAGACAATGAAGGGTGACTTAACCCACAATGTATGAAATCTATTTGGTATAATAATAGGCTTTTGTGTAATTGGTAGTCAGTTCATACATTTAACACATTGTTTATATAAGAGGATGTTGATTAAATTCTTATGAGCTATGAAAATATTTCCATAGTAGATAGAATTAGAATCATAATCCAAGATATGTTTCATGACATACCTAAGTGTTGAAATACTCATTATTAATATAATATATGAGGTATTGTATTTCTAGGACCCTAATTGTTATGAAGAAAAATATTGGATATTCCCATAGTAACATGAAAATATTTCCAAAGTGGGGAAAGAAAGGATTTATAATAAACCACTGACATAAATCAGGTTTCCATGCATATGAAATGGGAGTAATATGGGTTTGAGGGTTTATCCTATATGAAAGAGTGATACTACTATCTTATACACCATTTTAGTGGAAGGATTGAATTTAGAACTTACAGGTGAAATCTGTGAGTTGGGTGCCTGGGTATTTCATAGAATCATTTTAATGAATCAAACATCAGGTATATTTGGATCTGTTATTGATAATCACAAAATGAATCATTCATGAAGGGGCATAACCTAGGTTAAATATAATGAGAATAAATAATATTAAAAATATGGACACATATTATTTTTTATAAATCCACTATTTTATGAAATAATTTTTCTTTTTATGAATATATGAGGTTTATAAGGTAATATAGAGAATTAAGTATAGTTATCACTGATATTTATATAGCGGTGTCCCTATACATTCAATTTACATAAGGCCCTTCACAAAAGGATTATACAAACTATAATTAAAATTTAATATATGGATGAGGTAATAACTTGATATAAGTCTATGTAATATTCTATCCCCCATTGGAAAAGGATCAAGAGTCTACCTAGGAGATCATATCATTAAAAACACTCTTTGGAATTATTGATAAAAAAATATGACTTCTCAAAATTGATATTTCAAAAAATCATATGTGACTCGTGAAATTTATAATGGGAGGTATATTTATAGAAGCAACTATCATGACCCAAGGATGGTATATTTTTGGATCATAAAAACGAATCAAACCCATATAAATTATAACATACCTACTATAAATGACAAGTTAACTATAAATGCACCTTGAATTCAAAAGTGAATTCCAAATTTTGAAGAACATATGATACCAAACATTATAGGATTCATGAGCTGGCACATTGTTTTTTGTGATCACAAATAATACTTGGGATATATTAGATCCATATGGATAAAAATTGAATCTCATTCTACCATAACGTATAATTTGGAATCGAAAAAATTATTTTACATAAATATAGTTTCTTCATAGTCAACTACAATAATTTATACATAAATAAATATTTATTCTAGTTCATATATCCATATTGTTATTACCGTAGATGGATAATTATTATTTTATTTTTTATGTGTCAATAATTTTCCCATAGAGTAATTTTTTTGGAAAAAAATTAATTAATTTCCAAGGAAAAACTAATTCCTCTATATACGTTTCTTTCCATAGGAATAAGGTATAACTGAAAGTTCACTATTAAAACTATGTATAAGGCCATATAGGGACCATATGCATCTTATTAACCAATTTATTAAATATTCCCCTTTCTCATAATGTAATTTATTATGGGTTTACACCACTACAAAAAGATAATATAATAAAAAATTTAAAATGATATGTTATAAAAAAGGTAACCACAAAATAGTTTTCTGTACTTTATTATTCTAAGAACACTGTATACAACAGAAAACTTATTTATAAACCATACATAATGAAATTATATTTATAAAAACAATTCATTGTATTATTCCATTCAATTCATATTTTTTAGACAACATAACCTACACACTTATTTAGTATGATCATTTTCATAAATATTATCCAGACATGATTCTTAGCCTTTAATTTGAAGGTGGATCACCATGGATAATAGCACTGAATCCATCCAAATGAAGCTTAATCTCCCAAATAAAATACAGATCTTATGTTTTAATGGATAATATCAGTTTATCATATTATTGAAAGAATTCCACTCTATGAGTCTAGGTTATTAAGTGACACACCTATTTTCTTGGTGGATCAAAAAAAATCTAGCAACATTGATATAGAAATATTTTGACCACAACAAAACTAATGTTTCATCAAGTGATCACTTCATAAACAAGATCAGTTTATGAATGGTGTAATGAACCAAAACTCTGGACATGGTAAAAACTAATATTATGTTTGATAACTTCCATTACATGAAATACCAAACATAATCAAACTACATAGTATTTAGAGAATAGTATTATTATTAATATATTGAACAGTAAAATTACAATCATTAAAATTTATTAGATTTACGAGGTAAATAATTAATATGATTTAATATTGAATATGTTAATTTTAATAAAATTCATAGTAATTTTATAATTTATTTTCATTTGAAATGTTTTATTTAAAAATTTTATAATTTATAAATTTTTATTACAAAGATATTTTTTTAATTACTCACATAAAAATTATATTAGGATGAAGTAATAATATTTTTCTAAAATAATATATTTTTAGGTGAATATTGAAGAATATTAATTTATCTAATTCCATCAATTTTATATGAAATAGATGTTTTTAATACTATTTTATTAAACAAATATGTATTCATAATGCATAATAATGAATTTAAGAATACTATTTTTATTTTATAAATCCGATGAATATAAATTGAGAAAATCATGAAATATTTTATGAAGACTATTTTTCATCTATTTCATTACTTAAATTTTTATACCAATAGTTTATGTTTTGGGTTAATTTTAATCCCACATAACCCTGAATTTATCAATAATAATATTTTTAGTATCATATGAATCCATAACAATGATAATTACTACCTATATATTAACATTATTCTTACGAATAAACTTTATTTAAAATGGGTTTTTACACGTTACACATGAAAAAATATAAATTAATTTTCATAAAATTTAAAATTTTATTTAATAAAAATTATATATTATTTTAGTTTAATATGTTAATATTATTTATTGTTGAAATTTTTATATTTATGTAAAAATACTACAATGTTTAAATATAATTACCATGTAATTGTGAAAAGGTTTCTTTTAAATTATTTCAATAATTACATGTATTTTTTTATCTAATGAATTATATTTAAATATTTGATATATAATATATAATATTTTTGACCATATATATAAATAATAATAATGATATTTTAATGTTTTTTCAATACTAAAAATGATAAATAACACTAAATGTGTAAACTAATATTTATCTCAAAAAACTGTTTTTATGTATAATGTAATTTTATTTGAAAGGTTAAATTTCAATAATTTATAAATTAAAAGGTATGAAATAATCATTATTTTTTTCATAACATATAAATTATGTATGATAATTTACCTTTAATATTTAATATGATTCACAATTACTTTGTAAAAAAATAGTTACCATATTAAAAGTAAATTTGGGTAAAATGTTATGCATAAAAATAAAAGACTTAAATCACTCATACATTATATCAAAATAAATTTATGAGAGTAATTTAAACCAAATATTGTTTCAAAGCCAATAATTTTCTAATTTTGATCCATTTACTCTTGAGTGGAGTCATAGAATTATTAATAATTGATGACTGATTCTGAAAGATCCATTTTTATCTCTTATAAATGGATTTCACCTATACACTTTCAAATATAAAATCCAACAAATAATAATAGCTTTAAAATATTCCATTGTATCTCACTATAACTTTTACAACATCATAAATCCCCTATACAGAACAAATTGTATTATTAACTTCAATTGAAAAGATAAATCCTCAGAAAGATCATGTTTATAATATTAGATATCTCTCATACTAATGTTATTATATTTTTATAATACCCTTCAATATATGAAATCATAATAATACAATTAAAAATTACGTATCATTAGTATAGTTATATTAATTTATGTTAATTATACAACCCTTATTTATTAAATTCCACCCACTCCGAAAAATAATATAATTCCAAACACGTGTGAGCATTTACTACCCCCTCCATGAAGAAACATTTTTAATTTTTCATATAGACATTAATTATTTATGAAAAATTATTTAAACCTTTTTCCACATAATTAAAAAATTAATAATATCATTTTTTCTATTACAATTATATTGTGTCAAATGAATCACTTTTTAACCATAGTCACCCATCTAACAGATGTGTATTCGAGTTTGGATCGGTTTAACCATATAAAAGAATGATGCTATAATTAATACTACTGGATCAATATGGGAACATAATACCCTTTTTATTATAAATAAATAATAAAATATTTTTTGGAATATTTTTCAGTAAATGTTTTTTAATCATTTAACATATTATTAATGTACCATATTTGTTCTATAAAATCACTAAAATAATCCCAAAAAGTTTCCATTTTAACACACCATAACTAAAAAACTTATGTAATCATAAAAGAGAATTAACAATCACAATATGTTTTTAAAAAATATCATGTAAAAATATCTTTAAATTATGAACATGGTATCATATAATGGGTAATGATATCGATAATATAAAACGTGAACAAACAGTTAATGTTATTAACAATCAAAATTCGAAATTATCTGTACCTGAACAATAAAACCATGATATATAATTTAAAATGGGATATATAAAATGTAAAATATATCAATAATTTTATTAAATAGATAATTATGGTTGATATGTTTGTTTTATTGGATGTTACACTTTCACCAACTAAGGAAGAAAACAATGTAATAGTTTTTCATCCTGAATTCTCTTCATTTTAGTTTTTTTAGGTTATTTACTAATTTATCATTTATATATTGTATATACATACTATAAATGTATTTTAAATAATAATTTCCTTAATAAAATGGTTTTTTTTTATAAAAATATGAATTTATATTCTCAAGTGGCATTGGGGTCATTAATTACTATTATTGTATGGGAAATGGTAACTAAAACATTGTTTATTGAGTTATATAATATCTAGTTAATATAATTCATTTGAATATTTTATTTTAAATGATTTATAAATTTACTTTTTTTGATTTTTTAGTAATTATAATCAACATCCAAGAAATTTTTTCTTTGTCAAATGAAAAATATTGAAATATTTTTGAAAATAAACTCATAACTACGGATTCTGTATTGATGAATAAAAAATGATTTCTTGAAATATCTTTTAATGTTTTAGATTAAATTCTCCACTCTATTTAAAAAATGATCAACCTAAAATAGAGTTATGATTTAGGTTTCACATATATTTTCCTCTAAATATGGTATTATTTTATGTGATCATGTTTTTAGTATCAGTTAATTTAATTAAATATTCTATTTTATACTATTTAGATTTTATTTAAAGCCTATTTTTTCCTAGAGTTTTGTATGAAAAGTAAATGATTTCTATTTAAATGTCTTATGAAACACAATTTTTTTATCCATGGGTACTTTATGAATTTTTTATGATTTAAATTTTATAATTTTATGAAACCCATTTATTTTTCTATTTGTTTAGAATGTGGGAACTGAATGACTTTTAAGAGGAATATATATATATGGATGAATATTGGGAGGTCCTAACATATCCCTTCAATACATTGGTTAAGAGTTTATAACTTATGATATATTTATTTAAGTGTATATTTTTTTCTCATAATCTCTTAAATAGATTCTATCTCTTATAAAAGTAATCTTTCCCATTGATAATGTTTTACCAATGTTAAGGGATGCTATTCATTAAGATATTATGGTCTCACGATTCAATTTTTATTTTAAATGATTCTAAGACATGATATAACTATTATTTTTACATGATGATATTTTTTTATATGTAAATTATTATTCCATGTACATTGAAGCCCAATTATATTTTATGATTTCCCTAAATAATGTTATGAGACTCCAATTATATTCATGTATTTACATATTCATGTAAACTCAACCTTGATAAAATGTTTATTCACGCCAAACATAACATTTAAGGTCACCTAGTTATTTCATTCACCAGGTTATGAGGATGATTCTTACTAATGATATATCTAAATGATGATCTACTGTAGTTCCATTAAATAAAAATTAACACGCGTTTTTAATGAATTTTATTGTGTTTCTAGTCTATATAGACATTGAACCTATCGGACATTGGGATATTATTATTTATTAATTGTAATGTTTTAAATTATATAAAGTATGTAACATAAATTAATTCTTATCTTGTTTATCTGCATGTGGGATATTACCTCTAGTATAGGATGTTTTATTTAGATGAATAACCCCAAAAAATAGAAAAATATATCCAACACTAAAAATCTATCATCTCAAAGGCTGCATTGATTAGCTATAAGGGTGGAACTCAATCTTCGGTCTCTACTGTAGTGGTGTCCTCAGTTATATTTTTTGGTGGGTAATCATTTAATATTATATATATATATATATAATAAAATTTATATACTTGAATTGACTGAGATATAATATGTATCCAATATCATTTAATAATTAACCCATCATAATAATAAGAACTCCATTAATGTAATTAATATGTAGATAATTTAAAAAAAACATATCACCAAATAATTATATATGTTGGTATCATCATCTAGGATGATCACATAATTTTATGGGATCTATTTTTAGGATAAATGTATGATTTATTTCTCCAGACTTCCAATTTATGCTGAAAAATAAATTGGAATCCTCTTCTTGTAGGGAAATTATTTGAGATGGTGAAGGACCTCATGAATATGGACATCAACACTTGAATCAATGTATGTTTTTCTACTGGGTAGACCATTTTTTCAAATCAAATAGAAATGGACTTAAGTGAATGGGAAATAATGTTTCTGTAACACCCGAGACTTTTATGTTATATAAATCATCAAAGGAATCTTTTTCTACACACAACACTTGCTTGTCTTGTTTACACGAAATTGCGAGCTTCCTCGATAGCTTGCGTCGTACGCAATACCAAGTTTCACTAAAAAACGATATACTATTAAAATATTATTAAAACTAGACGTTATGAATAGTAATTACCACTTTTTGATATTTTTTAAATTTTATTTTTCAAAATGGACTTCATTTTTGGATTCGGAATATCGAAATTATCCTAGGGTGAAATTTTGGTATTTTTCTGAAAACTTTCAATTTTTGATGAATAGTGAAACCCCTAAGTGGTAGTTAAAAAACTGAATTTTTCATAAAACTTAATTTTACCACTTCTGTGAGTGGAATTTCGAAAATCCGAGAGACACGGTTGAAGTCAGTAAGTAAAATGTGGTTCAATGAGATGAAAATAATTTTTTGGTGAATAGTAACTTTTTACTTTTTTTACCATGGTTAAAAGTAAATAGGGTAATTAAGGGTAAAAATGATATTATTATTACCCTAACACATGTACTAATTCTATTGGACAAGTCTAATTCAACCAAAAAAAACTTAGGAATAAAATATGACCATTTAGGCCCACTTGGATTAGATTAGGACATTTATTATTAATTTATTTAAAGAAGGGTTAAAATAGTTAAAATCAAAGTTTAAGAACTAAATCATTTTTAATATGGGGTTATACATAAGATAAATTCGACTATAAATATTCATTAGAAATCTAAAAATATTTCCTACATAATGGTATTTTATTTGTAATTTTTAGACATTAAATAATGTAATTTATTTATGACACAACGATGATGTAGTAATTATCTTATTAATGAAATATTGACATAATTGATGTTATAAATACCCAAATAATTATAATTTGAGACTTTTTATGAATTAAACTAATTTTTTAGGTTAATATGACATGTTATTATTGATATAATTAACTTGTTTCGAACTTATCATTCTGTTATGATTTTCACAAAAATCAATTACTAAAGAGTGTCATAATTGAGATAAAATAGTTTTTAAAACAAATATTATATTATTAATTGTTATTTTATTCCTAAAAATATAAGGTTCGGCCACATGACTTAGATAAGGTTATATATATTAATAATAAACAACTTGGGATTCTTTTGGCTGGATATAGTAAGTTTATTAACCTTATAGTATAAGAACACAAGAAGACACGGTAAAAGTAAAATTATTTAACTCAATGTTAAATCTACATGATAAGGTTACAATAGGAACCTAAAATTGTCTAAATTATATTGGATGAGAGGATTTAGACCCATAACCTCCTTATCCTTGAAATAAATCAATTTTGAGATATTTAAAACCGAACTTGACTTTATAATAAAATAATATGTTTAGTTATTCCAAAGGTGCCCCTCTATTCCCTTATAAAAGGGCACCTCCTCCCTCTCTTCCTCACACCACTTTGAGCCTTCAAGCTCGGCCAACCCATGAAATGTTCTCCTCTACACTTCCCTAGAGACATCCTAGAGGTCCTGGTCTTCTTCAAAGACCAATTTTAGTGCCCTAAAAGAAGGTCTCAAAGAAGCACTTCAAAGAAGAGGTAATGTCCGTTATCGATTCTTTCATCTTTATTTCTTCTTCCACTTATTCTTATTTAGTTGTTTCATTATGAAGTAAAAACATCAGAATCACTCATATACTGATATGTTATTATAAGTATGAAACAACCCTATTTCACCATCTATCCATCCTACGGAAAAAGAAATCACCGCGCGTGCGTACGTACGGAATACCGTCTTCACGCCGTGGTGTAATCTATTTTCCACCACCACCTTACTTGGATAGGTATAATTGTGTAAATAATGACTATATATGACTATTATAAAGTGATATTGATTCTGAAATAGTATACATACACTCTAATACAATTCCACGATCATGGGAACGATATCATCGCTCGTGCGTACGTACGGAATACCGTCTCCACTATGTGATGCGATTCGTTCTACATGATCTTCATTGCATAATGATTATATAAATGAATTGGATGAATAAATATGATATATAGTACATTAATAACATTCTGGAAATGATATATCTATAACCTAAAGATAAGAATAAGAATTTATTCGACAAAACACGCATAAGAACAAAAAGTTATAAAGACCCGAATAACAAGTAGCAATGAAATATTACTACTAAGAAGCTAAGAATATGACCATATATGATATCATAAAAATAATTATGATTCTGTAAAAAGTCAATAACATTATTTAAATCATTATACAGGAGGTTCGGACACGTACAAAGCATATCAGACCTAAGGTAAGGGAAATATCACAATCTCATTTTTATCCGAGATTGTTTATACTTTGGAATTTACTGGGGTATATTTTATCATCCACATCCATGTTTCCTCAATATGTAATATTTATATCCTTCTAAAATAGTTTATATCCAATTTTACCCTTCGGTGAGTTTTTAGTAAAAGATATGAAAGGAATCTTTTGTCATTTTTCATACGAGGTACTTTTTGAATTTTCCGACAAAAGCACGAGAATAATTTTTTTATACGGCATGAATGGATTTTTAAAACAATATTTCCAAGAATATTCCTTTACAAGTTTTAAAGTTTATTTTTAATCAACTTCTTTTAGTTTAGAATTGTATGACATATTAAGAAAGGAAAAGTGTTTTTGAAGTAGAAAGGATATTTCCCTCAAGAATGGAGTTCAAGTGTTTTATCAAAATTATTTTCCATATAAGATAATATAGGGTTATGTTTCTATCCCTATTATTACATTTACTTGATTATGTTGTGATGGAAATATTTTTATGAATTCCTTTATCTTATATGAATTGTTTTATGATGTCATGACGTTTAAGATTCCCATTTTTATTACATGGGTTATGCAATGATGTATGATTTATGATTTTGTGTCACACATAAGAATGGTATAATTATAAGATGGGTGGGACCTATATCTCCCTCCAATGCATTGGGTAATGATTTTATATCTAATGAGATAGACATGGCTAGAACGGTAGGTTATACCAATTTAGTGAAACAGGACTGAAACGAGGAGTGAACCCGGTTCAAAAATGGACTTTGTCCACTAAGATAGTCTTGGCAATGAGTCTTGACAAATAAGAAATGATTCTCTATGATTATGTGTGTATGCCACAAAGTTTCATGTTTTATGTTATGATTATTGGGATTACATTTCAGTACTATGATTTATCCCATGTTATGAAATTATGATCTCTTTTGCAGGTTAAGATTTCCAAAAGTTATGTGCTTATGTATATGATGGGATTGATATTTCTTTTGTTTACCCTTTACTAATCATTTGAGCTCACCCTTTTGTATGTTTTATTTCCCCAGGTCAGGAAGAAGGTTATTAAGTAGAATATTCCAAAAAGGGACTCTCGATATGATGAAATAAATGGGAGGCAAAGTAGATGCTTTATGGACCAGTTGTTTATGTTTCCCAGTTTCTAAACACACTATACCTATACGGTCCTTTCTTGGTTTTGTTATATGTTGTAATAAGTGTGCTTCAATTCTGAAGAAATAACAATGTATGTAAAGTATGGGTCATTATAGTTGGTATCAGAGGAAAGGTATAGTCAACCTTTGGAAACTAGGATGTGAAATCCTTAGTAAGAACCCAAAGGATAAGTCTAAGCGTAGAACACAATCTTAGTGTTTTAGAAATGGCCATGAATAACCTAGGATAAGATCTTAAGTGTGAAATTTTATTCTTGATTATGTGGTTTTCCTATTATAATTAGTGTTGCTCACACTATTCTTCATAGTTTTAGTCAATGGCTGGAACCTGAAGGAACCGTGTTAATGCGGAATGTGGAGGGCAATGCAATGATTGTCCCCCGGAGCAACCAAACGTTATGGGAGCTGGAATGAAAAATCTTGTTGCCATGATAACACAACTTTCTCAAGGTATGAATCATGCAGGACTTCCAAACGAGCAATGGAAGGAGCAGCATTCTGTTGAATCCTTCATGAGGTAGGGTCCACCTTCATTCAACGGGTCTACTGATCCATTAGTTGCTGAACAATGGATTAGTACTACTGAAAAGATATTTTCAGTTCTTCAATGTTCTGAACATGATAAAGTCATCTTAGCAGTGTATCGTTTGGAAGGTGATGTTGATCAATGGTGGAATATTATTAAGAATACGAGGCAAAGGGATGAAATTGAGTCCATGGAATGGGACGAGTTCAATAACTTATTTTTCAATAAGTACTTCCATCGTATTCTCCGAACAAAGATGGAGAAAGAGTTTTTTGAACTGAAGCAAAAGGATGATGAAAATATTGGTACCTATGAAGCATATTTTACAAGACTTGCAAGGTAAGCTTCTGGTATTATTATCCAACCTGAGAGTAAGATCGATCGATTCATTAGTGGCTTAAAACCAAGTCTTCGAAGGTCCTTAGCCATAAGGGACTTCAATAGCTACGTGGAAATCGTTCGATGTGCTCTCAAAGTTGAGATGGAGATTGGAGTAACCCATCAGTCATATGGATTTGATAAGAAGAGGAAAATGGAATTCAAAGGAAAATCTAAAGAGCACACTGAAAAGAATATGATCTTTCCCTTATGCTCATTGTGTGGAAAGAAACATGGAGGGAGTAGCCTTAAAGAAACAAGTAAATGTTTCAAATGTGGAAAGGAAAGTCCTCGGGCATTTGAATGCCGTAATGATGGGAAGAAGATATCTAATGATGGAAACAAAGGAAGGGATGCACAGAATGAACCTACTACACTTCAATGTTTCAAGTATAAGGAGATGGGGTGTTTTGCCAATCAATGCCCAAATCCAAGGGTTGATGATGATGGTCGACGTCAACAAACTCTTAAGGCTAAAGACAAAGGAAAGTCACATGCAATTTCTATCAGCGATGTGGAGTACGATAATGATGTGGTGAAAGGTACACTTACCATTCACTCTAAAGTATCAAATTTTTTATTTGATTCTGGATCCACCCACTCCTTTATTTCTGAAGAATTTTCTAAGGATATCACCGTATTACCTCAATAGTTAGATTTTGAGTTAGCTGTGACAACCCCTAATGGCACAACAGTTGCATCAAAAGTTTATAATTATTATCCGATTGATGTTTGTGGGAAAGTCCTTCCTGCAAATCTTGTGATCCTTCCTATAGTGGAATTTGATGTGATTCTTGGCATGGATTGGCTTCTCTACATGGATCTCATATCAATTGCCAAAGAAGGGAAGTCACATTTCATATTCCAGATCAATCTATGATCGTCTATCGATGCAAGGATGAACATAACCTTCCAGTGGAAATTCCTTCCATCTTATGGGTCCTGATTCCACTAAATGAAGGTTATTTATCTAAAATGGTTGGTGAGAAACTCACAATTAAGAATATGCCCATTGTACGGGAGATTGATGATGTCTTTCCGGATGAATTATCGGGTCTTCCACCGAATCGTGAAGTTGAGTTTTCAATAGAACTCATACCGAGTGCTTTGCCTATTTCAAATACACCTTATAGAATGGCCCCAATTGAGTTGTAGGAATTGAAGAAGCAACTCCAAGAGAATCTTGATAAGGGGTTCATACGACCTATTGCGTCACCTTGGGGAGCACCTGTTTTTGTTTGTTAAGAATAAAGATGGATCAATGAGACTCTGCATTGATTATCGAGAACTTAACAAGATCACTATCAAGAACAAATATCCTCTCCCGCACATTGATGACCTATTTGACCAACTATGAGGAGCTCAATAATTTTCCAAGATTGATCTTCGTTCAGGGTATCATCAATTAAGGCTCAAAAGGGAGGATATACCCAAGAAGGCTTTCCGTACAAGGTATGGACACTATGAATTTATAGTGATGCAATTTGGTCTTACTAATGCCCCTGATATCTTCAGGGATCTGATGAATAGAGTCTTTAGAGACTATCTTGATCAGTTTGTGGTAGTCTTTATAGACGATATTCTTGTAAATTCAAAGAGCAAGGAAGAACATGGAGATCACTTGAGAATTATATTGAAGACCCTGAGAAAGGAGAAGCTTTATGCCAAATTTACCAAGTGTGAATTTTGGCTTCAAAAAGCTGCATTTTTGGGCCACATAATCTCAAAAGAGGGGATATCTATGGATCCAACAAAAACAGAGGTTATCGAAAGATGGTCGAGACCAACAACAGTGACTGAGATCCGAAGTTTTCTTTTTTTGGCTGGATATTATCGACGTTTTGTGAAAGATTTTTGATGATTATCTAATCCACTCACCAAGTTGACTCGGAAAGGAGTTAAGTTTGTTTGGATGAAGGAATGTGAAGAGAATTTCAAGGAGTTGAAAAGAAGGTTATCCAAGGAACCTGTGCTCACACTGCCTTGTAGTGGAGAAAGGTTTGTGATCTACAGTGATGCATCCAAGAAGGGACTGGGGTGTGTTCTTATGCAAAATGATATGGTGATATCTTATTCCTCATGAAAGTTGAAAATACATGAGCAAAATTACCCAACTCATGATTTGGAGTTATCTGCGGTAATCTTTGCATTAATGATTTGGAGGCATTATCTTTTTGGAGAAAGGTGTGACATTTATACTGATCATAAAATTTTAAAGTATATTTTCACAAAAAGGAGCTGAATATGCACCAAAGAAGATGGTTGGAGCTAATTAAGGATTACGACTGCTCAATCCATTACCACCCTGGGAAAGAAAACAAGGTGGCAGATGCATTAAGTCAACAAGACCATGCCAGTTTATCCATGATGAGGATCACAAAAGATCCAATATTTATGGATTTACAAAGGATGGATCTTGGAATTATAATGTAAGGGGGAAAATCGTATCTTTCTCAAATGAATGTTCAACCATCTATACATGTGAATATTAAAGAGGCACGGAAAGAAGATGTCGAGTTACAAAAGAAGGTGAGAAATGTTCCTGAATTCAACCTTGATTGTGATGGGATAATAAAGTTCAGGAATCGGGTTTGTGTTCCTCCCATCCCTGAATTAAAGATGGAGCTGCTGGATGAGGCTCATAGTTCTTCATTTTCTATTCATCCTGGAAGCACGAAGATGTATAGGGACCTGAAAGAGTACTTCTGGTGGGATGGCATGAAAAGAGATGTTCCTGAATATGTCTCTCGATGCTTGGTTTGTCAACAAGTTAAAGCTGAGAGACAGAAGTCTAAGGGGATGTTACAACCATTACCCATACCCGAATGGAAATGGGAAAACATCACTATGGACTTTGTCACAGGACTTCCTAAAACATCCAAAGTCAATAATGCTATCTGGGTCATAGTTGATCATCTTACAAAATCTGCACACTTCATTGCTATTAGAGAGGATTTCTCTCTGGATCAGCTGGCCAGGATATATGTAAAGAAAGTGGTAAGATTGCATGGAGTACCACTTTCTATTATATCTGATCAGGATCCAAGGTTTACATCAAAGTTCTGGCGAAGTCTTCAGCATACTCTGGATATAGAGTTATGTTTCATCACTGCTTATCATCCTCAGACAGATGGTCAGTCTGAGAGAACAATTCAAACTCTAGAAGATATGTTCAGAGCTTGCTCTATGGATTTCAAAGGTGGTTGGGATCAACACCTACCTTTGGTGGAATTTTCTTATAATAATATCTTTCACTCCAGTAGTCAGATGGCTCCTTATGAAGCTCTCTATGGAAAGAAATGTAGGAGTCCAACTTTTTGGGATGAAGTTGGGGAAAGAAAGCTATTAGGACCTGATCTCGTTGATGAAATGGAAGAAAAGGTTAGATCTATTCAACAACTCATAAGAGCAGCTCAGAGTCGACAGAAAAGTTATGCCGACAACCGAAGAAAAGACCTAGAGTTTGAAGTGGGTGATAAAGTGTTCTTACGAATATCTCCCTGGAAGAGGGTCATGAGATTTGGAAAGAAGGGGAAGTTGAGCCCTAGATATATTGGTTCTTTTGAAATACTGGATCGTGTTGGGAAGGTAGCTTACCGATTGGCGCTTCCACCGAATCTCTCTCAAGTTCACGATGTGTTCCATGTATCTCTCCTGAGAAAGTACATACCTGATCCTTCACATGTACTCAGCTCAGAAGTTGTACCGCTGGAGCAAGTTCTTTCTTATGAAGAACAACCGATAGAGATTCTGGATTGTAGTGAAAAATTACTATGAAACAAGACCACTCGATTGGTGAAAGTTTTATAGAGGAACCACCAATCAGAAGAAGCTACATGGGAGCTTGAGGATATGATGAGGGAGAGGTATCCTCATCTGTTTGTTACAATGTGACGAATTTCGAGGGCAAAATTCATTTTAAGGGGGGTAGAATGTAACACCCGAGACATTTATGTTATATAAATCATCAAAGGATTCTTTTTCTACACACAACACTTTCTTGTCTTTCTTTACACGAAATTGCGAGCTTCCTCAATAGCTTGCATCGTACGCAATAACGAGTTTCACTAAACAACGATATATATTAAAATATTATTAAAACTAGCCGTTATGAATAGTAATAACCACTTTTTGAAATTTTATAAATTTTATTTTTCAAAATGGACTTCATTTTTGGATTCAGAATATTGTAATTATCCTAGGGTGAAATTTTGGTATTTTTCTGAAAACTTTCAATTTTTGATGAATAGTGAAACCACTAAGTGGTAGTTAAAAAAATGATTTTTTCATAAAACATAATTTTACCACTTTTGTGAGTGGAATTTCGAAAATACGAGAGACATAGTTGATTTCAGTAAGTAAAATGTGGTTCAATGCGATGAAAATAATTTTTTGGTAAATAGAAACTTTTTACTTTTTTTACCACGGTTAAAAGTAAATAGGGTAATTAAGAGTAAAAATGATATTATTATTACCCTAACACATGTACTAATTCTATTGGACAAGTGTAATTCGAACAAAAACAAACTTGGGAATAAAATATGACCATCTATGCCCACTTGTATTAGATTAGGACATTTATTATTAATTTATTTAAAGAAGGGTTAAAATAGTTAAAATCAAAGTTTAATAACTAATTAATTTTTAATATGGGGTTATTCATAAGATAAATTCGAATATAAATATTCATTAGAAAGCTAAAAATATTTCCTACATAATGGTATTTTATTTGTAAATTTTAGACATTAAATAAATTAATTTATTTATGACAGAACGATGATGCAGTAATTATCTTATTAATGAAATATTGAAATAATTGATGTTATAAATACCCAAATAAATATAATTTGAGACTTTTTATGAATTCCACTAATTTTATAGGTTAATATGACATGTTATTATTTATTTAATTAACTTTTTTCGAACTTATCATTCTTTTATTATTTTCACAAAAATCAATTACTAAATAGTGTCAAAATTGACATTAAATAGTTTTTAAAACAAATATTATATTATTAATTGTTATTTTATTCCTAAAAATATAAGGTTCATCCAAATGACTTATATAAGGTTATATATATTAATAATAAACAACTTGGGGTTCGTTTGGCTTGATATAATAAGTTTATTAACCTTATAGTATAAGAACACAAGAAGACACGGTGAAAGTAAAATTATTTAACTTAATGTTAAATCTACATGATAAGGTTAACATAGGAACCTAAAATTGTCTAAATTATATTGGATGAAATTATTTAGACCCATACCAACCTTAGCCTTGAAATAAATCAATTTGGAGCTATTTAAAACCGATCTTGACTTTATAATAAAATAATATTTTTAGTTATTCCAAAGGTGCCCCTCTCCTCCCTTATAAAAGGGCACCTCATTCCTCTCATCCTCACACCACTTTGAGCCTTCATGCTCGGCCAAACCCTGAAGAATTCTCCTCCCCACTTCCCTAGAGACATCCTAGAGGTCCTGGTCTTCTTCAAAGACCAATTTTAGTGCCCTAAAAGTTGGTATCAAAGAAGCACTTCAAAGAAGAGGTAATGTCCGTTACCGATTCATTCATTTTTATTTCTTCTTCCAATTATTCTTATTTAGTTGTTTCATTATGAAGTAATAACATCAGTATCACTCATATACTGATATGTTATTATAAGTATTAAACAACCCTATTTCACCATCTATCCATCCTACGGAAAAAGAAATCACCGCGCGTGCGTACGTACGGAATACCGTCTCCACGCCGTGGTGTAATCTATTTTCCACCACCACCTTACTTGGATGGGTATAATGGTGTAAATAATGACTATATATGACTATTATAAAGTGATATTTATTCTGAAATAGTTTACATACACTGAAATACAATTCCACGATCATGGGAATGATATCATCGCTCGTGCGTACGTACGAAATACCGTCTCCACGATGTGATGCTATTCGTTCTACATGATCTTCATTTCATAATGATTATATAAATTAATTGAATGAATAAATATGATATATAGTACATTAATACCATTCTGGAAATGATGTATCTATAACCTAAAGAGAAGAATAAGAATTTATTCGACAAAACACGCATAAGAAAAAAAAGTTATAAACACCCGAATAACAAGTAGCAATGAAATATTACTACTAAGAAGCTAAGAATATGACCATATATGATATCATAAAAAATAATTATGATTCTGTAATAAGTAAATAAAATTATTTAAATCATTATACATGAGGTTCGGACACGTACAAAGCATATCGGACCTAAGGTAAGGGAAATATCACAATCTCATTTTTATCCGAGATTGTTTATACTTTGGCATTTACTGGGGTGTATTTTATCATCCACATCCATGTTTCCTCAATATGAAATATTTATATCCTTCTACAATAGTTTATATCCAATTTTACTCTTCGGTGAGTTTTTAGTAAAAGATATGAAAGGAATATTTTGTCGTTTTTCGTACGAGGTACTTTTTGACTTTTCCGACAAAAGTATGAGAAGAATGTTTTTTTATACGGCATGAATGGATTTTTAAAACAATATTTCCACGAATATTCCTTTACAAGTTTTAAATTTTATTTTTAATAAACTTCTTTTAGTTTAAAAATTTATGACATATTAAGAAAGGAAAAGTGTTTTTGACGTAGAAAGGATATTTTCCTCAAGAATGGAGTTCAAGTGTTTTATCAAAATTATTTTCCCTATAAGATAATATAGGGTTCTTTTTCTGTCACTATTATTAAATTTACTTGATTATGTTGTGATGGAAATATTTTTATGAATTCCTTTATCTTATATGAATTGTTTTATGATGTCATGATGCTTAGGATTCCCATTTTTATTACATGGGTTATTCAATGATGTATGATTTATGATTTTGTGGCACACATAGAATGGTATCATTATGAGATGGGTGGGACCTATATCTCCCTCCAATGCATTGGGTAATTATTTTATATCTCATGAGATAGACATGGCTGGAACGGTAGGCTATACTGGTTCAGTGAAACACGAGTGAAACGAGGAGTGAACTCGGTTCAGAAATGGACTTTGTCCACTAAGATAGTCTTGGAAATGAGTCTTGACTAATAAGAAATGATTCTATATGATTATGTGCATATGCCACAAAGTTTCATGTTTTATGTTATGATTATTGCGATTACATTTCACTACTATGATTTATCCCATGTTATGAAATTATGATCTCTTTTGCAGGTTAAGATTTCCAAAAGTTATGTGCTTATGTATATGATGTGATTGATATTTCTTTTGTTTACCCTTACTGAGCATTTGACATCACCCTTTTGTATGTTTTATTTCCCCAGGTTAGGAAGAAGGTTATTACGTAGAATATGCCAAAACGGGTCTCTAGATATGATGAAATAAATGGGAGGAAAAGTAGAGGCTTTATGAACCAGTTGTTTATGTTTCCCAGTTTCTAAAGACACTATACCTATACGGTCCTTTATTGGGTTTGTTATATGTTGTAATAAGTGTGCTTCAATTCTGAAGAAATAACAATGTATGTAAAGTATGGGTCGTTATAGTTTTCCCTATTAGAGAAACTCAAGGACAACCAAGAACATACTTATCAACATTAGAAGAGAGAAAATATATAGAGTTTGGTTAGGGATTGATTCATTGAGTTAATCTATGGGAATTAATAGAATAATTAATTTATTTTTTATATGTGGTTATCTCTTTATAGTGTATGAGTTAAAGAATAGAGTAAGGACAAACACAGTTATTATGATGGTGTAGTTGTCATCTAGAAATTGAATCAAATTTTACATACATGTATTAGAGATTTTATAATGAATTTTCAATCATATTAGTATGTGAAGTACTTGATTAGTGTTTTCATCCAATTTTAAGTGCTTTGTTTCATCATTATTGTTTAATGGGGAGTCTATGAGTCCATTATCACCTAGAATACCTAAGGTTCTCAATTCAAGAAATACATTACATTATCTCTAGGATTCGATTGATCCCCCAAGGATAATACACTATCTCCATGTTGAACATTAAACTATTTTTTTCATTTGATATATGGATTAAACATGAATGGTTCTCAATAATAAATTTAGTAACGATGAAGAGAAATAGTCTCCCATGGAAATAAAATATTTCTTAATAGTGAAGAGTGATAATATAGGGACCATATATAATGATTATTCACTATGTCAATTTCTTATATGTTTCAGTATATTAAAATAATATTCATTTCTCCATAATTTTTTTTGACTGAGTGACACCCTATGATCATGCATAAATTTTGGTTGATACCAGATGAATAGGACATATACATGTATATTATCTTCCAACCATACAATGCTTGAATGGGGATATTTTCCAATTATAATAATACTTTAATTATATTATATCATGATGAAATGCTAAATATCATGGTGGTTATTTTGAATGAACCATTACATTCTAAAAGTAAAAAAGGATTATGATAACTCAATGTCAATATCAACATTTAATGGGCGTTTCTAGAGAAATATCACACTTTGTTGAATGCATGGTATGTAACAGACACAATAAGAACTTTCTATGTCGATCAAATAAAAATATTTGAATCCAATAATCCATATTAACTAACAATTCTCATGTTTTTAAATGAAGTATTACACTTCTTGGTTTTTTTTCAATAAATTATATATGGTATAATATACTGGTGGAATAGACCATTTTGCATGATCTTATCCAAATCACTAATTCATTTAAAATTATTTTTTTGGAATTTTCATAATTAAATTAAATAATTAACTAAATAATTATATATCTTGGATCATGTCATCAATGGTTAACCCTTTTAGAATAATTTATTTCTAATTTTATTAGGAATAAAATCAAATTAATTTGAAAATTATGGCGAATGTGTATCCAAATAGATATTCTATGCAATCAATGAAGCGGAGACCAAAAAATATCTTATTTATAAGTGCTAATATCAATTATTATTCACACATTGTATACTTTTATGTAAACCAACAATAAAATTATTATTTTTTTTGTAAATGATCTGATTAAAAATCCATATCTCGACAAGCCTCTAGAATCCTCACTAAGATGCACACTAATTAGGCTAGATGTTGGCATGTATAGTAGTGATGAAGATAATCCATCACCATTATGTATGTAATAGTTGAGGTAAAAAACATCTGATCCTCTAGTTTTATTTATTATTCCTCTTATAGTAATTCAATGAAAATGGATTTCTCTATATAAGTTTATCTTGTGGGATTGGGAAAAACATTAGTAAAACTCCATCCCTTGAGAATGAATGATGAGTCTTGTATTCAAAAAATATTTTCCCAAGTATCTTTTAACCCCTATTTCTAACATATTGACAAGATTAGATAGAAGGACAAGAAATTTAATAGTTGAACTAATAGTAACTTATTATAAATAATTTTTACCCATAATAATGGAAAATAAATAGTGAACACAACAGGTAATGTTAAAGAATGTGTGGATATAATGTTGGATATTAACATGTCATACTATATGGAAATACTACTAGGGAAAGAAGATGATACCACGATGAATGGTACAGACTTATTGTGTCATTTGTAATTGTTCATCACTATATTTATAATTTTTGAGAGGTTATATGTATCAAAAAATTCTTATTGCTGAAATATATACATGTTATTAATCATGTTAATCAATTCCCATTTTTTCAAATGGGTACTTCTACTGGACACTCACAGGAGAATATTGATGTAAATAGTAGACTAAATATTGATTGGTCGAACAATGAATTGTTTCATTTTTTGAGCATATGATGCTCTCAAAAAACCCATATATCGGTCAATTCATGAATACCATCTATCCATAACAATTGATGAACATGTGGTGATGATATAAGATAACATATTAATAAGTGAAATAAAATGACAAAACTAATCTTCTTTAATATATTTATTGTCTGATGAAAAAATACATATGAAATTGATTGATATATAACCATAAACAATTATGTGTATTATTGAATCTATCTTCCTAATATCATAAAAACTAGATGTTAAAGTGGAAACTCTCCCCTTGGAACATGCATGTTTTAGGAGTGAAGATTTCAATTATTCTATGATTGATTAATTTATATTGTATTTTATATTCCCTATGGTAAAATATTATATAGATCTAGAGTGTAATAAATTTCAATAAATGTTAACAAAATAGGTATATAGAAGAGTCTAGAAGAAAATTATTGATACCCCATATTGTCAAAGTGGGTATCCTAGACCCAACTCCCATATGTACACTCATAACCATTTGTTCTATATAGTTTTATATATACACGTGTTTCTAAACCATAATGCTGTTGATACTTATATGTCTACTTTTTTTTTCCATATATTACATATCATATAAAAAGGTTAATGTAATTTATTCCTATAATGAGAGCCATGAGATATCATATAATTACACTAAAATACATATCATATATATTAAATACTAAATGATTATTGGAAATAGATCGTGTCAGAACATTTGGTGATGGGAACTCATAATTACTGAGTTTTATCCTGGCTATGTTTTCACCATGTGATACCAAGTAAAATAGATCATAAATATATCCTCTACAACAGGAACATAAAATTTTAATGTGTAATTTGTTGTTTCTAATTATACAGATATGTATTCATCTCTTTACATGAGATCGTAATCAATTTTTTCCATTTAATCAGGAAATTTATGTGAGATAAAACCACAACATCTACAATGTAATGAGGTAGCTTATATTGGGTGTGTAAATATTATTATGTTATTTTTTGAATGTTCAAGAATCTATTTTTATATTTTTTAGGTTGAATAGATATCTCAATCCAATATGATCAGGATTTTAGTACCATCACTAAATCCAGGACTCTATTAGACCAACTTAGGTAAACCCCTTATGTTATTATAAATAATAAATAAAAAAGAATATAAAAGATAAAAATAATTTATATATCATACTATATTACCTATAATGGGAAAAGAGATTTTATTAAATCTAGTATATTAATAGGATGGTTATTTTCCCAATGACTAAACCTAATATCCTTAGGGTCCATGATGGGTTTTTAGTCACCACTCCTAGTATGTGATAATCACTCACTACAATCCATAGAAAAACATAGAGGGTGACAGACAAATAATATTTATATTATTTTCTAATTATAGTGATTTAGATTTTATGATATGGTGAGTCCAATGTCAGGGGATAGGACATGTTCATGTTTAAATGATCACAAGAAAAGAATAAATTAATTTTTATATAACTTTAGAATAATTAGATATAAATTTATATACATATGGTGTAAGAAAATTAATGTCAATACAAGAAATATTTTTATATTAAGGAATGTTGTTTACTAATGGTTTGTAAAATAATTTTGGAGTGGGAAGATGATTTGTTTGACCATATTTAATCAATAAAATAATTTTTAATGTCAAAAGTAAGTGATAAAATTATTATGACATTTATAACTTGTTTTACATGTTGTTGTTGAAATCAATGGTTTAAATAAGTTGGTTAAACATTTTTAGGGGGAATAAAATTTCATAATATTTTAACCAACATTAGTAAGATTGAAGAAGAAAAAATATTGAATTATATTCACTTACATAAATAGAAGAGTTCTTCAATCCTCTCTCCTAAATTCTTGAGTGATAATGTGAACAATAAAGAACCTCAATCCTAGTTTTTATTCCCTGATCAAAACTAATGTTCTCTAACTATCATTAAACCATTCTAGTCCTCATGGATTATATATTATACAAAAAAATTACAATGAATATAAAAACTAAAAGAATCTAGAGCACATGTGGATGATCTAGAGGAATTTGAGGCAAGTTACATTAACTAGATATCACCTGTGATGTGTGGAACATCCCCAAAACCACCTACCAAATTTGGTAATAGATTAATTTTATTTATTTTTTCATTATTCACCACACATGAGAACCTTAGGTGGATATCATGAATAACACAATTTTTTGAAGGTGTTATTGTGTCGGATCTAGTGGAATAAATCTTAAAATACCTTGTTTCACATATTCAATACGTACCCAACCCAACATGTTTTACTAATGATATCTTGTCATAAATTAACCCATGGTAAATTAAATTTTCATGAATTTAGTACAAGGGGATATAATGGTCACAATTCAATGAAAAACACTTCTATCTGATGTCAAATGTCCGAGTTATAATAATTCAAATATTAAATTATGAACTGTTCAGAAAGAAAATGAAGAATATATATATATATATAATGTTATATTTTTTAGAGGTAGTGGATAAAATACAGTTCAAGACAATTGGTAGTATGTGACGCTCTGGTTTCCAGTGTTGGGGGTTTTGATAAAATAAATATCAAGGGGGTGGGGGTGCATATTTCTACATAATTATTGAAAAGAACAAAAAATAAAACTTATTGATAAATGTTTTCATGACCCTACCCTACCCGGGCTCGAGCCAAAACTACCCCAAGCCCACCTCCATAGGCCTGGGACTGGCGACAAGTGCTGAAGGCTAAACAACTCAGAGAGGCCTTTGCCTAAGTACCTATACACACACACACGCAGCCCACTCAATGTAGAAGTGAAGAGTAAAAAGAAAAGGAAAGTACAAAATTCTATAAATAAACCACAAAATGCATCGACCTCTATAAAGTACAATGTAAGTACTGAAGGTAAACTGAAAAGAAAAGGGGAAAACGTGTGCCTAACAAGAAAAGTGCCACAACCTAGAAACAGGTAAACAAAAGTAAACATTTGGGAGAGTCCCACACCTTGAACCTAACTATGACCACCGTACGCGGTCCAAGCTCTCAAAATATTATGCTCCACTGAAATCATGACCAACCTGTCCGTCGTCTATAAGGGGACACCATACTCAGGCAAATCCCAAGTAGGGGTGAGTATAAAAATACTCAGTAGGATACCTCGAAGGCTTGAGGGAGCAACAAAAGAGGTACCAAAGGGTGAGAAGTTGATCAAATAGGGAGTAGTAAAGGAGTACAACAGAGAGTGCCGTAAAGAGTACAATAGAGTAACAATAGAGTAATATTATGGAGTCCAAATCAATCCAACAAGAGAGAGGAAGTAGAATCGCCCAAACACAAGGAGATAGAAATGGTAAGAAGATGAACTTATCATCGAGTATTCACTACCTATAGTAGGAGATTAGACTCTTCCAACCACGATAATCTAGAAATAGAAATCACATGGCATATGCCATGCGTCTTCACCTATCCTAGAAGAAGGGTAACCAAAACCCAAGGAGTGGGTACTGGAACGAGATATATACATTTCTATAAGATCAATCAAGAAGCCTGAAAAAGATCGTGAGGGGATCTCTATCCCGTAGCTTAGCCCATGAAAGTGAGTATCCAACAGTATCAGAAGTAAACACCTTCGATGCCCAGCATCCCACAGGTCTGCCCTGAACTGCAAGCCAAGGGGCTCAAGTCACCACACCTTGATACTATCCACTTTGGGCGGCACTGACTCGCCCTCATGGTTTTAGGTCGTATCACAAGGATGCATATCAGTGGGTGAAGCGCCCCTCATCCTTTAGAGTTCAAGGGTAAGTCAAACCACACCACATCACTGCCAAAGTTTTCACATTACTCACCCGTACAACTAAGGGTCCCGCTCTGAAAGTCACGGAGAAAATCCACAGAAAAGCCTAGTAGGAAGGACTAAGTCTGAAAGAAGTCGTCGGGTAACCCACTCCCCTACACCACTAGAGGGTAAAACCTATGTGGTCATCGGGTAACCCACTGACCAGTCTCTGCTGGAGGGTAAACCCTAAGAGGTCTTCGGGTAACCCAACGCCCAGTCTCTGCTGAAGGGTAAACCCTAAGAGGTCATCGGGTAACCCACTGCCCACTCTCTGATAGAGGGTAAACCCTAAGAGGTCCATGAGAAACCCACTGTACAACCCCACCGGAGGGTAAACCCGAAGAAGTCGATGAGAAACCCACTGCCCAGCCCCACAAGAGGGTAAACCTGGAACTGCTCTTGACATCCCTGCTGGATGGTACAACACTGGCCAACAGAAAATGGATTGGGTATCGCGCATACACCCAACTATAGAACAATTCATCTAATAGAGCTTCAATGCCCGTGCCATCACTGGGTGTCACTAGAACTGCTACTGTGCATAGGTTCAGTGTATGTCCAAAGAAGCCTCTGACCAACGCCCTTTCAAATTTCCATATTTAATAAGATCACATAAGAGGCTCTGCTCGCCTGAATAGATTACACCATTGTAATAATCATGGAAAACATATAAGATAGACTACTTACTTGATAGAAACAGGTCCTGATGAAAACGTTACTCAACGCCACTTTACGCCCATATGACATCTCGTGGGGCCCTCACCTCAGTCCTGAAAGAGGTCGGGCAACTGCGCCACTGCGATGATCTCGGAAAAACACACTAAAAAGACTATTCATACATCCCAAATAGACACCTGATGAAAAAACTCACAGTACGCTGCACAAAGCTCAAAAAGGTGGCCCGTGGGGCCCATGCCTCAACTCCAACTTCAACGCCAGAAACTACCCCGGTCATCCTTGTCTCGCTGGTAGGGTCACAATGCCACTAACGGTGCCTAAAATAGAATCTGGATGCAGAAGATGCAATTCCCCGCGTTATACAGAAACGGGGCCCTGTGGGGCCTAGATCTCAACCGCGAAAGACGTCACAAAAATCGTACCATTGCTTTCCTTGCTAATAACCACGTGGCGTAGGCTATTCATTTTCCCTAAATGGACTTATGAAGCATAAGACATAAAAACGCTGCATACTTCTGAAAGGCACCTCGTGGGACCCATGCCTTTGGCCCGAATTTAGGTGGGTCGATTGCACCATTGAAATCCCCTCAGAAAAACACACAGAAATGAGTACTCAATCACCCCAAATGGATGACAGGTGAAAAAGTGGTGTTTCACCATAAAGCATGCGAACTATTCCATGTGGGGCCAGCACCTTGTCTCCAACTCGAATTCTTCAAAAAGAATCTCAACCAGTCTGTACGAGGTCTGGGGTCACGATGCCACTGACGGCGTGTCAATCAAACGTCCCAATCAGGAGTTAGGTCCAAGGCAATAATTAATTAATTAATTAATTAATTAATTATTCACATTTAGCATTTTGTGCCACTAAGCAACAAAACCAACCCACAATGGATCCAAATCAACCATGGGAAGGACTGTCTCAGCTCCGATGCCATCGCGCCTCTGACGGCACATCAAACGGACATCCGTCTCGAGAGCCACGTCCGTCGCAACATTAATAATAATTTAATATTATTTGATTAATGCATATAAGGGAACCCTTCTTCAGGTTCCAAACCCAAAATCCATGTAACCCACTTCAAACAGTCCTCCTCTCCGATACAAACTCATAGCTGCAGAGAGCGCGTCAAACGGGCGCACCATTTGGAAGTTACGACCCCCCGAATGTAAGGGGGCCCAACTGGGCCGGTTCACCCCGGCCGGCCCGGACCGAACCACCATGGCCCGCTGGCCGCGGCCCATTCCAGCCATACCGGACCCCCTTGGGTCCGGTTCTCCAAAGAAGACCGGCCTTTTCGCCGGTCTTCTTCACGTCGTGCAGGACACGGAAAAGGCGGGTCCTAGTTTCCTTCGCATGCCCGAGTTCGCCACCTCGGGGTCCTCCTCTGCCTACTATGACCAGATAGTGCTGGTACCCTCGGCTCCTCTGCCTTTCACATCATGCCGTCGCGCTACCCCGGTTGACGCCGCCTCACAACCGACACCCCGTCCCTCGACGCCAATCTCTCCGACTCCCCGATCCACTACTGACTCTGCCTAGACAACCCGCGGCTCGCTGCATCTGACTCAGCCTCACCGCGCTCCACCATGATGACCGGCTCCCCCTAGCCGCAACCGAGCTAGCCCGCACACCGTCCGCCTAAACACCTCCTTCCCGACCGGCGGCTGTCACGCACCAGCCATCCTCCTTCGGATCCTGAGCCTCCGTCATTTTCTAAGATGTGGCCTCCATGCTCTGTCGCCAGTTCGTCCTTCGGCCGCAACCCCTCACCGGTGGAGAACATTCGTCCAGTCCCCCCGACCACTACGGTGTTCAGATAAATTATCCAACACCGGTTTCAGGATCCCCAGGACCAGATTTTCTCAATGCCGCCCCTTGTTCATCGAATCGTCGAGGTTCGCGTGCGTCCAAAAACATGGGAAAAAGAATGCCCAAGAACGAGTAATTAAACAGGGCTTGGGTGTTGGCCATGTTCGTTCGACCAATGCCCCAAATTCTAAAAACAATAAAATTCAAAGACAAAATTTATGAATAAATTTAATAAATCGACGAGGGCATGAAATTCCACAAGAATCTTACCTCGATCTCGCCGTTCGTCTTTGGCGATGCCTTCATTGTGCTCCACCTTCGATACACTGCGGCTACGGAAAAGATCGCTCCTCAATTCGATGAAGAACGGTGAAGAACTCCAATGAACGGATGAGAGAGAGAGGAAGAGAGAGAGAGAGAGGAAATCAGTTGTCCCCTCCCAACACTTAAGAGAATTTATAAAAATTTGTTGAAACTCTCTCAACGGGCACTGATTTCGAACTCAAAGGAAGTCTCAGATTTCCATTCTGAGACTCCCTTTGATTATTATTTGAAAATATAGTCAGTGATAAAAATCACTAAGTCATTAATTCAAAAAGACGATTTTCCCCTGGGTGAAATCTCTCACAGTAGGCCCGCGCCTGCAACTTTTACAACCTTCCTAGGGTAAATGTCACACTTTAGACACAACCGTGCCCTCAGATATCCGATCTGAGTTACCATTTAGGAGTTATTACAGTTTGAAATATTAAAGGAATAGTTTGATAATTTAATTATCCATTTAACACACCGTCAATGAGAGAGGGGTCTGAATGGCCCACGCTGACTCATTTTCGGTGATGCCTAGGGAAAACACCATGTTCTCGACCCAGCTGTGGTCTCAGATTTCTGATCTGATCAAACTTCTAAGAGATATCCCATTTTCTTTAGTTTATCATGTGTGCGTAATATAAAAACACTTAACATTTTTATATTAACTAATTCTGGGAACATCGGGCCTCGGAATTGCACGCCGTCTGAACACCCTGCTTTGGAATAACATGAAGAATTTTCCAATGTATTTTATAAAAAAAAATGGGTTCTTAAATCATTCAATCCTTCAAGATTTTCATCCCCAAAAAGAAAAACTAGGTAACAACACAGGGTTCTAAGACCACACCTAGCTCTCCTGTACCCAGGAAAACTCTTTGCACGGTTCTGCATCAACACACACAATGGATTTGATCCATTCACGTGAGGTCTACCCTCGTCGATGATGTGAATAGGATCATGCACATATCTCCTTAGGTATGTCACGTGGGAGGCTTCGTGCACCTAGTCCAGACTTTGGGTTTAGGGAAATGATGTGGAGACCTCGCCATTCCTTCGAACAGTCTCAATTGGACTGAAGGACCTTGATGTAGCTCACCTCCCCGGTCAAACCTCTACATGGCACTTCATGATTGGAATCACCATTTGGACTAGGGACAAAGCCCGTTGATTCACTCCTTCATAATATCCATATGGTGAAACACCCAAGGATATCTGGTCACGCAAGATTTAACAGTCGATGTCCCACGACCAAGACTCTCTTACATGCTCGAAAGGCGAAAGAATTTCCACCAATGACTGAAGAGAAAGGTTCCACGCCTTCTACTACACTAACACAGGGTCACACTGACACCTCGCGTCACCCTGGTAACAACTCAAGTAAAGAGCAGGGAGAAAAGAATTTCACACATAGAGTCTTACAATTATACTACAAAAAGTAGAAGAGTCATAAAGCGTACATCTTATCACCTCATGATCTGCATGATCCTAAACATCCAAAGATCACAGCTATCCCCGATCCCAACTGTCAGCTCCTGGAGCCTGACGTGGATCGCCTGGTGGTGGTGTGAAGACCTCATAAGTTCATCCCCCACTACTAGGGCCCCCGCTCCTCCACTAGAACCATCCCTCTGGGCTTTACACTGATCACGGCGTTGCCTCTGCCATGGTAGTGCACATGCTACCTGCCCGAAGATCTCATCATACCTGGTCGGGCAGTCCTGTTCCAAGTGACCTCGCCCATCACAAGCATTGCACCGAATCTCTTAGGGCTGACCTGGTGCCCTCTGGTGCCACCGTGGTGTATAACCATGCCCCAGTGACCACTCACGGAAGGGTCTTCCCTACTGAGGCCCTACTCTCTTCTTACACAGTGGTGCACGACCACATCTCCAAAACAGTTTAGGGGAAGGCCCCCTGTATCAAGATCCTATCATCTGACGACTGCTAGTTGCGGCATACGTCTTATCATTGTCATGCCTACTGCCACCATCAACTATAAAGCATGACAGGAAGATCTTAGTCACCAGGGCCTATTCTAGAACTCCAATATAATTGGGAATGCACAAGGGAACTATAATAGCGTGAATCTCTCTTCGGAGAACCTGATCAAACCTTCACGCTCAGAATCTTCCTTCATGGACCATGTCCACGTAAAAACATGCATAGTATGCAAACCTAGTCGTGTACTTTGTTAGCATCATCCCTCCTTGCTGAAACTGCAGGAGCTCTTGGATACGAATGGTGCATAAGCAGGAGGGGTAAAACTCCTCATGAAAAAATAGCTTAAATTCGCCCCACAAAAGTGACAACTCATCGAGTAACTGAGTCACCAGACTCCACCAACTCCCATTTGCTCCGTGGAAAAGGATGGCAGCCAAAGCCACCATCAGATCTATTGGTGTCTGCACAATCCTGACCTGGAAAACCACAATATCTATCCAAACCTCTTCTACCTGATGGTCTGGCTCACCACTGAACCTCAGTGGTCTTTGTTGCTGGAGGTCATGGAGCACACTCAACCTCCACTCAAGCTCTGTCTGCTCTGCTATAGATTTATGATGTTCACCAGGTGGAATTCCTGCTACCGGACCACTTGACGAAAGGGACTCGCATGATGGGTCTTGGACTGAGGCCTCATCGCTCACAGGGTCGTCATTACAAACCAAAGCTAGAATCCTAGCTGGCTATCTTCGCGGAGAAATCCTGAATGATATCAAGGCGTTCCATGGTCAGATGAGCATATATGTACATAACATTAACAACAATGGGGAGATAACTCATGAAAGAAAGTCAAAACACAATCCTATGTGATGCACAATCCAATTTCTCTGCAATCAGTGTCTTAGCATGTAGAGTCAACAAGCGGGTTATCAGGGTCCTGGTGAATGGATACATCGGTCGCCACACCATCGCTGGACTCCCTGGCCTGAGAGACACTCTCAAGACACATTGACACAATTGTACTAGATCCCAACCAATTCTTATTTAGGGATATCTGAAAAACATCACGAGGAACAAACCACCTCTGATACCACATGGTCACGACCCGACCCTACCCGGGCTCGAGCCGCTACTACACCAAGCCCACCTCCATAGACCAGGGGTCGGCGACCAGCGCCAAAGCCTAGACTACTTGTGGATCCCTTTACCTGAGTACATGTACATACCCACATAGCCCAATCAAGGCAGAAGTGCAGAATAAAAATAAGAGTAACGTACCAACTTCTATAAATAAACCACAAAGTGCATTAACCTATATATAGTACAAGGTAAGTGCTGAAGGTAAACTGAAAAGAAAATGGGCAAAACACATGCCCAACCAGAAAAGTGCCACAACTTGGAAACAGGTAAACAAAAGTAAATAGCTGGGAGAGTCCCACACTTGGAACCCAACTACGGCCACCGTACACAGTCCAAGCTCTCGAACTCCTAAGCTCCGCTAAAATCATGACCAACCTGTCTGTCGTCTGCAAGGTTACACCAAGTGCACGCAAAGCCCAAGCAAGGGTGAGTATAAAAAAACTCAGTAGGATACCCTGTAGGCGTGAGGGAGAAAAAAATGAGGTACAGAAGGCTGAGCATTAGATCGAATAGTGTGTAGTAAAGGTGTACAATAGAGAGTACAGTAAATAGTACAGTAGACTAACAGTATAGAGTCCAGCTCAACCCAATAAGAGAGAGGAAGTAGAATCATCCAAACACAAGGAGCTAGAAACGGTGAGAAGATGAACTTCTCAATGATTATTCTCTACCTATAGTAGGAGAGTAGAATCTTTATCCACGAGAATCTAGACACTGAAAGAACGTGACATACCCCAGGCGTCTTTGCCTCTCCTAGAAGGAGAGTAAACAAAACCCAAGGAGTGGGTACTGTAACAAGATATATACACATCCATATGCTCAATCAAAAAGCCCAAACAAGATCATAAGGGGATCTCTATCCCGTATCTCAGCCCAAGAAATTGAGTAGGAAATAGTCACAGAAGTAAACACCTTCGATGCCCATCATCCCACACGTCTGCCCTGAACTATAATCCAAGGGGCTCAAATCCCCACACCTTGATACTATCTTCTTTGGGTGGCACTGACTCACTGTCATGGTTTTAGGTTACGTCACAAGGATGCCTCTCAGTGGGGAAAACACCGTTAATCCTTGAGAGTTCAAGGGTATGTCAAACCACACCACGTCACTTACAAAGTCGTCACATCACTAACCCGTACAACCAAGGGTCCCGCTCAGGAAGTCACGGAGAAAAGCCACAAACTAGCGTAGTAGGAAGGACTGAGTCTAAAAGAAGTCATCGGGTAACCCAATGCCCAGCCCCACTGGAGGGTAAACACTAAGAGGTCATTGGGTAACCCACTGCACAATCTCTGCTGGAGGGTAAGCCCTAAGAGGTCGTCGGGTTACCCACTGCCCAGTCGCTATTGGAGGGTAAACCCTAAGAGGTCATTGGGTAACGCACTGCCTAGTCTCTACTGGAGGGTAAACCCTAAGAGGTTAATGAGAAAACCACTACCCAGCCCTGCTAGAGGGTAAACCTGAAGAAGTCCATGAGAAACCCATTGCCCATACCCTCTGGAGGGTAAACCCGGAACTGCTCTGGCCATTCATAGTAGATGGTACAACCCTGCCCAACAGAACACAGAGTGGGTATCGCGCAATCACCAAACTCCAGAACAATTCACCTAATAGAGGTTCAGTGCCCGTGGCATCACTGGGTTTCACTAGCACCGCTACGATGCGTAGGTTTAGAGTAAGTCTAAAGAAACCTCCGACAAACACCCTTTCAAATTTCCACATTTAATAAGATCACGTAAGAGGCTCCATTTTGCTGAACAGATTAAAAAATTGTAATACTTGTGAAAAAACACGCGAGATAGACTACATAATTGCTGGAAACGGGATCCTGATGAAAAAGTTACTCAATGCTACTTTACGCCCATACATCGTCTCATGGGGCCCGCCCCTCGGTCCCAAAAGAGGTCCGACCACTACGCCACCGCAATTCTCTCGAAAAAACAAGCCAAAAAGACTATTCATACACCCCAAACAGACTCCTGATGAAAAAAGTCACATTACGCTGCACACAGCTCAAAAAGGCAGCCCATGGGGCCCACGCCTAAACTCCGTCTTCAACGCCGAAAACTACACCAGTCAACCTTGTGACAACCCTGCTTTTTATTACAACTTAAACATGATTCATTACATAAAACTTCACTTGATACAACAAAGAATATCGAGAGGTTTAGTGTCTTTGGGGCTTAGGATCATTACATAAAAATTTAAAACATGAAATACAAAATCTTTATTGAAAACATCCTTTACATGACCACTACATTTCCTCGTACTTAGCATTACGTGGGATAACCTGAGGACATGCATAAGAAAAGGGTGAGCTATAAAGCCCAGTAAGGGAGTACACATGGAATAACATGAGGATTACAATACATGTTAGACAATAGGTATATCAATAGAGCATAAAAGAAACATGAACATAAAGGCATGATAAAGCATGATAATCATAACATGGAAATGTGGCAACAACACTTAACATGGAATTAGCACGATCCAAGGCTCGTTGCACATAAAGAATGAGTAAATCCTCATTACACATGAAGCACGAGTAAACCCTCATTTCACTTGATTTATCATGAGTCAACACTAATTGCACATGAAATATCATGATACTATACTTTACCCAATGCATTGGAGTGCTATAAGGGCGCACCCTTCTTAAACATTTCATTTCATGCATAAGTGTACCACATGGATCATAAAACATGGATTCATAAAACATAATCATTTATTCCATGATAAAGGAATGTGGAATTCATACATGAATCTTTACAATCAATAAGTAAATGTGCATAAATGTGAATACCCTTGATGGAGAAATGGGCATGGTATTCACTACACAATGACATTGGCTTAGAAAATCGGTGCGATTTCAGCAGCGTAACAGCGTGACATAAGATTTCATAAAAAATGGTTGATGAGAGAGAAAGGGGTTCCTCATCATATTTAAATGTAATGGAAAGTATGGAGGTCATATAGATACATGTCCCAATATTTTTAATGGAATTTAGATTCATGATAAAAAATTATTTTCTTGAATGTAAAAGAAGAGAGAGAAGTTCCTTTCGGAAATTCATCATAGTAACGGGTGTACATGGGAGGCATTTAATGACAGAGAAAGGGGTCTCCCATCATTCAAACAATAAGAGGTCAGTATGGGGGAGGTGGTAAATCATACCCCAACATTCATAACTGAAATTAAAAGGGCAATACAACTTAAAGAAAATTGACAAAAATGAGAAAGGAGGAAAAAAACCCTTACTTGGAAGTGTGCTTTCCAAAGGCTATAGAGAGGCTTGTGAGAGGCTTATTGGGAGCTTGGGGAACCTTGGGAGGATTATAGAGAGAGTAGGGTAGAGGTTGGACGAACTCCAAGGGATTTGAGTGAGGGGGAAGTGGGATCTTGGGTGGGTTTATATAGGAAAGGTGACGAAATTCTTTATTATTTAGGTTTGGGACCCCTTTTATTAAATTAATCCAAACCACAAACCATCCCATGGTTTTTGCCCCGGGTTTTTGGAAAAGGGAAGAGGAAAACAATATTTTAAAAGGCCAAAGTCCTAAATTCTTAAAATAATAAGTTTTCTTATTTAGAGGTGAGTCACAGTCCCATGGAAATTAATTTATAAAGGCAAAGTGTTGAATAAGTCTTGAAGGATCCATTAATGTTTTGAAAAATAAGTCAAACAAACCCAAAATCACTTTATTTTAATGGTAAAACATATATTGGCCGAACATAAGGATTATAGTATTTTATTACATCACCATTGCGTCATTATGATGTCATAAAACACATTATATATTTAAACGGTATTTAATTTTTACCCAAAATTTTTACTGTCTCATAAAATTAAGAAAAATTCACCGTTGGATAATTTCGACGTCATGATTCCAAAAATAACATTTATTTTATCTAAATAATTTTATAAATATTTGGAATTTCACTTTTAAAATAAAAACTGACATTTATCGAAAATTCATGGGTTTTGACAGAAATGGCTTTCAAAGCTTAATAAAAATTTTAATTGAATTCATAAAATTATAAGATCATTTATATTTAATAGAAAATTAATTTAATAATATTATTATTATTTTATTAAAATATTATTTAATTCAAAAATCCCTTAATTTAACAAAATAGATTTCTTAATTAAATAAAAACTAAAAACACCATTTGTACTTTAAAAGCTATTTACAATGTATAAAAAATAACTAGAAATTATATTCATTATTATATACAAATATAATGTACACGAACATAGTACTACTTATTTGTTACATAACCATTTAAAACAGCCGCATATGACCTAAGGGTAAGGTGTGTGATGGTGACAGACTCTTGGGGTGACTCGGATAACATCGCTCGAGTGGTAATCTCTATCAACTTCCACTTTTCTCGTAGACGGTCCCGTTTGAGCTTTACATGGTGAAGCTTAGCTTGGGGTTGGTCAAGGGTGAAGCCCAAGGATGCCACCTCTTTTCTGAGCTCTGAAAAATGGGATTCGTATGGGGAAATTCTACTGGATGAGGCCATTGAATCTTTTGTCTGAGTACATTGGATTTGTTAAGGTCCTACATTTATACTAATCATGTGATCACTGTTCAACGACTATATTAACAATGGTCAAATTTCGTAACCTAAAACCAGAGAAGTTGACATCTTATAAAAATATTTTTCATAAAGAGATAGTTACCTGGATCAAGAGGTATTTTCCATTAATGAAACTTTGGGTCGTTACAAAATTCCCCCCTTAAGAAATTTCGCCCTTGAAATTTTTCCTTTTCCCACAGTAAAATATATTTTGGTAACTCAGCTTCATCTTTTCCTCCAATTCCCAAGTCGCTTCTTCAAACTTGTGGTTTCTCTACAACACCATGACGAGGGAGTTGTCTTATTTCATAGAACCTTTTCTCTATGATATAAGATCTTCACTGGTTGCCCTCATATGAAAGATCATCTTCCAATTGTACCACCTCAGAAGAGAGTACATGTGAAGGGTCCGGTATGTACTTCCTTAAGAGGGATACATGAAAGACATCATGTACTTTGGCAATAGTAGGTGGAAGTGCTAGTCGATAGGCTACAGCCCCGACACGATCAAGAATCTCGAAGGGACCGATGTAACTTGGACATAACATCCATTTCTTTCCAAACCTCATGATATTATTCCACGGAGATATGCATAGAAAAACCATGTCTCCAACTATAAACTCAAGGTTTCATTGACAATTATCTGCATAACTCTTATGTCGACTCTGGGCTGCCTTGATATGCTGCTGAATGGTTTTCACCTTCTCCACCATTTCTTCGACCATTTCTGGTCCAAGCAGCTTACGTTCACTGACCACATCCCAACATGCCGGTGTTCTGCACCTTTTCCCATAAAGGGCTTCATATGGTGCCATTTGGATGCTCGAGTGGAAACTGTTATTATAAGAGAACTGAACTAGAGGAAGATGTTGATCCCATCTTCCTTTAAAGTCCATTGAGCACGCTCTCAATATATCCTCAAGTATTTGGATAGTCCACTCAGATTGGCCATCAGTTTGAGGATGATAGGCCGTACTGAAGTTCAGTTCAGTATTTAGAGCATGTTTAAGACTCTTCTAAAACATAGAGGTGGATCTTGGATCTTGGTCAGACACAATAGATAGTGGTACTCCAAGAAACCTTACCACTTCCCAGATATATATCCGTTCCAGTTGATCAAATGAGAAATCCTCCTGAATAGAAATGAAGTGTGCAGTCTTTGTAAGACGATCCACAACAACCCAGATTTTATTATTGCCTTTGGATGTCCTTGGAAGTCCAGTTACAAAGTCCATGGTGATGTTCTCCCATTTCCATTCTGGTATGTGAAATGGTTGCATCATCCCCTTAGATTTCGGCCTCTCTTCCTTCACTTGCTGACACACCAGGCACTTTTATGTATATTTGACGATCTCCTTTTTCATATTATCCCACCAAAAGTTTTCTCGGATATCTCGATACATCTTTGTGCTCCCTGGGTGAATAGAGAAATTTGAACTATGTGCATCATCTAAAAGTTCCTTCTTCAGCTCCGGACTTGATGGAACACATAGTCTTTTCCCAAACCAAACAATTCCTTCTTCATTAACATTAAACTCCGAGGATTTCCCTTTTTTGATAGCTTCCACTTTTTCCTGAATTCCCACATCATCCTTTTGAGCATCCTTTAACCTTTCCAAAAGAGATGGTTGAGAAATCATTTGTCAAAGGATTGATGATGTTCCCTTCTTTACGATTCCCACGTCCATCTTCATCAAGTCTAAGAATATTGCATCCTTCTCAATTCTCATCATTGATAGAATTTCTAGGTCCTTTCTACTTAGGGCATCTGCCACCTTGTTCGCTTTCCCAGGGTGGTAATGTATTGAATAGTCATAATCCTTGATTATCTCTATCCATCTTCTCTGGTTCATATTAAGATCTTTCTGTGTGAATATATATTTAAGACTCTTGTGGTCAGTATATATCTCACATTTCTCTCCATAGATATAATACCGCCAAATTTTAAAGGCAAAGATCACAGCCACCAACTCCAGATCATGGGTTGGATAGTTTCGCTCAAGGATTTTCAACTGCCTTGAGGCGTAGGATATAACTTTATCATTCTTCATCAGCACACATCCTAAGCCCTTCTTCGAAGAATCACTGAATACCACAAAAAGTTCCCCACTTGTGGTAAAGGTGAGCACGGGCGTAATGATAAGCCTCATTTTCAACTCCTTGAAGCCTTTTCTCATTCATCACTCCAAGAAAACTTTACTCCCTTTCGAGTGAGCTTGGTAAGAGGGTTGGACAATCGTGAGAAATTTCTCATAAATCGTCGATAATATCCAGTTAACCCCAAGAAGCTACGGATATCCGTTACCGATGTTGGCCTCTGACATCCCTCAATTGCATCTGTTTTGGAGGGGCCTACAGATATCCCATTGCTTGTGATGATATGGCCCAAGAATGAGACCTCCTTCAACCAGAACTCACACTTGTTGTACTTTGCATAGAGCTTCTCCTTGCGCAAAGTCTCTAGTATAGTTTTTTAAATTCTCCTCATGATCCTCCTTCGTTTTGGAGTATATTAGAATATCATCTATAAAGACAACCAAAATTTTTTCAAGGTAATCTGTAAAGACTCTATACATCAAGTCCATGAATATTTCTGGAGCATTTGTGAGTCCGAAAGGCATTACTATGAATTCATAGTGCCCGTATCTTGTACAAAAAGTATTCTTGGGGACATCTTCCTTCTTCACCCTTACTTGATAATATCCCAACCGCAAGTCCACCTTGGAGAAGTATTGTGCTCCACGCAGCTGATCAAACAAGTCATCAATTCTTGGGAGAGGATATTTGTTCTTTATCGTGATTTTTTTAAGTTTACGATAATCGATGCAAATCTGCATTGACCCATCCTTCTACTTGACGAAGAGGACTGGTGCACCCCATGGTGAAGCACTTGGGCGTATAAACCATTTATCCATATTCTCCTGTAGTTGTTTCTTCAACTCTTCATGCTCTACAATAGCCATTCTATATGTAGTCTTGGTTATTGGTAGCGCCCCAGGTATAAGTTCAATTGAGAACTCAACATCTCTTCTTGGAGGAAGACCAGACAGTTCCTTAGGAAACACTTTAACGAATTCCCTCACAATAGGCATTTCTTCAAGGATGGTTTCTTCCTTGGACTCAATCATATGAGCTAGATATGTGTTCTTATAAGGCAGTAATATCCATGCTTTTGATGATAGAGCTAAAGGAGATTCATCTTTATCATTACACTTGTAAAGAATCAGGGATCGATTCTCCATATGGAGTGTGATTTCCCTCTCTCGACAATTTATGTTGGCTCTATATAAGGAAATCCAATCCATGCCAAGAATTACATCAAATTCCACCAGAGGGAGTATGACGAGGTTCACCGGGAAATTGAATCCATATATTATAATAGGGGAGGACTTATATTCATGGGATGCAATGATTTCCCCATTTTCCATACTCACCGGGATCTTTACTTCCATGATTTGTGGTGGTGCTGGGATTGTTCTACTAAACTTTCGAGATATAAAAGAATGCGTAGAACCTGAATCAAAATGTACATTCTCTATTCTTGAATGAATAACTAGGATACTCGTCACCACTTCGTTGTCGGGGTTCACTTCGGCAGAAGTGATGACAAAAGCTCTTCCTTTCTTCCTTGGAGGTTATTGGTTTCCTCTGATAACCTTTGGATTAGGGAACTGATTTGAAAAATGACCCAGTTATTTGTATTTGTAGCATTGAACAACGCGTTGAGGTTCAAACGGAGTGTTTCTCTTCTCTGTCACAGCCTCGGGTCCTTCTTGCTGACAATTAACAGCTAGGTGCCCTTCTCTTCCACACCTGAAGCATTTTCTTGTCCCCTTAAGGCAATTTTCAGGGTTCTTCTTTCCGCACTTTTGGAAAGCGGGGTGCTGGATTTTCTTATCACCATTTGATTTATCCATCGGACCACCAGAATTGAAGTCCACCTTACGCTTCATGTCCCCATGATACCCCTGTGATTCCTCGATCTCCATTTCGACCTTGAGGGCACATCGGACAATTTATTCATAGGTGTCAAAGTCACGGATCACTAATGCTTTCCGCAAGCTAGGTTTCAGCCCACCAAAGAAGTGGTCAACCTTGCATTCAGAGGTAACGAAAAAGCCAGAAGCGTATCATTCAAGCCTTGTGAAGTTTGTCTCATACGCTCCAACAGATTCTTCATCTTTTTGCTTGAGGGAAAGGAAGTCCCTTTCCATCTTAAGCTGGAGGGTGGGCGGAAAATATTTATCAAAAAATATCTTCCGGAAATCCTTCCATTCCAACGCCTCAATCTCCACCTCAGGCTTCGTATTTTTGATCAATGTCCACCATTGATCAGCTTCACCCTCCATACGATAAGCCGCCAGGAGAAACTTCTCTTGTTCAGAACATTGGAGGATAGAGAATATCTTTTCAATGGAGTTGATCCATTGTTCAGCGATCGCGGGATCATATGATCCACTAAAAGAAGGAGGCCTTTTCCTCATGAAGATCTCGATAGCGACTTTTTCTTTCTTAGGGGGGTTTGAACGTTCCTCTTGACAAGTGTTTCTATTCAAAACTTGATTTAGCAGAGGTTGGAGCGTGACAAAGTTCGTGATTCCCTCTCCCATTGGATTTGGCATCTCATTAGTACAGTCATCACACTTATCTTCACAACGGTTGTTAGCCCGAGTCCTCCTATTATTGGCCATTGGCTGGAATAAAAGAAAAGTTAGGGGTAACACATAAAGGGTAATCCAAAGACAAAATTTTATGACTCAATAATTAACTTTTAATTCCTTAACTCGTGAGTCTATAGGCTTCAATCTAGGATTTTCATGATCTACTTTCTAGCATATATTCTTAAGGGAATTTTTCCCTTAATAAGGGTTCATACTAAGATTGTGAATTTATCAAAACATATCCCTCGAGAGTGTAATAACCAAGAGTGCAGCAAGGCCCATAGTCGTGCACCAGTTCCCGTTCGAGTCTAGCTCAAAGCGGTGTTTTCGGGTTTTACCCCTAGGATACATCTGTGCCAGAGCCACCTCTACCTGCTCGTATCCAGACAGGGATGTATTTGTTTGATAAACCACTTACTTAGTATTTAACAAAACATAGGTATGTTTTTATTATACTTATTCTTGTATCTAAGGCTTTACTATGGTTTCCTAATCCCAAAAATAACTAAACATATCCTCTGATACCAACTGTGACAACCCTAATTTTTATTACAACTTAAACATGATTCATTACATAAAACTTCACTTGATACAACAAAGAATATTGAGAGGTTTAGTGTCTTTGGGGCTTAGGATCATTAAATAAAAACTTAAAACATGAAATACAACATCTTTATTGAAAACATCCTTTACATGACCACTACATTCCCTCGTACTTAGCATTGCATGAGATAACCTGAGGACATGCATAAGAAAAGGGTGAGCTATAAAGCCCAGTAAGGGAGTACACATGGAATAACATGGGGAGTACAATACATGTTAGATAATAGGCATATCAATAGAGAATAAAAGAAACATGAACATAAAGGCATGATAAAGCATGATAATCATAACATGGAAATGTGGCAACAACACTTAACATGGAATTAGCATGAGCCAATGCTCATTGCACATAAATCATGAGTAATTCCTCATTGCACATGAAGCATGAGTAAACCCTTGTTGCACATGAATTATCATGAGTCAACACTCATTTCACATGACATCTCATGATACTATAATTTACCCAATGCATTGGAGCGCTCTAAGGGCGCACCCTTCTTAAACATTTCGTTTCATGCATAAGTGTGCCACATGGATCATAAAACATGGATTCATAAAACATAATAATTTATTCAACGATAAAGGAATGTGGAATTAATACATGAAACATTACAATAAATAAGTAAACGTGCATAAAGGTGAATACCCTTGATGGAGAAATGGTCATGGTATTCACTACACAATGACATTGGCTTAGAAAATCGGTGCGATTTCGGCAGCGTAACGGCGTGACATAAGAATTCATAAAAAGGGTTGATGAGAGAGAAAGGGGTTCCTCATAATATTTATATGTAAGGTATAGCAAGGAGGTCATATAGATACATGTACCTACAATTTTAATGGAATTTACATTCATGATAAAAAATTATTTTCTTGAATGTAAAAGAAGAGAGAGAAGTTCCTTTCAGAATTTTGGCATAGTAACGGGTGTACATGGGAGGCATTTAATGAGAGAGAAATGGGTCTCCCATCATTCAAAAAATAAAAGGGCAGTATGGGGGAGGTGTGAAACCATACCCCAACATTAATAACTGAAATTAAAAGGGCAATACAACTTAAAGAAAATTGAAAAAAATGAGAAAGGAAGAAAAAACCCTTACTTGGAAGTGTGCTTCCAAAGGCTAGAGAGATGCTTGTGAGAGGCTTCTTGGGAGCTTGGGGCACCTTGGGAGGATTATAGAGAGTGTAGGGAAGAGGTTGGACGAACTCAAAGGGCTTTGAGTGAGGAGGAAGTGGGAGCTTGGGTGGGTTTATATAGGAAAGGTGAGGGAATTCTTTATTATTTATGTTTGGGACCCCTTATATTAAATTAATCCAAACCACAAACAATCTCATGGTTCTTGACCATGGTTTTTAGAAAAGGGAATAGGAAAAAATATTTTAAAAGCCCAACATCCGAAATTCTTAAAATAATAAGGTTGCTTATGTGGAGGTGAGTCACACTCCCATTGAAATTAATTTAAAAAGGCAAAGTGTTGAATAAGTCTTGAGGGGTCCATTAATGCTTTGAAAAATAAATCAAACAAACCTAAAATAACTTTATTTTAATGGTAAAACATATATTGGCCTAACATAAGGATTATAGTATTTTATTACATCACCATTGGGTCATTATGATGTCATAAAACACATTATATATTTAAACCGTATTTAATTTTTACCAAAAAATATGACTGTCTTAGAAAATTATGAAAAATTCACCGTTTGATAATTTCAACGTCCTGATTCCCCAAATAACATTTATTTTATCTAAATAATTTTTCAAATATTTGAATTTTCACTTTTAATATAAAAACTGACATTCATCGAAAATTCACAGGTTTTGACAGGAATGGATTTCAAACCTTAATAAAAATTTTAATTGCATTCATAAAATTATAAGATCATTTATATTTAATAAAAAATTAATTTAATAATAATAATTTTATTTTATTAAAATATTATTTAATTCAAAAATACCTATATTTAATAAAATAGATTTCTTAATTAAGTAAAAACTAAAAACACCATTTGTACTATAAAAGCTATTTACAATGTATCAAAAATGACTAGAAATTATATTCATTATTATATACAAAAATAATATACATGAACATAGTACTACTTATTTTTTACATAACCCCTTAAAACAGCCGCATAAGACCTAAGGGTAAGGTGTGCGATGGTGACAGACTCTTGGGGTGGCTCGGATAACATCACTCGAGTGGTAATCTCTATCAACTTCCACTTTTCCCGTAGACAATCCCGTTCGAGCTTGACATGGTGAAGCTCAGCTTGGGCTTGGTCAAGGGAAAAGCCCATGGATGCCACCTATTTTCCGAGCTCCGACAAATGATATTCTTATGGGGAAATTCTAATGGATGAGGCCATCACTTCATTTTTCTGAGTAAATTGGATTTGTTAAGGTCCTATATTTATAATAATCATGTGATCACTGTTCAATGGCTATATTAACAATGGTCAAAATTCTTAACATAAAACCAAAGAAGTTGACATCTTATAAAAATATTTTTCATAAAGAGACAGTTAACGGGATCAAGAGGGATTTTCCATTAATGAAACTTTGGGTCATTACAAACCTCATCTCGATGCTAGGGTCACAACGCTGCTGACGAAACCTAAAACGGAATCCGAATGCAGAAGTTGCAACTCCCCACATTATACGCAAACGGGGCCCTATGGGGCTGACATCTCGACCCCAAAACTCATCACACAAATCTTAATGTTACATTCCTTGATAATAACCACACAGCATAGGATATTCATTTGCCCGGAACATACATATGAAGCATAAGCCGTCAAAATGCAGAATACGTTCGAAAGCTACCTCATGGGACCCACGACTCGGGCACGAATTTCGGTGAGTGGATTGCACCATTGCAATCCCCTCGTAAAAAAAATTAATAAATGAGTACTCAATCACCCCAAATAGATAACGGGTGAAAAAGTGATGTTTCACTGTAAAGCGTGCGAAATAGGCCATGTAGGGCCCGCACCTTGTCTCCAACCGGAACGCTTCGAAGTGCATATCAAAAAGTCCACAAGAGGATATGGGGTCACACTGCCATTGACGGTGCATCAATCGGACATCCCAATCAAGAGTTTGGTCAACGCAATAATTAATTAATTATTTAATTATTCACATTTAGCATTTTGTGCCACTGAGCAATGAAACCAACACGCAAAGTCCTCAAACCAACCCCGGGAAGGACTGTCTCTTCTCCGAGGGCACCGCACCCATGAAGGCACATCAAAAAGATGTCCGGCTCCCGAGCCACGTCCGTCGCAACTTTAATAATAATTTAATATTATCAAATTAACGCGTTTCGGGGTGCCCATATTCTGGCACAAAACCCAAAATCCCCGGAAGCCACTTCATGCAGTCTGCCTCGCCAATACAAACTCACAGCCACAGAGGACACATCAAAAAAACGCGATGTTTGGATGTTACGACCCCTTGAATGTAAGGGGGCGCAACCGGGCCGGTTCACCCCAGCTGGCCCAGACCGAACCGCCGCAGCCCGCTGGCTGCGGCCCACTCGAGCTACACTGAACCCCCTTGGGTTTGGTTCTCCAAGGAAGAATAGCCTTTTGGCCGGTGTTTGTCACGTCGCGTAGGTCCCGCAAAAGGTGGGTCCTTGTTTCAACCGCCCCCCCGAGGTCGCCACCTCAGGGTCCTCCTCTGTTGACCACGACCAGACGGCGCCAGTGCCCTTGGATTCTCTGTCTTCCGAAGTGTGTCTCCGCTCTACCCCAGTCGACGCCGCCTCACACCCGATTCCCTGTCCCTCGAAGCCGCCCTCTCTGGGTCCCCACTCCTCTACCGGCTTCACCTCGACACACCGTGGCTCACCGCCTCCGACTCGGCCTTTCCGTGCTCCGCCATGATGACTGGCTCCCCCTGGCCACACCCGAGCCCACCACACACCGGCTTCCCAAACACCTCCATCTCGACTGCTAGCTGTCGCATACCGGCCCTCCTCCACCGGATCCTGAGCCTCCGCCGTGTTCCAAGACGCGGCCACCGCGCTCTGCCGCTAGTTCATCCTTTGGCCGCTGCCCCACGCCGGATCTGAATCTTTGGCCGATCCCCTCGACCACTTCTGTCTTCGGAAATATTATTCGACACCGGTTTCGGGATCCCCAGGACCAGATCTTCTCAATGCCGCCGCTTGCTCATAGATCCGTCGAGGTTCGCGTGCATCCAAATGTTTGGGTTAAAGAATCCCCAAGAACGAGAAATTAAATGGGGCTCGGGCATTTCTCGTGTTCGTTCGGCCAATGCCCCAAATTCTAAAAACTATAAAATTCACATACGAAATTTATGATGAAATTTAAGAAATCAACGAGGGCGCGAAATTAAATAAGAATCCTACCTCAATCCCACCGTTCGTCGTTAGCAATACCTTCATTGCGCTCGACCATCGATCTGTTGAGGCTTTGGTGAAGATCTCTCCTCGATCCGGTGAAGAACGTCAAAGAACGCCGAAGAACAGATGAGAGAGAGAGAGAGAGAGGAAATGGGTTTTCCCCTTCCAACACTTAAGCTAATTTATAAAAATTCGCTGAAACTCTCTCAACGGGTGCAGATTCTGAAACCCCCACGCCCGCTCATTTTATAACAAACCTAGGAAAACGACCCATTTCGAACTCAACGGATGTCTCAGATTTCCATTCTGAGAATGTATTTTAAAGTTAGACGAAATGATCGTCGGTTATAAAAATCACTAACCATTAATTCAAAAAGACGGTTTTTCCCCTAGGTGACATCTCTCACAGCAGGCTCGTGCCCACAACTTTTACACCCCTCCATGGGTAAATGACACACTCTGGACGCAACAGTACCCTTGGATTTCCAATCCGAGTTACTATTTTGGAGTTATTCAGGTTCAGACTATTAAATGAATAATTTGATAATTTAATTATCCATTTAACACACCACCAACGAGCGATGGGTTCGAATGGACCGCGACGACTCATTTTAGGTTGTGCTTAGGGTAAACACCACGTTTTGGACCCAAACATGGTCTCATATTTCTAATCCGATCAACCATCTAAGTGATATCAGATTTTCTATAGTTAACCACATGTTCGTAATATAAAAACACTTAACATTTTTATATAATTATTTCCGGGCACACTGGGCCTTGGAATTACACTACGTCTGAATGCCCTGCTTTGGAATAACATCAACAATTTTCAAAACACTTTTATTGAAAAAACTGGGTTCTTACAAATTTATTCAATTATTATTGAAAAAATATAAAATATATACAACTTTCTATCACCACACTATAAGAAAACCCCTAACCCACTGATTGAGGGTACCATGCTATATATATTTCACATATATTTAAACTATAGTTAATATTTATTTATATAGTGACTTCTTTCATCTCCCCTAACATCAAAATTTTCATAGGGATCCATTACCAATATTGATTTGGTTTGGCCTTATCTGAGTCATCCCCACCTAATCTAGTCCCAGAACCACCTTTTCAGTTTTTTGAGATTTTCAGGGGCTCAAAAATATTTATTGACAGATCAAAAATTAATATTTTAAACATAGAATGTTTTGAAAAAATATAATAATATATGGAAATATAATTTATATATTAAAAATAGATTATTTTATTTTATTTTTTAATAGAAACCATCATATATACTTTATTGTAATTTTAATTGTATTTCAAATTTATATTTTCCATCAAATAATCCGGAGATAATAACGACCAATGTATATTTTATTTTTCATTCATTTATTTATTTCAATTTCATGTGATGTTTTTAAATAATTATATATTAAATGGATGTCTATTCATTATCCGTCTTCATATTGTCTAAATATGGTTCTACATTTAGAAATGAAATTTCATAGACTTTTATTTCAAAATTTTCAATACAAAATCTCTTGTGTGTGATTATTTATGTTTACTAAAGATTATATATGAAGACCTGGGTCGTTTTATGACCAGTTGAATTAGTTTACATGACATAGAATCATTTGAAAGTGTTTGGTACTGTAATCCTTGTCGGATGTGGCTTGAGGAGTTACCCCTAGGGTCATGGTTATTTTTTTATATTCTTAATGGAAAAACTATAAGTACATCATGTACTAAAATTAAATATATATATATTTTTATGCTTGTTTTAATATTATTTTCATTTTATGATTGTTTACACAATCATAAAAAATAACAAACATGTATAAAAAAATAAAATATTTTTAATATATTGTCAATGTTTTTAATATAAAACAAGTTTTCTATGTGAGCGTGATCCCAAAGAACATGAATTTTAGATAGAGAAGTATTTCATTCATTGAGAATAATAAAAATACATTAATAGTAAATATTAAGCCCTTAGAATCATGTATTATTTAAATATTGAAAAATAAATTTGAAATAGGTTTTTTTATATCATGGTTGATGGTGCCTCCTACTATCAAGGAGTTATTTAAAGATTGTTTGGTTTACTTAACTAATTATGGTATAAAATAAGTGTCATTTTTTATCTTATTACATATTTAGAGGCAAAGAGTTGAGTAATTCATGGATAAAATATTCATAATCTTCAAATTCACTCAACGGATCATGGATACCTAAGTTAATGTGGTTGGGAAACCAAGATGAAAGATTGAAACCTTCCAAATAATGTTTATAAACATAAATTTTCCAATGAAGAGTGGTTTTTATTAATATTTCCACTAATGTATTCAAGAGAATAAGTATTGTGATTCAAATAGTCAGAGGCTACTAGGATTTGATAAAATAGTTGGATAAATTTAATGATTAATCAATTAGGAATATACATAATTAATCTTGATATAGTACTAACAAATTAAATTTATTTATTGTAGATATAAAGTAAATCAGCACCACCAGTTCAATATCATGAAGTCCAATAATAGGTTAATTGAATAACCTGACTAGAAATAACTTCATTGAATGGTATAAGATCTTGGGTATATTAATACTCCAAGAGAGTAAAATCTCTACACCTGAATATGAAATTCATGTTAGTATTCCATTGTGGTAATGAAAAAATGATATAGATAATTATAATAACCATTTGGATAATGTTCTATATTTATAAGGATTAATGTTATCTTTACTATCCCATGAGTTGTAGAAAATGAAATATGAAAAATATTCTAATAAAATAAATTTTCATATCCAAGATAATTATCATCAAAGATACTTGTAATAATAATATTAGATATCAAGTGAATTATATAGGTGCAAGCATGATGAAGTTGTTTAGTAATCATCTCATGAACACAAGTCGATTAATTCAATTGAGTTACTACAATCCCTTAGGTTTTTTCCAAAAAAAAGTATCAATCAAATTATATCATTCATATCTCTTTAATACCAAGAATAATAACATTTATTGTTCATTATAATGTTAATGACATGAAAATTTTGATCCATGATCTATTTGTGTTTTTGAAAATTGATATTGATATGAAGTTGTCTATGTTTTTTCTCCTTATAGTGAAAAATAGGTGGAATCAATGAAAATGTGGATAAGTAAATGTATCACCCAAATAATCTTATTCAACATTCATAAACTATACCAATTATGTAGAATATGGTAAATGAGTACAAGGTCTACAACATTTCTTATAGAAAGAAGGCCCTTCAGAATAAGAATTTCACTATTGGAAAGAAGTTGCAACACGATGATTTTACCTTAGGTATATTTATCATTAAATGAAATATATAATAATCTACATGTTTCGTATTTGATAAAAAAATGTGGATCATACATACTTATTCACATATATAACCAATGTAGTTTCAATAAAATATAAATGTTAATGTTTCATCTCTGGGCCATAAATGGTATAATACCTACAACCTTTGTATTGGGAGAACATCATCCAACATTTTATAATAATATAGTTTTTATATTAGAGAAATGTTATTAAGTACCTTATAATACAGAAAATATTAATATCATTTTGGAGGTCATAAAATACAATGGTTTATTGAAATTTTAAAAGAAATGTAGACTCTATTATAAATAAAACAATGTTATGTAATGGAACATTATAAAAATCCATTACATATACATAAACAATAAAATAAATATATTGAAAAAAATGAAAAACCCATCAAGGATATCATATAATCTACCCATGAATGAAAATAAGGGTTCATCATGTAAATTAAAATAATTTATATAACATAAATCAAGTTCATTTTTTATACACTAATAAGTTAAAACCCATAGATATAGGTCACACAAGATTGCAAGGGAAAATGACAATATCACAATTCACTAGTAATGGGATATAGTCCACCAAACATTTTGAATTTATTTATACTAATAATTATCAACTATATCCAGTAGAATAAGTGTGCATGTTTTCAGAAATTATTACATTTATAGATGATTATAGTAGGTATATATATATCTACTTAATAATGAATAAGTACAATTTCATTACTATTTTCAAGGCATACAAAAATTTATTTGAAAACATTCATGTTAATAAGATTAAGGAAATCAACTTAGAATGAGTAAAAGAGAAACCTATCCAAGACTTTATTGATAAAGATAATGAATTTAGGATAATATACGAACTCACTCATCCCTATACACATTATTGTAATGGTGTATAAGAAATTAGGAATTGAATATTTTTTACATGGTCAGATCTATGATCATTTAGGAAACTCATCCACAATATTTTTGAGGACACGTGTTGAAAAAAAATATACTATTAACAAGTACATACTACGATTTATGACGAGATTTCAGGTGAGTTATTATATAGAGAGAAACCCACTATCTCAAACATGCATATATTGGGATTTAATGAATTCTTCATGATCATATCAATTAAAAATAATAATAATATCAAAGACTAATGTTAGTCTTTATAGGAAACCATAATGGAACCAATGGTTATTAAACATACTACTTTTCAAATCAAAATATGAATGTGGAAAGGAAAACCATGTTATAATAATGAAAACACATTCAAAATAAAAATGATGGGTGAAATAATAGATTCTATGAAGTTGATTCTATTAATGAATATAATGTTATATAGTAACCGTGCCCACTTGAGAGAGTTGGATATGAGAGAGTTCCTAATACTTTTTTACTGCATAGGTGTATAAGGGATGTTATATAAGTAGTGAGATATATTTTTTCATTTTATTGAGTAAGGTAAGACATCATTTCAAAAGGATAGTTAACCTTTTACCAGTAAGGATCTAATAGATGGAAATGATAAATCAAAATTGAACAAATATTTAGAGGTCATGTATATATTTGAAATAAATGTTTTTGTTTTGATATACCCTCCACTTGATGAAATACATATCATATGTAAATGGGTATTGAACAAATAATTGGACATAAACGATAAAGTAAGTAAAAACAATGAATTCTTTATTATAAAGTGTTTTAAAAAAAAGTATAGAACTAACTATGATGAAAATTTATTACCAATTATGATACTTAAACCAGTTAAAATATAACATGTAATAACAACAATCAATAATATTGAAATTTTCAAAATGTATGAAAAAATTATATCCAAAAAAGATAGTTGGTGAGAGATGAATATATAAAAAAACTAGGGGTTTCTCATGAGAAGAAGTGTCAATAAGGTGTGCAAGCTATGGATATCCATGTATGTATTGATTATTTATTAATGATAATGAAATGTACACATTGATGAGTGCTTAAGAGAAATCAGTTTCATTAAGAATAAAATAGGTAAATGCGGAAATAATATGGTTAATGTGAATAATATGAATTTTATAGAATTATAAGTTTAAGACACATTAATTATTAGAAATAAAGTGAAAGTATTATAATTTATAAAGACGTGACTAAATTAATGAAGCTCTATGAATAACTTAGGTTAAGTGGAAAAATATAGGTATTGTAATCTTTCATGATAGATGAAAAGGGCATTGGGATCAGTCAATGTACATAAATTGACAATGTATTTAAAATATACCAAATGTAGTATTCATATAGAGGGTTATTATTGTTGTAACATATAATAAATATCCCCCAAAAGATACTCCCTTAATAAAATGATGTTATTTAATTATAGAGTGAAAAATCATATGATTTGGCATTGGAATCGATGATGCGCACGATGTTATGTATAAAGCTTGATGTTTACTTTACTTTAAACATAGTAGGAAGACGCCAAGATAAACTGTTAGAGATACAATGTGGAATAAAAATGAAGATCATTATGTTCTTCAGATAAATTATGGATATGTTACCAAATAATGGATGATATGATGTTCATTTAGTGAGAATATATACTAATTCTATCATCCAAATAGTTCAAGATGATATAAAAACTATGTCGGGCAATGTTTATTTCTTAGATGACGGTGAACTGGGTATGAGAAGCTTGTAGTAGCATAATGTATGAAATTCTACAATAGAATAGAGATATATATATATATATATATTCAACCATTTTAGCATAGGATGTAGTCTAAATAAAAATATTTGTCTCGTATATTTTTGTATTACCTATGAGTGTAGTCCATATTCTAGTCTACTTTTCCAAGAATTTTGTAATATTACATTCCCTGGAACCTAGGTTATACCAAAAGAAAAATCATAAACATCATTAGTTTCATATATGGAGGGTTTTACTAATAGGGGATAAGACACAATCATAAGAGTATACATAACTTGGAATTCATCGTGATGTAATATTTGTCTTAGTAGAATCTTGATTCCCAGGTAAAAGCAAGCTAGTTGAGAACTGTTAGTATTCTGATCTAGTGTAGGTGAGAGTGTTGTTAATGTGGGAACCTTAAACCCAATACAATTATTTAATTTTATTAAAATCACATATATATAGTTTGATATAATTTTTTTTCTTTACAAAATAATATTTATATATATAAATCTATTAATATAATGTTATTGTTTTTAGATTACATATCATAAAAGAAGTTTATAACAATTTATAGTTATAATGGGAAGCTCATGTTACCCTGAAAGTAAATAGAAACATATTTCCTATAGTCCAGATACATCATTATAAGATGATACATATTATATTTTACTATCAACTAATAAGGGGTCATAAGAATTGATAATTTCTCTCATGATGTTTGATCCTAGTGATCTATAGTAAATGAGGTTGTGATGAATGGCCGAAAAATAATTACACCATATGGTTTAGGTTTCATTGAATATTCTTAATTATGATCAGGGGTGTTCATCTCTTTTCTAGGTATCATTACCAATTTATTCCATTTGATCATACTTTTACAAAATATTAATTATATAAAAATTATGTAGTGGGTTGATGTGTTTTTTAATTGCATTATTGGTTTCATGATATTGGTTGAATGAAAAAGATATGAATTGCCTCTTCTAATAGAGTAAGGGAAATCATGGATCTAGATTTCCATGATGGTAGTACATCCAAGTAATCAATATACATGGAAGAATAAGGTATTTCCACCAAATAAGGTCATTAAAATAATTATAAATAAAAAAATAAGGATAGTTATAATAGTTAGGAACCCAAAATTATTAGATATCATGAAAGAGATAGATTATATTAAACTATGTATATTCAAGGTAAGGTAATTTTTTCATTTAAAAGACCACATCTCATTTTGAAAGATGACGAGTTTCCAAAAACATCTACTATTATTTAAGTAACACTGACTTGTATTGTGTAAATTCCTTAAAGATTCACACATAATTTATATTGATATTTATTATAAATTCTAATTAATTAGTGTTATAAACTAGGTTGACCACACATTCGGGGTTATGATATGTCATTGGGTGAATAATAAAGGAATATGAATTAATTTATTGTCATTAATGTTCCAAATAATTAGTGAAACATTTATCTACTAATGGTATTCATAGGTTTAAGTGAATATAAGAAACAATATTTTACAAATGAATATATTTTATTCAAGGTTAATTAAATATACTTGGATAGTTTAGTCATGTTAATGTACTTTATTTTATCAAATAAATATGATTGATAATAAAATTATGTCATAAAATTTTCTTTATGTTTATATAAAATGTTATGGTCTTTTAGTGAATTTTATGATATTATTTAGTAGGATAATAATTTTCAAGGTGTTGGTGGGGAGATAATAAAAATTTAAAATACTATTATACTAGTTATATAAATCCATATAGGATTGAATAAATAATATAATATAATCACACAAATATGTGAGTTCATCCCTCTACCTTCCAGTGTTATAGAGTGAGAAATTGAATAACCAAACATCCTAGTCATTATATTTTTCATGGATTCAATATACAGTGATCTTGTGATAATTAGATTATCATAGAGATCAATGAATATCTTTCATAGAATTAAAATACCACAAAGTGTTCATATAAAAGATTCTAGATCATTTTTGGATGATCTATAGGTATTTTAGGCATATACATTTATGCAGTGATCACCTATAACAGGGGGAACATGCCTACAAATCCTAATAAAATAACGAAATAGTTTGGTTTAATTTTTTTCATAATTTACCTCACCTGAGATCCCTATGTTGAAACCCATCACTGTACATCATCAATAAAAACATTTTTTTTATCTAATTAGAAGATAATAATAATACAATACCATGTTTTACATTTCAATTCAATACATGATACCAAAACCCCTCTCAAGAAATGTATATAATAACTCCATAATCTACAACAAAATTACGTTACTATTGAATATAGAATATTTTTTTACTACATATTACATGTTCATGTGAAGAACATAATAGATATATAATAGTTTTAATATGAAAATTAGTAATCCCTTTTAGTGGAAAAATCTTTAGTTTGATTCTGAAAACCTAAGATTATTGTTCTTTATAATGAATATCCCTATGAGGATATGGGAAAAGTGGTACAACATTTAACTAATAAAGGAAAATTCATAGCTTTTCATCTCAATAAATAGTTTTATAAGGGTGAGAAGGTAATATATAATAAAGAAAATGTTGTCTAATGAAACTGATAAGGTGATGTACAATGTCACATATATGAAAATAAAATAGAAACCTAATGAAGAGGATCAATCAGTGAAATGGGATGAAATTTATCAATATATAAATTATTTGGAGAGATTAGTGATTCCATTTAGAATTTAATCAATCAAACCCTATAATATTATTATAATAAATTTTATTTTCCCTATATTATATGTAACATCATGGAGGGGCACCCAGTTGTGGACATTCATTCATTTTTTGACTAATAAGAATGTTAACCTTGGAATGTTATCTATTTATTGACCAAAATAACTAGATATTTATATCTTTTGAATGGTTAAAATGAATAATATCATGGTAAATGAGGCCATCTAAGCTTAAAAAATCTCTTTTCAATATAACTATGAGATACTAGATTTAATGATGAAGGGTTCGATCGATTTATTATCATATGTGGTTAGTATAGTTAGAATGGTATATTTGGGATAAATATGTAGTGTATGTTCCATCACCATAGGACATGTTCATCCTTTTCATTAAATTATTGAACATGATTTATTTACTTCATGAATTGTTCTGTTTGGAAGTTATATAAAATCTGGATAATGAGTGCATGTTCAACCATTGCAATACCAAGATAATACATTTAGATATAAGAGAATGAGTGACTCAGTATAATGAAAATAATAAGTGGACATTATGTAATGGGTTATTTTTAATAAAGCGTTTGATGAAATTAATATTTAACTATAATACATGTTTTAAAAATATGTTGAATCAATATATGTAAGAATCACAGATATTATAGAAACGTTATCAAGATATATGAATCTAGAGAGTATATATTGACATTATTTGGGGCCTACTATCAATCTCTGAAAACTATTTATATATTTTATTTACAAATTTAATTTTTCATATTACATTAATGTGATTGTATTAGTGAGAGATGAAATGCTTTTCCCTTGTTCCACCTTTCTCATTTTCAAACTGAAGTATTTTCCTCCCCTTTTGTTTAATTTAACACTTTAAAATTCACCTAATATAAGAGATGTATGATGTAGAAAGTGTTTTATTTAATTTATTTTAGTGTTCCCATGCCATGTTATCAACATTATGAGTCTAATTTGTGTTTCATAATTTTTATTTTGATCTTCCATAGTTAGAACCATTGTTATGTTTCTATATTTTAATTTCAGAAAACAATACCCAATGAGATATGGTGTTTAAGATCATATAACATTAACAAAAAAGTATTTAAAAGTTATTCCCATAAATTTTTTTCCAAAAAAATTTAATTATTAAAATAAAAATTAATTTCCAAATAGTGTGATTTATCATATAGAATTAAGAGAAATATTATATTGAAATATAAAATCTTAACAAGACTTGTATATGAAAATTCAATAGGGGAAACATGTTCATGAAATTTTTTGATATAAAACCACAACCAAAGAGGATTGATTTTTAATATAATGAATCATTTTATATAAAAATACATGATTTTTATGGTTAATTTTTTTTATAAACATAGGTAATATCTATATTCATAAAATGGGATAATTGAACCAATGAAAGATGTATAAACAAATTCTGATATACATGGCTTGACAAGAGTGAACATGTTCATCATGAAAGCCATAATTTTCATACAAGAGTGTTAATGATGTTAATATTTATGAAAATGTTAGAAAGATGGGTCTTGGGTGATTTATGTCACAAACATTAATATAATATGAGGTTACACACATAATTATAAGGCTGCAATTGACCCGATGAGAATATGAGCTATGTTGGTATACATAACCTTATGGTATATTAGTACATAGATTTTGATTGTTTATGATAAACTGCAATATTGTTTAGTAATGAAGGGGTTGATAATATAGTGAATAATATTATCCTGATGATTAATGTGTTAATGATAAAAGTATTAATGGGGTTAATATTTCCAAATATAATTCTGAATAATGAACTAGAAACATTTTTATAAAAATTAATTCGATGGATGACGAGTGAAATAAATCTTACATTAATGTATCTATATTATGGAAGCTATTGATGATAAGATGGACGTAATAAGACACCCTAAGTATATTTTAATGGTTTTTCTGTGACTGCAAATTTTTTTAAGAATATGATAGATGAATATTGATTAGATTTGAATGGTGGTTCCACAATATTACTATTAAGGGTGTATAGGGTTATATGATGATATACATCAAATTTAATAATTCCTCATATTTAGTTTATGTGGCTGGAAAAATAGTTTTTGTGACTTGATAATAATAAGAGAATCAATTTATATAAAAGTAGGTCTAGGATCCAGACAAAGCCCGCACCTTACAAAAATATTAAAAAACTTGAAAAGTGTTAGAGCAAGGGGTTTAGATAGGTGATAATAGAGCATTCCCTGCACATCCAAGTCAAAAATATGTGAGCAAAATTCCAAGATGAAATATGACCATCATGAGGAAACCTCTATAACCGCCCTCTTGGACAGAGAATGAGAAACCTGGTTTACTTCTCTATAAATATGACTGAATTCAAGTTAAAGATGATAAGGGAGACATATTCATGTATTCCACGATGGTAGAATCCACCAAGGAACATCCCCAGACCTTGCTCGCAGAATATTCACCACTTCACTTGAGTCATATTCCACCCATATGTGCCTCCAACCATGGTGGAAAACATAGTTGACAATTTCAATCATAGCCCATAATCCAACATCAAGCAGAAAACCAATTCCGATATAATGATATAAGCAGCCCTTAATAAATCCCCAATGGTTATAGAACACCCCACCACAACCAGAAGGTCTTGGTGTACATGATACCACACCATGAACATTCACATTCAACTATTATGAGATGAGAGGAATCCATCTAATTTATTTCAACATCAAAGGTTTTTTTACCCTACCAGATACCCCAAGATTTTTCAGTGTTATAAGAGCAGAAATATTATTATTAATTGTACCTTCTTGTATCTTGGAAGCATCTTGCAATTACTTATAAATAACAGTAAGACCAGCCTTTAAAGAGGGCTTGCAGTTGTAAAAAATGACATGATTTTGTGCCTTCTAAATCTGAGAAAAGGCCACCAAAATAGTAGTGAGAAGAAGTGCTAAAACCTGCTCACCTTGACCAGTTGTAGTGACCGATTTCATGAAATCATCAAGACTGTTCATTGATAATGGAGTCTCAAAGTCATCTTGAAAATGATCCTAAAATCTGCAAGATAAGTTGCAGGAAAAGAAAATATGGTGAATTGTTTCATCAGCTTGGGTGCACAACTAGCATCAGGAGGCCAAATGTATTATTTTTCATAGTAGGAGATGTTTCACAGGTATCCTACCTTTCCAAACCCACCATATCATCCAATAATTGGAAGGGAGAATGAAAGGTTTTTTAAAATTCTGAAACCACAATGGAGAAGTCGCATTGCTGCCACATAAGTGAAAACAATGATTGGTCTTGAGATATGAGACTGAGAAATTTCTAAATAACATATGGTATAGGAATAGTTTCAAATATAGTTCTTGAAAGATAATATTTTCTCATAATTTAGGAATGATAAAATTTAAATAACAATACATGAAAATTAATAGAAAAATGATCTCTATGCTAATTTTTATCACATGAAATGTGAAAATGGGATGTCCATGTCTATGATTTAGAAATTAAAATCTAACATAAATTTTTTATCCCATGTGAGTGGATTAATAATTTATTTTTCCCTAGAATAATGTATCTTGGTGCTTTTATATGGTTCCCCTATTCAAGAATAACATGGTAATATAATGTAATAGAGAAAATTGTAGACTATGGGATTTAGAAATGCATGATATTTTTATTAGGATTATGATGAGTGATTTTGAAAACACTATATATCCTATGAGAACATGAATCATGTACAAAATAGTTCCAATTACATGAATAATAATATAATTTCTTGGCTTATATGAAATTCTCATATAAATGTAGAGACTATACACTAGGAAATCTTATATCGATAAATATAATTTTTAATATAAAAACTATGATTTTACATACCACACTAATAAGTTCAAGGTCATATATGGTAAGACATTCAGATTTTATTTTTAGAGTGATGTGATGAGTAATATTACCTTACATTTTTTATATGATGAGACCCTTAAAACTATACATTTCAATTTGATAAATCAAGGATCTTTTATCATTTTGTCATAGTCATGTGAAAAAGAATTTATAGAACCGTTTATAATAATTTGAAATTTAATTCTTACGTAATATTTAATTGGTTAGAGGAATAATATTTCTTCTATCATGGTTAATCTGGTAGTATGAACCACTACAATATTCTTTATAGTTGATGTAATGTGAATCCCATTTTGGATACAACCTCTAGGGTTTCATTCCAGGTATCATTATTGTTATCAATCCCATAACTAATTTTATTTGGATGAATGAATGGTATAGATACCTCTTATTAAACATGTGTGATATTTTATATTCATAAAAATTATGGTTGTGAGAATAATGTATCCTTTTATCACCACATTTTTAATTCACAAAACAAGATATTAGTTATTTCAATACCAATCAAGCTTTCACATATTTTTTTCTAAACTGACATAAATTTAACATTAATAGATGAATCTAATTTTATACCATACACTATTTATTATGGTTTTACCTTTATAAAAAGAATGATTTTCGAATGATAACCCAACAAAACGTTGAGATGTTTTCCAGGACATGAATTATTGTACTAGTGTACAATTTACAATAGGATATTAGATTTAATCATTTTTAATTATTTTATATTCAAATTTTTTATTCTATGGTCGATGGATAAATGATTTGACCTGATATTTTACTCAAAAAAATAACATTACCTAAGGTACAAGAATACTAGTCGAATTTTCTAGAAGGACTGTGTCAAGAATTTCAAACCTAGTGATGATATTTGATTCATGAAATTTATCATAAAAATTATTTAATATTCATTTAATGGAACAATATTTTCCCTGTAGGAGATGAATTCAATATTCATTAAAATGAATTTAAAATTCATGATCATGTCTATAGGTTACGGACCCATGACATTGACCCCTATGTGGAAAATAACAAATAGTTTTTGTAGTTTAAAACAATTATTGTTATTGGTGAATGGATTTTGTATATGAATAAATTTAATATGTGAAAATTTACTATGAATTAATTATATAATGCATAATATAAAATATAAAAATCAATGTCACCAAAGTGGATGAAAGATACTGGTTCATATTTTTCTCATTAATGTTTCCAGTAGGTAATTCTTTTATAATAGTAAGATAACCCTATCTAATATTGAATCAGAGAAAGACCCCATCAATTATTAATTTATTGGGGATTTTTTGTAGAATTTTTTCCATAATAGAGAATTAATTTCACTACTTTGAGATAAATATACTCTTTTATAGATTGATAAAAGAGGGATCCATTTTAAATAGACTTCATATATAAGACATATGATATGTTTTTGTGTCATATAATAGGGTTATAGACCCACCCTGGACAATATTAGAATCAAAATCACTGATTTATTCTATATCACATATGATAAAGTGAATGAATTATCATTAATTTGAAATATAAAATATAACATCATCTGAATTGGGATCCATAAGAGTATTTACTGGATTATCCATAGTATCAACTCATTAGAAATTATAATGTTGGATGTTTGAAAATACCGGTTCTGAGGGAAATTACATGAACAATTCCATACTATATTAATGAAAGGGACCCAACTCCTCTTCATTGATATATTATTCCAATTTATTTTATTATTATCATTTAGAAATAAACTTTTATGACTAATTGAGTGACTAATATTTTAAAATATATATCTAAATATATAATTAGGTCATGATAATCTTCTATATACATGGATTAACCTTTTTAAATGAGTAATTATTAATTGAAGAAAACATTATAGGGGTAATAAAACAAATCCTAGGTATACCCTATTTAATTTATGTTCCTCCATTATGTTTCTTCTTTTTATATAATATTAACTATCGATGTACATATCGTATTTCTAGAGGTTATATTTATAATTAAGGTCTTATTATCAAGATGTTTTGTGTCATTAGGTGAGTCGACTAGCAAAGGGTGTATAACCAAATCTACCAATATTTATAATTTTTCCTCCGTGTGGTACATAAAATTGCTATCAAGGTTTTTATGAATGATAAACCATATATGATATATTTTATTCAATGTTTAATGAACAATGATATATTTAAGTGGATCTAAATATATGTCATGTGGATATTATATGGATTTATATAATTTTTTATTATATACATGACATAGATAGAAATTCATGGAAAATATTTATGATATTATTATGTCATCTCTCAGATTCTAATATTTTATGGGTGAAGTAGTAGAGGTAGTTATTATTTCCTATATAATTATTCTTGGAAATGAGGGAAATAACTTTTTTTCTATAGATACTATGTAGGGGAAAATATTCCTTCATTACATGACTAGTATCAAAACTTCAGTATAGAACTGATCTTTTCATGAGGATACTGAAAGAAAAATTGATAACATTCATCCATTAAATCTTTAATCCATTATTCAATTGTTTTTTGAAATCAAAACACAATGTATTTTTTTAATGATTCCCCTAATGTAGTTATGTGTCCCCTGATGTATTATTGGATCTTAAATATTTTTTGGAAGGTGAATTCTGAGTATTTCCTTGGCATTATTAAGATCTACCTCAATTCAGTGTTCATGAAAAATGATTGTAAATAAATTTCATATAATAAAGCTTATGCACATATTAATATGATCATATTAATGCTATAATATTAATATTACATGAAATCAAAATAAAAATCTAGGAAGTAATTTCAAAATCATTTTTATTTAATGTTCAAATATATCAAATTATATTCAATGGTTTCACCAAAAAGGGTTTCATAATTTTAGAAATTTCAAATCTATAACATTATACCCCTATAAAACTCCCTAAAGTCTTTTAATTTTTTATCATTAGGATATAATCAATCCTAATTGTGTAATAAAACATAACAATGATTTAATGGTATGGAAGAATAGAAGATACATTAATAAAAAAAATATATGAATGTTATATGGAACTTGTATTTTTCAAAATCAATTGTTAATTCGAAAAAGATATTATAGAATCTGATTTTACAATTTTTTAATGGGGTAAATGCTTATGTGAAACAAAAGGGATTTTTACTTCCCAAATAATGTTTCCTTTCATTAGTTTATCAACCTCAATCTACCCAACAGAATGTCGGGTCTAATTTATCATCCTCACTATTTATTTGTAATTAATGTGGTTAGTAAAAAAACTAATGTGGTTAAGAAAAATATAAGGATTTAGTCATGGGATCTCTATATTTTAATAACCCAACTTCTTCAATGAATTATTTACCTTCTTAATATATAGGTTGTTTGTATTTAAGTATATAAAATCAAATAACACTCAATCACCTTGTAGGAAAAAATGAAATTTTATCAAGATTGAAATTTTCATGTTATGGATAAATAAAATAAAATATAATAATAATAATAAACTGTGGAAATAAAAAAAAGTCAACTTATGTATATTGTATTAATACATTTGGTAATTATATACTATAAAACCCCCACAACAATCACCATTTTAAGAAGGAATAAATGTATAAAAATAAGTTATTCATGATAAACATTAAATATATGGATATTTTGGGGGAAAGTGAGAAAATGTAGATTAATGTAAATAAGAGTTATTTACAAAACATATAAAATCAATATGACTATTATAATATTAAATATGCCATTTCGAATCATAACATTATTTCTATGAAAAATAACCTGGACGTTAAAACAGAAATTTGAATATTATAAGAGAAAAATTAATTTTAAATAAAATTACTCAAAAGAAAATAATTAAATAAAAATAATAAAATTATAAAACTAAAGTAATGTATAAATAAATTTTTAAGAAATTATGTTTAATATATTTTATACCATAAAAGATTAGTTTGTGGAAAGCCTTTGACCAATAAGTAAAATAAAATAAAATTACAGTAAGCAAGTATCACAAGCCAGAAAAGAATGCTAAGAATAAAAAAAATACCTATCACCATATCCATGATAGATTGCTTTATCTATAGTATTTGATTCCCACTCTAATATTTTATTGTGTTTTAGAATCATGACACACTTCCTTTCATGATTAAACTACTCCAAAGATAAAAACTCCTTAGAAAAATGTGTGCCCATTTTCAAACTTGAGATTTCCCCGCCTTCCATTCCAACCAAAGACCTTGGAGGCATTGGTTTTGGTAGATAAGAATATTATTTCCCCAGCCTTCTTCATGGTGGATCAGTCACAATATCCTCATTTCTGGACACATTCTTCTTCCCACCATGAACAATGTCACTATAGGAAGGTAAAACCATGCCATTATAATTTTATTTGTCCTTATCAAAGATATCCTCCCATTTTCCAGGGATATGCACCACTTGGTAATAATAATTAACTCTTTATCCATGCTAAAATTTTCTGTTAGTATCAATCATGGCTAAACAGTGTGGGTGTTCCACAAAATCATATCTATCATGTATCCCCTTCTTCATTACACCATCAATGATTAAAGCATACTGATAAGTGAAATCAAGATCTATATTGACACCTTCATTCATTGGAGTTCCCTGATCTACATGAGAGAACTTATCATGCTCCAATTCTGGATCATTCAAAGGCACAACCCGATCATTCAAAGACACAACATGAACAAATTTATCGTTCAAAGGCACAAACCAATCTTTTTCCAATGCCAATTTATCATTAAAAAATCCCACAAAATGATTACCAAGCTCAATAATGGGAACCTATTTATCTATATTTGGAAATGACCCAGTTGATATCATCACCCACTATCCACTTTCATCCAATCAAACACTTCATCCACCTTTCGGTTCAAGGATTCCTCCACTACCATTATTGGGGTGTGTTCTATTGCATTATCACTATCAGGACAAGACTCTATTAGCTTCCCAGTGACTAGGTCCTGATTTCCTTGATGAGAATTCAATGCCACCTCGACCTGTCAATCCAAAACCACATACGAAACCACCCTTCTTACCCCACACATTTCCTTCTTATGTATTATTTTGAAGCATCAAGAGCAGTAATTAATACGAGATTCAAATACAACAATCATATTGTATATAAACTCCTCACTCAAAGAAATGAAGAATGATTTAACCAGAGATCTAGATAAATCAACATTAACAAAAATTCTTGGTGAAACAGGACAACAAATAGCCCTTATTCTACGGTCTGAGAAAAGGTAATGGCCAACCAAATTCAGAAACATATGAATAAAAGAAGGATTATAAAATGGTAGCTGTATTTCTATAAATCTTACCCAAATTGGTGGAGTCAGAGAATATGGCATCATGTGATATTCATATGTCCATAAGAATAAAAAAATTGGAAGCTATCGCAAGATCGCAGTGTGGAAGACCATGCTCGTATCAGGTCTTCTTTTGAACAAAATAATTTTATATTGTGCCCTGAGTAATGGAGACCCACTGTTGATCACCCTTTATGATTTCAAAAAACAATGATAAAATAATCAAATAGATCCCTGGGTGGACGTCGGTGCTTGAAGCATGCTATCAAAGTATGTTTTCGCAAAGGGGAAGAATCTCTGAACTCTCAATCTATGATCGAGAGCTATTGAATCCCATCGAAGATATCAGGAACATTGAGGGGGATATATTTTCAGGAACAAGAGTACAAAATCAAGGTTTGAGAATGGTAGGAACCAACGATTGTGAAAGGGTGGTGAAGACCCCCCCCCCACCAAGGGAAGAGGGGCCTGTTTGGAGACCTTCACCGCATAGGGCTTCCGACGCCATCCATGAACCCAAGCTCCCATGGTCCGAAAAAGATCAAAACAACCATTAATAATTTACTATACTTTAATTAATAATACCCATGAATGTGAATTTTTTTGAAAAATTTAATTTAATTTTGCTAATTATAAAATATAAATTATCCAGTAAGATTTTTAATTTTATTATAAACAAATTTAGGTGAAATGTAAAAATTAATGATTTTTAAATTTAAAATAATATGTGATTTAATATTGATATAATGATGAATTTATTAATAAAAAATGGTTGTTTTATAAAAAAAAAATAATAAGATAAATTGTTCATTTACAAAAAATGACATCAATTTCTAAATAAAAAAATTAAAACCAGATATCTAGAAAGATAAAGTATCTAATTTAGATTTTTTTACATTTTTTATTATGCTATTTTTTTAACCTAATAAATAAAATTTTGGAATGATCTAAAATTCATAAAAATATGTTATATTGAAAAAATATTCTTCATAATTTAAAATAAAACCACTATTTTATGTTTTACATTGGGAAAATATTTTTTTTATTTTAAAAAAACCTATCCTCTTTAATAAAAAATACCCCTCTAAATCCCTTTTAAAGTATTTCAAAAAATATACTCATTAGATAATATATAGAAAAATATAATCACCACTACCCTTTATAATTCAAAGATATTTTTTTATCTCATTCAACTCCTAAACTCTATGACACAAATGTATTAGATATAGACAATAATTAAAGAATAATGTCACCTTTCACTTGGGGATTGAAAATTTCTCACATTTTCTATATTAATTTTCCACCACAACCCATATTTATGGATAATTGATATGGACCCATATATTATTAAACGTTATGGATTTTTTGTAGTTTATGATTTTTTAAGGTTGTATATATTTTTTAATGTTTTCCTATTCGAATAGTAGATTTCATTCATTATTCCTTATAGTTATGGTTCATTTTTCACCCATGGTTTCCAGTCAATATAATCTTTAAGAATTTATATTGCCTGATATTTCTCCATATTTTCCCTTTCTACATAAGCCATCACACGAGGAATCATATTTTTCATCATTTGAAGGAACATTTTATGGCATGTGAATTTTTATAGGTACATTAAAAAATGGTTTCCACACCCTCCTATAGGGATATGATTTTCAATTTTAAATCAGTGATTAATTTTTTTTTAACTTTTTGTGTTTATCTTATTGGTATAATGGATTTCTCAGAATGGTATTAGTTATTTCTTATGATGGTGGTGAAGGGTTTGCGGGTTTTTGTTTACTTGTTTGTTAGAGTATAAATTTTAAAGGGAATGGGTTTTAATGGTGTGTTTTTAGTGTGTTACTTTAATGTACAATATTTAGTGTTTTTTGAAGAATGTTTTTTTGGGATCCTAAATTATCTTTATTCTGGTGAGACATGGGTTTAGTGATGTTGGGGTATAGTGGTCATGTTTCTTATTGGAGTATGTTTGAATATATTGTAGGTAATGTTCAATTAGGGGATAGAGGTGTTGAGATTAAGTTGTTATTTTCATGAAAAAGATTCAAAATCAAGTAAGGTCTACTTGTGTGGTTTTTTTTCTAAAAGTGGTGACATTAATTGGTCACCCAATTCACACCCCAAGGAATTTTATAAAAAAACAAAAGTATCATTACAAACACGAGGTCTAATTGTGTGGTTTCTTGAGCCATAAATATAAAAATATTACATCATTTTAGATTAATATTTAATTTATCTCATTATAATACACACCTTACAAGTCTAACTGTTTGTTATCTTTAGAGACTAGATATATTGTCAATAAATTTCATGAATAAACATTAACATGTTCTAAAGATTTATTATCACATAATACCCTTATTAGATAAACCATACTAATTAATTTCCAAATAAATAGGTAAAAAGGAGTCATAAGAATGGGGGAGATCATATTCTTAGTAAGGGTGAACCTAAGAGGTATCATATAACCACAAAAATAAATATTATGATTAAAATATGATTATGATAACATCATTATAACATAAAAATTTCAAAAAAAAATTATCCAAAGATCATTAATCACAAGTCCTGACATAAAGACTTTTCACTAAAAAATACCTAGTACCTAATAGTTATGAATCATTAATAATCAATCATAATACATGAGAAAAAATATATAAGTATAATATTTGATTTTGGTCATTCACAATGAAAATCCGAAGTAGGATCCATGTGATCACTAAGAGGGGGAGGGGTGAAGAAGTTATTTCTACATCATCTATTTTTTCGTTCATATGAAACATAATTTACCTCCTTATATAGAGTTAGGATTTTTATAATAAAAATTTTCACAATAAAAACCACACAACAACATTAATTTTAAAAGCTAACTACTTAATAAGACAAGTTATTCTATGTAATTGTTTGGAACTAATCCAATTCCTAATAATCCATTAGACATAGATCATTTAATGTAGTTACATTAAGTTGAAATTATCATTTCCCTTTCAAGGAACAATGATCAGTACAAAAGTGCATGTTTTATCAAGAATAAAATATATAAATATGATTTCATAAAAAAAAGTTGAAACCTTCATCAACAGGTTCATTACTATGTCACTTTGACGGTTCATCAAACATAAATATTTTTAATCATAAAAACATTTATTCACATTCTTACATTGTAGGAGGTATGATATTATTCATTGGGTATTTTACAACATTCGGTCTAATCAATCAATCTGATTACTCTATCCAATTACCAATATCCATCTCATATTTCTATAAACTAGTCTGTCTAGAAAATAGTGAGTTTGTTTTTATATAGAAAATAGTAACCTTAATCATGCTTTCTACTTCATCCAACATACCTATAAAAACTAAGATATTCCTTATATTGATATAACCTCCTCAAAACTCTGTCCAAGATAAATTTTTCCAATGGCCTCATCCAACATACCTATAAAAACTAGTTCTATAACACTTTAGCTTTTGGGAACATGTAAAAATTCAAACAACTGTACTCTCAATTTCTCCATTTATATAGGTATACTCTATATGACAACGGGAGGAACTCCATTTTATTTTTCCACTAAAATTAATGAAACTAAAATTTATAACTCATTGTCAAATAGTAATTTATTTAAGTCATTCAAAACAATAATTCCAAATTCCTTAATACATGATAAGAATTTAGATTTTTCTATATTATATTTAGGATAATAATAAACCATATCAATATGGTTTCTTTTTGATAACCTTAGAAAATTTATAAAGAGATTCATTTTATAACAATACATTTTTCCAAAAAATGATTCTCAAAAAAATTTTTATCTAGAAAATCATCACAAGTATCCTTTTTCGAGAAACTAAGTTCGATAAACTAAAACATGTATTTATTTTCAACAAAAATAAGTCTGAAATAAACATAATCACATATACGTTTTTCAAACATCTTCATTCACACAACTTTCTACCAGTAACATCAAGAATATGTACTAATAATATTTCTAGAAGTTCATGTCCCAAAATATGATTTCCTCTATTTTTATGTTTTTAAAAATACTAAAACTGTACTATTGCAGCTTGAATGAAAACCATCATAATTATTAACTGAGGAAAAACCCAACTATATTCACAAAATTATCCACATCATTGGCTTTGTAATTCTTCATCCATATCTATATTTTGTCTTTTATCTAGAAACAATTATCTTTTATTCTATCCAGAAATCCCTATCTAGAACTCGATCATTGAATTGTGTAACATGAAATTTTTACATAAAAATTATTTTCTCTATGTATCTATAAAAATACTTGGCTCAGGTAATCATAATAATTCATGATTTTAGAAACATTCTTAATAGAAAAGTCTCAATGTATTTTTTTCATTATAATACCTTCAATAACACTGTTTCTCAATGAATGTATCCATAAAATTTGTGATCAATGAACATTATAATAAAAAATTTATCAAAAACCAGTATCAAAATATTTTATATGATTTTAGGAATTTGTATATTTATGAATTAAAACATACATTATCTCCTATAATATTTCTTTGAAATTGTATGTCTGCAAACAAGTTATGGAAACAATATTCAGAACAAAAACAGCTGATAGAAATTGTTATGAAAAATATTTCAAATCTTAAACATTAAAATATCTTTATCTGATTCTATCCACCATATATCAAAAATAATAATGTGAGTAAATTTAATTAATATTAAAAAAAGAAAATTAATCTAGAATACCTATCTCAAATGACTAATTCATCCAACATGGTATCAAATGACTATTTCATACAAAAATTCTACTCATACATGGGAAAAATTACTATATGAATCTATAATCATTAGACCAAGAAACCAGTAAGTCCAAAAATAATTATATAACAAAACATATTATTTCTAAAAAACCTCTTAATAAATCATACCTTTAAACATTCATTACTATTTAACAAAAAACCAAGTGAACATATTTATTGTATCAAATTCAAAAAATTGTTAAAATGGTTCATACATTTTGAAATCACATATTAGAACATTTTGAAACTCCCCCTAAATACATGGTTTTCATAAAGGTTTTATCATATACCTATAGATAGATTTATGAAATATCATTTTTCACCCCACTAAAAACACTATCAGAAAACAAGATTCCAGGTGGAAGAAACTCATACCTCAACCCTGAAGAGTAATAGGTTGTATAACTATGTGCAACCATATTTTATAATTTTTTCCCTTAGAAATAGATTTCTGAATATATTAGAAAACTATTACATTATAAAAAAAATTCATACTTCAGTTCTTTATTCTCCATGTGCTATTTAATGTTGTGATATTTGATATTAGTTATCCATGACCATGAATATTTCACTGGATTTTAATGGATGTTTATATCAATTTGATTATCACAACTAAAGATAGGGGTAACTTCATATCAAATAAAAAATCATCTAACTAAGATTTCATATACATAATTTCTGTTGTTTCTTTAGTGGAAAAGACTGTTAAGCTTTAACCATTCTAAGGACTATATAATTTTTATTTTTTTATTCCAATTTAGAAAATATTTTACCCATAAAGAAAAATCTCTACATTTAGTTCATCTACTATAAATACTTCCTTCCCATCCCATATATAGATAAAAAAATAATTAATGTTTTCAAAAGAGATCTTATTATATAATAAAATCTATTTTTTCATTGATATCTTTGATAGTTCATTTTTCTTCCATGAAATGAGCTTCATTTGGATAAATCGTAAAACCTTTTACACAATGTAACAACATATACCATATTTTTAATAGAATATATTATAGATAGGAAACATTTAACCAATTTTCTAAAATCCATGCAATCCACTAATTTACTTTCTATATGTTTAGACAACTAGATTCAAACTGAAATTTTTATTGAATATAGTTTTCAACCGTCCATGAAAAATATAAAAATTTCTTTATTTAGGCCAATTTTCATAATATAGGAAAACATAGTTCTTATTTTGTGAGATCTGTATGCGTAGAAAGTTTTTCATTTCTCCCTAAATGGAAATTTCAAAAAACATATTAATTTCCTTAGTAAACATTTAAAATTCCTCATCATCATTCCCAAAAAATAGAAATATCATCGACATAAAATTACATAATGTATGAATCCTACTGAATTTATTTTACATGAGATCAATTTCAACACTTACTTTATTATAGATCAACTACCATAAGTAGGTTTCTAATTTATAATACCATGATCTTATATATTCCATTAACCCATAAAATTATTTGTTAAACTAACACATATAACATTCACATTTTCTAAATATTAATATGTATGACATTTCAATATAAAAATCTTCAGTAATATCTATATTAAGAAAAGATGAATTTTTATCAATCCAAAAAACATTATAACATCATTTTACACAGATATAAATAAATATTATGAAATTTTTTAATATTTATTCTAGAGAAAATTTCTAATAAAAATAAATTATAATAATTTATAATTGACCTTTTCAGTCCAATCATGACTTATTTATTAACACTTAACCCTCTTCCTTAATCATAAATCAAAACACACCTTTTTTACAAATAACATTTTTTATAGTTTGGTTAGTGTATAAGTTCACAATTATTTTTTCTCTAAATTTGATATAACTCTTCACCACTATCATCAATCCAATTCTGATGCTAAAAATCATTTTTTATATATTTTTCATAAATTTTTTAGTATAAAGAGGTATGTGTAACTTACCATAATGTTATTATAATTTAAACCTATTGATGCTGATCACCAATATTATTTTGTCTTCCACATATTTGTTAAAATTTCTCACCATCCTTTTCATGAGCTTCTACAAACACTGAATCAATTATCATCAATTTTCCTTTTCTAAAAAATATATATCATTTTACATTAGGATCATAGAGAAGATATATTCCATCAAAACCCCTCTAATTAAATTTTCAAATATTTCCAGCTTTGAATTATATAATGCTGGGACATCCAAAAACCATATGGTCATTAAAACATAGAGATCAATAGTAAAACATTTTATAATGTATAATATTATAAAATGGTCTATTGAAACACCAGTTCAGAATATAAAATGTTTTACTCATCAAATTACTGAGAAAATAATTAATAGTATTATGATAAATGAACAATTTACATCCTAGACACACAAAACCTCTATTTTTCAATTCTGCAACACCATTATGGTGTTCTTCTATACTCATGTTGAGTACCATGTTTTTCTAGATAATAAATTAACTTTTCAATTTTTTATTCTCCACCATTCTTAGTTAATAAAATATTAAAAATATATCCACACACTTTTTCATTACATCTTATAAAACACTTAAACATTTTCATATCTTCTGTTTCATGATTCAAATAAATCATACGTACAATTAGAGTAAGGTCATCAATTAAAAAAATGATGTAATTATCTTTATTTTTATATTGTTTAGACATTGTCCCAAATATTTCAGAATGAATTATCATCAATGGATAAGAAGAAATAATATCTTCTTTAAAATTAAATTAATTTATAATCTTATCTTCTTTTGAAAATAAGAAAACACCAATCTCTTCATCTTTTTATATTAGGAATATCTTGAATACAATCTCATTTTGTTAAAGTTCCCATATTTCTCTTACAAATATGTATGAATCATTTTTCCCATAATATATTTTCATCCATAATTCACATTTAGCAAGAATTTTTTATATAACCCACTTGAAACAAGTTCACCTTTTCTCATTGGGCTCAAATAACAACCTTTAAATGTTCTAATTTTTTTTACAACAAATCCATATTTTTGGAAAAACATTATCAACTTCATCAAAATATTGTAATACACATAATAATTTTTGATCGACACCATCAATAAATATGGCCAGTTTTGATTTCAATATTTCATCCAAAATTATGGAAGACCCAACACCTTTGATTCAATGTCAACAACAATATGAAAAAGAAATAGTTCCTAAATTAAAATCACTTATAATCATCAATAACATCATCTCTCATGTCATATATGAAGATAAACCACTATAAAAATACATGGTTGTTCTCGTTTCATATTATTTAGTGTAGTTTCAATAACAATATATTTTTCCATTCCATTATCATCTTTCAAATACAGGTTTTGGGAATTGATATGAAGTATTTTTCTTGATGGTAAGAATGCAAGACATCATTTTTCAGGGTGTTTAGGTTTTACACATATATAGAAAAGAGTTTCTAAATTTTGGAATATATTATCAATATTTACACCATATTTATCAGGATTCGTTCAGTGATTTAGTGAATCCCCCAAAAAAATTGCTCTTAGTTTTTTTTGTGGATTTTTTTATTTTTGTTTATTGAATAAACACCATTTTTTTATGGTAAAATCCACCACAATACATGTTGTATCCATATAAAGAATATATTATTTTATAATTCCCACACCAATGGATTTTTAATTTTTGTTTTAATCAACCTTATTACATTACACTATGTAATGCTATTATTGCCCCATTTTTTTTGTAATATCGTGAAATTATAATCATTAATTTGTAATTCTTATAATCATTAAAATAATTAGAAGTAGTAAAAACATATGTTTCGGAATATGATTTTCTAGAGATATCATATTTAACTACTCTTTTTTTGCATACATATATGTGTTTCTTACCATTATTATACTTCTGAAAATATTAATTATTCTTTTCAAACATGAAGATTACCTTTTTTTTAATATTTTATAGGTTCACACTTCTCAAGACATTATATATCTTCTATAATTGAGTTATGTAAATTCGTAAATCCTTTATTAGTTTTTTCAACTCTTTGTTGAAGATGTTCAAAAAACTCCTCCATCAAATTTGTTTTCACTTCAAGATGCATATTTTTGTTCATGTATATTTAAATGGATTTCATAAAATGATCAATTTATTATATGAATAGAGATTTTCATTCTAGAAAACATTCCTAGTTATCCATCGTGGATCTTTACCATTTCAATTTCTTGATATCTCATTCATGTATTATAATATTTTTTAAAAATCATCTCAATTTTCATTCTAGAGAAAATTAAAACTAAGTCTCTTATTCTGAAAAAATTCTACATCTACCATGAGTGAAATTTTTATCACTCACTTTTGTAATAAAATTATTTTCAGTAGCCTTATCACTTGAGTTATACATTTTAACTTCTATTTTATCAACTTTTTCATCATTATAAAAAAAACCCATTTAAAATTTGAAGAACATTGTATCCTATTAAATTATATAAAAATTATATTTGTAATAAATTTTCATAATGAATCTTCTTAACATTCAATAATTTTCTTCACTTTATCTATCTTCATTTATTATAGTAAAAATTGCGTTAAAATTACCAATATCTTTATAGCTAAATAATTAATGTGGTAACTTCTCTTTGTAATATCTTGGGCCTATTATCACATATTTATAAATCATGGATATAAATTCATCAAAATTATTACTGAAAACATCGTTAGTGTCAGTGTCACTGGCTTATTTGGCATTGAGAACATTCATGAATTTATCTTTCTTAGTAGCATTGATGGAAATGTCACTATAATCATTTTAATTAAATTTCATAACATTCTCAATTCCCAATTCACATGTTTTGAACATATAATGAAAATCATACCGAGATTTAGTTTAAAAATATATATCTTGCAATGATTAAATTTTTACGTCATTCATATCAGATAGAATTCATAATATCATTTTGAAGAAAATAATAATTTTCTTACTTATCGCTAAAATATATTATAGTTATTATAATATCAGTATTCTTTGTAAAGAAGTCACCAACAGATTCATAATAACCTATTTTTAGATATTCATTCATCGACCTCCAAATTTGTAACTTCGATTTCATAACATTTTTATTGCATTTATATATATTTTTAAATATTCCCCAATACCATTACTTATACCAACTCATTTAAATATAATAAAATAACATTCAAAGACTATGGAATGAATTGGATATGTAGCTAGCCCATCATTTCTATTTTTTTGTTACCAAAAACTGTTTGAGGAAAATTATTAACATGAGGTGGAAATCAACAAGTCACAACATCAAAAACATCATAAATAAGAAACATAAGATATGGAAACATTTTATAATTTTTGATATGGTAATTTTCTTAACAAAAAAAAGAATCCATTTACTATTCATAGAATTTGGAAAAGCTATAGAAACTCCCATTTTCATTAATCCTTAGTATAAATTCAACAATGGTAACCAAGATGTGATACAAATTCAAATTACCAATGAAAATATATGTGATAAATAGGGGTAAGTTTGTGATATATTTATCTTTTATGTCTTCTTTATTATGAAACAACATTATCCTTCAGTTAGATAATTATAACTTTTATGAAAAATCGACAAACTATTACCACTGCATAAAGAATTATTTACATGGTTCACTACTCAATATGAGTACCTACTTCATGGAATTGTTTTGAAATAATCTAATACCACAATGTCTACTATAAAAAATATATTACAGTTACAGTAAGAAGGAAGTATCCATTCAATTTCTTGGAAATATGATCTATATAATAGTTTATCTGATTTTGAAGAATGAAATATGTAAATATAATTTTTATCATGTTTAGAAAACTTCACTAGAAGGTTAGAAACTTATTCACCAAGATTTTTCACCATACTACCCAATTATTATTCTCAAATAAACTTTTATTCAAATTCATAACCAAATTTGTTTTAGAAATTATCCTCTTGACATTATAAAAAACATTGTCTCATCACTATGCCTGATTCCTCTATCTGTTTACCATGATATTTTATATCTATCCAAAGATGTTTCTTTCCCAAAAAATTACATCCATTTTTTCTACAGAAAACAAAAACCCTTATCTATACATATTAATTCTTCATCTAAAACCTTTCTATACCATTCATCTATTTAAACCTATATATCTGATGTGTTTTTCAAGAAATTTCATCCCACAAACCCGAATCAAAACAAACTTCTTTTCTAAAACATTCTTCTTCACATCAACCAATATATTACTTGACTAGAAATAACCAGATAAACACTAGGGACAACATAATTTAGATTTATGAGTTTTTATATTGTACCTATATGAAACCAATCATACCACACATCATTTTTGAGAACATGTAAATAATAATAACTCCATAATCTCTCTTAACACATTTATATATGTTAACATGAATTAGAAAATGTGATAATTGCCCTTTATTTTACCTATTTAAGGAAAAAAGTAATTAAAACTCTGAATCAAAATATTCACGGGTTAAGACATTCACATAATTCATTTGAAAATCCCTAAAACATGTAGGGAACCAATATTTTCCTCCATTATTATCGAAACAGTAAAAAACTTGTTTAAAATCATCAAAATATTATACCAATAAATTCATTTTAATGTTTTTCAATTCTTATCATGTGTTTTCTTTTCAAAAAAATAATTTCAAAAACTTTTTTTTACAGAAAATCATTACATGATTATTGTGTTTGGAATAAATTTCTACTAAACCATCTATATTATATTTTGTTAAAATCTATGTATGATAACAATCTTCAGATCATCCTTTTTTAAATATCTTCTTTATCTACTAATAATTCTTTTTACAATGTCAATAATATCGAGTAAGACTCTATTTGGGTGACATTTTCCATACCTTTGATGATTTTAATTTTAATTTTTTCAATGATATTAAATATATTATATATAATCCAAAACATATACTATTGTTTTCATCTGAAACAAATCCACAAATTATTTGAAAACATATAAAATTCAAAGGCTTTGTAATTTATCATCAATATATCTATCCAGTCTTATGTATGGAATCATCATTCTAGTATTCCCTATGAAATACTCTATTTTGGAATCTTAATTATAAATTCATATTATAAAATTCATAAATAATATATATTATATACCCCTGTCTAATAAATACGCGGATCATGGAATATTAATAATGCATGATGATGTATACCTTTAAAATGTCAATGCATTGCTAGATTTTCTTTCATTAGAAAAACTATTTCTGAAACACTAAATATTCAATTCTATTTTTAGAAAATTTTTATTTTTGAAGAAAATAAAATTACACTATTTATTAAAAAAAACAATATATTTTCCATGATGTTGGAAATTTTTTTTAGCAACATAGCATCATTTGACTTGTTATCAAACATTCAGTATGATATAATTTTTCTAGAGAGGTGTGTCTATAAACTTGTTCTAGATAAAAATTTAAAAACAAAAACATAAAATAGACATTGGTTTAAAAACATGTTCTAATCTAATGTTCCTGAAACCCTATGTCATATCTTCTACATCCAATCACTAGATTTATAGTGGGAGGTTATTTTTTAAAAAGAAAAAATATAATTACTCTAGAAAACTTATTTGAAACAAAAACATCAGTCAACATAATCCAAACAAAAATAAGAGTATATAAACATAGCCTTGGTCAAATATAATTTCTAATACTGTAATAATAGAAAACTACCCTTAGTGGATTAGGTTCAATTCATTATCCATCATTTATTTAGTCAAGGCTCACTGTTGGGACTATAAATGTGGATTGAGTCCCATACTAAACATAGCTCACTGTCTATTATAATTCATATTATCTCATAAGATATAATTATTTCCCAATATACATATAGTGTAATATAATTATTTTCCCATAAACAACATAATTTTTACTATACATATTTTTAACAAATGATCGCAATTTTTTTTCAATTAAACACAATAACAAACATGGATTTCAAATGAGTTTCACAAAAATTCCATCATATCATAATTAACCCATGGGAATGAAATGAGTTGAAAAGGATAATTGATAACATAACACCATTATAAGAAATATAATTAATTCAATTGGATGTTGTCATTCGATCGTATCCTTATTGAAGTATAATAATCCTTAAATTATGTTGACATAGTCAAAAAATATGTTTTAAAAAATAAATCAAAATTTGATTTTAAAATCCTGAAAAAATAATTTTTTTTGGTTAATTTTAAATGTAATTTTTTTTTCAAAATAATAGAAATAGTTTTTCTGGGAAAAATAAGGGAACACATAAATATTCTTTTGTGAAAATGGATATAAAATATTGGTGGAAATTTGTTTCATGCTGTATATAACAAAATAAAACATTATATTCAAATAGGTTTTAAGAAAATGAATAAAATGAGTAATATATAAATAATTTTAAAATATTACTTTTATTAATTTGTAAAAAATTTCAAAATAAGTAAGAATAATATTTCTCATGAATTTAATTTTTTATTAAAACATCCATAAATAATTTTTAATAACATGGAAATGGGGGAGAAATATTTACGACAAAAAAATTCAATAAGGTGAGATCTTAATAAAAACATTTAGGTTATCATTTTAAGTAAAACGAGAAGAAAATATACGAAAACCTAATAACCCTATAAAAAACCATATATGATGGAAAAAAATGGGTTGAAATAGATTCTGATAGTATAATTTCCCTCAATGGAAGCATAATATAGACAATTTGGAAATGAAAATAGATTGTATCATAATGTATTTCCATAACCCCAACATGATTAATAAACATTACAAAACCCAATATGATTAATATGTATTTATTATAAATATACTCTAGAACCATATTCATATATACCACATTACATATTATTCTTATATAATATTCCATTATAAATTTGTTTATAATTATTCATTAAAATATATATTTGGGAGAAAACTCGTCCCCTTTCCATGCATGATTTAGTTCATTGATCCAAGTCCCTATTTCATGGTAATTCTTTAAAAATATAATAATTAATATAAATAAAATATTTATTCCTTATATACACTTTTATAACCATCAATATAGGATAATGATGATAAATTAATTACATCACATCATAAATGTAGTAGCCTATTTGTTTTCGTAAGTGATGTTTCAACATTTAAATGGATGGAATAAAAGTATGGTACAAAAACCACATATAAGTTTTTTAATTATATCATAAATATTATTTATATTCATTAAGTATATATTTATTACCATCTATATAATGTGGAAATGGAAAATGAATCATATCTCTTCATGGAGGTGGTTGTCTACACGTACAAATGATAAAAGTAATGTTTTTCCAATAGAAGGGAAACTGAAAAAGAAGATAATATAAAATATTTAATGAATGATAATTATTTTAAAGTTATGATATTTATCCATTAAATTTATATATTTAATCTGATAGGATATTTAATGATGAAAAATAAAATTCAATTCTTCGTATAGATGGTAGGCCTTATATATGTATGGGTAATGTTTTCATTTCTTATCAGAGGGATGATAAATATAAACTTTTTTCTATTAATATAATAATTTTATACTAAAATATATTCACTTATTTAAATTTTTTAATAGAGTTTTATAATATATTTAGAGGTAGAAGAATAAATAATCATGAAAACACTACTTTTAGAGTTATACATCTTCCTTTAAGAATGACATTTATTGATAAATCTCAATATGAAATTTAACACCTACTAAATACATCTCTATATCATCAAGGTAAACCTCAGATCCCGATCAGATAAAATAGAATTTGAAACCCCTTAAAACCTATCCACTTTTTTAATTAATATCATGGATATATTATAAGTAGAGAAATAAACTCTCATTATAATAAAATGTATATCCTGGATAAAGAAATCAGCTAAAACATAAATACAATTATGACCTTTATATGTTCTGGGGATTCACATGATGAAATCCATGGTATTATATCCCCATTTTTTTATCATGTGGTTAATGTTTATGCTATCCCCTTAAGCACAGATCGATTATCACTAACTTCCTACCACCCCAAGCATCAAGATACATACTCTATAATATTCATTTTCACATTATTCATAAAAAACTAATCTTCTAACTCTTAATAAATATTCCTACATCTAGGATGGATTGATAATAATGAACTATTATCTGTAAAAGATAACTCCTTCAAAGAGTATGGTATTTATTATAAAAATACTCAGTTTCTTACCATTAAAATTCCTTCACAACAATTAGTAAACTTAATATCATTACTCACTTTATTCTAAATCTCCACATATTCCTTATACACCTCCTTAATATTTAAAAATATTTTTAACCATTAATATGATAAAGATAAGATCTTTAATATATACTTAGGCTTTTAGTCTCTATCACCTATAATAAAATCATAATTTTATCTCATTCAATTCTCATCATGGATAAACTAGAACTGTCATTATGACTCAGATTATAAGCAAACATATCCAACATCCAATTGAGGTAATGTATTGATCAATCATAATCATTCACCAACTGCAACCTTCTCCTTGGTTCATATTAAAATCCATCCATTCGAATATATAATTTAATATTTTATTATTATTATTATATATATGATAATATTCTTCTTAAAATTAATGTATCTATATATTCAATGAAAAAAATTAAAACTATTGACTATAAATCAGGATTCATGTAATTGTACTCATAAGTTTTCAATTTTTGTAGGAAATAAGGTACCATCATGTCCTATACATGATGCTACAAACAAGTTCAATCATTAATTAATTACGATAGATCACAAAACTATATCCACTTTTGTTTAATTATAGCATATATTCACTGAAAATACTTTTCATCAACTCGGTGAAATTTTCCTAATATTATTCATTCCTTAAGAACTTTTCTCTCTTCCTTTTCAACTATGTAATTGGATTATATGGACATGCTAAATCTCTCAAAAACAATTTATTTTGTCCTTCCAAACAAAAAAATACTAATCCAAGTAAAATTGGATGATATGTGCTATTACTCAATAATTTAGGTCTTTGACGGATCCATCAATATAAAAACTCATGAAATTATATAACCAATAAATGAAACAATCATTATCCAAAATTCAAAAATTATAACTTTGTCATACGACATCTGATACCTTAGGATCTCTAACAAAATCATCAAATTATAATAAATATCATATTTTAACTTTAAATATATAAGTATATCATTTGTAAATACTACAAATACCTGGTTGTGGTAATCTCAAAATAATATATTCATTAGTTCCATGAAGATAATGGTGAATTGGTAACACCCGATAGAATTCATATAAGTTAATAAGGACAACACCTCATAAAAAATAATTTTGTTGATATCTACTCCTCTATGTTCCTCAATTGATGTTATTTATGTTGAAGTTCAATCATTGTAATGTTTTTACCTCATTAATGATGTTCAGGAAAGTCATCAATATGGGGTAAATGAAACTTTTTTTTTGAAAATGATCCAGTTAAGTTATCAATAATCAATGAAAATACATATTAAAAAATGATTAATAATAAAAATGGAACACGTTAACTATATAATGACTCACTATATAATATTAATCCCCTTTAAATATTCTTTCGGATTTTATTATTCAATTTTTATAACATAATTGGGTCCATTTTATAAGAAGACCTTAATATAGGTTTAACACCAAGTATTATTTATATTAAAAACCCTACATCTTAATTTATAGCGAATAATAGTTAATTTTAAATTAAATACGTTATAAAATTCTAATAAGCAAATAATTTCTTCAATATTGATTTTCTCCCCAATTATTTGAGAAAAATATTCCTCATGAATATGTAGAAAATCCCATACAATTGATGTAATTTCCATTGAATGTTCAAATTAATCTTCTCAAAAATAGATGATAATTTAGTGATTATAGATATTGAGTGTGATTTTGTAATAAGAAAAATTTATACTAGTTCAATGTAGTGATTTCTAATTAATGATCAAATTCAAATAAAAATCCACTAAAAATAATTACATTATTTTCAATGGGAACATTCATATAAAAACATAAAGATATTCCTGAAAATTGATTGGAGGATAAATTTATATTAGTTATCATGATACACTTTAAAAATAAATATTGCATAGTCCCTTCATAATATATGATTTATCCCTTGGATGTGATTATTGACTCATATAATTGGGAATTTCCCTAAATTTAAAAACATTAATCTATTACAAGACCATATGATGATCTTTACTTCCATTTATCGAGCTCTCAAATTTTCATCATTAATTAGTTTTTTTATTTAGTTTCTTTCCCTACATAATTCATCATTCAATACCTTTGAGATAATTACTTATCATTCTATAAAACATTGGTTTACCATATACACTATCATTTCATCATAGTTTATCAATGATTCAATCATAACGTTATTTATAGATTTTTTATTAAAATAATATGAATTAATAGAAACATATCCCATGGGTGTTTAAACTAGGTATACAATTAAGACCACTAATCATACTCCATTTATAGATCAAGTTAATACCCAACCAACCATTTCAAGGTAATTACATCTTGATGTAACTACGAAAAAACATGCATGCAATTATTTGTATCAAGATATGGATTTTATTTCTTGGAAACCAGAAGATGAATAATATAGAAAAAAATCCAGATGTTATCCAATACATTTACTTGTCCTAATATTTTTTTACCTATGATTTCTTTTCATGATATCTAAAAATAAAAAATCTATTTTACAATACCAAAAGAGGGAACCTAATTATTTCATACTAAAATATTAGATATTTTTATGAATATTCCATTCATCTAACAATAAGATATTCTCTTCAAATGAAATTTATTACTGTATTGGGAATCATGATTCATAATAAACACATATCATGGATGATATTAAATACAATACAAATATTTCTAGTCACAATGTAACCTTCATAGAAATATCCATCTAATATATTTCCTTATAAACTTAGGATATAAAATCATAATAACATGCGAGTTCTGATACATAGTAAGTGTAAATGTATGGTATATCAATTAATGATTATTATTGAGCATAAGATTTTTATAAAGCCATACTAACAAGATACTATCATAAAAATTCACGTAGAATCAGTGAAATATCAGTTATAATTATTCATAAAATATGGGGTTTTTATAGTAAATTAAATAATTAAAAATAATAGTTAATAATCAATAATCAATCACGGTCGATGAAAACATAACATAATCAATTTCGTGAGTTTTTAAATACAAAAAATCATGGAAAATAGCATCTTTAGTCATTAATCACTAATAATACAATCGTAGTTTTAAAATACCCTTAGTGGATTGATTTGACTCTCCATTCTATCATTTTCATATTCATGGATAACCGAAAAGACTATTATAGTGGATAGATGCCCTCACTATATTGGGACCACTCTCTATTACAATTAATATTGTCAAACAAGATATAATAATTTTCCTAATTCATGATAGGGGTACAGAAATCAGGTCTAACTTATCACTTTTCTAACACCATATATAATTGTTTCACATATTCATAAACAATTCATCAATTTATAATGTCATAACTTATGGAAGAGAAACATGTTTCCTAATTTCATCAAAAAATAATTATCCTAGGTCAATGAACTGATTTTAATTGAATGATTTTGAAAACAAAAACATCGTTTGAAATCTTCAATAATGAATTGGATGGTAACATAAAATCATATACCTAGTTAATCATAATAATAAATAAATTCTAATTACTTTAATGAAAATATATTTTATAAAAGATATATAAATACAATTAAACAATCATGAGAAAAAACCCATTTATGTTGGTATATTTTTAAACTATAAAATTATTCAATACTGTATGTATTTTATTATTTAAATAATCAGGTTTTATTTTAAATAATTTATCATAAAAAGTAAAATATATTATTTTATAAAAATCCAGTCATGATGTATACATTAACAGAAAACATTATTATCACCATATTCTCAAAAAAGATTTAAATGAATCATTCATAAGAAATTAGAAACGATTCAGTTTATAGATTTCTTAAAATATGTTGATAGTATAAAAATTAATTATCATGAATTTAAACATATATTATAACATTATAAAAATAATTTTGATGAAAAATTATATAGGGGATAATGAATTTTTGACACAAAAAAACTAAAAAATGATGAAATTAATTAAATATAATAAAAAACTATTATACATATCACCAAGTGAAAATTTTAAGTAAAATAATAAAATCGAATTAAAACATATGAATTATAAAATATATTAGTTTTAGATATAATATTCATTTAATTTATTTAATTGAAAATTAACCAATATAATCATGAAATAAAAATAGATTATTAAAAGAACCTTATAATAAGTGAAAGCTACTAGAGATCGCCAGAATGGGAATCGACTACAACTACCGGACAAGATGAATCATGCGTGGGATGTAGAGATGAGTATGGTTATTATGACGTGTAATTCTATGTTGGTTGAGCTCTCTGATTTTGTGATTCTCCTGTTTTGAGTGTGTGATTATAAACTTGGGCATCTGAAACCCATAAACCGACTTTTGAAAATCGAAAAAAATGGTTAGCATCAGCAAGTCCTCTATTTCCTTTTATAAATTAAAATATATTATATATTTAATATAAATTGATCATAAATATATTCTAGATCCATATACATTCATATAATACTAGAAATAATTCCCATATAATTTCCCACAACATATTTATTAAATGTTTTTCTAAAAATAAATATTTTGTTGAAAAGTGGTCTATTTTCCATTCATGATTCAGTTTTATGTTTTTGTTCCTCATACATTATACATGGTTTGATCATATATATAATCTTAGTAGTAAAATATATATCATATTTATTTATTACATACAAATTTCAATCATAGCATATATGGTGGTGATGAAAAAATTAATTATAAGACTCCATAGATACAACAGTCATTACATTTTCATAAGTGACATTTGAACTTTTTATTAGATGAACAAATTATAGGTAAATAACAGTTAAACATTAAATAATAATAATAATAATATCATAAATATTATAAACATTCATTAAATATATAATTATTACTAACCATGTAATTATGAAATAAAAAATTATTCACATTTCTTTACGGAGGTGGTGGTCCACACATACACAAAATTAAAGTTATCCTATTTTAAATAGATGGGAATTTTAAAATTTATGTAATATAGAATATTTATAAAAAAATAATTACATTAAGAATATCATATAAATCAATTACAATAATCTATATACCCATCCAAGAGTTTGTGTTGATACTTAAAATGTAATACTGTATGGAGATGGCAATCCATACACGCACATGAGAGAATTTTTTATTTCTCATTAGATAGATGTTAAATAATTAATGGTTATTATAATAAAAATATAAAATTTCAGAAATAAAATTTTTATGAAGTGTCTATTACCATATGATTAAATAATATTTTTGGAGGTAGAAGAGGAAATAAAAATACAACATTTGGTTAGGAGTTAAAATTATTCCTTGAGAAAGCTACAAAAGATCACATTTTAGAAACCCTTAAAATAGTATTTAAATATAATAGTTACCTCTAAAAAGTAGATAGGGATGTAGATAATGGTCTTAGAATATTCATATTGATTTATATGCCTGAGTAAGTTGTGAATAATAAGGGGGTGAGTTCCCTTTTATATGCGAGGGGAGTTAACCAATTGTAATTATTCGAAACATTAAAATAATATATATTAACATTCAATAACACATGAAGCCAAATTGGATCCATTTCAAATATTATATGACATAGTGTAAAAATACATTTTACTAATTGTATTTGAACATTGTTTTTGGTTCTTCTAACATTTATCTCTTCAAATAAACCCCACTTTAACCATCATATCATTTCTCATAGTAATGAATAGTTAAATTGATCAATATAGTTATGAGCAATATTAAAATTGACACATATAAAAAAATTTAGTTTATTATTGGAAATATGTAATCAATTTTATGATATTAAATTCCTAGAATAGGTATATATTCATGTAAAAATATATAAAAAAAATTAAACAAAATCTATTTATAGGAAAAAGAATTTTTTTTTCATAAAAATGAATTTATTCTTATTACATTATAAGTAAGAACCATTATATGAAATAAAAAAGATTTTAATTGATATAAAATATAAAAATTTATAAAACATATTTCATTCATATTTATTAATCTAATGTATTAAATAAAGTTACATTGCACTCATAAATATTGTTTTAAAAAACAAGTCTTTATACAACCCTATTAATTTATATTGATTTAAAACCAAATCATAACCAATAAATTATTTTTATTTGTGCGGAAAAAATAATTTTATTTATTTATTAGATTCTAAATGGACATTTAATAATACATATTTGAGAAAATCTATTTTTAGTTATAAATAATTATATAACAGTTCTTTAAGATCAAAAATATTTCCTAATTTAATTCAACCTTATTTGATACAAAATTATTTTAATTAAAAAAATTATAATGTGCATAATTTTGATATTTTATTAGAATGATAAACATAATTTCATTTTTTTTCTTCAAAAATCTATTAGACGCATTGAATTTATTAAATAGAAATATATTATAGAATGAAATGTTGTTACAACATTCCCTTTGGATCACCCTTGACTCTATTTTATGATATTTTAATTTTGGATCCATGGATTTATTTATGGTAATATTTTATTATGGTTTATGATTCAGTCATATTTTTATTTTCAGATTCCAGTTAATAAAAAAATTTATTTATAAAAAAGTCATTTTAGTGGTAACCATTATTTCTTTCTTATTTATTTCTTGCCTTCACCTATAATTTTACTCCCATCCTCAATTCATTGAAAATCCTTCATCAATTACTCAATGGGTATATAAAAATTATAACAAAATTATTATTTATAGTAAGTGTTGTAATATAATATTAATAATATTTATATTAATTGAATTCATCCTTGGGAAATGTTTCATTAGTTGTAGGTTAACTGCCTCTATAGACGTTTTCCATTCATTATATTTCAAGGAATTCAGGATTTTTACTATAACATATGTTTAACATATGGATATACATTTTATACATTTTTCATATTTTTTTCATTTAATCTTACTAATGGATAAGAAATTAAAAAATACTATGAAATCCAAAAAAGCAGTAAAATTTTTAAATTCATTTCATTAAACAATTGAATCTTAAATAAATTGTTAATATAAAAATAAAAATAATTTTATTTGATCATTAATAAAATGATTAATTTGATTTACTTCATTATTTTTTAAATATAAATTTAGTTATTTTAAAATATGTGAAAATATGATGAAGCAGAATAAGAGTTAAATATTCAATTAATTGTAATATAAAATCTTTATTTATATCTCAAATGATATAATGTCTATGAGGGGAATACAAAACATTCGCTTTTCTTTTTGGGTTACTCAATATTTATCTATCATTTTTACTAGTTTATTTTAAAGTTATTTTTAAATGTATTTTATTTTAATGTACATCTTATTTAACAGTTGATGTTTATATTTATACACCATTAATATGAATAATTTAAACGATTCATCGACTATTACTAAAGAACTTTTTTTCATGAAACATATCCTAGATTATTCATATATGTTTTCTCCATGTCTTCATGAATTTATTATATATTTCCCATTAATACCCAAAAATTTTTATTAGAATTTATATATTTTGAAACATTAAGTATATTCTATCACTGTTAAATAAAATCACTATAAAACCCATTCTTTTGATATAGGTTACATAAATGTTTATGAGTGATGTATGCTTTTATATATATGTAATGCATGATTCTCTACAAATAATTAAGTGATAAGTGGAAATGAAATGACATATATATCTAGTGAAATGGGAAAATAGATATATCTGAAAAATTATTATTCAATGATGTGATAATTTGATTGTGAAACAATGTACTTACATATGTATACATATGTTATGGGATAAAATGATTTTTATTTTTATCACATTTTGTACATATTAATTATATAGAAATATTTGAATATAATTTTTATAATGTTTCATTTTTATAAATGTTCTATATTATGACAATATTAAAATGCTTTACATTTATTTTTTCTATTCGTGCGCCCTAATGTGATAAAAATTTATATGTTGAAACATTTTTTCTATTTACTCATGTATCCTTTTTATACAATCATTCCCCCAAATCTATAGATTATTGAGTAATACCTTAATTAATATGATATGGTAATCATGTAAACAAAGGAATTTGAGATATAATTTTGGAGGGTTATGAATATGCATTATGTAAATTTTGATGTTTTTTACAACCTTATATTGTATGAAACTAATTTTACCATGACACTAAAATGTTTAATTATATAATAAATTACTCTCAAATTTTTATCAGTTTTTTAATACTCCCTTATTAATGATATGTTTCTATATATGTGTCATTCCGTTAAAAAACATCCAGATTCTATTTTTGTAAATTAGTTTAATTCTATTAATCTTGAAGGGACATAGATAAATTAATAAATTTGGCTAATTGGTTGTCTTAGTTCTTAGATTCATATATTTTAACTCATAAATAGTTGTATATATACACACCTCAAAGTATAGTGAAAAATCACTAATATCTAATGCCTCAATATTATTGGATGTGGGTTATGGATTTTTGATAAAAGTAACGAGAAATATATTAGAAAAATCAATAAATTTATTAGAGTTATAGTCACTCAAGTAGGGTAAAAGTGTTTTTGGATTAGTTGAAACTATGGAAATAATGGTGTGTGGTTCCGAACAATATTTTCAATTCTATACATAGAATTTCATTCCGTCATATTATTTTGGTTGCGTATATTATTAATAAGTTAAGTCTATATTCCAACAATTATTCTTAGAGTTTAAAATTTTCAATTTGAGTAACAGATGAAACTATTCTAATACCAATGGCAGTAAGTCAATTAGAGTCACTATAATCCCAATATAAGAATTGAAATAAATTTTTTAGTTTTTTACATTATATGAGGATAATCCTTGGTAACCTATCACTTAGATAATTACATTAATATGATTGTTAGAAAACAATAGACTTTTCTTAAATAATTTTAGTGACTTTACGAAGGAACCTCTGACCTCTTAGATTCTAGGATATATGTTTCAATAGAAATCAACATATATTTTTCTTTAATTTTATATGATCTTGACACAATATATCAGATTTTTGAAATTAAAAGGGAAAATTTTCAAGAAACATTAGTACAAAATTTTGGTATATATATTATTTCACTCATTGATGATAGGAATAGGGTACCTTTATATGTGTATGAGGCCACAATATTTTGGATAAGTCATGATGAGAGGTGTATTGTCACTCCAAATCTCATATGATAACTACAAATAAGGAATTTAGTTTTATATTCCCAATAGTTTTGTATCTACTCTTATGAAATCCTAGAATCAACATATTAAAAGGATCCAAATCAATATCCTTATATCCATGACGTTTAATATTACGAATATAAATGAGATTATAATTAGAAAAATTTTATATAAAAGATATAAGGATGATAAAATATTAATTATATATAAAATGGATTGATATTCCCTTGTATTTAAATTTATCAATTTTTTCTATAATGGATATAATTATTAGGCATTCAGATCACACAGTATTAACCGGATGCACCTCTATTGTGGTAACTTTGTTATCAAAATCATGAGGTATTAAATGTACCTCAATAAACACATCCTTTACTTATTTAATGTGATATATTTTATATAGAATTCATAGTCATTATGAAAAGATGAAAACATCATTAGACACATAATATTTTTAAACTAAAGTTTGTGATTTCAGTATCACGAGTGGTTCTGAGTCTTTATTCTTGTAAATCAGAGCCAATTTCGATAATGAGACACAAAATCCAAGATCTATGTTTTTAGTATGGTTTTTATTGCATAAATGTAACTAGAGTTATTAAATTTTGTAAATAACATGTTTTTTTTCCTATTATCCAATTTATCAAACTAATTTATTGGAAAAAGTGATCTATGGAGGATTCAAAATCAAATTTTTTATTTTTTATTTGGCCCTATGATTTTCTTGTCTCTTATATTTTAAATTTATATGATTATGTTAATGATGAAAATAATCCTCCAGGGTCTTCTATGACTATATCTTCCCATGATCCATTTACCTTTTTTATAGGAATTGGTTTAAAAATACTTTTCATAAAATTATTTTAAGTAGTATATGGGTCTGTCAAATATATATCATTGATATATCATTTTTTTTATTCCTCATTATCGAAAATATAAACTTTATGGAGAGTTTATTTATACCAAATTACTATGGGGGATTAATTATTTATGTATTTGAACTAGTTTCTTAAATTATTCATATTAATTTTCTTGTGTTTTGTTTTTTAATCTTTTTTTCACTTGTTCGTTGATGATTTTGAGGGAAAAGTTCTTTCTTTGGGTGTCTTAAATGTTAATGTGATCATGGATTGTTGATATAATGACTAATATTTTGATTTTTTTAACATGTATGTTTTAATAAATGTTGATTAATCCAATCATTGATCTTCTTAAAATTCCTGTTTTGAACCTCTAGATACTCCTCAAATTATTTGTTTGGGGACACCAAATAATTTATTAAATGTTCTTATAGGGTGTTCAATAAAACTGAACCATCATATACCAATATTTATAGATAATATTTAAAAAAATCCTTTAATATTTTGAACTAGTAGTTTATAATAGTTAAAATAGTTGGGATTCTTATTTATTCTATTCTTATTGAGATTTCTTATTTTGGGGAAACTCAATAAATTATTCCCTAAATTTTTTGGACTTATCAATTATGAATTGAATAGAAAATTTTCCATTTTTTCATAATTTTAATGATTATGATCCTTTGTTTCATTATTAATATTTTTTTGGATGTGGGTGTTATTCATTATCCCTTCAAAGAGGATAAGCGTTATACATGGATAGTTTTATATAATGAGTATTCATTGATTCAATTATTTTATTTATAGTGTTAGTCACTAATTTACTAGATTTTCTCATCTAATATTATTTTAATTATTGATATTTTCTATTGGAATTTATGATTTAATCATTTAGTGGTTATGTTATTACCAAAAATTCTCAAAATATTAAGTATTCTTCTTATAGATTGAACATAGTTTCTACCTCATCCAATATATTTTCCACATTGAAAAAAAAATATTTTTAAATTAGAAGGTGAATATCATGGGAATATCGGAGACCCTTATATAGAGAGTGGATATAGATGAGTCTCTAATTTACACTTTGATTATACTTATAGATTTCAAAGGTGTTATTTTTTTAAACGCCATGCTGAACTATTATACGAACTACTGGAAAAAATATCCCCAACTAGTAATAAAAACAACTACTAATATATTTTAAAAGATTATTTAATGTCAACCATTAACATTTATGGTCTCCTATATTTATTCAAAGAGATACTAGAAATTAAATTTTCAATCTTAGTAGTAAATGAGAGAATGTCCTTATAGAAACTACAAATTCTATCTATGTTTAAGACGTCCTATTTTTTATTTCTCTTATATGAGAAAACACTGAGACATATATTGAATACGATTCTTGTGTTAGCCTCATATGTAATTTAATACTGAGAATATAAGATTATGAGTATTTGGTGGATGTGGAGTCAAATTATCTCATTTGATATATAGTTTTCTTTCTATATACAATGTTGCAGGATGAATTTATGTGACCTCTGTTTTTTCAATGAGAGCATATAATATATCTTATTATGAAATCTTTTCCTATGATAATTCAAGATACAATATATTTTATAATTTTTATATTATTCAATTATTTGATGAGGTTTCTCTGAATTAATTAGGTAGGATTATTATCAATTCCCTATATTAGTGGTTTATGTCACTCATAATGAGGGAGTACTCTTCATAAAAATCATGTGATTGGATCAAGAAGGTAGTTTTTTATAGTTTCAATATTATCACAATAATAAAATTAGCTTTTACAATATGGTTTTCAAATATTTTTAAAGAAGGTAAACTAGAGGAGCCATTATTATATGTACATTAAAATCATATCTTGGTGAAATAATCCCTTTGATTAGTTCAACATCTATTTTTTAAAATATCTATATCTTATATTCTTATTTGGAAAACTGACCTTATACTAATGGATTCTTAAGATCATCAGGTTTTGTGTAGTATATTCATGTGCCAACAACTTTTCTCTTATACTTGGTACTTTCTTTCCAAGCTATTTATAGGGGAATGTTTTTGGGATCTCCACAAGATTTATATTTCCACTGACTCCAGGTGAATACCTTAAAATCACACACTACTATGTGAATGTATATTTCTAAAAACATTTCATATTTTATGTATTCCGTTTCATTTCAATAATTATATTATACATATGTATATAGATTAACTATTAATGATATTAAATTAATTAAACCTTGTAATAAGGAAAACATATTATTTTTTTGGAGAAATAAGGGGACTAATCATCTTTATACTAATTCTCAAAAGGAAGGTTATAATTCCATTTCACTCATCGTTCAATAGAGACGAAACTAGATTTACATCCCAAGTGAGGTTTTAAATTATTTTTTCGTACTTTTGATTAGAATAAGTGTTAGGTTTCTTTTTTAAGGTTATTATTGGTTACTGTAACATAATTTCAACAAACTTTGACGTTTAAGAGAAGTTGGGTCATGGATGGTAATCCTAGGAAATTGTTAGGAACCTTATTATAGTGATACACCTACCCTAGTGAACTCTTATCTACATTCCTAGGGTAAAAATTCCCCATATATCCATGTTCACCAGTAATCCTTATGTTAATATATCTTTAGATACATCCTTCTATTAAATCAATAATGATAATGGTTCGAGTTAGGGTGAAAATTCTCCCAACCCAATTAGATGGGATTTACCCTATATTATTCCAATAATGGTTGTATCCATTTTTTAAATTTGGTGTCATATTCCATTTCGATACATATAAAATTTTTCTTTTTTCATTAATTATACAAAATTTCCATTATTTACTATGGTTTCATTATTATAGAATATTTTTACCACATGTTAATTTCTTATTTTACCATAATAGAAAATTTATTTTGAATCATTTCAATATTTCAATCCAATAATGATAATCTTTTATAACTTATAAATATAATTAGATTCTAAAAGATTGAAAAACTTGTATGCTCATTTCAAGGAAATAGAACCAAACATAATAAAAGTTTTATAAATACTTCCTACATAAAAATATTCTGTTGAACCATATAAAGAGTTAAATGTATTACAATAAATTCAACCCGAAATCTAATAAATACATCTGTAGGAGACCATTTTATAATTTCTTAAAACATCTATAATAACGAATCTACATCAATTGGAGAATCACATGTTTTTTGGATGATTTGGGCCACCAGATATTGGAATTTCACACAGATCGGCATGTCAAAACAAATCTACTAATACATTGTGATGGTCAACATGAACTTTATAAGTTTGGTTATTATATTTGACAGAGTTTAATTTCATCGATATATTTTAAATAATTCTATTATTTTAATTATATGATGAGTGTTATAAATCACATACTATGTGGATATTATGAGATATAACATGATTTCTACCTTTTAATTATCCAACACCTTCCATATGATTTATAAAGATTACTTATTATATGTGAATGATTCCTTAACTTATTCTGACCATAAGGTTCAAATTGTTACACATATATTAGGTGAAATTAGAATATTTTTTCTATATCTAATAATTAATGATATTTTAGAGGGGCATAAAATGATCACTGTTTTATCATATATTGGTTACGGTTAGACATTAAGAAATTAACTTTCATATGTAGCTATGTTGTTATTGTCAAGAACCTCTCAATAGGAATGTAATATTTGGATGATAAAGAAACTGGGAGGATATTTATACCAAATACATCTGGGAGGACTTATAGAGTATTTATCTTGATATCCATAAGAAAAACCTATTTAATGAACATATATAATTTTTCATCATTTTTAGGACCTCTATTGCGGTTTGATTCTTGATCACAATGTGGAGGACCATCATATTGTCCAGTTTTATTTACCACAACCATTAGGATGACATGAGATATGGATTGATAATTTATTTCTATATTGGGTAGATCCTCTACCTAGAAAAAACTATTATATCTTAGAGAGGACCACAGTGATATGTTTCTTAAGGTAAAATATCATGCTTTTCATCGTTTTTTGAAGGGACGGACATCACTATAATAATTATATAGAGGAACATCATATTTGGATCCATGGGGACATACACAATGTTTTAATGTTTTGGGATCAATATTTTGTGGAGGAACTGTTCTTAAGTTATCATTCCCACTGTATGGAGGACTATGACAACAAATGATCATGGGAGGTCCACCATTTTTTCATCCTTAATAAATAGTGAACATCCATTTTGATTCAATTATTTTTCAATAGAATGTCCAAAATAACTAAAAATCATAGGGAGAACAATCAATGACTTGGGATAATGATTGGATATGGAAAGGAAATACATGGTGAGAATTAATGTTATTATTAGAAGGGCCATCAGGATTATTACAATAGAGAGGATGATGATAGCCACATTATTGTACTTAACCACAATGAGATCCTTTTTGTATGAAATTCATGTTGTTATAGGGAGGAAATCAGATTATGGTGATTGGGGAGGACCTCTATATTATCTAAATATGATACTACAGGGAGGTCCATCGTAAATTTTATTTATTTTCCTTATTATAGATTGATGTATTATTGGATTTTCTAACAATTTCATTAAAAGAATTTGAGGATTCCAACTAACAGTGACATAAAATTCCCTTAAAATATTATAGGGATATATTTGAAAGGACTTAATGTTGTAGTAAGCCGTATGGATTTGTAAATTATTTTTAGTATATATATTTAGTTTTCCTTAGATAGCTGCCCTTATAGGTTCACTGGTTTAGAAGATTAGGTATGGTTTCTTAATACAAGATTATTAGATAGTTGGGTAAATATAATTATGATGATGGTTTTGGTTAATAGGATCCCTCATAATAAATTCATAGGTAGGTGTAAGGATATAAAGGATAACCTTCTGTAACACCTCAGGCAATGAGATGTAAAACATTATATGATAAATTTAAAGGCTTCCAAAGAAATTGAATGGAGTAATAGGTTCCACCTTCAATATAAAATCATATCATCATGTATTTTTTCCCTATGATATGATCTATTAATAGATGATATGATCTATCTACAATATGATAAAAATGATTTTCTTGAAATACACTCCCAGATTTTTGTTTTCCATTTCGTATTTCAAATACAGAGTAGGGGATATTGTTCATCTAATGTTTGTAGTTTTGGAAATTGAGATTTTTTCATCATAAATTCGGGGTACCACTTGGTGGTGTATCCTCATAACTATAGTTATTCAATTTCATCCACAATCCTCACGTGAAAAATATAACTCCTTGTGGACAAATCATTAATGATTCTATTAATATTTTATGTGTGAATAAATTAATTGGATTCCCATCAGTGTGGTATTAAATATGAGAATGCAGGGTCAAAAAATATATTTCACAAGTACGTGAATTTATAATGGGTTTACTATTTTAATTCTGATCACATTATTCTAATTCATAGGTTTGATTAATTATATTCTTACACTCCCACTTTCTAAATGTGGACAAACAATTTTTAACAAATTGTGGGTGAGTTGATTACTTTTATTAGATGAGTGTTTGTGTGGTTAAATCATATCACAAAGGATATTTCCTTATAGTATAAGACCATATTATGTTCTTAAGTCATGTTCATCAAAACCTTATATATAATAATACATGTTATCCTTGTGTTAATGTCATTTATTGAGGAATTTCATTTATTGGATTTTTATATGAATTGTATTTTCTACTAAATTATCACTATATTTTTAGTGAATATATAATATAATTTTTTATAGTTTCTAACTATAAAATTTATCCCCATTTATTTCGGAAACAAGTGTTTTTTTGTTGGGATTGAGGAAATACTAGGGGATTTATATATATCCCTATGTATGAAATCAAAACACATGTAATACAATGTTATTTGATGAGACACATAATACCCTTTAAATTCATGTGAAAATAACCTTAGTGGTTCATTATTAGGTCATGTAAAAATGAAAAATGATGTTCTATTAAATTTAATTCATTATAAACCAATTTTCTTTTAAAAATATGTCATATAAAATAATATATGATTTGTAGGTTCCAGGTAATGGTTCAGTGTGGGAATTTCACCAAATAATCCATTTCTAGATTTACATGATAGATGAATCCGATAAAGGTATGGTAAACCACATAATATTTTAAAAGCATATTTATGTATTTAACTTTTTTTGTAGGTAACTATATAGGGAATGGTGAATGAACTCATGGGGAATAAAATCAAATATAAAAAAAGGTATGTGATTACACCAAATTGAAAAAAAATTCATATTCTATGCTCATTGATTAGAGAAAAGGATGTTGAATTTATGATTATGAGATAATAATAATGGTCTAGTGAATCCATGATAACTGCACAAATATGGGATAATTTCCACTATTTTCCTTATTGTATAGGCCCTCATTATTAAAGAAAAACTTGATTGATTGTATTCTGGGTACTCTATTGGTTAAGGAAGATAACTAGGTAGAATTTAATTATCCACATAATTTGTGATCAAAAGGGGTAATTTATGTGTTTATAACAACCCATTAATTTAAATATATTTTAAATGGTAGAAATATTGGTAAAAGTGTCTTTACATAGGTTTAAATTAGCTTAAAGAGTTCCAAAAATCTCTTCTAGGAAATTAGTGTGAATATGTTTATTTATCCAATGTAGGTGATAAAATAGAGTGTGGTACCATGGTGTAACATTACAAACATGTTATATGTCCACCTTAGGGTATCATTAATTTTTTTCTAATAAATTTTAACAAGAATTGTTTATAAATGGGGTCACCCTAGTCCAATCCTTATATGAATATAAACAATTAGATAGTGGGAAAATAAATATTTATAATAACTCTATTTTTATATGATTTTGTGTTATATGAATATATGTTGTCCATATATATTAATGGAGGTTTAGTTCTATACAATGTTTATGTTTTATAATAGGAAATAACTATGTGAAGGGTTTACATGGGTCCCTCCATAAAGAGTTTTTGTATAATTAACAATATGGTTTTATATTAATGAAATAATAACATATAGAATTTATGTGGAAGGTGGTTTACCAATTAGGACATGACATTACAGTACTACTCATGGGATATCATCTTTGGGGACTCTCTTGTGATCTATTTGAAACAAATATAGCCATTTCAAGATTTGTGTGTATAAAAATATAAACTATCTCTCCAAATGAATCTCTATATTTCAATTGATATAAAAACCATAGAAAATAAATAAAATATATTTATATAATAAAACATTCAAATGTAATGATAATTTATCATCACTAATGAAGAGATATGAGTGTCACCTACATAAATATTAAATAATTTTAGATGAATATTTAATATATATCACAATTATAAACACCATAGAACCATAAATATTTAGAAACATTGGATACTAGATATACAACCAATTATTTGTGAATAATCATAATCAAATCCCACAAATATTCTTCTCACGTGTCACTCTTCAAGATTTATGACACAAAATATCCTTATTCACAACCTTGTAAAATTAGAATAAATGAAGGTGTAATATTACATTCATATTTAGTGTAAACATGGTAGATTACATTATAATATTATAATGATCATACACAAAGACGCGATTATAATATCTTAAGTCAAGGAATAAAGCATCTATTTATCATAAGGCATGGGTCAAACGAATGTATAATTTCAAACAATAATAATCAATGATTGAATAACATTGTAATAGAAATATGTGTAAAGTTTTTTTCATAAAGTTATTATAGAAACATCATTTTAGAAATAATATATCAATGTTACAGAAAAACACATTCATTACATTATATATTTGGGCTAATCACCCTTACACATTCTTGGGATTGGGTTAACTAAATGTGTACCCTCATAGTATTGGGATAACTAACCACATATCAATTAAGATCATGACTTATAAAATTTCACCAAAACTGTTGGACTGATATAATGGGCCCACTTATAAACTAATGATAAATCACATATATTTATTCCATTAGAATAAAATATCATTCAACATTCCTACAAACCCTAATTAAGTAAATAAATGAAATGAGTTTTTTGATGATTTCTTTAAACCATCATCTTGGGGAATATAGATAACAAATATTAACGGTTTCATTATTTTGTATCTCTAATGATTCATAATAATCTTGAATGTATGGTTACATGTAATAAAAATAATTTTATTAAATAATTTTAAATATTCTTTTCAAAACAAGAAGAAAAAGATAATTTTATTTTGGAAAATTAAAAAACTAAAAATTTCAAGAATAATGAGAATTTGATTTTATATTAAAACCTGTTTAATCTTATAATGTATGATTCACAATGAATCATGTTTATTATGGAATTAAAAAGAGTTCTAGATGTTACTATTAAGAAATATTTTTTATATATATCTATTAAGAGAGTCACGAGTTACATGAATTGATAACATTGAAATTATTCCATATTATATCATTTAAAAAGATAAATTTAGTTAAAAATTATAATAAATTATAATTTATTTAAATATTAGATAATTTCTGAAATAATATAATGAATAATGACATGGAATAAAAATATTCTCGACCTAAAAGAAGAAATAATATTGGCATTTCTTAATAAGCATGATTTTATTGTTTTTAAGTAATTGAGCTCGGGAAAAGAAAATAATACTAAAAAATAAGTATATCTATATATATAATAAGATAAAATATTTTTCATATTGATGCAATTTAATATTTCTCATACTAGATATTGAATTATTTTAAATCATGTTACAAATATTAGATTATAACACATACCCTTACATTAGTATTCAACTTAGCCTAACAGGTTATACCAACCCTTATAGTAATTTTACATTTTTTATGGAACTAAATATGATTTAAATTTATATATATATTACCAGATACCAACAAATAATAATTTCTTCTTTACAAATTATTAATAATTCATTATAAATTTACTATTTGGGAATTAACTATTTTTTTCCACGTATATTTCTTTTTAGAGGTTCTGGTACATGAAATGAAATTTTGATTAAAAAATATTATACATTCCATAATTATAAGATTTATATAATATATAATCTTTTAAAACTATTTATATAATATGGTGTTAAAAAATGGAATGCATTACTTTGTGTAGGAGACAATCCGCATGTACAGAAGCATAGTCCTGCAATTTTATAACATATGGAAGTGAAGGAAATTAGATAATAGTAAATCATTAAATAATATTAATTATTTAAAAAATATTATATATGTAATTATGAAATATTTATTTATAATCTCCCATGTGAGGCAGTGATGAATAATGAAATACATTTCATTATCGAGGTATTAGATGACACTTACGAAGTAGTAGCCAACAGATATCCCTAAGTTAGTTTTAAATTAGATGGAATTGATGGAGATAATTATTACTAAATAAAAATAGTAAAATTATATCTTTAATAAAGATAAATATTCCCATATGATGACGAGGTAACAAATTATTTGGATTCTACAAAATAATAAATAGACATGAAGAAATTAAGTTAATGTGATTAACACTTCTCTAGGAATCATCCATTTTATATATATTATTAAGCCATCTTATGTTGGATTTTGGTGATAAAATAACTTATACGAAACTATTAGGTTATTTCATATGTGATGTTGGTATATATTTTTCATATTAATGTACACAATGTTTTAAAATAAGTGGGGGGAGTGGGATCTCTCTCATAACTGATTAGAGTGACAAAATTATAAATAAACATAAAATGAAAATATTATAAATTAATTTTTATAAAATATGGGTGAAAATAAGAACAATTTAAATTATAATGTTGGGGGAGGTCGAAAGAAACTCAACCGATCAAATAAAAATAACGTTTTTGTGATATTTGGATCCACACCACTTAGTTTTACCTCCTTTAACCGTTATAATCATTACCATGATGATTTAATTTCATATTATGATAAATATTCATTATTAATAAATATTAAATTAACAATATAACCAAATTTTGATATTTCTATTCTAAATAATATATAAATTTTTTTAGATTAAATTTTTTTAATTATTCATTATTTATTCTAATATACATGTAAAAAGGTATAAATTTTTTTATTAAAAAACTATATATATCCATAAGAATGAAATTAATAATAGTCATATCATAGTAAAATCAATAATATTAATATTAATTAAACTTTTTGAATATATTAGATGAAAATAATTTTAAAATCATTCATAAATGGTAATTAAATTAATTTATTAAGATAAAAATACATTAAGCTCATAAAACTAATTTTTGATAGTATATAATTTTAGAATCAAATGATATTTTATTTATTATCTCTTAATGATAATCATTGTATTTTTGACTATTCATTTTCATAAATTAATATTCAATACTATTTCATTTATTCCATCCTCAAATTAAGATAAAATATATTTCAAAACAAAATATAAAAAACTGCAAACAAAAAATTCTTGTTCATCCAAGTATTTTTAGACTTGTATTTTACATAATTAAATAACTATTAGATCGATTTTATTAATTAATTTTTTTATTTATTAATTTAATTAAATAAATATATTTTAAGGATATTATTAATTGAAAAAATAAAATATAACAAAAATATATAATTCATAAAAAAAATTCAAAAATATATATGGTATTTCAGTAACTTAATTTAACACCTTTTTTTATAACTACATTTAACTACAAGTTTCATTTTTATATCTTGTAATTTGTTCTATTGTTTGTAAGAGTAGTTAGTTATTCACTTATATTTTGTGTTTTGGTCATAATAATCTATTGGACATATCAAATTTATTTTTAAGTATAATATATTTTAAAATAATGTGGTTTTACAACTATGGTGACCCAAGAATCACATGCATAAATATTATGTTGTTTTAAATAAATATTCTATAAATATCATTATAATACATGACTTAGAATAGTAATTGATTTTTTGTTGAGAAATTAGATTCATATCCAATTTTTTTTAAAGGTTGGGGCCGAAGCCTCATTTATTATTAAAGCAACACAAAGTCTTATTTTAACTTGGTAGAGGGAGACCCATTACATAGCCCAAAGGCCCAGTGAGAAATTAGCCCATTACATGGCCCGTATGCCCATTTTTTGGCCCAAAGCCCATTCTGAGAATAGTACTACTACAGTACCCGCGCTGCTACAGTACTGTATAGTACCCGTCACTACTGTAGTACTATGCCGCCACTATAGTGCCCGCTGCTGCTAAAGTGCCCGCCGCTGCAACAGTGCTGCCGCTACTACAGTACACTACAGTACTGCTACAATACCCTGCACCCTGTGGGTTTTGAACCCCCATTTTTCATGTATATTTAAGGGGTTATTACCACTAATCCAAACCCCATCTACAGATACATAGCCAACATAATTATGAACAATCTTCATTATTTCCCATATACAATCTTTTCACATGGTACCCTTCTAGACACAAAATATGTAATATCCAACTTCAAAACCTATGGATATATATATATATATTAAGGGATGAGTGAAACAAACCATACCAAAAGAAACATTTCTAAACCATAGCGAATTATGCCCTCTTGATTTCCTCTACATTCAGAAGAGGCCTCCAACAAGTAGTGAGGCTCTAAGTCTATAAGTGTGGGGAATATAACCTTAGTATCATGTCCTTGAAAAAATAATATAAAAACTTAAATTATAAATTGATTAACATGTGTAAAATAAATAACCAAAATTTCATATGAAATACAATTCATACAAAAACTATATGGGATTCTGAGGTGGGAAGTGATACTAGAGTATAAGTGAATTAGATTAATATATAAAAAACTTTATGTTATCCCCCAAAGTTCATCCTGATCGAGACACTAGATCCATGATCCATAACTCAACTATCTACCACTAGTCCCTTTCCATTTTTTGGATCCCTATATATGAAATATTCACAAGCATCAAGATTCCCCTGCAAGGTTTTAGTAATAAAACATAGTAAGAAACAACCAACATGTCCCAAACACGGGTTTAAATTCGTAAGAGTGTATTTATTGATAAAAAATAAAATCCCACCAAAATCAACAACCATACTTAGGGTCATTCACTAACCAACCTATCACAATCCTTGGTTGTACATTTTTTATCTCATTGATGGATGATATTAAAAGGATTATGGAATCTATTTAGACATTGGAGGTAGCCTCAAATAATCGCAATAGTAATACTATCTCTAGGCCTCCATGATATGACCCGATACAACCATAGTATTATCTCTTAAGTCGGGTAACATAGACCATAATGTGACATAATTTTCATATATGTCAGGTCATATAAACCATCATGCTTCCCTTGTATCTCATGGGTTTGATCACATAATACAATAATGTACCTTGGATAGGCAAGACAAGTCCATTATTCCACACCATATATCTAAGTCAAATCATTATGTTATATGTAGTGTTTGAAAACTCCCCCCCACTAGTTTTACCAAGCCTTCAAAATTACTCCTTGTATATTGGTACCAACTATAGAATGATAAACAATATATCATATAAAATAATTTAACTCATAGAAATAGTGGTATTATATCAAGGAACATATAACTTATAACGAGTTTTAATTAAAATCCAAGTCACACAAACATGTGACCAAAATCAACATTTTCTTAGACATAACATCATAAATAAATATATAATGATAATAATCATAAATATTACCTAGATATATTATGTAATATCCTTTATCATGTTTTTTGATGAATAAATCCAACTTTCATCATGGATCTATGGTTTAAATATGTATCACACTCATAGATAAGAAACTCCCACATTAAGTATTCCTAACATTGTTTTTAGTTGTCAAGAATTACGTTTTCGATGAGATTCAAGAGAAATATAATAAAAGGACTTCATTATATGATTATATACCTTAAGAAAACAATAAATGTAATAAAATATAGGGTATGTTGATTGAAATTATTGAAATTCATGGAATTAGTGATCAATACAAGAAAACATAGTGAATCCATTGTCTATTGTAGAAGATATACTCATGTATAGAAATTGATCGTTTATAAACCATTTCCCCATAAATAGAAATTATATTGATGATTACATTCAATAATGTTGAATTTTAGTAATGATTTTTTGAAGAATCTTACCCAACAATTTTACCATTCATGAAGAATTGATATTTAGTCAAGGTAGATCATTTTCAACACATCAAACTAACAACCAATCAACCTTGAATTCATCTATTTATTAAGTTTCAATTATAAATCCCCTATGAATAAGTGGTACAACATAATGATTTTTTAATAATTTAATGTAGAAACTCATTTTTAAGGTAGACCTTAGATTAATCAAGGAATTATTTCAACACACTATAAGTTTGAATAATATCTAATAAGTTATATATGAATCTTATTAATTGAATAAATATTATTTTCAAGACCATTAGATAATTTTATTCAAATATCCTTCATTTAAAATATTTATTATTGAATAAAGAATTTAAGTTAAATATTTTTTATGGAGTTCAATAAATTCTATAATAGTATGAATGGACCAAGAATGTCTGTGGTGAAAAGTAATAATTAAAATGTTTGATAAAAAATAATTTTAATTATGAATATTGGATTACAAATTAAATAACTATAAATGTTATGATTATTTTGTGGAATATGGTTCATTAAATGGTTATAATATTATTTAATGTACAAAATGAAATTACAAAACTATTATAACAAAAATTCTAACTCAATAAATATATAGTTATGTATATTGTGTGGACTATGCAATTTATAATAGAGAATTATTATGCATAATAAATTCACTCTTGAATCCTCCTTCTCCCCCCATATGATGAATGAGCAACTCAATAAAGATTCCATTAAGTCCCAAATGTGGGTGATAAAAAAATTATCACAGAGAAATAGATTCAACGATCTAGCACATAAAGATAGATTATAATTTCATGGATATAAAAAGATAACATGTGGATCACATATAAAGAGATTATTTAAATATATCCTCATAAATCAATGAAGGCAATCTAAAAAGTAATTCTCAGATGATAACTATTCAGATAGAAGAAATAACATATTTCTTGGTATTTATTTATTTTTATTGTAGTTAAAATTATTATAAATTTTACAAGAAAGATCATCAATCATGTTTTTGGTCATATAAATATTAAATTATGTCACCATATCAACCAACACCACATTATTTTTCTATACTGAGAACCACTAAGAGGAGGTCCTTGAAGCAAGGGGAGATGCTTAGAATCCGGAATAAGATGTAAAAATTTCATGATAAGAGGTAGAGTTGTCAAAAATAGATTTGTAATAAAACCCTATGGGGTGTATTAATTTGACCATTTGACTTGACACAATAGTGAGTTTCGGGCCACACTAGTTGGCTAGTGCCACCATAGGTTAACTAGTTAGTGGAATATGGTTAGCTATTAGATTCTTCAATCATATTCATAACTAATAAAAAACAACCATATGGCTAGTTGGTTCCACTAGTTCACAATTGTTTGATTTCTATACAACAATCATTTCATCATTAATCCACCTCCCTATCTATAAAATTGAGAACATTATCAAAATAAATTCACCCTATAACATTATGAAAATCATAGATTAACATCAAAGAAAAATTTAACTTCATTGAATTAAAACATCTCATACCAAAAGTGAGGATGTTAGCTTCTCAGTAATGGTACTCATGGTAGATAACATTAGATGATCCTATGTGTGAATAATATGATAATAATAGTTTTATAACATAAATATCACATGAAATGTATTAATTATAAAATCATGATTTATTGAATAAACCATGTTCATAATATTAGACCAAACTAATAAGTGTGTGGAACCCCAAGGAATCATTATCCATGATAGAATAACATATATAATAGAAAATATCACACATGTGAGGAATAAATGTTTTTTAAATAATAAGTATAAAAATTACTTGTCAAGGATATCCCCACAATATTTATTTAAAAGTACACTTGTTCTTACAATCCTTTACCATTTTTTCCTAGGATTATAGCTCATGTACCCTATTGAGTTGGGAAAACTACACATGAACTATTTGGGGACATGAGATATAAAATATTACATAATTTAGTGGTGTTTTATACAGGACAACCCCATCACATAATTAAAATATGTGCATATTTATTCTATAATAACTATATATAATTCATCATTCATTATTAGATTAATTAATCCCTGAAAAGGTAATATGTGTCAAGGAAAATTTATTAAAAAAATTAATAGTCCCCCAATAAAATAGATTGTATGGTATTATTAGAATATATCCCTAGTGGAGGAAAATGATCATTAAAGGATGATGACATAAATGAAAATAATTTTATTAACATTAAAAACAAGATTTGAAAAACAAGAAAACCAAAATTATTTTTCCACTTTAACTTTTTAAAAGTAAAAAATTACATAGAAATGTTAATACACATTTCTTTGAAAAAAAGGAACAATGAAATGATTTATTTATAATTAATATTGGTTATAAAGGAGGGAATTGGAAGTCATATGATTAATAATATAAAATAAATTAATGTCTGAATTTTTAAAAGAGAGGAAATAGTGACCATTATAGTAAATGATGAAATTATTCCTTTTAAAACCATGCCAATGAAGGGAAAATATAGTTAAAAAATTAATTACCAAATAAATAAATATATATTTACATTTTTTAAATAGAATAATAGATATGGATATGAAATTAAATGATTCTAGAAATAAAAGAAGATATTAGTTCATCTTTTATTAAACCAAAATCATTATTAAATTTTGACTAAAAATGGATAAAAAATTATTGATTGAAAATAAATAACCAATAGAGAAGAAGATAGATGTTTTTAAGGAGTGGAATAAAAAATCTTGAAATATATATAAAATCATAAACAACACTGATAAAAAGTTAAAATATGACATAAAATCTTACCTTAATATTTAGGAACGTTTTACACATAGTAACCTCATGTATTATAAATATAAATTTATTTTAAATTATAATTAAAATAATTTTTACATTATATTATGAAAAATCCCTCAAGGAATCATTAAAGTATTTTTGAGGTGATTGTGTTTGTTGAAAAAGTAGAAAACTGTGCTGTGATTGTTGGAAAAGGAAAAAAATGACATACAAATTTGTTGACAATGGGGATTTCATGGTGGAATGTCGAGTTTAAGAGTTATGGTCAACGATCCATTTTTGATTCAAGAACATCGACAAAGGAATGGGTGTTTTGGAGGCAGTACAAAAAGAATAGATACAAGGTGGCGCTGTTTTCCATTGTTTGCCAAATTTTGGGGCCTGAAAGTTGAAAAATGGAGATGAGTGACTTTTGGAAAAGGGACATACGCACCATTGACTTGGAGTAGAAGAAACTTGCGCGCCATATGTTTTTCAAAATCAAAGCATCAAAATATTGAAAAGTAAAGAGGGTCACGCATGTATTTGTGTGGTCGCGCACGTGACCGGCACACCATGAAGAGACTTACCCGCCGATGCATTGGATTATTTAGAACTTGTGCATCTATTGTTTTTCAATATCATAAGATCAAAATATGGAAAAAGAAAAAGGGTTGCACAGGTATTGGTTTGGTCACGCAAGTGACTTTCATGGGATGAGACCTGCGTGTCGAGACATGCGTGGTGAGGGGTGACTTGATCACCGCCACGTTGGTTGACCAAATGACTATAAATATAGGACCACCCATTTTCATTTTTAACAGAGCTCAACACATGAAAAAATCATATCTCCCGTCACGCGGGTGCGGTGGTCACGCAGGTGGTGTGTGGTCGCGCAGGTGGACATGCATGCCAGTGTTTAAAGTTGTGCGTTGATTGGTAGTTGTGCTCTAATATTGGATTGGGCATAAAAGGGATTGAGTCTCATAGGTTTGGAGTTGCATATGATTGTACCGTGTAGGTGGTAGAGGTAGACCAGCGCAGAAGTTGTCCCTTGCACGCTGCTACTTGCGCACCGGGTTAGACCTGTGCGCCAAGTAAGGTTGATTCCCCAACAATGTTTTCGAGCTGCGTGAAAGCTGGAAGTTTTCCCGATACCTTCGGTGCAAGGAGATATTCATCTAAGGGTGAAAGTTATACTTCAAAAGAGCAGCCACATACAATATAGGATGTATTTATTAGAGATAATGAATAGACCTATAAGTCTATAAACTGTGAGTGGATCGTTTTCGGAGTAGTGAGAAAAGAAAGAGGAAGAATGTGATCCTCTCAACCGGCAGTGAGCCAGAGAGAGAGAAATTGGGAGTGAACCTTGAGAAAGAAGTGAGCTGACCCTAAACTTAGTAAAGATAGTGAACCTTGGACAGAGTGACTGTGCCCAAACCTTGTAATCCATAGCTTGTGTGGTTTAGTGGAATTTGGTACGACCAACAACTTATTGGTGTATGCTCATTGGATGTAGCACATAGCGGTGAACCAAGTAAAAATTGATGTGTCATGTGCATGCTTTACTTTCTATTTATATTGTGAAATAGGAAAGAGAGAGAATATTGTTTTTGATAACAGTGAAACAAGATTAGAACAAACTTTATTTTCAAATTAGTCATACCCTGATTCACCCCCCTCTCAGGGTACTCAGCTGTGTGGACCTAACAATTGGTATCAAAAGGAAATGTTGATATTGGTTCTTCTCTCAATTGAGGTCACTAATTATAAAGGGATTATGATCTTCGATGGATGTAATTTTCAGATATGGAAGAATCGAATGCAACACTATTTCGATCTTTGGGAATGGATGTGTTTTCAGTAGCTATGCATGGTATCACTGTTGATATTAATAGTGGCGCACTATCAGAATATGATCATAAAGAGTTGGATGTTGATTCCAAAGTAATCAATGTCTTAGGGGGAGCCCTTTCCAATCCCATATATACAAAGGTGATGTCATGAAAAACGTCACATGCCATGTGGGAAAAGTTTTGTATATATATGAATGGGATACTAATGTCAGAGAAGAAAAGCTGCAAGTGTTATGGAACAAGTATGATGATCTGAGAATGAACATGAATGAGTCTTTTGATTCATTTTTTGATAGGGTAAATACTGTTGTAGAAGACTTGCGAGGTCTTGGTGAAACTATCAAAGACTTAAAAATTGTGAAGCACATCTTTAGAAAACTTCCACCTCAGTTCCATCCGAAAGTTTCTATTTTTGAAGTTAAAGACCCGAAATAATTGGCACTGGATAACCTATATATCACCCATGTTGCATATGAAATGAGAAATTATGATAACGACGCTGTGGAAAAGGAAAAATCCAAAGAGGAGGCATTTAAAGCCATAAAGAAGCTCACCATTGAAGATTATCAAGATGAAGAAGAGAAAGATGAGGTAATTTCATTCCTCTCCTCAAACCTTTAAAGAGGAAAAGGAATGTTCAAAGGAAAACTTCCCCTTGCATGCTTTATTTGTGGAAAGGATAGACATATCACAGCAAGATTCCCCAAAAAGTTTCTAGAAGAAAATGACAAAGATGATGTTGAAATTTCCAAGAAGAAATCTTTTGCCTATGTGAAAGGGAAGAAGCAGTTCAAGAGAAATTTCTTCAAGAAGATGAATTTTCTTTCACAAGAAATAGATAGTTTATATGAGTCTGAGGTTGAAGAGGATGGAGAGATTGAAAACTGCAAAGATCGTGGAGAAAACACTATGGTGGCGGTCATCCGTAGTTCTCATGAACAGGAAGAAACTGACGCTGGAGAAGAAGAAGATGAAGTCAAAGGAAGAGTTCATATGGAAGCCTAATTGGAAGACACTCTTGAAGAGATAGATGTTTGGAGAGACAAAATAAAGAAATCCAATAATGTGGCTTATGATGCAAAACTCTATATGCAACAACAAGATGGAAACAATTATGAGCTGTTAAAAGAAATTGAAAGAATAAAATCTTCAATACCAGAGAGCTCAGAAAATATAGTTGAGTATAAGATTAAAATTAAGGAACAAAAGAAGGAAATTGATTGTTTTATTAACACGGGAAAGGAGCAGGTCAAACGTATCAAAGAGATTGAAGAAGAAGTGGTCAGTCTGTGACGAAAAATGAAGGATCAAGAAAAACTCTTGACCTCCAATGTGATGTCAGGAAAGAAAGTTATTCTGATGGCTGAAAAGGTGAAAGAGGAGCCTAGTTGTTCAGTAGGAAAGAAGAAGTAATTGAGCTCAGACGTTAAGGCTAATTCAGGGCTTCCTAAGAAGCAAAAATCCATGGCAATTGAAGTCAGACCGTAAGCACCAGTCCTGATATTGAATGTTGATTTGGGCACAAAGAAGAATCAGAATATTCAAAGATTCAAAGGGGAAACTTGTAATGTTTAAGTAACACGATGGAATGCACTATATATCAGGTGTTAATGTTGTGGGAAGATGGGACATTCACAGTATGTGTGTTCCATAGCCAAGAGATATCGAAGGTAACAAGAATAGAGGTGGCATCCAAATAGAGACCGGTTTTACAGAACAGATTTCGAAGGAAACTATTTTTGGTGTGGGGGATTTGGGCACATGGCTAGGTACTAAACTTTGATCATATAGAGAAATATGCCAAAGCATAATCAAAATGTTTGCAAATAGTAGATCAAAAAACGAACATGTGAGTTAATAATTCAGAAAAGATTTGTGGATTTTCAAGATGAAGCTGGTCCATCATACTCTGAGAAAGAAAAGAAGTCTCAATCAATAATAAGTGTGAAGGGAAAAGTAAGGACCAAGAAGAAGAAAAATGAGAAGGATTTGGTGGAAAAAATGTCCTTTAAGGCCTCAGATTGCTCTGGTGTATGGATCCTTGATAGTGGTTCCACTTCTCACATGAAAGGTAATAAGGATATTGTTATAGGCATAAAATATAACAAATAAGGAGTTGTCAAATTTGGAAATGATGAAGGCCTGAATATTGTTGGCTCAGGAAAATCCATGTTTGGGGGAAATGAAATGAGACGTACTGATGTCTTGGATGTAGAGGGTCTTAGTCATAACTTTCTCAGCATCAGTCAACTATGTGACTCTGGTAACTCTTTGCAATTTACCAAGAAGATGTGTGTTGTGAAAGGAAAATATGGAGCAGTCGTTCTATAGGGAAAAAGGACAAAGTTAAATCTTTAACTTGTAGGTGGGAAGAAGATACATGCCTTTTATCTAGAGAAGAAGAAAACCAGTTGTGGCATAAGCGACTCGGTCATCTATGCCAACCATCCATGGAAGATCTGGTAAAGTGTGATGCTGCTAGAGACCTTACCAAACTATCAGGTGATCGCACTCATACATGTGATTCATGCCAACAAAGGAAGATCCTCAGAAAGACATAAAGGCCAAAGGAACAAAAACCAACTAGAGTACTTGAATTGGTTCATGCTGAAGTATATGGACCTATCACACCATGATCTATAAATGGGAAAAGGTACTATGTTCTTTTCATTGATGATTATAGTAGAATGTCTTGGGTATTTGTCGTTACCCATAAGATAGAGGTGTTCAGTAGCATAAATAAGTATAGGAGGGAATCAGAAAGGATTCTTGGGCAGAGAATTCTAAATTTTCATACTGATAATGGTATGAAATTCACAAAAAATCTTGTCGAAAACTATCTCGAGAAACACAGGATAAGGCATCAAGTTTCATCAATAAGAACTCCCCAACATAATGGAGGGGTCGAGAGGAGAAATCGGATCATCAACAACATGGCCAGAATGATGATTATTGAAAAGGACCTACCAGAGAAAATTTTGAAGGATGTAGTTTTGACATCGGTCTATATTTTGAACAGGTCTCTGTTGTGTCTGAAGGAAGGGAAGACTCCGTATGAAATGTGGTATAGAAAGAAGCCAACACTAAAATAATTTTGAATCTTTGGGTGTAAGTGCTTCATTCTCAACAAAGAAAATCACATGAATTTTGAGTCACGAGGTGATGAGGGGATATTCCTTGGCTACTCAGGGAAAAGCAAAGCATATAAATGTTTAAACAAAAGGCTGGGAAAAAATTGTTGATAGCAATGATGTCACTATAGTTGAAAATGAACAGAATACACAAATTCTCAGTGAACAGTTTCTGGATATAACTGATGATGAGGTAAGAAACACAGGGAGAGTAGAAGTGGCATAGACTAACTCAGAAGAAGATAATGAGGATGAAAAAAAGTGTAAAGTCTGTCTCTACAAGGAATCCAAATAGTCGTGCTGAAATTGATAGGAAAAATATCATTGGTGATCAGAGAGCTCCAGTTCAAACTCAAAGATTGAAATCACTACAACAAATATCATTTTTATCACAGGTAGAGCCAACATGTTTTTTTGATGCTTCTGATGATGAAAACTGGGTTCAAGCTATGAATGAAGAGTTTGATCAGATTGAGAAGAAACATAAATGGGAGATTGTTTCGAGGCTAGCAGACAAGAATTTCATCGGGACTAAATGGGTCTATTGCAACAAGATGAATGAAGATGGCACAGTGATTCGGAATAAAGCATGGCCAGTGTGCTAGAGATACTCCCAGATAGAGGGGATATATGTTGATGAGACATTTGCACCAGTTTCAAAGCATGAGACAATCAGATTATTTTTGGCCATAGTAGTGCAAAGAAAGTTCAAAGTGTTCCAGATGGATGTCAAATTTGAATTCTTGAATGGTGTTCTTGAAGAGGAGGTGTATATTGAGCATCCAGATGGTTTTCTCATTCATTAGGATGAGAAAAATGTTTGCAGGATGATGGAGGCATTGTATGGGCTGAAATAAGCACCAAGAGCATGGTACTCAAGGCTTGATCAGTACTTGAAGATGCGTGGTTTCCAGCGTGGGGAGTTGATTACAATCTCTATTTCAGAAATAATAGTAATCAAAGGATGATGGTGTTTGTTTATTTTGATGACATAATATTTGGCAGATCAGATGAAGCTTAGTGCAGAAAATTTTTCAAATTCATGAAAAATGAGTTTGAAATGTCAAAGATTGGTGAGATAACATTTTTCTCTGGTCTATAGGTGACACAAGGTAAGAATGAAAAATTCATTTCTCAATCCAAATATGCCTAAGAGATTTTAAGATGGTTTGGCATGATGAATTCCATGGAGAAAGAGACTCTGGTTGCTACCCGGAAGAAATTATCAAAAGATGTGGATGATAAGGTTGTTAATATCACAGAATACTCACAAATCATTGGTTGTTTGTTGTACTTGACCGAAACAAGGCCTGATATTATTTTTGCCACATGCCTAGTAGTGAGATATCAGAGTAATCCCAAGGTAAGCCACATACTTGCAGTGAAAAGAATACTTCGGTATATCAAAGGCAGTGTGGATTTCAGTCTGATGTATAATGACAAATCTCAATCAGTGTTATTGGGTTACACAGATGCAGATTGGGCCGAATCAGCAGACGAAAGAAAAAAAACATCAGGAGGTGCATTCTCTCTTGGTGTATTGTCTATTTCTTGGCTAAACAAGAAGTAAGATTGCAATTCATTGAGCACCGCAAAAGTTGAGTATATTGTGGTCACTCAAGCATGCACACATTTATTGAGGATGAAGCAGTAGCTTGACAATATGAGAGTTGAAGTGAAGTCTCTGATCGGAATCCATTGTGATAACTCAAGTGTTATAAATCTCATCAAAAATATCTTCCATCACTCAAAGAAAAATCACATTGTGATAAAGTTTCATTTTATCAAGGAGAAAGTTGAGCAGGGAATTGTGAAGTTGGATTATGTGCCTACAGAGCTATAGGTTGCAGACATTCTGACAAAGGCCTTACCCAAGGAAGCTTTTGAGAGGCATCGACTAGATTTGGGAGTTTAGTCGACTCCCCATTCTTAAAATAATGTGGATGTGGGCCCATAACCCCCCTCTCCATGAGGTATGATGTGTTTTTCCCTAATGTGATGATATGTGTTCTCTAATCTGTTACAGACTACAAAAGAGTGACCTTTGGGTTCGCTGAAAAAGGGGGAGAAACTACTGATTTTTCAAGGGGGAGACAATTTTGCAATTTGATAAATCATAATTGATATGGGGAGAAGCTGACAAGTGGAGCAGTGAGATAGGGGGAGCAATGAAAAAGGGGGAGAGTATTAAATCTGATGATGATATAAGTGATTGATCAAATAATTGATATCATGACATCTGAGGATCGTGATGAAAGAAGAAGAGTGATGTTGGAATGTGGTAAGAATATTTACAACAATTGGTATCAGTTTGGTTAATATTGGTATCATTTTGCTGTCAACAGTGAGTGTCAGAGATGAAGTGATTCATTGATGAACTTTTTATTTACTCTTGTTTCTCAGGCTGAGCATTACTCACTTGGGGTTAGAGTATGTGTTGAGTAAATTTTTGATCGCTATAGGAATCATAATAGGTGAATAGTGGATGAAGGTTTAATGATGTATCTTTTCATGGAAGAGTTGTCATCAACCCCAAAGGGGGAGATTGTTGGAGAAAAATCCCTCAAGGTATCATTGATGCATTTTTGAGGTGATTGTGTCTGTTGACAATGTGGACAACTGTGTTGTGATTGTTGACAATGAAAAACAATGGCATAAAAATTTGTTGAAAAAGAGGATTTCATGTTGGAATGTTGAGTTCAAGAGCTATGTTCAATGATCTATGTTTGATTCAAGAACGTCATCAAAGGAATGGATGTTCTGGAGGTGATACAAAAAGAACAGATACAAGGTGGCACCATTTTCTAGTGTTTTCCAAGTTTTTGTGCCTGAAAATTGGCAAATTAAGACATGTGGTTTTTGGAAAAGGGACTTGTGTGCCATTTACATGAAGTAGAATAAACTTACGTACCATATGTTTTTTGAAATAAGAGCATCAAAATATATCAAAGGAAAGAGGGTCATGTAGGTATTGGTGTGGTCACTTAGGTGACCTGCGTGCCCTGAAGAGACTTGCGCGCCGATGCCTTAGATTCTGGAGAACTTGCACGTCTGTTGTTTTTCAAGTTTAGAAGATCAAAATATAGAAATGGAAAGAGGGTCGCAGAGGTATTGGTTTGTTCGCTTAAGTGACTTGTAGGGGAAGAGACCTATGCGCCAAGACTTGTGAGCTAAGGGGTGACTTGCACGCCTCTACATAGGCTGACCAAATGCCTATAAATATAGGACCACCCCTCCTTATTTTTAACGGAGTTAAACACTTAGAAAAATCAGAGCTCCCATCATGCTGGTGTGGTGGTCCGGCAGGTGGTGTGTGGTTGCGCAGGTGGACTTGGGCGCCGATGATTGAAGTTGCGCGTCAATTGGTAGTTGCGAGCAAATATTGGCTAGGGTGTAAAATGGATTGAGTCGTGTAGGTTTGGATTTGCAGAAGATTGTGCTGCGCAGGTGGTAGAGGAAGACCTATTCGCCATTTGTGACTTGTGTGCCGATACTTGCGTGCCAGTTTAGACCTGTGCACCATGTAAGGTTGATTCCTTGGCAGTGTTTTTAGGCTGCGTGGAAGCCAAGAGTTTTCCTGATACCTTCGGTGCAACGAGAGATTCATCTACAGGTTAAAGTTGGACTTCAACAGAGCATCCACATACAATAGAGGATGTATTTATTAGAGATAATGAAGAGACTTACAAGTCTATAAACTGTGAGTGGATCCTTTCCAGAGCAATGAGAAAAGGAAGAGGAAGAAGGTGATCTTCTCCACCGACAGTGAGCCAGAGAGAGAGAAACATGGAGTGACCCTTGGGAAAGCGGTGAGCTGACCCTAAACTATGTAAAGGCAGCGAGCCTGGGACACAGTGACTATGCCCAAACCTTATAATCCACAGCTAGTGAAGATTAGTGGAATTTGGTATGACCGAAAACTTGTCAGCATATGCTCCTTGGACGTAGCCCTTAGCGGTGAACCAAGTAAAAATTGATGTTTTATGTGCATGCTTTACGTTCTGTTTATGTTGTGAAATAGGAAAAGAGAGAGAACATTGTTTTTCTTAACAGCAAAACAAGATCAGAACGAGCTTTATTTTCAAATTAGTCATACCCTGATTCACCCCCCCTCTCAAGTTATTCTGCCTTGTGGACCTAACTCATTAATATTACTAGGAAAACATATATTATAATCTATTATCAACCATTTATTAATAACTCATCATTATAAGTATTATTTTGCTGATATTGTTTCATTTTATATACATGGTTTTTGTTATGGGTTCACTTGGTTTCAGTGTGATAATATTTCCCTGATATTATTCATGGAATATTAATCATTATATCTATCTGTATAATATAGTGATGAAAAATTTAATACATCACATTGTGGAGGCGACAGTCTTCACTTACACTAGGCTGCCCATCCATTTTTCCATATAGGGTATGGAAGAAATGTATAATATACAATATATTTTTAAAATCATAATTATTTCATATATATCATATATATTACTTCCATATGTATCTATATTTATACATTCATTCATTTATGTAATGGGAAATGCATCACTTCATTAAGGTTGTAGTCCTCCTGTACACATGTGCAATGTTTTTATTTTCTATTAGATGTAACAGAGGTATATAATGATTATTAAATATGCATATTAAAATATTAATATAGTAATGATAATGGTTTCATGAAATTAATGTGGTTATATAATATTTTATATTGTGTAATAATAAACAAATTAAATAATTCAATTAAGGATGTTAACTTTTTATTGGGTAACCTTTTTTGGATATCTTTATAAGACATCATGGGATTGTGTTGTAGTGATAAAATAATCTTTTAAATGTGTGCATGAGAGTATGGTTGAATATTTTTTATATCCAAGTCAATATAATGTTATCAATATATGTAATGAAGTGGGGATATGAGGTTTTGTTTTATAAGTTAGGGTAGTAGCATCTTTGTAAACCACCCTAACATTAAAATAATATAATTACATTATCATAGAATAATGGACCCAATGAATCCAAAATTTAATGATATGGGGCTGGGAGATTGAAATTAACTGAATTAATAAACATAATATATGGTTTATTTATATTTAAATCCTTATCCCACACATTGACCACTTCTATCCGTTTTAACATTTGGCTTCATAACTCAACTTTTATCTCACGTATTAATTCATTATGAATAAATGAAAAATTGACCTCATTAAAATAGTTTGAAATAATAATTTAAAATTTGAAATTAATTTTTTCATTTTCAATTTTTACAATCAGTTTTAAATAATTATATTATCCATACAAAAAATAGCATAAACAAAATCTCTAGAAAAATAAATCCATCAATATGTTTAGAAATTATTTTATTCTCATTTAATTCTCAGGAAAATCATTAGAATATTTTTAATTAATTTTATAGAATAAAAATCCCCACATTTTATTAAAACCATTAATTAATAATTACTAATATAATTTTTAAGATAAAAATACATTACACACATAAATGTTTTTATAAAAAATATAAATTTTTACCTTTAAATTAGTCGATAATTTTTTATATCCCATTTATAATAAATAAATGAATTAAAATTAATTATTATAAATGTATAAATTAAAATATTCCATTTTTTAAAAAATCTAATTTTATGAAATTAAATATTAAATAAAACCATATGTAACAAAAAATGCTTGTAATGAAAAAATATTAGTCTATCCAAGAATTATTATACTTTTTTTTATTTTCACTACATAACCATTCCATGTAATTTACTATTTGACTATGTTACTTATTTTTAAGATTTCGTCAATTTTTTTATATTATTCCTAAATATAATTAAATCTATTAAAAATAAAAAATAAAAAATGTAAACCAAACAGAATAAATGGTATTTTATTAAGATCATTTTATAATTTTTATTTTATATTGTAATATATTAATCAATTTCATTTTACAATATTCTATCTTCTTTAAATTTTTATAGTATTAAATACTTATTTACTCATGTTCATTATTTCACGCATCTCATGATATTGAATGAATTGAATTTATATTAAATTAAAATATTATTTAAAAACATGTGCTGTTAGATTCAATCTAGATATAATGTTACAAGTACTTAAGATCCATTTGTTTCAGATGGATTCTATATTCAGACAAAAATTAATTATAGTCTCCACAGGAGTACCTCAGCGTTGTAGGATCTCTAGTTTATGGCTTCAAAAAATTCACAATTTAAATAAACTATATGGAAATAAATATAATATATCTCCCAATTCAACTAAATTTTTTACCCCGCATAACTCTTTTACAGACACATAAATTATTCATTGTAACTAACGATTGGTTATGTCAACGGGTCAGCCATTTTTTGTTTTTCTCTATATAATAGTCTTAGTAATAGGGATGAAATATCCTTGCCCTTTTAAATTGTCAATAATTATTGTTAATTTTCAAATGTTTTTTATTATCTCAATATTTTCATTTGGTGACATATTCGTTATGAGAGATCAAAACGGTGAATATTTCCATATTATAGTTTTTAATTTAATTGTTGTTTTTGTAATTTTTTTATTTTTCCTATTATGTTTCATTTCAATATGTTTTATTATATTAATATTTTTTTCATTTAATATTAAAATATTAGTCCTTAATGTAGTATGATGTCATTTAATTTTTTTTTGATGATTCAGGTAATATAAGATATCCAACATGTAATATTTATTTCAAACTAAATATTGGGGTCTCACACAACCTTCCCATATAAACTTTTCACCCAATAAATTTCATTTCATAACTGATATGTTATGTTTGTATTAGTTCCATATTACTTAATTAAATTAACATATTTTTATTTTAATATATAATTTAAAAAACACATACCAAGTTATTTGTAATATTTTATTGAACATTATCATCATATACTAAGATATTGATTGGTTGTTCCCGATAAGAGAGATCATGTTCAAGATATTCATACTCTATATATAGTATATGTGATGAATATGGTTTTTACTAATTCATAAGAGATACATAATACACATAATTAAATATAACATGTTTTTTGAAAGAACTTTTAAATAACAAACTTTTTTCATGAGATCAAGAATCTTGATGCGGCTAATGTAAATTGAGAACAAATTGTTTTCTTCTCAAATTTCATAAACTTATTCCTTAGTGATATTCAAACTATTACCTTTTTCTCTAAAATAAAAAACCAAAACATATTTTTTATTTTTATAATATCACATTATTATATTTTTTATACATTAATATACTAATAAATGCTTTTAATATTCAAATTAATTTCATGGGAATGATCTCATTTCAATATTTTTCACTCTTAAATACAATACCAATATGTGTGTAATTTTCATATATTTTAATTCAATTCCACAATTGTTTTTCTTTGAATTCATGAGAAAAAACATATTTATATATAAACTATACAAGATGAATATATTTTTCCCATATTACTTATAAATACATCTAGTACATTATCTACATATAATTTATTATTTGACAAGTCCCTTAAAATTTAAAAATAGTTTTTGGTTGAAAAAACAGGAAAATGTATAGTTAAATATTCATTGATATTGAAGATATAACCAGCACTTCATTGTAATACCAAAATCATAATTACATGTAGTTAAATTTTGTATCCATGTAGCCATGCCATATATTTTTATAATTTTCTCATGTATATGATGTGAAACTTCTTCTATAATTTCAAAAATAAAAATAGAACATTATCACTATTTCAACCATAAGCTAAATGATGTAATTGGATTTATAGATATTTAGAATACATATTATTGAATATATAGTGATGTGATCTAATTTATTTATGGGAATGTAATAATCCCTCAATCCATATCTAATTTTTTCAATGTAAATACACAAACATTACATTCAAAAATTATTACTAACTAAGATGACCGAAACAATACATGCATATATTTTATATTTTTTTATTTTAAAATATTGTATGTGAGAAATAAAATACAATATCCTAGAACCCATATTATTAACTTCATTGGATATTATTTATATAAATATATTCTTTCACATAATTGTTTCATCATCTCCCTCAATATTCTCCACATATGAAATCCACAAAAACATATTTCAACATATAATTTCCTATGGAGATAGGGAAAATAATAAGGATTGATATAAAATAATTTTTTATGGAAAACATATTATTGAATTATATATGATTATATTATACACATGGTTTAAAAAATTAACAATGATTAAATGTAATTATTATGGGAATATATTCATGGGATCATGAAAGGTGGTCATGTGATTTGATAACATAATCTTAAAACAATACACAATAACATTGAATGATAATTAAATGATCAGAAAATTATGACATGTGTCATGGAATTTTTAATCAAAATATTAATCAGGATCATTCGATTACTTAATATAGGAATATTGAAGGACCTAGAAAATCATAAAATATATGAATTATATGTACTAATTCCAACATAAATTCATAGAAAGAGCTAAAAACATAATGTCCATACATAACATAATGTAAAGGATAACCATCCTTGTCACATAATATAATATAATACTATAACGACTAGTATACCATAACATATTTGATTAGGATAATATCTAACCTCCTAAATCAAATGGACAAGGAAGATATACCATGTCCCATAACATAATGGAATATGGAAAGCTCCCATATCCTTTAACAAAATTGATTAGGATAATCTCCCATGTCTCATGATAGAATCAATTTTGAGATATAAGAATTATGAAATGCCTTGGAAGGATATATAACGATCCTCACAAATATCAGATAATGATAAAAATACATATGTGTGCCACATGATCATGGCCAGATTCATAAATAATCTATAATGTAAATATCCCATGATAATGAAATGGGTTTCATCAATATTTCCATGATACCTAAATAGGATCCATCTCTTGAAACATGGTAAATTAAATCATTAGAAATCACCATAATTGATGCATAAGAACAATTCTAACATTTTTACATAGATGAAAAACACATTCGGAGAATATTAGAAAATAATAAATAAAATAATTTGGAATATAAATTATATTTTGATATTTTTAAAAATATTTTATAAAAATATATGTATTTAGATAAAACTAATTATAAATTTAATAATTTTTTTTAAAGACCAATGAAAACATTTGAAGGAATCATTATAAAGATACTAGAAGAAAACTATTAGTAAATGTAATCATATAGAAAATGTTAAAAATGATTCATCTCAATCATTTGTAAATAAATTAAAAGTAAAAAAATAAAATTACCACATTAAATAATAGAAATAAATGTTGGGATATCCATAAAAATTAGATCTAGATGAATAATATATTTGAAAAAAATGAGATATGATTAGACTCACTTACTAGCATTATTCATGTTTAAATATAAAATAATATGTTAGTCATTGGTGAGGGGATATTTAAAAAAATAAACAGAGTGGAAGAATATATATGGTGTTTTAGAAAAATGAATATATAATTTTCCAAAAGTTAAATTTAGATATGGATAATTTAGATTTAAATTTCATATCGAAATGGAAACCCTTATAGACATCATAATTTATGATGTAAGAATCATTTAAAAAGGATGAGAATAAAATGTAATTCCCAAGAAATTTTATTATAAATAAATTAAAATAAAACCAGAGTGTAGATTAAAAAAATCATCAATGAACATTTTAAAACATGAGAGTGCAAGAAAACATGAATAGATATTTACTCTTCAAAGACCATTATAATGGATTATTGTATACAAAAACATATTATAACATTCCATATAAAAAATATAATTGTTAGTAAAATATTTAATGCCCTTATTTATATTCATTAATATTTATATTTATATTTATATTTATATTATTTTTTAAAGTAATTATTGGTATTTTTTACATTATATTGATAATGAAATGATATAAATTTCAACCATTACTTTTTAATTTTTGTACATCGGTCTTGAAAATTGTTGAAGTTTCATGATTTCAACATCTCAGAAATAGTCATCATACTAGAATCATAGTTACATAATTTTTTATAATGCTTGAAGACCATTTAATGAGAGTTTTAGTATAATTTTTTAATATGATATGAATACAGATATATTTTTCAACAATTTTAGAAAAACATATGGTTTAGTTGATGGACATGAAATAAAATGTACCTGAAATATACGAAGGTACACATTCATAAGATGCATTTAAATATGTATATATATAGTTTATCTGAAACACATGCATTTTATTCATGCTTAGTATCCTGTATATTATGTACATATAATGTGTACTATATATATACTACCTATATATTAAATATCAATTATATACATATATTTTCATTTGATACAACATCAATACCAAATAGTTTAATTTTATTGAAATTGAATTTCACTTTATTAAAGAGAGTTTAATTAATTATTCTAAGTGTTCAATAAATTACCTACCTAAAGGTTAGTAACACTTGGTATTCATTATAAAATAAGATTATGGATTCACTTATATATATATATAGAAGTGTTCTCATAGTTGTTTATTAGATCGTGTGTGGATAAAATTTATTCAATACTTATGTTCATGCTATTTTCATGAAAATCTACTAAAATTTATCGTTACCTGAAAGGTTATTCATTATTTTCATCAAAGGAAAATACAAAACATCAATTTTCAATTATCCCTTTGATATGATAATTGATTCATTTTCCATTATACACCCTTAGTGGGTAAAAACACATTAATATATATGAGTATTATATATTTAAAATTATGTATGTGAAGAGAAGTTGGATGCTACTACAAATTAATAATCAACTATGCCATATTTTATGGTTATGATAGAAGATTGATACCTTCAAAAAAATTAGGCTGTGTTTGGATTTTTTCCCACTAAAAATAATTAGTAGATAATTAAATGAAATAATAAAGTGTTATCTGATCATATTTCATCCTGAATTAAATTTATTATAAATATTCTTTTTAGTTTCAGTAGAGAAATAAAGTATAAAAAACATAGTGTAGTTCATGATACATTTAAATAAATTTTTTTGAAATAAAATGTAACATTATCATATATTTTGTTTCATTATGGTAATCCTTTATATATTCATATGGACCTCTCTAAAATATTTTTTTTTTCAATGGTAAATATAGAATAATGTTACATAGATACACCATGTTTTTAGGTTTTGTAAAGGTTATATGGTGTTTTTTGTTTTTGTAAGAGGATTGTATAAATATAGTTATTGGTTTACCTATATTTTAAGGGGGTCAGATAAATCTAATCCAAAATATACTATAACAAGAGGGTCCTCTTGGAAGGGAAATCTATGAATTACCTTTATATGAATTATTCATGTAAAGAATAATTATTTAGTTCACATGCTTAGTATGAATAATGGAAAATTGTTTATATCATTTAGATTGTATGTGTAGGGGTTATGTGAGGATGCACTAATAGAAAATATGGAAACTATGCAATGGTAAAAAAAAATTTATAAAAAATTGTTAAATTCAATAATGGTTTTAATAATTTATAAAATGTATATAAATCCTGATAAAATTTACTTGGGGAAATGTTTTTGGAATTAGCTAAAAAAATTAATTAATTATAAAGTGCATGTAATTAATAAAATAAATATCTAGGGATGAATTTTCCCAAATATTTAATTATAATATTGCAAATAACTTTGAAAAAACTTTATAGAATGGTTGGGGTTTATAAATTAAATGGTTCGATTAGAATTTATAATTATTAATTTATTAATATTTGCAAGTAATATTTATATAATATTTTTATTATATAAAATTTCTTTATAATAGAAATGGAGTTATAAAATGATTAAAATTCATGAAATATCATATAAATACAATATTATATAATAATTGATCAGATCATATTAAAATGAATATAATAATTTTATATTCAAGATTATTTAATTTCCGTAATGATGATTTTATTTATAAAATATATGAAATTATATTTTTAAAAAAATTTTAAAAGTATTTATCTCAGTTGTATATATTTTAAATATTACGTTATTTCATGTATATTTCATGATTTATTCATACTTAATAAATTTTTATGATATATGGTTATTTATTTTTCTTTAGTTTAAATTTTAAAATGAATCTATGAGATAAATAATTTCATAACATTCTTGGTGGAATGGACCATATATGTGACCATTAAAATAAAATCCCATAATGAAAATGTTTTAATACAATAAAATACAATGATTATATGATTAATATTTTAATATAATTATGAAGAAACATTTACTAACTAAACCACCATGTTTTCAATTGATGACCATTTTCATATTTTGAAAGGATAAATTTAATCTATAACAATTATTTAAAATTTTCCTCAAATCCATTATATAAAATAATATTTTAAACATTTCATACATTCATTATCTTTATACCATATGAAATGGAATGATAATAAATTGGTTATCTCATAAGAAAACTATGGATAAATATAAGGGATATCATTCAAAAATCATAAGTGAACAAAAGATGAAAATATACGTATAAGAAAGAAACATAAGAAAATATAACTAAGAATATTTTATACAAAACATGATTATTTAAGGACTGAAGAAAACATTTATTTTCTAATAATATTGATCCAAAAAACATGATATGTGAGAGTATAATATTTTTATTAAAAAAAATTGAAAAAAATAAAATATTTGTGATATATTGTTTAACCATTACTATAGGGAACATTAACATCATGCTTCAAAAAATTAGTTCCAATGACAATTTTCAACTAATAAGGTTCACATGAAAAATGTATCACATGATATATAAGCATTTTTCTAATTCATCAGATGGTTATACAGAACCGAACTCATCTTTCATCATTATATTTGTGTAAAACATAAATAGAGTAACCTTTCACATCATAAAGAACCAATGTAAATAAAATTGTTTTTAGAAAACATAAGAATATATATTATTCTATTTTCATAATGAACACACTGAAACAAAATGAGTGTCAATAAACAGAAAAATGGTATAAAATAACATAATGAATTAAATTATTTATACCAAATTAATATCACAAAAAATATTTCAATAATTTTAAAAATAAAAGGTGAAATAATAAACAAAACCCTATTATAGATAAAAAATTTATACTAATGAAAAAATATCATGAAAATTTATTTTTGAAAAAAAAAGATCTTTCATTGTGATAAAAGTAATAGTTACAAATGTATTTTGGAAAATTTCTATTTTTTAAAAGAAAAATAAGTGAGATAAATAATCATTGAAAATTATTTAGATTAAAAAAATATTTTCTAAGGAAATAAATGATATAAAATCATTATAAATTTAATCTCATAGAAAAAAGTTCAATTAGATATTTTATAACTGAAGGAATAGAGTATTTTTCATGACCCCCTCCTCACAACGTGTACCCCTCCCAGGCCGACAATGTGAGAAGAGAGATAATGACCCCCGAGTCCCGCCTCTAGTAGGCCCAGGGTTGGCAACTAGCACAGAGGGTATAATAAACACACAAACGAGGGGCATTACCCTCTAAGAGAACACATGCATAAGAGAGAGATATAATAGACTCCAACCAACTCCAACTCAGAACTGAAATATAAAATAATCCCAAGTACATATATGAAATGTCATGCAAAAGTACTACAACTGAAAGGGGAAATTAAAAGTACCCAAAAGAAAATAAAACGACAGCTACCACAAGCCCGAATAACTCCTCTTCCAACCACAAGCTAGTAGTAACCAGCTTGGTCTCCAACCTGCTCCATGTGACCTAAAAACAGTTTATATATAAATAGGATGAGTATAATAGTATAATCAGTAGGATCCTCCCCAAGCCTCTCGTGCAAAAGTAAAGAAAGCATGCCAAAGCCCAACGAACAACAAGTGAAACTAACTCGTCACCTAAACAGGTATACTAAGTTCCCAACCTCACCATGGCTACTCTCACCAAGTAACTTATACAAGAATATATCATATAGTAAAGATTATCAAGGGTACCCTGCTACCACTACCCCACTAGTTTTCTGCTTTTCCCCAACGACATACATCATGTGAATCTCTATCAAAAGGCTTGCCCGCAGACACCTAGGATAAGAACCACACCATCCTCCCAACCAAAAGTAACTAGGTAAGTTCTGGGAGCCACCACAGCCCTCATAACGTGTATCATACATCGAGTATTATACCTCAATCCATTATAGACCATACACCGAGTAGGGATCCTCAAGCCATCACAACCTATACACGTTACACCTATAGTAGTCCATATGATACTATATCCAGAATATATGTGTGTGAAATAACCAGAAGCCATTACAGCCCTCTACACACATATATGGGAAAACTAACTGTTCTGCATGCTGGCACATGTATCTACCAAGAGAAGAGAGCAGGGCCAAAGGGGGTAGTCAGCCATTCGTCCTCCCATCAGAATGTTGGGGAAAACACCCCCCTAGGGCTCAGAATCCCCGGTGTGTCAGTTTCCCTTACCTACAGGGTGGAGTAGTGTATATAAACACAAAAATTATAGAATATATATATAACTCACTTCCAAACTATGGGAATTACCTAGTCTTAGATACATCTGCAGCGAACGTCTCTCAGACTCCAGGCTGTTACTTCTAAGACTTGGTATCCTATAAGCACACAAACATTTGAAGAGATTTATTAGATTACTCCATTATTATTTTATCAGTTCCACTGTATTATAATTATTTCATTAAACATTAATTAACCATGAAAAATTCCACATTAGACTGAATTGGCATCACATTCAAAAAACAACTGCTCCTTTTAAGATTCAAATCACCTTTAAATTCCAGTATCTCCCTCCCTCTGGATTATCACCATTTAATCAAACTTTAATTACATAATTACTTTCCCATATTCCCATGCATACTAGAAAGGCATCCTGTGCTACTAAACACAAAGGGGGCTCAATACGGTGAGTAGATATACTACCCGTCGAGTGTTTTCCGCCTATAGCAAGAGCATAGACCCTTTCCCCCTCAAGAGGCTAAACACGGAAAGCACGTGGCATACCCCACATGTCTTCGCCTCCTTCGAAAGGAGGGTAAGCAAGACCAGCTACCTTGAGCAGTGGGGAAAAGTAAAGCAGATAAACAACCAAACAAAACCACCAATATTCAGCCATCACATTCATCCCATACTATCATCCTTGGTGTCCTCCCCGACACCCACATGCATAAGCTGATGCATCTTGCCACCCTAGGAATCATCCCCTGCCACAACCACAAGTCCCCATGTCTCCATATATCACAACAGCCATCCGGTCTCACATCACAGCACTAGCAGCATGAAAACACAACATCACATCAATGGGCTCTTTACCCTTTAACAATCAAGAGGGTAACTCAGAACCCTTTAATAAATTCTCACACAATCTGTTCTTTAATCCATATTGAATTAGCAGATTTGTTATTCCTAGGCTCCAATTACGGGAGACCTAATCAGTAAGATATCACAATTAAATAACCATGCTTACTTCCCTAATTTGATTAACCTCAAATTAGAACAACTACAACAATGGCAACAACCAGATTCATTTACATGCCTCTTTATCTTTAGCCAATTAATTATAAATTAATTCTGGCTTTACGTTCATTATCAATTTCCATCAAGAATGAATGAATAATCAAAGAAAACATAAATATCACTCTATCTAGAAAAACATGAGGCAAACCGTTATCACGGTACACAGCAACAACATTCAATCAACCAATTATTTTAATCTGGTTCAAGTATTTAATTAGGTCAATTTCATTATAATCCAAAGGGATAAATCCTACTAATTCTATGATTTCACATATACAATAAGAGAAGCCATGAATCCCCTACCTTGAAGAGTTCTTGACGTCCTTTATCCATAGAATGTGTCATAATCTTCCTCTCACGACAAATGCATCCACCAGAGGATTCCACGGTATGACAGTACCAACCAACCCTAAGAAAAGCCCATTAGAATCTTGGAAATTACATGGTATAATATGGATGGGGGAAACAAGAGAAGATGATCCTCAGAAGAATGATGATATAGCATACCTTATATCGAAGATTGATCGATACAAATCTGTTGCATCCAAAATAGAGCGGAACCAATCGGAGTATTAGGATTTGATTGTGAAACTCCAATGGGAATGATTGAAAGGTTCTAGTGTCTCTTAGCCAAGAACAAGGTGGAAGAACAAGGGAGAATGATATTTGGATCCTTTTTGAAGATTTAACGAGGCGACGGTTTAAGATCCGGTTAATTCTCCATTAAAAACGGATTACATTAACTCACACGGTTTGACCGAGTAAATACATCCCGACCTTAGTAATAATTAATATATGATTTATGGCATTTGAATCGGGCTTAAGAGTCCTTAAAACAAGGCTTTAAATGTAATTTACATCAAAGGAAACGTCAAAGGGGCGAAACTGTAGGAAGCTGGAATCACTGTTCACATACTCAAAATTTGGAAAATGAAAGAAAATGTTACCATTAGACCTCACCGTTTTAGAAACACTGTTCAAGCCCACCATTAGAAGGTCACCGTTAGACCTCACCGTTCTGGATACACTATTCAAGTCCACCGTTAGAAGGTCACTATTAGAAGGTTACCATTCTGGAAACACTGTTCAAGTCTACCGTTATAAGGTCACTGTTAGAAGGTTACCGTTCTAGAGACACTGTTCAAGTCTACCGTTATAAGGTCACCGTTAGAAGGTTACCGTTCTGGAAACACTATTAAAGTCTACCGTTATAAGGTCACCATTAGAAGGTTACCATTCGGGAAACACTGTTCATGTCTACCGTTATAAGGTCACCGTTAGAAGGTTACCGTTATGGAAACACGGTTCAAGTCTACCGTTATAAGGTCACCGTTAGAAGGTTACCGTTTTGGAAACACTGTTCAAGTCTACCATTAGAAGTCCACCAATAGAACCTCACCGATAGAAACACTGTTCACTGAACCTCACCTATAGAAACACTATTGACCTACCGATTCTGTTCATAAAACTAGAAACACTATTCATGGAACTAGATATTTGGCAATGTGTTGGGGATAAGTCACCTTGACCTCCCAGAACAACTCCAACGCCACATTTTCACAAAGTAATGGATCGGAGGGGTCTGGGACATTACATTAGATACCTCTCAAAACATTCTCATCCTCGAGAATTAAAAACCAACCCAGAAGAAAAGAGGGGTCCAAACAACCACCCCATAAGATACCTCTCAGGGGAAAACCACCATGATTTATTTGAAAGCTAGAACAAAACTACGACATCCGAGAGTATGGGAACAAACAATCCATATACAAACAATTAAATCATAACATCACATCAAAGGTACATAAATAAAACCTGAAAGGTCTAACCACAAAGGAAACATCATTACATGAAAGGAGTTAAAAATTAAACAACTCTGGGTACTGAGCACGTATCTGTGACTCACGCTCCCAGGTACTCTCCTCCATTCCACTGTGTCTCCAGAAGACACAAACTAAGGGGATAGAATGCCCAAGAAACACCTTCTCCTTGCGGTCTTCGATCTCCATAGGTTCCTCCTCGAAGGTTGCATCATCATTAATATCGATCTCTCCCCAATCGATAACATGAGTTTCATCATGAAGATAATGATAGAGCTGTGATACATGGAAAACATCATGTATCTGACTCATCTGAGGGGGAAGTGCTACTCGATACGCCACAGCTCCAACACGAGCTAACACATCTAAAGGACCAATAAACCTAGGTGAAAGCTTACTTCCACGACCAAACCTTCGCTTCCCATGATAGGGAGTCACCTTCATAAACACATGATCACTACATTAAACTCTAAGGGTCTGTTTATTTGATCAACATATGAATTCTGACGATCTTGCACTATCTTCATCCTCTCACGAATCACTTGAACCATCTATGTTGTATTCTTCACTAGTTCTGGTATGAGAATTGCTGACTGTCCGACACCAGTCCAGCACAACGGAGAACGGCACGGCCAGCCATACAAGGCTTCAAATGGCGCTATACCAATGGTGGAGTGAAAACTATTATTGTAAGCAAACTGCACCAAGGGTAGGTGCCTCATCTATGAACCTCCAAAGCCAAGAACACAAGAGCACAACATGTCTTCAAGAGTCTGGATGGTTAACTCTGTTTGACCATCCCTTTGAGGATGAAAAGCAGTGTTAAGGAATATATGAGAACCAAAATCATGTTGGAGACCCCTCCACACCCTTGAGGTAAAATTTGGATCTCGATCAGAAATGATCATCCTCGGGACTCCATGATGTCCCACCACCTCCTCCAGATACTGCCTCAACAAAACTTCCACTGGGCTCGACTCCTTGATCGCTATGAAGTGGGCTAATTTTGTTAAGTGATCCACTACCACCCATATAGCATCATGTCCTCTCAGAGCTCGAGGTAAACGTGTAACAAAGTCCATTGAGATTTCCTCCCACTTCCACTGAGGAATCTCTAATTGCTGGAGAAGACCACCAGGAACACGGTGTTCAGCCTTCACCTTCTGGCAGACTAAACATCGAGACACACACACTACAACCGCACGCTTCAGCCCCAGCCACCAAAACTGACTACTCAAGGATCGGTACATCTTTGTCACACCAGGATGTACTGCCAAGGGTGATCTATAGAACTCTAAGAGAACCGTCTCACGCATCGCCAAGGGAACAAAAAGCCTTCCATGATACAACACTCGGTGTTGTTCATCCTACGACCAACCATCAGGGGCCTCACCACAATCAACTATGTCTCTCTAAACATCCACCTCTAGATCACCCAACAGAGACTCTTCCACCTTATGCATCAGGTATGACTGCACCGTCATATGTAAAAGACAACCTCTACCCCCAACTTCTCCCATATCAAGATGCAATGCAAATAGCTCTGCCATTACTCTCCAGGAATCACCAGATTCATGCACAGCATCATTACGCGACTTTTGGCACAGTGTATCAGCTACAACATTCCCTTTTCCAGGTGTATATGATATTTCAAAGTCATATTCTTGCAAGAACTCCATCCACCGATGCTGCTGCAAGTTCAAGCCACGTTGGGAGAAAACAAACTTCAAACTCTTATGATCGGTGAAAACCGCAATGTGCTCACCAATGAGGTAATGTCTCCACAACTTCAGAGCAAACACCACGGCTGCCAACTCAAGATAATGGGTGGAATAGTTGCGTTCATGAGGGTGAAACTACCAAGAACCATAAGAAACAACTGACCTCTGCTGCATGAGAACATAGCCTTGCCACAGATGTGAAGCATCATAGAAAACATCAAACTGGACTCCCTCCGCTGGAAGACAATGGACTGGATCACTTACCAACTTCTCCTTTAGATACTCGAAAGCTGCCTGACACTGATCAGTCCATATCAACGCTTGATCCTTCCTGGTCAAAGTTGTCAGAGGAGTCGCAAATCAGAAGAAATTGGCTACAAGCCACCTATAATAGCCTGCAAGACCAAGGAAACATCACTCCTCTGACACGGATTTGGGGGCTTCCCAAGACACCACTACTTCTATATTCGACAGATCCACACCTACTCCCTGTTGGGACATAACATGCCCCATGAAACGAACTTCTCAAGACCAAAACTCACACTTTGACAACTTCCCAAGCAACAGATGTCGGCAATGAACTCCCAAAATGGCTCGTAGATGCTCTGCATGCTCCTCTTCAGATGTGGAGTACACAAGGATGTTGTCGATAAAACCACAAAAAACATGTCCAGGAATTCACGAAACACAACATTCATCAACCCCATGAAACAACTGGAGCATTCGTCACACCGAATGTCATTACAACAAACTCATAATGCCCATGATGACAACAGAAAGCAGTCTTTGGGATATCCTTGTCCTTTACACGCATCTGATGATATCCTGACCGCAAGTCGATCTTTGAGAACCAACTTGAAAACTCCAGTTGATCGAATAAGTCATCAATCCGTGGGAGAGGATAGCGGTTCTTTATTATCACTTTGTTTAATTGACGATAATAGACGCACAACTGCAAACTTCTGTCAGCCTTTTTCACAAGCAAAACTGGCACACCCCACGGTGACACACTTGGCTGAACAAAACTGCACTGCAATAGACCATCAAGCTGAATATGTAGCTCTCGTAACATAGAAGGGGCCATGCTATATGGAGACATAGAGACATCAGATGCTCCTGGATGTAGCTCGATCCCAAACTCGATCTCTCATCAATGGGGTAAGGCTACAACCTCTTCTGAAATAACGTTAGGGTACTCCTCTATGACCCTAGGAAACACCAATTGCTGAACCTATGAAGAACTTAGCATCATCTCAGCCATTATGGATGATAAGGATGGAACTCGTCTATGACCCATCCGAGGATCTCACTCACCAACAAATACCACTTTCTCTCCATCTGCATCAATGAAAACGACCTTCTTCATATAGCAATCCACAATAGTCTACACCAAATAAAACCAATCCATACTGAGGATGACATCATATGGTTGTATTTGTAAACATAGGAAATCTCCGCAAGAGCGGTGTTGCCCCAACACTAGCTCACCGTCTCTACATACTTCAAACAAGTTGGCTCGACCTCCAACTGGCGTAGTCAACGCCAAGGGAACTGGAAGCCACTCTACCTCAAGTCCCAAATCATGGGAAAGAGTTGGTGATATGAAGGAGTGTGTTTCTACTAAATCAAACAAGGCATACACCAAGGTAGAAAACAAGAAAAGGGTACCTCGAATGACATCTGGCTCGCCTGGTGCTGGCAATGCTAGTGCATGAAGCTGACCACGACCTATCCATGACCTCTCTAACCCTGATGACTACCACCACCATAGACGCGCTCTGGTCTCTGAGGATGGGGAGCTTCATGGGGCTGTCCTCTGCCTGCTCCATCTACCCTCTGGTGTTCTAATGCTGGTGCAACCTGCTGCTGCTGCCTCGGCTGGAACCGCCTCAACGGAGGAACCTAGAGCAGAGCGCCCGGTGCACGATGACTGCTCTGAAAATTTGGGCACTCCCGCTACTGATGACCACGACCACCATAAGAAAAACAAGCGCCTGATCCCTTGCTATAGGCCTGATAGTTGCTGCCTCTGGAGAAACGAGATGGGAAGGGTTGGAACATACCCCCAGGTGAACGAAAACTCTTCTGCCTTGAAAACCGGTATCCCCAGACCACATCTTTGCTTCGTGAGGAATCATGATGATTCCCCTCTCATGACGATCCGGTCCTAGCCAAAGTCCTCTCAACAACCTCTACCCTCACCAGCTCCTCAAGATATGTCCTTAGCATAAATGGGGTGACCTGGAACTAGATCTCTGGACGCAAAGCCTCCTCGAAATGCCTCGCCCTGGCCTCCTCATCTGGTAATAGGTCTGAAGAATATCATAGAAGGTTCCTGAAACTAATTCCAATCTCTTTAACAATGGAGCTCCCCTTGTCGAAGGGTAAGAAGCTCCTGGCGACTGGACACATTCGTAGTCGAAGAAAGAAACTCGACTCTAAAACTGTCTCGATACTCCTCCCATGAGATCGCTGACTACTCATGATCCCAGAGGAACAAAAACCACAACTGCCTCGCTGCTCCACACAACATCGTCACAAACATGGAAACCCAGTGTTCATTCCGAGCACGAATCAAACTGAAGCCTATCTCGACCTCCTCCAACCAGTCTTCTGTGACTGCATCTGAAACGGAGCCCTCGTACTTCTGTAGAATCTGGCACTGAAACTCTCGGAGTTTCTTCCTCCAAGTGTCATCGTCGTCAACCTCTACCCGGCAACGATCTGTTGGAACAGCCCGCTGGGCATCTTCTGTGAAAACCTGATGAGGACGTCGACTTGGAGCCATACCTATAAAATAACAACTGTTAGAGCTCTTAAGCCTGGAATATGGAAGACTCAAAATTAATTAATTAATTGTTTTCTTTTATTAATTTTTAGGTTAACCTATCCCAACGTCTACCCATTCAAACACAGGATCAATGAATAATGACGCATGATCATTTCCTAGGTATCTACCCTGAAACCAGTATCACATTGTTTAGTAGCCATCGTAAACTTAAAGGTCCACACGTCAGACCATAGGGGGCCCTAAATGCTTATGTCTCAACCGGCCTCCAGTTTTTACCTCACTTGCTAATAATGAATGACATTGTTGCCCTACCAACTCATGAAACCTCACGTGTGCCTAACTCCAAACTCCATCCTATCCCTTAACCAGACCTCTGATACCATTCTGTCATGACCCCCTCCCAAAAAAGTGTACCCCTCCTGGGCTGGCAATGTGAGGAGAGATAATGACCCCCGAGTCCCGCCTCCAGTAGGCCCCGGGTTGGTGACTAGCACTGAGGGTATAATAAACACACAAATGAGAGGCATTACCCTCTAAGAGAACACATGCAGAAGAGAGAGATAGAATAGACGTCAACCAACTCCAACTCAGAACTGAAATATAAAAGAATTCCAAGTACATATATGAAATTTCATGCAAAAGTACTACAACTGAAAGGGTAAACTAAAAGTACCAAAAAGAAAGTAAAATGGCAGCGTCCACAAGCCCGAAAAGCTCCTCCTCCAACCAAATGCTAGTAGTAACCAGCTTGATCTCCAACCTGATCCAAGTGACCTGAAAAACAGTTTATATATACATAGGGTGAGTATAACAGTATACTCAGTAGGATCCTCCCCAGGACCCTCGTGAAAATGTAAAGAAATCATTCTAAAGCCCAGTGAACAACAAGTGAGACTAACTCGTCACCTAAACAGGTATACTAAGTTCCCAACCTCACTATGGATACTCTCACCAAGTAAGGCATACAAGAATATAGCATATAATAAAGATTATCAAGGGTACCATACTACAACTTCCCCACTGGTTTGCCGCTTTTCCCCAACGACATACGTCATGTGCATCTCTCTCCAAAGGCTTTCCCGCAGACACTTGGGCTAATCTCTAAAATCTGCACCTCGTGCACCACAAAGGCTTTCCCGTAGACACCTGGGCAAAGCACCACACCATCCTCCCAACCAAAAGTAACCAGGTAAGTTCCGAGAGCCACCAAAACCCGCATAACGTGTATCATACATCGGTTATTATACCTCACGCCATTATAGCCCATACACCAAGTAGGGATCCTAAAGCCATCATATCCTATACATGTTACACCTATAGTAGTCCATATGATAATATATCCAGAATATATGTGTGTGAAATAACCACAATCCATTACAAACCTCGACACACATATATGGGAAAACTGACTGTTGTGCATGTTGTCACATGTATCTACCAAGAGAAGAGAGCGGGGCCAAAGGGGGTTTTCAGCCATTCGTCCTCCCATCCGAATGTTGTGGAAAACACCCTCCTAGGGCTCAGAATCCCCGGGGTGTCAGTTTCCCTTACCGACAGGGTGGAGTAGCATATATAAACACAAAAAGTACAAAATATATATATATAACTCACATCCACACTATTTGCATTACGTAGTCTTAGATACATCTGCAGGTAACGTCTCTCAGACTCTAGGCTGCTACTTCTAAGACTAGGTATCCTATAAGCACACAAACATTTGAAGAGATTTATTAGATTACTCCATTCTTATTTTACTAGTTCCACTCTATGTTAATTAATTCTTTAAACATTAATTAACCATGAAATATTCCACATTAAACTGAATTGGCATCACATTCAAAAATCAACTGCTCCTTTTAAGATTCATATCACCTTTAAATTCCAGTATCTCCCTCCCTATGGATTACCACCATTTAATCAAAATTTCATTACAGAATTACTTTCCCATATTCCCAGGCATTCTAGAAAGGCATCCCATGCTACTAAACACAGACGGGGCTCTACAAGGTGAGTAGATATACTACCCATCGAGTCTTTTCCCCCAATAGCAAGAGCATAGACCCATTATCCCTTGAGAGTCTAAACACAGAAAGCAGGTGGCATGCCCCGCGTGTCTTCACCTCCTTCGGAAGGAGGGTAAGCAAGACCAGCTGCCTTGAGCAGTGGGGAAAAGTAAAGTAGATAAACAACCAAATAAAACCACCAACATCTAGCCATCAAATTCATCCCATACCACCATCCTTGGTTTTCTCTCCGACACCCACATGCATAAGCTGATGCATCTTGCCACCCTAGGCGTCATCCAATGCCACAACCACAAGTCCCCATGCCTCCACATATCACAACAGCCATCCAGGCTCACATCACAGCACAAGAAGCAAGAAAACACAACATCACATCAATGCGCTATTGACCCTTTAACAATCAAGAGGGTAACTCTGAACCCTTTAAAAAATTCTCACATAATCTGTTCTTTAATCCATATTGAATCAGCAGATTTGTTATTCGTAGGTTCCAATTATGGGAGACCTAATTAGTAAGCTATCATAATTAAATAATCATGCTTACTTCCCTAATTTTATTAACCTCAAATTAGAACAACTACAACAATGGAAACAACCAGATTCATTTACATGCCCATTTATCTTTAGCCAATTAATTAACAAATAATTCCGGCTTTACATTCACTATCAATTTCCAACAAGAATGAAAAACTAATCAACGAAAACATAGATATCACTCTATCTAGCAAAACATGAGGAAAACCATTATCACAGTACAAAGCAACAACATGCGATCAATCGATTCTTTTAATCCGGTTCATGTATTTAATTAGGTCAATTTCATTTTGATCCAAATGGCTAAATCATGATAATACTACGATTGCACATATACAATTAGAGAAGCCATGAATCCCCTACCTCGAAGAGTTCTTGACATCCTTTATCCACACAACGGGTCAGAATCCTCCTCTCACGACAACTGCATCCACCAGAGGATTCCACGGTACAACAGTACCAACCAACCCCAAGAAAAACCCATTAGAATCTTGTAAATTACATGGTATAATATGGAAGGGGGAAAACAAGAGAAGATGATCCTTAGAAGAACGATGATACAACATACCTTATATCGAAGATTGATCGATAGAGCTCCATTGCATCCAAAATAGATTGGAACCAATCATAGGATTAGGATTTGATTGTGAAACTCTTATGTTAATGATTGAAAGGTTCTAGTCTCTCTTAGCCGAGAACAAGGAGGAAGATCAAGGGAAAATGATATCTGGTTCCTTTTTGATGATTTAATGAGGCGACAGTTTAAGATCAGGTTAATTATCCTTTAAAAACGGATCACATTAACCCACGCAGTTTGACCAAGTAAATACATCCCAGCCTTAGGAATAATTAATATATGATTTATGGCATTTGAATCGGCCTTAAGAGTCCTTAAAACAAGGCTTTAAATGTAATTTATGTCAAAGGAAATGTCAAAGGGGCGAAACTGTAGGAAGCTGGAAACACTGTTCACATACTCAAAATTTGGAAATGGAAAGAAAAGTTCACCATTAGACCTCACTGTTTTGGAAACACTGTTCAAGTCCACCGTTAGAAGGTCACCGTTAGACCTCACCATTCTGGAAACACTATTCAAGTCCACCGTTAGAAGGTCACTATTAGAAGGTTACCATTCTGGAAACACTGTTCAAGTCTACCGTTATTAGGTCACCGTTAGAAGGTTACCGTTCTGGAAACACTGTTCAAGTCTACCGTTATAAGGTCACCGTTAGAAGGTTGCCATTTTGGAAACACTGTTCAAGTCTACCATTATAAGGTCACCGTTAGAAGGATACCATTCTGGAAACACTGTTCAAGTCTACCGTTATAAGGTCACCGTTAGAAGGTTACCTTTCTGGAAACATTGTTCATGTCTACCGTTATAAGGTCACCGTTAGAATGTTACCGTTCTAGAAACACTATTCAAGTCTACCGTTAGAAGAAAACTGATAGAACCTCACCGATATAAACACTGTTCACATAAACTCACCGATAGAAACACTGTTCACCAACCGATACTGTTTATAAAACTCGAAACACTATTCACAGAACTGGAAATTTGGAAAAGTGTTGGGGATAAGTCACCTTGATCTCCAAGAACACCTCCGACACCACATTTTCACAATGTAATGGACCGGAGGGGTCTGAGCCATTACAATATTATTTAACATGTATAACATTGAAAACATAATTTATGATTAATGGAACATTTGAAAATAGTGTATATGTGGAAATAATATAAAACCCTAGATTTCAATTCAAAATAACTAATAATAAAATCAATAGAAATTATATATCTAATTAAAAAAAATATTTTCAAGAGGAATCGTTATAACATAATAAAAATTAATTCTTTTTAAGAAAAACTATAACACCCCAAGATTTTAAAAGAGGAAAATCATGTTATATAGCATGTATACCAAAAAACACCATTTGTAGAATAGAATGTTAAACCCTGAGACAATATGATATAATTATTTTTTAGAAAATTGAATGTCTTATATAACATTCAATGCACTCAACTAACGGTGTTAATGAAACATGATACTCTATTAAAATATTATTATTTAAAACTAAAAATTATGATCTTGACGTTAATATAGAGTGTATGGATATAAATTTATAATTAATGAAAATAATATTTCTTAGACATGTATAATAAAAATTAAATAGTAATTTATTGACATTAAAATATAGGATTTGGTGGAAACTGGTCCTATGAAGTATATATAGAAAAAGAAGGTGAGTTAAACATTATAAGAGATTATTATATATCCAATAGTGAACATTACCATAGAGGCTAGCCTCCACTATTAGATCACAATATTTCATGGTCATGAAGGACCAAATCATAGCCATATCCATAAATGGTTTCTTTAACAAGACCTTCATTAGTTGATTTCCCCCTGTAAGAATGTGAGACAACCATGTTGACATGAGTGTACTTATTGAGATATTAAACCTAGTGGGGTAGGATACTCTATGATAAAATCCATTTTCTAGTTTTTAAAGCTTGAACAATAATTTCGAAGTTAGATTCAATCTATAATCTATTTTATTTGTATAGACTATATGTGAAAATAATTTAAAATAAATTATTACCACTTTAAAAAAATTATTTCAAAAAATGATCTTTATATTTGAAATCTAAATATCAAAACTATATTTTGGATAATTTTTAGTATTTTTCAGAAGATAGTAATTTATTTATGAATAGTAGAAACTACTAAGGGTTTTTTTTTCTAAAAACTGCATTTGAATTTAAATTATTTACAATGTTAGTAAACTTTTTAAATTTTTTAAAGTTAAATTAGTTATATTATATTGAAATACATCTAATTTATGTAATTTGAATCAATTTAATAATTATTTTTGATATTATAATATTTAATACTTATGGGAATCTTAACTTTGGAGAAACACTCATTCGTCATGTTTGTGGTTTAACATTAAAATCAATTCTTCCAATCCAATGAAATTAATATCAAAAAATAGATTCCATATTTTTAATCATAATAATTTATATTATCTATTATGGTAAAAATAATATTCTACGATAATTAATACTACAAATAGTAAAAACTAATTGTCAAAATTAAGGTAAAATAAGTTTAATAGGGGTGAAATTAAGAAAATAATGGTTAAAATTACCTAAAACACGTGAATCTCCAATTTTATTAACATATTTAAACTATAATAATATTGGTTTTATAATTCCCTATTTATGAGTATTTTTAAATGAAATAAATATGGGCATCCCTTTAACATTTCAACTATTATATGTTTGTCCTCAAACCCACTTTTAAAAGGACCCCAACTATACTCCCCCATACACACACAAAAATCCATTTGGATTGGCCATGTCCTACCCAAATACCATAATGTATTCCCTACCCACATTCCAATTTTCTTATTTTGATTATAAATTTGTTCTATGAAGATTTTTTTTGTAATAATAATGATACTCTCCGAAGAAGAGGAAAAATTAATAAACATGTGTGTTTATTTTATTTATAATTATATATATTTAAATATTATTCAAATACTATGATATAATATCAAAACCATATCCTCTATAATTATAGGTTATTATTTTAGTGTAATAACCTATATGAACCTCCACACAAATAGAATGGGGAACAAAATTGTCGATCATGTCTATGGCTCACTACCATCTCACAAATTTATTTAATGTTTCCCTTAAACACCAAATTATCATAGATATAATTAAAGATTTACAAGTCATTTATAACATATTTATACTTGTGGAATTATGATATCACATATAACATCTTAATTTCTATTCCATGTTTGATATTATAACATTACTCATGTGTACAACGAACTACATCCTCACAATGCGTTGTGATTTTTTTAGCTTACACATTACATAAATGGTAATACTATTAAAGATAAGTAATATTTTTTATATTTAGGATATAACAATACTTTTAAAATATAATATCACATCTATCTTATCTCCTTTCAATCTGTTAGAAAATAATAACGTCACTCTTGCATACATGTTGACTACCTCCTCCCTGTAGTGATGTGAAATGTTATATCTTTAATTATACTTGGAGAGTAACACCATTGAATATTAAAAACATAAACGTTATATGTGAAATAATAATATTCTTGAAATGTTTAATAATATTTATTCTCTATTCTTTCCATTTGTCGAGGTAGATGCAAGCATCATTTATGTATACATACAACCTGACTTCTACCTAAGCACTACAATCCATCTTCACTCATTAACATTAGAAAATTAATATAAATAAATATATTATGAAAATTTATCATATTTAAATAATATTTAACATTATTTTGATTTCGTAACCATTGTAAAATTAAAATGAAAAAATTTAAATAATTAAAACATACATGAAATTTTTATTAATTACCACCTGAAACAGTATTTTTAATGGCGAATTATTAATAATATTTTAATAAAAGTAAAAAATTAAATCATATAAATTATGATATATATGATACTATTTTTATAATGTATTCATATCAAAATTATAATTATTATTGAGGAAGTTGGAAATCATATGACAGCTTTCATACATGAGGTAAGGGTTTCTCACCTCACTTTTTCTTTCGTGAGACATATTCCATATTCAAATTTTTTTTCGTTGGTTGGTGTATATACTATAAAGTATGATTATTTATATTATTAATAAAGTTCTCTTCATGTTTTTTAATTTTTCATTTTATGTCATTTATTTCTGGGAGATTATGATTCAAAAATTAACAATGTAGTAATGATTTATTTCACAATCTCATCATCATTCAGTGTTGTTTTTGAATAAGTATCTAATAGGGGATTTATATGATATTTATATTTTAAAAATAATGAATTTTATTACAATATAGTGATTCAATAAATTTTTCGAGTAATATAATCATTTTTCTATATTTGGTCATTAAAATTATTGATAAAATTATTTTAAGAAAATTAGGATTTATTTCATTCTTCAGTCATTAATCAATTTTCATCCAATCCTTGATTTCAAAAAATGATTTCAATTCTTTTAATCTCTACCAAAAGATATATAAATTATTTTTTAAACCATTTTTCATTTTTTAAAAAATTATTCAAGAGTAATATACATATATTTTCAAAATAAAGAAAGTTTTAATTTTTAACTAAAATGTAAAAGGTATTGCCATATTAATATGTACAAATAGAATGTAATTGCTCTAAATAATGACTAGTAAATGTTTTAAAGAATCACTTTAATTTTTAGGAATTTATTTTCAAAAAAAAGTATTATCAAAATGTTTTTGATATATTTTTTAAAATTTTAATATTAATATGAAAAATATTAATTCCACCATTAATGTTTTTAACGAAATTTATATGGAATGTTTATTCTAAATGACATAAAAACAATATTATACTTATGATCCATTTGGTAAATAATTTTTTTATGTTATCCTTATTATTTATTTGGGTGGTGTATGACTAGTTCTATGTGTTATGTATTTTTTTGACAATTCACCATATTATTCTGGATGGTTTTTTATTATGATTATTTGATTAGTGTAAGTTTTAACATTTGATAAGATTGTTATTTAATAGTAAAATTTAAGTTTATTAGGTTATACCCCTTTTAAATGAGGAAGTGATTTTTCATATCTGATTATTTATAATTATTTATTTATTTTTATTTTTTATTACATATCATGGAAAGTTTATTAATTAAATGGAGTAATTTTTTGTTATTTACCCTTCCATATTTATTAAGAATATTTATTCATGATAGGTTCTGTTATATGATTACCCTTAATAAGAATTTGAGCTTATGTTTTTCATATGTTTTATTTTCCCTTAAAAACAAAGAAGTGTTTTCTGATTGATATGATAGGATACTATATATAGAACAATCGAATTATCAAAGGTAAGACTTTGTGTATTTGATAATTCCAAAATAATATCAAAATTATGTATGCCTCTATTTTAACAGGAATATTAAAATATTTTGTTCTTTAAGATGTGATACCTTGTATATAATGTCAATTTAATAATAAAACCACTAAATCTAGGATACCTGGGTCATCATCTTTATAGTTGGTATGAGTGGAGGTTCAGTAGAACCCATGGGAATAAGATTTATGAAATAATGATTAGGGAACCTAACTATATTATAGACATTGAAGATAAGTATATAATAACTTCATAATGTTTTTTATGATATATATTATTTTTTATTACTATAAATACATCCATATATGGATACTTAAAGTAAATGTGGTTTTGGGAAAGATGTTCATAGGGGTAACAAATTCAAAAAAGTTATTCTGGGCTTGACTCGAGCATGACCTAGTACATGAAAACAAAACATAATATATATCTAGTTTTAAAATGTATTGGAATATTATTTGGATAATTAATATTTTATTTAAAAAATATTGTGAAAGGTTTTAATATTATTTTACGATTTGAAATCATTCCCTAAGACACTATGATTATAATTATAATTGTATCTATTTATAATATTTTCTATTTATGTTAAGTATTTCACTAAAATTAGGATTATAAATTATGTGTCATAATTTTATTTCATAATATAGTGTAAAAAAAATTTAGAATGATTCATAGTAGATGAAAAAGGAATATTATAATTTCATGATCCTTATATTGGTATTTCCCTCATGAGAAAGATAATTAATTTGGGATTGGAGCTATATCTGAAGTAAAAAAATTATAACCATATTAGGGAAGTGACATATGTTTTGAGAATAATACCTTCACTTATAGAGTATCTTTTAGATCCACCAGGTAGTATAACAATGTTAGGCTAGTTCAGGCATCAACTACCCCACAGCATCAATAGAACAAAAAATATATTTGTAGTTGAGTAATAGATATGATTCCAAGAGAAGTTATTTATCACTTTTAAATCTATGAGGGATAATGTTATCATGTAATTTTAACAAATCTCTTAAGATTCAAATAAATGGTGACTATTGATTCAAAACATAAATGAATAAAATATGAAATAATAAGAAATCAATGGAATTACATTGCGTTACCCCTCTTCAAAAAATGTTTTCCTTATGAGTAATGAGTGGATATAGAGACACATTTACCGAAACCAATAAAAATGAATTTTAAAAAGTTTCTATGTATTAATCAAACCGTACATGTCAAGAAAAGAATTATATAGACTATATATGTAATCTAAAGAGTATGATTAACCATTTCTTTGATGGTATGAAGCACATTGGTCGAAGGGAATTAGTCCCCCAAACTATCTTATCTTAAGAGGACATGGAATCATGTGGTATAATAATGAAAAATAAATTCTCCATGTATTATTGATTTGAAGGGAAGAAAGAGAATAAGATGATGGTAGAGAAAAATATGGTAAACGGTAAGAATGTAAAGAAGGATTTTCCCCATGTGATAATTGTAGAAAGAAACATGATTGTACTTTATTATAGGAAATGAATGATTTATACATGTGTGGAGAGAAATTACACTATGATAATGATTGAGAGTTCAAGAAATATGTATTGAATGTTCAACGAATCACGTGTATGGATATGGGAAACTTTGAAAATTAATTTCCAAATTGTTAAGGGAATATACCTCATAAAAAGATAAAGATTAATCTCAATAGTATGTTACTACTTCATTAAAATATGAATTGTTAATCTGATTGTGTTTTGAATAAATAACTATGTTATATGGGTATTATAATCAGTGAGATTTCTTTTATAGTATTTAATATATGCTTAATAATTTTACTAAAATACTTATTCTATTAATATTTGAGATCATATGCTAAATGGTACCAATATTCATGGAAATTGGTTATTTTCATGTTGAACTTATTTAAAACACTTTACTAATGGAAGATAATGGTATAATTTTTCCCAATGATAAGAAAATAATGATAATGATATTTCTATGGGATAGTATTAGTGACCACAAAACTAGTTATAATATTGATGGTTTCTATTTTTGTCACGACCCGTCCTCGGGGCCCGTGCCGTGACTACCCCAAGCCCGCCTTCCATAGGCCAGGGGCTGGCGACTAGCACCAAGGCGTAAAATCCCAGTAACAGGGAAGGCATTGCCTTTATAAGTAACAACCACACAGAGTCAGCAAGCGGAAAGTAAAGTGCAGAAAGGTAAAGTGGGCCGGAATACAAGCCCAACTGTAAAGTACAACTGAAAAGTAAAGCAGCAACTGAAGAAAAGACGGCGGCCTCGTGTCGTCCACTGGCAATCCCACCTGAAGGGTGGGTACAGATAGCCTCCAAGCTCCTCGGGTCCCACGTCCGCTCCAAGCATGCCCCGACCAGTGGTCCACCTCCAGGTACCGTCCTGCTCCACGCCCCAACCGCGATCAGTGCTGTCCGTCGTCTGCAACCAACACAACAAGGTGCGGGCATAGCCCGTGCAGGGGTGAGTACAACTACTCAGTAAGGACCCCGAGACCCCCGAAGGTCTCCCGAAATCCACAAAGGATATAGCACAAGGAAAGATGCAATCACGAAGTAACATCTGACTCGACTTAGGTATATGCCCATACATATACCTAAGTCCCCAATTCTAGCTCTGCTCACGAGCTCAGGAACAACTCAATCCACAAAGGAAAGCAAGACTCAAATCCACAAGGAGAGTAAACAGTAAATCCACAAAGGATAGTTCAACACAATCCACAAAGGAGAGTAAACAGTAAATCCACAAAGGATAGTTCAACACAATCCACAAAGGAGGGTAAATAGTAAATCCACTTAGGATAGTAACATAAGATTCAGCTCAACCAGGATTTTCATTATCGAAACCGTAGATGTTGAAGAGCCCCATCTCTGAAGTGTACAGTGGTCCTGTCACGACTCCGAGGTACTGCTCACTAACCTAAGACTGCTTAAGTACTCCTCCTGTCGAGTACCGCGGGTCTGCTGCCAACTACCGGGCGCTCCGTCCGCTGAGGGTCTGCTGCCAAATACCGGGCGCTCACCCAGATAGCCTACTGAGGTACTCCTCCTGTCGAGTACCGCGGGTCTGCTGCCAACTACCGGGCGCTCCGTCCGCCGTGGGTCTGCTGCCAACTACTGGGCGCTCCGTCCACTGGGCTAGTCGACTCACTCCAAGTCGAGTCGGTCAAGCAGTCGTCAGGTCTCAGTCATCTACACGGTCTCCGTACTCTGCACGCACGTCTCCACCGTCGCGGGTCTGTCGCTACAACCAAGCGCACACACTCCGTAGAGTATCGCGGGTCTGCCGCTACAACCAAGCGCTCCACCGCCAAGGGTCTGTTGCTGCATCCAAGCGCACCACCACTGTCAAGTACCACGGGTCCACCGCTACACCCAAGCGCTCCACCCCTTGAGCTGATCGAAGAGGTCATCAATCCGTGGCAGCGGATACTTGTTCCTCACTGTCACCTGGTTCAGGCGACGATAGTCGTCACATAGTCGCAAGCTCCCGTCCGCATTCTTGGCGAACAAAATCGGGGAAGCCCAGGGTGAAACACTGGGTCGGATAAACCTGAGTGCAGTAGTCGACGCAGTCCACGGAGGATCTCTGCACAGTCGTCGCCGCAGTCCACGAAGGATCTCTGCTCTGCCGTCGTCGCAGTCCACGGAGGATCTCTGCTCTGTCGACGTCGCAGTCCACGGAGGATCTCTGCTCTGTCGTCGTCGCAGTCCACGGAGGATCTCTGCTCTGTCGTCGTCGCAGTCCACGCAGGATCTCTGCTCTGTCGTCGAAGTCACAGCCAGCGCTAGGGTTCCCGCACAAAGCGAGCTCGTTTAGGAGGGTCCGCTCCACGAGCCGAGGGCTGATACATCAACTGACACGCAGTCCGAAGTTGATGTATCCAAAAGTTCCGTATCGACAACAGGATCTCAACGCGACAGACGGCGCGTCAAACGGACGCCCGGTCTGAGAGTTATTGGCATTTTCGTCCCAGGGGCCCGGTTGGTTTTTAGGGAAAAACCAACCCGACCGTACTCCGCCTGTATCCGATCCTCGGGCGGAGTATGCCAAAAGTTCCGTCTCACTTAGAGGAATCAACCACAGCTGACGGTACGTCGATCGGACGTCCGTAGCTCAAGTTATGAGCGTTTCCGCTCCGAGGGCCCGGTTGGTTTCGTGTACGAACCAACCCGGCCGAACCCAAAGTCTTCCGAAACCTTGAGTATAATATACCGAAACGACCGTCTCGATCCAAGGATCGCGTAGCCACTGACGGTTCGTCAATCGGAGGTCCCAGGCCCAAGATATGGGCGAAAGACCGAAGAGGGCCCGAAACGGGGGTTCCGGGCCCGGGGCGACCCGGCCCGAACCCCCCCCTGGGGTTGACCGAACCGGGTCGGCCCGAACCGGGTCGGCCCGACCCGGCCCGAACCGGCTCGGCCGGGTCCGGTCCGGCCGGGGCGCGGCCCGGCCGACCGGACCGGCCGGCTCGGCCTCGGCCGGGCGGCCGAACTGCCGCCGCTGCGGGGTTGAACCCGCGGCTTGAGGAAACGCGGCCCCCGCGGGGGGCCGCCTGTCACGCGGACGCGGCCGGGCCGCCGCGTCCGTCCCGGTTCCGCGCGGCCGCGGAACCGGCTGCCGCCGCCGCCGCGGCTTCAGCCGCGGCGGAAGATTCCCACGGCGGCGCGCCTGGCGCCGCCGCCTCCGGTCGCCGGCGCCACCGCGCCGGCGACCCGCGCCGCCGCCGCCTTCCGCGGGCCGCCGGAGATGCTCCGGTGGCCCGATTTCTTTCCCGTCTGCGCCGATGCTCCTCCCGGGGGACGATCTTCACTGCGGAACCAACAAATTGCCCTTGCCGCACGGTTCGTCGTCGTCCGCCAAATCCGCACAACAAATAGATCGGCGGAGGGTTGCCGGGTCTTGTTTGTTAGACCCGCACCCTCCGCGTTAGTCATAATCCACGGGAGGAACAATAAAACAATCAACAAAAATTTTAAATGTTAAAATTGTTCGAAGATCAAGTTCTTTACTTTAAAAGGAATAAAATCACGGGAAGGAAAATATTCCAATCAACCCTTACCTTGTCGTTGCCGAACGGGGGATCGTCGCGGGATTTGCTCGTCGCGGAAGATGGAGATCGCCCCGTCGTCGCGGAATCGCTCGTCGCGTCGCCAATCTCCGGATCAAGATCAACGGATTTAATTAGTTTAAATCCGTTGATATTGGAATTAAAAAGGGAGAAGAAAAGATCTGATTCTCACCTTTGTTGCCGAACGAGGGTCGGCCGCGGAAGAAGAGGCGTCGCCGAAGAACGTCGCGGGTAGATCTCGTCGACGTCGCAGATCTTGGTGTGCGTCGTCGAATTCCGGTCGCCGGCGTTCTTCGCGTTCTTCGCGGAGAGGGTGGAGGAACGAAGATTCTTTCAAATCCTTTCCAAGGATTTTTAGGTTGGTCTTATTTTATAAACATGCCAACACGAAACCGGTTAAGAAACGATCCATCAATTCGTTGAATTAATTCAACGAAAGAAACGACCCATTTAATTCACGAAGAAACAGTCCATTTAATTCACGAAATAAACCGCCCAATTAAATGGTCTGTTAAGAATTAAAGAAAACGCGTCGGTTGACTTTTCAGTTACTTTGACGGGTTTTCACGGGTGCGTTACTTAGCGAAAGAAACGGCGGGGCTCGTGCGGGTCCCACCGCACAAATATCCTACCAAAGGGGGTAGGATATTTCTGGATAGCATCCTATCCAGTTCAACTCAGTTCAAGCCGTCTTTAAGTGACTTCAAGTGGCTTCCAAGCAGCTTAAGTGAAATAAAATAAAGTTGTCGCACAAACTTTATTTTATTTCTGACTTAAAGCCGCAAAATTTAAAAACCACGTCTGAGCAAACGCAACTCCGGAAGAGGCGTTTCTAAGCAAATACCGGCGCTGCGATTTCATCGGTGCCCTCAGAATTTGATTCCGGGCACCGGTTCAAAAGATAGAAAATCCCGCTCGTCCGTTCACTGAACGTACCCGATCCAAACTTCGGAAATTGATTCCGGGCACAGCGGGCCTCGGAATCAGGTGCCGTCTGAAGCTGCGCTCTTGTAAAATTCCAAAGAAAATTAAGAAAAAAAAAATTTCCTTGAAATTTACGGGTCTTTACATTACTCCCACCTCAGGACTTTACGTCCCCGTAAAGATACATAAAAAACTAGGGAAACAAATGGGGGGTACTGAGCACGCATCTGAGCCTCCCGCTCCCAAGTGCTCTCCTGGAGGTTCCCGTGCTGCCATCTGACGCGCACAAGAGGAATCGACCGCCCACGTAGGACCCGCTCCTGTCGATCCTCGATCTCCACTGGGACCTCCGCAAAAGTCGCCCCATCGTCCACGTCCAGCTCCCCAAAGTCGATGATGTGCGTCGGGTCGTGCACGTATCTCCTCAGCTGAGACACGTGAAAGACATCCTGCACCCGGTGCAACTGAGGTGGTAGAGCCAGGCGATAAGCCACCTCTCCTATCCTGCTGAGGACCTGGAAAGGCCCATCGAACTTCGGAGATAACCTGCCGCCTCGGCCACATCTCCGAAACCTCATCGGGTTGAGACCGTATAAGAACGTGTTCGTCCCCCTCGAATTCAAGAGGTTTCCCTTTTTAGGTTAGAACTGAAACTCAAAACTCCTGCTGCCACAAGGGTAGGGTTGACCAACTCAAGAGTGATTGGCCACACCCTCTTATGCCTGAGTTTAACATGTGCTGCCCAGGGTTTCCTTTTCGCCGACCAAGGAAAACCCATTCCGACGTTTGCCTAAAACAGTCAACCGGGGTATGATTTGTGAATCATACCCAGATCAACGTCGTAAGGCCTCTACGATGCCACCAAGAGATTCCAACCGAAACTCTCGCCTCGAGGTCAAATCACACCGTCGGCGTAAGTGTGATTATCGAGTCTCCTCCCAAAGGTATCTCCAGACGCGAGGGTCAAGTCTACGGCTTACCCGGAACCTCTAGGTCTGGGACATGATTCGTGGAAGGGTTGAATGATCGGTTCCTATGGCAGCTCGTAGTAGACATAATTCGTACCCCGAATCATTCTTAGAGTTCCTGGGTCACACTCCTTGACCGCAATGCAGCTACTCTCCTCCCCAGCCCTCCTGCTCCCTGAGCCTGGCGGGGACTACTAAGTCGGGTGGTCGTAACATGTCGAAATGTACACCACCACATGCTGCTCTCTAAGCTCCGCTTCCACGTCTGCTACCCTGCAGATTCATCTATCCTTAGCACTTCCTCCTCCTGAAACATTTTACACGCCCGAGTCTCTGAGACTGGCGCTAGTTTCCTGCCTTTCACTGCTAACGTTCACAACCACAAAGGTTCTCTCTAGCATCCTAGCATAGGTAGAAATGCATAGAGGAAAAGTAATGGTTCGGATTTCCCTTAGACACACTTCGCTCAGAAGTTCGAGTCTAAGGAACTGATCACAACGTAACCAACGAGTACTACGATTGATTGGTAAGCCACGATGAGTGCTCTGCTTCCGACATGTCGTACTGTCGAAGCTGTATTAGCTCCAGAAAACTCACAACCACCTCCTCAAGCCAGTCCTCAGCCGCCTACGAGTCAGGATCACCTCGAAACTTGAGGGATAGCTGGTGCTAAAACATATGTAAGGCACTAAGCCTGTGATTCTCTGCTACCGGTACCGCCGGTAGTGTCTACTGACCAACAGGTAGTGACATAGCTGGCGCACTACCCGTAGGTACTATCCCAGGTATCGGTTCGCGTACCGAAGCCTCATTACTATAAGAACCAACCTCATGGTCATTCATTGGAAACAACAGAAGCTAAGATCATCATCCGCTCTACTAGTATCCAAGCTAGGCGTAGAACTCTAGCAACCGCCTCCATCCAGTCCACTGCTGCCTGGGAAATCTGTCTCGCCTCGTATCCTCAGAGGCCTCTACTGCTGGAACTCGTGCATCGCGCTCTGCTAGCGTGCATTGTCAGCTAGTGGCATCCTCTGCCTAACGGGTGGTGGTGCTGCTGGTACACCACCCGAATGTGCCAACACTGAAAAAGGGCCCTGCACCGGAGTCTCGCTGCTCGGTGGGCCATCATCGAGAACTCTCTCGGAACTCCAGCTAACTATCTGCATGGTGACATCCTGAACAGTTGTGTCACGGTCAACGATTTATACCTGGTGAGCTGACCTGGTTTGAGCTGACTTTAACCCTTTTGGGAAACACACACGCAATCAGTGTTTTCGTGCATTAAGTTGGAAATCAGAAGTCAGGGTCCTGGTGTACGGATACGTCGGCCGCCGCACCAACACTGGGCTCCCTGAACTGATAACCACACTCAATACACTAAACATTATTGCTTCACATAGAAAGAAAGGACGATCAGAGTCCGCGGTAGAACCGACCACCTCTGATACCAATTTGTCACGACCCGTCCTCGGGGCCCGTGCCGTGACTACCCCAAGCCCGCCTTCCATAGGCCAGGGGCTGGCGACTAGCACCAAGGCGTAAAATCCCAGTAACAGGGAAGGCATTGCCTTTATAAGTAACAACCACACAGAGTCAGCAAGCGGAAAGTAAAGTGCAGAAAGGTAAAGGGGGCCGGAATACAAGCCCAACTGTAAAGTACAACTGAAAAGTAAAGCAGCAACTGAAGAAAAGACGGCGGCCTCGTGTCGTCCACTGGCAATCCCACCTGAAGGGTGGGTACAGATAGCCTCCAAGCTCCTCGGGTCCCACGTCCGCTCCAAGCATGCCCCGACCAGTGGTCCACCTCCAGGTACCGTCCTGCTCCACGCCCCAACCGCGATCAGTGCTGTCCGTCGTCTGCAACCAACACAACAAGGTGCGGGCATAGCCCGTGCAGGGGTGAGTACAACTACTCAGTAAGGACCCCGAGACCCCCGAAGGTCTCCCGAAATCCACAAAGGATATAGCACAAGGAAAGATGCAATCACGAAGTAACATCTGACTCGACTTAGGTATATGCCCATACATATACCTAAGTCCCCAATTCTAGCTCTGCTCACGAGCTCAGGAACAACTCAATCCACAAAGGAAAGCAAGACTCAAATCCACAAGGAGAGTAAACAGTAAATCCACAAAGGATAGTTCAACACAATCCACAAAGGAGAGTAAACAGTAAATCCACAATGGATAGTTCAACACAATCCACAAAGGAGGGTAAATAGTAAATCCACTTAGGATAGTAACATAAGATTCAGCTCAACCAGGATTTTCATTATCGAAACCGTAGATGTTGAAGAGCCCCATCTCTGAAGTGTACAGTGGTCCTGTCACGACTCCGAGGTACTGCTCACTAACCTAAGACTGCTGAAGTACTCCTCCTGTCGAGTACCGCGGGTCTGCTGCCAACTACCGGGCGCTCCGTCCGCTGAGGGTCTGCTGCCAAATACCGGGCGCTCACCCAGATAGCCTACTGAGGTACTCCTCCTGTCGAGTACCGCGGGTCTGCTGCCAACTACCGGGCGCTCCGTCCGCCGTGGGTCTGCTGCCAACTACTGGGCGCTCCGTCCACTGGGCTAGTCGACTCACTCCAAGTCGAGTCGGTCAAGCAGTCGTCAGGTCTCAGTCATCTACACGGTCTCCGTACTCTGCACGCACGTCTCCACCGTCGCGGGTCTGTCGCTACAACCAAGCGCACACACTCCGTAGAGTATCGCGGGTCTGCCGCTACAACCAAGCGCTCCACCGCCAAGGGTCTGTTGCTGCATCCAAGCGCACCACCACTGTCAAGTACCACGGGTCCACCGCTACACCCAAGCGCTCCACCCCTTGAGCTGATCGAAGAGGTCATCAATCCGTGGCAGCGGATACTTGTTCCTCACTGTCACCTGGTTCAGGCGACGATAGTCGTCACATAGTCGCAAGCTCCCGTCCGCCTTCTTGGCGAACAAAATCGGGGAAGCCCAGGGTGAAACACTGGGTCGGATAAACCTGAGTGCAGTAGTCGACGCAGTCCACGGAGGATCTCTGCACAGTCGTCGCCGCAGTCCACGAAGGATCTCTGCTCTGCCGTCGTCGCAGTCCACGGAGGATCTCTGCTCTGTCGACGTCGCAGTCCACGGAGGATCTCTGCTCTGTCGTCGTCGCAGTCCACGGAGGATCTCTGCTCTGTCGTCGTCGCAGTCCACGCAGGATCTCTGCTCTGTCGTCGAAGTCACAGCCAGCGCTAGGGTTCCCGCACAAAGCGAGCTCGTTTAGGAGGGTCCGCTCCACGAGCCGAGGGCTGATACATCAACTGACACGCAGTCCGAAGTTGATGTATCCAAAAGTTCCGTATCGACAACAGGATCTCAACGCGACAGACGGCGCGTCAAACGGACGCCCGGTCTGAGAGTTATTGGCATTTTCGTCCCAGGGGCCCGGTTGGTTTTTAGGGAAAAACCAACCCGACCGTACTCCGCCTGTATCCGATCCTCGGGCGGAGTGTGCCAAAAGTTCCGTCTCACTTAGAGGAATCAACCACAGCTGACGGTACGTCGATCGGACGTCCGTAGCTCAAGTTATGAGCGTTTCCGCTCCGAGGGCCCGGTTGGTTTCGTGTACGAACCAACCCGGCCGAACCCAAAGTCTTCCGAAACCTTGAGTATAATATACCGAAACGACCGTCTCGATCCAAGGATCGCGTAGCCACTGACGGTTCGTCAATCGGAGGTCCCAGGCCCAAGATATGGGCGAAAGACCGAAGAGGGCCCGAAACGGGGGTTCCGGGCCCGGGGCGACCCGGCCCGAACCCCCCCCTGGGGTTGACCGAACCGGGTCGGCCCGAACCGGGTCGGCCCGACCCGGCCCGAACCGGCTCGGCCGGGTCCGGTCCGGCCTGGGCGCGGCCCGGCCGACCGGACCGGCCGGCTCGGCCTCGGCCGAGCGGCCGAACTGCCGCCGCCGCGGGGTTGAACCCGCGGCTTGAGGAAACGCGGCCCCCGCGGGGGGCCGCCTGTCACGCGGACGCGGCCGGGCCGCCGCGTCCGTCCCGGTTCCGCGCGGCCGCGGAACCGGCGGCGCGCCTGGCGCCGCCGCCTCCGGTCGCCGGCGCCGCCGCGCCGGCGACCCGCGCCGCCGCCGCCTTCCGCGGGCCGCCGGAGATGCTCCGGTGGCCCGATTTCTTTCCCGTCTGCGCCGATGCTCCTCCTGGGGACGATCTTCACTGCGGAACCAACAAATTGCCCTTGCCGCACGGTTCGTCGTCGTCCGCCAAATCCGCACAACAAATAGATCGGCGGAGGGTTGCCGGGTCTTGTTTGTTAGACCCGCACCCTCCGCGTTAGTCATAATCCACGGGAGGAACAATAAAACAATCAACAACAATTTTAAATGTTAAAATTGTTCGAAGATAAAGTTCTTTACTTTAAAAGGAATAAAATCACGGGAAGGAAAATATTCCAATCAACCCTTACCTTGTCGTTGCCGAACGGGGGATCGTCGCGGGATTTGCTCGTCGCGGAAGATGGAGATCGCCGCGTCGTCGCGGAATCGCTCGTCGCGTCGCCAATCTCCGGATCAAGATCAACGGATTTAATTAGTTTAAATCCGTTGATATTGGAATTAAAAAGGGAGAAGAAAAGATCCGATTCTCACCTTTGTTGCCGAACGAGGGTCGGCCGCGGAAGAAGAGGCGTCGCCGAAGAACGTCGCGGGTAGATCTCGTCGACGTCGCAGATCTTGGTGTGCGTCGTCGAATTCCGGTCGCCGGCGTTCTTCGCGTTCTTCGCGTTCTTCACGTTCTTCGCGTTCTTCGCGGAGAGGGTGGAGGAACGAAGATTCTTTCAAATCCTTTCCAAGGATTTTTAGGTTGGTCTTATTTTATAAACATGCCAACACGAAACCGGTTAAGAAACGATCCATCAATTCGTTGAATTAATTCAACGAAAGAAACGACCCATTTAATTCACGAAGAAACAGTCCATTTAATTCACGAAATAAACCGCCCAATTAAATGGTCTGTTAAGAATTAAAGAAAACGCGTCGGTTGACTTTTCAGTTACTTTGACGGGTTTTCGCGGGTGCGTTACTTAGCGAAAGAAACGGCGGGGCTCGTGCGGGTCCCACCGCACAAATATCCTACCAAAGGGGGTAGGATATTTCTGGATAGCATCCTATCCAGTTCAACTCAGTTCAAGCCGTCTTTAAGTGACTTCAAGTGGCTTCCAAGCAGCTTAAGTGAAATAAAATAAAGTTGTCGCACAAACTTTATTTTATTTCTGACTTAAAGCCGCAAAATTTACAAACCACGTCTGAGCAAACGCAACTCCGGAAGAGGCGTTTCTAAGCAAATACCGGCGCTGCGATTTCATCGGTGCCCTCAGAATTTGATTCCGGGCACCGGTTCAAAAGATAGAAAAACCCGCTCGTCCGTTCACTGAACGTACCCGAGCCAAACTTCGGAAATTGATTCCGGGCACACCGGGCCTCGGAATCAGGTGCCGTCTGAAGCTGCGCTCTTGTAAAATTCCAAAGAAAATTAAGAAAAAAAAAATTTCCTTGAAATTTACGGGTCTTTACAATTTTCTTTGATAGTGTTTACTATATGTTTCAATTTCTAAAATATATTTGACAGCATGATATTTTATTTTTTTATGTACTCATATTTTCATTATGGTTTTATAGTTATCAAGTTATTTACCAATTTAGAATGTGGCAATAATACCCACTTTATATTGTATGGGGAATATAATGTTGTTTTTGTGAACTCCTTTATATATATTTTTTAATTCTAAATTAATCAAATATAATTTAGATTATTATTATAGTTAACTATTTATAAAATGGATTAAGTTGAACATTAGGTGGTAGTATATAAATTCTGTTAACCAATTTGGTCTGAGATAATATCTAGAGATAGGAGGAATGAATTGTAATTATTTTATTTAAATAATTATATGTTAAAAAATAATTTTATTAATTTAAATAAATATTTCTATTTTATATTCATTTCTTAGTGTACGAGATGATGTCTTAATTGATAAAATCACAAAAAAATGGTGAAATTGTATGTTTTTATTAAGATCTCAATCTTAATTGTAACATAATACCTGATAATAATATGAGAAAAAGTGTTTTCCTATTAAATTAATTTTTTTTCGATGAATAGTATTTTAACTCATCATAGTTTTTTGGATTTTTGGTGGTTAATATTTTCATTACTATATTCCCTATCACATTCAATAAATTATATTCTGTTAGTATTCTCTTTTGTTTGCATATGTTTATTTCCCAAAAATGTTCACCTACTTGGAAACCCAATAACATGTTATGTTGGATTAACTTTACACACACCATTATCTTTTATCAAGTGTAATATTTACTACCCCCTTTTATTTTATGAGGTTTTAATATAGTTATTTTCGAATTTCAACCCCTTGATAATCAAGATCAATATTACATTATGAAGACTCAATTCATTTATAGGAGGTTAAATGTTACAACCTGAGATTTTAAAATTGGAACCTCATGTTGGATAAAAAATATGTAACACAGAACCATGATTTTTAGAGAATTTGAAAACCTAATACATTATGATATAATTATTTTAAAATAAATTTAATAACTTCAAAACATTGGGTTTAAGAAAAACATTATACTCTATTAAAATAATATTATTTAAAACTCAAATCTATAAGCTATTAATTTAGATGAAAGGAATGAATAGTTATAACAATAATTCAAAATAATATGGTTTACAAATGTTTAAATAAAAATTAAATGTCTATTTATTTATTATAAATAAAATAAGATACATATGAAAGAAAAAAAATCTTTGGTGATTTATTTATAATTGATTTTTATTCACATTGTGCACACATATTTTAAAATACAATTTTTGAAGTTACAAAAAAATAAATTTATATTTTAAATTTACATGTAATGATTTTATATGGGAGAATGTTTTGTATTTTTCTAAAAAATAAATATTTTTGATGAATAATGAAAAAAAATGATTTTCATTTAAAATAACCTTTTTGTTTAAATTATGTAAAAAGTTATATTTTATTTCAAAATATGTTAAATGTAAAATCATCTCAATTATAATAATATTTAAACTGTTTTATTCATTAAAATTTATTTAAAATATATATTTTAAATTAAAAAATTATATACTTATGAGAACATTCAATTTATAAAACCTCTCTATCTACACGTATACTGGTGAATTATATACTACATTATTCCAAATATGTGAATTGAATTTGGAAAAATGGAATCCAAATTTTGATTTATAATAATTTATATTTTTTAATAAGTTCAACCTTATTTTTGACCAAAATAAATTCTAAAAATATGAATAATTAGTTTTCATTGTTAAGATAAAAAAGGGTTTATATAAGATATGAATGAAGAATATTATGGTTAAAAATGAATGAAGACGTGTAAAGAAATAATTTTATGGTAATATTTATACCCCATAGTATATAGTTTTTATAATGACCCTTTTTTTGTCTTTTTCAATGATAATAATGTTGTTATCACTTTATATTTTCAAAAAATTAATATGTGTATTATCCCCCACTTAATAAAGGAAACCCAATATCCTACCCTCACAAAAAATACATAAACCATTGTTTCACCAAATAATAACCTAAATACATAATTTATCTACTACATGCATCATAGAGGACTAATATTTATTACGAATCCCTTTAATGAAGGTTGTAGGTATATACATAAATAGGCCCTCTAAAGAAGAGGTAAAATATTTAAACGTGCATATCAATTTTCTTCATCTTCCACCTCAATAAAAATATTATAAAATTTGATTATATAATATAAAAATTATTTCAAATATAATTTATTTTTTATTTTAATTATATAAAGAATATCCATATCCAATTCAATCAAAGGATAAATGAAATTTTATATTGTGGGTACAGAGGACTACTAAATCACGAACTTATGTAATTCGCTTTTCATTGCCACCTAAAAAAGAGGGATACAATGATTTATTTAATATATTTTAATTAAAAATATGATACTTTTATAATTATATAATCATTATAACATATATACCTTACAAAATTCCATTCCATTGAGGATATGATAATATCGCTTGTGTGTATAATGGACTTCCTCGTAGAGAAGCGATGCGATTCATTATTCTATTATGATTTACATGAAAGGTAGTAAGGTTAAATATAATTAATATATTTTATAACTATGATCATAACATAATTCTGAAAATTTAATATCACATCTAACTATTTACCTTAATAATTATAGTAACAAATAAAATTGCTTATGTTTACGTGTGAACTACCGCCTCTACATAGTGATGATAAATATATTTCAATTTATAAATGGATGGTAATTAGGTTTTATTTGATTAATATAAATTTTATATATTAAATAATAATGATTTTGGAATGATGATGTAATATTTATTCTCATTTTATTCAAGCTATCAAGAAATTTAAAAACAATGTTCATGCGTACGTATGACCTACCATCTCCTTGAATGGTGTAATCAATTTTTAATTTTCCAAATTACTAGATTACACTAAATATAAATTGAATGAATATATATGATATTTTTATCATGTTTATATTTATTAAGATAATTTAAACCTTATTCAATTTAAATGACCAAAATAACTAAACTATAACTTAAATGAAAAAACCAATTATCACCCAAAATTGTGATTTTTACAATTAATTGTTTATAAATAGTTAATAAAAGACTGTAATTAAATAATATTTTGTTGGATATATGTGAGTATTTTTATCTAATATATTTATAATAATCCTATATTTATTATATATGATGTTTAGACGCATATGATGGATGTCAAGCCTAAGGTAAGTGTTTCTCGTCTCACTTTTACATCCATGAGATAGACGCCATATTCACCACTTATTTCTATATATGGTATATATAACTTCCATTTTGATATTTTATATCATTAAAATATTTTTAATCATGATATTTGATGTTTCATTTTATATTATTTCTTTCATGAGGATTATGATTCAAATATTACCAAAGTGGTAAGGGTTTTTTTTCAAAATCAAATCATTATTCAATATTGTTTACATTTGAGTTTATCTTGGGGAAAATATTTTATCTTTATATGATCAACTCAACATTTTTTATTATAATGTGTTTATTATAGACCATTTTCAAGTAATATTTCCATTTTTAACACTTTTGTACTTAAAATGGTTGTATTTTCATTAATAAAATCTTACTTTATTCATCTCATCGGTCAAAATTTTATTTTCATCAAATAATATGTCTTCTAAAAATGTTTTAAATATTTTTTTTATCATTTTAAATTCGATTTATTAAATAATGTTTTGGCCATTTATATTTTTTATTCCATTTTTAAACGTAATCCTCATGAATTTTTGAAAACAAGCCTATATCAGGTATTACTAAAAATGGAACAGGAATCATTATTTTAACGTATACAAAATAAACATTAATTTCCCACTATCATGACCACAAATGTTATTAGTGATTATTTTATTATTTTCAAAGATTAATTTTAAAATATTATATTTATAATATAACTTTTTATTTAAAAGTCTTTTTAAAAATGAAAATTTTATTTTCCGGAATAATGTTTTCATATAAATTTTTATTGTATTTCTATTCATCAATGGCATCAAGCACTTGTTTTAATAATGAACCACTATAGATATGTTGTATTTGTAAAAAAGATATTATTTATTTGGAAGGATTATGTTAAGGTCTAATGGGGTTATACAATTTTATTACCTTTCAGTATAATATCCTAGATGGTTTATGATTTTGTTTATTTGATTGGGTTAACTATTTACAATTTATAAGTAATTTTTTCAATAATATTTTTTATGTTGGTAGTGTTTCAACCAATTTAAATAAATAATTCATTTCACATAGTATGTGATGGGTGGATCTTAATTATACATTTCCCCGCAGTGAATCGATAGGTCTCCTGAAATAAATCAATTGGCCAGATTAGATGGGTTTCTACCCATAAATTTAAAATTTGACGTGAAATTAATTGATAATATGTTTTATATGACCAAAATTATGATTTAAATCATTATGATATCGGTTATTTCCTTGATATTATTCATTTATATTGAATATAAAAGCATAGTTTTAATGAATATGTGATTATATGTATGTAATTAGTTGATGTTCATTTATTTATTTAATATTATACACATTTTATTAATGAAATAGAATGTGTCTTAGTTATTTACCTTGATATATTTACTATGAAAATTAATTTATGACAGATTTTTCTATAAATTTATCCTTGCAAGGAATATGTTGTAACCCCCTTCTAACGTTTTATTTCCACCAGGATAGCAGGTAGTATTTGTAAAATATATGTAGGGATGTACATTGTTAAGTAACTAAATTTTTAAAAAAAATAATATTTTGTATTTTTTATTATAAAATGTATTTTAAATTAAAGGCTTCTTCGATTTTACAAATATTACAATAGTATTTAGTCTTTTGGGATGTTATACATTTTATCTAGTGCCAATGTAATAATATAACCACCAACTTTGGGCTATTGTTTTTAGGGCCTTAACAAAAACACTTAAAACTCAAGGGGAATTTAAATCAAATCCTCCTAAAAAGAGGAAAATTTAAAACAAACCTAAAATAAAATTAATAAATTGTATTTTTTTGATATATTCTCTCTATTAAAATGTACATACAATACATAATAGAATTTGGTGTATAATACAAAAAATATATCAAAGATAGGAATTTGAGATGTAAATCCATATCCTTCTTTACTTGATTACTTGACCATTCTATAAAATCTTATATAAAAAATAAATATATTAATCCCATATATCAAAATATTAATGTAATCATAATACATTTTATTGTTGTTTTATTACCTCATATTAAAAATATATTAACAGATTGATGTTTTTTTCTTCGTTTATTGTTCAAACATTCATTTGTTTATTTCATACAAACATTATTAAGAAGTGATAAATTATTTTTTAGTTGATACATGTTCATAATTACCAAATCATTTAATAATGAATAACAAATTTTTATCAATGATTACATAAGTCATATTTTCATCAGGTGAAATACATGAATATTTCTTCCAAAAAATTAAATCACATTGAACCCGTATTCAATGTGTTTAATTACTGAAAGGCGATATATAACTAATTATTTTAAATTTTAAAAAAACAATTATAGAATATTTAAAATAAATTAAATAAAAAACTATTAAATTATATTTAAATTACATGACTTCCCATAATAACTTTGCATTTAATTGTTATAAGTGTGTTTATATTGGTGGTAAAAGATACCCAAATGATAAAATCTTATTAAGTTTTTATGTGCAAGGGAATAACAATAAAAAATTATTATATTATATATTTTGAAAAAAACATGTAATAGTTATCCTAAACCGCTAAGAAATTCAATATTCTAATAACCCAAGATGGGTGGTGATGAAAAATGATTTTTTTGTTCGTAGAGGTGGTAGACTTCCCAAAGATGTGATTAATAATAAAATTTATTAAGGGGGATGAATAAAGATAGTATAAAATAAAATATTATTTTAGAGTTATAAATATATAATATAAAACATTATAATCTATCAAATCAATCCATGTTAGGATCCAAAATATCTGCTAATGAAAATTTATCATCATAGATTTATAAAGGTGGTAGTCAGCACATTCGCATGATCGATGTTATATTATTTCCTTAGTAGATAGAAATGATAGTGTATGTATTGAAAATTTAAAATCATTCCATATAAATATATTAATTTTATGTATTTAATTATTTTCATAAGGTTATAGATAGTTTTATAAGGGAAATAGTGTAGTAGAAGACTAATAGAACATAATAGTAATGTTGAAAGCATGATTTTTCTCCTAAATTACGCATATGAAATCAAATCCTTATGAATAATAGAGTTGGAAGAAAAAATGGAAGTGGAAAATATTTCTATAATGATATTTTTTCAATGATACATTATCAAATTTGATGGATATTCATGTTTTGAAGTGAAAAAATGTTACCTTTTATAAGTGATGTGAAGGATAGTTTTGGATGTAGCCATTACATTTTCATGAATGTTATGTTCCTGTTAGAATTCAGTGACCCGAAAATTAATAAAAGTGTAGTGGAAGTTGTAACATCCCAAGTAAGTAATGAATAATAGAAATTTTTTATCTATGTCTATTAATGAATTAGATAGTGTTTTAGAGGCTTAAAATGAAAATAAATCCAATCTTAAGCATGGAATACACTAATATTTTTAAAAGATTGTTTTACTCCCTTTTGATGGAAAACCATTTCTAAATCTATCTTGGAAAATTTTATAAGCTATGTTGTCAAAATAAACTTATTCTTTATGATTGGGACATCAAAATTTACTTTGTGTGAATTTTTGGTATTTTTCTGACAATGTTCATTTTTAATGAATAGTGAAAAATACTGCATTTTAAATCAAAACTGCTTTTTAATCTAATTTATTTATATGATTAGATTATGTTTTTAATTGGTTTTGAAGTTAAATTAGAATATTTTTTACCATTTAATCCAATGGTGGTCATTGGAATCAATTTCACTTTGAAATTGGACTTAAACTGGTGTCAATCTTTTGATACTTATTGTTTCATAAAAACACGCAATTTGCTCTGACAGCAGGAATTATTTATTAAACTAATTAAACTGACTTATATGTTTTGAATTTGGTAAAATAGACTTCATTTTTGAATTCGGAATATCAAATATAGCTTAGGGTGAATTTTTGGTAATTTTCTGAAAAACATCAATTTTTGATGAATAGTGAAACCACTAAGTGGTACTTATAAAAACTGATTTTCCGTTTAAATGAAATTTTCCCATCATTGTGTTTTGAATTTCAAAAATCCGACATACATGGTTTTCATTAAAAAGTATAATGTGGTTCAATGAGATTAAAATAATTTTTTGGTGAATAGTAACTTATTAAGTTTTAATCGTGATTAGTGGTAATTAGTGTAGTTTAAGGTGAAAATAATGCTTTAATAAAATAAGATGAGCTCGACACATGTCCTGCCTCATTGGTTGTGTCATGGCCGACCAAGACAAGCCATGGGTCAACTTGGTGACCCCATGGATCCACTTTGGTTGGGAAATGACATAAATAACTTTTTATTTAATGTAAAAGTGAAAATGACAAAAACATAATATGTTTTACAAAAACAATTTTTACATGGGGCTATAAAGATCAGATATTTGATTATAAATAGTAATTGGAAAGATAAAAAGATTTCCTACATCATACTATTTTTTTTATAATTTTTAGACTTTAAATATATTAAAGTATTTATGACATCACGATGATGCAGCGATGACCTCATTATTTAACGATTTAAATAAAATGGAAAGATAATGCAAAATATAAAACCTAAACATGGCCAAACCCAATTTGATGAGTGTATTTCAAAGACTTATCACCTTATCCTCGAATTATAGCAATGTGGGACCTTTTGAATCCGAAACGCTTTTTAAAATAAAGTAACTTATCTTTACTTTCCAAAAGTGCCCCTCCTCTCCTCTTATAAAAGGCCCCCACCTATACCTCATTTCACACACTCCTCAAGCCTTTGGCTCGGCCAACCCCTTCCCATTTACTCTCTCCACATATCTCTCCTCATCCTAGAGGATTCCCTTTGGGCATAATCCTTTCAAAGGAAGCCTTTAGGCTCAAATCAAAAGGAGTTACACTTTTAAAGGTAATTCATTCTCTCATGTTCATTTGTTTTATTTTGCTTCTCCAACCCCCTAAACTCTTTTTATTTACTTGTTTTGTAACAACACCAGTATCTTCAATATACTAGGATGTTGTTATAATATTTATTTGAGCTACACTCTCACACAACAACATCAAATGGTTAAAGAACATACGGTTTCCGTGGATGGCGAAATTCAGCCTCCCGAAACGATGATTGTTCAATACTCATTTAACACCTTAAAAGGTGGCCATTATGATGTCACTATTTTTATATATGATATATAATATGTTTATGTTTTCCATAAGCTTCTTTTTTTTATTTTGGGCATACCTTTATGGTTTCCATTATGGTTAAACACGATATCTTCATTTTAGGAAGTGCGGACTACCACCCCCTGAAAGTGATTTGATTCGTTAATACCATATGTGGGATGTGTAAAGGATAAAGTTAATGATATTATATATGTTATTATACTGGAATTATAATATACTCTTATATGATTATGATTCCATTCCAGAAAATACGAAATAGAAATGGAAGTAGCGTTCATGCGTACATACGGCTTACCGTCTCCATGAACGGTGCATTTCATTTCTTACCTCTAAATGTGATGTAATATTATAAATAAATGTATATGATGAATATATATGATATATATGTTATCCAAATCATTAATATCATTCTGGATATAATGAACCTTTGACCAAATTAACAACATGTAAGTGTAAGAAGTCTATTTTTGACTTAAGAACCAAATACCGACAAAATGAACATTATTAACTTAAATGATTACATGATGTTCATAACATGGTATAAAAGGAATAATGAACTTGAAAAATGTTCATAAGCAATTAGAGATTAACTGAAGTTTATTATTCAGGAGATTAAAGAACGATCGGGTCAAGTCAGATACGAGGTATGGTACTTCGTCTCAATCTCCTTTCATTGAGGGATATTTTATTTTATCCACAACTTTCTTTTATACTGTGTATAAACCACTTTGACTTTTACGTTTATTCAAAAGGAATCATTTTTATACGAAGCGTTTACTAAACGACAAAAGGGAATGTTTTTGTCGTACGTATGCGGCGACAACGACTTCTCTGTCGTCATGACCGTTATTTGAGTTTCGGCTTCCTCTACAAGCCATAGCTTCTTTTTAAATGAAAAATAAATACCATGTTTTACTTTTCTTTTATTTTGGTATTGAAAATGGTTTTCACAATGTTTTTTGTGTTGTATTGATATCTTGTGATTGAAATGTGGAAATGTTATGTTTCATTTATGCATGTTTTATGTGATACGATTATGTTATGGTTCTTGGGAATTATTATAAAGACTGGTGGTTCCGTGATAAACTAAGGGCGGTTGAGCCCGATATAGCTCTCCAATGCATTGGGTAACACGAAGGAGTGAAACGTTAAGGTTTCTTGGAAGAGATTTAGGGAATATACTGTGATGGGTATTCCAAACGTAACCAAGAGGGTTACTCCCTACGTAAGAATGTTATGAATGCCTGAAGTTTCCTTTATGTCTTATGATTTCTATGATTTATTCATGATTTGATGAGGTATGTTAAAGTGCTAATGTTTTATGGGTAAAGTATGATCTCATCCTTATATATATATGTACCCTTGTTTCCTTTCCATATTTTAATATCCCTTACTGAGCTTTTTATGCTCATCCCAAGTTTTTTTTGAAATGATTTTCACAGGTCAAGTGAAGGGTACATGATATGATGAAATTGTCAAGGAAGTGTCAAGAAAAAATCCATGTTTTATTTTAAATATGTTTCCATTGATGGGAATGAAGAATAATATCTTTATGTAACCACTTTGTTTATATGTGGAATGTAATGCAAGTTTGATGATCTAATTCTCTAAAACTCTAAACCCGAAAAGATCCTCAATGTGTAATCTTGTAATAACTCATGATTAAGTAAGTTTTAAGGCTGGGGCCTTATAGTTGGTAACAAAGGTCGGTTTAGATAACTTTAGGAGTTAGAATTATATTAAATGATTATCCAAAAATATTTTTTTTGGTCAAATTGAAGTGATATGGAATTTGAAGATTACCATGTTGCTTCATCTAAGACATGTTTGTTCAGAATGGTTTTCCGCAGAGGAAACAGGGAAGTAGTGCTAGGAAGGCATACAGAAGGAAAAAACCTTCCGAATCAGCATCCAGAAATGGTCGGAATTGGAACTGAACAGTTTGTTGCAGTAATGGCACAGTTGACTCAATCGATAAATGGTGGTGGTATCCATGCACGAGATCAGCCAGATCAACCACAGAGGAACATGTCAGTGGTGGAACATTTCATGAGGCAACATCCCCCATCATTCAGAGGATCATCTGACCCTGTGCTAGCTGAAGGGTGGATTAAAGAACTGGAGAAGATTTTTGATGTCATGGGGTGTTCAGACAATCAAAAGGTTAGTCTTGATATTTACCATTTGGAGGGTGAAGCAGATCAGTGGTGGTCGATGGTTAAAAATATCAGGGACGCTGATGAGATTGATGCTCTCGACTGGGATAAATTCAAAGGTATGTTTCTTGAGAAGTATTTTCCTAAGGCTGTTCGACTTATGATTGAAAAACAATTCTTGGAATTGAGGCAAGAGGAAGACTCAGTGGCTGCCTATGAAGAAAGGTTCACTCGATTGGCAAGGAATGCTCCAAATTTTATCTGAGACCTTGATAGTAAAATCAATCGTTTTTACTCCGGATTAAAACCAAAATATCGAAGGGCATTAGCTTCTCGTGAGTTTAAAAGTTATGAAAATATTGTTCGATGTGCTGAGAAGGTGGAAATGGAGTTTGCCGATGATCAAGTGTTCTATAACAACCAGCAGAAGAAGAGACCGAGGTGGCAGGAGAAAGGTAAGAATTCTTCAAAAAAATCTGATGGTAATAAAACTAAGTTTCCAGTTTGTGATAAATGTGGCAAAAGGCATGCTGGGGAATGTCTTCTGAATTCTGGAAAGTGCTACCGATGTGGTAAGAGGGGACATAAGGCTCTTGATTGCACTGAAAATGATCAAGGTGAAGGTAAGACCAAATTCGATTTACAGTTAGTGAAATGTTATAAGTGTAATGAGATGGGTCACTATGCAAATGAGTGTCCGACAAAGAGCTTGAGTGATGAGAAGCAGTTAGGCTACAAGCAGAAAGGGGTGGTGAAATTTTTTGGAACTACTTAAGCAGATGTCGGGCCGTCAAATGAAGTTGTATCAGGTACTTTGTTTGTTTTTTCAGATTATGCCAGTGTGTTGTTTGATTCAGGGTCTACACATTCATTTATCTCTGAAACCTTTTCTAGTAAAATGGGAATACCATCTCAAGAAATGACTCCTGAACTTTTGGTAAAAACACCTGGGGGAAATTTTGAGGCGAATAGAATTTATAAGAATCTTCCTATCCTTATCTATGGAAAGAACCTACTTGCAAACCTTATTGTTCTACCTCTAGTAGAGTTTGATGTTATCATGGGTATGGATTGGCTCTCTATTTACCATGCTAAGATTGACTGTATAGCTAAAGAAGTTTCTTTTCAGAAAGACTTTCAGTTTGTTTACAAGAATGAACCCTTACTTTTGATAACTTATCAAGAGTCCAAGAAACTTGTAAAAGATGGAAATGATTGTTACCTTGCACACATCGTTGAAAATAAAGGAACTGTTTTGATTAATGATGTACCAGTGGTAAATGAGTATCCTGATGTTTTTTCCTGATGAGTTTCCTGGAATAATACCAGATCGGGAAGTTGAGTTTACTGTTGACTTAGTTCCTGATGCTAAGCCAATTTCAAAATCCCCTTATCGAATGGCTCAAATTGAACTGCTAGAGTTGAAGGAGCAATTGTAAGATTTATTAGAGAATGGTTTCATTCGACCTAGCACATCACCATGGGGTGCTCCTGTTTTATTTGTTAAAAAGAAAGATGGTTCTATAAGACTTTGCATTGATTATAGAGCCTTTAATAACATCACTGTTAAGAACAAATATCCTTTTCCTCATATCGATGATTTGTTTGATCAGCTCTAGGGAGCTCAGTTTTTTTCAAAGATTGACCTGAGATCGGGGTACCATCAGCTGAAGGTAAAAGAAGGCAGATATTCCGAAGACCGCGTTCTGTATGAGATATGGCCATTATGAATTTGTAGTAATTCCTTTTGGGCTAACCAATGCACCTGATGTATTCATGGACTTAATGAATAGAATTTTCCATGAGTTCTTGGATAATTTTGTGGTGGTTTTCATTGATGATATTTTGGTGTTTTCTAAAAGTAAAGAGGAGAATGAAAGACATTTAAGTGTTATCTTGCAAACCTTAAAAGAAAAGAAATTGTATGGGAAATTTAGCAAGTGTGAGTTTTGGTTGCAACAAATTTCTTTCCTTGGTCACATTGTTTCTAAATATGGAATAACAGTTGATCCCGCAAAAACAAAAGTTGTTGAAGAATGGCCAAGACCCACAAATGTAACCGAGATTCGTAGCTTCCTTGGTTTTGCGGGCTATTACCGAAGGTTTGTTCGAAATTTTTCACGGTTATCTAGTCCAATGACTAAGCTAACTCAGAAGGGTGTTAAGTTTATCTGGACAAAAGAATGTGATGATTGTTTTCAAGAATTGAAAACAAGATTGGTGAATGCTCAAGTTTTGGCACTACCTTCTAGGAATGGTGAGTTTGTTATATACAGTGATGCTTCATTGAAAGGACTTGGTTGCATCCTAATGCAGAATGATCAGGTAATTGCTTATGCTTCACGAGAGTTGAAAACTCATTAGGTAAATTACCCTACACATGATTTGGAATTAGCTGTTTTTGTTTTTGCTTTAAAAATTTGGAGGCATCATTTGTATGGAGTAAAGTGTGAAATATATAATGATCACAAAAGTTTAAAATATATATTCACTTAGAAAGAATTGAACATGAGACAAAGGAGATGGATAGAATTAATCAAGGATTATGATTGTACAATTCATTACCATCCGGGAAATGCAAATAAAGTGGATGATGCTTTGAGTCGAAAAAGTAATGCTTCATTAACAATGTTGCGGTTGGAACGTGATCCTTTGGTTAAGGATTTGATGAACTTTGGCATAGAATTTGTTAGTGCAGGAAGTCCTTCTGTTTTGTTTCAGGTATCAGTGAGATCTTCTCTATCAGATAGAATCAAGCAAGCACAGAAGCAAGATAGTGAGTTGCAGAAAAAGGTAGAGCTGGTTCAGAAAGGTAAGTTTCCTGAATTCAACATTGATAATGTTTGTGTTTTGAGATTTGGGAAGAGATTGTGTGTGCCTTGTGATTCACAGTTTAAGAGAGAGTTGTTATGTGAAGCTCATAGTTCTCCATTTTCAGTTCATCCGGGCAGTACTAAGATGTATAGAGATCTGCGGGAGTATTACTGGAGGGATGGAATGAAAAGAGATATTGCTGATTTTACTGTGAAGAGTTTGACTTGTCAGCAGGTTAAAGCAGAGCGGCAGTTACCAAAAGGGATGCTTTAGCCTTTACCAGTGCCAGAGTGGAAATGGGAGAATATATCCAGGGACTTTGTTGTTGGATTACCGAAGACATCTCGAGGTAATAATGCAATATGGGTTATTCATGATCGCTTGACCAAATCTGCTCATTTCCTTGCTATACGAGATACTTTCTATCTAGATCAACTTTCCCGTTTGTATCTTAAAGAGATAGTCAGGTTACATAGAGTTCCTCTCTCCATTGTATCAGATCGTGATCCCAGGTTTACTTCTAACTTTTGGAAAGGCCTTCAGAAGTCGTTGGGTACTGAATTAAATTTTAGTACAGATTTTCATCCTCAATCAGATGGGCAGTCAGAACGAACAATTCAGACATTGGAGGATATGCTACGAGCTTATTCGATGGATTATCAGGGAAGTTGGGACCACCATCTTTCTTTGGTTGAATTTTCATATAATAAAAGTTTTCATTCCAGTATACAGATGGCACCATTTCAGGCATTATATGGGAAGCGGTGTTGAACTCCAGCTTTTTGGGATGAAGTGGGTGAAAGGAAGTTGATGGGACCAGAATTGGTAGAAGAGATGGCAGAAAAAGTTCAGCTGATTCAGAAAAAAATGAAAACAGCTCAGAGCAGGCAGAAGAGTTATGTAGATAACCGGAGGAAGGATCTATCTTTCGAGGTAGGTGATCATGTTTTTCTCAAGGTTTCTCCTTGGAAAAGTGTGATGAGATTTGGTAAGAATGGAAAGTTGAGTCCAAGGTTCATTGGACCATACGAAATTCTGGAGAGAGTTGGATCAGTTGCATACCGAGTGGCTTTACCTCTGAGTTTATCTTAGGTACACAATGTTTTTCACGTTTTGATGTTGAGAAAGTATATTCCAGATCCATCTCATGTTTTGAGTCCAGAGGTAGTTCAGCTGGAAGAGAACCTATCTTATGAGGAACAACCGGTCCAGATTCTTGACCACAGGAAGCAAGTGTTACGGAATAAGGTAATTCACCAGTTTAAGGTTTTTTTTGGAAAAACCACATGATTGAAGAGGCAACATGGGAATCTGAAAATGCAATGAGGGATAAGTACCCCCATTTATTTGATAAGTAAATAAATTGCGGGGACGCAATTTTCAAAAGGGGGGAAGGATGTAACAGCCCAAGTAAGTAATGAATAATAGATATTTTTTATCTATTTCTATTAATGAATTAGATAGTGTTTTAGAGGCTTAAAATGAAAATAAATCCAATCTTAAGCATGGAATACACTAATATTTTTAAAAGATTGTTTTACTGCCTTTTGATGGAAAACCATTTTTAAATATATCTTTTGACAATTTTATAAGCTATGTTGTCAAAATAAACTTATTCTTTATGATTGGGACATCAAAATTTACTTTGTGTGAATTTTTGGTATTTTTATGACAATGTTCATTTTTTAAAAATAGTGAAAAATACTGCATTTTACATCAAAACTGCTTTTTAATATAATTTATTTATATGATTAGATTATGTTTTGAATTGTTTTTGAAGTTAAATTAGAATATTTTTTACCATTTAATCCAATTGTGGTCATTGGAATCAATTTCACTTTGAAATTGGACTTAAAATGGTGTCAATCTTTTGATACTTATTGTTTCATAAAAACACGCTATTTGCTCTGACAGCGGGAATTAATTATTAAATTAATTAATGTGACTTATATGTTGTGAATTTGGTAAAATAGACTTCATTTTTGAATTCAGAATATCAAATATAGCATAGGGTGAATTTTTGGTAATTTTCTGAAAAACTTCAATTTTTGATGAATAGTGAAAACACTAAGTGGTACTTATAAAAACTGATTTTCCGTTTAAATGAAAATTTTCCCATCATTGTGTTTTGAGTTTAAAAAATCCGACATACATGGTTTCCATTAAGAAGTAAAATGTGGTTCAATGAGATTAAAATAGTTTTTTTGTGAATAGTAACTTATTAAGTTTTAATCATGATTAGTGATAATTAGTGTAGTTTAAGGTAAAAATAATGCTTTAATAAAATATGATGAGCATGACACATGTCCTACCTTCATTGGTTGTGTCATGGCCGACCAAGAAAAGTCATGGGTCATCTTGGGGACCCCATGGATCCACTTTGGTTGGGAAATGACATAAATAACTTTTTATTTAATGTAAAAGTAAAAATGACACAAACATAATATGTTTTACGAAAACAATTTTTACATGGGGTTATAAAGATCAGATTTTTGATTATAAATAGTCATTGGAAAGATAAAAATAATTCCTACATCATAGTATTTTTTTTATAATTTTTAAACGTTAAATAAATTAAATTATTTATGACATCATGATGATGTAGCGATGACCTCATTATTTAATGATTTAAATAAAATGGAAAGATAATGAAAAATCTAAAACCTACACATGGCCAAAACCAATCGGATGAGTGGATTTCGAAGACTTATCACCTTATCCTAGAATTATAGCAATGTGGGACCTTTTGAATCTGAATATCTTTTTAAAATAAAGTAACTTATCTTTACATTCCAAAAGTGCCCCTCCTCTCCTCTTATAAAAGGCCCCCACCTCTACCTCATTTCACACACTCCTCAAGCCTTTGGCTCGGCCAACCCCTGCCCATTACTCTCTCCACATCCCTCTACTCATCCTAGAGAATTCCCATTGGGCATAATTCTTTCAAAGGAAGCCTTTAGGCTCAAATCAAAAGGAGTTACACTTTTAAAGGTAATTCATTCTGTCATTTTCATTTGTTTTATTTTTCTTCTCCAACCCCCTAAACTCTTTTTATTTACATCTTTTGTAACAACACCAGTATCTTAAATATACTAGGATGTTGTTATAAGATTTATTTGAGCTACACTCTCACACAAGTACATAAAATGGTTAAAGAGCATATGGTTTTCCGTGGATGGCGAAATTCTGCCTCCCGAAACGATGATTGTTCAATACTCATTTAACACCTTCAAAGGTGGCCATTATGATGTCACTATTTTTATATATGATATATAATATGTTTATGTTTTCCTTAAGCTTCTGTTTTTTTCATTTTGGGCATAAATTTATGGTTTCCATTATGGGTAAACACGATATCTTCATTTTAGGAAGTGCAGACTACCGCCCCCTAAAAGTGATTTGATTCGTTAATACCATATGTGGGATGTGTAAAGGATAAAGTTAATGATATTATATATGTTATTATAATGGAATTATAATATACTCTTATATCATTATGATTCCATTCCAGAAAATATGAAATAGAAATGGAAGTAGCGTTCATGCGTGCGTATGGATTACCGTCTCCAATAACGGTGCATTTCATTTCTTACCTCAAAATGTGATGTAATATTATAAATACATGTATATGATGAATATATATGATATATATGTTATCCAAATCATTAATATAATTCTGGATATAACGAACCTTTGACCAAATTAACAACATGTAAGTGTAAGAAGTCTATTTTTGACTTAAGAACCAAATACTGACAAAATGAACATTATTAACTGAAATGATTACATGATGTTCATAAAATGGTATAAAAGGAATAATGAACTTGAAAAAGGTTCATAAGAAAGTAGAGATTAACTCAAGTTTATTATTCAGGAGATTAAATAATGGTCGGGTCAAGTCGGATACGAGGTATGGGACTTCGTCTCAATCTCCTTTCATTGAGGCATATTTTATTTTATACACAACTTTCTTTTATACGGTGTATAAACCCCTTTGATTTTTACGTTTATTCAAAAGGAATATTTTTTATATGAAGCGTTTACTAAATGACAAAAGGGAATGTTTTTGTCATACGTATGCGGCGACAACGACTTCTCCGCCGTCGTGACCATTATTTGAGTTTCGGCTTCCTCTGCAAGCCATACCTTCTTTTTAAAAGAAAAATAAATACCATGTTTTACTTTTCTTTTATTTTGGTATTGAAAATGGTTTTCACAATGTTTTTTGTGTTGTATTGATATCTTGTGATTGAAATGTAGAAATTTGATGTTTCCTTTATGCATGTTTTATGTGATACGATTAAGTTATGGTTCTTCGGCATTATTATGAAGACGGGTGGTTCCGTGATAAACTAAGGGCGGGTGAGCCCGATATAGCTCTCCAATGCATTGGGTAACGCGAAGGAGTGAAACGTTAAGGTTTCTCCGAAGAGATGTAGGGAATATACAGTGATGGGTATTCCAAACGTAACCAAGAGGGTTACTCCCTACGTAAGAATGTTATGAATGACTCAAGTTACCTTTATGTCTTATGATTTCTATGATTTATTCATGATTTGATGAGGCATGTTAAAGTGATTATGTTTTATGGGTAAAGTGTGATCTCATCCTTATGTATATATGTACCCATGTTTCCTTTCCATATTTTTATATCCCTTACTGAGCTTTTTATGCTCATCCCAAGTTTTTTTTGAAATGATTTTCACAGGTCAAGGGAAGGGTACGTGATATGATGATAGTGTCAAGGAAGTGTCAAGAAAGAATCCATGTTTTATTTTAAATATGTTTCCATTGATGGGAATGAAGAATACTATCTTTATGTAACCACTTTGTTTATGTGTGGAATGTAATGCATGTTTTATGATCTAATTCTCTAAAACTCTAAACCCGAAAAGATCCTCAATGTGTAATCTTGTAATAACTCAAGATTAAGTATGGTTTAAGGCTGGGGCCTTATAGAAGTTTTTTTCATAATTATTATACACAGAAAATCAATTTTAGAGAGAAAATATAGTGATTTTAGAAGTTTTTATTTTACTTATAAACATTCACACTAATTTTCATTTACCTGTTTAATTATTAATTAACCTTTTAAATTATTATTAATTAAAAAATTAATATTGTTTTGAAATAATTTTAAAATTCATATATCAAAATTTTAAATCCTTTTACCAAATAATATATTTATGTTTTGGAATTTTTTTTTAAAACTAGTGAAAAAAACACATAAAATATTTTTCTTTAAATGTGAATTATTATGATTAATAATTTATTGTCATGGTATTATTATCATAAAAAAATTATATGACATAAATTTGAATATAATAAATTAAATAAAATGTATGTAGCTATGAAATCAATCTAAAACCTAACTTCCCATTCATAAAACATAGTTAGATGAAAATTATAAATATCTGTTTTTATTAATGTTAAATTTTAATTTATTTCAAATAATATTAGACATAATATTTATTTGTTAAAATATTAATTTAAATGTTATTGTTTAATTAATTTAATATATAGTTTACTACATATGCTTTTTTTTCAATCTTCTATGAGCATTTTTATTTAACAATAACCACATAAAAGTTAAAAGTTTCATGAAACCCATACGTCAAAACTATAAAACATCATTTTAATAAAAATATTAAATATTTATGATATGTGAGTATTGATATTTTGAATAAAAAAATAAATATTTTTCAATTAAATAAAAAGGATAAAATTTTTAATTTTAGATTAAAAAAACAAAAATAATATAGAAAACTTATTTTACTAAAAATAACCCTTGAAAATATTAAATAATAGTAATAATTTATCCTACAATATTAAGATTTATTAACTGAATACTATCATGGGGGTTTAATTATTTTTTAATCAAAAATAACACTCAAATATAGTTTGTCATTTTTACATGGAGTATTTTGTTTATCCTATGTTAGAAAACATAGAATACATATTTATAGTTCTAAAATAACGTTTCATTAAATTATACCACCTTAAATAAATTTCGTCACAATATTTTTAATTATTAATCACATATGAAAGTTGGTGATAGTATTCTTAACATACTTATTATACTAGATCTAACTAAAAATGTGACATTCATCTTACTATAATAGGCTTAATTGACATACTTTTTTACTCAACCATTAATGTTAGTTGATGATATAATAATATAATCTCCAATGTGCACCTTTCCAAAATAACTTATATCTTATTGTTATACCTATAGTGAAATTGCTTATTATTTATAAAATTAATTATATATTTACTCCTCAAATGGCACCATCCACCAGTTTTTCATATCCCACACTAAACAATATAATCCACAATCAGAGAAATGTGATATTATTCATAAGAAATTTAATGAATTATCATTAATTAAAAGGATTTTGATACTACAAATTATAAATTTTCCAAATCAGTCAACATTTTTTTATCCCAAAATAAAATACATGTTAATCCTAAAACATACTCATCCTTTAAACATATATTAATGAATACTTATCTGAAAAAAACATTACACTAAATCATTTCTCATTTTTAGTGAAACATTCTGAAATATGATTTAGTTCCATTAAAATTAATCAAAATAATAAATATTGTTTGATGTCAGACATAATCCTTAACAATATTTTATTATACCATAATTTCATTGATAAATATAACATCCCTATTTAAAATAGCTAAAACAATACTAATTTATCTTCTATTGTTATATAATCTTTACTACCATAGTTAAGACTATAAAAATATCTTTTCCATCATAAAATTCATTTACTAAGATTAAATTATTTTATATTATCCCCAATTTGGATACAATACATGGGAGTTCCTAGATACATACCTTTCTCATATTAATTTTTGTAATCCTATTCTAACAATACACTAAACCAATAATGGTTATGATACAACCAAAAATATGAAAATAAAAACATAAATACTCTGATTTCATCTCCAATGAAAGATTTTGTTATTAATCATATAATACATTAGGATCATACAATTTTACTTTATGTTGTTTTTTATAATAGTTATTAACCCAATACCTTAATGTAATTATGAAATTAATCATTCATGATCTTTAAAAAACATAATATGCTTTAAGAAAGAATATCTTCATGGAGTGTTAAACATGGAGTACAATTAGGCCTATTCATCATTATCTAGGTTAAGATTGACTAAATAACCAATACACCATTTTTATGGTTATTATCCCTAGGTAAAACTAGGAAATACCCTCCCTCCACTTCTATTTTTCATATGAGGATGTAATTTTAAATAAAATCATATAAATTTTACTTTACCAATATTTCATGATTTACTCCTATACATAAACTATCTCTTTAATATATCGGTATGGTTTTCACAAATTTTTTCTTCTCTTAACCCAAATAATATTACCTCAACTGACCTAAATGGTAATCTATACCTGTTCAATTATAATGAACCATAACATATCAACCTTTTGATTATATTTGTATCATATCATTTAACACTAAAAACTTTCATCATATTTTATAAATTTATCTAAAAACATCTCTGTTAAAAACTATAGAGACTCACCAAGGTGATAATCTAAATGCATGACATAATTCAACAAATTTTAGAATTATATACCCCAAAACCATTTACGTATTTTGTTTCTGATAATTTGGATAATGATTTAAATTAAAAATATATTCTCTTTTTTAACTAGTTAATATTTACCCATTATATAAGAAACTTATTTTTTTAAATTTTTTTTATATATCCCACTAAGTATACTTATAATATACACTTCTATGATTTTCATACATTTCTAGTCAACATAACTTTGGGATATGAAAACAAAAGAAAAGGCTGAGCTCTGATGCTTAGTAAGGATAAAAAAGTGTGATAAGAATAAATGATTATAATTGAGTAGAATATGGGAATATGGGAATCATAATGATATTTAAGAAAATCATGCCCCATAGTAATTAGGTTAAAAATAATGACAGAATGGTTAGAAAAAAATAAGACATGAATCAAATGTGTGAGTCAACAAAAATGATACATTAAAGAATATTAATGTAATTATAATATGAATACAGCATTCAAATATCTTTTTAATATAGTGTAAAAATTATTATAAGGATCATTACATTATTCTGACACACCATCACTGACCAATATTACAAGTAAAAAAAAGGTACCCACAATTACATTATCTCATGAGATATAAAATTTTATCAATGTCATTGGTGGGTGATGGAGGACCCATCCTATTATTCACCAATACTAATGTGTTCAAAAAATCAAATTTTTACCTTATATATAAAATATAGAAATAAAATAGGTTTCTTAATTGTTCAAAATGGTATAAGATAAAATCATGTATTAAATTATAAGATACCAAAAACAAGATAAAAAAAATAATCACATAATTAATAATATTTATTGGTTCTAACATGAAACATTACCCCATTATTGATACATCATTTTAGTATATTAAAAATCAAATAATGGAAAAAAGTATTTCAATAATAGTTTTCATTTTTAATTTTAAATATCACAGTTTTGAGTCACTTTTAGAAAACACAAATTTAATTTTTGAATAGAAAACAAATGTTAAATGAAAAACCTTCCTGAAAATAGATTTGGATCAAAAACTATTTTCCTCAAAATTAAAATATAGAACATCGTTCAAATTGGATTGTCTAGGAAAAATGAAGTTCAAAAAGCTATTTTATAACTTAAAGAAACGTGTTTGAGACAATTTCCCTGGTGGCAATCATATTTCATGATGTAAGAGTCTTTTTAAAAAAGTGGTTTACATGAAATAAACATAAATCACCATATTTAATGATACAATTCCATTTAATACAATAATAGGGATGAATTTACCCACATATATTAATTATGTTTAAAAATAATACTTACATATTAATGATTATGAAGATAATTTGAAAAAATCATTATAATTGGAGGATTAATTAATTCAATGAATTATGAATAATTGAGAACAAAAAATTGAACAAAAATTGTGACGTAAAATGTGTATTTTATGATATAAAATATCAATTATGTAGCATATACACCAATATAATAATTTAGGTGTATACTAAAAAACATGTTTCAAATAGAAGGATTTGAAATGAAAAACACTTACATAATATTCTATGTAAATAAATGATGATCTAATATCATGTATTATGAAGAATAAAATATTAATTAATTTTCATAGAATCATAATAAAAAAATAACACCCTTATTATTATTATTTATAAATATATTATCTTATTATTATGTGAGCATAGTTTTTTTTCAAATTAGGGTGGTAGAACAATTAGATACATATTTCGTACTAGAATAATAACAAAAATATCAATTATCACTATTTTTACAATATTATCATTCCCATAGAATTTAATATATAATAATAATTGTTTTTCATTAATTACTTATATTTAATTTTAATTAGGTTAAGTACATTAATATGTTTTTTGAAAATTGAAATCACGTTGAACAAGATTTTGGTGTTTTTAATGATTAAATAGTGATATATTAATAAGTTATTTAAATATTGAAAAAAATTGTATATAATAATTAAAAATATGAAATATGTAATTCTTAAATGATATTAACATTACCTGACATATCATTGTCATTTATGAAATAATTTTTATAACATCCTTTACACAGATATTAAAATAAACCCAAACAATATTGTATTAAAATGTTTTCCCGAGTAAAAAAAAGTATTAATATGAGGATAATAGAAAATATTCACAAATCATAATATTATAAAATTATTTTAAGTCTCCTATATTACAATTTGTTTCAACAATAAAATATGGGTGGAGTTTACTAGTGAAATTTTCTCTTCGTGGAAGAGGTAGTCTTCACGTACACACAATTAATTTTCATATTTCTGAATGATTTGATAGAAATTTGTGATATAACAGTGTATGAATATAAAATTATAAATTAGAAAAATAAAAAATGTAAATTATCAAATCTATAACTTCTACCAGATATCACACATGGCGATAAAAAGTGAATAACATCACTTCATGGAGGCTGTAGTCCATACATTCACAAGATTATTTTTTTGTATTCGTAGTAGATAAGAAAAACTGAATAATTGATATCTAATTGATATAATCAAAATATAAATATATTATTTATACTGATGATATTTTTTTATCCATGATATAATTTGTTTATGATGCATTAGATAAAAATAAAATTCATATAGAAAGTATTAATTATTATAGAATCTTGAGTTTTCTCTTAGAAAACACCTCATATAAAAGTCCTTATGAAATATAAATAATACCAAATTCTTAAAGTAGTGGGATAGAATCATATAATGACCTATTTGGAAGATTTAATACTGTATATATAACTAATAGGCGTGTCTTGAATAAGTTTCGGCATCATCATTTATAATTTAATTGAAGGGTTGTTTTGGAATCAACCATTATAATATAAAAAATATAATGGTACAAATAAAATGATAATTCTTAAAAATATTAAAAATTTATTGGTAATTTATTTTTTGGATAAATATTATCTTTATAGTCTATTTTTTTATATTTCATGGTTTGATTTTAGTCAATTTATTTTTACATTATTACATTTACCCTAATTTATTTTAACTCATTACATATTTATTTTAAAATTAATAATTAAAAATTATGGGAAAAAATTTATAAAAGATATTTTATATAATATTAAGCCTCATATTGGAAAACATTGAAATAATTTTTCAAATAATATTTTTTTATGATTTGAAATGTTTTTTTAAAACAATCATAGAATGTGTAAATTTGTTTTTAGGAATGATCATTATAAATTTAACATTTTAAGTATAAGAAATTATTTTCATGTATATAGATTTTTATGAAATGAATTCATTTACTATAAAAAAAATAAATTTAATGGGAATTTCTATGAAATCTAAAATCAAATTTCACCATCAAAACTATAAATTTGAAGAAAATATTGAAAAATATTTTTCTTAATGTATATTTCTAATTTTGTTCTAAAATGGTTGGGTAGATGATTTTTATGTTTAAATAAAACTCTAAAATTAATAACGTTATTCCAAAAATACATATTTTATTAATTAAAATGGGATTATATTAATCTAGTATACTCATTCATAATAATAATGTAAAATTAATTTTATCTTTCCTAAAACCGTAATTTTATGACTAAAATCGATCCTTTTTAGAAAAATCTAAAAAAATTATACGAAGTAAAGTATGATATTAGGAATTAAAAATTATTATTAATATAAAAAGTTAAATTGATATTGTTTTTAAATTATACTTTATAAATAATACACAAAATATCAATGAAACAACTTTTATTGAAAATAAAAATTTTAATTTTAAATTAAATTAATCACTTATTATGTAATCGTAAAAAACTTATTATAGGCTTCTATTATATTTGTCTTATTATATAATAATTAATAATCATCATCTTATTTATCATAGAACATTTACACTGGTAGTTGTGTGTAAGAGATGTTATAAAAAATATAATATATTCTACATTATCAATAATTTTATGTTGTTGCACTCGATATGATGGATTGAAATTTAGATTTCATTTATGATGACGTCTAATTTTTATTCTAGTTGTGATACTGAGTGTAGTTGTTTAATATATTTTGAACATATTTGGTGTCATATCTATTGAGAATTTAATTTTCTCTTGAGTAATATCTATTTCAGGTGAGGTACTTGGGCTTTGACCATCTCTCAACTTAGATGTTATTCCTTATATTGAAATGTGTATTCAGTTGGCTATCTTTCCCTATAGGATAACTCGTTTATATATTTAAAATCTAATTTACCTTTAATAATTCATATGAATGGTATTCTAACCTAACACATATGATTCATCTATATTAGTGTAAATGTATTTATATTCTACTATTTGGGTTAGTAATAGAAACATATATGTTTTGTAAATAGTTAAACAATAATTTTGTTTGAGAAAATTAATTTTATGGATATAATAGTGATTCCAAAAACATAATCATTAGAAGAAGGAATTATATATATGAAAAAAATGAGAAAATAAATTTCACATAAGATATAATAGTTATAGATTTAAAATGAAAGTGATCTATAATAAATTACTGAAACAAAATAGATACCCCCCTCAAATAATAAGTGTTATATTACATTAATAAGAAAATATTTCAAGACCACAATCATACAATCAGGTAAGGAACTCTATATCTAGGTTCCTATGAATTATATTGAGATTATAAAGTATATAATGTGCATTACTTGAACATCCTTAGGCTGGTTATAACGTAGTTTATTTCACATGGATTTACCCTTTTTATCTTATTTTTGGATTTTTATTTAGCTTAGACAACCCAAGAAACCAAAAATTTATTAGGTTAATGATGTAATATAATTTAAATTATCTATAAGATGGATATGGACAATGTTTTTTCCACTCAGATTTCCAAGATCCACATATTTTGTAATTAGAATGATTCCCTTCATAAATTACTACGTGGAAAGATAAATACTCTAAAGGAATCATTACATATTCAAATATTGATATTGGATCACTAAATATATATGAAATTAGGGTTCAGCATTATATGATAGAGTATATTCATTAGATGTCCTTGATGAAAAAAACAATACATGATACTTTCCCAATTTATCTATCCTTATTGTAGATTATCGTATACATAATAATAATAATATTGATATATTTTATATGTATGAAATATGAAATAGTAAAAGATTTGTAGATAGTATTGAGAAGTGTTATCATAGATAAAAATTAGAAGAACCTAAATGAGAATGTTATATATATTAATTCCTTATACTCTAACTCTTGGGAATTTGATACCAGGTGTACATTAACTATTTATGCTTCCAAAAAAATACATAGTGATAATAGAGGAATAATAATTTTTGATTTTATCTTTATGTCTCAAGTGGAGAAAAATTGGTTTCATTATAATCAGACATATAAGATCTATGCATACTTATTTGATTATTATTATAATTTTCAAAATTTTAATATGTTCCATCTATAAAAAATTAGTTGAATTCAATAATTTTTTTGAAGAAGGGACATCATTAATTATTAATGAATGTGGTTGTACTATATATAAGAATGAACTTTATATTCAATTTGGAATTCAAATAATTATTTTAAAAATATATATGGTTAAAATTATCTATAACATTTACAATTACAAATTCAGGGTTGATTCTAATCCCATATCCCATTAGAATCATCACCTAAGTAATATAAATATTAAATGAATTAAATGAATCAATATATATGAATTGGCTAACTCATTTGATTTTGAATAATTATATAGATGAAATTATTTTTTAATTGGGAGAGTGACAATGACCAATTCTAGGAAAAATGTTAAAGGGTTAGTGGAGAATTGGATATAAAATAATATTATGTATATGGTTTAGTGTGTACTCATAAAATTTGTTTCTTTTGGTACTTACTTTCTCTTATTGATGACTTAGTCAGTTCAGGAATGTGTTTATGATAGTCCAAGAGTGTGAAACAATTGAAAAGTTCAATGATTATTATTATAATGTATTGAATCAATTTTTGAAAAGTATTAAGATTATATTATAATATTGAGTAAGTAAATACTACATGTTGGAATTAATAAATCCTCAATAAGTTATTATAATTTATTCAATGATCACTCCTCTAAGAACACTACAATTTAATGGTCTCTTTAGAAGGTGGAAAACCCATTATATTACATGTTTTGATAAATGAAGAATTTATATTAATTGATTATCTTATTCTATTGTTATAATTTTGAGACTATTAGAGTACTATGAAACCATGTTCTATCTAACGAAGTCATGATTTCATTAGATGTGATATGGATCAAGAAATGTCACAATGTTTAATTGTTATGATTTTAGGGTACAGAAGTAGACATACAATGTTTTTATTTGGATAACCTCGAATATAAACATTAAAAATGCATATTCATTGGTTATAGTAAATAATATATATGATGTTACTTATATAAATATATTTACGTGAATATTTTTGTAGCTTGACATGGTTTCTTCCTTATGAAAGAGAAAAATATTCATGTTTTCAATCGGTGGAATCGTAATATTAGTGATTTTTTTTAAAAAATGATACCTTCAAGAGATGGTAGTTAAGTCTGTATCAAAATAAGTTGTAAAAGATGGAAAAAATCATGTTATACAAGAAAATAAAATTTCAGGTAGGATTCATCATTAAGAAAATATTCAAGGAAAAGATATGGACAATAACGATGAAATATCATTCAGAGTAGAAGAACCTACTTCCTAATGAGGGGTTACTGAGTGTTCTGATTCCATGAAATGATTATAATCCATATAATTTGTTATGGACTCCATGTACACAAACATGGATTGAAACATGGTAGATAGACCTAAAAGGTTGACACCCATAGAGTGAGAGTCATTTTTCAATAACAAAACATACATTTTTGGTAGAGTATCTTCCTATAAAGAAAACCTAGTGGAATTAGGTAGAAATAAAATTCATGATATTAACTAAGAATGAGATTTTCACTAGATGTGATTATAATGATCATTTAGTTTTTATTTCCACACAATCATATTACGATTATATGATATAAGAAATGGATTTAAAAACCATTTTCCTTGAAGATAATTGAGTTAAGGATGAATATATAATACAACCAAAAGAATCTAAATTTCCAAACTTACCTGATAAGGTATGTTTATAATAATAGTTGTTTTATTTATTTATGAAATCATTGATGAGTATGAATATCTGGTATGATGATGTAATACAAAATTTTAGTTATATGATGAGCTTGGAAGATTCATGTTTATATACTCAAGTTATTTGGAGTATATTATTTTTTGATAATTTTTATATAGATTCCATACAAATTATTTTTAATTATATTCTAGAACTTTTTTTTATAAAGGTTTCAATGGGTAAATTTTTCACTATAGAATACATAGGTAAGGTTTCCTACAAATCAGGTTTGGTGATCTATATAGATAGATATCATATATTTCTTAGACTAGTTCAAATCATGTATATTGGTATAGTGATAATGCTGTTTTTAATTGAGATCTCCAATAAATGTTATTTAATTGTGTTCCATAGAAGACAGCTTAGAATGATTTAGGATCCATATATGGAGTTATGAAGAATGCAAAAGATTCCTTATATATCCAGGATAGGATCTATAAATTATTCCACATTATGTATTAAAAATAATGTCTCTTATTGTAATATAATATCTAGTAGATACAAATCTATTACAAGTTAGACACAATGTATTTTTATAAACTAATATTATTAAGTACCTAATATTGACTATGGAAAAGTTTCCAGTCATTAAGGGAAAGGATGAATTATATCTAAAGTGTTAAATATTTTCTATTTTCCAACCTAATAAAGATGATCTGATTTCATAATATAGAGTCAGGTTTTACCAATATAGGGTATATATCAATTATAAGTGTTCCAATAAAGACACAATAATATACTCAACAATAAAGGTAGATTATGTCATTACATCTGATGATATGAAGGAAGCTGTTTGGAACAATAAGTACATTACTTAACTCAAAGTTGTTATAATAATCCAAGTACAAATTTATCTATACTATTAAATGAATGGTAGAATTTACCAAGATATGGTACCATATTATCCCCAAATTACTGAAAAACTCAATTGAAAATGCTTCCCCGTTCATAATATTCTTGAATAAAGATATGTATAGAAAATCTAGGTGTCTGTATAAAAGAATGTAGAAAATCCCTTGATGAAACCATTACTGCATAAAATTCATGAGGGTTATTTTGAATCTTCATGTTTAATAAACATGATATATTAGTTATAAATTTATAAAATATACCTTTTAATTATAACAAAGGTTATATATAATTTTAATTTATTTATGTGGGCTATAATTTATATTCCATGAGTAGTGATATAATAATATCTCGTCATACTATGACATTGAGTTATTAGTAATTGATGATCATCATAGTGCATTATAGGTCATGTAGATACATTAATATAAAATTGATTAAAATCATGTAATCATTATATTTAGTAGTATATGAACTATGAAAAATAAATCCATGAGGTAAAATATATATATTTATTACATGGACTTTCCTACCAAATTATATCTTTAGGATTTCATAACATCATTGATATACATAGGTGTGAATTAATATTATCAATCCATATAACTTGAAGTTAGTGAGAAACCTAACATGATAATTAAAGACATATGGCCCATGATTTAATTATATTGGGGAAATTAAGGGTTAAACTTTATTGAATTACATATGATGTGTTTAGCTACATTGATTATAGATATCAGATAATATAATGTGTAATATTAATTAGATTTTATCTACCAATCCAAATCATATGTCTTTTTCGAAACTTAGTAAAATATGGGTTGGCCTATTCTATATTATCTTGTTATATGACTAGTGGACCCCACAATGTCATAGAAAAAAGAATAATGTATCAATATATAAATACATATTCTATATATTTGGAAGGAATTGTTCATCTATAGATATGAGCATGTTTGATAGTGATCACAGTAGAACCTTAGTAGTGCAAGTATCACCAATGCTTTTCAGAAGGGGTCAGTTTTCTTACATCTAGAAAATAATGATTTCATAGTTGTTTTCAACACTACTAAATACCACATCTTCACAATGATAGATCCTCTGATAAGGAAAAAATTCTAGGTAGATTGTCAATTAAAAATGAAGATATTTTATCAAACAGTAGTAAAAAATGTCTTGTGTATTTTTACATTGAGTTATGATGCTTTGATAAACTAATTATAGGATATTGGTGAAATTGAAAGATTGATGGATGTTCACTAAAACCTATATCCACAAGATGCATGTATATATGATTACGATGCTATACAAATATATAATATATGATATTTAATAAATATAATGTACATAAAATATATGCATATGATTCATGTGTATTATAATTCTTATTATTAATATAAAATATTAAATATATGTATATATCATTCATGTGAAAATATATATTCATATATAGTTTCATGAGATTAAATATATCTTCTAACCGGATTAATTAGATTGAACCAAATTTTGGAATATTAATGTTCATTGTATAAATTCATTTCTGTATTCAATGAATTATTTACACAAGAGTTCACAACTCATGTGAAAAATTATGAATAGATGAATTAGGCTTCACCAGTATATTAAGAGAATAGTCTCCTTGATATTTATGAGACTCTATAAGGATAAAAATAATTTGATACTTCAATGAAAATTCATTCCATGAAAATCTATTTATATATCTTTCCTTATTTAAAGGTTGTTCATCATTCCCATCTGAGGTGCAACCACTCATTCAACATTCAATTTCCCTCACAATAGGATCATAGTTTCATCGGTCGATGAAATGCCTTAGAGGATGTATGATTTTGTTTCTTACTTTATTGATTTTTTTCATCCATTCCAAATGTGAATTGAAGATCAATGACTCTCTAAATTATAATATATTATTCTCTATTTGAGATTAATTTATCATGTTTTATTTCACAAATAATGATTACGTTATGTTTTATTTTTTTCTACTGCCAATAATTATTATGTGATTAATTAAACCCATATTTTAATTAATAAAAAGTTAAATAATAATAATACTATCCTAAATCCATAAATAAATCATAATGTATGTATTTATTTAATATATTTATGAAAATAATGTTTTTATACCCATCCATGATATAAATTTACAACATATTTTATGTATGTGGACAAAAAACCACAAACAAGAACATGATATAATTAATGGATGGGTAGTATTCTGAAGTTATTTTTCATAAATAACATTACTATAGAAGAATATTTTTTTTATTTTATTGTTTTGTAATATTCCTTGGAAAAAATGAAAATGTTTTTATTATTAATTTATAGTGAAAGACACAGGATCCCAAAAACAAGATTTAAATAAAATCTATTTCATAATGTCAAACCAACTATGTTTGTAGTCCATTTAAACAATTGAGATCTATTAAAACTACTTTATTTTCCAATCCATATACAATCATATTAGCCTCTGAGTGGATTTTTTAAAAATGGAACTGTGTATCAAATGGAATTCCATACATTCCATCCAGTGCATGGTGAGTCACTATGAAATATGTAACATGCCAGTTCTAATGGATTGTACTATCATAGTGGATTCACTTTCATGCCACAAATTGTTTCATCCATTATCCAATTAAAAGATAATAAAAATAATAATACCCTACATTTCATCTTTTAGATATTAAGAAATATAATACAATCCATATAAAATAACCAATAATACCACTATTATAACCCCTAAAAATTCACATAACACCCAAAGGGACTAAATTTTCCTTTTTAAGAACCATATAAATTAATTTTATTCAAATAAAACAAGGTTTCCTTACAGAGCCCAACAATAATTCTAGTGGATGGCCTGAAATTATTAGAAATAACCAAGCTCTAGAGAATCATGAAATCCTAAACACTATGGTAAAAAAAATATTGAATCAGTGAATTTGAATCCATGACTGAAAATCACTATCTTTACAAGTTTTGAATTTATAAATATTTTTGTTCTCTCTTGGAACATATAATTTTGACCAAACAATATCACATAAAGAAACTCCACCACATCCACCATGATGATATTTTGAATATTAGGATATTTTTAATTTTTAAAATATAAAAAAGTGCTAGAAATTTGTTAATGAGATTTATCCTTATCTCGAAAATATCAAATGTTGAATTATATATTGATGATATTGGTATAGAACTGAGGAATATTTGAGTGACATCATCCTAATTATTATTTCATAAAAACACTTTAAGGAATTTGAAATACCAAAAAATTAAATACAAGTATCAGTGCGAATTCTTTTATGGGTCAATATACAAATAATCATAAATTGAGAAGGCATTATCCAAACTTTTGTGAAGTAGGTTTTGTTCTCCATAATCCAATAAGAACCACTATATATTTTTTCGTAGAAACATTAATTTATAATATTTTAATATATGGAATGTTCGCAATAATAAAATCATAAAATGAAATAAATGGATAGTCTCCTATGATTTATTTAACCTCATCCTAAATTACCTATTGAGAGTTTTGAAGAAAATATATAATAGATATCCGAGAGTTAGAGAATTAATCATGAAGTTTAATGTCCTCAAAAAGAGGGTGATCATTCCAATTATCAGTCAAAAATTTGGCAGAGGAGTTTCTATTAGTAATCCATCTTTAGAATGTCATAATAATGTAGTAGGATGATTTAATAGTAGGAAAAATAGAAGAATTTATTTTGGAATTATTTTCTTTTCCATAGTATTCCCAAGAATCTATTTATAGGAAATATCACATTATTTTAATAATTACTGATCTCAATCAATGTAAATATTTCCAAGAGTGCTTCATTAAAATCATTTATCTTATTCATTCCCTATCCAGCATTGTCAATATATTAGAACAAATTTTTATAAGATACCATGAAAATATTTATTTTCAATATGATCCCACTTCATATGAGATTTTTGATGAAAACTGGGAGCTGCTTCAACAGTCCAATCAAGTATCTATATATATTGAATGAATAAACCATCATTGAGCCAATCATTAATTTACCCAATATAATTCTACCATAAATCGAATATTACTATGTTTCCATGTTGAAATATTGTTTTTAATTTGATCAATGATAATACCGAAGTTAATGGATTTGGGTTCCCCCAAAATAGTGGCACACAATGATTTGAAAAATGAATTCACCCCTATCTGATAGAAATTTCAGAGAAAATAAATCATTTTCTAGAAAGTGGGAAGCATTGTCCAAAGTAAATAAATCACGTCTCCTAATTAGTGTATTTCTCATAAATTCATTAATAATCATGTATCATGTTTTTAAGGTGTTTTATATTATTTTATTCTAAATTTTAGACAAATAATGATATCATCGACATAAAGTAAATTTGAAGAGGAAACAAGTTACCTGGAGGCTAGAATTATTTTCATTTTACAATGTTCAATAGTATGACATAGAACTCTATTATGATAATCTAAAGCATTATAAAAATGATTAGATAAAAGGGGATACACATGTAGAACTCCTCTTGATCATTTGAAATACCCCTAAGAAGAACCATCAATTAGGACATATATGTGATATGAAACAAATAAATGTTTTCCCCAACTAAAAAAAGTGTTGCAAAATCAAAAAATTATATAGCACTTTATAATGTAAATTCCAATTAATTATATAAGAATCCTTCTTAATATGATATTTAATAGTAATGATTCCTTCCCTTATATATTATTTAGAAAATTGACACTTTAGAATGTATTGAAAATGAAATCTAGAATGAATTTTACTAAAAATGTAAATTTATTCTATGAAATAATTTCATTTGAGAAAATGTTAAATCTATTAGCATGAATTTTGAAGATCACCTTGTAAATTTTCTTCAACAGGGAAACTGAAATAAAGAGATAAATATCATAAATATTTTATAATTTTGGAATCAAATAATGATAATGATAATTATGTCTTAGAGGAATGATACCACAAGTAAAAAAAGGATGAATCTAGTTTGAAAACATAATCATTTACTATATCCCAATTCATTATAAAAAACAAATTAGAGAGGCCATCTAGACAAGGAACAATAATTTTATTAAGGAAGAAAATAGTATCTTTAATTCCACATTCAATAGGGATACTAGTAAGCTTTCAGATTTCCATAGATCGTTATATGTTTGGAATAATACCATCCATCAACTCCCCCTCCACCATAGTACTATTTAATAGATTAGATTAATAGGATACAATATTCTCTTTAATGTTGTCTCTATGTAGCAAAATTTTCTTATCCAATATTAAAAATGAAAGGGGACTTCTTGTTTTTTAAACTATATAAAATGAGCTATAATTCATTTTTATTTGTTTTACCCTCTATGATCCATTTTAATTGGTAGGATTATTTTTCATCTTTCCCATCAATGAAATAATAAAATTAAACCTTAATTAAATGTCAACCTCATGTGATATATTTAACACTATAAGATATTATTATTCTTTTAAATTAACAAAATAATTTGATATTTTTTACTTCAAGAAACACTAAAAATAGTTATTTATAATAAATCACTATGTAAAACAATAATTTCATGTATAAAAAACTTTTCTTTCACTATAAGAAACACTGACTTGGTGTACGTTACACACAATATTGAGTTTCTGTGAATCATTATGTTATCATTGTAATTATTTTATTGATATAATTGTATCCTCTCCATTAAACATATTAATATACATATAAATAAAAACTATGAATATATTATTTATAATGGTTTTATAGAAATAAAACAAATTGATGAAGAGGGATATAATTTTTGGGAATGTCCTTATATATTTAAACATGCTATATTCTTAAATAAATCACTTTTAATGTCCTTCTGTAAGAAATAAGAAAACAATTTTGAAACATTTTAAAATTTAAATTGAAAAAATATTTTTTTCCTGAATTTATAATGTCTAGATTTTTATAGGGTGATTTTTTTTTATTTTCTAGGAAAATTCATTCGGGATGAATAGTAAAAACAATAATGGATTTTAATTCAAAACTATATTTGAATCTCATTTATTTATAAGAATAATCTATTTTAGTTTTATTTAAATGTTTATTTAGATAATATTTTAATCAATATAAAAAATTTAGGTCATTTTAATCAATTTTAATTCAAAATTGGGGTATAAAAACTTAGAAAACGTTTGATTGTTTTTACTTTAAAAATCCATAGGGTTGTCCGTTCAAGGACATTAATTTTAAATTAATTTATACAGATTATACGGTTAGAACATGGAAAAATTGATTCAATATTTTGATTCTAACTATTTTATATTTTATAATTAGGTCAAGATTGTTTTGGACCAATAATATTAGTGAATGTTTCTAAAATTAATTACAATAGTTATGATAAAAATTTGGTTAATAAAGTACTAAACATGAAATTTAAGACTCCAATGACCTAGAAACTTGTAAAAAACTCATTTTATGGCCATTATTCGGCCATTTGACATCCATTATTATTTTTTTGGTATGGTATAACTAGTTTTAGGTAAAAATGTGGTTACGCCTACCTTGTTTTAAAAAATGAAATGTGTTTTCTTTCCCTTACAAATAAAAGGACACCACCTATTCCTCTTCTTCACACCTCTAAATCCACTTTGGATTGGGAAATATATTCCCAATACATTAACCAACATCCTTATTTTCCTCATATAATAATATCCTAGGGAATTAAGAAATCCATGGAATCTATTTGAAACAAATGAAAAGTAGTTACCCGATTAAGAGGTAACATCTTCTCTCAAATTTTTTTAAATTATTTTATGTATCCACCACTAAACTCTATTTATTTAATTATTTATAAAAAATTATATTAATAAACATAGGTTGTTTTTATGATCTGTGTTTTACCGAAACATAAACACATCTCTATCTAATGGGTGAAAAACATGTTGTTTATGTATACGGTGAACTATCGCATCACAAAATGATGATTGTTCATTTTTACTTACCACCTCTAAGGGTGAAAATAATGATTGAAAAAATAAAAAAATATTTTATAAATTATGTTTATTATATTTATTATTCTTATTTAATCATTTTATGAAAAATATATTTTTTACTTTTCACTTGGTGTAAATATGATAATTTCATTTGGGGATGTGTGGACTAGTGCCCCCTCAAAGCGATGTGATTTATTCACACACAACATAGAGTATATCATGGAAAACATTAGTGAAATTATATTATATGTATGGAATAATAATTCTAATTTTATAATTTAATATCTATATATGTATATGTTACTTTCATTCTCTCTTTTAATATGATAATTAAAATTGAAACAATGTTCATACGTACGTACAGTTTACCATCTCCATGAACAGTGTATTCCATTTTATAGTTATATATTATATTTATTATTATAATAATCATAATAATCATATAATTTATATTTATTTCATAGTTTAAATTCTTGAAATCATTATATATGTTTAAGGACCAATGATATAAAGAATTACGCCACATGTGAAAAATAAAGCGAATATTACCCGAAGTGAAAACCTAACATAGGATTGTTCACAAGTGGGATATATAAGGCCATAATATAAACCATACATGGTATTATATATAATAATATGACTAAATAAAAGATTTATATTATATTAATATATGTTATATCGGTGGTGTTTATTTGTAAAAAGAGATTCATGACACATTATATGGGGATTTCATCTTAATATTTATTTTCGTGAGATATATGCTTCATTCATGACCCATTACTTTTCTGTGGTGTATATACATCCCATGGATGTATTATATTATTATTATTCATAAATTTATGTGTTATTAAATATCCATACTATGATATTCATTTCATATAGTTTATTTTTGAATGTTTACAAAATTGGATAGATATTTTTGTCTCAGTTTACCTTCTTTGAGACACATGCCATGTTATGCACCTATCCTTTCATAGGATGTCTACATACTGATTTTAAAATTTTATATCATGAATATCATTAAATTGATTTCATCTTTAGTATTGTGAAATTTAACTATATTAAATGGGGTGTATAGTACATAGTTACCAAGTAGTAGGAGTTTATGGAAACAATCACATTGATTTTCATGATTATTTATGGTAATGATTCATTTGATGAATTACTATGATCCATATATCAATAGAACTCAATAAGTTTATGAAAATATAGTTATTGATGATATATTCATTTATTCTTACCATTTTACATCCATCAATAGCACTCAATAAGGTTATGAAAATATAGTTATTGATGATACATAATATAGTAAATATAGTGTTTTTAAGAAAGCCCAACATCACCCTATCTTCAGTCAAAAATCTCTATTTAATCAAACCATGTTTTACAAAAATAAAAGTTTCAAAAAATATTCTAATATAATCATCTGATATTTAAAAGACCTTTCTACCAATGTTTTATCTTTTAAAAAAAACTAATAAAAAAGAAATCTGTTTATTTTTCCTAGAAGAGGCACTTTTCTAATCATTTTATATTGAAAAAGGAATGTCCAATATGTACGGATTTAACTACCATCACAACCAACATTCCAATGATGCTTCCACTTCAAGATTAACATGTTATTATTTTTTAAAGAATTTTTTTTCCTAATGTTATGGAAAATAATTCTTTATTAATATGGTTTTCAATAAAAAAATTCTTTCAAAAATTATTTATGGTTATCAATGCATAATTTAAATGTTTTTGATAATATTTTTAAATAAAAAAGTTTTAAAAATGGTTTCTGTTTTAAATGTTTTTTTAAATGTTTTTTATTTTTCTTTCATATGTCTTCAAGGAAAATAGTTTTCAAAATTATTTTAATATTTTTTATATGTTTTTAAGGAGAAATTTTTTTGAAATTTTTTTAAGATTATATTCTATGTTTTTTAGGAAAATGGTTTCAAAAATGTTTTTAAGCCCACTTTCTATGATTTCAATGTATTTTAATGGAAAATGGTTTTCAAAATGTTTTATGATTATTTCATAATGAATAAGGTCTATTTTCAACAATAAATGTTTTCAAAATATCTATCCAAGTTATTTTACATCTAATATGACATACATTGATGTTAAATATGACTTTCTATGAAATACTCCAAAGGATTCACTCATATTATTTCTCGGATGGTTTATGTTTTTTGGGAATAATGATTATGAATCCCATTTCTCTTTCACTCGTTATATAAAATTGAAACCCTCTTATTTTCAAGGGTTATACTTATGATGAAATGATTGTGAAACCTATAATTTTCCACAGGTTATGAAATGATTACTTGTCTATAATACCCATCTAATTTCACGAGTTATGATATGATTTTTTATTATATTGTATAATATGAATGTATTATTTTCATTATTCAGATCATGGTACCTATATCTTTTTCCAATGAATATGCTAACGATTTATATATCGATGAGTAGACTAATATGGTCTTGAGAGTGGACCACGACTACTAAGATGTATATAATAGTGAAGCATGGTTACCAAGATGGTATAAGGAGTGAACTCATGCTACTAATATGACTATGGGAGTGAACCATGACTACCTAGGTTTTATGGGGAGTGAACCCATTCTACTAAGATGGTATTTGAAGTGTCACCTTTCCTACCATGGAAATAATATTATATTATTATGTGTTTTATACAGTTACATATATTATTACTATATTATTTTCTCGTGGATTAGGTTAATTATTTCCTTATGATTCTTTTTATATTAAGCATCCAAGATTTGTGCCATGTTCCACGTATATGATCTTTGATATGTAGGATAAGATCTTCTATTTTCATAATCAATTACTCATACTCATATGCTAATTATTATGTTTACATATCTCCCTTGTTTACCCTTATTGAGAATTTGAGGTCACCCCCTTTTGTTATTCTTTCCCCAGGTTATATGGATATGTATTATTTATGATGTTTTTAATAATAGTGATAGTCAAGAAGAACCACGTGGGAGATAATGTTTCTCACTTATGAATCCATTTTTTTGTTTCCAGGTTTACTAAGACACTAGACTAGTATGGTCTTTGGGCATCTATTTTTATAATGTTTTAAGTATTCTGCAAAAGTTTTGTATGGTTTATGTATGAAAAGTGTGGGTCACAATAGTTGGTATCAAAGAAAAGGTTTAGTTATCCTTTTGAATCTAGGATGTTAAAAACTTAGTTATAACTCTAAGGAATTTTTTAGGGATAAGTGTAAGGAAAAATATAGAATAATTTCCTTGAATATTGGTAAAGGATTGAGTGAGTGGTTTCCTAGAAATACATCCATGTCTGGATAGAAAGAGTGGATATATATTTGGCACAAATGTACCTAGGGGTAATAACTACAAAAAGATGTTTCATGCCTGACTTGGGGTAATATGGTACATGAAAATAGGCCTTGCTTCACCCCTAGTTTGACACTATTGGGGAATATTCATTGGTAATCCACAAAATTTTCATGAAAAATCATGGATGATTTAATTATATGATGTATATGAAAAACCAAGTATTAACCTGGGATATTAGGGACTAAGGAATGTTTGATGATTTAGAATTATTATATGTGGTAATATTCATAATAGTTTTGTTTTATGCTATGATAAGTAATGCTCAATATGCATCTGGTTTTTGTCAATGGTGGGAATTGGAAGAAATTGGATTAAAATTTATTGTGATGGATGATTTTCTATTGAGAATCAAATTCGGGAAATCACTAGATTGAAAGATGTTGTGATCATTCATAATCGGTGTTCACAGAACATGATTAACAACATGTACCATAAACAACTATCTGAATCCTCAAGGGAGGGAAAGAAACAGATCACTGAGAGTTTGGGAAATAGAGACCCTATAGAAAATAAGATTCTGTTTCCATTGTGTAATGAATTTGGAAAGTATCACCAAAGTGAATGTTTTAGAGGAGAAAGAAGAAGTTTTTTTCTATGGAAAAAAAGTACAAGATATAAGTTACTAAAAGGAAACAAAATTAAGCATTCAGTTAAAAAAATGGATGAAAATATTGGCCTTTATATGTCTTCATCGAAGGATAAGTACATTAAGTGTGGAATAATTCTTCAATATGCAAGTAATTGTCCAAAGATAAGTGATCTTGAAGGGGATCACCCAAATGGTATGAGTAATGGTTACATTGATGATGATTAAAATACTACTGATGAAATGTTAGTGGATAAAGGTATTTTTTAATAGAATAATCTAGCCTTATCCATGGGTTTATGAAGTAAATTTTGGTTTTAAGTATTTGGATTCAAGAAATAAGAATGGTGAAATATATATGGATTATTTAGTTTATTTTTTTCCTCTCATAATTCACAACAATGCGTTGAATAGATCTGATGGAATTGAAATGTGATATAATGGCATGGTTATTTCCATGGAAAACACATGATTAATTGAAAGATAACCATCAATGTGTTCCTTATGTTTAGATATTTTTTTTGTTAAGATGTGTGGGTTCTGTATAAGGAAATTCTATAGTACAAATTACCTAGGAACAAATTAATTACTTGTTGGAAAATAGATCATGCTATCATTGATGATGTTTAAAACATAATGTATTTATGAAATATATCTAGTAATATAAGTAATAAGAAGGAATTCATGTTTTCTAGATTTATTTATTGTAATTCAGGTCATTACCATGTTTGAAGTGAATATATAATGAGGTTACTCGCATGTTTGGAATGTGGTAACAAAGAGTTGTAGGTTCTAGGCACTGTGTAAGAACGGTTGGGTCGGTGCCCAATATTGAATTTGATAGTGATAAATTATTATTATGAGATCAATATGTAGATGAAATATAGTATCCATGGAATGAAATCAAATATTTAAATAAAGAAGAAAGAGGCATGGAACCCAGAGATAGGATCAACATAATTTGTTTATAATTAATTTAATTAAATTAATGAAATTTCTTCAAGGATTTATTTCATCGTTCATGTGTCTGACCATAGATATGTGGTGAGTCATTAATTACTTCACAAAGATGAAGAGTATATATCCACATGAGGTAATCCACATGTGCTCTGGGAGTCTCTGGATGTTGCAAAAAGAGTCTTCAGGTGCTTGTAAGGGAGGTCCTTCCACTAGAATCATCCACCCTCAAAAGCCTTGGAGCTTCTTCAAAAGAATCCTATAATCCAAAAATGGATGGCTACTCTCATTCTTGATAGAATTCTTGGATAAAAAAGGCTCTCATGTCTTGAGATTTTTTTCTCCAAAATGTTGTGCACAACCAAAATTCGATGGATTGCCTACGGGTCCCCCTTGACTAAAAATAGAATAATATGTATCTGATAATTTCATTCACTGGGTAGTAATAAATAATTATCACATGTTTTTTTTTCTTGTTTTATTATTCCATTTAATACCCCTATATTAAATAATAATAGAGATATCGTGATTTCTATGAAATGTTCCTAGCTCGCATGTTACAATTAAATATTATTTTAATAAAAAAATATTCAATATAATTTTCTCACAGGAACCATTATAACTATTCGCACATCCTCCAAAATATTTATTAGACATTGAATAATGACTATTAGTAAATTAATTAATTAAATAAATTTAACTGCATTATTCACCATTATATAAATAAAATGTCAGCAGGAATACCTAATAATTATTAAACCATTATCAGGAATAAAATTTTTTCATCTTATTTAACTGAGATTCTAGATACACCTAGCGTGTGGCCTTATAGGCCTCATTCATAGTGGCTATACTGAAGGTTACCTAATGTCCAAGGATATAATCTAGAAACAATCTAAAGAAACAATAGGGAAATAAGTTAATACCTATTTTGTAGTTCCTTGAAACGTGCGTTCTAGATTTAAGAATCACTATTTTATTGTGGTTTCCATTGGATTTATTCATGGAATCAAAAACATCCAATGGTTCTTTCACCAAAGAGGACCCGATTTCTAGAGGTATGCATTCATTATGTTTTGAACTTTATGATACTTAGGAACTAGAATTGGTCGAGAGGATGGGAGGTTAGACTCATCACACCCTTTTGGGGAGAAATTATTTTTTACTCTGGGACTCTCTTTGTAAAATTAAAATATTTTCATGAATTCTTATTAATCCACCAAGTATATCATCAGTATCCCTTTGAATGTATAATCACTTATTAACTTGTGTAAAACTTTTGAATAATTATTTTGAATTCACGGTTCTTCATTAATGGAAATATATATATATATTCAAGGTTTTCCCTCAATGGAATCCTTTAATATACTGCCTAGAGATTCTTTTTACCATCATTATGATGATACTGGTTTTTAAGAAACTTAGTGGGGCACTCTAGAATTTAATTGTAATCTAGGGAGATGAAGGTTTATTTTGATTTTGGGATCATTCCCATAAAATGGGCTACCTACGTATCCTTGTGAAATGAATTAGAACCATTATAGTTTGGTGCCACTGAATATGACACATCATTCCTTTTAAGGTAATGTGATAAGGACGGCTATGCGGAAAATTCATAGTCAAAACATAGTGAGGGACTTATACTGAGGCATCCCATGGAACATGGAAGGGATATTGGTTTCCATGTAAGATTAGTACCTTTTGGGAATATGGCCTAAAGAGAATAGAATTGATTGGAAGTGTTGGGTTTGAACCTCAAGGAGGCTTCCTATATATCCCATATGGATGGGAATCAAAGAACACATAGTTCAATAAGTCATATAGGTGAGTGTTGTCTATTAAGAGATATGAGATTGGGCTTACTTCCTAAAAATGACTCATTGTCTAGGGTTTAATTTGGGGCTTATTCATAAGGAGGATGCCTAGATTGAAGGAATTAGAGTTGGATTCTTAAGGAGGATATCCGGTGAGCTCAAGCCATGAAGAGGATTCCTATGTATCCGGGTTTAAATAGGAATCAGAGTTCCCGTAGTTCATTGATTATGAAAATAATGTAATCATGACAAATATCAAAGGTCATATGAGTCATTCTCGATGTGAGAAACAAGATAATGTCAATGATTCAATAAATTCATTCACACTTTCAAAATTTTCATCCTTCATTGATTGAAGATGGAACACCTATGATGATGATGATTGAAGAGGGGGAGGCGACGAGCCTTCCCTATGTTTTATTTACATTGGATAGTGGTCTAATATATGTAGGGAGAAATGAAGGTGAAGGGAATATACTTGGATAGATGCCATTAAATTAGTCCTGGTATGGGAGGGAGACTTCTATTATGCTTGCGGGAAAAAGTAATAGGTAAACAGTACCTTCCATACCAAAACCCTGAGGTTCTGGGCTGTCTCTTCGGGAAGGATGGGTCCAGGACCCAAACCCTCCTCCATTCTAGGAAATTCCCAACATTGTTCCTACGAGAAAATTCCATGTGAATGATGATATAAAAACCCAAAAACATCCCATGAATCCTAACCCCATTGTGAAACAAATGTGGGAAACCTCTGACTATGGAAATACAAACCCAAAAAGGAGACACACTGATGTGCCTTTCCCAAAGGTTTGATAAGTCAGTTGGTTTTGGTGGAGGATTAAATATAGTCCCTTTTAGATAAGAAAACCAAGGAAATAGATACCCTATCATGAATGGATTTTAAAAATGGTATACACGTTCGTTGTGTAGGTCCATTAGAAAAGTATATCGCGTAGGTCCCTCACACAAGTATGTGGCGTAGGTACCTCGCGTTGATGTACTGCGTAGGTATACCACATAGGTTTGGTGTGCATGCATAGATGATGACTGAAGATTTTTTTCATAGGAGAACCAAATATATGTAAATTTTTTAATATAATTTCAAATGATGCTTATCTTGTTTAATTATCTCCTATCTCATGATTCATTGTTCTACCTAAGAAAATTTGAGGGGTCTAGCTGAATGATCTATGCAATGGGATATTTGGAGAGTCTTTTACTTTTTTTTCAGTCCTGAAACAGGGAGCCCAATGGCTCTATTTATATGCACGAATGGGGCCTGGGAGAGGATATGTTACCCAAGCAGGTACTTCATGCATCTCCTCCGTGCAAGTACTCAGTATAGGTGCACAAAACATCTTCTGGTGTGGATCTCTGCTGTGTAGGTCAGTGGTGCAGCTCAGTTGCGTAGGCCTATGAAACCAGTCTATCGCGAAGTTCTTTGGGAACATTTTGATTTTCCATTGTACTCTTTGAACATTTCATTGGGATCTGAAATATTTGGAGTTCTCTTAATATTATTTATGGTTACTTTCTCAAGTTGTGTCCTCAAAATCCCCCCCCCCCCTCAGGATTGGATCCAAATCATACAAAGAGGGTCGACTCTTAAGGTGAATGTTTGTGAAAAAAATGTGTATTGATGGATTGTTGAACAATGTAGGTTTGACGTGCGTATGCTTCGTGGAGGTATGAAACGAAGAGGTTGTGAATAGTCCTAACACATAGGTCTTTGGTTGCCTATAAATAGGTCAAAACCTTCATGATTTTTCATTACCTATGCTTTCTCCCAAATTTTGAGGCTGTCATTGTGTACTTCACTCATCCAGCGTCATCGTGTTGTGCTCTCGCATAATTCCTTTGAATTTTTTCAAGGTAAAAATTACTCAAGCGATGAACCTACTACATAGGACTTCATCAAAGGAGTTGTGCTAAAATCCTTGTTGAGGGACCTACATGTTCAAAACTTGTTGACGGACAAACATGATGGGCCTCATCGAAGGACCTATGTGAATAGTGTCCTTTGCAAAATTTTGATTTTCTTCTTTTAAAATTCCAACCTAATAATGGATGTTTGGTAAATCTTTTGTTGGAAAGAACAACTCATTTGATGACCCATACTGAAGAAGCTAAGGCTTATCCAACTGAAATTATGGAGATCGTCATAGCAGATTATTATAATATTGTTCAAAGTACTCTTCCTAGGCTATGGAAAGGATTAATTCCGTACCAACTTGACTATCCACAATGTCCTTATTTTCTATTATATGGGAATGTGCCTTTTTATGATTCCCATATTCCATCTGTTAAGAAATATTTTCAAAATATTTTGTTTCTTTAGTACTCCAACTGTAACTACATGAATATTAGTGCAAGGTGTGTTCTAGTACAATGAGGAATGGTCCCTATTAGTTGCATCTGTCATCTCCTTTGTTGCACTCCCGATATGAAGGATCATGTTGTAGATCCAAGACCACATTGCAATGATTATATTTTTATGGCTTTTGAAATAGATCAATCTAATTGTTGGAAAAAATATTGGGACATTCGTTCTAAAGGGGGAGTAAAACCTGAGTGGATGTGGGCATTCTGGATATGTCTGACTTCTGTAGAGTATAGAAAAGAGTTATCAAACATTCATATCTATAAAGATATCTAGATGGGGAAAATATGTTTATAAAAATGACTTCATTCTTTATTTACTAAGCTGATGGTGTCATCAAACGAATTAATTTCATTTAACGCATGGGGAAGTTGGTATCAATCTCGGGGATATTTACCAAATAACTGGAATTCCCAATTTTGGGAAAATTTATGATGAATTCATTACACCTACTATAACATTGGTTGATGCTTCTAGAACACCACCGTTGGCCCATGAATTATTTAAGATATTAAATAATTTACCCAAGGAAAAGAAATATATACATGCTAGAGTGTGGATGGATCCATCTTAGAACCAATAATAGATAAAGGTCCAACCTATGGACGTCCTACTGTTTATCATTCTATAGATAACTGGGGCAGTTTAGGCACATATTAGCCTATTCTAGAAATAGGTGAATATAAACACTGGGGATATAAATTAAAAACCGATATAGATACAATAGTATTGTTAGCTTCCTTCCTTAGTATGTGGCTAGGAATTTATTTTCTTTCAGTCCATTAATCTGGAGTTGGTGTAAGATCAATCACTTTCATTATTGCAGCTAAATTGATAGAAGGGAAGTATATTGAGCTAGAAACCCCTGTATTATCTTGAATTTACCCTATACAGATACATTTATACAATGGGATGGATCCATATGTAATTTTAGTTTCATTCCAAGTGTTGTGGGGATGGATAGTAGCACATTTTTCTTCATAATCAGTGTTGAATTCAGTTAGAGTTCCCAATGGTCGATTCACCCCATTTTTACACAATTTTTATGGTATCCAGCCTCTAATCTTAAGACCTGATGTGGTGTTGAAGGCATTGAATGTCTCAAGAGAATTCAGCCTATTTGCATTTGTTAACCCACCAGTTGGAACATTTATTGATTATGGTAAAGAAAATAATTATGAGGTGAGGTGTTATATGATGGTATTCTAGGATTGTGTATTATCATCCAGGATTGATGATGAAATTTTTCGCGAGGCTTAAATCCCCTATAGGTTTTCTTGTCAGTTCAGGTGTCTTTAAAAATCAAACACATTTCTACCCATGTATGTCATACATGAAAAACACCCAATGGTAGTGTGGAAATTGTGGATTCTAACAGATTTAGAGGTATCCAAATTGTCTATTACATTAACTCCACCAGATGCATCGATCGGATTGGAAACTGGGTTTGCCAAATCTTGGGCTTCTTCATATTCTCAAGGGGCTTTGACAAAAGTAATATATCGAGTGCCGGCCACAACGACTGTTTCACGTGGAAATTTTGGTAAGAAGTCCATGGATAGAGATGATACATTGGTTTTAGAGGTTTTAGAGTCCTCAAAACATCTTCACGAGAGGTATACTGGGAAGACTAGGGCTAGAGAAGCAATACATCTAATGCCAAGGCGATCTAGCCGCCACCATAAAATAGATATTCCTATTAAATTTCTTGAACATTCAGACGAACGGAGGTCTAAAGAATCTCACCATTCAAAATATGTTTAATCTCCTCTACAATCTACCACACCAAGATTTAACTATTTGTGACTGTCAACAATTCGTCATTGGGAGGGTGTAACTCATGATCATAGAGATTCATGGGAATTTCTTGTTGGAGTTGGTGGCCTAGAACCAACTAATTTGTACTTTATTCATTAATTACTGTCTTATAACATCTTGATTGTTATTCTGCGTGACATTGCATGTGATAATGTCTTAAGGATAGCTATTGAATTAATGGGTCATAGCGGATCCCTACTATGAAGTGAACCCGAAAGTTCCATAAAAATGTTCTTGAATATATTTTCTATGGCCGGATGATGTTATTTGAGGGACACAAATAATACAGGCCATTAGGGGTGAGGACTCATAAAAATTTGAGGCAACTTCTCATGGTGTGCACCCTTGGTAATATCTAGGAGGATATTATGAGAAGGAGACCCGCTAGTAGGAAATCCACATGGTAGGACCCCAGGACACCATGAGAGGGGTGGGGTGAATCAGGGTGGCAAATTTTTCTTCTTTTATTTGTGGATCTTGTTCCCACGTTGGTAGGAACTACTTAAACCTGTATGATGGATATGAACAGCAATTAAACATTCACATGCAGAGAGATGACACAACAATTTTTACTTGGTTCACCACTAAGGGCTACGTCCAAGGAGCATACGCCGACAGGTTGTCGGTCGTACCTAAATCCACTATGCTTCACTAGCTGCGGATTACAAATGTTCGGGTACAGACACTCTGTCCCAAGCTCACTGCCTTTACAATGGTTCAGGGATAGCTCACTGCGTCCCTCGGGTCACTCCCGTTGACTCCCCCTGGCTCACTGCCGTTGGTGAAGTCCCACTCAGTTTATAGACGTGAAGGTCTCTTCAATAAATGTGCATTGATGTTCTTTGTCTCCTGTTCAGCATGAGACTTTGCTTGCATCAGGGTTCAGAGTTGATGCTCTTTATAGTTCAATATTTCTTCTTTAGTGCAATGACTGAATGCACTAGATCCCCTTGTCTTCGTTTTCCTGAATCACAATCACTTATGTGATTTCTCAATAAATAATGTTCATCTTACTCGGAATTCTTCAGAATCAATTCAACATGTATGCATGAGATCATGCATGTATCATTTAGATTTCATCTTTAATCTCTCTTTGCACCGAAAGTATCAGGAAATCTTTAGCTCTTGTGCAGCTCCAGAAAGGCGGGCGTGCTTCAACAATATTTGGCTCTCTTTTTCAAGCCCGACGCGCAAGTCTCCATCTGGCGCGCAAGTCTTATGCGCGCAAGTATAACCTGGTGTGCAAGTGTCTCCAAAGCACCTGCGCGACTCTGCCTTCTTGAACTTCAAACCTGCGCGACTCACTTCCTTCCTTGCCCAAATCACCTGGGGCGCTCAACCATCAGTCGGCACGCAACCTCTACTTGCGCGACCCAACTACCACTTGCGCGGTTCAACCACCTGTGCGACGAGAGCTCGAACAATCTCTAAGTCTTGAGCTCCGTTATAAATGAGGAGGGGTGGTCCAGTATTTATAGGCAAACTGGACCCCCTGCGCGGCGGCGCACAAGTCATCTATCGGCGCGCAAGTCTTGGCCCCTACTAGGCACTTGCACGATCAACATCCAAACTTGCGCGAACATCTTGCCTTTGCCAAATTTGGATCTTCTGATCTTGAAAAACCATAGGCGCGCAAGTTATAATGCATTCAAGGCGTCGGCGCGCAAGTCTCTTCCCGACACATAATTCACCTGCGCGACCTCACCAAAACTTGCACGACCCTTATCACTTTTCCATATTTTGATGCTCTGATATTAAAAAACATATGGCGCACAAGTTTCCTATCTTCCAAGAGTATGGCGCGCAAGTCCCTTTGCCAAAATCACTCTTATACATTTGTTGATTTTGAAGCCCTGAAATTTGGCAAACACTGGAAAACGGAACCACCTTGTATCTGCTCTTTTTGTACCGCCTCCAGATCATCCATTCCTCTGTCAATGTTCTTGAATCAAACATAGATCGTTGACAACAACTCTTGAACTCGACATGTCACCATGGAATCTCCTTTGTCAACAAATTTGTATGTTGTTTGTTTGCTTTGTCGACAAGCACGATCACCTCAACAACACTTCTTCTTGGTGATCTGTATCCTTCAGCAACTCTTTTGCTTTTATCACAGACTCCACTATTGTGATATGAATTCTTTGAAGGAACAACTTTACTACCATCATCTTCTATGACAATGTGATGTGCATGGCCATTTCATAAGTCAACTCATTGGCACATTGCCTCCTTCATCAACCGTCATGATCAATTTAATGCAAACCATGTGATTCAATCCGTCAAGAAGTCTCTAGCATGGTTCTCACGCAATCATGAGTAATTACATGGTCTTCATCAAAACCCATTGTTCTCATGCAAAAATGAGGAATTGCATGGTCTTCATCCAAAAACACCATCCTGATTTAATCATCCTTGGATGGATTACTCCTCACATTCTTCATTGTTGTAAAAAATGTATCACCTTTGACACATGTTCTTTGAACTTACGATCAGCACAACAATCATCTGAATCACTACTCCTCTACTTCATCAGAGTACTTCATGATCTCCTTCATTGTGATCTTCCATTCCTCCATATTATTGGAGTACTTCTTGATCTCTTTCATTTTGATATTCCATTGACAACTATTGACAACAAATAAAAACCTATACACAAAGTGGTTCCAACACACATTTCATAGTTTCATTGGATGTTCCTATCTACGGATGCGTGTATTGGTCCTTAGACTTTAAGATTATTATTAATGGGTATTACAACTCGCACACTTAGATGTATTGACGAAAACTGTGATGACTGTAACACCCCGAGATTTTATGAAAAATATTCTTTTAATTTCATTAATGTCTTGTGATGTACGCTACACCAAATGGTGCTTTCACAACATGAATCCTTGATTTTCCTTAAATTACACGCAATCGTGACCTTCCTCGATAGCGTGTGTAGTACGCAATACCGAGTTTCACTAAACAACGATATGCTATTAAAATATTATTAAAACTAGACGTTATGAATAGTAATAAACACTTTTTGAAATTTTTTAAATTTTATTTTTCAAAATGGACTTCCTTTTTGGATTTGGAATATCAAAATTATCTTAGGGTGAAATTTTGGTACTTTTCGGATAACATTCATATTTTGATGAATAGTGAAAATTACTAAATTTTAATTAAAAATAAATTTTTTAATAGAAATAATTAATAGGGATAAATTATTGATTTGAGTGGTTTTAAAGTATATTTAGAATATATTTTTACAATTTAATACAATTTTGGTCATTGGATGTAATTCTACATTTAAACCAGACATAAACAAGTGTCAATCTTTTGATGGTTATTATCTCTTAAAAACACGCTATTTGTTTTCACGACGGGAATTAATTTTTAATTTAATTAATGCAACTAATATTTTTTGAATTTGGTAAAATATACATCATTTTTGAGTTCATAATATCAAATATAGCTTAGGCCTAATTTTTGGTATTTTTCTGGAAACTTTCATTTTTTGATGAATAGTGAAACCACTAAGTGGTAGTTAAAAAAATGAATTTTTCATAAAACTTAATTTTACCGCTTCTGTGAGTGAAATTTCAAAAATTTGAGAGACACGGTTGATGTTAGTAAGTAAAATGTGGTTAAATGAGATGAAAATAATTTTTCGTGAATATTAACTTTTTACTTTTTTTTACCACGGTTAAAAGTAAATAGGGTAATTATGGGTAAAAATGTTATTATTATTACCCTAACACATGTCCTAATTCTATTGGATAAGTGTAATTCGACCAAAAACAACCTCTGGAATAAAATATGATCATTTAGGCCCACTTGGATTAGATTAGGACTTTTATTATTAATTTATTTAAAGAAGGGGTAAAATAGTTAAAATCAAAGTTTAATAAGTAAATCATTTTTAATATGGGGTTATACATAAGATAAATTAGACTATAAATATTCATTAGAAAGATAAAAATTTTTCCTACATAATGGTATTTTATTTTTAATTTTTAGACATTAAATAATTTAATTTATTTATGACACAAAGATGATGCAGTAATTATCTTATTAATGAAATATTGACATAATTGATGTTATAAATACCCAAATAAATATAATTTGAGACATTTTATGAACGAAACTGACTTTCTAGGTTAATATGACATTTTATGATTGATTTAATTAACTTTTTTCGAAGTAATCATTCTGTTATGAGTTTCAAAAAAATCAACTATTGAATAGTGTCAAAATTTACATAAATAGTTTTTAAAACAAATATTATATTATTAATTGTTATTTTATTCTTAAAAATCTAAGGTTCGGCCAAATGACTTATATAAGGTTATATATATTAATAAAAAATAACTTAGGGGGTCTCTTGGATGTATATGGTAACTTTATTAACTATATAATATAAAAATACAAAGTGACATGGTAAATGTCAATCTAATTAACTATGAGTTAAAACTAAAAGATAAGGTTAATATAATGGCCTAAACTTGTCTAAATTCTATTGTATGAGAGTATTTCGACCGATCCCCACCTTATCTTCAAAATAACTCAATTTAGAGCTAATTAAAACCGAACGTTTCTTTATAAAAAAATAATATTTTTAGTTATTCCAAAGGTGCCCCTCTCCTCCCTTATAAAAGGGCACCTCCTCCCCCTCTTCGTCACACCACTTTGAGCCATCAAGATCGGCCAACCACTGCCAATTTCTTCTCTCCACTTGCACAGAAACATCATATAGGTTCTGGTATTTTTCAAAGACCTATTTTAGTGACCTAAAAGGAGGTCTCAAAGAAGCACTTTGAAGAAGAGGTAATGTCCGTTACCAATTATTTCATCTTTATTTCTTCTTCCACTTCTTCTTCTTTAGTTGTTTCATTATGAAGTAATAACATCAGTATCACTCATATACTGATATGTTATTATAATTATGAAACAACCCTATTTCACTATCTATCCATCCTACGGAAAACGAAATCACTGCCCGTGCGTACGTACGGAATACCGTCTCCACGCTGTGGTGTAATCTATTTTCCACCACCACCTTACTTGGATGGGTATAATGGTGTAAATAATAACTATATATGATTATTGTAAAGTGATATTGATTCTGAAATATTATACATACACTCCAATACAATTCCACGATCATGAGAACGATATCATCACTCGTGCGTACGTACGGACTACCGTCTCCACAACGCGATGAGATTCATTATCCACTTTAACCATTCATGAATGATTATAAAGTATATATAATAATTAATAATGAAATATATGACAAAATAATGATTCTGTATTTATGTTTATGTCATCTACTTAATTCCATTCAACTCAATAAGGAAAATAAAACAGCGTTCATGCGTACGTACGGTCTACCGTCTCCATGAACGGTGTATTTCCTTCCATTTACTGATTTATTATATATATGTATATTCTGAATATATATTATATAAATAATGTTTTATATTCTGGAATTAACTAATCATGATCTATGTAATCATATGAATAATTACAAGTCAAAACACGGACGACAAATGAAACAATTTTACCCAAAACACTTTTTAACATAGAATTTACAAAAGAACGGGTAATATAAAGTAATAAGTGAACCATATATGATATCATAACAATGATTATGATTCTGGAATAATTCAATGAAATTATTTAAATCATTATACAGGAGGTTCGGACACTTACGAAGCAAATCGGACCTAAGGTAAGGGAAATATCACAATCTCATTTTTATCCGAGATTGTTTATACTTTGGCGTTTACTGGGGTGTATTTTATCATCCACATACATGTTTTCTCAATACGTAATATTTATATCCTTCTACAATTGTTTAAATCCTATTTTACCCTTCGTTGAGTTTTTAGTAAAAGATAGGAAATGAATCTTTTGTCGTTTTTCGTACGAGGTACTTTTTTGACTTTTCCGACAAAAGTATGAGGAGAATGTTATTTTTAACTTATACGGCGTGAACGGATTTTTACGGTTTCATAACGCCTCATTTTCAAGAAGCTTCCTCTACAAGATTTCATGATTATTTTCAACAAAACCCTTATCTTTTAAAATTGAATGGAATTTTGTGAAAAGAAAATAATTTTAAAGAAGAAAGGATATTTTCCTCAAGAATTCATTTCAAGTGTTTTGTCAAAACTCTTTTCCATATAAGATGAAATTATTTCATATGTGAATGTTTCAAGTAAAATGTCTCTATGATTTAAATGGTTTCAATTTTCTTATGATGAAATGATATCAATTGTTTATGGATTATGTTATGATGGAATGATGTTTAAGAATCCCATTTTATTTCATGGGTTATGCTATGATGTATGGTTTATGATTTTGTGGAACATGAAAGAAGGATTTCATTATGAGATGGGTGGGACCTATATCTCCCTCCAATTCATTGGGTAAAGATTTTATATCTCATGAGATAGACATGGCTGGAACGGTAGGTTATACTGGTTCAGTGAAGCAGGACTGAAACGAGGGTGACTCGGTTCAGAAATGGACTTTGTCCACTAAGATAGACTTGGCAATGAGTCTTGACTAATAAGATATGATTCTCTATGATTATGTGTGTATTCCACAAAGTTTCATGTTTTAAGTTATGATTATTGGGATTTCATTTCACTACGATGATTTATCCCTTGTTATGAAATTATGCTCTCTTTTGCAAGTTAAGATTTCCAAAATGTTACGTTCTTATGAACATGTTGTGATTGATATTTCTTTTGTTTACCCTTACTGAGCATTTGAGCTCACCCTTTTATGTTTTCTTTTCCCCAGGATATAAAGAAAGGTTTTAGGTAAAAAAAAGGAAGATCTTTATGGGAGATGTTGAAGATCTTTCACCACAATTAGAAGATTATATTCCGAGTTTCCAAAGACACTAAACTATTACGATCCATGTGTGTGTGTTTTTGTTATGTACTAAGTATTCCGAAAAAGTTATGTAATGTCCTTGTATGTCAAGCTACAGGTCTCTACAGTTGGTATCATAGGAAAAGTTTAGTCAACCTTTGGAAACTAGGATGCGAAAACGTTAGTGAGATCCCTAGAGACATTTCTAAGGTATGTCTAGGGATGTCCCTAAGGATAAGTATACGTATAGGATACAGTCCTAGAACTACGGTAACGATCTTAGAATTTAACCTAAGATGTTACATATTGAGGGTGCTCCCCCTTTATTATGTTGTTTTCCCTAGCATGATTTTTGCCACTCAAACTATTATTTTTGGGTTTTAGATGATGGATGGAAGCCGAAGGAACCGTGTTGATCAATGCAATGGACAGTGCACTGATTGTCCTCTTGAACAAACAAATGTTATGGGAGATGGAGTGCAAAATCATATTGCTATACTTGCACAAGCTTTGAATCATTCTGGACTTCCAAATGAGCAGAGAAGGGAACAATATTCTATTGAGTCCTTCATGAGGCAACATCCACCTTCATTTAGTGGGTCTTCTGATCCACTTGTTGCTGAACAATGGATCAGTACCCCTAAAAAGATATTTTCAGTTCTTCAATGCCCTGAACATGATAAGGTCATCTTATCAGTATATCGTTTGGAAGGTGAAGCTGATCAATGGTGGAATCTTATCAAGAATATGAGGCAAAGAGATGAAATTGAGTCCATGGAATGGGACGAGTTCAAGAACTTATTTTTCAATAAGTACTTCCCTCGTATTCTTTGAACAAAGATGGAGAAAGAGTTTCTTGAACTAAAGCAAACGAATGATGAATCTGTTGGTGTATACGAAGCGAATTTTACAAGGCTTGCAAGGTATGCATCTGGCTTTATCATCTAACCTGAAAGTAAAGTTGATCGATTCTTCAGTGGCTTAAAACCAAATCTTCGAAGGGCATTAGCTATAAGAGACTTCAGTAGCTATAAAGAAATTGTGCATTGTGCTATCAAGGTAGAAATGGAAGTTGGTGTTACTTATCCATCTAGTAGTTTTGACAAGAAACGAAAGATGGAGTTCAAGGAGAAATCTCAGAATAATGGTGAAAAGAAGATGAATGTTTCCTTATGCTCAAAGTTTGGAAAGAAGAATGGTGGAGATTGTCTTAAAGGGACAAGTAAATGTTTCAAATGTGGAAAGGAAGGTCATCTGGAATTTGAATGCCGCAATGATGGGAATAAGTTGTATAATGATGCAAACAAAGGAAGGGATACACAGAATGAACCTACTGCCCTTCAATGCTTCAAGTGCAAGGAAATGGGGCATTATGCTATTAAATGCCCTAATCCAAGGGTTAGTGATGATCGACATGAGCAACCACTTAAGGCAAAGGACAATGGAAAGTCACATGCGATCACTGTTGGAGATGTTGAATATGAAAACGATGTGGTGGAATGATTAAGTGTTTATGTAATGGGATTCCAAAATAATGTTGTATATAATATCGTGGAATATTGGAATATTCATGTATTGGTCTATTGTGGTTTTCAATAATTTTATGGTACCGGTAACCATGGAAAGTGATTGAGATATATTTGGAAAAAAGATGATATGTGCATAATGAAGGGATAAGGAAAAAATGAAATGATTGACAGTATTCATGAGTTCATGATTGATATAAGGACTAAGTGATATCATGGTTTGAGTATATAGAATTTTGAGGATTTTGGTATATGGAAAGTGTTAACTTTTAACTACATTAATGTTTTCACTAAGGTTCAATGGGTATTCATTTTAGGGCCTTTTAATATGTGGAATTTGAACAACAAGACATATCTCATGATATACGGGGACCAACAATGGTATTAACATGATTGTTATATGAACTCTTTGGTAATCGTTTTCACTATAATATGAGATTGGACAGCAGTATTATGGATAAGCCTAAAGATTGGAATGGAATATATTGGACATAAGTTAGTATTGTTTAAGGATAAAAGTTTTTTTTTAGATTTTATTGATGGGATGTTATAGTAATGTAGTTTTAGAAAAAGGACAACCTGCAGGACGGGCGACAACCCATCGCGTCGGACAAGGCTGTGGGAATCGAACCCATAACCGAAGTGCGACTGGCCTTTATCACCTACCACTGGCCTACAAGAAGTCACTGGTTAGTAGAAACTAGTTTTATTTTATTACGCGGTATGATATATCAAGTATAAGTTCATTTTTGGAATCATATACGATTAACTTCACCATAGATGGTCTTATGTATTTTTGATAACTTTTATAACCATTTGTTTGAGACAGATTGAATGACCCGTCATTCTATCACATGATCTGCTAACACTTCACGAATAAAAAATTCAACTTTATTTCTTTAAGATATGAAGTGGAAATTGTTCAAGGCACGAACAACAGTGAGATTTTACCAAAATAAAGTAAGTATTTATTCTTATTCAAATTCTTCAACTTTAGGGAAATGATCTTGAAAACCAAAAATGTTGTCCTAGTGCTCTTATATCTGATGAATCAGATGGTACCTTAGATCGTCACAAATTTATGGCTTTGTGATTGCTGGCTTTTCCATATCCATGTTCTATACCACTCTCCATCAGAACATGATGGTTAGATTTCTCTTCCATATCCATATTTTCACCTATGTGGAAACCCAGTGATAAGTTTATTTGGGTAACCGTTACATTTCATACTTTTGTTTTTAAAGATTGGTTTTGGTATTCCTTTTTACAATGTGGGTTTCTATTAAAGAAACTTTCTAATAGTAAACCATTTATAACCCCGACGAATTTCGAGGGCGAAATTCATTTTAAGGGGGGTAGAATGTAACACCACGAGATTTTATGAAAAATATTCTTTTAATTTCATTAATGTCTTGTATTGTACGCTACACCAAAAGGAGCTTTCACAACACACATCCTTGACTTGCCTTGCATTACATGCAATCGCGACCTTCCTCGATAGCGTGTGTAGTACGCAATACCGAGTTTCACTAAACAACGATATGCTATTAAAATATTATTAAAACTAGCCGTTATGAATAGTAATAAACACTTTTTGAAATTTTGTAAATTTTATTTTTCAAAATGGACTTCGCTATTGGATTCGGAATATCGAAATTATCTTAGGGTGAAATTTTGGTACTTTTCGGATAACTTTCATATTCTGATGAATAGTGAAAATTACTAAATTTTAATTAAAAATAACTTTTTTAATAGAAATAATTTATAGTGATAAATTATTAATTTGAGTGGTTTTAAAGTATATTTAAATATATTTTTACAATTTAATACAATTTTGGTCATTGGATGTAATTCTACATTTAAACCAGACATAAACAAGTGTCAATCATTTGATGGTTATTATCTCTTAAAAACACGCTATTTGTTTTGACGACCGGAATTAATTTTTAAATTAATTAATGCAACTAATATGTATTTAATTTGGTAAAATAGACATCATTTTTGAGTTAAAAATATCAAATATAGTTTAGGCCTAATTTTTGGTATTTTTCTGGAAACTTTCATTTTTTGATGAATAGTGAAACCACTAAGTGGTAGTTAAAAAAATGAATTTTTCATAAAACATAATTTTACCGCTTCTGTGAGTGGAATTTCAAAAATCCGAGAGACACGGTTGATGTTAGTAAGTAAAATGTGGTTCAATGAGAGGAAAATAATTTTTGGTGAATAGTAACTTTTTACTTTTTTAACCACGGTTAAAAGTAAATAGGGTAATTAAGGGTAAAAATGTTATTATTATTACCCTAACACATGTCCTAATTCTATTGGATAAGTGTAATTCATCAAAAACAACCTTAGGAATAAAATATCATCATTTAGGCCCACTTGGATTAGATTAGGACATTTATTATTAATTTATTTAAAGAAGGGTTAAAATAGTTAAAATCAAAGTTTAATAAGTAAAGAATTTTCAATATGGGGTTATACATTATATAAATTCGACTATAAATATTCCGTAGAAAGATAAAAAGTCTTCCTACATAATGGTATTTTATTTTTAATTTTTAGACAATAAATGCTTTAATTTATTTATGACACAACAATGATGCAGTAATTATCTTATTAATGAAATATTGACATAATTGATGTTATAAATACCCAAATAAATATAATTTGAGACTTTTTATGAACTAAACTAATTTTCTAGGTTAATATGACATGTTAGGATTGATTTAATTAACTTTGGTCGAAGTAATAATTCTGTTATGAGTTTCAAAAAAATCAACTATTCAATAGTGTCAAAATTGACATAAAATAGTTTTTAAAACAAATATTATATTATTAATTGTTATTTTATTCCAAAAAATATAAGGTTCGGCCAAATGACTTAGATACAGTTATATATATTAATAAAACATAACTTGGGGGTCATTTGGATTTATATGGTAAGTTTATTAACTATATAATATAAAAATACAAAGTGACATGGTAAATGTCAATCTAATTAACTAAGAGTTAAAACTAAAAGATAAGTTTAATATAATGACCTAAACTTGTCAAAATTCTATTGGATGAGAGGATTTCGACCCATCCCCACATTATCTTCGAAATAACTCAATTAAGAGCTATTTAAAACCGAACTTGACTTTATAAAAAAATAATATTTTTAGTTATTCCAAAGGTGCCTCTCTCCTCCCTTATAAAAGGGAACCTCCTCTCCCTCTTCCTCACACCACGTTGAGCCTTCAAGCTCGGCCAACCCCTACAAATTTCTTCTCTCCACTTCCCTAGAAACATCCTAGAGGTTCTGTTCTTTTTCAAAGACCTATTTTATTTCCCTAAAAGGATGTCTCAAAAAAGCACTTCAAAGAAGAGGTAATGTCCGTTACCAATTCTTTCATCTTTATTTCTTCTTCCACTTATTCTTCATTAGCTGTTTCATTATGAAGTAATAACATCAGTATCACTCATATAATGATATGTTATTATAAGTATGAAACAACCCTATTTCACCATCTATCCATCCTACAGAAAATGAAATCACCGCGCATGCGTACGTACGGAATACCATCTCGATGCTGTGGTGTAATCTATTTTCCACCACCACCATACTTGGATGGGTATAATGGTGTAAATAATAACTATATATGATTATTGTAAAGTGATATTGATTCTTAAATAGTATAAATACACTCCAATACAATTCCACGATCATGAGAACGATATCATTGCTCGTGCGTACGTACGGACTACCGTCTCCACGACGCGATGAGATTCATTCTCCACGGTAACCATTCATGAATGATTATAAAGTATATATAATAATTAATAATGAAATATATGACATAATAATGATTCTGGATTTATGTGTATTTCATCTACTTAATTCCATTCAACTCAATAAGGAAAAGAAAACAGCATTCATGCGTACGTACGGTCTACCGTCTCCTTGAACGGTGTATTTATTTCCATTTACCGATTTATTATATATATGTATATTCTGAATATATATTATATAAATCATGTTTCATATTCTTTAATTAAGTAATCATGATCTAAGTAATCATATGAATAATTACATGTCAAAACACGGACAACAAATGAAACAATTTTACCCAAAACGCTCTTTAACATGGAATTTACGAAAGAACGGGAAATATAAAGTCATAAGTGAACCATATATGATATCATAACAATGAGTATGATTATGGAATAATTCAATGACATTATTTAAATCATTATACAGGAGGTTCAGACACTTACGAAGCAAATCGGACCTAAGGTAACGGAAATATCACAATCTCATTTTTATCCGAGATTGTTTATATTTTGGCGTTTATTGGGGTGTATTTTATAATCCACATCCATGTTTCCTCAATATGTAATATTTATATCCTTCTAAAATTTTTAAAATCCTATTTTACCCTTCAGTGATTTTTTAGTAAAAGATAAGAAAAGAATCTTTTGTCATTTTTCGTACGAGGTACTTTTTTGACTTTTTCGACAAAAGTACGAGGAGAATGTTATTTTTAACTTATACGGCGTGAACGGATTTTTACAGTTTCATAACTCCTTATTTTCAAGAAGCTTCCTCTATAATATTGCATGATTATTTTCAACAAAACCCTTTTCTTTTAAAATTTCATGGAATTTTGTGAAAAGAAAATGATTTTAAACAAGAAAGGATATTTTCCTCAAGAATTCATTTCAAGTGTTTTGTCAAAACTATTTTCCATCTAAGATGAAATTATTTCATATGTGTATGTTTCAAGTAAAATGTCTCAATGATTTAAATGGTTTCAATTTTCTTATGATGAAATGATATCAATTGTTTATGGATTATGTTATGATGGCATGATGTTTAAGAATCTCATTTTATTTCATGGGTTATGCTATGATGTATGGTTTATGATTTTGTGGCACACGAAAGAATGATTTAATTATGATATGGGTGGGACCTATATCTCCCTCCAATGCATTGGGTAAAGATTTTATATCTCATGAGATAGACATGGCTAGAACGATAGGTTATACCGGTTCAGTGAAGCAGCACTGAAACGAGGGTGACTCGGTTCAGAAATGGACTTTGTCCACTAAGATAGTCTTGGAAATGAGTCTTGACTAATAAGATATGATTCTCTATGATTATGTGTGTATGCCACAAAGTTTCATGTTTTATGTTATGATTATTGGGATTTCATTTCACTACTATGATTTATCCCATGTTATGAAATTATGCTCTCTTTTGCAGGTTAAGATTTCCAAAATGTTATGTTCTTATGAACATGATGTGACTGATATTTCTATTGTTTACCCTTACTGAGCATTTGAGATCACCCTTTTATGTTTTCTTTTCCCCCAGATATAAATAAAGGTTTTAGGTAAAAAAAAAGGAATATCTTTATGGGAGATGTTGAAGATCATTCACCACGATTAGAAGATTATATTCCGAGTTTCCAAAGACACTAAACTATTACGATCCTTGTGTGTGTGTTTTTGTTATGTACTAAGTATTCTGCAAAAGTAATGTAATGTCCTTGTACGTCAAGTTACGGGTCTCTACAGTTGGTATCCTAGGAAATGTTTAGTCAACCTTTGTAAACTAGGATGCGAAAACGTTAGTGAGATCCCTAGAGATATTTCAAAGGTATGTCTAGGGATGTCCCTAAGGATAAGTATACGTATAGGATACAGTCCTAGAACTATGGTAACGATCTTAGAATTTAGCCTAAGATGTTACATATTGAGGGTGCTCCCCCTTTATTATGTTGTTTTCCCTAGCATGATTTTTTCCACTCACACTATTCTTTTTGGTTTTTAGATGATTGCTGGAACCCGAAGGAACCGTGTTGATCAATGCAATGGACAATGCAATGATTGTCCTCCTGAACAAACAAATGTTATGGGAGATAGAGTGCAAAATCATATTGCTATACTTACACAAACTATTAATCATTCTGGGCTTCCAAATGAGCAGAGAAGGGAACAATATTCTATTGAGTCCTTTATGAGGCAATGTCCCCCTTCTTTCAGTGGGTCTTATGATCCACTTGTTGCTGAACAATGGATCAATACCACTGAAAACATATTTTCAGTTCTTCAATGTTCTGAACATGATAAAGTCATCTTAGAAGTATATCGTTTGGAAGGTTAAGCTGATCAATGGTGGAATCTTATCAAGAATATGAGGCAAAGAGATGAAATTGAGTCCATGGAATGGGACGAGTTTAAGAACATATTTTTCAATAAGTACTTCCCTCGTATTCTTCGAAGAAAGATGGAGAAGGAGTTTCTTGAACTAAAGAAAAAGGATGATGAATCTGTTGGTGTATACGAGGCGAATTTTACAAGGGTTGCAAGGTATGCATCTGGCTTTATCATCCAACCTGAAAGTAAAGTTTATCGATTCTTCAGTGGCTTAAAACCAAATCTTCGAAGGGCATTAGCTATAAGAGACTTCAGTAGTTATGAATAAATTGTGCATTGTACTATCAAGGTATAAATGGAAGTTGGTGTTACTTATCCATCTATTAGTTTTGACAAGAAACGAAAGATGGAGTTCAAGGAGAAATCTCAGAATAATGGTGAAAAGAATATGAATGTTTCCTTATGCTCAAAGTGTGGAAACAAGCATGGTGGAGATTGTCTTAAAGGGACAAGTAAATGTTTCAAATGTGGAAGGGAAGGTCATCGGGTGTTTGAATGCCGCAATGATGGGAAGAAGATGTCTAATGATGCAAACAAAGGAAGGGATACACAGAATGAACCTACTGCACTTCAATGCTTCAAGTGCAATGAAATGGGGCATTATGCTAATAAATTCCCTAATCCAAGGGTTAGTGATGATCGACATGAGCAACCACTTAAGGCAAAGGACAAAGGAAAGTCACATGCGATCACCATTGGAGATGTTGAATATGACAACGATGTGGTGGAATGATTAAGTGTTTATGTAATGGGATTCCAAAATAATGTTGTATATAGTATCGTGGAATATTGGAATATTCATGTATTGGTCTATTGTGTTTTTCAATAATTTTATGGTACCTGTAACCATGGAAAGTGATTGAGATATTTTTGGAAAAAAGATGATATGCGCATAATGAAGGGATAAGGAAAAAATGAAATGTTTGACAGTATTCATGAGCTCATGATTGATATAAGGACTAAGTGATATCATGGTTTGAGTATAAAGAATTTTGAGAATTTTGGTATATGGAAAGTGTTAACTTTTAACTACATTAATGTTTTCACTAAGGTTCAATGGGTATTCATTTTAGGGCCTTTGAATGTTTGGAATGTGACTAACAAGATATATCTCATGATATACGGGGATCAACAATGGTATTAACATGCTTGTTATATGAACTCTTTGGTAATCGTTTTCACTATAATATGAGATTGGACAACAGTATTATGGATATGCCAAAAGATTGGAATGGACTATGTTGGGCATAAGTTAGTATTCATTAAGGATAAAAGTTTTTTTTCGATTTTATTGATGGGATGTTATAGTAATGTAGTTTTAGAAAAAGGACAACCTGCAGGACGGGCGACAGCCCATCGCGTTGGACAAGGCTGTGGGAATCGAACCCACAACCAAAGTGTGACTGGCCTTTATCACCTACCACTGGCCTACAGGAAGTCCCTAGTTAGTAGAAACTAGTTTTATTTTATTACGCGGTATGATATATGAAGTATAAGTTCATTTTTGGAATCGTATACGATTAACTTCACCATAGATGGTCTTATGTATTTTTGATAACTTTTATAACCTTTTGTTTGAGACAGATTGAATGACCCGTCATTCTATCACATGATATGCTAACACTTCACGAATAACAAATTCAACTTTATTTCTTTAAGAGATGAAGTGGAAATTGTTCAAGGCACGAACAACAGTGAGATTGTACCAAAATAAAGTAAGTATTTATTCTTATTCAAATTCTTCAACTTTAGGGAAATGATTTTGAAAACCAAAAATGTTGTCCTAGTGCTCTTATATCTGATGAATCAGATGGTACCTTAGATCGTCACAAATTTATAGCTTTGTGATTGATGGCTTTTCTATAGCCATATTCTCTACCACTCTTCATCAGAACATGATGGTTAGATTTCTCTTCCATATCCATATTTTCACCTATGTGGAAACCCAATGATTAGTATATTCGGGTAACCGTTACATTTCATACTTTTGTTTTTAATGATTGGTTTTGGTATTCCTTTTTACGATGTGAGTTTCTATTAAAGAAACTTTCTAATACTAAAACATTTATAACCCCGATGAATTTCGAGGGCAAAATTCATTTTAAGGGGGGTAGAATGTAACACCCTGAGATTTTATGAAAAATATATTTTTAATTTCATTAATGTCTTGTGTTGTACGCTACACGAAAAGGATCTTTCACAACACGCATCTTTGACTTGTCTTGCATTACACGTAATCACGACCTTCCTCGATAGCGTGTGTAGTACGCAATAACAAGTTTCACTAAACTACGATATGCTATTAAAATATTATTAAAACTAGCCGTTATGAATAGTAATAAACACTTTTTGAAATTTTGTAAATTTTATATTTCAAAATTGACTTCATTTTTGGATTCGGAATATCGAAATTAGCTTAGGGTGAAATTTTGGTACTTTTCAGATAACTTTCATATTCTGATAAATAGTGAAAATTACTAAATTTTAATTAAAAAGAACTATTTTAATAGAAATAATTAATAGTGATAAATTATTAATTTGAGTGGTTTTAAAGTATATTTAGAATATATTTTTACAATTTAATACAACTTTGGTCATTGGATGTAATTCTACATTTTAACCAGACATAAACAAGTGTCAATCTTTTGATGGTTATTATCTCTTAAAAACACGCTATTTGTTTTGACGACATGAATTAATTTTTAAAATAATTAATTCAACTAATATGTTTCGAATTTGGTAAAATAGACATCATTTTTGAGTTCATAATATCAAATATATCTTAGGCCTAATTTTTGGTATTTTTCTGGAAACTTTCATTTTTTGATTAATAGTGAAACCACTAAGTGGTAGTTAAAAAATGATTTTTTCATAAAACATAATTTTACCACTTCTGTGAGTGGAATTTCAAAAATCCGAGAGACACGGTTGATGTTAGTAAGTAAAATGTGGTTCAATGAGATGAAAATAATTTTTGATGAATAGTAACTTTTTACTTTTTTTACCATGGTTAAAAGTAAATAGGGTAATTAAGGGTAAAAATGTTATTATTATTACCCTAACACATGTCCTAATTCTATTGGATTAGTGTAATTCGACCAAAAACAACCTTAGGAATAAAATATGATCATTTAGGCCCACTTGGATTAGATTAGGACATTTATTATTAATTTATTTAAAGAAGGGTTAAAATAGATAAAATCAATGTTTAATAAGTAAATAATTTTTAATATGGGGTTATACATAAGATAAAATCGTCTATAAATATTCATTAGAAAGACAAAAAGAGTTCCTACATAATGGTATTTTATTTGTAATTTTTAGACATTAAATAATTTAATTTATTTATGACACAACGATGATGTAGTAATTATCTTATTAATTAAATATTGACATAATTGATGTTATAAATACCCAAATAAATATAATTTGAGACTTTTTATGAACTAAACGAATTTTCTAGGTTAATATGACATGTTAGTATTGATTTAATTAACCTTGGTCGAAGTAATCATTCTGTTATGTGTTTCAAAAAAATCAACTATTGAATAGTGTCAAAATTGACATAAAATAGTTTTTAAAACAAATATTATATTATTAATTGTTATTTTATTCCTAAAAATCTAAGGTTCGGCCAAATGACTTAGATAAGGTTATATATATTAATAAAACATAACTTGTGGGTCTCTTGGATGTATATGGTATGTTTATTAACTATATAATATAAAAATACAAAGTGACATGGTAAATGTCAATCTAATTAACTAAGAGTTAAAACTAAAAGATAAGGTTAATATAATGACCTAAACTTGTATAAATTCTATTGGATGAGATGATTTCGACCCATCCCCACCTTATCTTCAGAATAACTCATTTTATAGCTATTTAAAACCGAACATGACTTTATAATAAAATAATATTTTTAGTTATTCCAAAGGTGCCCCTCTCCTCCCTTATAAAAGGGCACCTCCTCCCCCTCTTCCTCACACCACTTTGAGCCTTCAATCTCGGCCAACCCCTGCCAATTTCTTCTCTCCACTTCCCTAGAAACATCCTAGATGTTCTGGTCTTCTTCAAATACCTATTTTAGTGCCCTAAAAGGAGGTCTCAAAGAAGCACTTCAAAGAAGAGGTAATGTCCGTTACCAATTCTTTAATCTTTATTTCTTCTTCCACTTCTTCTTCTTTAGTTGTTTCATTATGAAGTAATAACATCAGTATCACTCATATACTTATATGTTATTATAAGTATGAAACAACCCTATTTCACCATCTATCCATCCTACGGAAAATGAAATCACCGCGCGTGCGTACGTACGGAATACCGTCTCCACGCTGTGGTGTAATCTATTTTCCACCACCACCTCACTTGGATGGGTATAACGGTGTACATAATAACTATATATGATTATTGTAAAGTGATATTGATTATGAAATAGTATACATAAACTCCAATAGAATTCCATGATCATGAGAACGATATCATCGCTCGTGCGTACGTACGGACTACCGTCTCCACGACGTGATGAGATTCATTCTCCACGTTAACCATTCGTGAATGATTATAACGTAAATATAATAATTAATAATGAAATATATGACATAATAATGATTCTAGATTTATGTGTATGTCATCTACTTAATTCCATTCAACTCAAAAAGGAAAAGAAAACAGCGTTCATGCGTACGTACGGTCTACCGTCTCCATGAATGATGTATTTCTTTCCATTTACTGATTTATTATATATATGTATATTCTGAATATATATTATATAAATCATGTTTTATATTCTGGAATTAAGTAATCATGATATAAGTAATCATATGAATAATTACAAGTCAAAACACGGACGACAAATGAAACAATTTTACCCAAAACGCTCTTTAACATGGAATTTACAAAAGAATGGGTAATATAAAGTAACAAGTGAACCATATATGATATCATAACAATGAGTATGATTCAGGAATAATTCAATGACATTATTTAAATCATTATACTGGAGGTTCGGACACTTACGAAGCAAATTGGACCTAAGGTAAGGGAAATATCACAATCTCATTTTTATCCAAGATTGTTTATACTTTGGCATTTACTGGGGTGTATTTTATCATCCACATCCATGTTTCTTCAATATGTAATATTTATATCCTTCTACAATTTTTTAAATCCTATTTTACCCTTCGGTGAGTTTTTAGTAAAAGATAGGAAAGGAATCTTTTGTCGTTTTTCGTACGAGGTACTTTTTTGACTTTTCCGACAAAAGTACGAGGAGAATGTTATTTTTAACTTATACAGCGTGAACAGATTTTTACGGTTTCATAACGCCTCATTTTCAAGAAGATTACTCTACAAGATTGCGTGATTATTTTCAATAAAACCCTTATATTTTAAAATTTCATGGAATTTTGTGAAAAGAAAATTATTTTAAAGAAGAAAGGATATTTTCCTCAAGAATTAATTTCAAGTGTTTTGTCAAAACTATATTCCATCTAAGATGACATTATTTCATATGTGTATGTTTCAAGTAAAATTTCTCTATGATTTAAATGGTTTCAATTTTCTTATGATGAAATGATATCAATTGTTTATGGATTATGTTATGATGGCATGATGTTTAAGAATCCCATTTTATTTCATGGGTTATGCTATGATGTATGGTTTATGATTTTGTGGAACATGAAAGAATGATTTCATTATGTGATGGGTGGTACCTATATCTCCCTCCAATGTATTGGGTAAAGATTTTATATCTCATGAGATAGACATGGCTGTAACGGTAGGTTATACCGGTTCAGTGAAGCAGGACTGAAACGAGGGTGACTCGGTTCAGAAATGGACTTTGTCCACTAAGATAGTCTTGGCAATGAGTCTTGACTAATAAGATATGATTCTATATGATTATGTGTGTATGCCACAATGTTTCATGGTTTAAGTTATGATTATTGGGATTTCATTTCACTACTATGATTTATCCCGTGTTATGAAATTATGCTCTCTTTTGCAGGTTAAGATTTCCAAAATGTTATGTTCTTATGAACATGATGTGATTGATATTTATTTTGTTTACCCTTACTGAGCATTTGAGCTCACCCTTTTATGTTTTCTTTTCCCTAGGATATAAAGAAAGGTTTTAGGTAAAAAAAGGAAGATCTTTATGGTAGATGTTGACGATCTTTCACCACGATTAGAAGATTATATTCCGAGTTTACAAAGACACTAAACTATTACGATCCTTGTGTGTGTGTGTTTTTTATGTACTAAGTATTCCGCAAATGTAAGGTAATGTCCATGTACGTCAAGCTATGGGTCTCTACAATGACACATTTTTTGCTGTGAGGCCAGATACGTTGGGTGTGTCATGAGTAATACTGCATTAAAATATAATGTGAGAAAGGATTTGTCCCTTCTGTTCTATAACAGAAGTAGATATCTCAGGCCCTTTGATAGAATTTATATATCCTAAATAAATCCTTGGCCATGGTAAGGTATGGGAATGTTCAGTTCTGGGAAGTCAAAGAAAGAATAATCGAGCACATGGGTTGATGGCACTAGCATGCAACCCGCTTGATTGGAGATATTGAGACAAGGGGGATATATTAGACGGTAAGCATTCGTATGAGGTGACACTTCATTGCGGCGTTAACTTCTTTCTCTATGGGTGCCTTGGAGTGTTGCTAGACGCTAACCATGGACTTTAGACAGCCTCCGCCTAATTCCACTGAGAAAGAGGCCTAGAGGGTCACACACTAAGTGTGTCCATGTATCTCAGTTAAATATTAATTTAACAAGTTAAATAAAGATTATTACCGACTGTGGTTTAATAATTATTTAAGGATTTCTGATCGCATTTATTTCGAAACTAGTTATTCGAGGGAATATATTGTGGGTGAAATAATATATTTATAAGCAAGTAATGCAGTTACATTTATTTAATAAATAAATAGACATTAGTCAAGGTCTAATAAATGTGGAGGAGAAAATAAAGGAAAGTGGAAAATAAAATTACACGCTGTGTATATTAAATATACACGCCGTGTAGTTTTTCCATGTGACATTTTGAGGATATAATATTATTTTATTAAATGATTTTAATTATAATCAGTGTGGACACATGTGAAAGAATTAATAATTCGACATGGGGGTTTTAAATAAGAGTTAATGAAATAAATAAAACGTGTAAGAGGATTATTTATTGTCATAACTCTATAACCTCAAACCTGATTATAAATCTCCTCAAAACCCAACACTTTTCTACCCCATCATTTTGCACAACAATTCTGGAGAATTCTTTCAAGACCAAAATAACTCCTTCCCCCAAGAATGCTCTCAAGACCGAGAGACCAAGGCGATCGAAGGCAGACATCGCAAGTGAAGGTTCTTCTGTGCTAGCACCCGGAGATCCCTTCGGCAACATCCGAAGATATGTGGCACATGTGTGGTTCACCGATAGAGGAATCAAACACTTGGATTCAATGATGCAAAGACGTATCACAGGATTGTGACCAGAGACATCAACGAAGAAAGAATTCCACCAAGGTAATTCTTATGAAATAATTAAATTAATTATAACCAACATATGACGATCCTATCTCTATGGTTCTGGGATTCCCTCTTAAGTTTTTTCGTTCTTTGTTCTATTCTGAAGATTCGGCGTTCTAAATCGTGACGGATCTCGGATTTAACGTTGCTTAACGTTAAAATTAAAGTTGGGAAAACCCACCAACACGCTTCTGCTGCACTCGGAACCTACAAGTGGTATCAGAGTGGGTCATATCGTTGATTATAATAGTTTTTCATTGGTGATTTATGCATTAAATAATTTAGTTATTTCAATTCATGTTTAATCGTTCTGGAAATCTGAATCATGAGATCGTTTCCTCCTCCCTCGTTTCTCATTCACAGCACAGAAACGAATTTTTCTTTTAATTTTGATTAAAATAAAATAGAAGAACTCACCCGGAGGAGCCAAACATTTCTGGTCGTACAACACTAGAATACACAACATGTATTCGGAAGTACACGTCGTGTAGTCTAGGTTCAATGCATTGACTGATTCGCCAAATCAGGTCGTGTATTGGATTATTTCTCAGAATTTAATACACCCTGTATTGACCAGAAACAGGTGGAACACGGTATCGGAATTACACATCATGTGGTCCAACTGAACACGGCTTGTAGTCCCTTCGGGTTATGGTTAGACCGTGTACCCCGTACATGGCTTGCCCGACTAGAAACCGTGTAACGCGGAAACTACAGGGTGTTTGTCCCACTGTACACACCATCTACTCTGAAAATTTCCGAAGTACATTAACACGCCATGTCCCCAAGCATGTAGTTCAGATGGACGGTGAAGAAAAGTACACACCGTGTACTCGAAACTACACACCATGTACTCACCCAAATTACGCAGATTTATTAAAATTTATTATTATATTATACAAACCCTTGAGACATGTACCATAGTGCAGGCGTAAAGATGAGGCACAACACGTGATAGGTGTTTTATATATATGTGTTTAATTTAACATCTACATAATAAATGGTAATTCACCTGGTTGCCTCCAAGGTACAAGTTACATACAAGGATAATTTTAAATGAATTTATTTGTTTAAAATTATGATGGATGAGAATCTCAAGGATGTTAAGAAAAGGGTTTAACATAAAAAGAATTAATTAATTAAAGATAATTAATTGATTCGGGCGTGATTTATTTTAAACAATAATGATTAATGAATTGAATGCTAGTTTTATTTATGCATAAATATCATTGCATGTATGGATGATCATGAGCTAGACCGAGACCTTTGTATGTGAATGGTTTCTTTTAATTTATTTATTTAAATAAAATTTGTTGGCATGCGAGCCATTTACTCATTAATATGTAGGGTATGCACGCCCATGGATTGTATTATGTAAAAACCCCTTTTTACCCATCACCTGTATGTGAGATAAATTCATATTTAATGGAAGGAGCTCCTAAGCTAGTGGAGGTGGCTCAAGTCAGGATCCAAGGTGAAACCAATCTAAGCAGATCTAAAGGTGGATAAGTGGAAAGCTGTAAACACGAACCCTAAAGGATCAAGGTGTTTCTCCCCTAGGTCTTGGGTTATTTTATCAACCGCTAAATAAACTAACCAATAGAAAACCTCATGATCATACCATTTATTTTATTTTTGTCAGTTTCATGGTTTATTTACTGTGGGTGTGTTGTAATTATCACACAATTAATGAATTGAACGAGCATACAAGATGGAACTAAAATAAAACCGGCTTATCCGTAAATATTATCTAAGACATGTTTAATCACTTAAGTATATCGCACATAAAATTAAAAAGCATGTAATAAAATATAATAAATTGGAAATTTACATATAAGGATAAAATCCATCAAAGAAATATTAAGTCGGTATAGCCTTCCATAATCTTGGTTAGAATCGAACCATAGTTCAAAGTTCTTGACCAACCCTAGTTGGGGTGCTTTCAATTATCGGAGAATTTTAATTCATGTTTCTAGGTTGAGTTGACTTGGTTCGCATCATGGTTTGACTGCCATTATATGACTTGGTGTGACCAAGAGGCCAAGGTTGAGGAAATCCAAAATAAAAGGATTTCAGGATTGGGGAGTCCACTCAGCAGATCAAGGAGATGTGAGTTAATGTAGTTGGAATTTGGAATGCCTACCTAAAAACCCTTCAAGTTTCCTGAACAACCCTAGTTGGGGTAATGTGAAGGGAAATATGGATCCCTTCCACTATAATATTCAAGCAACAGAATATTCCAAAGTCAATGGTGAGGGATATTGGATTTCGATAAAATAGTGGGAGACTAAAAAGTATTAATTTATTTATTTGTCTCAGTTTTTTAAGAAAGTACTAAACCTTTGCTCATCTTAATTTGTAGAAATGACAAGAAAATGACTTAAAAAATATCATTGTGAACCATACTCGAGAAGGAAAACCTCCTCACCGGCACTAATTTCCAAGAGTGGCAGAGGCGTTCACGCGTCATCCTTCACCACAAAAGGAAATTGTATGTGCTGGAAGAGCCTATTCCAGTTTCTCCTGGGAAAGAGGCCAGTGATGTGGAATTATCTCTCAATATTAAACACATGGATGATGCTATAGATGTCCATTGTTTCATGTTGTCATCCATGTCCAATGATCTCTTGAAGCAACATGAAAACATGGACGCGTATAGCATGATGTCTCACCTTAAGGATCTCTACCAAGAGAAGGCGAGACATGAGAGGTATGATATATCCAATTATTTGTTTACAACATAGCTTAGAGAGTATGCGCCAGCTGGGCCTCATGTAGTCAAGCTTATTGGCTACATTGAATGCCTGGACATCTTAGGAATTAAATTCCCAGATGATTTTCTTACAGATCTCATCCTATCATCACTGCCCAAGACCTTCTCTAGATTCATTGTCAAATATAATATGAGAGGCAATGAGAAGAGGCTATCAGATCTTATGACCTTGATTCGGTATGTAAAGACCCGCAAATTTCAAGGAAAATTTTTTTTCTTAATTTTCTTTGGAATTTTAAAAGAGCGCAGCTTCAGACGGAACCTGATTCCGAGGCCCGGTGTGCCCGGAATCAATTTCCGAAGTTTGGCTCGGGTACGTTCAGTGAACGGACGAGCGGGTTTTTCTATCTTTTGAACCGGTGCCCGGAATCAAATTCTGAGGGCACCAATGAAATCGCAGCGCCGGTATTTGCTTAGAAACGCCTCTTCCGGAGTTGCGTTTGCTCAGACGTGGTTTTTAAATTTTGCGGCTTTAAGTCAGAAATAAAATAAAGTTTGTGCGACAACTTTATTCTATTTCACTTAAGCTGCTTGGAAGCCACTTGAAGCCACTTAAAGACGGCTTGAACTGAGTTGAACTGGATAGGATGCTATCCAGAAATATCCTACCCCCTTGGTAGTATATTTGTGAGGTGGGGCCCGCACGAGCCCCGCCGTTTCTTTCGCTAAGTAACGCACCCGCGAAAACCCGTCAAAGTAACTGAAAAGTCAACCGACGCGTTTTCTTTAATTCTTAACAGACCATTTAATTGGGCGGTTTATTTCGTGAATTAAATGGGTTGTTTCATTCGTTGAATTAATTCAACGAATTTAATGGGTCGTTACTTACGCGTTTGCGTTCGTTGGCAAAATAATAAAATAAGACCAACTCTTTCTTTTGGAGGATTACTCGTTGTGCGAGATTCTCTGGGCCTCCACCCTCCCCGCGAAGAACGCGAAGAACGCGAAGAACGCGAAGAATGCGAAGAACACGAAGAACGCGAAGAACGCCGGCGACCGGAATTCGACGACGCACGCCGTGATCTGCGACGTCGAAGAACGCTACCCGCGACGTTCTTCGGCGACGCCTCTTCTTCCGCGGCCGATCCTCGTTCGGCAACTAAGGTGAGAATCGGATCGTTTAAATTCTCCCTTTTTAAATTTCATGGCAACGGATTTAATTAATTAAATCCGTTTGTTCTTGATCCGGAGATTGGCGACGCGACGCCGGTTACCGCGACGACGCGTCGATCCCCTTCTTCCGCGACGAGCGATTCCGCGACGACCTCTCGTCCGACGATGACGACAAGGTAGGGGTTTATTTTCTTGATGATTCATTCCCGTGTTCTTATTTCTTTTGAATAAAGAACCGGCGTGAATAATTTCAATTAATTAAAAATTGAAATGCCGTTTAAAAGAAAAGGAGTGAACAATTTTTATCTTTGATTAAAAATTGTTGTAGCCCTTCCTCCCGTTGATTATGACTAACGCGGAGGGTGCGGGTCTAACGAACAAGACCCGGCAACCCTCCGCCGATCTCTTTTGTTGTGCGGATATGGCGGACGACGACGAACCGCGCGGCAGGGGCGATCTGTTGATCCCGCAGTGAAGATCGGCCCCCGGGAGGAGCATCGGCGCAGACGGGAGGCAAAACGGGCCACCAGAGCAACTCCGGCGACCGGAGGCGGCGGCGCCCGGCGCGCCGCCGGAGGAGTCCTCTGTGGCCGAGCCGCGGCGGCGGCGAACCGCCGCACCGCGTCCGCGGTCCGGCCACCCAGCACGCGGCCCGCGCGGGCCGCGTTTCTCCAAAGCCGCGGGTCAAACCCGCGACGGCTCACTCGGCCGCTCGGCCGAAGCTGAGCCGGCCGGTCCGGTCGGCCGGGCCGTGCCCAGGCCGGACCGGACCCGGCCTAGCCGGGTCGGGCCGGGTCGGGCCGACCCAGGGGGGTTCGGGCCGGGTCGGGCCGGGTCGGGCCGACCCAGGGGGGTTCGGGCCGGGTCGCCCTGGGCCCAGAACCCCCGTTTCGGGCCCTCTTCGGTCTTTCGCCCATATCTTGGGCCTGGGACCTCCGATTGACGAACCGTCAGCGGCTACGCGATCCTGGGATCGAGGCGGTCGTTTTGGTATATTATACTCAAGGTTTCGGAAGACTTTGTGTTCGGCCGGGTTGGTTCGTACACGAAACCAACCGGGCCCTCGGAGCGGAAACGCTCATAACTTGAGCTACGAACGTCCGATCGACGTACCGTCAGCTGTGGTAGTTTCCTCTAAGTGTGACGGAACTTTTGGCATACTCCACCCGAGGATCGGATACAGGCGGAGTATGGTCGGGTTGGTTTTTCCCTAAAAACCAACCGGGCCCCTGGGACGAAAATGCCAATAACTCTTAGACCGGGCGTCCGATTGACGCGCCGTCTGTTGCGTTGAGATCCTGTTGTCGATACGGAACTTTTGGATACATCAACTTCGGACTACGTGTCAGTTGATGTATCAGCCTCTCGGCTCGTGGAGCGGACCCTCCTAAACGAGCTCGCTATGTGCGGGAACCCTAGCGCTGGCTGTGACTTCGACGACAGAGCAGAGATCCTCCGTGGACTGCGACGACGGCAGAGCAGAGATCCTCCCTGGACTGCGACGACAGCAGAGCAGAGATCCTCCGTGGACTGCGACGACGGCAGAGCAGAGATCCTCCGTGGACTGCGACGACGGCAGAGCAGAGATCCTTCGTGGACTGCGGCGACGACTGTGCAGAGATCCTCAGTGGACTGCGTCGACTACTGCACTCAGCGATCCTACGTGGATCAGTGCTACAGGTTCTGTGTGAGCCCGATCCTATGTGGGTCCTTACTACCGGTTCTGTGTGAGCCACTGCCTACAGGTTCTGTGTGAGCCCGATCCTACGTGGGTCTTTTGCGGGGGTTAGTACCTATCGATCCTTCGTGGGTCCGACGACTTAGATGGATCAGTGATCATCTTTGATGTCATCTGAAAAAGTATACCTGGTTGAGCTGAATCTTATGTTACTCTCCTTTGTGGATTGTGTTGAACTATCCTATGTGGATTTACTGTTTACTCTCCTTGTGGATTTGAGTCTTGCTTTCCTTTGTGGATTGAGTTGTTCTTGAGCTCGTGAGCAGAGCTGGAATTGGGGACTTAGGTATATGTATGGGCATATACCTAAGTCGAGTCAGATGTTACTTCGTGATTGCATCTTTCTTTTGTGCTATATCCTTTGTGGATTTCGGGAGACCTTCGGGGGTCTCGGGGTCCTTACTGAGTAGCTTGTACTCACCCCTGCACGGGCTATGCCCGCACCTTGTTGTGTTGGTTGCAGACGACGGACAGCGCTGATCACGGTTGGGGCGTGGAGCAGGACGGTACCTGGAGGTGGACCACTGGGCGGGACGTGCTCGGAGCAGACGTGGGACCCGAGGAGCCTGGAGGCTATCTGTACCCACCCTTCAGGTGGGATTGCCAGTGGACGACACGAGGCCGCCGTCTTTTCTTCAGTTGCTGTACTTTACTTTTCAGTTGTATTTTACAGTTGGGCTTGTATTTCCGGCCCCCTTTACTTTTCTGCACTTTACTTTCCGCTTGCTGACTCTGTGTGGTTGTTACTTATAAAGGAAATGCCTTCCCTGTTTACTGGGATTTTACGCCTTGGTGCTAGTCGCCAGCCCCTGGCCTATGGAAGGCGGGCTTGGGGTAGTCACGGCACGGGCCCCGAGGACGGGTCGTGACAAATTGGTATCAGAGGTGGCCGGTTCTACCGCAAACTCTGATCATCCTTTCTTTCTATATGAAGCAATAGTGTTTAGTGTATTGAGTGTGGTTATCAGTTCAGGGAGCCCAGTGTTGGTGCGGCGGCCGACATATCCGTACACCAGGACCCTGACTCCTGATTTCCGACTTAATGCATGAAAACATTTATTGCGTGTGTGTTTTAAGTTTCTTTGTGGTTACTTGTGTCAGCTCACCGGGTATACTGATCTGCTTATGAAAGTCTCAAGTTTTCCTTGTGATTACTTGTGCCAGCTCACCAGGTATACTGTTCTGACTGTGGTGCTCTTGTTCTCCTTTTCAGGATGGCCCCGCGACGACAGCCAGCTAGGGTTCCGAGTGTAGGGCGCGACGGCAGCCCACCGAGCGACGAGGCCTCAGTACAGGGCCCTTTGCCAGCAGTGGCACCGGCGGTAGCTTTACCCGCCGAGCCACCGATGCTACCAGTACCAGACGCTGACGATGCACGTCGCCTCAGGACACTGCATGAGTTTCAGAGCCAGCGACCGCCCAGGTTTCGCGGTGAGGCGGACCCCCAGGCCGCCGAGGACTGGCTAGAGGCGGTGGTACGGATCTTTAGGCTAGTGAGGACACCAGCGGATCTCATGGTGATTCTCGCAGCGAGCCTCCTGCAGGCGGCGGCAGGACGATGGTGGAGCCTGATGCTCCAGGTTCACGATGAGGCATCCTTGCTCTGGGCGGACTTCGAGAGCCTCTTCCGCTCTGAGTTCGTCCCGGCCAACCTCCGAGCGGTGCACATCCAGGAGCTTCTCCAGCTGCGCCGGGGCAGCATGACGGTCGCTCAGTACGCGGCGAGATTCACTGACCTATCTCGCTACTCGACCGACATGGTGCGGGACCCCTTCTTCCGGGCCCGGACCTTCGAGCAGGGCTTGCGACAGGAGATTCGGGCATCGCTGATCTCCCTCAGCATTCCGACCCAGGCGGGAGTGTTGGAGCGAGCCCTCCTGATCGAGAGCTTCCTGGCAGAGCCTTCTTCAGCGGCGAGACCTAGCGCAGGGCGGAAGGTAGCTGAGTCTTCGGCAGCAGGTAGCCGACGGATGACACTCGGGTCCAGGCAGACCAGACCCCCACGCAGATGGCCTCAGGACACCGGCTCAGCGGTGCGGGGCACACAGCGGAGTGCCAGCCTTCCGAGAGGCAGGCTGTGCTACTCCTGCGGCGGGCAGGGTCACATGGCTCGTGACTGCCCGACTCGCCGACCAGAGGAGCAGCAGACGGTGGAGGGGCCACCCAGGCAGAGGTAGAGGGTCGACTGTGGCGGTCCGCAGGGAGGAGGCGGACGAGGCAGAGGAGCTGGCCGAGCAGCGGGTGGTGGGCGACGCTTCCAGGCTCTACCCCCACCACCACCAGGAGGGCCACCTCGACCACATGGAGCTGGCGGGCAGGGACAGGCCCAGCTCCAGGCAGTGGAGGCCTACGACCCCGACTTGCCAGAGATGATTCGAGGCACGATCTGTGTCTATTCCACCCTTGCTGCAGTACTTATAGACACAGGAGCGAGTCACTCTTTCATAGCCTTTGCCCTTGTTCGGAGCTCGGAGATTCCGACTGAGCCGTTGGCTCGATCCTTATGGCAAGAGACTCCTACGGGAGCAGACTCGACGATTACGCACTGGTGCCGGCAGTGTGAGCTTACTCTAGGAGGCGAGAGCTTCGGCTGGGATCTCCTTGTAGCGGCGTCGAGGCCTTACGACGTCATCTTGGGCATGGATTGGCTATCCACGGTTCATGCCCAGATCGACTGTTTTAGGCGCAAGGTGCGATGTGTTCGCACCGATGGGAGCAGGTTTACCTTCACCGGCGAGAAGGGAACCTTTGCAGCACAGGATGGACTTCCGCGGAGGAGAGTGCAACCCATCTCTCATCAGTTGGCTAGCCTCATCCTAGGAGCAGTGGACGTGCGGAGTCCAGCTTTTCCTGCAGTGGTGGACCAGTACGTGGACGTCTTTCCCGACGACGTTCCAGGGCTACCTCCTCGTAGAGAGGTAGACTTTTACATCGACTTGTACCCCGGGACAGCCCCGATATCTACTCCAGCATATCGGATGGCCCCCGCCGAGCTTCGGGAGCTGCGGGTACAGTTGGAGGACTTGCAGAGCAAGGGGTTTATCCGACCCAGTGTTTCACCTTGGGCTTCCCTGATTTTGTTCGCCAAGAAGGCGGAAGGGAGCTTGCGACTATGTGTCGACTATCGTCGCCTGAACCAGGTGACAGTGAGGAACAAGTATCCGCTGCCACAGATTGATGACCTCTTCGATCAGCTCAAGGGAGCGCGGTGGTTCTCGAAGATAAACCTCCGGTCAGGCTATCATCAGCTCAGAGTTCGAGACGAGGACGTGCAGAAGACGTCCTTTAGGTGTCGGTATGGCCATAATGAGTTCTTGGTTATGCCATTCGGCGTAACCAATGCTCCAGCATTGTTCATGAGCCTCATGAACAGGATCTTCCAGCCATACCTCGACCGATTTGTCGTGGTCTTCATTGACGACATTTTGGTATACTCGACGACTGAGGAGGAGCATGCCTACCACCTGCGAGTAGTGCTAGACACACTCCGAGAGCACCAGCTTTATGGCAAGCTCTCAAAATGCCAGTTCTGGTTACGTGAGGTCCATTTCTTGGGGCATGTCATCTCTGAGGCGGGAGTTGCAGTGGATCCCGCGAAGATCGAGGCAGTGCTAGCTTGGGAGCCACCCAAGAGCGTGACAGAGGTGCGGAGCTTCTTGGGCCTAGCCGGATACTATCGGAGATTCGTGCCAGACTTCTCCAGAGTTGCGGCACCACTCTCAGCTTTGACAAAGAAGGGGAAACCCTTCGTGTGGTCAGACAGATGTCAGCAGAGCTTCCAGGAGCTGAGGCAGAGGTTGACCAGCGCACCTATCTTGAGGTTTCCTGAGGAGGGAGTTGGATACGTAGTTTACTGCGATGCATCAGGGACAGGACTTGGGTGCGTCCTGATGCAGGAGCGGGCCGTGATCGCCTACGGATCACGTCAGTTGAGGCCGCATGAGCAGAACTACGCCACTCATGACCTGGAGTTAGCAGCAGTGGTCTTCGCTCTGAAGACTTGGCGGCACTATCTGATGGGCGAGCGCTTCACAGTCTTTTCTGACCACCAGAGTCTCAGATATATCTTCTCCCAGAAGGACCTGAACCTGAGACAGCGGAGATGGCTTGAGTTCCTCCAGGAATATGACTTTGAGATAGTCTATACTCCTGGGAAGGGGAACGTGGTAGCCGATGCCCTCAGTAGGAGGACGGGCATTCAGCTACTTGAGGAGGCGACAGAGCAGCTAGCCTCCTTGCAGATATCCTTCGTGGATAGAGACGGAGCAGCCTTTCTTCAGTCTCTCACAGTCTCTCCTCCACTTCTACAGCGGGTCAGAGAGGCTCAGCATGGGGACGCTGACTGTGAGACCCGGCGTGCAATGATATCCTCAAGTCAGGCGCCTGATGGCTTCTCCCTTGGAGCAGAGCACGACATCCTTTTCATAGGACGTACCTTCGTACCAGTCGCTTTGCGAGAGGAGGTGTTGAGAGAGTTTCACACTTCTCCCTTGGCGGTGCATCCCGGCGTGGCGAAGATGTACCAGGATCTCAGACGACAGCACTGGTGGCCGGGCATGAAGAAAGCTGTGGCAGAGTTCGTTTCACGATGCCTCACCTGCCAGCAGGTGAAGGCAGAGCATCAGGTACCAGCAGGCTTGGTACAGCCCTTGGAGGTCCCGGAGTGGAAGTGGGATGGCATATCTATGGACTTCGTGACTGGACTTCCACGCACTTCCAGAGGTCATGACTCCATTTGGGTGATTGTCGACCGACTCACCAAGTCGGCACACTTCCTACCCATCAGAGAGCAGGGCTCAGTGGAGAGCTTGGGACGTCTTTACGTCCAGGAGATCGTACGGCTTCACGGTGTGCCATCGTCTATCGTCTCCGATCGAGATGCTCGTTTCACTTCCCGGCTTTGGAAGGGGTTGCAGGAGGCGTTCGGGACGCGGCTCCATCTGAGCACAGCCTTCCACCCTCAGACGGATGGTCAGACGGAGAGGACCATACAGACACTCGAGGACATGCTCCGTGCATGTGTTCTCGACTTTGGTCGCAGCTGGGAGGACCACCTACCCTTGGTGGAGTTCGCGTACAACAACAGCTACCACTCCACCATCGGGATGGCACCATACGAGGCGTTGTACGGCAGACCCTGCAGATCACCGTTGTGCTGGACAGACCCTGGGGAGTCAGCACTCGTGGGACCAGAGATGGTCCGAGCCACGACAGAGAAGGTCCAGATCATCCAGGAGAGGATGAGGACAGCTCAGAGCCGGCAGAAGTCATATGCTGACAGGAGGCGGAGGCCACTAGAGTTCGAGGATGGCGACCACGTCTTTTTGCGTGTCTCACCTCGACGTGGTTTACGGAGATTTGGCCGAGGCGGCAAGTTGTCTCCACGCTTCAACGGGCCTTTCCAGGTCCTCAGCAGGATAGGAGAGGTGGCTTATCGCCTGGCTCTACCACCTCAGTTGCACCGGGTGCACGACGTCTTCCACGTGTCTCAGCTGAGGAGATACGTGCACGACCCGAAGCACATCATCGACTTTGGGGAGCTGGACGTGGACGATGGGGCGACTTTTGCGGAGGTCCCAGTGGAGATCGAGGATCGACAGGAGCGGGTCCTACGTGGGCGGTCGATTCCTCTTGTGCGCGTCAGATGGCAGCACGGGAACCTCCAGGAGAGCACTTGGGAGCGGGAGGCTCAGATGCGTGCTCAGTACCCCCATTTGTTCCCCTAGTTTTTGATGTATCTTTACGGGGACGTAAAGCCCTAAGGTGGGAGTAATGTAAAGACCCGCAAATTTCAAGGAAAATTTTTTTTCTTAATTTTCTTTGGAATTTTACAAGAGCGCAGCTTCAGACGGCACCTGATTCCGAGGCCCGGTGTGCCCGGAATCAATTTCCGAAGTTTGGCTCGGGTACGTTCAGTGAACGGACGAGCGGGTTTTTCTATCTTTTGAACCGGTGCCCGGAATCAAATTCTGAGGGCACCAATGAAATCGCAGCGCCGGTATTTGCTTAGAAACGCCTCTTCCGGAGTTGAGTTTGCTCAGACGTGGTTTTTAAATTTTGCGGCTTTAAGTCAGAAATAAAATAAAGTTTGTGCGACAACTTTATTCTATTTCACTTAAGCTGCTTGGAAGCCACTTGAAGCCACTTAAAGATGGCTTGAACTGAGTTGAACTGGATAGGATGCTATCCAGAAATATCCTACCCCCTTGGTAGGATATTTGTGAGGTGGGGCCCGCACGAGCCCCGCCGTTTCTTTCACTAAGTAACGCACCCACGAAAACCCGTCAAAGTAACTGAAAAGTCAACCGACGCGTTTTCTTTAATTCTTAACAGACCATTTAATTGGGTGGTTTATTTCGTGAATTAAATGGGTTGTTTCATTTGTTGAATTAATTCAACGAATTTAATGGGTCGTTACTTACGCGTTTGCGTTCGTTGGCAAAATAATAAAATAAGACCAACTCTTTCTTTTGGAGGATTACTCGTTGTGCGAGATTCTCTGGGCCTCCACCCTCCCCGCGAAGAACGCGAAGAGCGCGAAGAACGCGAAGAACGCGAAGAACGCGAAGAACGCCGGCGACCGGAATTCGACGACGCACGCCGTGATCTGCGACGTCGACGAACGCTACCCGCGACGTTCTTCGGCGACGCCTCTTCTTCCGCGGCCGATCCTCGTTCGGCAACTAAGGTGAGAATCGGATCGTTTAAATTCTCCCTTTTTAAATTTCATGGCAATGGATTTAATTAATTAAATCCGTTTGTTCTTGATCCGGAGATTGGCGACGCGACGCCGGTTACCGCGACGACGCGTCGATCCCCTTCTTCCGCGACGAGCGATTCCGCGACGACCTCTCGTCCGACGATGACGACAAGGTAGGGGTTTATTTTCTTGATGATTCATTCCCGTGTTCTTATTTCTTTTGAATAAAGTACCGGCGTGAATAATTTCAATTAATTAAAAATTGAAATGCCGTTTAAAAGAAAAGGAGTGAACAATTTTTATCTTTGATTAAAAATTGTTGTAGCCCTTCCTCCCGTTGATTATGACTAACGCGGAGGGTGAGGGTCTAACGAACAAGACCCGGCAACCCTCCGCCGATCTCTTTTGTTGTGCGGATATGGCGGACGACGACGAACCGCGCGGCAGGGGCGATCTGTTGATCCCGCAGTGAAGATCGGCCCCCGGGAGGAGCATCGGCGCAGACGGGAGGCAAAACGGGCCACCGGAGCAACTCCGGCGGCCCGCGGAAGGTGGCGGCGGCGCCCGGCGCGCCGCCGGAGGAGTCCGCCGTGGCCGAGCCGCGGCGGCGGCGAACCGCCGGACCGCGTCCGCGGTCCGTCCACCCAGCACGCGGCCCGCGCGGGCCGCGTTTCTCTAAAGCCGCGGGTCAAACCCGCGGCGGCTCACTCGGCCGCTCGGCCGAAGCTGAGCCGGCCGGTCCGGTCGGCCGGGCCGTGCCCAGGCCGGACCGGACCCGGCCTAGCCGGGTCGGGCCGGGTCGGGCCGACCCAGGGGGGTTCGGGCCGGGTCGGGCCGACCCTGGGGGGTTCGGGCCGGGTCGCCCCGGGCCCAGAACCCCCGTTTCGGGCCCTCTTCGGTCTTTCGCCCATATCTTGGGCCTGGGACCTCCGATTGACGAACCGTCAGCGGCTACGCGATCCTGGGATCGAGACGGTCGTTTTGGTGTATTATACTCAAGGTTTCGGAAGACTTTGTGTTCGGCCGGGTTGGTTCGTACACGAAACCAACCGGGCCCTCGGAGCGGAAACGCTCATAACTTGAGCTACGGACGTCCGATCGACGTACCGTCAGCTGTGGTAGTTTCCTCTAAGTGTGACGGAACTTTTGGAATACTCCGCCCGAGGATCGGATACAGGCGGAGTACGGTCGGGTTGGTTTTGCCCTAAAAACCAACCGGGCCCCTGGGACGAAAATGCCAATAACTCTTAGACCGGGCGTCCGATTGACGCGCCGTCTGTTGCGTTGAGATCCTGTTGTCGATACGGAACTTTTGGATACATCAACTTCGGACTACGTGTCAGTTGATGTATCAGCCTCTCGGCTCGTGGAGCGGACCCTCCTAAACGAGCTCGCTATGTGCGGGAACCCTAGCGCTGGCTGTGACTTCGACGACAGAGCAGAGATCCTCCGTGGACTGCGACGACGGCAGAGCAGAGATCCTCCATGGACTGCGACGACGGTAGAGCAGAGATCCTCCGTGGACTGCGACGACGGCAGAGCAGAGATCCTCCGTGGACTGCGACGACGGCAGAGCAGAGATCCTTCGTGGACTGCGGCGACGACTGTGCAGAGATCCTCAGTGGACTGCGTCGACTACTGCACTCAGCGATCCTACGTGGATCAGTGCTACAGGTTCTGTGTGAGCCCGATCCTATGTGGGTCCTTACTACCGGTTCTGTGTGAGCCACTGCCTACAGGTTCTGTGTGAGCCCGATCCTACGTGGGTCTTTTGCGGGGGTTAGTACCTATCGATCCTTCGTGGGTCCGACGACTTAGATGGATCAGTGATCATCTTTGACGTCATCTGAAAAAGTATACCTGGTTGAGCTGAATCTTATGTTACTCTCCTTTGTGGATTGTGTTGAACTATCCTATGTGGATTTACTGTTTACTCTCTTTGTGGATTTGATTCTTGCTTTCCTTTGTGGATTGAGTTGTTCTTGATCTCGTGAGCAGAGCTGGAATTGGGGACTTAGGTATATGTATGGGCATATACCTAAGTCGAGTCAGATGTTACTTCGTGATTGCATCTTTCTTTTGTGCTATATCCTTTGTGGATATCGGGAGACCTTCGGGGGTCTCGGGGTCCTTACTGAGTAGCTTGTACTCACCCCTGCACGGGCTATGCCCGCACCTTGTTGTGTTGGTTGCAGACGACGGACAGCGCTGATCACGGTTGGGGCGTGGAGCAGGACGGTACCTGGAGGTGGACCACTAGGCGGGACGTGCTCGGAGCGGACGTGGGACCCGAGGAGCCTGGAGGCTATCTGTACCCACCCTTCAGGTGGGATTGCCAGTGGACGACACGAGGCCGCCGTCTTTTCTTCAGTTGCTGTACTTTACTTTTCAGTTGTACTTTATAGTTGGGCTTGTATTTCCGGCCCCCTTTACTTCTCTGCACTTTACTTTCCGCTTGCTGACTCTGTGTGGTTGTTACTTATAAAGGCAATGCCTTCCCTGTTTACTGGGATTTTACGCCTTGGTGCTAGTCGCCAGCCCCTGGCCTATGGAAGGCGGGCTTGGGGTAGTCACGGCACGGGCCCCGAGGATGGGTCGTGACACGGTAGGTAGATAAAGACATGGGGCATGACAAACCCGCAGTCCTTATGTTGAAAAAGAAAAGGAAGGACAAGGAAAAGGGGTCAAAGAATTATAAACGGTCTAAAGCCCCCGAGCACTGTCCCTCCAAGAAGGGGAAGACCCAGAGGTAGGGCAAGGAATGGGAGGCAGTGTGTTTTGCATGTGGCAAGCAGGGCCACTAGAAGAGGAACTGCACCTAGAAGCGTGGAGACGCTAAAGGTGCGTTTGTTATCGAGTGAAATCTTTCTATTTCTACACATTGGATATTAGATACAGCTTGTGGGGCTCACATTTGTATCCATATTCAGGAACCAAGTGCATTTAGAAATATTTCCAGAGTAGAGGTGGATCTTTGGGATTCCAATGGCGCAAGTTTGGCTGCGTTGGATATTGGCGATTACCTCTCACTGCTGACTGGGATGATTCTGGTTTTACGAAACTGTTATTATGTGCCTAGTGTTACCAAGAACATAATTTTTGTATCTTGTTTGCATATGGATGGATTTGTTTTCAAATTTGGAAATAAGGGTTGTGTCTTTTATAAGAACAATGTATGTTATGGTATGGCACATTTAAATAATGGTTTGTATGAATTAAATTACGAAAACCAGGTGTTGGAAATCGATAACGAAACAAACTCACATTACTCATACATGACCCAGTTGTGGCATCACCGTCTCGGTCATGTAAATGAGAAGTTCTTGACAAAGCTCTACTATGATGGATATTTAGATTATATTGAGCTAAAACCACTTTATAGATGTCACGCTTGTTTACAAGGAAAAATGACCAAGATGCCTTTTGGTGGACAGGGTGAAAGGGCCATAGAGCTTATAGGATTGGTACACATAGATGTGTGTGGACCATTTCCAATAGAAGCTATAGGTGGATATTCTTACATCATTACTTTTACAGATGATTTGAGTATATATGGATTTGTCTACTTAATGAGGTATTAGTCAGAGGCCTTAGAGTAATTTAATGAATTCAAGAATGAAGTAGAGAATCATCTTGGTAAGAAGATAAAGAATCTTCGATCAGATCGAGGTGGAGAATATCTAAACCAAGAGTTCATCGATCTTCTTTGGGAGTCTGGGATTCTACCTCAGTGCACTCCTCCTTATACACCACAGTGGAACGGTGTTAGTGAAAGGAGGAACCGCACCTTGTTGGACATGGTGAGGTCGATGATGAGTCATGTGGATCTTCCATTATCCTTTTGGGGATATGCATTAGAAAATGTAGCATACACATTAAACCGAGTACCAACTAAGGCGACAAATGGAATTCCCTCTGAGTTATGGAATGGAAAGAAGCCCATTTTGTCACATACATGTGTATGGGGATGCGAGGTGTTTGTTAAGTCCTTCTCAGGAAACAAACTAGCAACCCAGGGCATGAAGTGTATCTTTATAGGATATCCCACCGAAAACAAAGGTTATTACCTATATAACCCTCAAGACCAGAAATTGACTATCGCCAGACAAGCCGTCTTTCTTGAGAGGGAGCACATCCTCAAAAAGGATAGTGGGAGAAATATTGACTTCGATGAAGTTGATGCTCAAGATACATAGGAGTTGGTACAGGAACACGTTCCACAGGTCCCCCTGGAAGAGGTTCTAGAAACACAAGTACTGCATGGGAGCTCAATAGAGGTAAGGGAACCAGAGAGATTTGGTTTCCTAGTCACTGAGGATGGTGAATCATTATTGTTGGACAATGATGAACCTCTCTCCTACATGGAAGCAGTAGAAAGCTCAGAAGCTGCAAGATGGCTAGAAGCTATGAATTCTGAAATAGATTCCATGTATCAGAACTATGTCTGGGTTTAGGTCGATGAGCCAGTTGATGTAAAGCCTGTTGGATGTAAATGGGTATTCAAGAGAAAACTGGACATGGAAGGTCAAGTTAGCACCTATAATGCAAGGCTAGTGGCTAATGGATTCAGACAGCATCAAGGAATTGACTATGATGACACTTCCCACCAGTTTCCATGTTTAAATCCATAAGAATCATATTTTCCATAGCAGCTTACCAAGACTATGAGATTTGGAAAATGGATGTCAAAACAACATTTTTAATGGGATCTTTCAGGAAGATGCCTATATGAAACAACCAGAAGGGTTTGTGACACCAGAAGAAGCCAGATGGGTTTGCAAGTTGCAGAAATCCATTTATGGATTGAATCAAGCATCTAGGACATGGAACATTTGATTTGATGAAGCCATAAATGAATTTGGTTTCATTACAAACGAATGTGAGCCATGTGTTTATAAGCGGTTTAATGGGAATGCGGTCATTATACTAGTAGTATATGTTGATGACATATTTCTTGTTGGAAACAACGTACCATCCTTACAGTTAGTTAAGGACTGGTTTAAAAAGTGCTTCTCCATGAAATAATTATGTGAAGTAGCCTACATTAAAGGGATCAAGATCATTCATGATAGATCCAAGAGGCTGCATGGACTAAGTCAGGGGACATACATTGACCAGATACTAAAGAGATTTAGTATGGAAAAATCCAAGTGGGGATTGGTTCCAGTGTCACATGGCTTACATATTTATAAGAAAATGTGTCCTCAGACACAACAAGAGAAAGAAATTATGAGAAAGATCCCATATGCCTCAGCTATAGGATCCATCATGTATGTCATGTTATGTACCAGGATTGATGTTGCCTTTAAACTGACCATGCTAGGCAGATATCAAATATATCCATGAGAACAACATTGGACTGCTGTTAAGACTATCCTTATGTATCTGAGAAAAACTAAGGATATGTTCCTCGTGTATGGAGGAGATGAGGTTATTTTCATCAGAGGGTATGCTGATGCTGGTTTTCAAAAAGATCAGAATGATCTGAAGTTGCAATAGGGATATGTTTTTTTTTGTCTCAATGGAGGAGCTATGAGCTAGAAGAGTTCAAAGTGGCCAGTTGTCGCTGATTCTATAGCAGATTCTAAATTTATAGCAGCTTTTGATGCAGCCAAGGAAGCCGTCTAGATTTGGAACTTTTTCCAAGATCATTATGTGGTTCCTAGCCGTAAAGATCCCATTACATTGTATTGTGATAATACTGTAGCGGTGGATCTTTCAAAAGAACTAAGGTCACATCAACAGACAAAACACGTACTCTGAAACTATGACCTCTTGAGAGATTTATATCAAAGGGGTGAAGTTGCAGTGAGCAGAGTGTCCACGAAAGAGAATGTGGTGGAACCCATGACTCAAGGCCTATCTCAGTAGAAGCATGAATATCATGTTTGAGCTAGAGGGTTAAAGGTTGTTAGCAGTTGGCTCTAGTCCAAGTGGGATTCTGTTGGAGTTGGTGGCCTAGAACCAACTACTTTGTACTTTATTCATTAATAAATGTCTTATCACATCATAATTGTTCTTCTTAATGACAATTCATGTGATAATGTCCTAAGGATAGTCGTTGCATTAATGGGTCATAGCGGATCCCTGCTATGATGAGAACTTGGAAGTTCCATAACACTGTTCTTGAATATTTGTTCTATGGCCGGAAGATGTTATTTGAGGGACACAAATAATACAGGACATTTGGGGTGAGGGCTCAAAAAACTTTGAGTCACCTTCTCATGGTGTGCACCCTTGGTAATATCCAGGAGGATATTATGAGAACGATACCCGCCAGTAGGAAATCCGCATTTCAAAGTGTCATTGGATGTTCCTATCTGCGGACGTGTGTATTGGTCCTTAGACTTTAAGATTATTATTAATGGCTATTACAACTCATGCACTTATATGTATTGACAAAAACTGTGAAGACACACTGTTCGCAGTGAGGTATGATACGTTGGGTGTGTCACGAGTAATACTGCATTGAAAGATAATGGAGAAAGGATTTGTACCTTCTGTTTAATAACAGAAGTAGATATCTCAGGCCCATTTATGGAATTGTTATAGCCTAAATAAATCCTAGGACATGGTAAGGTATGGGCTAGTTCAGTTCTGGGAAGTCAAAGAAAGAATAATCGAGAACGTGGGTTGATGGCACTATCATGAAACCCGCTTGATTAGAGATATTGAGACAAAGGGATTATATTACACAGTAAGCATTCGTATGAGGTGACACATCATTGGGGCGTTATCTTCTTTCTCTATGGGTGCCATGGCGTGTTGCTAGATGCTATCCTTGGATTTTATGTAGGCTCTGCCTAATGCCACTGAGAAAGAGTCCTAGAGGGTCACATACTAAGTGTGTCCATGTATCTCAGTTAAATATTAATTTAACAAGTTAAATAAAGATTATTCTCGACTATGGTTTAATAATTATTTAAGGATTCTGATCACATTTATTTCGACACTAGTTATTCAAGAGAATATATTGTGGGTGAAAGAATATAATTATTAGTGAGTAATGCACTTACATTTATTTAAGAAACAAATACCCATTACTCAAGGCCTAATAAACGTGGAGGAGAAAATAAAGGAAAGTGGAAAATAAAAGTACAAGTCATGTATATTAAATATAAACGCCGTGTAGTTTTTCTAGGCAGGATTTTGAGGATATAATATTGTTTTATTAAATGATATTAATTATAATCAGTGTGGACACATGTTAAGGAATTAATAATTTGACATGGGGTTTTTAAATAAGAGTTAATGAAATAAATAAAATGCGTATCACATTTATTTATTGTCATAAATCTATAACCTCAAACCTGATTATAAATATCCTCAAAACCCAACACTTTTCGAACCAATCATTGTGCACAACAATTCTGGAGAATTCTTTCAAGACCAAAAGAACTCCTTCATCAAAGAACGCTCTTAAGACCGAGAGACCAAGGCGATCGAAGGCAGACATAGCAAGCGAAGGTTCTTCCACGCTAGCACCCAGATATCCCTTCATCGATGTTCAAAGATACATGGCACATGTGTGTATCACTACTAGAGGAATCCTACACTTGGATTCTATGACACAATAACGGATCACAGGATTGTGACTGGAGACATCAATGAAGAAAAAATTCCACCAAAGAAATTTAATGAATTAATTAAATTAATTATAACCAACATATGATGATCATATCTATATGGTTCCGGGATTCCCTCTTAAGTTTTTTCATTCATTGTTCTATTACGAAGATTCAGCATTTTAAATCGTGGTGGATCTCGGATTGAACGTTGCTTAACATTAAAATTAAACTTGGGAAACCCACAAATTCGCTTTCGCTGCACCCGGAACCTACATTTCTCCAGCATGGCCTTTGAATACATGATAATGGTGACATCAAAGAACTATATGATTTTAATCTGGACAATAACTTGGATAAAGTAAATAAGTATATTATAGAGCTGGAGGCTCTTATATATGAAACTGATGAAAAAATACCAGTCTCTAAATGATTATCTCATATGATATACTTAGTAGTAAACAAAGGGGTAATTATAAACACTGTGGAGGAGTGAGATATTTATGTTAATACTGAGAATGTATTTCCATTTTTCTTTTTTCACAACTCTGCATTATCTTTTATCATCATTAATCTTAATGAAAATGTATTTATGCATATTGAATGTAGAGAAGGAAGCTACAGACCATTTCTCGAATCACCTGAGTATGGTCCTGCAAGATCTCCTATTGATGCAACAATTAATCCACCAAGGTCACCAAAAATTTCTCCAGGACCATGAAACATGACTAGGGTAATGGAGATAGATAATACACAACTATTACCTCAAATTTATCCTGCTAAGAGAAAATTTTCAATCTCTCCCCAAGATTTTGAACAAAAGCGCAAGAGAGAAATGAGATTGATCCCAAGTGTTCCCCGAAGACATAAGTATTTATACTATCTTTAGGAAATATAACTTGCTCAATATATTATGTTAAACACATTTTATCCTCTAGTAAGATATATATGTCCCTCTCCTCTCTCAAGGGATTAAGAGTTGATTCTTCAAGACCAGAAAAAGAATCCCCATGGGAAACCGAGGTTCATGCTGAAGAATATGCAATTTTAGTTGATAAATAATAAAATAAAATTGTCTATACCTACTCCTGGATCTACTGAGAGACATGAAATACATTGTAATATTAAATACATTCCTCATTTTCTATTGAAAAGGGATCCTGAAATCAACAACACTAATATTACCATTTCCTCAGAAGAAAAGAATAAAGGTCGAGGGAAATCTAAGACAAATACTAATAGTGACCCAAACCTAGAAATACCTGATGCTGCTATACCATATGAAGATCCAATGGAACAAAAAGTCGATGAAGCCAATTTGGGCACCAAAAAATATTTTTTCGATACCTTAAATGGTGAGTATTATATAACATTTCAGGCCATATACACTAAAATGATGGACACCCTTAATCCAAATATTGATATTCCTGGTTCCATCAAAGAGTTTGAGGATTTTCATGAGGAATTGCAAGGAAATAAGTCCTTATTCTTGCATCTTCCTTATATAATTGTTTTTTAAATTGATTCTTAACAACACAGTTCACCTTATGCATTTTTATCTCCAGAAAGTATCACAAAGGCTCTTAAAGAACGGGGTATTCCACATTATCCTTCCACTGGGGCTGGAGAAACACCTACAAAGGATCCTTCATCAAGAGATGATCCAGAGCCTTCACATGTCATAACTGAGAGAACTAAAGGAAATTCCCCTTCTGAATAAAAGTATTCTCAAAACACGGTAGCTGAGAATATAGGGGTTGAATCCAATAAAGTATATAACTTATTATTGGGTAAATATAATCAACTTTTTCAATAATATTTTTTACTCCATTTGAAACTAATAATGACCTTGATTTATCATTTAGGGTTATCTGCTACTTGATCAGAAGGTGAGGATTTTACTTTCCCAGGAGAAGTAGAACAAGGCAGTTCTTTAAGAAATCTATTTCTAGAGTACATTTTACTTCATGGTACTGAATCAGATTCAGACATAGAGATACAATATGCAATTCTCATGAAACGTATAAAGAATTGGCAGAATATCTGGAGCATAATTTCTGAAAAGCCTTTAGATGAATTGTTGTCCCATTTTTCGAAACTCCCAGCACTATTTTGTGTATTGATATTTGGTGGATTTAATTATGGGTTAGACTATGATACCATGAAGGATACTATTCTCTGACAGGAGGATGAGAATAAGCTGCAACAATATTTTGAAGAGGTTAAACGACTCATCAATATTGAGGGATTTCATGCTATAGTAGTTAAGGTAGAGACAAATAATAACAATTTATCACTTGTAATTAGCCAACAAATCAAAGGTACTACGAAATAGTTGTTATATCTTCAATATAAACTAGATGTTTTTCATAACATTCTTGAGAAGTTGAATAAGACATTGAGAGAAATCTAATTAAAGGGAATAACTACCATTTCAAATGCTATGGAAGCACTTCGTCTGGCTGAGGATACTAGTGTTTGTCAAATATTTCAACTTCAATAGGCAGCCAATAATGTAACACCCACAGCTTCCACGGTACGTTTCCATTTGAATAATACAATAGCGTGCGTTGTATGCAACTTCGAGATTCTAACACACCACGACCAATCAAAGTAGCAGTTATGAATAGTAATACCCACTTTTTAAAATTTTATTAATTTTATCTCTCAAAATGGACTTCATTCTTGGATTCAGAATATTGAAATTATCCTAGGGTGAAATTTTGATACTTTTCGGAGAACTTTTATATTTTGATGTATAATGAAAATTACTAAATTTTTATTAAAAACAACTCTTTAATCGAAATAATTAACAGTGATAAATAATAAATTTGAAATTTTATAATGTATATTTAGAATATATTTTTACCATTTAATACAATTTTTCTCATTGGACATATTTTCACAATTACACCGGACATAAACAAGTGTCAATCTTTTGATAGTTATTATCTTTTAAAAATACGCTTTTTGTTTTTGACAACTGGAATTAATTTTAAATTAATTTCTTCCACTTCTATGATTTTAATTTGGAAAAATGGATTTCATATTTGGAATCAGTATGTCCAAATTGTGTAAATAGTTAACTTATATTTTTAGACATTCTGAATAATTACTTCGGTAAATATTTTATTTACCATGCTGAAAGGGTAAATCTAGTAAATTAGGGTAAAAAATAATATTGTAATAACATTTATTTACCCTAAAACGTGTCCTCACATTATGGGTAGATACATTTCATACTATGGGCTTCTTTGGGTCTATTTTGGGACCCAATGGAACCACTTTTTCGTGATAATGACACTTTATATTAATTAAGTTAAAGTAAATAAAAAAATGACATAAGCATATATCTTTTAGGAAAACAATTTTTACATACGGTTGTATATGTTATATTTTTGACTATAAATATTCATTAGAGAGATAAAAAAATTTCCTAAATAATGGTATTTTATTTATAATTTTAATACATTAAATAATTAAATTTATTTATGACACAATAATGATGCGGTATTTTCCTTATTAATGAATGAATCAAATAATTAGTATTATAAATATTAAAATAAATATAATTTGAAATTTTTGATTCCATACACAAATTTTATTGTTTAATATGAAAAGTTAGTATTGCTTAAATGAATTTTTTTCTAATTAATAAAGTTTTTAAGACTTTAACAAAAATCAATTATTAAATATTGTCAAAATTGACATAAATGAGTTTTTAAAACGAGTATTATATTATTAATTTATATTCTATTTTTAAAAATCTAAGGATCTACAAATAGACCTATATCATGATATTTCTATCATTAATGGACCACTTGGGGGTCTCTGGGATGTATATAGTATGTTTATTAACAATATAATATAAAAATACAAAGTGACATGGTAAATGACAATCTAATTAACTAAGAGTTAAAACTAAACGATAAGGTAAATATAATGACCCAAACCTACCTAAAATCTATTGGTTAAAATTATTTTCAAACCATACACACCCTAGACTTTGAATAATTTTCTTTGGAGACATTATAAATCTAATATGAATTTATTATAAATTAATACTTTATGTTTTTCTTAAAGAGCCCCTCCTCCCCCTTATAAAAGGACCCAACTTCTAACCAATTCTTCACACCTTCAAAGCCGTTTGGATCAGAAAAAAGCTGCCAAAATACTCTCTCAACTTCCCTCACTTCAACCTAGAGGACTTAGTTTGATCATAATGCAAACCTAAGGATCCCTTTTGATGAAATCAAAAGGAAGAACCCGAAGAAGAGGTAATGTTTTCACCACACTTTTTCAAGTTTCTTTCTTCTTCAACTTCTTCTTTCATTGTTATTTCATTTATAAAATAATAACTCCAGTATATTATATATACTTTAATGTTATTATAAATATGGTACAACCATATTCATTATTCTATCCATCCTTTGAATGACATGTCACCATACGTGCGTACGTACGGCTTACCGTATCCACGTCGTGGTGTAATTGTTATTCAAAAACAATATTATTTGGATGGGTATGATAATGATATGTAATTGATGTAAATAATAAATATAACATGATAATTATTCTGTATATATGATATACTATCCAATTATATATTATTTTAATATCAAAAGAATGATATTATCGCTCGTACGTACGTACGGACTACTGTCTCCATGAACGCGATGAGATTCATTCCCCATCGCATCCATGCAATTATAATTCTCATTTGAGGATTAAAAATAATGTTTAAGTACTTTATATCACTCTGTATATGAATAAGATACAACCTATCCATAACAAATACGACTTATGTAACAAAATATATAAAAGAAAACGAGTGAGTTAACACCCGAAACGATGATAGTACAAAGATATTACTAATAAAGCAATGATAAAAGATCATATATGATATCATATTAATTTATATGATTCTTGAAAAATTTCATAACAATTAATTCACCATTATACAGGATGTTAACCTACCCTCAAAAAAGTAAAAGTACAAGGTAAGGGGTTTCTTATCTCACTTTTAATTCCGTGAGATTTCCATTGTTCACCACTTAATTATTGCTTGTGGTGTGTGTACTGACCATGATTGTATTTATTGTATAATATACTATAATTTATGGATATTTACATCATCATTGTATGATCATTATTTCGTGGGTGTATGTTTCGTATGTTACCAAATCGATAAGGGAATTTGAAATTTCAATTTCCACTCATTCGGGTTTACGCATACTCCATTGATTGTTTTACTCAAAGATTATGTGTTGAATCACTATTCATTTGCTTATGTCATAATTTCCACTTCCCTTTATGTGGATTTAATTTTTATACACATAATAACTCCATTGATAAATTCTTAAGTCATCGATATGAACTTGATAAGAGTAATTTTAACTCAATCTCCATTTGTTGAGTTAAACATCCAATTCATTGATGTTGTTTTTACAAGAATATGTGTGAATGTCCTTTGTCTGTTTTACATTTAATATCCAATCATATTGAGTGTATTTATATTTTTCACACATAATTATGTCATTGATCTATCCTTAACCTATGGATACGGCCTTTACGAGTGATTTCATCTAAATTTACATTTCATTGAGTCTCCTTTGTTGTTATACACCAAAATCACTTTTATATGGTGTATATAATGTACATTGACATATTATATCATGAATCCCTTTATTATACTGATATTACAAAGTTTTTATTACCTAAATTATTTGTATTCAAGTGTCTCTCTTTTGGTTAGGAACTCTAACTAAAATATCATTTTAAAATGCTTTAATGATATATTATTCTAAATATTTCTCATTAAAGTCCTTATTTTAAAAATGGTTTTAAAGATTTATTTTTATGGATATTAATGTTTTAAAATAAAAATTCCTTTTAAATGTTTCAATGTGGTATGGGAATATTTGTTTCAAAAATCTATTTTAAATGGCTTCTTGAAATATTATGTGACTTTTAAATGTTTTCAAGAAAAATGGGGATATTTCTCCCAATACTTTGATGATTATTTTAATCTATGTCCATATCCTTCATTATAATTGATTGAGGTTAATCTAATACAATACAATCTTCTATATTGTATCGAATGAATTATGTTTGACTGTGGATGTGCTATTTTCATAGCATTCATGGTTTGTGGTTAAAGTATTGACATTTCGTATGCTAGTTTTAATACGGATGTTTATGTTATGTTTCAAACATTTCATATGAGGAATGCATTGGACTTAATATGTGACGGGTGGAGCCTGCTATAGCTCCTCGATGCATCGGTAGGTCTCATGATACAAACTAGTGTCTTGGCATAAGGCCTTGAAAAAATATTATTTGTAGTCCTGGCATGAGGCCTTGGCTATGTGGTTATGATAGTATGGCCTTATGCATTCCATCATTATGAAAGTTGTTATTGATATTGAATGTGATTATTCAACTAGTATAATATCCATGTGAATATGTAAATGGAATTATTTCAATTTATTTTTTCCATTTTATGATGAAGTTCATGTTTAAAAGGAATTTTTTAGTTATACATTTCCTTCAATGTTTATGTTTATTTAAGTAAGTTTCCACTATATTGTTATCCTTAATGAGCATCTAAGCTCACCTCTTTCAATGTTTTATTTTTCCAGGATGTGAAAAAGTATTTTATGAATGACCTGAAGGGATAGTATGAGGGAATATGAATACAAGATTTTGTTGTAGTTTTTCACTTTATTATGTAATTTAAGACTTATGAATGTATCTAGTGTTTCCAAGGCTACTAAACTAATCGGTCATTCGAGACTTGATCCTTTGTGATCATGCCAATGTTATGTAATAGTGCACCAACTCTGGGTAAATAGGGTCGGGGCATTACAGTTGGTATTAGAGGAAGTTTAGTACAAACCATGGAATCTAGATTTAGATAAACTCTAATTAGAGCGCATATCCCTAAGAAAGACTTTGAGGATTAGTATAGAAGAACATCCTAGAATTTTGGTATTGTATAGATTTTGTGTGTTTTCCAAGCAATACATCCCTATCTGGATACGAGTAGGTAGAGGGGGCTTTGGCACAGATGTACCTAGGGGTAAAACATGAAAACACCGCTTTGAGCTAGAGTCGAACGGGAACTGGTGCACGACAACGGGCCTTGCTACACTCTTGGTTATGACACTCCCGAGGGATATGGTTAGGATAATTTACATTTTCTTTACAAACCAATTTGAAGTATTATTAGAGTAAATGACCTTGGTTAATCCTAATGTGTTTCAAATTGAGAATATTGTGACATGATATTATCTAAATGATTTTATGAATACTGTCACTCACACAATGATTTCTGGTTTTAGTCAATGTTTGGATTCCAAGGAAGTCATAGTGACTTTGAGAATGATGTACAAGGTGGTAATGGTGTTGGGAATGAGCAAAAAAATGGAATGTTGATGGGTGTAAAAGATATCATCTTCATGCTAAATCAATTTTCCAAAAATATTATCAACAATATATATATTAACCAATTCCTGGACTCAACAAAGAAGAGAAAGGTTATGAATGATAAGAGCTCCAGAAGTGGAGACAATGGAAAAAAGAACCCTCAATTTTCATCATGCAGGAAATGTGGAAGGAGACACCCAGGAAAGTGTATCAATGGAACAAAGAAATTCTTTACATGTAGGAAGGAAGGAAATAAAGTGAAGAATTACCAAGGAAAAAATGAAGAGTACTATGGAAGAAAATAAAAATGGCCCCATGATTCCAATTACGGTCATTTGTCGTAAATGTAAGGGACCTTGGCATCACCCAGGTCAATTCCTTATTCTATAGGATAACCTCTTGGTCAAGGAAGAACATATGTGGAAATAAATGGTTAGAAAAATATTTAAAGGTATTAGTTCTCCTTGTTGTTGAGATTACTTTGGGTGAATTTTCTCTTATATGTGTAAAATTGAAATTTATCTTGTGAGAATGATATTTGAGGAAGACTTGTCCATTCTCTTGTGGATATAGTTTGGTTTTTATATGATCATGGGGTTTGAGGAAATTAAATGTTATTATATTTTGTGATGAAAATTCAAGGTATGAGATAACATTTATTGTTAAATTATGTTATGGTTATTTTGAGGAATTTATCTCATTTTGGTAATGTTATAAAATATAGTTTTTAAAAAAAGGACAACACGCAGACCATGTGACAACCCATCACATCAGACAAAGCTGTGGGAATCAAACCCACAACCAAAGTGTGATATGGATTTATCTCCTACCAATGGAGTATGTGAAGTCCCTGGATAGTGTGAGTAATTATTTTTAGGTAAATGATTTTATTGATCAATAATATGTTGATTTGGGATCTTATGTCTTATCAAGTGAATACCCTTAGTATAGGAAAATGATTTGATGATTAAGTGATAAATGTTATTTTGGAAGATATTTGCTTTGTTGGGAACACTATATGACCAAGGAAAATAGAATACTAAGGGATTTCATTTGTGGAGTAATGGTGGATTTTATCTATGTTTTTATTATGGATTTATAGTAATTTGGGTTATTTATGGAAATGATTAACTTATAATAGAGAATATGTGATTAGGTTAATTACTATTAAGTATGTGACTTTAAGAGTAGTTGATATCATTTGGAGATACAATTTAACGTGTAAGACCACATAACCAAATTCTTTTACGTTTTGGGATTCAAAGGACTTTAAGGACAATTATTTATTGAATGGTATTTATTTAACTTTGGCGTATTTGTTTGTTTAATTTTAGAAATTAGGATTTGTGTTTCTTTTTCTAAAGGAATATCCTTTTTGGGTACCATTAGATCTTGTACTAACCTTTTTGGTTTTGATTAATCTATAAAGACAAAGTAAATATATATTTTATCCTTTGTGGATCATCTGATTCTCTAGAAGTTTATTCAAGCTCTTCCATTGTGACTATGTCTTCTTGAAAACTCATCATTTAAAAATACGAGTTAGTTGTATAAATTTATTAATGAATGAAACTATACTTAAAAATTAAGTATATCTCTTTATGTTTTTATTCAATCTCATAAATAAATTCCTCGTCTTTATGTAATGTAACTTAAAACAAAAAAATGTTGCCCGTTTACTTTTCCTACAGGGAGACTAATAACCATTTTTCCCATCATAAGTTTATGATTTTCTTGTTGTTAACTTTCTCCTGATCGTGCTATCTATCCCTCTCCATCAGAACATGACACTTAGTTTATAATCCATATCAATGTTTTCCTACATGGAATCCTAGTATAGGTTATCTCAGGTGACCATTGTACTTCTCTTTCTTTGTTTTAAAATGATAGTTTTGTTGACTCTTTTTCCGATGTGGGACATTCCATTATATTCCAAAGCCCAATATTAAAAATTGCGAGGACACAATTTATTGAATGAGGGGAGAATCTAACACCCCAAGCTTCCACTATACGTTTTATTTTGAATAATGTAATAGCGTGTCTTTTACGCAACTTCAAGATTCTAACACACCGCGACCAATCGATGTAGCCATTATGAATAGTAATAGCCACCTTTTGAAGTTTTATAAATTTTATCTCTTAAAATGGACTTCATTTTTGTATTCGGAATATCAAAATTATCCTAGGGTGAAATTTTGGTACTTTTTAGATAACTTTTATATTTTGATGTATAATGAAAATTACTAAATTTTAATTAAAAACTAATTTTTAATCGAAATAATTAATAGTGGTAAATTATAAATTTGAGTGTTTTTAAAGTATATTTAAAATATATTTTTACCATTTAATACAATATTGGTCATTGGACATAATTTCACAATTAAACTGGACATAAACAAGTGTCAATCTTTTGATATTTATTATTTTTTAGAAACACGCTTTTGGTTTTGACAGCGGGAATTAATATTAAATTAATTTCTGCCACTTCTGTGTTTTGAATTTGGAAAAATGGATTTCATATTTGGAATTATTATTTACAAATTGTGTAAATAGGTAACTATTATTTTTAGACATTTTGAATAATATTTCGGTAACTATTTTATTTACCATAGTTAAGGGGTAAATCAAGTAAATATGGGAAAAAAATAATATAATAATAATAATAATTTACCCTAAAACATGTACTAACCTTATGGGTTGATACAGTTCAGACCATGGGAATATTTGGGTCAATTTTGGGACCCCATGGATCCACTTTTATGTGAGAATGACACTTTATATTAATTAAGTTAAAGTAAATAAAAAAATGACATAAGCATATATCTTTTAGAAAAACAATTTTCACATAGGGTTATATATGTTATATTTTCAACTATAAATATTAATTAAAAAGATAAAAATATTTCCTACATAATGGTATTTTATTTATAATTTTTAGTCATTGAATAATTAAATTTATCTATGATACAATCAAGATGTAGTATTTTCCTTATTAATGAAAGAATCAAATAATTAGTATTATAAATGATAAAATATATATAAATTGAAAGTTTTGATGCCATAAACGAATTTTATTGGTAAATATGACATGTTAGTATTTCTTAAATGAATTTGGTTCTAATTAATAATGTTTTTATGACTTTAAAAAAAATCAATTATTAAATATTGTCAAAATTGACATAAATGTGTTTTTAAAACGAGTATTGTATTTTTAATTTATATTCAATTCCTTAAAAACTAAGGTTCTACCAATAGACTTATATCATGATATTTTTATCATTAATGGACCACTTTGGGGATTCTTGGATGTATATAGTATGTTTATTAACTATATAATATAAAAATACAAAGTGACATTGTAAATGACAATCTAATTAACTATGAGTTAAAACTAAACGATAAGGTTAATATAATGACACAAAACTCCCTAAAATATATTGTTTGAAAGTATTTCGACCCATACACACCTTATACTTTTAATAACCAACTTTTCAGCCATTAGAAACCGAATATGAATTTATTATAAATTAATACTTTATGGTTTTTCTTAAAGAGACCCTCCCCCCCCTTATAAAAGGACCCAACTTATAACCAATTATTCACACCATAAAAGCCTTTTGGTTCATCCAACCCTTGACAAAATACTCTCTAAACTTCCCTCAATTCATCCTATAGGCCCTAGTTTGATCAGAAAGAGAACCTAAGGAGCCCTTTTGATCAAATCAAAAGGAAGATCCTGAAGAAGAGGTAATGTTTTCACCACCATTTTTCAAGTTCCTTTCTTCTTCAACATATTCTTTCATTGTAATTTCATTTCTAAAATAATAAATCCAGTATATTCTATATAATGTAATTTTATTATAAATATTTTACAACCATATTCAGTATTCTATCCATCCTTTGAATGACATGTCACCATACGTGTGTACGTACGACTTACCGTCTCCACGCCATGGTGTAATTGTTATTCAAAAACATTATTATTTGGATGGGTATGATAATGATATGTAATTGATGTAAATAATAAATATAAAATTATAATTATTCTGTATATATTATATAATATCCAATTATATATTATTTTAATATTAAAATAATGATATTACCGCTCGTACGTACGTACGGACTACCGTCTCCACGAACGCGATGAGATTCATTCTCCATCGTATCCATGCAATTATAATTCTCATTTGATGATTAATAATAATGTTTAAGTACTTGATATCACTCTAGATATGAATAATATACATACTATCCTTAACAAACATGTATTATGTAACAAAATATATAAAATAAAATGAGTGAGTTAACACCCGAAACGATGATAATACTAAGATATTATTAACAAAGAAATGTTAGAAGATCATATATGATATCATATTAATGTATATGATTCTTGAATAATTTAATAACAATTATTTCACCATTATACAGGAGGATAACCTACCCTCAACCAAGGAAAATTACAAGGTAAGGGGTTTCTTATCTCACTTTTAATTCCGTGAGATTTCCATTATTCACCACTTAATTACGACAAGTGGTGTGTGTACTGCCCATGATTATATTAATTGTGTAATATAATTTAATTTATGGATACTTACATCATCATTGTATGATCTTTATTTTATGGTTGTATGTTTCGTATGTTACCAAATCGATAAGGGAATTTGAAATTTCAATTTCCACTCATTCGACTTTACGCATACTCCATTGATTGTTTTACTCCATGATTATGTGTGGAATCACTATTCATTTTCTTATGTCATAATTTCCACTTCCCTTTCTATGGATATACTTTTGATACACATAATAAATCCATTGATAAATTCTCAAGTCATCGATATGAACTTGATAAGAGTAATTTTAACTCAATCTCCATTTGTTGAGTTAAACATCAAATTCATTGGTGTTTTTTTACAAGAATATGTCAGAATGTCCTTTGTTTTTTTACACTGAATATTCAATTATATTGAGTATATTTATATTTTTCACACATAATTATGTCATTTATTTATCCTTAACATAAGGATACTGCCTTTATGAGATATTTCATCTCAATTTACATTCCATTGACACTCTTTCGTTGTTATACACAAAATCACCTTTATATAGTGTATATAGTGTACCTTGACACAGTGTATCATGAATCCATTTATTTTCATGATATTACAATATTTTTATTACCTCAATTATTTTTATTCATGTGTCTCTATTTTGGTTAGGAACTATAACTAAAATATCATTTTAAAATGCTTTAAAGATTTATTATTCTAAATATTTCTCATTAAAGTTCTTGTTTTAAAAATGGTTTTACGGATTTATTTATATGGACATTAATGTTTTCAAATCAAAATTCCTTTTAAAGGTTTCAATTTTGTGTGGGACACTTTGATTCAAAAATCTATTTTAAATGGTTTCTTGACGAATAGGGTAACTTTTAAATGTTTTCAAGAAAGAGGGGGATATTTCTCCCAATAGTTTGATGATTATTTTAATCTATGTCAATATCATTCATTATTCTTGGTTGAGGTTAATCAGATACAATAAAATATTCTATATTGTATCGAATGAGTTATGTTTGACTGTGGATATGCTATTTTCATACCATTCATGGTTTGTGGTAAAAGTATTGACATTTCATATGCCAGTTTTAATACGGATGTTTATGTTATGTTCCAAACTTTTCATATGAGGAATACATTGGACATAGTAAGTGACGGGTGGAGCCCGGTATAGCTCCTCGATGCATCGGTAGGTCTCATGAGACAAACTAGTGTCTTGGAAGAAGGCCTTGACAACATCTTATTTGTAGTCTTGTCATGAGGCCTTGGATATGTGTTTATGATAGTCTGGCACTATGCATTCTATCATTATGAAAGTGGTTATTGATATTTCATGTGATTATTCTACTACTATAATATCCATGTGAATAAGTAAATGGAATTATTTCAATTTATTTTTTCCATGTTATGTTGAAGTTCATGTTTAAAAGGCTTTTGTTTTAGTTATACATTTCCTTAAATTTTTATGTTTATTTAAGAAAGTTTTCACTATATTGTTATCCTTATTAAGAATCTGAGCTCACTCCTTTCAATGTTTTGTTTTTCCAGGATGTGAAAAAGTAATTTTTGAATGACCTGTAGGGATAGTATGAGGGAATATAAAGACACGATTTTCTTTTAGTTCTTCACTATATTATGTAATGTAAGACTTATGAATGTATCTACTGTTTCCAAGGCTGCTAAACTAATCGGTATTTCAAGACTTGATCCTTTGTGATCATGCCAATGTTATGTAATAATGCATCGACTCTGGGTAACTGGGGTCGGGGCGTTACAGATAAAGCTTATGAAGTTGTTCATCAAATGAATAGTCATGTTGAAATTTTACTTTGACATATGATAGAGAGGAACCATTCTGTTGATGTCCCTCTAATTTCATATAAATGAATGGTATTTCATGTCTTCAATCATATTTCTCTTTAATCTATTTTGTGGGTTCCCAATATAATGATTAACAAGCCTTTTATTGTTTTCATTTTTAATGTAATGTATATTGGACTATTAAGGGAAAATATTTAAGGTAAAATAGCTTTTAATATAAATATGAAATTAAATTCCCAACAAGACATTGTGGCTAAGAATTGATTTAATATTCTTTAAATATTTCCAAGGGGAATCTTGAGCCATGATTTTTATGATCACCAAATTTAAAACCCGTATCAACATAACGAGTGTGTATTCTAGGAATGAAGTTACCTTTATTTAACAAACACATTATGGGGGCTATATTATGCAGGGCCAATTAAGTCATATGTTGCACATCCAAATAGTGTCATGTTTTAGTTGATAGGCTTATTTTGTTGGCAACTTTTTCAAGGCCGCCTAAGGGCACGTGCTGCATAGTCAGTCAAAAGAGATCCCAAAAGTTCGACATTCTACTGCAAAATGTAAAAGAAAGTTTATGGAGATTCATATTTTCTAAAGAATAGTGGTTGGTTTATGGAGAAAGGTACCTGAATATGGAAATGGTATTTCCATTCATGATATCCAACAATTCCAAGGAATATGACATTTTTGAAGGTCTGACCCAAATGTAAAAGATACGATGTCTGTAGTTTTAGGTCAAACAACTAGGACCAGAAATGGATAAAATATATAACTTATGTATAAGTGATTTCAAGGTTATTTCATATTGCATTGAACACATGGTGATGAAAATGTGTAAACCACGATCTAGAAGACATTCATTTTGTGAGAAAGATAATGGGACAAGTATACCTGAATGACAGTTTTGAAATATAGATTCTTATATATTTTTAGTAAAAAATAAGGGTGATAAATATACTATAACCATGAATGATGTTACCATTATTTGAAAAACCAGTCATGAGGGTTGTATTATGCAGAGCCAACTTGGTCATATGTTGCACTCCAAAATAGTCGCATATTTTGACTGACTGGATAGTAATGTAGGAAACTTATGCAAGGCCTCCTAAGGGCATATGTTGCATAGTCAGGCCAAAGAACTCTCAGATATTAGAAATCCAATTACCAAAAACCATATGAATGATTTTAAAAATTAATAAATATTTAATATTAAGAGTGTGGGATATGAATGGGGGTTTTTCTGAATGAACATGAGAACTGTTTGAATCAATATGGACCATAAGATTGATGTCCTTTACATAGATCTGACTCATATGTAAAATGGATACTTTATTTGTTTCCTTTGAACTAATATGGTGATGTGTAATTTTAATTCATATAGGGAGGATGTTCACACCCCCATAAATAATTGAAACACCTTACATATATAAAGAATACTTTCACCCAATTCATATGCACAATTTAGATTATGCTCGGTGTGAGAAACAAGGTGTAGTAAGGGTTTCTTCTATAATACAATGGTGACAAAAATGAAGAAATGGGTGTGTTTATATTTCCATGAAATTTAACATCATGTTGTAAGGGTGGAAATGAACCGATGTGAAAAGAACGAAATATTGTAATTGGGTTAAGGGATAAAACACAATTGTCACTATATGTCTTGCTGGGTAAAGAATCAATTCATACATTGTTATTAAAAACATTTTTTATATAGATTTTATTCTTATACAATATATAAATGTTTTTTAATCGCAGATAGGACAAAAATTGGAGATCTAGGTGTCTATATGTATCTCAATAATATATGAGAATAAATCCATACGTAGTTATTTAAACAATAATTCCTTAGGTTAATCTAGTTTGACATGATGAATGGGGAAGTTGACACATTCTTAGAGAATGGTTAATCTCAAGACATGAAATGGTATCAGGACCAAATCATATATCTTAAGGAAACACACTATATATTTCTGATTTATATACAAGAGGATAAATTAAAAATATTTTGTGATTGTGGCTGGACCCAAAATTGGAAATTTAGGCATCTCTTTGCATCCCATTTGATAACGAGAATCAAGACATACTTAGTTCTTGAAACAAGATATTTATGTTGATCTGACATAGGCATAAGGAAGAGTGGGAATCATGTGCCACAAATGAGTAGCAATGAGGACAATGATGTTTGATTATGGATTCTTCTAACATAAAATAAAGAAAAAATTAGTTATACAAATGATGTTGTTCACTTTAACGCCATGTGACAAGGACAAAGATTCTACGCACTTTAATGTTAGGAAGCATGGATACTTAGGGTTGTTATGTAGTTTAATGTCTTTCAACTAGGACATGAAGGGTGTGCAGTTTTAAGTATTCCAACAAGGACATTTTACTGTGCATTTTAATGTCTTGCAGTGAGGACGATGTATTGTGCTGTTTAATGTCTTGCAGTGTGGATAGTGTACTGTTTAGTATAAATTCTTGCGGTGACGATGATGTACAATGTAGTTTAATGTCTTGCAGTGAGGATGGTGTACTATGTAGTTTAAATTCTTATAGTGAAGATGTTGTACTGTGTAGTTTAATGTCTTTCAGTGAGGATGGTGTACTGTGCTATTTAATGTAATGCTATGAGGACGGGTATATATAATTACAAAAATTATTTCTTCAAGAAGCTCACACTGGTTGGAGTAGTAATGAGATCTCCATCCATTTAGATTAATACATAGTCACCATTTGAATAGCCCCTATGTATGGAATATGGTCCTTCCCACATTGGCTCATGTTTTGGAGGTTTCTTTCCAGGTATCATTGGATTTATAAGGACAAGTACCAATTCTACATTATGGAATGAACGACGGCGAACATTCTTATTAAAATCTCGTGCTATTTTATTATGATAGACTTCTAGATGATTTAATGTATGCAATATTTTCTCATATAATCATTCCAACTCATCGAACCATTTCTAAGACCTCTCATCTATAGACAATTGATCACATATTGCAACTCTAAGTGAAGGGAATTTCATTTCAATTGGTAAAACCGCTTTGGTTCCATATACCAATGAATAAGGTGTTGTGTGGGTAGTAGTATGTGTTGTTGTTTGATAAGCCGATAAATCATTCAAAAGTTTATCAGTTCACGATTTCTTATCTTTATCTACCATATTCTAGAGTATTTGATAGGGTCTTGTTTAAGGCCTCTATTTGTCCATTGACCGCCTCATGAAAACAATATGAACAGTTGTATTTAATATTATATTCTTGATACAAGTTTTTTACCTCAGTAGAACAAAAATTGGTGCGATTTTCCATCAAAATAGTATGAGGGACACCAAATCTTGTGATGATATTAGTTTTGAAAAAACTAAAAAATGCTTTTGGATCTGACTTCATTGAGAGTTATTTCCTCGGACCATTTCGAGAAGAAGTCAATGGAAGTGAGAATATTCATGAACTACTTAGCCGTGGCTATACTATAAGGTCTTACTAAATCCAATCCACATGTGGAAAATGTCCAGGAGTATTTACCTATATGTAGTAACTCTAGGGGTTGATGAATGAAGCTGGCATGTACATGAAAGGGATGGAATTTCTTTGTGAAATCTTTGCAATCTTGCATCATTGAGGGAAAAAAATATCCAAGCCTTCGAATATGATCAGAGAGTCTGTTCCCATACTAGTGGGCACCACAAACTCTTGAATGTACTTCTTTCATGATAGCTACAGTCTATTATCGATCAATACATCTAAATAGGATTCCATCAAAGCCTCACTTATATAGGATATTTTGGTAGTCTGGACAATTATAATGAGTAAAATTGGCCGATCTTCGTAGGCTATGTTCTTTCTGAGCCCTATTTGGTTAAAGTACACAATTTTGATGATATTCCATGATGGATGTTCTTCATCACGTGGTATGACCATACGGTTCAGAAATAGGGAAAATTTCATTAATTTCCACCCTTCTGGTTTGAAAAAAATGTGAAACCACATGGTGATGGGTTTTTCTAATAACTACCTCATCACAATTCGAATCTTCCAAGGCTATAGCTGCATTAGCCATTGCATATTCTTGGAAATTTTATGATTGCAGGACATAGGAAAATTTTGGCTCTAAGGGAAATTCAGCCATTAACTATCTGACGTAATCACCCAAAGGAATTAACTCTTCTTTTTGGATAGAATATTCCCCCATTGATTTGTTTGATTACCAATTTTGAATCACCTTTTATCTTCAAATTATCCATTTGCACCGAAAGGGACAATTCCAAACCTGCTATGAGATCTTGATATTATGCTTTATTGTTGGTACCACCTTCCGATAATAGGATATAATAAGGCAATACTGCCATTTCTGGGGAAATAAGGACAATTCCTAATCCAAACATGTTGAGTTTAGGGTTTTCCAATCTCTTCACTATTGAACTTATAGAAGCACCATCAAAATACATTTCCCATGTTTAGGAATTTTCTTGAATAGAGAAGACCACTTCATCAGGAAGATCAGTACTAAACGATGTATATTCCACATATGGATGATCATCAAGGAAATCAACGAGATCTTTGCCCTTTATTGCCTTTTGAGACACAAACTGGATATCAAACTATTGAAAAATAACCGCCCAATGTTCTAGAAGTCCTGTAAGGATAGGACAATTGAGGATAAATTTGAGAAGGTTGTTACAAGATACCAATTTGACCTCATGATGTTGTAGATAGTGCCTCAATTTATGTACTGCAAATATTAATTCCAGGAAACACTTTTAAATATTTCAATACAATGTTTTTAAATCTAGTATAGTGAGACAGATATAATAAAGGATGTTTTCATTTCCATTATCATTATTTTGGGAAAGAAAGGCAACTAGTGATCGCAATAAAGCTATCAAGTAGAGGACAAGTGGTCTTCCTTCAACAGTAGGCATCAATACTGATTGACTCAAGAGATATTTCTTGAGGGTATCAAATGGTTCTTGGAAATCATTAGTCCATTAGTTGGTAACTCCCTTATTCATTAATCTAGTTAAGGGAAAAAAATTACCTACCTAATTAGCAATGAAGCTCTAAATATAGGCCAAGTGTCCTTAGAGTCCTTTTAATTCTTTAAAATTTCAAGGAGGTGACATACAAAGGATTTATTTTGTTTTCTCAGGATCATCATCAATACCACGATGGTGTACGAAGAAGCCGATAAACCTTCTTGAGGTTACTCAAAAATCAAATTTCAAGGGGTTAATCTTCAAATTGTGTTGCCTAAGTTAGTGGAGTATAGTATCTAAATAATCCATGTAATTGAAACATTGTCTGTATATGACCACCAAATCATCCACATAACATTCAACAAATTTCCCTAAGAAGGGTTTGAATATATGATGCATGGAATATTGATATGTTTCACCCACATTCTTTAAGAAAAAGGGAATTACCAGATCAAAAACCACACCTTGAGGGGATCTAATGGTTATTTATTCTTCATCCTCCAGGGCCATTCAGATTTGGTTATACCCAGAGTATCCATGCATGAAGGAATGATCTTCATAGCCAGACGTTTCCTCAATAGGATGTTCTATAATCGGAACTGGAAAATCATCTTTAGGACAATGCCTGTTAATATCTCTGAAATCAATGCAGGCTCTAATTTTCCCATTCTTTTTATACAGGGTCAATATTGGATAGACATTTGGGATACTGAAAATCCCTGACAATGTTAGCCTGTATAAGCTTATCAACGTTAACTTCAATTTTAGAGGTATGCGTCGGGTGTGTCCATCTTGCTACTTTCTTGAATGCGCAATGGTCTTTTGGAAAAACGAAATGATGGGTGGCTACATCAGGATTAAGACCTATAATTTCAATATAATTCAAAGAAAATATATATAGATTTTGATTTATAAAGGATGTATACACATATTTCTCTTCAGAAGTCAGGTCATGTAAGGCTTGTAATTTCCCTGTAATTTTTTGTTTTAAATATATTGGAATTTTACGAGTACAAAAAAATTGATGGCATGAGATTCTGAGGCCCAGAGTGCCTGTAATGATTTTCATGAACTTTATTTCAGGTACAATCATTAAACGTGAGAGCGGGGTTTTTTAAATTTATAACTGGTGCTTGGAATTGAAATCTGAGGGCACTGTTGAACTCCCAGCGCCGATATTCGTTTAACAAGACTTTCACCTCGATGAAAAATGGTCAAGAGTGAAAGATAGTTTTTGGGTTTTTTGTAAACTTAATAAAATAAAATATGCTCTTATTTTATTTTATTGTGTTGTAACCACCCACCATGGGGATGTTCAGGGGTGGGTTCCACCAGAATGAAACCTCTTATTCTTGATTTATTGTGGTGGGGACCACTCTACCCCCTATTAATGGGAGGAGAGGAAAAACTCTCAACCCCCCCCCCCTCACAGATGAGGGGGGGGGGGGGCTCTTCAACACCTCCACAATTTTTAATTGTTCCAACAGACCTTATTAATTGTGCCACATCCTCCTCATTAATTAATTGATCCAACACATGAATTAATTATTTAAACCTTTTTGAATATTAATCCAACGACTTAATAGATATTTAAATCTATTATTTTTGGGCTACGAATTCACTTGGGTGGAATTGTGGAGAGAAGGAACTTTGGAGAAAGCTCCCAACGAAGAATGCTACATTGATGAGGAACACCTTCGACTGTGAAGAACAGCCTCGACTTCGACTTTATTTCTTGGAACTTCCTTAGACGTTGAAAATTTTTGTCTACAACGAATCAATGTTCGCCTTCTCGCACCAACGCCAACCAACATCGAACAAGGTTGGGTTATTAATTAATAATGATTTTATACCCTTGATTATTTCCTTCTAAAAACAATGAACGTGGATCAACTTATTATCAAGTTGATCCCCTGCTGTTTTCCTTGTGGGTTGGGAATAAATTGTTTCTTGAAGTTGTAGGGGTTTATTTATTATTTGATTAACACATCCCATGATCTCCCCTCTTTTTCCATGCGGGATTGGGAATATAAATAAATGAGGGATTATGGAAATTGATGTTTTTAAGATATATTCTATGAAATTCTTTGGTTCGTTCTTGTTAAATGTATTATACCACTCTAAACGCTAAGGGTGTGGGCCAACTAACATGGCCTGACCCCTCGCTGATCTTCTTTGTTGTGTTCTTCGAAACAACGATGAATGCGACAAAAGCAATGGAAATGCCACCTGCGGCCACTGCAACCTACGCCACAACTGCGACGTGGTGCCACCAGCTGAACAGCACCCAGTGTCTCGGACACATGCCCCCCAGTTGCACCGCCTCGCTGGCTGCACCCCCGCAGCCTCCGTGACCCGTGCCACCACCACCACGTCCTGACTGTTGGGTGAACCGCGCTCTTTACCCCGGCCCTAAGCACCACAGCTGCATTGCCGCGTTGGCTGCACCGCCTCACCATCCGCATCGCCCTGCTGTCCATCCCGCCGCACCGGCCACCCCGCCCCGCCGCCCGCGTCACCTCGCTAGCCACGCCGCCCCACCAGCTGTGTCCCCTCACCCATGCCAGACTTCCCCCAGACGAACCGGCCACACCCTCGTGTCTCTCCAGGATGAACAAGCCCCAAGCCACCAGGACGAGCTGCCTACACAGCCCCCACTTGGCCAAACAACCCTCACGTCCTTCTCGGCTGGGCCCAGCGGGATGGGCTTAACCGAACGGGCCAGCCCACCTGATGGGCTGGGCCAACCCCAACGGGTAAGGACAGGTTGGTTGAGGGACCTCCCAGGCTAAGTCAGAGGTTCGATTGAGGTGGTCCGTAGGGCGCAGGAGGACGTGGCAGAGGATCTAGCTGAGCAGCTGGTGGTGGACGATGTTACGAGGTGCTACCACCACCACCACTAGGAGGACCACCCCGACCGCAGGGACCTGGCGGACAGGGGAGAGCTCAGCTTTAGGCAGCTAAGGAATATGACCATGGCGCTCTGGAGATGATTTGAGGTACTATATGTGTCTACTCCACCATATCTGTAGATCTTATAGACAATGGTTACAATCACTCTTTCATTGTCACTTCCCTCATTCGGAGATCAAAGATTCTGACAGATCCGTTGGCTCGATCCATACGGCTAGAGACTCCTATGAGAGAAGACTCAACGATTATTCACTGGTTCCAGCAGTGTGAGCTTACTCTAGGAGGCGAGAGCATCGACTGGGATCTTCTCGTAGTGGCTTCGAGGCCTTACGACGTCATCTTGGGTATGGACTTGTTATCTATAGTTCATGCTTAGATAAACTATATTAGAATAAAATTGTGGTGTGTCTGCATGGTTGGGACCAATTTTACCTTCACTAGTGAGAAGGGAACCTTTGCAGCACATGTACGACTTACTCGGAGGAGGGTGTAGCCGATCACTCACCAGTTGGATTGTATTACCCTTGGAGCAGTTGATGTGGAGAGTCCGACTTATCCTATAGTGGTGGACCAGTACGTGGATGTTTTCACTGTCGATGTTACAGGACTACCTCCTCATAGAGAGGTGGAATTCTATATTGACCTGTAACCCTGGATGACATCGATATCTACTCCAGCATATCGAATGGCTCCCTCTGAGCTTCGAGAGCGTCAGGTACAGCTGGCGGACTTGCAGGGGAAGGGATTTATCCGGCCCAGTTTTTCTCCCTCGGTATCCCTGATTTTGTTCACCAAGAAGGCGGATGGGATCTTGAGGCTCTGTGTTGACTACCATCGCTTGAACTAGGTGACTATAAAGAACAAGTACCCACTCCCGTGGATTGATGACCTCTTTGATCAGCTCAAGAGAGAACGATGGTTCTTAAAGATAGACCTCATATCAGGATATCACCGGCTCATATTTCGAGATGAGGATGTGAAGAAGACGACCTTCAAGTGTCGATACAACCACTAAAAGTTCTCGGCTATGCCCTTCAGCATAACCAATGCTCTAGTAGTGTTCATTTGTCTCGTGATCAAGATTTTCTTGCCTTACCTCGATCACTTTGATGTGGTCTTTATCGATGACATTCTTATCTACTCGACCACATAGGAAGAGCATGCCTACCATTTTTAGGTAGTACTGGAAAAACTCCGAGGGCAACAACTTTATAGTAAGGTCTCAAAGTGCCAGTTTTGGATTCGAGAGGTTCACCTCATAGGACACGTCACCTCATAGGCTAGAATTTCAGTGGATCTAGCGAATATCGAAGACGTAATTTCTTGGGATCCACCCAGGAGTGTGACAGAGGTTCAGAGTTTCCTGGGATTGGCTGGATACTACTAGAGATTTGTCCCAAACATCTCTGGAGTTGCAGCACCACTATCAGCCTTGACGAAGAAGGGGAAAACATTTTTGTGGTCTTAGGGATTCCAGCGAAGCTTTCAAGAACTGAGGCAGAGGCTGAATAGTGCCCCTATCATGAGGCTTTCAAAGTAAGGTGTAGGGTATTTAGTCTATTGTGACGCATCTGGGACCGGAATCAGGTGTGTTTTAATGTAGGAGTGAGCTGTGATCGTGTATGGTTCTCGGCAGCTGAGACATCCAGAGCAGAACTAAAGTACCCATGACCTGGAGTTAGCAGTAGTGGTCTTCGCCTTAAAGATATGGCCGCACTATTTTATGGGCAAGTATTTCATGGTCTACGCTGATCACAAGTGTCTTAGGTATATCTTCTCTCAGAAGGACTTGAATCTAAGACAATATCAATGGATTGAGTTCTTCCAGGAATATGACTTTGAGATAGTATATACACCTGGGAAGGGGAACTTTGTAGAAGATTATCTCAGTAGGAGGACTGATATTCAGCTGCTAGGAGAGGCGATAGAGCAGCTGGTTACAATACAGATATCCTTTTTGGATAGGGATGCAGTAGCTTTCCTCCAGTATCTTATAGTCACTCCTCCACTTCTTCATCGAGTAAGGGAGGCGTAGCGTGGGGACGCTGACTGCGAGACGCGACGTGCTCAGATATCCACAGGGAAGGCACCTGAAGGATTTTCAGAAGGTGGTGAACATGTCATCCTCTTTAGAGGACGTACCTTGGTACCAGGTTCACTTCATGAGGAAGTGTTTATGGAGTTCCACACATCCCCTTTAGCGGTACATCCAGGAGTGGAAAAGATGTACCACGAACTCCGACGACAGCATTGGTGGCCATGTATGAAGAAGGTGGTAGTAGAGTTTTTCTCTCGGTGCCTCAATTGTCAGCAAGTGAAGACGGAGCACCACGTACCAGCAGGCTTGGTTCATACCTTAGAGGTCCCAGAGTGGAAGTGGGATCGGATATCCATATACATCATGATGGGTCTTCCATGTACATCCATGAGTCACTAATCGATTTGGGTGATCGTTGACCGACTCACCAAGTCGGACCACCTCATACCGATATGAGGACAGGGCTCAGTAGAGAGCATGGGATGCCTCTATGTGCAGGAGATAGCGTGTTTTCATGTATTAACTTCTTCTATTGTTTGTAATCGGGACACATGGTTTACTTCCCGGGTATGGAAGGGGTTGCCGGAAGCTTCCGGGACGCAACTACGTCTGAGCACCGCCTTCCATCCTTAGACAGATGGCCAAACTAAGAGGACCATTTAGACTCTCGAGGACATGATCCATGCTTATTTCCTCAACATTGGTCACAGCTTGGAGGACCATTTACCTTTGGTAGTGTTTTCCTACAACAACATATATCACTCCACCATCGGTATGTCACCCTTTGAGGCATTATATGGTAGACCGTGCAGATCGCCACTTTGCTGGACAGACCTAGGGGAGTCAGCACTATTGGGACCAGAGATGGTACAGACTTCCATGAAAAATGTGTAGATCATCCCGGAGTGTTTGAACACTACAAAGAGCAGGCAGAAGTCGTATGCTGACAGGAGACGGAGACCTCGGAAGTTCGGGGTAGGTGACCACATTTTTCTAAGGGTCTCAGCTCGATGAGGTCTATCGAGATTAGGCCAAGGTGGCAAGTTGTCTTCACGATTCATCAGACCTTTCTTGGTCCTCAGCAGAGTAGGCGAGGTGGATTACCACCCATCTCTTCCACCTCAATTGCATTGGGTACACAACATCTTCCACCTATCCCAGCTGAGGAGATATGTGCATGACCCATCCCACATCATCTACCATGGAGTGTTGGACATTGATGATTGGGTGACATTCCGGGAGGTTCTAGTTGAGAATGAGGATCAACATGAGAGTGTCCTACATTGATGGTCGATACCTCTAGTGCGCATTCGCTGGCAGCTCGAGAACCTACTGGAGAGCACATGGGTGTAGGAGGCTTAGATGCCTACTCAGTAACCCCATTTGTTCCCTTAGTTTGAGTTGTAGTTTTTGGGGATTTAAATCCCTGAGGTGGGGATAATGTAAAGACACGGAAATTCCGTGGAATTTTTTTTCCATAAATTCATTGGATTTTTACAAGTCTGCGAAAATTTACAGCGCTTGATTCTGAGGCTTGGTATCCTTGGAATCAATTTTTGATGTTTTTTGGGTAAGTTTAGTAAATTTATGAGCATGGTTTTATATCTTTTGAATCGTGACTCGAAATTGAAATCTCCTGGCACTGTTGAACTTTTAGCTCTAGAAATTGCTTAAGAAGACTTTCAACTCGACAACAGTTATTCTATGGGTGTCTGATCGATGAGCTGTCTCTAGAAATGGAAAGCTTAGAGAGAGAAAATTCTTTTGGAATATCCCACTTATGCTTTGGACACATTTGGGATATGGTCAGGTTGGTTTGAACCTAAAACCCAAACGGGCCCCTAGAACGGAAATGCCAATAACTCACAGACTGGGCGTCTGATTGACGCACCATCTGTTGGGTTGAGACCTCTATGACGAGACAGACCATTGATATAATTAATCAATGGAGTTCATGACAATTGGAGTATCGACCATTAGCTCATGGAGAGGATCCATTATAGATGAGCAAGAGGAGAACAAAGACCTAGTAGCTGGTTGATACCTGACGACTGCTGACCATTGACTCAGAGTGTTTTGACTAGCCTAGTAGGAAGCACATCTATGTGACATGAAAACTCATAGTGGGGAGTGCCTCTATGTGACGCGGCAGACCCACGATACTCGACAGGAGGATTACCTCAACATGCTATGAGGGGGAGTGCCTCTGTGTGATGCAGTAGACCCATAGTGGGGAGAAACTCTATGTGACACAGTAGACCCATGATACTCGATAGGAAGAGTGCTATAGCAGTCCAGGATAGTGGGGAGTGCCTCTGTGTGACACGGCAGGCCCACAATACTCTATAGATGAAGAGTACACAATCATCTGAGGTTTTGACAGTTTGACTTGGAGTTTTACATGTTACCACCCCTGTAATAAAATCATGGTTTGAGCTGAGTCAGTATAGTTGTGTATTACTCATGTTTAAGATGAGTTTCTAGATAACATAGGTATATGTATGGGCATATACCTAAGTAATGGTTATTTGTTGTCTTCATACCTTGTGGTTTATCCTTGTTGGATTTTGTGATACATTGAGGGTCTTGGGGTCCCTAATGAGTAACGTTATACTCACCCCTACACGGGCTATGCCCTCACCCTGTAGTGTTGGTTGCAGACGACGAACAACGCTGACTGAGGCAGAGAGTAGCAGGACTGGACGGTACCTAGAGGTAGACCACTCCGAGTGACAGTTTTCGGAGCAGACGGACAGATGTGGAGTGCTGAGGAGGCCTGCTGTACCTACCCTTTAGGTAGGAACCTCAGAGGACATCCCAGTAGCTACTTAATTTTCTTCACTTGTTCTAGCATTTCCGTTTTACTGTATCCTCCTCTTGGGCTTGAATTTCTGACACCTTTACTTTCAGTACTCTCTTTTGTATACATTTGTACTTAGTGTTTTACTTCCAGTTGCGTACTCTGTTGTGTGTGTTTCAGTTTATAAGGATAATGGCTTCCCAGTTTAGGGATTTTCCCCTTTGGTGCTAGTCGCCAGCCCCTGTCCTATGAAAGGCAGACTTTGGGTAGTCATGATATGGGCCTAGGGAGATAGGTCATGACAATGATCTATAAAATAAATTTATACCCATGTTTTACCTTAAATAATAATTTCTTAAAAAGCAATCTTCATATTGTTTTCTAGTTAAGTCACTTTCCTAAAAAAATTTATAGTGAAAAAGGAATGTTTCGTTTGTACAAATTTTACCGACCATAATGACTGACATTCCCTTGAATATTATTTTTCATGATTAAAATGTAATTATATTAAAAATAAATTCCTTACCTAATATTTGGTAAATTTATTTTTTTCAATGAGTATTATAGAGAAATATTATTTAAAAAATGTTTTAGGGTTATCCATGCTTCGTTGAAATGTTTGAAAATCTATTTTTTGGAAAAGAGTTTTGAAAGATGGTTTTATGATAGAAAATTTATTTAAAACTTTTCAAGCTTCATTTTATATGTTTTCAAGGAAAATGTTTTTGAATTTTTGTTTCAAGATTAGATTATATGTTTTCCAGAAAAAATATATTTTAAAATGTTTTCAATTTTATTTTATAAGTTTTCAAGGAAAAAGGTTTTCCAAATATTTTCATGACTTCCTGTTATGTTTTCAAATTATTTTAAAAAGAAACTGTTTTAAAAAGGTTTTATGTTTTAAAGATAATTTTACAATGAAGGATTGATATTTTCCTCAATAAATGTTTTCAAAATATCATTCCATGTTATTTTACTTCTAAGATTGTATTTATTGATGTAAATAATTCCCTTCTAGGAAATAATCCAAAGGATTCATTCATATTATATCTTGAATGGTTTATTTTTTATTGAGATGATTCTTATGAAAACTAATTATTTTTCATGGGTTATATGCTTTTGAAACCTATATCCTTTCATGGGTTATTCTTTTTATAAAATTATTATGAAACCATTATTTTTACATATATTATGATATGATTACATGTTTTTAATAACTGTTTCTTTTCATGGGTTATGATGTGATTATTTTTTTTCTTGTGAAACATGTATGTATGATTTAATTATGATATGGGTAGGACCTATATCTCTATCCAATGAATTGTGTAATGTTTTTTATCTCATGATATAGACTATGTTGTTCTTGGGAGTGAACCTTGAATACTGAGATACCCATGAGAGTGGACCATGACTACAAGGATGGTATAAGTAGTGAGCTAATTCTACTAAGAGGTCATGGGAGTGAACCACGACTACCAATATGGTATAAGGAGTGATCTCTTACCACTAAGATGGAATTGTTATTAATTACTTAGTTACTATTGAAAGAATATTATATAATTATGGGTTTTCAAATATTCCATGTTTTATTCCAATGTATTCTATCATGTATAATGTTAATTATTTACTTATGATTAATTTCGTATGAACTAACATGATTTATGACATTTTTTATGTATATAATCCGTGATATGCCTGGTATGATTTATATTTTTATAATCATGTACTAATAAATTTATGCTCATGATTATGCTTACATATTTCCATTGTTTACCCCTACCGAGCTTATGAGCACTCACATTTTTATGTTTACCACCATATTTTATAAATATATGTATTATGTTTGATGTGTTTAAGAAGGGTGATAGTTAATAATGACCTAGTGAAAGATAATATACCTCACTTATATATCAATTTATATGTTTCACTATTTCTAAAGGAACTAGACTAGTATGGTCTTTGAGTGTATGTTTGTATGATATTTTAAGTATTCTACAAATTTTATTTAATGTCTATGTCTCAAAAGTGAGGATATCTAATGTTTGTGACAAAGAAAATTTTTATTTATCCTTTGTAATATAGGATGAGAAAAAATTAGTGATAACCCTGTGTACTTTTCTAGGGCTATGTATATGGATAAGGAAAAATATTTGAAAATGTCCTGGAATTTTGGTAAAGGAAAGAGTGAGTGGTTTCCTAGAAATAAATTCCTTTATAGAAACTAAAAGTGTATTTGTAACTCGCAAATATGTACCTAGGGGTAACAACTCTGACAATATGCTCTAGACATTACATGGGGTAATATGGTAAATGAAAATGGGCCTTTCTGTAGCCCTTGTATGGAAATCTTGGGGGATATGCTTTGAGAATTAATGAACTCTTCATGATCCATCAAAAAGGATTTAAATATAATTTGGCTATAAATAACCAAGAATGAACCCATAATGTCACATATTAATGAAGGTGTCATGATTTAGACATCCTATATGTAATTATTTTTATAACCATGTGATTTTATTCAATGATAAGTAATGCTCACACTATACTTTTGGTTTTGATAAATAGAAGGAACATGATGTAATTGGATCAACGTTGAATGTGATGGATGATTTTTTGATGAGAATTCAAGTGGGTTGATTGCAAGACTGAAAGATTTTGGGATCACGCCTAGTCTTTTTTCATATAACATGATTGAAAAATCATACATTAACCAACTATTGGATCATTCACTTGTTTTATAATGATTCTTGGATTTAGGGAATATATATAGTAATCTATGGTATATGGAAGCCATCATGTTTTCTATAATTAATTATGGAAATTTAGGTTATTACCATTTTGTAAGAGAATATAGGATGTGGGTGTTCACATATTTGGAATGTGATAACCAAGAGATACTTTTTGTTGCACGTGGGAAGAAATATTAAGTTGATTTCATATGTTTCTAAATAATTTTTTATATTTTCATATTTTAGGAGGGTTATAAAGATAACCATTCATGAAAATTTTATGTTAAACATCAGAGTAAGTATTTATGCACAAAATTTGTATTGAAACCCGTGGTTAAAATTCTATTTAGTGATGAAACATATTTCAAGGTTTTCATTATATTTTATTTTGGAAATTTTATTATCATTGTTTTATAAAATGAAATCATGTATGTAAGGTGATAACCAATAATGTCAGGAATGTTTGTGGTTCTTAACCCATGATTGAAGGATGATAAGTGTTTCATGCCTACCATAGGCCTACATGATGTTAATGTTAATGTGTAATTATTTTTGTTAAATAAATATTAATGATGAATGAGTATTGAATCTTTTAATTTTTATAGATTAATTTATCATCCAAATTGATTTTGAAGAATAGTTATAGAAAATATTCATCGTTTACATTCATTTATAATACTTATGATTTTCTAAAAGTTCATTTTAGTTCATCAGGAATCAATGTTAATTTCTAGAAATCTGTTTCATAACGTAATGGATGAATTATAAATAGTTAATATAATAACCAAAGAAGGAAATTTTCTTTATAGAAATATATAAAGTATGTATATTTCCTTATACTCTTTTTCAATAATGTAATTACTCAAATATATGATAATGGTCAAAAAATTAATGGCACAATACTTATTTTTTTTTGAAATGATGTCCACATAAATCATAAATGATTTTCGAATTTGAGGCCCTCAGAAATTTTTTTATCATTCACTTGTTTTCTATTGATGACCTCAATCCATACTTATAAATATTATGTTTTTCCTCCATGTCCAATCTTTACTCTAAACCTTTGTTCTCTTATATAGAAACCTAGTTATATGTTACTTTATGTGACCATCATGGTTCCAACATTCCAGTTTTAAAGGATGTTATGGTATTCATTTTTATGTTGTGGATTCATAGGAAATTAACATTGAAGTAATAAATGTTTGATAACCCAAACAAATTCAGAGTGAAATTCAATTTGTGTTGGAAGAATGTAATAACCCATGATTTTGTTAATTTTTTTCAAATTAATTTAATATTTTGAATTTTTCATTTTAAGAAACTCTAAAAACAGTTTTATATATTAAATCACTAAGTCAAACATTACATTCGCATGTAAAAAACATGCAATTATATACAAGCAACACCAACATAGTGTACATTACACACAACACTGAGTTTTTATAAATCATCATTTAATTTTTAAAATAATATAAATGATATAATTATAACCTAGTAGTTAATCATGGTAATATAAAGGGCATTAAATAATTTTAAAACAATGTTTATAATGTTTTTATAGAATTTAAACATATATATGTGGAAAGATATATATTTTTGGTAATTTCCTTATATGTTTAAAAATAATATTTTCTCAAATTAATTGATTTTAATGTCCTTCTACGAAAAATAAGAAAATTATTTTAGAAACATTTAGAAAATTAATTTGACAAAAATATAAATCATTTTATAATTTATAATGATGAATTTTTATGAGGGATAATTTTTGGTATTTTTTAGAAACTTCATTTTTGGAAAGATAGTAAAAAATCTGGAATTTTAATTCAAAACTACCTTTTTATCTCTTTTATTTATAAGTATAAAATATATTATAAGTTGGTCTAAAATTTTAATTAGATCATATTTTTTCAATTAATCCAATTTAGTTCATTTAAATCAAATTTAATTTGAAATTCTCTATAAAAACTTATCAATAGTTTGGTCGTTTTTACTTTAAAATCCCGCAGTGTCGTCTTATCACCAGGATTAATTACAAGTTAATTTCTTCTTATTATAGGATTTTAATTTGGAAAAATTGATTCCATATTTGGAATAATAATAATTTATATTATATAATATATTCAAATTTGTTTTTATCAAAACATATTAGAGACTGTGGTTAAAATTAATTACAATGTTTAAGAGAAAAATTAGGTTAATAAAGTAGTAACCCATATATTTAAGACCCAAACAAATCTAGATACTTGTACAAAAAAAATTTTATGGCCATTATTTGTATATTAACATTAAATTATTGTGTCTAGTTTGTTTTTTTATGAATTTTGTTGTTAAAAAAATTGGTACACATAACTTTTTTTAAAAAATTCCAACTGTGTCATTTCCCAACCCTATAAAATATCACCACCTCTTCCTCTTCTTGACTCATCCCAAACTATATAGTTTCGGCAGTGATATAACAAATATAATTCCCAAAATACAAATATTCCTCCTAAAATCCTCCTATTCGGAATAATGGAATCAGTGAAATCCATTTGACACAAACCCAAAGGAGATACCTGATTAAGAGTTAACATCTTCCCTCAAACTCCTTTATTTTATAATCTTTCTCTATACCCTCTGCTATTATTATTACATGATTGAATAAAAATCAGTATATTAAACTTATTAGGGTGTATTTATGATATGGGTTCAAGAAACCCTTACAAAAACTTCAATATAATAGGTAACAAACATACTTTTTATGAGTACGATGAACTACTACCTCAGAAATTGATAGTTGTTTATTTTTCATAAACGCAAATCATTGTCACAATTGTGATAGAAATTATATTTATATATGTGATATATAATAATAATTATGTATTTATGATTCATTAATCTATTTATGATATATAACATTATACTTTCCACTTGGTGTAAATATGATAATGTAATTTATAGAAGTGTGGACTAGCACCCCCTCAAAGTGATGTGATTCATTCACACACTACATGGAATGGGTTAAGGATGATTTTAATGAAAGAGAATTATATATATGAAATAAATTTTTTAATTTAATTATAATATATATATATATATAACATTTTCTTTCATTTTTTAATATGAAAAAAATGGAACAACACTCATGCATACTTACACCGTCTCCATGAACAGTGTATTCCATTTCATATTTCTATATTTTATATATTATTATAACATGAACATACTGAATATACAAGATATTTATTTCATGTTGCACATTCTACAAATAATGATATATTTATAAGGACCAAAGACATAACAAATTAAGACACATGTGATGAATAAAGATAATATTACCTGAAGTGAAACCTTAACATAGGATTTTTAACAAGAGGGTAATATGAGGTCACAATAAAACAATATATAGTATTAAATATAAGAATATGCTTCTGTGAATGATTTATAAAAAATTTATATTTGTTATATAGTTTTTTCTTTTCAGTATTAAGAGGGTCAATACAAAATTTAAGGGGATTGTATTTTCACTTTCTATTTCTGTGAGATATTTGATTTTTCCCCTACCATTCCTTTTTCATGGTGTATATACATCCCATGAATTTATTATATGATTATTATTACTAAATTTATAGGAAATTAAATATCCTGTCTATGATTTTCATTTCATGGTGTTTATGTTTCAAAATTTACCTATAATAACAATGGTACTAAATAAAAAATTTGTTTCCATTCTTGAATTAAATATCTAAATTAATTATAAATTTATATTGAAATAATTGATATTTATTGAAATTACGTAATTTTTACTCAAGGAAACGTTCCTTGAAATTAAAAATATCACAATGACCATTTGGAATAGTAATTTGGCCAATATAATTTTAGTCATATCTACATGAGTATAAATAAAATTTATGCATCTTATAAGTGTATTAACGATATATTTATAGAATAAGTGAATAAATGTTTTGGAAATGAAAAATTAAGTGTTATTATTTTTGAAATTCATAAATATAAAATTATCATTTTATAATTATTTTAATTATTTAAAACACTTATTATTTCCACACAATTTATTCCAAAATAAATATTATATTTTCATATGGTTTTAAGATAATTTTATGAGGCCTTGATTAATTTTTCAAGGTTGTATACTTTTAGTTATAGTTTGAAAATTATTAATTTTCCTCAAAGTTGTGGATTTATTTAAAAGATAAATTTATTATATTTTGAATACTATTTTAATAAAACTGATTTCATTTTTGGGTTATATTAATCCAAAAATGACTGTGGTGATTTTTTTGGATTTTTTTGAAATACTTGAATTTTTTGTGAATAGAGAAATACAAAAATTTACAGTATATATACATTATAATATAAATAACCTATTCCAAAAATATTAATGATGTAATAATAATTGTTTATAAATTAAATTTATTACATAAATAAATTTTTTGATAATTCTTAAACTATTTATAGTCTTGAGAGAAATTATTAATCTAATGAATAAAATAATAAAAAACACCCACCTCTCCTTCTCTATATATACCATCCTCACCCCTCTTCTCCTCACACCTCTCGAGATTTTTTCCATGTTCAATTTCTTTCCATTTATCTTTCCAATGATCTTCCCATGTAGAATACATTCTGGTATCACCAAAAGGACAACAAAAAAGACTTTAAGGAGGTTCTCAAGGAGAAAGATTCAAGAGGTAAAAATCCCCTTTCTTTTTATTTTATTTTATTTTCCATTGTTTTTCATTTCTTATAATCTCTTCACATACCCATACCCAAGAGGCATGAAAATTGTATTATCTTATATATACTATAATTATATCAATTTTATGGAAAATATGAATTGTCATACATCTTCTCCTCAACATTTTATTCTAAAAATAAAAACATCATATGTGATGTGTCAAATTATTGATATCTCGGATGATGTGTTTTCAAGGTTCATTACCACATCCATGGAAGGTCATTAAAACATTATAATGGTTAATATATAGTGTAATGTGTATGACATAAATTTTATATATTCTGTAACTATAATATATTCATAATATTAAATTATATAAGGAATCTGGTTTTTCATTACTGAAGAATCCCTAAAATGACCTAAAAGAATATCATTAGTGTTTTATATAGTGATTCTTCATCATATATAAAATTAAAATTATTTATAGTATCATTAAATATTTTCGAAACATATTAATATCATTTCATTAAACTTATGGATATTTAATTCCATTGGATAAGAAATCCATTACGAACTGACCATGGAAACTATGTAAAGAACACAGCCAAACAATGGAAATAACAAAATATTATTAATAAATGGGTGGAAGGATTTTATAAAATGATCATATAATGTGTTAGAAAGATAAATATGTTTCTAAAAAATATTGATAAATATATTTTAACCATTATTAAGTATTTTTAAAAACATTTTAAGTAAAAAGAACCCGAGGTAAGGGTATTCTTATCCCAATTTTCATTCTTTGGGTTAATAGTATAATTCATTAATTATGTGGAACTGATATTTATTGTGTATTGATTTCTATTTATAAAATTTTATATTAGTTGGATATACTATTTATACCCATATTAATTTCATTTTATAAATTTTCACTTCAATTATATGATATATGTAGGGGACTTTTCTTTTAAAATCCTCTTATAAACACCTGTTTTTATAAAATTTAAAAGGGTTATTGTTATGAAAATATTATTATTTTATGATTATTCTATGCTTATTTGGATGTTATAATTATGAATGGTGGGACCTATATCTTTCTTCAATGTATTTGGTATGTTTATGTTGGAGGTCGACCGTATAATTACTCAAAGTGTAACTGTGTTGGTTACACCATAAGGTATGTTCGAGGGTCACATTATATGGTATCCATGAGTGTTAAAAATAATAAGGTAGTAATGAGTGTTAAAATTTTAATTATGTAATTACCTAGGTTACCTATATAATTTCATTATGTTATTTATGTTTTATGGAAATGTCATGTTTTTCACAAGAATGTATATGGTATTTAATGGGTGAGAAGTATGTATTTGTAAAAATGATTTCAAATACTTATATGTATACATGGACTAATAGTATATTTCCTTTTTTGACCAATAATATATGGCCCCAACCTTAAACCTTACATAATCTTGAGTTATCACAAGATTACAAGTTGAGGATCTTTTCAGGTTTAGAGTTTTAGAGAATTAGGACATAATTATTACTTCTCAAAGATTACAAAGTAGACACATCTACTCAGCTTCCATTTTTTTCACAAAAAAAAACTCTTGAACAAAAGAGTCATGTCTAGTTTTTTGTTTTTGGACAGCTTGACATTTCTTGATCCCATCCTTGACCCTATTCAACTTTAGGTCATGTGAAAAATATTTCAAAAACATGGGAGGAGCATAAAAAGCTCAGTATGGGTTATAGAAATATGGAAGGGAAACATGAGTTCATATATACATAAGGATGAAATCATACTTTACCTATAAAACATAGGCACTTTAACTTACCTCATAAAATCATGAATAAATCATAGAAATCATAAGACATAAAGGTAACTTGAGGCATTCATAACATTCTTACGTAGGGAGTAACCCTCTTGGTTACGTTTGGAATACCCATCACAGTATATTCCCTAATTCTCTTCGGAGAAACCTTAATGTTTCACTCCTTCGCGTTACCCAATGCATTGGAGAGCTATATCGGGCTCACCCGCCCTTAGTTTATCACGGAACCACCCATTTTCATAACAATGCCCAAGAACCATAACATAAACCTATCACATAAATCATGCATAAAGGAAACAAAACATTTCCACCTTTCAATCACAATATAACATTTTAGTATTTTGAAATAATGAATCCTTACAAAAAGAAACCATTTCCAAAACCATTTAAAACATTTAATAAGGAGAATTTTGAATCAAAGTGTCCCATACCACCTTGAAGCTTTCAAAATTTTAAACAATTAATATCCATATAAATAAATCCTTAAAACGATTTTGAAAACATGGATATTAATAAGAGCAAGTCATTAAAACATTTAAAGCGATATTTTGGTCAAAGGGTTTTTACCGAAATTAGAGACACTTGAATACAATAATTGAGGAATAACATTTAATCAGAACTTTATAATATCATGAGAATAAATGGATTCATGATATAATATTCCAAAGGATAGTATATACACCATATAAGAGTGAATTGGTTCATAACAACAATGAAGTCTCAATAGGGATGTAAAATGTGATGAAATCCCTTATAAGGAATGTATCCTTAAATTAAGGATAAATCAATATCAAAATTATGTGTGACAAATATAAATACACCCAATATAATTGGATATTAAGTGAAAAAAAATAAAAGTTCATTCCCACATATTCAATGGATGACATATTCAATAACTATATGTTGAACCCAAAGAAATCGAAATTGGGTTAAAACGTTCCCTTGGTAAAATTCGACAGCCTAACGGCGTCACTTCAAAAATTCAGAAAATGAGTTGATGAGAGATAAAAAGGGAATCTCCTCAAATGGACATAAAATTTACATCAATCAGGATATATAAGAACATATCCCAACATAATAGTATGTGAATTAAAAGACATAACAAACGAAGTCTTTTAAAATGAGGAGGGTGAAAGGTTCCATTACCGACTTGGGTAACTTTCGAAAAGTACACCCCATTGAAGAAGTGTCATAAAATGAATATGTAAATACCCATAAATGGAATTATATTACAAAAGGAGTGTAATAATGGGCAGTACATAAACCACTCAAATGAAATTGTAGCAAATGTAGCAAAAATCTCACAAGAATAAAAGTGAGATGAAAAATCCCTTACGAAAACTCGGCAGCCTAACGACGCCACTTAAAACTTCCAAAATGGATTGATGAGAGGAAATAGGGTCTCTCATCATATGAACATAATAAGTACAGTGGGAGTAATATAAAATAACATTCCAATCATAAGAAAGATGAGCTTTAAAGGAATTACATAAAAGAGTGTACTTAAAAAGAAAGAGAGGTGTAAGATCCCTTACCTCAGGTCCGACTTGACTCGATCATTCTTTAACGTCCTGAATAATAAACTTGAGTTAATTTATACTTTCTTATGAACCTTCTTAAAGTTCATTATTCCTTTTATATCACTTATTTCAATGTTATAAACATTATGTAATCATTTAAGTTAATAATGTTTGTTTTTTCAATATTTGGTTCTCTAGTCGAAAAAGGACTTCTTACAATTACATGTTGTTTGTGTGGTAAAACGTTCATTATATCCAGAATGATATTCATGATTTGGATATCATATATATCATATATATCCAGCATATACATGTATTTATAATATTACATAATCATTTAGAGGTAAGAAATGAAATGCACCGTTCATGGAGATGGTAAGCCGTACGTACGCATGAACGCTACTTTCCTTTCTATCTCATACTTTAATGGAAAGAAACAATAATGATATAGAGGTATATTATAATTCCAGTATAACATCACATATAATAACTTTAAATCCATCCTTTATACGTCCCACGTATGGCATTAACGAATCAAATCACTTTGAGGGGGCGGTAGTCCGCACTTCCTAAAATGAAATTATCGTGTTTACCCACAATGGAAACCATAAAGGTATGAAACAAATGAAAATAATGAAGCTTAAGTAAAACATAAACATATTATATATCATATATAAATATAGTTTCATCTAAATGTCCACCATTTAAGGTGTTATATGAGTGTTGAACAATCATCGTTTCGGGAGGCAGAATTTCGCCATCCACGGAAACAGTGTGTTCTTTAACCATTTGATGTAGTTGTGTGAGAGTGTAGCTAGAATAAATCTTATAACAACATCCTAGTATATTTAAGATACTGTTGTTTTTACAAAATAATTAAATAAAAAGAGTTTAGGGGGTTGGAGAAGCAAAATAAAACAAATGAACATGAGAGAATGATTTACCTTTAAAAGTGCAACTCCTTTTGATTTGAGCCTAAAGGATTCCTTTGAAAGGTTTATGCCCAAATGGAATCCTCTAGGATGAGGAGAGAAATGTGGAGAGAGTAAATGGGCAGGGTATGGCCGAGCCAAAGGCTTGAGGAGTGTGTGAAATGAGGTAGAGCTGGGGGCCTTTTATAAGAGGAGAGGAGGGGCACTTTTGGAAAGTAAGAAATATTACTTTATTTGAAAATGAGTTTCGGTTTTAAAAGGTCCCACATTGATATAATTCGTGGATAAGGTGATAAGGATTCGAAATACACCCATCCAATAAGTTTTGGACATCTGTAGGTCATAGAGTTTACATTATCTTCTCATTTTATTTAAATCGTCAGATAATGATGTCATCGCTGCATCATTATGATGTCATATATAATTTAATTTATCTAATGTCTAAAAATTATAAACAAATTACTATGATGTAGGAAATCTTTTTATATTTCAAATTACTATTTATAATAAAACATCTGACTTGTATAACCCCACTTAAAAATTATTTTAGTAAAACATATCATGTTTGTGTCATTTTTACTTTTACATTAAATAAAAAGTTATTTATGTCATTTCCCAACCAAAGTGGCTCCATGGGGTCCCCAAGTTGACCCATGGCTTGTCTTGGTCGGCCATCACACATCCAATGAGGTTAGTTAATGTTTCAAGTTCATTTCATATTATTAAAACATTATTTTTACCTTAAACTACACTAATTACCTCTAATCGCGATTAATGAAAAAAAGTTACTATTCACCAAAAAATTATTTTTATCCCATTGAACCACATTTTACTTCTTAATGGAAACCATGTATGTCGGATTTTTGAAATTCAAAACACAATGATGGAAAAATTTCATTTAAACGGAAAAATCAGTTTTTATAAGTACCACTTAGTGGTGTCATTATTCATCAAAAATTGATGTTTTTCAGAAAAATCCCAAAAATTCACCCTAAGCTATATTTGATATTCTGAATTAAAAAATGAAGTCTATTTAACAAAATTCAAATCATATAAGTCACATTAATTAATTTAATAATTAATTCCTGCTGTCATAGCAAATAGCGTGTTTTTATGAAACAATAAGTATCAAAAGATTGACACTGGTTTAAGTCTGATTTCAATGTGAAATTAATTCCAACGACCACTATTGGATTTAATGGTAAAAATATATTCTAATTTCACTTTAAAACCAATTCAAAAGTTAATCTAATCATATAAATAAATTATATTAAAAAGTGGTTTTGAATTAAAATACAACATTTTACACTATTCATTAAAAAAATGAACTTTATCGGAAAGATACCAAAAATTTACACAAAGTAAATTTTGATGTCCCAATTCTTAATAAGAGTTTTATTTGGTCCAAAAGAATGTTTAAGAGTGAAGAAAACTATATTTAATGACGGTTCACCATCAAAAGGCGATAAGTGACCCTTTAGTGAAAACTAGGGCATATACGCCTAAAATTGAATTCTTTTCGTATTTTAAGCCACTATCCTTTATTGGATAAATGTAAAAACATTTAAGAACATATATAATCATATTTTAGTTATTTCTATCCATTCCCGCCAATACAACGGCTACATGTTAACTACCATTTAAAATAATATTATTTTATTATTAGAGTGCAACGTAAGATTCCCAAAAAACTCGTTGTTGCGTGTTGGGTACGCCATCGAGCATAACGTCCCCTTTAAAGTCATATTAATATTTTATTCACAAATATGGATAAATAAGAAACTGTCATATTCTTTATTTACCTGGGGTGTTACAAATAATATGATTTTTGGTCTCATCCCATGTTTTGAAAATATTTTTCATAGGATTATATGGAAGGAAAAATGATAGTTAAGGTGTTAATTCAGATGAATCCAATTTGTTATTTTGTTATTATTTTTGTAAACTTTGATTTAATGTATGGTTTGTGTAATCCACCAAAAACTAATTTAACACCCCAATCTTCCACAATCATTTCCCCTTTGAATAATGAAATGGCTTGTATTGTACTGATCTTCAAGTTCTAACACACCATAACCAATTAAACTAGCCATTATGAATAGTAATACCAATTTTTTGAAATTTTATAAATTTTATATTTTAAAATGGACTTCATTTTGGATTTGGAATTTCAAAATTAGGTTACGGTGAATTTTTGTAATTTTACTTAAAACAATCAATATTTGTTGAATAGTGAAAAACAATGCGTTATTACTTAAAACAAAATTTTTTATTTAAATAATTATTTATTTTTTTAAATTTTACTTTAGGAAAAAATAGATCCATAATATCTATATTAGATCAATTTAATTCATCAGATTCATTTTATAATATGATTAAATGTATAAAATTTTATTGAACTTTTTAACATCTTTTAACCACCTACTAGGAACGTTGGAAAATTTAAGTAAAACATAATTTTACCCCTTCAGTGAATTAATTTCAAAAATCTAAGAGATACAGTTGATATCAGAATGTAAAATGTTGTTCAATAAGATGAAATTAATTTTTGTTGAGTAGTACATTTTGACTTTTATTTACCACGGTTAAAAGTAAATAGGGTAATTAAAGGTAAAAATGATATTATTATTACCCTTAGACATGTCCTAATTCTATTGGATAAGTGTATTTCTACCAAAATCATCCTTATAAAAAAAATATCATCCTTTTGGTCCTCGTGGATTTGATTAGGACATTTATTATTATTTAATTTAAAGAAGAGTTTGAAGTATTAAATTCAATATTTCATATCTAAAACATTTTTAATATACGATTATATATAATATAAGTTTGACTATAAATATTTCATATAAATATAAAATGATTTAATACATAATGGTATTTTATTTATAATTTTTTGACATTAAATAATTAAATTTATTTATGATGCAATGATGATGCGGTAATTACCTTATTAATGAATGATTAAAATAATTGATATTATAAATATCAAAATAAATGTAAAATCATACATTTCATGCATTCCATAGATTTTATTGATAAATATGACATGTTAGGGTTCATTAAATGAATTATTTTCGAAGTAATCATGATTTTATGTCTTTCAAAAAAACAAATATCAAATAGTGTCAAAACTGACATAAATTATTTTTTAATACAAATAATATATTATTAATTGATATAATATTCCTAAAAATACATGTTCTAGGAAAAGGAATTAGATAATGTTAGATATATCAATAATTAACAACATGGGGGTTTTATTGGCTTTTTATAGTATGTTTATTAACCATTTATTATAATAATATAAGAAGACATAGTAAAACTTACACTATTTAACTAAGAGTTAAATCTAAAAGACAAGGTTAATATGGTCAAGTAAACCAATATAAAAACTATTGGTTGAGTGGTTTTAGACCCATACCCCCCTTATCCTAGAAATAAATATTTTTTGAGCCATTATAAACTGAATAAAATTTTATAATAAAATAACATTTCAAGCTTTTCCTAAAGTGACCCTCACCTCTCTTATAAATGGGTACTTGCCCTTCTCTCAAAATAACACATCCAAAGACTTTTTTCTTCGAAAAACCCCACTAAAAAATCCTCCTATCTACTATCACTTCTCCCCAGAGTCCTTATATTGATCAAAAAGCCAACCCACATAGCCCTTTTGATTAAATCAAAAGGAAGCACCCGAAGAAGAGGTAATAATTTCATCACCTATTTCGAAGTTATTTTATTCTTCTACATCCGCTTTATTTGTTATTTCCATACAAAAATAATAACTCCATTACCTTCTACATAATAAAATTATATTATAAATATGGTTGAACCATATTCATTATTCTATCTACCCTATAAAGGAAAAATCCACCATACGTGCATATGTACGACTTACTGTAAGAACGCAAATCTTCTTTTCAGGTATGTTTTTCCTTTTCTGGTCATTTTTACGAAAAAGTGGAAAATATGGAAATTTATGAAGTACACACCATGTACTTCATGAGTACACACTGTGTACAGTAATGCTGCTGGAGGCTTTGTGCTGGCCATGTCATGGCCGCACACATGACCATAATGGGTTGACATGGAGGCCGCCTAAAGTGGAGTATAGAAAGGGAGAGTACACGATGTGTACTTCAAAAGTACATGTCGTGTACTTTATTTTGTTTCATTAAACGCACCGGGGTTGCGTCTAATCACCAGAACACACTCCTTTTAGGTCCCGTTAGACCAAGAGCACTATACTGCCGCATATCTTCGACGATCCACCAAGCGTGCATCCGTCCTCTGAATCAGACACCGTCAGTTGCATTAGAATCACATCAGAAAGTTCTTACATTTCCAAGGGCATCATATTCCAATTCCTCTTCCTTTTCATGTTATTTTGTGTTGAATTTTTTATAAGTTTTATTATATCTACGATGTTCTAAGGTGACTAAAGCATTGAGGTTCAATTATATCAATCACCTAATGTCGAGGTAGGTGGTTTATGCCATTCCATTCAAAGTGTGTGAGTATTATGTGTAAATTCCACCAATACCCTTGATCGGGTTATTGCGTGTTTACTTTTTCACCCCTGTTGTCTTCCTTCCATGATTATAACCCTGTGTAGAGGTTGAATGGATAAGAATAGGGTTGTTTTTCTATGCCTTGGATGTTTTTCCCATGCATGTTCTATTTAAAACCATTTGTTCATGTTATCTAGATTCGCTACTTGGCCTGTTTTCCATACCTATTGTTGTAGGATAGATAGTTTGAATCCAGACATGCTTGATAAGCTATAGACTATTTATCCAAGTAGTTTGGCAGGTTTACTTTGGCCGTATTGCATTGCTAGTCCTTTATCCTAAAAAGGGCCATGAGAACTATGTGTAGTAGAATATAAGGTGAATTGACCGAGTGAGCTTCCTCCGAGAGTTTTTGAGCATTAGGATATAAAGGGATGGCATGTTTGATATTCCTCAAAGAGCCTAATATCACATTGGGCTATAATGGGACTTACTGTGTGAGCTTCCTCAATGATTCCTTGACATATTTAGACTATATAGGGATAGACCATGTGAGCTTCCTCAAAGAGTCATTGTTTTACTTGAATTACCTTGTTTTCCTCAGAATATAAGAGGAATTGATGGTGAGTTCTTCCTCAGAGAGACTATGAACGACCTGGACTATAAGGGGAATTGACTGTGTGTGCTTCGTCAAATATTCCATGACCTTGGGGGTATAAGGGGAATTGACCGAGTGAGCTTCCTCAAAGAGTCCCTGACTACCTTAAACTAGAAGGGGAATTGACCGAGTGGGATTCCTTAGAGAGTATTAGATTTTCGTATGACCAAACTAGATGGGTTAGGCTGAGTGTACTACATAGAGGGTTGTTGGTACTTGTTAGGAAGGACCGGAGGGGATGGTTGTTAGTACTTCCTGGTGGGTTACCGGTTTGTGCATAGCTTCTTGTTAGTCATTTCTTGTTATCGTAACTATGAATTGTTTACTGTTCAGCATGTTCATGTTTACTACTTTCTGTTCTTTTACCTACCATATATTCAATGACTGTTAGGAATAGATCTTAGGGTGATTTCCTACTAGGATTTAGTCTCACACCCTATTCTGGACATGATTTTGGTCCCAAACAGGTTATATTGTTTCAGGTATAGTTAAGGGAAATTGCCCTTGCACTTCAGGTACTTGACTTGCTAAGGATATGGAGAGCAAGGGACCAAGACTAGGCTTGTGATGCTAAGGAGTAGTTATCTTTTTCTTTTTTACATGGTTCAGTACTATTTGTATTCATCATTGTGACTTGTTTTTCTGTTTTTCCTCGACATATGTATCATGCATAATTTATTATGCATTGCTCTAGTTGTTCATTGTCTCATTCCTTTTATATATACTGTTGTTGGATATTTACTACTCCCACTATTGTATGTTTGTTACTTCCACTGTGTACTCTACCAATGAGGGCATAGTTTCCCCACTATCACACCTAATGCCCTCGTTGCAAGTCAGCAGCCTCTGGCATTTGGTGAAATGTGATTGAGGTCACGTGACCAACTAGATACGAGGGAGACTCTAGGTGGATTCCAGAACCGAGATGTTACAAAGTGGTATCAGAGGCATTATTTTCTCTTGACTTGCAGTTTGGAGCCTATAGCCAGGGATAGGATGAAATATGAACTTGGTAATAAGTCATGCCCGGGAGTAGCTAAACTGTGTACAAGTAAACATCAATCTACCTCATTATTGAAATTTTACTAATTCTGTAATTTTACCGTTGATTTTATATTCATCATTGGGTGACTCACATGTATTGTGCTGTTAATTTTGATGATACTGATGTTCTATTTCTATAACAACACGATGAGATGAGGGTATGTCATCTCATGCATCATATTGGCACATGCTAGAAATCACAGTTCATGCATTCTTTCCATGCCATCTAGGATGTATTAGATCTTGTATGTTATTGTGATAGATGTTATGTAGAATATACATACTATTGTGATAAATGCCTTGATAAAATACATGTTGTTTGATAAGGTATTGTCTGTGTAAGGATTTGTCTAGATGAACACCAAACTTTGGATTGTGAGGTGTTATGGGCCCTCATGGAAAAAAATTTGGCGGATCATCCCCTGGTTGGCTTGTTATAACATGTATGAGATCCAATATTTGATTCGTGGGGAGTATGGGCCCTCAAAGATCATAATTTGGAACTTTTAATGCTTGTTATAGTGTTTTTCTGGGCTTTAGAGTTGTTTCTGAGGCTTACTGTCCGAAAAAACCCAGAATACATGCCGTTTAGTTTTAACTACACACCATGTGTTCTTCTGTTAGGGAAGAAAAAGTTTTTTCACATGTACATGTCATGTACCATATGTTGATGCCCTGTAATATCTAACCATGTCATAGGCCATGTGTCAGAGACACAGGATGGGGAATTCCTTGAAGGAACACGCCATGTTAGGATTTTACACACTATGTAATCTAACCCAGGTAATCGACCGTGTCACGAACAACATGGGTCAGAGTTATCTTTTCACATACACACCGTGTTAGGATTTTACACACCATGTAGTCTGACCTAGGTACCCAACCGTGTCATGAACAACACGGGTCGGTGTTCTCCATTCACAAACATGTCGTGTACATCTAGAACACGCCGTGTAGTATCAGCTGTGTGTCAGGTCATGTCACTAACAACATAGGCCATGTGAGTATTGTTTAGTACACGTTGTGTTTGCCTTGAACTGGCAGTGTAGTCTTGTCTTAGGTGGTACATGTGGCTTAACCATGTAGAAAGACCTGGGAATGGAAAGGGAATTCAAGTACCTATCATGTTCTAGGTAAACACACCATGTGTTTTGGGGTGTTACACGACCAATTGTGGAGGGAGAACATACACATGTGAATGACTTGAGGTAACACACTGTGTAGGGTAAATACACGCCTTGTAGTCATGTTTATCTTTACTTGAATGATATCTTTCTCTGGTTTTCTTCTTGTGCCTCCAGTCTTCAGTCCTTAATAATCTTGAATCTATGTGTGCATTTAAACTTGTAGAGTCCTACCACCTAGACGTCCCCCAATTGACATTCAATTGCATGGCAGTGATCAGACGCCTGATATAGATGATGAGGGACTTCCTATAGATCATCCTATTGTTCCATCCTTGGCACTAGAAGTTATGCTAGTTACAATCAATGATGCATAGTTTAGGGAGGATTTTATGAGGATGATGCATACCTTCTAGGGAGCGCTGCCTCCTACCCCTTTGATGGAAGATTTGATGCAGGTTTTCCAGTAGCAACAACCTCCCACCTTCTCAGGGGAAGGAGGACCACAAGCTGGAAAGTCATGGCTCGAAGCCACACTGACAATATTTGATCATCTCGATGTACCACCAAAGAGAAAGGTGAAGCTCGCGACCTACATGATCTGAGACTCTTCCAAGAGGGGGTGGGATGTTATCTCTCTAGTGGGACACCACCAGAAAATGGCTTGGGGGAGTTTCAGCGTATCATTTATGATTAATTCTACCTGGATACCCTGAGGGCCGATCGAGCCTGGGAGTTCATGAGCCTACAGCAGGGTACTCTTTCTATTATGGAGTATTCATCTCGCTTCATAGAGCTGCAACATTTCATGCATATCCCAATAGGTGATGAGTTTTTCCTGGTTATGATGTTTGAGGATGGTCTCATGCAGGAGATCCTTTCCTAGGTGAACATATTTAGGATGACATCGATATCCTCTATTGTCAACCAGGCACTGATCATAGAGCACAATATGAGGGATTCTAAAGCTATGATCCAGAGCGATTTGGCATCCAGAGTTAGTGTTCCTCTAGCTGATAGCAGGAAGCGCCGTAGAGAGACTTAATGGGGAGATTAGAGTAAGGGGGATGCACCTTCAAGTATCCACGTGGTGTGCTACCAGTGCGGGAGGAGTGGGAATATGAGGCCACGTTTCCAGAGAGACCTGATGGAGTTCTGATCGTCCAGAAATATGGGACATTTCTACCATTTCTATCAGTTTTTCTCTCTAGCAGCTATAGACAGGGGTTCTTCTATGACCCCACATATGAGAGCATCACCACCAGTTTATCATCAGTTAGGGAACTGGAGTTCTTCCAGCTGCTCAGGACGAGGTGGTGGTCATGGTCGTGGTAGTCAGTCACTGGTCCTTCAGTGACAACTGGGTGGATCAGATCAGAGCTATCAGGCAGGGTCATAAGGCCATAGAGTAGGCCAGAATTTTCCAGTGGAGCAGACCCAGCAAGAGTAGGATCGTGGATCCTCTACAATTCTTGGTATGATTTTAGTAGCATTAGTTTTATCATTTTCCCTTTTCAATATAGGATCTTCCCATAGCTTTATCTCTATTGCTGTTCTGGAGAGCTTTTGGCTCTGCATCTATTCTCTTACTGGTATATGGACGCTTGACACACCATTGAGGATGAGAACATCTAGCGTACGTCAGTGTAAGGATTTCCCTCTAGAGGTTGGTGGGTGTCACTTCTTATGGGACCTCTATGTCCTAGAGATGACGAGCTATGATTTCATTCTTGAGATATACTGGTTAGTTCCATTCTAGGAAGTCGTCGACTGTTATCACTGCAGGGTGAGTTTCGTATCATCAGAGGGTGGAAACATTCTTCATAGGGGTGAATGGGATATCCAGGTGAGCAGAGCAGGTCCAGAGTATCATGGGTCGAGAGGAGTTGTGGCCGAGATTGCTAGTCTATATTTGGATGATAAAGGAACTTCACAGTTAGACTTGCCTCCAATGATGGATCATTTCAGAGATATCCTCCCAGAGGACTTTTCAGGTTTTCTCCTAGAATGTGAAGTAGAATTTTCTATTAAGCTTATTCTTGGAGCGAAACCGGTGTCCATTCCTCCTTATTGGATGGCCACACTAGAGTTACAAGAGCTAATGAAGCAGTTGGTGGAGTTGCCGACAAAGGGTTTCATCCGCCCAAATACTTCTCCATGGGGTTTGACTGTCCTGTTTGAAAAGAAGGAAGATCGTACCCTTAGGCTTTGTGTGGATTATCAGAAGTTGAACCAGTTTATGGTCAAGAACTGATATCCATTAACAAGGATTGATGATCTCTTTGATCAGCTTCGAGGAGCCCGAGTGTTCTCGAAGATTGACTTGAGGTCTGGTTATCATCAGTTGCGTGTTAGATCATCTGATATACATCTCTCAACAGTCCAGAGCAGGTATGGTCTATATGAATATATGGTTATTCCGTTCGGTCTCATGAACACAACTATAGTTTTCATGACACTGATGAACCGAGTGTTCTATCCACACTTGGATTCCTCCGTGGTTGTTTTTTGGACGATATCTTGGTGTACTCTCACACTAGACATGACCATGCTACCCATCTTGAGATCATTTTGAGGACACTAAGAGAGAATCAGTTATATAATAATCTCTCAAATAGCGACTTTTGGATGGATCAGATCCACTTCATGGGTCATGTTATCTCAGCGGAAGGAGTATCAGTCCACCCTAGAGAACGTGAGAGCATCCGTTTCCTAGGAGAAGCCGAAGAACATCTTTGATGTACGAAGTTTTCTAGGGCAGGCTTGATACTAAAGAGGTTTCATACATGACTTTTCCCGCTTAGCGGCACCACTGATGGGTTTGACTAAGAAGGGTGTGATGTTCTTATGGTCAGATTCTTTTGAGTCATCTTTTGAGGAGCTGAAGGGGGGGGGGGGTTGACGTCAGCACTGATACTAGTCCTGCTAGAGTCGGGAAAGACCTATACTGTTTACTATGATGCTTCAGGTATCAGGCTAGGAGATGTTCTTATACAGGGAGATAGAGTTGTTGCGTATGGGTCTAGACAGTTGAGGCCACATGAGATAAATTACCCGACACACGATCTAGAGTTGGCAACTGTTGTTCATGCCTTACACTGTTGGATAAATTACCTTTGGGGGAGCATTTTTTGGTTTTCACTGACCAACAAAGTCTCATGTACATTTTCACTCAGTGTGATTTGGATTTGAGATAGTGAAGGTGGGTCGAGTACCTACAATCCTTTGATTTTGAGCTTGCCGATACGCCTGGGAGAGGAAATGCAGTGGCTGATTCATTGAGCAGGATGAATTAGATATAGGCAGTTCAAGATGCCAGCTATGAGTGGCAGCTTATGGCTCTATTCTCTGGGATGCATTTGGAGGTACAAGACAGTTAGGGGAAGACATTTATTTCTTATGAAGCTTCTAGCTTTACACTTCTTGATCAGGTGAGAATGAGGCCCCTATCAGTCTCAGAGGGCATAGTCTTAAGGGAGAGTGTTTCAGGAGAGTACCCTATTCTTAGATGGACTATAGGATAGAATGAGATCTTGTGTTTCAAGGGGGACGTATGGGTGCCAACATATATATCCATGGAGCTGATGCTGGATATTCATTCCTTAGTTTGGGCAGTTCATCCTGGCGTCACCAAGATGTATCATGATTTACACCTTCATTGTTGGTGTCCAGGAATGAAGAGGGATATTGTTGGGTTCTTCATGAGGTGTTTCACATTTCAGTAGGTAAAGGTAGAGCATCTGTGACCAGAAGGGATTTTACAGCAGTTACCCATTCCTGATTGGAAGTGGAACAATGTTGCGATGGATTTCGTGACAACGGTGCTGAGGTCACCCAGAAGGAATGACGCAGTGTGGGTTGTCATTGACAGGCATACGAAGGTCACTCACTTCTTAAAGATTAAGGATACCTTCCATTTTGACGAGCTGGGATAGGTTTACATCTGAGAGAATGTAAGTCTACATGGAGTTATGCAATCCATTGTTTCAGATAGGGATGCATGTTTTACTTCTTAGGTCTGGTAGGGGCTTCAGAAGGATTTTGGTACATAGGTAATTCTGAGTACAACTTACCACCCCAAAATGGATGTCCAGTATGAACGTATGATTTAGGTGCTTTAGTACATTCTCTAAGAATGCATTATAGATTTTGGAGGTTCTCAGGGAGAAGTATATACCTCTTGTGTAGGTTGCCTACAACAATAGTTTCCAAGAAACTATTTAGATGGAACCTTATGATGATTTGTATGGTTGGACATGCTGATCACCCTTATGTTGGATAAAGGCAGGAGAGGCAGCTTTGCTGGGACCTTATCTTGTTCAGGAGACCACAAAGTAGATAGAGTTGATTCAGAAGAGGTTTGCTACTATGCAGTCTCGACAGAAGTCTTATGCTGATAACCGGAGACAATGTCTAGAGTTTGAGGTCAGGGATCAGGTTTTCCGGCATGTCACACCGAGGCTGGGACACAAGAGGATTATGAGATAGGGTAAGATTTCGCCAAGGTACGTCGGACCATTTGAGGTATTAGAGAGAGTTGGGATGGTTTCCAATCGATTGCAGTTACCTCAGAGGTACTGGGCTAAGCACAACTTTTTTCACATTTCTCAACTCCAACATTACATTTCAGACCCGTATCATGTCTTTAAACCCGAGGAGATTGATATTGAAGTGGATGCGTCATTTGAAAATAATCCTATATGGATTGTTGATCATAGTAAAAAGGTTCTCTCTGGCCAGTCTATTACTCTGGTACGAGTGCTATGGAAGAACATGCGAGTATAGGACGAGACATGGGAGAGAGAGGCCAATGTACGAGCTCAGTGGCCATAGTAGTTCATGTTTTCTTCTTCTATGTCGCACTAGTGAAATTTGGGGAAAAATTTATTTAAAGGGGAAGTTTTTATGAACGTATATCTTCTCTTAACGTATATGTTTTCTATTTTGGTCTTTTTCCAAGAAAAAGTGGAAAATCTGGAAATTCTCAAAGTACACGCCGCATATAATGATCCTGCTAGAGGCCATGTGCTGGTAGTATCATGGCTCCACACACGACCTTGTATGGGTGACATGGAGGCCGCCTAAAGTAGAGTATGGAAAAGGAGAGTACACATCGTGTACTTAAAAAGTACACACCGTGTACTTTCTTTTTTTCATTAAAAGTACTGGGGTCATGTTTAATCACCAAAACACACTCCTTTGAGGTCTTGTTCGATCGAGAGCACCGTACAGCTACAAATCCTCAACGAGCCCCTGAGCGTTAATCCGTCCCCCTAATCATACACCATCGGTTGCATTGGAATCAAATAAGTGAGTACTTTTATCTCCAAGAGCATCATTTTCCAATTCCTCTTATTTTTCATGTTATCGTGTGTTGAACGTCTTATAATTTTTTGTAGATCTACGACGTTCTAAGTGAATTTATGAATTGCGGTTCTAGTATATCGATCACCTAATTTTAATGTAGGTGATTTGTGCCTTTCCATTCAAAGTCTTTGAGTATTATGTGAAAATTCCACCAATACCCTTGAATGATGTATTGCGTGTTTACCGTTTTACCCCTTTTGTCTTCCTTCCATGTTTAAATTCCTATGTTGAGGTTTAATGGATAATAATAAGGGTTTTTTGATATGCATTGGATGTTTTTCCCATGAATGATCTGTTTAAAATTGTTTGGTCATGTTAGCTAGTTTCCCTACATGGCTTGTTTTCCATACCTGTTGCTGTTGGATGGAGAGTTTGAATCCTGACATGCCTGATATGTTGTGGACTGTTGAGCCAAGTAGTTCTGTAGGTTTACATTGTCCAAATTTCATTTCAATGACATTATCCTACATAAGGCCGTGAGAACCTAGTGTAGTAGACTATAAGGGGAATTAACCAAGTGAGCATCCTCAGAGAGTATATGAGCATTAGGCTATAGGGGGATAGAATGTGTGAGCTTTATCAGAGAGCCTGGGATCACATTGGGCTATAATGGGAATCACTATGTGATCTTCATCTGAGGTTCCTTGACATATTTAGACTATAAAGGGACATACCGTGTGATCTTCCTCAGAGAGTCTTTTTTTTACTTGAATTACCTTGTTTTCCCTAAACTCTAAGAGTAATCGATGGTGGGTGCTCCCTCAGAGAGTCTATGAATGACCTAGGATATAATTGGAATTGATTGTGTGAGCTTCCTCAGAGAGTCCTTGACATTGGATCCATAAGGGGAATTTATCGAGTGAGCTTCCTCAGAGAGTCCCTGACTACCATATACTATAAGGGGAATTGACTGAGTGAGATTCCACAAAGAGCCTTAAATATTTGTATGACCAAACCAGAGGGGTTAGGCTGAGTGTACTCCCTAGAGGTTTATTGGTACTTATTAGGTAGGACCATAGGGGATGGCTGTGAGTATATCCTAGAGGGTTACCTATTTGTGCAGAGCTGCTTGTTAGCTGTTTCTTGTTATTGTAACCGTTGATTGTTTTCTATTTAGAATGTTCCTATTTACTCCTTTCTGTAATATTACCTGCCATATATTCACTGGCTGTTAGGCAGAAATCTTCGGGTGGTTTCCCAATGGGATTTATTCTCACACCATGTTTGGGACATGATTTTGGGCACTATCAGATTATATTGTTGCAGGTATATATAAGGTCAAGATCCCTTCCACTTTAGGCACTTGATATTCTATGGAGCTAGAGATCATGGGACCAAGCCTAGGCTTGCGAGGCTGAGGATCTGTTATCATTTTATTTTGTACATGGTTCAGTACTATATGTATTTACCATTGTGACTTGTTTGCCTATTTTTCCAAGACATATGTATCATGCATCATTTATTATGCATTTCTCTAGTTTTTCATTGTCTAGGTATTCTGCTGTTTACTATTGTCGGATATTTACTACTCCAACTATTGTATGTTTGTTACTTCCGTTGTGTACTCTGCTAATGAGGGAATAGTTTCCCCACTATCACGCGCATGGTCCTCACTACTAGTCAGATGCCTTTGAAATTTGGGGAAATGATCTTGAGGCAATGTGACCAACCGGGTATAGGGTGCCTCTAGGTGGCTTCCGAAACCGGGACGTTATAGTTACCGTCTCCACGTCATGGTGTAGTTTGTTATTCAATACCTAAATATTTTGATTGGTATAATAATGAGTATAATTGATGTAAATAATAAATATAAAATTTTAATTATTCTGTATATATGAAATACCATCCATTAACATACGATTTTACCATCAAAAGAATGATATTGTCGCTCATGCATACGTACAAATTACGGTCTCCACGAATGCAATAAGATTCATTTCCCCATCGTAACCATTAAAGAATATTTTTTTATTTTATGATTAAAAATAATGACTAAGAACTTTATATAATTCTGGATATAAACCAAATACATCCTATACATGAAAAACATGACTTACATAACAATACATCTAAAGGAAAATGAATCACTTAACACCAGAAATGATGTTACTACTGAAATATTATTAACAAATAAATATTATTATATCATATATGATATCATATTTATGTATGTGGTTCTTGTATAATTTAATAACAATTATTTAACTATTATAAATGAGGTTAACAGACCCCCAACAAAGGAAAAGTACAAGGTAAGGGTTAATTTTATAATCTCTTTACTTATTAGAGGTTTGTAATTTGTAAGTATTCACTAGGACCTCTTTATCATCAACATCCATTTTTTCTTAAAAGTGTGTTTGTTTTTTTACTATTTATTATACTAAGGGTTAAATTCATTTATACCCTCATTTTACTTTTTATAAAATAGTTTTAATGGAATATTTCAATTGTTTTCTAAAGAATGTACTTTATGAACTTTTTGAAAAATAATGATAATAATGTTTTTTAACTTATAAGGTGGGTGCAGATATTATCTTCCATTATAACACCTTTGAATCTTCCCTTACATGATTATAATAATATTTTCCAAATGAATGGTTTCTTTTATAATTTCTTGACTTTTAAATGATTTCAAATTTCTCTTAAATAATTTTTATTTCATCCATGTCAACATCCTTTGATGGATTTTACACTTGTTTGAAGTTGATTTTTTATGATCAAATCTGACATATTATATCGAAGGTTTTTTGATATGCTTGACTATGGATGTGATATTTTTATACCATTAATGGTTTATGGTTAATGTATTAACATTTCTTATGATAGTTTTAATAAGAATGTTTATGTTATGTTTTAAAATTTTTATATGAGGAATGTAATGGAGTTAATAAGTTACAGGTGGAGCCTGCTATAGCTCCTCGATGCATCAGTATGTCTCATGAGACAAACTAGTGTCTTGGTACAAGGCCTTGAAAAAAATCTTATTTGTAGTCTTGGAATGAGGCCTTTACTATGTGGTTATGATGTCCAGTATTATGAATTCCATCATTATGAAATTGGCTATTGATATTTCATGTGATTATTAGACTAGTAGAATTTACCTCTGAATAATTCAAAGGAATTATTTGAAATATATTTTCTATATTATACTAAGGTTTATGTTTAAAAGTCTATTGTTTTACTCTTATAAATTGCCTTAAATTTTTGTGGTTATTTATAAAAGTATCTACTATATTGATATCCTAACTGTGCATCTGAGCTCACCCCTTTCTATGTTTTATTTGTTCCCAGATGTGAAGAATTATTTTATGGTTCACCTGCAGGGTTATGATAAGGGATATAATTTTTTTCAAAGGGGAAAAACAATGTTTTTATATTTCAAGTTGTAATGTGAGACATATGTATGTATCTAGTGCATCCATGGTTACTAAACTAATTAGCAGTTAGAGACATGATCTACTGTGATCATTCAAATGTTATGTAATAATGCACCGACTCTGGGTAACTGGGTTTGGGGCATTAGAGTTGGTATAAGAAAATGTTTAGTTCCAAACATGGAAACAAGATTTTAAAAAAATCTGATTAGAGAACATTAGCCTAAGATATAATTTTAGGATTAGTAGAGAAGAACATCATAGATTTTTTGTAATGTAGAGATATAGTGAGTTTTACAAGAAATTCATTCCTATATGGATTTGATTATATAGGGGAATCTCTTTCAAAGATGTACCTAGGAGTGAGTAATATGAAAATGAGTTTTGTTCTTCACCTAGGGTATCCTGTTACACGAAAACAGGCCTTAATACACCCTTGGTTACGACACTCCTAGTGGATATGCATAAGAAAATTCAAATTTTCATTACAAACCATTATGAAGGATTTATGAGTATATAATTCCTCAGAAATAACATTTTTATGAATATGGATTAAATCCATAAACTATTCAATTTATTTTTAGTGTTTTACAATCTTGGAATTATATATCGTGATTCAAAAACTAATCTAGTGCATTCCATTATTTATAAATGGAACCTAGTGGGAGGAATGGAAACTATATCAACGCATGTAATCCATGTAGGGATTTCCCTCATAATTAAGATAATTATTGTTGTGATGGTTATGTAGCTGGTGCTGATAAGGTTATCACTATACTGGGAAAACTCACTCAGGTTATGAATAACAACCTTACCCATATGGGGAAACCTAAGCCTCAATGTGGAGGTTAAATGTTAGAATTATTCATAAGGAAACAACCACCAACATTCAATGGGACTAAAAAACCATTTTTAGCTGAGAAATAGATAAGTTCCTTAGAAAAAATATTTTTTTCTATGGGAAGTAGTGAAAGGGAAGAACATTTCATCGAATTTTATCGCATCACTGAAGATACAGATCAATGGGGGTCATTGATTCAAAACACAAAGGAAGGTGATGAATTATAAAATATGGAATGAAGGGGCTTTAATGATATTTTCTTAGAAAATTACGTTCTTCATGAACATCAATTGGATATGGAAATACAATTTCGAAGTCTAAGGAAAAAAGAGGATGAGAATATTGAAAAGTATGAGTCTAACTTTACAAGGTTAGCAAGGCATGGTGTAGATTATATACATAACCCAAGGAGTAATATTGATCAATTATTTGATGGGATAAAACCATTTTTCCATAATGTATCATTATCACAATCCTTCTCATCATACGAAGATATTGTATCATGAGCTATCATGGAAGGAAAATAAATTCTCTATGTCTTACAACTTTAAAGAAAACCAAGAGAAGAAGAGATCTTCTAGACACTCCCGAAATGGAAATATGGGGACGAAGGAAAAAAGTTGAATTTCCATCCTATAGTATGTGTGGGAAGAAACACCCTGGTACTTACGTAAAGGGAATGGTAGTATTTTACAAGTGTGTTGAAAGAGGACACCAAGCTTGTTATTATAAGGGAAATAAAAAGGCTATCAATGTTGAATGCTACAATTGTAGTGAAATGGGGCTTTACATAAATTAATGTTCTAAATTCGAAGGAAACATACCTCAGAAAAGGCCAAGGGACCAAGGACAATTTTATGAAATCACTACTACTGAGTTTGATGTTTTGAATAAAATGGTGGTAGGTAATTTAATGGTTTCCTCAAATTTATCCAATACATTATTTTATTCTGGATCATCTAATTATTTCATATCTTCCTAGTTTTCTAATAAAATTAGATATTACAAATTTTATTTAACAAGGTATTTTCAGTTAAAAATCTAAAGGGAAGTATCATTTCAATAAAATTTTGTTAATCAGTTCCCATTAAGTCATATAAATGTGCTTCATCTACAGATATCATCGTCAAACCCGTGATTGAATTTGATATAATCTTCGGTATGGATTAGATTTCAGACCATGATGAGAGAATTTAACGTATGAAGAAGGAGGATAAAATTTTCAATATTGATAAGGAGTACCTTATCTTTACAGTAGAAATGTCACCATCTGATTCTTATCTAGATCCACCCCCAGTAGCTCTACAAAATTAAATTATTAGGGAGTAATAGGGTAAAATAACAATGAATGGGGAATGAAATGTTCAAATAGAGGATGTACCTTTTGTGACAGAATATGATGATGTGTTTCCAGAATATTTAACTGGACATTCTCAGGAATGAGAAATTGATTTTTCCATTGATTTAATTCGGGGTTCAAGGCCCATATAGAAAAACCCTTGTATAATAGACACTATGTAATTAGTGGAAATAAAGAAACAACAAGAGGAGTTATGTAATAAATGATTTATTCTTCCAAGTGTTTCTCTATGGGGACCCCCTATTCTTTTTGTTAAGAAGATATATGGATCTATGAGGTTGCCCATTGACTACAGATAGATCAATTATATACCAATAAAGAACTAATATCCCCTACCTCTAATTGAGGATTTATTTGATCAACCTCATGGAGCTCAATATTTTTAAAAGATTGATCTTCGATCTGGATATCATTAGTTTTTCATGAAGAAGAAAGACATTCCAAAGATAGAATTTCGAACCAGGTATGGGAATTAAGAGTTAACAGTGATGCCTTTTGGACTATGTAATGAACCCTATGTTTTAATGGATCTAATGAATATAGTTTTCAAGGAATATAATGATGACTTTGTAGTGGTATTTATTAATGATAGCTAGGTATACTCTAAAATCTACAATGATCATGAAAATCACAAGTGCATTATTCTAAATACTATCAGAAGAAATGAATTATAAACGAAGTTTAGTAGGTGTGAATTCTGGCTTCAAAAGATTCATTTTCTTTTCTATATTTTCTTGAAGGATGGAATCTCTGTTGATCCGTTAAAGACTAATACAATCAATGAATTTCTATCACCGACAAGTATAATCAAGGTATGCGGTTTTATTGGTTTGGCAGATTATTATCAATGCATCATCTAGAAGTTTTCCCAAAAGATATCCCATTAACCAAGATCACACAGAAAGGGGTTAAATTTGTTTGGAAAAAATATTATGAAGAATTATTTGAAGAATTGAAGAAAAGATTAGTCAATGCTCCTATATTGACACTACCATCGGGGAATGATGGGTTTATTATTTATAGAGATGCCTCAAAGAAAGGATGTGGTTGTGTCCTTATACATAATGATAGAGTTATTTCCTATGCATAATGATAGCTAAAAATTCACTAACAAAACTATCTCACTCATGATCTTGAGGTTGCAGGTGTAATCATTACTTTGATGATATGGAGACACTATCTATATAGAGAAAATTTTGAGATTTATATTGATCATAATAGTTTGAAGTATATTGTTACACAAAAAGAACTCAACATGAGGAAAAAAAGATGGATTAAACTACTCATGTATTATGATTTCACTATACACTAACACCCGGGGAAGGAAAATAAGGAGGCAGATTCATTGAGTAGAAATGATCTTGGATTTCTGAACAAGATGAGAGTTTAAAGGAATACTAGGTAAATAGATATATTATAAATGGATATGGGAATAATCATAGAAGGTGAAACATTGATACTTTTTGAAATGGTTTCCAATACATTTTTACTAGAAAGGACAAAATTTTCTTAGACTGATGATGAGGTGTTTAAAAAGAAAATTGAAGCTTAGAATGAGGGAGAATGACTAACATCATATATGAAGATAGAATTTTAAAATTTGGGAAGATACATTGTATTCCCAACATAACTGATCTAAAAAGGGAATTGTTGGATGATGCTCAAAGCTCCAATTTCTCTATACACCGAAGTAGCACTAAGATGTATAGAGATCTGAAGGAACATTTTTGTTGGGACAACATGAAGAGGGAGATTGCTAATTATGTGTCATGATGTATGGTTTTTCAACATGTGAAGGCTGAAAGAACACATCCTAGAGGATTCATGTAACCTTTTCCCATACCTGAGTGGAAATGGGATGATATTATGAAATAATTTTCCATGGGGCTACCAATGAATCCTAGAAGGAACGATGCAATATGGGTTATTGATTATTATATTAAAAATTCAGCACCTTTTCTTTCTATAAGAGAATATTTAGCACGTGAACATTTATGAATACTATATATTAATGATGTTTTAAGAGTTCATGGAGTACTCCTATCGATTGTTTCTGACCGTGATCCCCATTTTACATCAAGATTCTAGAAAATCCACTAGAAGGCCCTAGATAATGAACATCATTCGAGAATTTCATACCAACCTGAAACTGATGTAAAATTAGAATGGACTATTCAAACCATATAAGAAAATATGAGATCTTGCTCACTTGACTTTCAAGTTATGTGGGGTCAATATTTACCTCTGGTATAATTTTACTATAACGATATCTTCCATTAAAGTATTCAGATTGTACCATATGAAGCATTATATTGAAAGAGATATCGAACAACAACTTTTTGGGATGATTTCGGTGAAAGAAAATCCATAGGCCCAGAACTTGTTGAGGAAATAATGGAAAAGGTGAAGATTATCCAAACCAACATCAAAGGAGCTCAAAGTAGGCAAAAGATCTATTCCAATAACAAAAGGAAGGATTTTGAATTTCAATTACGTGATCACATTTTCTTGAAGGTATCTCTATGGAAGGGTGTCATACATTTTGGTAAGAAGGGTAAATTAAGTCCCAATTATATCGGGCCTTTCAAAATTCTAGAACAAATTGGAGTTGTAGCATACCATTTTGCAATGGCTCGAAGTCTCTTCAAAGTTCGTGATGTGTTCCACATATCACTTTTGAGAAAATACATGCCTGAACTTATGCATGTAATCACCTATGAATAAATAAAACTGTAACCCAGTATGTCTTATTGTGAAGAGCCAATTAGGATTATTGATTCTTGAGAACAAGTGCTAGGAAACCGGACACATTGTCTTGTAGATGTTCTATGGAGAAACCACAAGAAGGAAGAGGAAACATGGGAACTTTAGGAACTAATGATTAAGAATCACCTGAATCTTCTTATGTAGTAGTCTTATAGAAATTTAGAGAACAAAATTATTTGAATATGGGGAGAATGTAACACCCCAAGCTTCCACGGAACGATTCCCTTGGAATAATGAAATACCTTGTGATGTACACAACTTCATGTTATAACACACCATGACCAATAAAACTAGACATTATGAATAGTTAAACCAAATTTTTGAAATTTTATAGATTTTATTTTTCAAAATGGGATTCATTTTTGGATTGAGAATATCAAAACAAATTTAGGGTGATTTTTTAGTATTTTGTTGAAAACATTCAATTTGTGATGAATACTGAAAAACAATGTGTTATTGTTTTAAACCAACTTTTTATTTAAGTAATTATTTATTTTATTTAAACTTATTTTAATTCAAAATAGATAAATAATACCTATATTAGTTTAATTTAATTCATTGGAGTCATTTTATAATATGATTAGATGAATAAAATTTTATTGAACATTTTAACCACTTTTACCCACCTACTAGGCACATTAGAAAATTTTCATAAAACATAATTTTACTACTTCAGTGAATCAAAATTCAAAAATCCATGAGACACAGTTGATATGAGAATGTAAAATGTGGTTCAATAAGATGAAAATAAATTTTGGTGAAAAGTAACTTTTGAATTTTATTTACCATGGTTGAAAGTAAATTTGGTAATTAAAGAGAAGAACAATATTATTATTACCCTAATATATGTCCTAATTCTATATGATATGTGTATAGGGACAAAAATCAACCTTAGGAATAAACTATGATCATTTTGGTCCACTTGGATTAGATTGGGACATTTATAATTATTTAATTTAAAGAAGAGTTAAAAGTGTTGAATTCACGTTTTCCTAACTAAAACATTTTTAATATATGGTTATAAATAAGATAAATTCAAATATTAATATTAATTCTAAAGGTAAAAATATTTCTGAAATAATTGTATTTTATTTATAATTTTTATACATTAAATAATTAAATGTATTTATGATGGAATTAAGATGAAGGTTTAAAAAATTGACATTATAAATATCAAAAAAATGTTAATTATTACTTTTGATGAATTTCATTAATTTTATAGATTAATATGACATGTCATGGTTGATTAGAGGAATTTTTTTCGAATTAATCATGCTGTTATGACATTCATATAAAACAAATTTTAAATAGTTTCAAAATTTATTAAATGATTTTTTTTAAAAATAATATATTATTAATTGATAGAATATTTTTAAAAATATATGGTTTAACCAAAGGACTTATATAGGGTTATATATATTAATAATGAACCACTTGGGGTTCTCTTTTCTTTTTATACTATTTTTATTAACCATTTATTACATTAATACAAGTACACATTGTAAAAGTAAAACTGTTTAACTAAGAGTCAAATCTAGATGATAAGGTCAATATGGAAACCTAAACCTATATAAAACCTATTGGTTGAGTGTTTTTCAACCCATACACAGATTATCCTCGAAATAAATTCATTTGGAGCCATTATAAACCGAATAGTATTTTATAATAAAATAATATTTCAATCTTTTCCTAATGTGACACTCACCTCTCTTATAAAAGAGTACTTCATCTTCTCTCAAAATCACAAATCCAAAGCCTTTTGGACCATCCAAACCCTAATAAAATATCCTCCGAAAAACCATCAATTCAACCTAGATCCCTTACTTTTATCATCAATCCATCCTAGGATCACTTTTGATCAAAGCAAATGGATGCACCCGAAGAAGAGGTAATAATTTCATCAGCTATTTCAAAGTTCATTTCTTCTTCCACTTCCTATTTCTTTGTTATCTCCATAAAAAATTAATATATCTAGTAACCTATAAATATTGTGATGTTATTATAAATATTTCACAACCATATTCATTATTTTATCCATCCTATGAATGATAAAGTCGCCATACATGCGTTAGTACGACTTATAGTCTCCATGTCGTGGTGTAGTTTGTTATTTAACACTTCATTATTTGGATGGGTATAATAATGCATATAATTAATGTAAATAAAAAATAAAACATATTAATGATGCTATATATATGATATACTGTTCATTTACAAATGATTTTACCATCAAAAGAATGATATTGTCGCTCATGCGTATGTACAGATTACCATCTCCACGAACGCGATAAGATTCATTTCCCCACCGTAACCATTCAAGAATAATTTTTATTTTGTGATAAAAAATAATTTTTAAGAACATAATATCACTCTTTATATGAACTAAATATATTCTATACATAAAAAACATGACTTACATAACAAAACATATAAAATAAAACGAATCAGTTAACACTACAAATGATGATACTTCTGAAATATTATTAAAAAAGCAATATTAGAAGATCATATATGATATAATATTTATGTATTTGGTTCTTGTATAATTTAAGAACAATTATTTAACAATTATAAAATATGTTAACATACCCTTGACCAAGAAAAAGTGCAAGGTAAGGGTTAAATTTACAATCTATTTACTTATCCAAGGTTGTTAATATGTAAGTATCTTCTGGGACATCTTTATCATCCACATATGTGTTTCTTAATAATTTATTACAAAATATTTTTACTATTTACTAGACTATGTGTTGAAGTCATATATACCCATGTTTGACTTTTTATAAAATGGTTTGGAAGGACTCTTTCCGTCATTTTCCAAACAAGGTACTTTATGACCTTTTCAAAAAATTAAGGTAAGAAAGTTTTTTAACATATACCATGAGTGAAGATATTCTCCTCTATTATAACACCTTCGACAATTTCCTTAAAATCATATAAGAATACTTTTAAAATAACTGTTTTATTTTATAATTATGTGACTTTTAAATGATTTTAAGTTTCTCTGAAATAATTTTTATTTCATCTATGTCAATATCCTTTGTTGGAGTTTACTCTAGTTGGTTGTTGATTTATTATGATACAGTCTTCCAAATTGTATTGAAGGTTTATTTGATATTTTTTACTGTGGTTGTGTTATTTTTATACCATTCGTGCTTTATGGTTAAAGTATTAGCATTTTATATGCTATTTTTAATAAGAATGTTTATGTTTGGTTTCAACCTTTTCATATGATGAATGAATTAGACGTAGAAAGTGATGGGTGGTGCCTACTATAGATTTTAGATGCATCAGTAGGTCTCATGAGAAAAACTAGTGACTTGGAACAAGGCCTTGAAGAAATATTTTTTTTATTCTTGGCAGAAGGCCTGAGCTATGTGGTTATGATTACTTGCATTATGAATTCCATCATTAAGAAATTTTCTATTGATAATTCATTTGATTATTTTAATGTTAGAATATAGATGTGAATAATTAAATGGAATTATTTGACTTATATTTTCTATATTATGCTGATGTTTATGTTTAACAGTCTTTTGATTTAGTGTTATGCATTGCCTTAAATTTTTATGTGTATTTATGAAATTTTCTACTGTATTGTTATCCTTACTAAGAATCTGAGCTCACCCCTTTCCATGTTTTATTTTTCCCAATATGTGAAGAAGTATTTTATGGTTGACATGTAGGGATAAGCTAAAGGATATAAGTGTGTTCAAAGGGGACAAAACATTTTTTATTGGATGATGTAATGTAAAACTTTTGTATGTATCAAGTGTTTCCAAGGATACTAAACTAATTGGCCTTTCGAGACTTGATATCTTGTGATCATGTAAATGTTATATAATAATGCAACGACTTTGGGTAACTGGGGTTGGGGCATTACACCTATAATAGAAATGATATTTGATAGTATAATTTACTATGAATTTTCTTGTTATCTCTAATAAAAAAATACACATCATGTTTTAGTACTAAATTTGGAGGTGTGGGTTTTATAATTTATAATTGATATAAGAGAATTATTTAGATAACGTTAGGGGTTATGATGATGCTAATAAAATACCATATTAAAAAAATTAAGATGATATATAATTTTACGATTAACATTTTACTTTGTGTAAGACATTTCTATTCAAAAATGTTATCCACAGAAGAAACATGGATGCTAAAGTAGGAAGGAACCAAGTGGTTGATATCATTCCGATTTTGAGGCCTGGAATTGTTGGAATTTGATTATATCTGTTTGTGATAGTAAATTATCATTTAAAATAGTGTTTAAATGGTGTTGGTATCCATGAATGAGAAAAACTAGAACTACTGTAATGTAACATGATGATATTATAAAATTTTATAAGGAACACCCTCCAACAATCACTGGATCTTCAGACTGAGTGGTATATGAAAGGAAGATAAGACCCCCCGAAAAGATATTTCATTTCATTGTGTATTCAAGTAATTAAATTTTTAGTCTTTCCATTTATCATTTTGAATGTGATGCTGACAAGCGGTGGTCCATGGTCATGAATATTAGATATAACAAATATATTGATGCTTTGGAATAGATTGAATTTAAGAATCATTTCCATGAAAAAAAATTTCTAGGTGTTTCGACATAAGATGGAAAAGAAATTTCATAAATTGAATCTAAATTATGAAGATTATGTGGATTCATATGAATAAAAAATTACTTTATCAGAATGTAATTCTCTAAATGTTATTTGGGATGATGATTGAAAAATCAATTGTTTTTAATTAGGATTAAAGCCACGATACCAAAGGGAATTGGTCTCCCAATAATTCAAATGTAACGAGAAACTTGTATAGAGTGATGAGAGGTTAGAAATGAATATTTTTTTGATCGGGTTGAATTTTATAAGAAGTAAAAGAAAAGGTTTAGATTGAAGTAAATGGGTACGAATCAATGAAATAAATATGAAGGTAAGAATGTCTAGTTTCTAGTTTGTGAGAATTGTGGTAAAAATAAGCATGGGTGAATGCCTTCAAAAAATTAGGATGTTTTCTAGATGTTACATGTTGGGACATATGGCATGAGATTTTACTACAAATGATCATATGAATAGTTCTGATATGTAAACTAAAATGTAATTTAAATGTGGTGACATGGGTAAATATGAAAATACCATCCCAAAGATAGATCTTAATGTTGGCAAGTAGTTAGATTATAAGCTAAATGGTGCTATGAGATCCTTTAGGACTACATGAGTAGATTTTGTGCCATCGAATAAAGTGGTATCATGTAATGTTTTTGTTGACTATGATTTTTCAAATGTCTTGTTCGATATGGGGTTTACACATTCCTTTATTTTAAAGAAATTTTCTGGTAAATTTAAAATTTCACCTCATAAAAGGAGATCAAAATATGGGGGTAAAACACTAGGGGGATGTATTTTATAAAAAATAACTTATAATAATATTCTTGTTGTTGTCTGGGTAAACACATTACCGAAAGAACTCATTGTTTTTTCATTATTATATATTGATTTCATTCTGGGTATAGATTGGACTTCTATTTATCATGGTAAGATTCATTGTAGAGTCAATGGAGTTTATTTTAAAAAAAGTTTCGATTTTTATATTATAAGGAAACAATATAGTTGATTACATATAAGGAATTTGAGAAACTATTAACAGATGGAAATGAAATATCTCATGATAATATTGTTGAAATTAAGGGAACTATTTAGATTAATGATGCTCCAGTGTTAATTTAATATATGGATATTTTTTCTCATGATTTTCTGGATGTTATACCAAATCGAGAAGTTGAATTTACCATTGACGTAGTTCTTGATTCCAGCCAATTTTTAAAAAACCCAAATCAAATGGTTCATGTTGAACATCATGAATTGGAAAATCTATTGCATGAGTCACTTTATAAAGGCTTTATTCATCCTAGAACATCACCCTAGGGAGATCCAATTTTTTTAAACAAAATGAACAATGGTTCAATGATACTTTCCATTGATTATAAATATTTTTATAACATTGATGTTATGAGTAAGTATATGTTGACTCATTTCAGTGACTTTTTTTATTATCTCCATGGAGCTATTTATTTTTCAATGATTGACTTGAGGTCCGGGTACTATCAGCTAATGATGAAGGATGATGAATTCCATAAAATAGTTTTCCGTACTAGATAGACGCATTATGGCTTTTATGTCATTTTCTTGAGTTCAAAAAATTCCATTGATGTATTAATGGATATCATGAATAAAATATTCCATGAATATTTGGTCATGTTTTTTATTTTTTATTGATGATATTTTTTCATTTCATAAATTTATAAGGATAATGATATACATTTAAGGATTTACTTGGATACTATTATAGAAAATAACTCATATGTAAAATATAGAAAATGTGATTTTTGATTGTAGAATATTTCTTCTCATGGGAACATTTTAAAAAACTATAGAATAACAGTTCATCTTATCAAGTCAAAAGTGGTTTATGAATGGAAAAGACCTAAAAACATTTAGAGAGATTTATAGTTTTCTTGGATTAGAATGTTATAATCGATGTGTTGTTAAAAACATTAAAAAATTATCTAACCCAGTAACTATGTTAGCACAAAATTGGGAAAAATTTATTAGGATTGAAAATTTTGATATTCGATTTCAAGAACTGAAGAAGAGATTGGTGAAAGCTCTAGTTTTTTTATTCCATAAAAAAAGGTGAGTTTATCATCTATATATATTCTTCATTGAAGGGACTTGGTTGTGTTCTAATGCAGATTGATCAAGAAATTTCTTTTCCTTCTAGACAACTGAATCCTCATAAGTTAAACTATCACCAACATGAATTGGAATTTGTATCCATGAATTTTTTAGTGAAAATTTTGAGGTGTCATTTAGAAGGAGAAAATGTGAAATATATACTAACCATATAAATATAAATTCTATATTCACATAGAGGAAATTAAACATGCGACATAGAAGATGGAATGAATTCATAAAGGATTATGATTTCAAAATCAATTATAATCCTGGAAAAGAAAACATATCATTTTATTCATTAATTTGAAAAAATCATACTTCATTTACAATGTTATAATTGGAACAAAACCCCTTGATTAATTAATAGATAAATTTTGTCTTTAATGTTATTAGTGAAATAAATTCATCTATTTAGTTTTATGTGTGAGTAAAATCATCTATATCAGACGAAATAAAGAATTCTTGGAAGGTAGATGACGAGCTAAATAAAAAAATATAATTACTAAAAAGGTTAAATCATAAAAAATTAATGTAGAAAATGATTGTGTTTTGATATGTGGGAATAGATTTTTTATTCCTTGTGATTCCTAGATAAAGATATAATTGTTATGTGAAGCTCATATTACTCCATTTTTTTGTCTTGGAAGTTCTATGATGTATAGATACTGTAATGACCCGAATCTGGAGCCCCTCCTCTGGTGCCCCGTACCCAGTTCGCCACATGACCTCAAATGTGTTTCCCCAAATGCCAGAGGTTTCCGACTAGCAGTGAGGGCCTTGGTAAGTTAGTGGGGAAACTATGCCCTCATTAGGTAAAGTATATAGCGGATGAACAACTAGACGCAATAGCGGAAACAATAACAGCATTCAACATATGAACTGAACAACAGAAGCAATGTATAAAATAATAATGATGCAACATGGTACATATGTCTATGGAATGTAGTAAACAAACAATAATGCTGAAATACAACTGAAAAAAGTGAAAAAGAAAACAACTAAACTCCTCAGCATTGCAAGTCACAGCTCGGTCCCATGCTCTCCAACTCCACTGGAATCAAGAACCTGAAGTAGAAGGGTGCTTGCCCTTTTCTATACCTGCAACAACATAATCTACTTGGGCCCAAAGCATGGCCCAAACAGGGTGTGAGATACAATCCTAGTAGGTAATAACCCATAGATTTGTTCCTAACAGTCAATGAATACAAGGCAAGTAAAAGTGCAAGAAGTAGTAAACAACAAAGCACACAACAACTAAAAACCATAGTTCTGACACACAGAGCACACAGGTAAACAACCAGTGGCAGGAAGAAAATAGGTAACCCTCTGGTTAGCTCTCACAACCTAACTCCTATGGCTCAACCTACACGTACTAGCAACCCTCTAAGAGGCACACACAGGCTCACCCCTCTTGTTTGGCTATGAGTAGTCTTTCTGAGGAAGCAATCACCGTCAATTCCCCCTATAGTCTCGTATCGTGCTAAAGGATCTATGGGGAAGCACTAAAAATCTCATTCCCCCAGTGGCCCGCGTCGAGGAACTACAAACTCTATGAGGAAGAACTCATCGTCAATTCCCCTTGTAGTCTCGCATCATATTAAAAGACACTCTGGAGAAGACCTTACGTTCATTCTCCCTATGGTCTACTACAATAGGTTCTCATAGTCCTGCGTGTAAATAAACATGCTCAGTACGCATGCATCGTCAAAGTAAACCTCAAGAACTACTTGGCTATCAATCTAAGGTTCAAAAACATACCAAAGCAACAGTTCCACTATCCTACAACTAGGCATTGCAACTGGAAATTCCAAACATGCAGAACAAGCATAGAAAACATCCATATTACAGCAAAAACTACCATAAACACAGGCAAAACATTTACTCTAGAAATCAAGCAAAGCAAGAAATACAACAAGGGAAAGCAAAAACAATCAATACCCCGTTCAAGGGTATTGGTGGAATTTGCACAAAAATACACATCAACATTCTACATAAAGGCACAAACCACCTACCTCGATCCTAGGAGATCGATATACTTGAACCCTGACGACTGATTCTCCCTAGAACATCGTAGATCTGAGAAAACGTCCGAAACATGTAAACCACGATAACATGAGAAAGAGAAGAAATTAGAAAACAAGGCTCAAGCAGAAGGAAGAACTCACCGTTGTGATTACAACGCAATCGAATGTGCTCTAATCGTAGAACGGATGGAGAGGCGGGGGCTCGGGGAAGATCAGGTCGTACGGGTCGCTCTCGGACGAAGAACCTGGAGAAGGGGTGTGTTCTATCCGTCAGGCGCAACCTCGGTGTGTTTAGTGAAAATAATAAAAGTAAACGTTGTGTACTTTTATAGTACACGACGCATAGTAGGTTTTTTTGTACTCCACCAAAAACGGCCTCTACGTCACCCCTACACACTGTGTGTGTGGCCCGGACATGGCCAGCACACAGCTTAGAGCGGGAGAAGAGTACATGGCGTGTACTCAGAAAGTACACAGCATGTACTTTGAAAATTTCCAGAAACTCCATTTTTCTTAAAAAATCCAGAAAAGGGAAATTCGTACCTGAAACGAAGATCTGGGTTCTTACAAACTTACCCCCTTAATGAAATTTGTCCCTGAATTTCCCAAGTGAGGCATAGAAGAAGAAACCCCGAACATCTCCGGCCACTGCGACCTCACATCGGCCTCCCTCTCCCATGTCTCGTCCTGTACTCACCCATGCTGCCATAACACTCGTACCAAAAGAACAGATCGGTCTCGAAGAACATTTGTATTGCGATTGAAAATCCAGATAGGATGCTCTTCAAATGACACATCTGTTTCGAGCTCAACATCCTCAGGCTGAAGGACATGAGACGGGTATGAAAAGCAGCATCGAAGCTGAGATACGTGGAAGACGTCGTGCATGGCCCGGTACCTCTGGGGTAGCTACTACCGATAGGGGACTGACCAAACTCTCTCCAAAACCTCAAATAGCCCAACGTACTGCGGTGAAAGCTTACCCTGCCTTCGAATCCTCTTGTGTCCCAACCTCAGTGCGATAGGCAGAAAAACCTAATCCCCAACCTCGAACTTCAGAGGTCATCTTCGCTGACCAGCATAAGACTTCTTCCAAGAATGTGCTATAGCCATCCTCTTCTGAATCAACTTTATCTGCTCCGAAGACTCCTGAACAAGACGACGTCCCAACAAATCTTCCTCTCCTGCCTCCAGCCAGTATAAGGGTGATCGGCATGGCCTACCTTACAAAGCCTCATAAGGTTCCATCTGAATGGTCGCATAAAAACATTTGTTGTAGGAAAACTCCACAAGAGGTATATACTTCTCCCAAGAACCTCCAAAGTCTAGAATACAAGTAAGAAGAATATCCTCAAGCACCTAGAGCATGCGCTCGGACTGGCCATCATTCTGGGGATGGTATGTCGTACTCTGAAGTACCAGGGTACCCAAAGCCTTATGAAGTCCCTTACAGAACCAAGAAGTAAAGTGCACATCCCTATCTGAAATAATGGACTGTAGAACTCCATTCAGAAGAACGATCTCTCTGATGTACAGTCGTCCCAGATCATTGACACTGAAGGTCTCCTTGATCCGAAATAAGTGAGAAACCTTCGTGATCCTGTTGACGACAGCCCAAACAGCATCGTTACCTCAGGACAACCTCCACAACTCGGTCACGAAGTCCATCGCAACACCGTTCCACTTCCACTATGGAATGGATAACTTCTATAAAAGGCATGCTGGTCGCTGATGATCCGCCTTCACCTGCTGACAAGTAGAGCATCTCATGACAAAACCAACAACATCATTCTTCATACCCGGCCACCAGTACTGGCGATGAAGATCTCGATAAATCTTGGTGACGCCAGGATGAACTGCCCAAAATGAGTAATGAAAATCCAGCATCAGCTCCTCGCGTATGTCTGCTGGCACCCATATGCGTCCCTGGAAACTCAAGATCTCATCATCACCCACATTCCATCCAGAAAGAGGGTCCTCTCCTAACACAATCCCTCGCAGGACTAAGTCTTCTGAGTCTGATAGTTGCCTCATCCTTACCCGATCAAGTAGTGTTGAGGTAACAACTACAGAAGATAAGAAGGTATGTCCCTGTCTTTCGTGCACCTCCAGATGCATCTCAAATAATAGAGCCATCTGCTGCCACTCACTGCTGGCCTCTTGAACTTCTTGAATCTGATTTCTCCTACTCAACGCATCTACCACTACGTTGCCCTTTCCCGGGATATTGGAAATCTCGGAATCAAAAGAATGAAGATACTCAACCCACCTGCGCTATCTCAGATTCAGATCATGCTGAGTGATGATATACTTGATACTCTTGCGGTCTTTGAAGACCACAATGTTCTCTCCCAGAAGATAGTGTCTCTAATAGCATAAGGCATGAAAAACAACTACCAAATCCAGATCATTCATCGGGTAGTTCCTCTCATGTGGCCTCAACTGCCGATAACCGTACGCAACGACTCCATCTCCCTACATAAGCACAAAACCTAGTCAGATACCCGAAGTATCACAATAAACCATGTAGCTCTTTCCTGGCTCTAGAAAGACTAGTATCGGCACTGACGTCAATCTTCCCTTCAGCTCCTGAAAGGCTGACACACAAGAATCTGACCATAAGAACTTCTCCCCCTTCTTGGTCTGTCCTGTAAAAGGTGCTGCTAGTCATGAAAAGTCCTGAATGAAGCATCTGTAGTATCCTTACATCCCTATAAAACTCTGCACCTCAAAAACGTTCTTCGGCTACTCCCAGGAGACTACAGATCTCACTTTCTCTGGGTCCACAGATACTCCTGCCTCTAAGATGACGTGACCGAAGAAGTGAATCTGATCAATCCAAAAGTGGCACTTTGAGAGTTTAGCATAATGTTGATGCTCTCTCAGTGTACTCAAAATGATCTCAAGATTTGTAGCATGGTCGTGTCGAGTGTGAGTGTACACCAAGTTATCGTCCATGAAGACCACGACGAAGGAGTCCAAGTAAGGATAGAACACTCGGTTCATCAGTGCCATGAAAAATGCAGGTGCATTTGTGAGACAGAATTCCATAACCGTATAATCGTACAGAACATACCTACTCCTGAAGGATGTCAGACGTATATCTGATGGTATAACACGCAATTGATGATAAACGGACCTCAAGTAGATCTTTGAGGACACCCGGGCTCCTTCAAGTTGATAAAAGAGGTCATTGATCCTTGGTAAGAAATATCGGTTCTTGACTATCAACTGGTTCAGCTTCTGATAATCCACGCAATGACGAAGGGTACCTTCAACCTTCTTCACAAATAGGACAGGCAAACCCGAAGGAGATGTACTGGGTTGGATGAAAACCTTTTCCTGCAACTCCTTCAACTGCTTCTTGAGCTCCTGCAACACAGGTTTAGTCATATTATAAGGCGGAATGGACATCGGTGCTACTCCTTGCCCGAGCTCAATAGAAAAGTCTACCTCACGCTCCAGAGGCAAACCCAAAAAGTACTCTGGAAATACATCCCTAAAACGATCTACCACTGGAAGAAAGTATAACTGCAAAGTCCATTGATCATCTAGATAAATACTAGAAATTTACGTCATCACCCTTCCTAGCCCATGATGCTCGATTCCTTAGCGACTCACCTAAATGTTCCATTCTCCTCTATGATGAAAAGATTCACCCTCTAGAGAAACAAAAATCACTCTACTGTGATAACAGTCGATGAATGCCTGGAAGGGAACCAACCAGTCTATCTCGAGAATGAAAACATAACATGTCGTCTCTAGGACATAGAGATCATATAAGAAACGATACCCTGAAACCTCAAGAGGGCACTCTCTACACTAGCGCACACTAGATATCATTGTTCGCAAAGGTGTTTCTAGTGTCAAAGAGTCGACAGAAGAAAAGATGCAGAGCCCAAGGCTCTCCATGACAGCAACAGAGATAAATCTATGTGTAGCACCAGTATCAAAAAGGGATAAAGGTAAAACTGAGGCTACTAAAATCGTACATCAAACTGTAGAATGGCCGGGATCCTGCTCCTGATAGGTCTTCTCTACAGCGAAAGACTGGCCTGCACCCCGGCCCTACGCCCCTGGCTAACCACTCTGATCTGAACCTCCCTTCTGGTGCCGAGGGACCGGTGGCAGACTGCCACGACCTCGACCTTCACCTCAGCCTGAATGTCCGGAAGAAATCCAGTTCCCTGACTGGTGAGAAACTGGTGGGGCTGATCCTGAACGAGGAGTCATGGAGGTACCCCGGCCACCCACTTCAGGTGGGAAAACCTGGAAGAAATGCTGAAGGTGACCCATCTTGCTGCAAGATCGGCACTCCACGGGGTCTCTCTGGAACTGCGGCCTTGTGTGACCTGACCGGCCACACTGGTAGCATATCACCTGGCTGCCTGACGACATACGTACAACAGGAGGACGTCTTTGAGGCATAGCTCTGAAAGATCAAAAGCACACCTTAGATTAGAAAACAAGGGCACAGAACACAAGAGTACAAAATGGGAACAGGGGAAACAAAACACACAAGTTTACAAAATATGACTACATGACGTGTATAAAAACTACACAATGTGTCTTCTTAATCCACTGACATTGGCGTGTACCCCTGCCCTACAGGTCGTGTAACACCTCAAACTACACGGGGTGTTAACCCAACACACGGCGTGTACTTGGAAACTATTCTCCTGCCTGAGTCTCATTACTCGACTAACCCACACAGTCAGACTTAACCCGAGACTACACGGAGTGTTCTAAACACACACAGCATTTACTAGACAAGGCTTCGGTGGCCCATGTTTGTTAAAAAAATGGCCATCTACACGGCTGAACCTTACACGGTGTGTTACGAATAAACACAGTGTGTATAGGTGAAGGTGACACCGTCCCGTGTTGATCGTGACATGGCTGGTTACCTGAACAAGACTACATGGCGTGTTCCGAAGAAAACACGGTGTGTCAAAGAGAAGGTAACGCCGACCCGTGTTGTTAGTGGCATGGTCAGTTACTTGGACAAGACTACACATCGTGTTCCGAAGACAACACGACGTGTCGAAGAGAAGGTAACGCCGACCTATGTTGTTCGTGACACGGTCGGGTACCTGGACAAGACTACACGACGTGTTCCGAAGACAACACGACTGGTCAAAGAGAAGGTAACGCCGACCCATGATGTTCATGACACGGCCAGGTACCTGGATAGGGCAACATGGCGTGTTCCTTTACAACACAGCGTGTTCTACCCGACCTTCCTGGACCCGTGTTGTTAGTGACACGACTAGGTACACGACTCCAAACTACATGGCGTGTACCAACCGTACACGGCGTGTTCCTGAAGTTATTCACACGATACCGTGTTTCTGATCACACGGTCCATGTAATGGTCTGAAAACTACATGGCGTGTATCCGAAAAGTACACGCCGTGTATTTAGGGATTTTCTGGGCAGTAGCCCAGAAACGGCACAAAATCCCAGAAACACTGAAAACATGGAAAATAGGTGCCAAATTATGATTTGTGAGGACCCATACTCCCCGAGAATCAAAATTTGGCGTTCATTTAAGCAATTTAAAATAAAACAATAATCTAACAGGGCATCAGATATTCGATCAAACATCTATCAAAACAATACGCAAAGTCTACACAAAGTCTACCACAACAGCACACAATCGCTAATGCATCCTAGATGGCATGGAATGAATGCATGGCATGTGATTTCTACAAGTTCATATATGTTGAATGAGATGGCATACCCTCATTTCATCGGGTTGTGACAGAAATTGAACCGCAATAGTCAAGACAATAATAACACAAAGCATGTGAATCACTCTAGGTGAAATGATATCAACAGTAAAATCTCAAAACTAGGAAACTACAATTAACAAGGAAGTATGGATTTTCCATGTACATGGGTTAGCTAATCCTAAGCACAGCTTAATGAAAAAAACCAAATATATCCTACCCCTGGATAAAGGCTCCAAACAGTAAATCTAGAGAAATGAAACACCTCTGATACCACATTGTAACGACCTGAATCTGGAGCCCATCCACTGGTGCCCCGTACCCGGTTCGCCACATGACCTCAAGCATGTTTCCCCAAATTCTAGAGGTTGCCAACTAGCAGCGATGACCATGGTGAGTCGGTGGGGAAACTATGACATCATTCGGTAAAGTTTACAATAGAAGACCTACAAGACACAATTGCGGAAACAATAACAGCATACAACAACTGAACTAAACAGCAGAAGCAATGTATAAAATAATAATGATGAAACATGGTACATATGTCTATGGAAAGTAGTAAACAAACCAATGTTCTGAAGTACAACTGAAAAACAAAGTAAAAAAGAAAACAATTAAACTCCTCATCATCGCAAGCCACGGCTCGGTCTCATGCTCTACAACTCCAGTGCAATCAAGAACCTCAAGTTGAAAGGCACTTGACCTTATCTATACCTGCAACAACATAATCTTCTTGGGCCCAAAGCATGACCCAAACAGGGTGTGAGATACAATACTAGTAGGAAATCACCCAAAGATTTGTGCCTAACAGTAAATGAATACAAGGGAAGTAAATGTGCAGGAAGCAGCAAACATCAAATCACACAATAGCTACAAACCACAGTTCTAACACACAGAGTACATAGGTAAAAAACCAGCAGTAGGAAGAAAACAGGTAACCCTCTAGGTATATCTCACAGCCTAACCCCTATAGTTCAACCTAAAAGTACTAGCAACCCTCAAGGTGGAACACACAGTCTCAGCCCTCTGGTTCAGCTAAGAGTAGACTTTCGGAGGAAGCACTCATCGTTAATTCCCCCTATAGTCTTGTATCGTGCTAAAGTCTCTCTGGGTAAGAACTCAATGTCTCATTCACCCTGTGGCTCACATCGATGAACTACAGACTCTCTGAGGAATAACTGATCGTCAATTCCCCCTATGGTCTCGCATCATATTAAAAGGCACTCTGGAGAAGCCCTTACGTCCATTCTCCCTATGGTCTACTACACTAGGTTGTCATAGTCCTTCCTGTAAATAAACACTCTCAGTGCGCGTGCATCATCCAAGTAAACCTCAAGAACTACTTGGCTATCAATCTAAGGTTCAACAGTATAACAAAGATACAGTTCCACTATCATACTACTAGGCATAGAAACTGGAAACGCCAAACAGGCAGAACAAGCATAGCAAACATCCAGAGTATAATAAAAACTACCATAAACCCTAGAAAAATATCTACTCTAGCAATCAAGCAAAGCAGGAAATACAACAAGGGAAAAAACGGGAACACTTAATACCCCATTCAAGGGTATTGGTTGAATTTTCACAAAAATACTCACCGAATTTCTACAGAAAGGCACAGACCACCTACCTTGATTCTAGGAGATCGATATACTTGAACCACGATGACTGATTCTCACTAGAACATCATAGATCTGAGAAAACATCTGAAACAAGTAAACCACGATAACATGAGAAAGAAGAGGAATTGGAAAACAAGGCTCAAACAGAAGGAAGAACCAAACACTGCGATTCCAACTCAATCGACCGTACTCGAATCAGAGAACGGACAGAGTGGAAGGGGATCGGGGAACATCTGGCCATATGAGTTGCTCTCGGACAAAGAACCTAGAGAAGGGGTGTGTTCTGTCCATCAGGCGCGACCCTGATGCTTTTAGTGAAAAAAAGAAAATGTACACGACATGTACTTTTAGAGTACGCAGCGTGTACCGGGTTTTTCCATAATACAACAAAAACGGCCTCCACGTCACCCCTAACACACCGTGTGTGTGGCCCAGACACGGCCAACACACAGTTTCGAACCGGAGAAGAGTACACGGTGTGTACTCATAAAGTACACGACCTGTACTTCAAAATTTTCTAGAAACTCCATTTTTTTAAAAAACACAAGAAAATTGAAAGGCGTACCTGAAATGATGATCCGGGTTCTTATAGATACCATCAAGAGAAATATTGGTGGGATGGAATGAGAAGATATATATTTAATGTTACTATGAAATGTTTCACATGTGAATAGGATAATACAGGGAAAAACTACCAAAGGGGATGCTTAATCTGTTTATAGTTTAAGAGTGTAAATGGTAAAATATATCCATGGATCTTATGGTGGGACCACCAAAGGCTTCTCGAAGTAACAATGCAATTTTAATTAAAGCTATCCGAATGACTAAATCTGCACATTTTCGTCCTATTCATGATACTAGGTATTTGGATCATATTTCTTGACTCCTCCACAAAGATATTTTCTGGTTACATGGATTTCCTCTTTTAATTGTATCTTTCTATGATCCACAGTTCCCTTATTTATTCTGGAAATGCCTTCAGAATATGTAGTGAATAGAATTAAATTTTATCATTTTTTTAGATCTCAATATGATGGATAGACCATGAGAATAATTCATATGGTGGAAGATATTCATCGAACTTGTTAAATGAATTACCATGGATGTTGGGATCAACATAATTCATTAGTTTTTTTCTTATCAGAATAGTTTTCATTCTAGTTTTTAGATGGAACCTTTTGAGGAATTATATAGGAAGCTATGTCGAACTCCATATTATTTGGATGAAGTCATATAAAGGAGGTTCAGGGGAAAAAAATTAGTTGAGGAAGTTGTTGAGAAAGTGAAGATGATCCATAAACACATGCGAGCATCTTCAAGAAAGCAGATAATTTATATAAATAAATTGAGGTAATACTTTTATTTTGAGGTAGGTGGTTATTGTTTTCTTAGAATCTCACCATGGAAAAGTGATATTCATTTTGGTAAGAAATGTAAACTATATCCATGGTTAATTAGATCTTATGAAATCTTGGATAAAGTTGGACCAGGCACCTACCAATAAACTTTTCATATGAGTTTTTCTCAGGTACATAATGTTTTTCTTATTTCGAGGTTGAAGAATTGTGTGCGATATTCATCTCATATTTTGATCCCAGAAGTAGTTTAGGTAGAATTGAACATTTCACATAAAGGAAATCCTGTTCAAATTTTTAATCGTAGATAGAATGTTTTATAGAATAAGGTATTTCAAAAGGTTTTGTTTTTTTGTGGAAACACATGGTTGAAGAAGCAACATGAGAATTAGAAAATGTTAATTTGGAAAGGTACCATCACTTGTTTAATAAGTAAATAAAAAATTATGAGGATGCACTTTCTAAAAGGAGGGGAGAATGTAAAAATGAAGGTACATATAAAATATTTTTTTATTCAATAATTAAATATGCAAATTCTTTATAAATTTGTGACAAAATAATTTATATTTAATGAATTAAGTAATTTTTTCCGATGGAATAGTAACTTGACCTTAGGAATAGTAACATCACCAGTCAGAATTTTAATCTAGATAATAGAATTTTAACCTCTCATATTATATTATTAATAAAATTACACATATTATAAGTGCAATCATGATATATTTTTGGAATAAGTGAATAAATGTTTTGGAAATGATAAATTAAATGTTGGTATTTCTCAATGTCATAAATATTTAACTGAAATTTTAAAATTTATTTAATGATTTAAATGAATATTTATTCTCATAAAATTGAATCATAAGATAATATAATATTTTCTTATTATTATTAGTCAATTTTATGAGACATTGATTAATTTTTTAGATTATTATAAAATTAGTTATATTTTGAAAATTTATATTTTTCAAATAAATTTTGTTTTTTCATAAATTAAATTTATAATATTTAAAAAATTATTTTGATAAAAAGGATATAATTTTTTAATTCAACATGTTTAAAAAAATTTGTGTGAATTTTTGGAAATTTTATGAAATATATGAATTTTTGGTGGTGGAATACCAAAATTTATGGTAAATAACCCTTTTATGTTAAATACACTATTAAAAAACTCATGAATGTTTTAATAATAATAATCTTGAATATAAATTTATTATTTTAATTTATATCATGTTAATTCTCAAACTATTCAAATCCTGAACCAAATTAATAAACAAATGAATATAATCATAAAAAACCCTCCTCTCCCCCACTATAAATACCACCCCTCACCCCCACTTCCCAAAAAACATCTCAAGCATTATTTCCATGTAAAGATTCTACCCAATAATATTCCCAAGACTCTTACCCACATCCTATAATTTTGGGTCTCACCAAAAGGACAAAACTATAGTCTTTAACTTGTTTATCAATTAGGATAATTCAAGAGGTAAAAATCCTTTTTAATTTTATTTTAATATTTTTGAATTACTTTTTTTTCTACTACTCTTTTACCTAACATAATTAAATTGGAATGAAAAATATAATATATTAAATATAAAGGAGTTTTTTGATATTCATGGAAAAATTTAATCATCACACTTCTTCTCTTCTCCCTTTTATTCTAAAAATAAAAACATCATTTGTGATCTATTTAATTACCGATATCGTGGATGATGTGTTATCAATTTACATTAACACCATCATGAAAAGTCACAAAACCATTCTAATGGTTGAAATATATTTTTATTTTTATGATATAACATCTTTTATGATTGTGAACTAACAAATGTTCATAATATTAAATTATATAATGAAACTTGTTTTTGATTACCGGAGTACCGCAAAAATGATCTAAACAAATATCATTAGTGTTTTATCTAATGATTCAGTATCATATCTATAAAAAATTATTTATAGTATAATTATATATTATTTAAACATATTATTATCATTTCATTCAACTTATGGAGTTTCTTTTATATTCAATAAGAAAATCCCTTATGAACCGACCATGGAAAAGATTTAGAGAATAAAATTGAAACAATGGAATAACAAAATATTATTAATAAATGGGTGGAATAATTTTATGAAATTTTCATATAAGGTTTCATGAAAATAAATATTTTTCTATAAGTTATTAATAACTCTCTTTTAAACATTATACATGAAATTTGAACATTTTATTTAAGACGAATCTGAGGAAAGGTAATTCTTAACCTAATTTACATTCATTAGGTTTACCTCATACTTCATTAATTATGTGGTATTGAGATTATATTAATAATTATTTTTTTATAAAATGTTTTATTATTTATAGTTATAGGGTATACTCATATTCTTTATGTTCAATTTATTCTCACTTCAATTATATGATATTGGTAAGATACTTTTCTTTTCAAATTATATTTTTATAAAATTAAGAAGGGATGTTTTTATGAAATTATTATTCTTTTATAATAATTTTATAGTTCTTGGGAATTGTTTATATGACTGTTATAACATGTATATCCCTTAAATTAAATGTGTATGTTTATATTGGAGGAAGTCTGTATAGTTAATTCATGTGTAACTATGATTGTTACATAAAAAGGTATTCATGAGGTTTACAAATCATAAGGTAGCTATAAATGTAACAATATTAACTAAGTAATTCACGATGTCACCTATATCCTTTATTTAGGATTTTTTATTTTTTATTTAAATATCATGTGTCTTAAAAGTATGTTTACGTTACTTTATGGGTGAGAATTATGTCTTTGTTGAAATGATTTCATATATTTATAAGTATTTATGGACTAACGGTTTATTTCTTTATTTTTATGACCCTTATATTTGTTTCCCTTCCCATGTTTTGAAAATATTTTTCAAAGGATTCCTTATAAGTTAAATGACAGTTAAGTTACTAATGGAGCTAAATACAATTTTTTATTGCGTAATTATTGTGGTAAACTATAATTTAATGTATGGTTTGTCGCATCCTTTAAAACATTGACTAGAAAAGTTCCAAGAATGCTTAAAAGATTTTGTATTTTTTGGTTATATATAATAAAAAGGTACACATCATATTTTAGTGTTGAATATAGAAGTGTGGGATCAGGGACTTACATTACCAAATTGGTAAGATAGTTTTGTCTCAGTTTACCGTATTCGAGACACATGCTATGTAATGCACCTATATTTTTATATGTGTTATATACATTAAATTTTAAATTTTATATCATGAATATAATTCTTTTCATTATATATCATGATTCATGTACTTTCACTTTCTTACAAGGGGAGTATGGTTCATAGATACTATGTGGTTTGAGTTTATTGAATAAATCTCATTGCTTTTCAATATTATTTATGTTTATGCTTCCACTGATGAAATATTATGTCTAATCCATCAATATCACTCTTTATGTTTCTAATCCTTTAGTTATTAATTATATATTCATGTATTGGTACAATTTTCAACATATTGGTTCATAAGATAATCAAGAAAATGTTTTAAGAAAGCTCAACTTTTCCATGTCTTTAGTTAGAAATATGTGTTCCTTCAAACAATGTTTTACAAAAAAATAAATGTTTCCAAAAATATTCTAAAATAATCCTAGTATCATTAAAATAAATTTCTTACCATGTTATACCTTTTAATATATGGTTTCTTAAAAATGAATCTTTTTTTGTATCCTGGTAGATGCAATTTTCTATCTATTTTATTATAAAAACGGAATGTTTCATGTTTATTGATTTTAGCCATCATCATGACCAAAATTTGTATGATGTTTTATTTTAAATAAAAATTTATTATGAAATTTTAAATACAATATTTTCCAGCTATTTTTGAAATTCATTGTTTTTGTAATATGGAGTTCAATACAAAATGTTTTCCAAAATGTTTTATGGTTATCAATGCATTCTTGAAATGTTTTAAATGATATTTTTAAGGAAAATGGTTTTCAAAAAATATTTTATGTTTTAAAAATTAGTTTAAAAGTTTTTAAGATTTATTATATATATTTTTCAAGGAAAATGGTTTTCAAAATATTTTCATTATTTTCTGATTATTTTTCTTGGAGAGTTGTTTTCAAAATATTTGTACGATTATTTTATATGTTTTAACGGGGAAAGGTTTTTAAATAATATTTAAGCCTTAATTATATGTTTTTAAAATTAATTTTAAAGGAAATTATTTTAAAAAGGTTTTATGTGTTAAAGATAACTTTTCATAGTAGAAAGGGTTTTTTCTACAATGATAGTTTTCAAAATATAGTCCATGTTATTTCCTATCTAAGATGACATCCATTGATGTTACTCATGACCTAATTGAAAATATTCCAAGGTTTCATTCATATTCATTCTTGAATGGTTTATGTTTTTATGGAATGATTATTATGACACACATGTATTTTTCAGGGGTTATATGTCTTTGATATATGATTATTTTCAAGTTTTATTCTTATGATGAAATTATTATGAAACCTCTCTTTTTTACACAGTTTAAGATACGATTTAATGTTCATAATACCTATTTCATTTTATGGGTTAGGATATGATTTTTAATCTTATTTTTCACGTGTATGTATTATTTCATTATGAGTTGGTTGGGACCTATATCTCTCTCCAATGCATTGGGTAAAGATTTATATCACACAATATATACTAATATGGTCTTGGAAGTGACCATTAACTACAAATATTTCCAGGGGAGTGAACCATTCCAACAAACATGATGTGAGGAGTGAAGTCGTAATAATAATATGTCCATGGGAGTGAACCATTATTACCAATATGGTATGGGGAGTGAACCCATACTATTAAGATGGTCTTACCGGCAATGTCTTGGCTACTATAGAAATCCTATTGTATAATTATGTGTTTTCCACTATTAAATGATTTATTACTATGTTATGTTATCATGGATTATGTTAATTATTTCCTTATGATAAAATTATTATAAATTGCTAATATTTATTCAATTTTTCATGTATATAATCTTTCATATACATGTTATGGACTTATATTATCATGATCATTCACTCATACCCTTATTCTCATGATTATGCATACATATATCCTTTTTTTATTTTTACTGAGCATCTGGGATCACCCATTTTTATATTTCGATCCCCAAGTAATGAATATATTTATTATTTTTGATGTGTAAAATAAGGTTGATAGTCATGAAGAACATAGTGGGAGACAATATATCTCACTTATGTATCATATTTTTTGCTTCAATGTTTACAATGGCATAAGACTAGTACAAGTTTTAGGATTCTCTTGCTATAATTTATTAATCCTTTTTAAAAAGTTACGTAATATATATGAATGGAAAGTAAGTTTCTCTGAAATATATCCATGATGATGTCTTTCTATGGGGATACCTTCTGTACCTACTGAAAAGTGTTCTACATAGAGGCTTCATCATTTGATATCCCACTAAAGGTCGCTTTAATCTCTCACTCTAATTTTAATTTTCTATTTTTAAAAATTAAAATAAACATATCATTCTACTTTCCACAATAAATAGTACACCATAATTCATAGATTAACCTATATCATTCAGAGGGGAAAACCCATGCATTGTTAAATTTGTAGTAGAATAGAAATTCTGAGCTACATATTCATTCAACAAACCAAAATATAGTGATGATCATAATTGATCTTGTGAGGAATAATGATTAATATAGAGTGAAATTTTATAAATCCATATTATTAGTGAATGAATAATCCAATTTACTAGCCATAATTCTATTTTTGTATCCTTTATATCGTGTATATTTCTAAAAAACTAGATTAAGCTCCACCAATTTATTCCCTTATGCACATTCTTACAAATCTCTAAGGGTAATGGGTGTGAGTGTAGATCTAATTTTCTCATGGGAAAGTATAATGCTATTAATGTCCCCCAGGATGATCCCAGGATCACCTATTGTAAGAATTTTTGTTTTTTAAGGAATTATAAAATAATATTAAAATAGAAAAAACCTAAAATTAGAGATTATTATTAGGCAAAAAATATGTTTATAGAATCAAGGGAAACCCAAATGGAAACTAATGGTTTTAGTGGGTAGAGGATGGGTCAATTTATAGGTGATTTTCAATTAAATTTTCATTTTTAACATAAAATTAATTTCATATTTAAGAATGTGGTTTCATATTAGAAAAATAATTGGAGATGGATTAGCTGAGGTAGGTAACTTCATTATACAAACAATTATTGACAACATTTTAAGATGACGTATGAATTTTACATCGTAACTTATTTTTATGAATAAAAGTTAAATTAAACTTATTAATTAAATTGGAAATGAAAAATAAAAATTGTATTTACATTTAATTGCCTTTAATTTCTATATATGATGAAACATCATTTTATTATATAATTGTAATACAAAAATAAGATTTTTTTGAAATATTTATTTTAAAACATAAAATATAATTTATTTTTATTCAATTAAAATTAATAATAATTAAGTAAATTTTATTTTTTTTTCAAAAAAAATTAAAAAAATAAATCTTTTTATGTTATTAATTTTATTTTTAATATAAAAAAATAAATAATTATTTTCAAAGCATATCATTTTAACATTATATTTTTTTTAATTATTACTAAATAATTATCATTACAAAAATGTTTATTCAATTATTAATATGTAAAATACATGCATTTCATTTTATTAAGTAATCCTAACATGAGAAATTTGACACTAAAATATATAATTAAAACAAAACTAATATTTTAAAAAATTATATAAATATTTCATTGGATATGAATCCTATATTTCTTATTCATTATAATTCATTTATAATTCAATTAATGTTATTTTCCTAATTGTGTAATAATTACGTAAATTTCATCAATGAATTTTAATGAAATCATCTTTAAGGTCATATACATTATAAAAATGTATATTTTTTGAAAATAATTTTTTTGGAGTAATAAGTTTTTTTACAGATAAATATTTGTTATATTATCGATTTAAAAATAATTTTTTTCATTTTTAATATTATATTTATTATAAAAAATAAAATATCTTGACTTATTACCTTGTATAAATTCAGTTGGTGGTGGTGTATAGAGAATTTTTTGAGGTGCTTGATGAGTTGGTAGTGGATTTTTTGCTGAAATGTCAGATGGGGAATAGTTTTGTGGTGCAGAGGTTTATGCTACACATTAAAGATATTCTTTTAACGTGCATTGATTAGCTTCAGCATGGATCCATGGGGAGTGGAATTTTAGTGGATTCCCATTTTTTAGAATTGGATTTACATGGATTTTAGATGACTGTTTTTTTATATAAGATGAAATATTTTTTATTGGTCAACCGATTCAAAGGAAATCACATCACAATATGGGTCTACAACATTGTATTCATCTAGAAGATTGAATTAAATTATTTGGGAGTTTAACTTGTGTCATAGTACTTTTCATCCTTTAAGGGATCAGTGAAATACACCTCAACACGATTCTTAGAGGTGGTTTTGACCAACACCATTATTGTGTAGTCCCATCCATTATAATATAGTTCCATCCTGCATCATCATCTTTATATAGTGGTGTGGGGTGTTGTGCCAAAGGATTATATTTTTTATATCTACTAAAAATTTACAAAATCCATAAAAAACAAATCATACACTAGAATTTTCACTCAATTCATGGTGAATACTATGTAATTTTACGACGCATTTTACCCTTTCTATGTGGGATTTGATTATAGGAATCCATTTATTGAGTGTTGGTAATTCAGAAGTGATTATCTTATTTTCCATCATATATTTAACATGTTATTCATCATAAAGGTATTTGTTCATGGGGAGATGTATGTTTTTGGTGATGTGGTGGATATATTTTGATAGATTATGTTTAGTTCTAGTATTTTGATCCATAAATGGTGGGAACTTGTATGTAAATTCCGTTTTTCATTATCCCATCCTTTTTTAATTAATCTAAAAGATTTATTTTATGTAGGGGATCCTCAATATCACCTTTTTAAATTACAGATGATGGGATTTAAACTTTTTTAAATCAATGGGCGGATAGCAAGGATCCTATTAAAAATATTAATCAATTTGTTTAAATTAAATTGATTATAATGGGGTGAAATCAAATGTAATTAATTATTTTTGATAATATTAGTGTTGGATTTATACATTCTTGTTTCCTTTAATGAAAATCCTGGTTGTGGCATCATTTTGATGTTATATGATAATAAAACCATCACGGTGTTTCTTTTTTGATCTCACACTAAATAAAATAATGGGAATATATATATATATATAACGAATAGGATTTCAATGGAAAACTAATTTTTTTAAATACACATGTTATATATAGAAGACATGTAATGAATCCAGTTGTGATAAATCTAAATGTTTAGTGAAAGAGAGAATATAGTAATTTGTGTTGGTGTTCTTGATTTAAATATGATGTGGTTATGTGAACCGTACTTTTGATTCTACGATGATAATTATAATAGAATTGGTTATGAGATATGTTTTTAGTGATGTTATAGTTAGTTATCATGGGATGTGACATGGGTTGATATATGGTGATTGTGATTTGTTGTTATTGTTACGGAGATATGTATTTGTATATATTGAATTATGTAAATGGTTGATGAGGGATGGATGAGATGGTATGTGGTTTGGTTGTGTAATTTTCCCTATTTCCTGTAGAATGAATTGAAATTATGAAATAGGAATTTCATGGACAGAAAAAAAAAATATTTTGTTGAAATTCATCTTTAGTAAATTTTATTAAAATAAATGAGTGATAAATGAATGATATGTGTTAATGTAAATATAATAGAATATAAAAGGTGATTTAGTGGGAACACATTAAATATAGAAATGGTTGTACCTATAAATTAATAATTAAATATTGTGGTTATGAGTTGTTTTTGTGAGGTGTCATGCATTTAGTAATGAGAGTGGTTTTTATGGATGTTGTAAGGTTCAGTGGTAGTGGTATGGATAATTATAGTATAGTAGATGTTAAATCATAGGATAGAGTGTTGTGTATAATCTATATAAATTTAATTTTATAAAATTTTATAAACATCACAATATTTTTGGATAAACAAAGTACTTGATAAATGTTTTTGGTTTGGGGTGTTTTCCCCGACGTCTAGAATGATGGTGAATCAGAAGGTTAGTTACCCCTTTTCTCTCTACTTCCTTAAACAATTGACATGATGGGATGAGATGGTGTTGGAGATTACCCAGCTAATGTAATTGGTTGATATTGGAGACTACATAGGAGGTGTATTTAGAAGGTTATTGATATTATCGAGATATTCTAAGGATGTGATACATGATATGCTTTTTTCATGGTAGGCAGAGGACACAAGGTTGATATCCTTCATGTTTATGATACCCTACTTCCCAACATAAGTGGATGAGTATGTGTGAAAGGATAAATGATGATAAAACCATATGATATACCCTATTGGATTTTTGGATAGGTACTTATGCATCCATTCCTACATTATATATGGATAACTATGTTCGAATATATTCATGGGATGAATGGGATTATAGGGCATCCGACATTGGTGCATGACAGTTTAAAATCAGCATGGGAGTTGTTGTGGGGTGACTTCATTTTATATTAATATTTAACTATACTAGTAATTTTTAATCATTATTTAGATATCATGTAATTCTAGTATTTATACAGGATATATGAACTCTTTTGCTTCATGTTGGTTAAATTTTTCATTCACAGAGGAATTAATATTTCTTTTAACATTTTCATGAGAGATAATGGGTATGATCCTATTATATATAAACATAATGAAAACACAACATATCTATAAAATATTATCTAGTGTTTCATGGGGATTTTCGGGACTGAGATAGACATTATTGTATTATATATTGGAGCTAGTATTGATTAGCCACCATATGATACATCTTTTTTATTTAATTTAATTAATTTTTTATTATTATTGTTGAAATTTTCATATATTAGAAGCTTTTTTTGTATTGCTTTTATATTATGTGATAGATTTTATTTTTTTTTATTTTTTTATCTTATATATATATATATATATTAATATTGATGATAAATCGTTCCATATGCTAGTTATTTATACAATTATTTCTAGTCTCGATGTTGGGGTCTACTAAAGGTTGTACATGGGGGTCATTATCAATTTTCTTCATTATCGGTCCATGATGGGTTCCATTGGAGGTATGTGGTCAACTTATTATAGTATTAGAGGGATTACATAAGTGATAATATTGATCTTTAATCTATTAAATCTGTGGATTACGTAGTTTTGTAAGGAAACACCACCATATGATATATGTATATGTCATAGGCAAGGGAGACTGGCTAGGACATGTAATTCCATCCCCCCCATAATCCAACACAATGACACTAAGTGTACTAAACAAAATTTGGGTTGATACTATTTGTAAGGTAGATACCTAGGAAAGCTAAATGTGTCATTATTTATTTTATTGTTGTTTAAAATTTTAAATTTTGTAAAATTAATGAAAAACATGTACCAAAATGTTGAAAAAATTAAAAGCTATCAGGTCATGGGTATATATTTCCATTTTAATAAATGGATTATGGTAATCATCTATGAACATATTAGAAACGAGTGGTTTTAATGATTAATCCAGTTGATCATCGAGGGATCGACATGATATATGATTATGGGGTGTTGATGATATCCATATATTTCATTGAATGATTTATATTGGGAATGTAAGAGTGGAGATCCTTCGACATAGAGATAAAGAACTGTTTGGAAGTGCATGAGATTTCCTATCGTATAATAATTGATCAAGTTGAGTTTTTATGTATTTTGTTGTTAATTATATGTGGGGAGATATTATTTAATGGCGGGAGTTGTATCTTGGTGATAATAAGGTGGAATATGTGTCATTAAATTAATTCCAAAAGGTGTTTAGTGTGGAATTACATTCATCAATGATGATCATAGAAAAGTGGTAAGAGATTATTTGATATTATAAGTGATGTATAATTTTGAGAGGGACTCTAATAATGTTTAAAGAATGTTTTCTATTCTAACCCATTCTTCATCCATATGAGTATTCCATGGAACCATGACTTGAGGTGGATCTCCACCTATCCATCTAGTATATGGTAACACTGTTTACACTCATGATGTATTTTTATGTATAAAAATTTAGAGGTTATTAAGTAAATTTATTCATTTTGAGGTGATCCTGAATAGACTTTCCATCAGAAAGTCTTTAGGATCAAGGATTTAGTATGTGTAACATATATTTAATGATATTTAGAGTTCCATTCGGCAGGGAAACCACCTCACCACAGTATTTCACATCATATTGGTGTTGGAGGCTCTCAAGTGTCTATTGGGGGATTTTTGTTTTCATGATATGTATATAGGGGTAACAAAAACTGCCATGATCATTGTCCAATAGCATAGGTTGGGGTTGGGTATTATCAGATGGGTTTTTAAGACCTTTTTCAATTAAATGAAATGTTTTGTCTAAGTTTGAATCGTTTGAAGTGGGCTATAATGTTTGTTCATTAGTTGAGGCAATATTCTTCTAATCAGATGATGGTAGATTGATTTATTACTTGGATACAAAGTGATGTTATTAATCCAAAATGGGCCTAAAATAGATAAAAATCATGGAATATTAAAATGTGGATGCAGTAGGGGCGTGTGTTAGGAGATTCATGTGATTTAAATGGTTCTACTATCTTGGCCATACATTTCATAAGGCATGATTAGATTATTTTATAGACATGATTATATGTTTATTGATTCTATATACTTTTACTCCATAATTCTAAAACTAGTCAGAGATATGGGACTAGATATAGAGATAAATCTTGTTACCACAGTGTTATGAACACTAGTCATAGATAATGCTTCCTTCTTTGATTTGTGTGAAGGATATGTACATTATATGGGAAAGAATCAGTTAGTAAGGGATATCTTTGTGTATTATATACATAAAACTAAATATTATCCAGAGCATGGATTGGTTGTATTTTGAATTTATGTTCATGAATTACTTTTGATGGAGTGTGTATTTTTCTAATGAGGAGGTGTAATTGGAGGTGTTCATTGGTGATTAGAGTTATCAGATCCACAGTAGATAGGTAGAACATATATAAACTATGATGGAAGTAATTTTAATTGATGCACTAGTAAATTATGTTCCCATGTAAATTTAGGACATTATTTATTTATTTTAGAATAATTTTTTTACAATACCCCCTAGGGATTCCACATAATGTTTTAGATATAATTAATGGAAAGAGTGTCTTCAATTTTGAGGGCTCCTTATCAAATACCACCAATATATCTACATGATTAGAAGCTATAGATAAATGATATAATATAGATTGGACTAATCTGACCATGTGTGTGCCCTTGGGATGCTCCTGTGTTATTGAAAATCAATTTAGAACATATTAAGATGTTTTTATATACTATCATAGGATGAATCATGTGATGGTCAATAAACATTACCCCCATCTATGGATTGACAATATTTTCAAACTACTGAAGTGATCTATTTAGTTTTTAAAGATGTATTTATAGAATGAAGGTGATATGATAAGTTTAATATTTTTTTATTTCTTAATATCTTCCTTTAGGTGTAGATATGGGAACTTAGAGTTCATGATCATGTGCTCTAGTGTCATGAACAATCCTAATATGTTTATTGTGTTCGTGAACTTTTTTTCCCGAATTTTGTGGACTAGATCATAGATCTTTTCATAAAATTAATATTTATCTAATAATTGTTATTAAGTGAAATTGGTGGTCTCCCTAGAGATATAATAAAATTTCATTGACACCATAATATCTAAGGGATACATTCCAATTTCCTATTAAATACATGATACTTATAGTTTCATAGGTATGTTTTTTATCAGTATAGTGTGTTCATGGTCTCATCCATGATTGATTTAGTTATTTCATGGGAAGCACTCTAAATAATGGTAGTGGTTTAAAATTTTCATGGACATCCAAAAAATTACCAGAGGTTCTTGTATACTTCCCCTCAAATTGAGGACTCATTCATAACTGTAAATAGTAATTAATTAAAATTTATCTAAAAATATCATTCTTAAGTTATGAGAAGTTACCTTAATATAGGCTAGTTAGTTCCCAAGTAGATAGATATCAAAATAAATGGATAATGATTGATTTTTTTATGATTCCCCTAGTATAGAACTATGATGAATCTTAATGAATTATATGATAGTGATCTATTTTCTGTCTAGTAAATACCCCCCCCCCACAAATGTAACTATACCATCCATGGTCTAGAGCTAGTGGTATTTTTATTTTCAATGATTATGTGAAAAAACCCACATCATTAAATATTATGTTGTTTTGATGGACCAAAAGTGTCTAAAATATATTTCCTCAATGAATAATATGAATTTACTGTAGTGAAGGTGGATATATATTGGAAAATATTTTGATATTGAAATATACTACACAATGGGAAAGTGTAATGTAGTTGTTGATGTGCTCATTCAAATGTCCCAAGGAGATATGATTTATGTGTTTTTGGATGTGTGGAATGGGAGGGAGGAGCTTTTTTGATGCATCTTGATTTTTAGGATGTTGGTGGAAGATAATTTCTCTATCATATTATAATATATTTAACTATGAGTCATTAGGTGTTGGATTGTCAATGAAGATACTCAAAGGTAGAGGTGCACTGTGGCCATGATGGCCATATTGATATCTCATAGGGATTGTTAGGGTGTGGTCCTAACCATATTCTACATTAAGGGTGGCTATTTTACCATTGGGGATGCTTGAGGAAGATCTCAATGAGATTAAAATCCCACAATTAGTAATACATTTTTGTGGTCTAAGATGTACAATGGGTTGAGGAATCAACTTTAGGGACTAGGAATAAGTGGACGGTGGTTGATTTTTTGGCATGGTGTTTGATTTTATATATAGAGATTGTAGAAAACCATATTCCTGGAGGTTTTTTTCTGCCCTTTGAAACCCCAAACTGAAATTGTGAGGACATCCATAAGTATTTTTTCATCTTGTTTTTTTCGGAACTAGAAGGATGTGATGTAGTTAGGTGAATATGGAATGACTAAGGAAGCCTACCCAATTTCATGAGATCCATGAATCAAGTGTCAAGGTTTATCGTTATAGATGAAAGTGGATAATATGGTTACACATATAAGGGTATCGATGATTATCATATATAATCAAGATCATTACATCACCATGGGGAATGAAGAGGATTTAAGTTTTCCTTTTTATTCTATATTCTACTCATAATATATTTTCATCGTCAAATGGATGGGTTGATAGAGTGCACCATCATGATTTTGGAAGACATATTGCGGGCTTGCATAATGGTTTTTAGAGGGTAATTGGTAACAAATCTTATATTGGTTGAGTTAATGCATAAAAATATATATCACTTTTCAACCAACATAGAAGAATATTATGGGTGGTTATCTATTTCTCCATTTTGTTACATATTGGTTAGAGATTCAAAAATTCTTAGATTAAATGTAATAAATAGAACATATGAGAATATTAAAATGGTCTCTGAGAATATGAAGGAAAAATTAGACAATTGAAAGTTTTATGTTGATCATAGTCAGTATAACCTTGAATTTTAGGTTAGAGGTAATGATTTTTTATGGTATCCCTATCATTGTCGTTAATTCATATATAGATGGAGGGAAAATATTTCTACTTAGATCATTGGGAGTATAATAGCATGTTAGTGATGTGGAATTTTAAATGTTACACTATATACAATAATAAGGGATTTGAGACGTCTTCCATGTAACCAAGATCCATTACTATCTTCACGATCACTATCATGTCCCCAACTAATGATAGAAGGCTATCAATGATTATAAAATCTTTATGCATCAACATAAAGGGATCTAAGATTTATTAAAGATTATTTTTTTTGGGATGAAACATTCCCTCAATTAAAGTGATATTGATGAATAGTTTCTAAATGGGGAATACATTAGAGTATAATGTTCAGATGAATTATCAATACCCAGATCTATTTTTTAATTATTTTATATTTTTCCTTGGTAGTTTTTTTTGGTGATGTGATTCCAAAATCCTAATGATTTACTTGATGCAAATATTTCACTTGTTGGTGGTGTCGATTATGAACTCAATCATATGAGGAGGGGGGAAACTAGTAACCAATCAAAAAAATTATTTAGGAGATTTTTTGAATTTTTGCGATGAGTTATTGTTGTCGAATACAGACAATGTCATGATATAGAAGGTTGGTTCCCCTGATTTTAGTTTTTGAGGAAATGTAGTGATATGGTTGATTTGGTTTGTTTCATGGGATGTATAATGGTTGAAATGATCATTGAAATGTTTATGGGTAATAAGGTTATCTTGGGACCCGATTCACTATAATTTTGGAATTGTTTCAGTTGTAGATATATTTCAGAGAGATGTATCACATAGTGGTTTTTTACCCCTTATTCTTACTTTTTGGGGCTTGATTTTCATAAATGGTTATAAGATTTGTTTTATAGTAATTTATTGTAACAATAATGAAATTCCTAGAAGTTAAATTATATAATTTTTTTCATTGGTGTTTTATGGGAAATGTTTTGATGCAGTTATGTAGTGAATTATTGACTTTTAGTTGATATTTTAGTTGTGAAAGGATTTTTATAGTATAGATACATAGAAAACATTATAAAGATACTGCTTACATCATGCAGGGATGGGGTGAAGCATGGATCCTTAGGGTTATTGTTTTGGAGGTCCTTCTATTTATGAAAGGGTTTAGGTGTGGAATCATGGTTTTGGTGTAGAGTATTGTAGGGGAGAATTCTTTTTTTTTTCGATTTTCTGGTAGCTATGCCATAGAGAAATGCTGTGGTGTGGAATTCTTCATGGTGATTAAATTTTGAGGAATTGTGGTTTCACATGCATCATTTTCATTCTCTGGGTTTATTGGATCTATGGTATGGGCTTATCCTTTTTCTCATACGTGGCTTTAACAATCATAATTCTGGTGTGGTACCTTTCATTTCTTCATAGATTTTTCATGTGTCGTAACCTTTACAATATGTTGTAGGGTGTTATCACATGTACTTTAATTTATAAATTTCCTATATATTCCCAAACCCACATAAAAACATATATTCTTTTAGTAATTTATCTCTACTCTTGGGTGATTCTAATGTGATTTTAGGATTCCTTTAACAATATATGTGTGATATTTTTTTGTTGAATCTATATATAGTGAATTTGATGTTATAATGTGATTCTCATGTTTTCCTTCTCATTTTCAATATTCTACATCCTAGAGGAGGTTGTTCTTGTAATGATGGATGGTTGGGGTGATGTGGTGGATGTTGATTTGTATAGCGTGTTGTGTTCAAATTTAATTATCCATTATTGGAGTGATTATCAATAAACCTTGACTGTAAGAACCTAGACATGGTTTTTTACTTTTTTATACTCGAACAAGATATAAATGATATCACTATGAATTATTATTAAGTTTAATATTTTTTTAAATTAAGAAACATAAATTATTCTTATATTAAATTGGAAAAAATATAGAGTATATGAAACATTCTTTAATCCTTAATATTTTTCATAATACTCTCCTTCATATACTGGGTATTTAAAAAATGGTGAACTAATATGCTTAGTAAGTATTACGTACAATGGTAGATATCATGAGTAAATTATATATAATAATTTTTCGAGTGTAAATTTTCAAAAAACACATCATTCAACAAATAACAGAAATCCATTGAATATACATGGATAATATCTACATAAAAGTCATATGGATAAAGGAAACATCATTAATTGCATAATAAATTCATAATTATGTACATTTATGATGAATTCATCTAAACCAAAATATCATGAATCATTACAATGATGACTCTAATTGAAGATATATTTATCAAACAATTGGGAGGTTAAAACCAAACAACTATAAAATTTGACATAATTAATATTTTATCTCATGAGACATGTCTATTAGTTGAGGGGGTATCTTTAATAATTCCCCAGCCATGAATTTCACATATTATATGTTTATAATATATTTATTCATAAATATAATTCATTCTCAAAATTCTTTATTGAAATTTATCTATATTGAATCCATAATTTGTAACATCAAAATTTATCTAGTAAATCAAATATATTACATTATAATATTTAATTAGGTGAGACTTTATATTGGAGTGGTATATCAATGAAAAATAACAAAATTAGTATAATTGATTTTGATTCATAAAAGTTATGAAAATATGGAATTCATGTATATAAATACTTTAAAAAGAATTAAATTACCATAAGAAAGTGAATGATCTAAAAATAAGGTGATATTTATTATCATAAAATGATGACAGAAGAAAATTTTCTCAATAAAATAATAGTTTGTGTAGAGAAAAATACTTTTTGAAATCAAATATAATCAATACCTTATAAATAACATCATTGTAACATCATGCCATAACATAGTTATAAACAACTTTTAGAATTTCTTTTCAATATTTTAAAATATAATACCCTTTAATTCTATATAATTTAAAATTGAAATTACCAAAAATAATGAATATTTCATTTAAATTTATCAATGAAAAGTGTAATAAATAATTAAAATAATGGAGTAGTCATGATGGAACGAAAATATGTCAATTTTGTGTATGTGAAAATAAATATTTTGTTGACACCATTAGTAATAAGTACTTCATTTTGAAAACTGTAAGATGATTCTTTTTTGAAACATATTATGGAATATAAATAAATCAGTTAAATTTACATTGAAAATTCCTTAGATAATATTAATAACATTCTTGAAATTATTTTCAATGAAAATATTTATATTTATTCAAACTTTATGGAAAGAAAAACTGAAAATAAATTTTTTAAAAGATTATCCCATAAATGTAACATGTTTATTTATTAATTATAAAAAATGAGAGGAAATGGAATATGAATGTATAAAACCCAAAATAATATCAATATTAGAATAAATTTAATGGGTTTTAATGAATTACCATCATAAAATATTCTGAATAATAATATCAACATAAACACTTTTGAAATAAATATTAGATTGTAAGAGAAATCACTTACCTCATGTTTGAAATTCCATGTAAGTGATTTTATCCAAACACACAATAAATTAATATTTATGGTCAACCTATACCATATAACCATATAAAAATAAAATATAATATATTATCCACATATATCATTCCAACAACCTTTTATTAATAATATTTTTTCAAAATCATCATTTCAGATTGTTAACTCTATTTTTTCATGAAATTTACAATTTTAAAGTTATTATCATTGAATAAAGATCATGGTTGCATAATATCCTTAGTTTTAATAATGAAATAAATATCACAAATAATTATTTTATACATATTTATTTTCATTTATATATGGAATATATGAGAAATTAAGAACATTCCTTCCTTGAGGAGGTTTTCAACACTATGTACTTTTGTAATTTACATTATTTATCACATAAAAGGATTAGAAGATATATGATATCATATATTTATAGAAGAATAATTTTGTTATAAATTTAATTTATATTAAATATTTCTATATTTATAACCTTTTAGGTAATGTAGTGATTGAAAACATACTACATTGCTACTTGGAGATTATATGTAGTACATATGAAAAAGTGATGTATTTATTTTCCATAGGATGAAAATGATGTGGAAAATTATTTAACCATAATAATAATTACATCAGAGTGTATTTAAGACACTAAATTTTTTTATAGTATGGGAACAAAATATTTATAATATGTAGAAGAAGAATTAATCATTGAATAAGTCAGTAAAGATAGTCACCACTTCATTGAGTGACCTCCATTGGAATGCACCGTATACCGTTTTAGGATTGTATTAATATAAGAAAATTATGTCAAAACCAAGGAAAGGAATATAGTATTGTATTTGAGAAGTTATTGGATTATCCATAGTGATAAAATATTCTTGTTTGGGATAAGGAGACGTGTCCTTTTATATGTTATGCGAGGAACACACATGGAATTACATTAAAAATTATAAAAATATAAATTCATTTCCAAGTGAATGTCGCCTCATATATTCATATAATAGATTATTATATTTTTATGATTGAAAACAAATCACCCAATGATGTTTAATCGGGTGTTTTTTTGTTATGATGAAGCCATATACATTTATTTTTAACAATTTTTATAATATTTACACTTAACTGAGGTGAAATTATTTAACATGTCTACTTTTAATTGTGATAAAAAATTATAATGAACATATTAAAAAATATTAATTATAATAGATATAAATGTTAAAACTATTTTAGATGATTCAACTCCATGAAATTTTATAACATAATTTTGAAATAATTGATCAAAACCCAATAAAAATATTTATAAAAAAAAATCAGAAAATTTATTTTTATTACTATTTAAACTATAATCCAGATTCATATTGAATTGTTTAGATGATATTAAATAAATTTTTCTCAAAATTATTTAAGAAAAATCTAAAAGAAAAATGTTTCTTTATAAATAATTTATTATAAGAAAATAAATAAAATAAATTTTTATTTGAACAATCAAATTACCCTGATTTACAAAATTTTAAGAAAATATTCAAAGTAAAAAACTATATTATATTTAAATTATATTACATATATAATATATATTTTTTCTATTAATTTTTTTATAAAAAATTCATGTTACTCTTATATAATTATAATTTCATAAAAGTTATAGTTTTATAAATTAAATAATTTTTACTATTAACTAACAAATCAACACATTTTGATAATTTTCAAAAACCAACCTATCAAAAAATTTATATGACGTCTTCTAAAATAAGATTAATTATGTATAATGAAAATTTTAATTTTATTTTAATTTAAGTTTTCATCACATTAATGAATAATTTTATGTTAATTATGTTGTTATTTCATTTTAATGACAACATTATATAGTAAAATTAAATCCAGAGCATTAAATTCATCCCTCATTCCAAAAATTGCATCTGAGTAATTTCTAAAATGTCACCTCAAGAATAGATGAGTAATAATTAATCAAAAAATATTTAGGATCCCATGATTCATATTCTATATTATGATTTATATGAAGTCCTTTTACCAGTTTAGCCATCTGATTTAACCTCATTTATTCTCTACAATAAACAATATGTGTTGGATATTTATACTAAGATAACTCAGGATCAAATAGAATTTAGTTTGACATCAGAACATGTGTTTTTTCTATCATGTACAGGCTTAACAACTATATATGGGACACATCATAAATATTAGAGCGGCTAGGTTGATTTTTCAAATAGTAATAAACAACTCCAATTCACTCCACAATATTCAATGTCATTATGTTCCAAGGACTTAGTTTTAATTTAATTTCAAATATTATAACATTTTTATGGGAATATTGAATTAATAAAACATGTTCTCGCAGTTGAAACCCATAAATCCTCCCATTTTTTATTGGTTTAATTTTTGGTATACACTGATTTTCTATGATATGACTATAAATAGTGTATCAATAATTTTTTATAGACTACATCTATTGCTAAAAGATTCATTTAGGAAACTTTAACCCCCAAATATGGTGTATAAAATATTTCCTTGTAAAATGCTTCAAATAATTCCTTTTGATTGATGAATGGTAGATAATATTATATAAAAATTCATTATTTGGAGATACTTTTGAATGATTTTTCTGAATTTTAATATAAATCAAGGGCCATGATCAGATACGATTGAAATAGTTGAATTATTAAGAATCAAAAAATAATTACTATAGAGCATTGAGAGGTTCTCAAAATATAGGTGTACCATTTTTGTGATAGAATTTTTAATCATGGAAAGGTGGTAAAAAATAACCCATGTTTCAAAGTTCTATATCATAGTCTTTGGGAATCTAGTGAAAGGGTCCAATATTGCTGAATCACACTTTGGAACAAAATGTTTCATTGTATTGGTATGTTTTTTCATTATAAGTAGAGTTGAAATCCAAAATATGGCTATGATCTTCAGAGTTTAAACACCATCTGTATTGGATTGGTCACTTGGGAAATCCCCACAATAATTATGGATGTTGATTCTCTTTCATCAAAAATGTGTCATATAAAAAAATGAACAACCTGAGTCAACTGACAATAATCAGGCATATTGACCCTTAACATAAAATCCATATAATGGTATATTTTCACAAATACCTTAATGGACTATCATAATTCACATGTTATTTAGGTTTTTTATAATATGGTCCCCAAGTATCCTACAAAAATTCCACAAATATAAAATGTAATAGAGTAGATATAGAATCCAAAATATGGGTTTTAAATTATTTCATTGGTACATAATGAAAGGGTTCTCATCATAAAAGATCTAAAAATTTTTAAAATCTAGGAATACAAGATATATACATGATTCCCATATTACATTTTTAACAAAAAAAAACGTATAATATTCATAATTAAATCATTTAATTCATTCAACATATCCTTCATCATATCACAGGGAATGGAAAAAATAATGTTTAAGCTCAAATACATTTTTATGGTCATGTACAATGGAATTTATCATGAGGGAATATGTTATAATCAATATTTATGAGTGAATAATCAAAACACATGACAGTTAATCAACAACTTGTGTTATATTAACATGAAATTGTAAAAAATTTACAGTAATCACATGGAAAATACAAAATAATATATTAGTAATGGAAATGTATAATTACAGATATTCATGATCAGGTCCACATCACCATGATATCATGAATCATACCATCATGGGATCACAACCATGATAAAATTCATAATAAATGATTATGTACAACACGAATACTTATATAATACATCGAGATCAGTATTTTGTCTAATGAGACCTATCTATACATCTAGGGGAAATTTATAACTACTCGCCACCCATCACATTCACATATTATTCAATCCTCATGTATTGAATAATAAATACAATTCATTCTTAAAATTATTTTTTAATTATTATCCACAATCAATAAAGAATATATATCATTAAATCTTCCCCAATAAACAATTTAAGTTACCTAATAATCATATATTGACTAATACCATATATAAAAATTGTATAAATTTAAAAAATCATCAATTTATTAAAAATGATTCTGAATTCATCACTGATCTTAAAATATAGACAAAATGGTGGAAGATAATGTCAAATTAAATACCTAATCACAAGAAAGGGAATGATGAAAAAAATGGTATAATATATTATCAGTTTATAATAATAGGACACCATTGATTTATAAAAATTGATGGTTTTATAATAAATCTAATCATTTGGAAAATAAATATAGATTCAACACCATTAATATATCATTCACGTAACCTTGTGTGAGAACAGAGTTAGAAATCACTTTTCAAAGTTATTTTCATTCCATTAAGAAAATAATGCACTTTAGTTTGATATAATTTTAGATAAATTTTTCCTAAATATTGGGAAAAAATATTCGTTGAAAATAACTTGGTAAACATGTTAATAATGATTTTAAGTAATGATGTATTCATGACAGTAGGAAAACCATTTTTGTAGTGTACATTAAACTATTCACACATTTCTTAGAAATAAACTCACCATGAATATGATTTTTTTTGTTTTAAACCATTGAAAATAAATTAATAGATGGGAAAAAGATAGAATTTTTTTCGTATAATAGTAAAAATATTATTGAAAACATAAAAATAGAATATTAGGTCATAGATGAAAAACTTTTAGATTGAGAACATCAAAAAATGATGTTGTAAAGAATGTCCCTTACATGTAACTTGTTAATTATTGATCCAACAAGAAAAAAATTAAATATAAATTAGTAAACCCCGCAAAATTATAGACGTGATTAAAATATATCATGATTTAGAGATTTGTATCATATAATTTTCCTTAATGAAATCAGTACTTAAACTATTCTAAAATAAAATGAATATGTAAAAGTAATCTATTAGCGCAACTATCACATACCACAGAAGTTATTTTAAAATCGTATGTAGAACATTTTTATTTATTATACATACATAACATAATGATATAAATAATTATAATATCATTTATTATAAATTTTAAACATTCCTACATCTGTTTATTAATAATTCTTATTAAAACAATCGTTTATGAGTATTAATTATACAATTTTTGATGTATATTTTGAATTGGAAGTTATTTTATTGAATCATGATCATGGATAAATTATCCAAAAAATGATAATAAGGATAAAGATATCACATATACATGTTATTTATATATTTAGAATCACATATCAAAGGTTGAAAGGAAAAAATGTGTCACATTGCGTGGTGGAGGTGAGAGTCCTCATGTACACATGTGTGATGTTTTTCATTTTTTAATTACTTTAAGGGTAAGAAGATAAAAGTTATATTAAAATTAATTAATATTTTTTATTATATAAATTTTATATATATTCATTAGATCCATATTTACAATGATTGATGTAATGTGGTGATTAAAAATGAATTACACGACAACATGGAGATGGTTTTTCATATGTATGCAAAAGTGATGTTTAAATTTGAAATATAAGAGGGTGTAGGTGAAAAAGTTAAAATTGTAGTTATAAATACAAATCATTCTATTTATGATTCTTCTCTTATTTATTTATTATTTCTATAAAAAATTATACAGGAAGTAGAGGGAAATATAAACACTGAAAGAGACAGTAAGGATGATTATTTATTTATTGAGAGACTTTGTATAGCTTAATAATTAATCATACATTGGATGTTCTTAAGAGATGATCATATAATCAAGAAATAATTAAGGGATAATATGTTTTTTTGTAATACCTTAATATTCTAGAAAAGAAAATTATTTTTGATATTGTATTCCACACACAACATCGAGGTTTAATGGCTTGTGAAATTTATAACTGTTATAACATATCCATTAAATTGATAGGTATGTATAGTAATAAATATGTTATGATATATTTATAAATCCAAATAAATATAAATAATTGAGAAATGTTTAGTAAATAATTAATCAATTTTTAGTTAAGTAATTTTATTTATCAAAAATATTTTTTCCTCAAAAATGAATTTTATTTCCTATCAAGAAAAATATAATTATTTTTTTGAAAAAACTAAAAAAAATTTTTATAAATTGAAATATATTTTATATAATAGGAATATATAAATATACTTTGTGTGAAATGTTTTTATTTTTTTTTCAAAATAAAGATTTCTCATTGAAATGTCAACAGTAATAATTTTTCTAAAAAATATCATTTCATTCAAATAAATAAAGTAATTTAGATGTCCCCTTATGTTTTGAATATGATATTATTTAACAAAGGTATTATTTACATTTATTTATTCCAGTTAATTTCGTCAGAATAAATTTGATACTTGATTTTAGTATATGATTTTTTTGGGTTAAAATCCCGATATGATAATTATTTTTCATGAATATGTTTTAGGGTATCTGAGTAAATAAATTTAATCATTTAATTGATTAATATTTACACTATTTGGTATTATGGACTTTTTTGTGTCTTTTTGTAAGAAATAACCTGGTATATGGAAAATGAAAAAAGAAAATAATTTCATTTATAAATGAAACTTCGAGCTAGTCTGCTTCATATCACGGATCGACATTGAAAAATTAACTATATAACGGAGATGAGAACCTAGAGTATCACATTTACACATTACGTATTATATTACACGTTATAGGATGTTTTTTATATAAAATATTTGATAGTTCATAGTTTTTATAGATTTGATTCCTTGTTTATAAATACACATCGTGAATGTTTTTCGACCTGGAAAAACTCGATGCTTTTGGGGATTTAACCCCATGAAGTGACACATTTCTACTATTTATGACCATGGGACAACCTATGATTAAATTATGACCAAAATAATTGATAATTATTATTTCCAATGCATTGAAACTCATTTATATATAATAAAGTGTTCCACTATAATATTCATTTGGGTGTTACCGCCATTGGGATTAAGGACCACTACAGTCATGTTAAGTCATATATGATTTTTTCACAACCCTTTCATGAATAAATTAGTGGGAAGTCCTTTTGAAATGAAATATTTATAATTGGGGATTAACTATTTTTTTTCATTTTAATAATTAATATAATTAATTGTTGTCTTTTTCCACAACCCCAATTACTTAAATATCTTAATCATTTCTACATTCACGGCCATTGTGTGATCGGTGAGGGAGTGATTATTTAAATTAAGTAACAATAGAATAATTCCTTCCATCACTATTAGGTTGATTATTTACATTTTTTATAAATTTTTTTATTTACGAATTCATCGAAAACATGAAGAAACATTAAAACTGTTGGACTCAGCAATTTTGATATTCCCAAATCATGTTTAGTTTATGTGATAATCATGTGTCTGTTCTTTAATAATCCTTTCATAGTTTTTACCAAGGAATAACCATATATTATTAGTCTCACTTTCCTCTTGTTTAAGATTACAGTTCCAAATTTATCTAAGTGCAATGGTCACTAACAAAAAGTTTACCGATGTAAAGGTTACTGATACCAAGGACACTGATGCAAAGGTTACCGATGTAAAGTGAACCAATGAAAAGGCCACTGATGTAAAGGTTACCAATGTAAAGGTTACCAATGCAAAGGTCACTGATGCAATGGTTACCAATGTAAAGGTCACTAATGAAAATTTCCTCGATGGAAGATCACTTATGAAGGTTACTGATGGAAGGTTACTGATGAAGGCTACCTATGAACACCTATTATTGAAGCCTACCATTGTAAAGGTTACCATTTCTAGTCTACCGATGCTTACCCTTTTATACCTTTTCAAATTCTTAAGTTTATTCTAACGGTCATATTAGTAAATTTAATTATTCTAACATTAATTAATGCTTATTGTAGAAATATCAAGAGACTGTATCTGGGGAAAATATGAGGTACGAGGAGGACCACATGTGGTCTACTTATTACTATTGTCGAATCTCAAATATAAAAGAGATTACTGTAGAAGTAACATGAGTGACTGTGAAGCATGATAAGATAGTGTAATACATGAGAAGGTTTCTCACTATATAAAAGAAGAACCATTGATCATTTACCTTGTGAAACCAAGAGCATCACAATGATCAATAGGGAAAAACCTCATGTCTTCTCTCTGTGCTTATCAACTCTCTCTCAAGACAAGAAGAAAAACACTTAGTTCCTAAAAGCTAGAACCTGGAGTTGCGACCCTATGTTTTGAAGAAAAATTCCAAATAAATAATCCAACCACAAATTCATCACATAAAGGAGTGAAGAGATGAACTAAAAATGGATAGAGCATTATAAACTCAATCTTATAATGTTATCTCTACTTTGATCTTTAATTTTACTTTTCTGAGAAGTGAGTGGGCCTATCTTTAACAGACACTATCTCCTGTGCTTGAACTAGAGGGTACCGAAAATCCCCACATCAAACTTTACATACAATTTTTTTCCATGTATAACTGTGGAAGACAACATGTGTGGTATGAATTGTTTGTTTTTTCGAGAAAGAACTATTTTAGATGATGTGAACAATGGACAGTTTGTGAAAAACTATTGTAAAGCCCGATACAGGCTATGTAGAAAGTTTATTGTTAATATAAACTTCTTGGTCATAGGTGATCACCAAGTGAATAGGATTAAGTCTCTGCATGAGACTGAACATCTTGTTTAACACTGTTGTGCATTATACTTTGTAATACTATTTCTTTCCAATTTTTAGCTGCTCATAATATCAATAATAGAAAATGGTTTTATATTGAATTTGAGAGTTAGTTTTGGTTAGTGTGTGTACATGTTTAATTCAGAAAACTTGTTTAAAATGTTGAGGAATTGTTTTACACACTAAGGATTAATCACCCTATGGGAATCCTGATGACCATCTAAACAGTTATATTTCTACTTTCTTAATTAACTGGGATATTTTAAAATTTGGGGGATTTTATTCAAATTTTTTTTAACAGAAACGTTATGTCGGAACTAAATTCACCCCCTCTTAAGATTCCACTCAAAAAAAATTTGGTTTTTGAGGTGGAATTTTTGTTTCTACTATTTGAACTATTTTAAAAATTGTCAGATTCTTTTCAACCGTGATTTTAGTTGTATCTTAATGATCTAAAAATTTCTGTTATATCTAAATTTTCAATTCATTAAAAAATTTATTTAAAAATGGATATCTAATTTGAGGTGCTGATACTAATAGGCTACATTTCTATCATGGTAATAACTATGCTCAGTGGAAATTAAAAATGAAAATGTATCGAGAAATGATTGGTACTAAAATAGGGACACAATTGAAGAACAACACATATTGTCTGCTACTACTAGGGACACTTGGTCTCACTTGAAAAAATCTACATATAACAATAAATTTAAAGGAATGAATGCATTACTCTATTATTTAAATGATAATGAAATCAATAGGATATCTTCTTATAAAAATGGTTATGAAATTTGGGATACTTTAGCTAGTTCTCATTAGGGAACCACCAATGAAAAAGAAATGATATTAAATACCTATACTATTAAATATAATAATTTTAAAATTAAGCATGATGAACTAATATCTAATATGTATCTTAGGTTTGATGAAATACTGAATACCATGTGTCTTCTTGGGAAACCAATGTACAACAAGGTTCTTATTATGAGATTGATTCGATGCCTACTTGACAGATGGAGATGAACATCTTCTTTTTTAGAATCTTGTGACATCATCAAGATACCAGTAAATGAACTAATTGAAAAACATATGATGTATGATGAAGAGATTATTGTAAATAAATATGGAGATCATGAAACAATAACGAAATATGTATCATCCAATACTACTACCTCTAATAGCAAGTACAATGAAAAATTTCAATCTTTTATAGACACTTCCACTAGTGAAGACTCATATTCTAATAGTGATGATGAGATGGATCATCTTTCAAGGATATTAAAGACGTTATACTATAAGAATAAGTTCTTTATAATGTCAAACTATAAAGGAAGTTATGATAGTAAAGGACAGTTGAAAAAGGACATAAAATAGAATGAATACATAAATGATATTGTTTGCTATGAGTGTAAACAAAAAAGAAATGTAACGGCTGATTTCCCCAAGATGAAATTTAAGATGAAATATGAAGACAAGGTTAAGGGATATAAAAAGGATATGAAAGATATTTGGAGTGATTCAAATGATAGATCAAGTGGATCTGACAGTTCTGATATTGAAAAAAAAACAAACATGTAAACCAGTGTTTCATGGTAGAAACATCAATGGTAACACCCAATTTCCCTATACCGAATGCTTACTATTCTGGGATTGAAATGGAATAAAAAATGATGAAAACAGAACTAAGGATGACCTATTTGGATATTATAGAATTCTTGAGGATACCGTTATTTAACTAAAGGATAAATATATGTTATTAAAAAGACAAAATGCTATAAATTCTATTTATACGTTTGATCTAGATATTGAGAGAGAAAAATGTGCTCAGCTGTTAAAAGAAAATAATGAACACAAATGATCAAATGAAAAATTAAAAATAGATCTTGAGAATTTTACTCTAGATAGAGATACCTTGAATCGGTTTTGAGGGAAATAGATTGCTCAAAAATACATAACTGGTTTAGGATATCAACTAGGGCATATAAAGATTATCAAAAATAGATTTGTTCCCAAATCTGGAAAGTTCACTGGTAGTTCAAGTTATGGATCATCTTTAAAAAAATCTCTTAAAAATAAAACAACATTTTAATTTATCAAAACATATTTGTTGATTATAGGAAACTTGTGAGACAATTATGGGTTCCCAAAGTTTTACTTTCTATCCTCTATGGACCCAAAGAAATCTGGGTACCATAGTTACCATACACATAATCTGTTTTGTAGGAAATTTGTCTGAAGAGCTCCTATAAAACACTATGGTACTTGGACAGTGGATGTTCAAGACATATGAAATGAGATTATTCATTATTTAAGTTCCTAATCAAAGTTGATGGTGGACATTTCACATTCAGTGATAATGCAAAAGCAAAGATCGTTGACTAAGAAAAAATTCGTTTCCCTAACACTATATTAATTTCAAAAGTACTTTTTGTTGATGGGTAAAAATAATATTTTCTATGTATCTATTAGGTATGTGATAATGGATTTAATGTTTATTTTCAAAATTATTCATGCAATGTTTTTAATTCTAAAAATGATTTAATATTTGTTGCTCTTACAAATTAAAATGTATATGTTGTTGATTTAAACTATATAACTCAGAAAACTTTTTCTAATTTAAATGATTTTCATAATGAATCTTGGTTATGGAATAGATGATTAGGACACTGCAGTTTGCACTCACATAAGAAAATAAATAGGAATGGTTTAGTTAGAGACTTACCTAAATTGTAATTCCCACTTGACAATGTTTTTAATCCTTGTCAAAAAGTAAAACAACAAAAACTTTCCATCAAACGAAAAAATAAGTTTCTACTTCTCAACTGCTTAGGTTGGTTCACATAGATTTTTTTGTACCATATAGAGTTTCAAGTATAAATGGGAAGAACTATATTTAAGTTCTTGTAGATGATATTTATATATATACTTGGGTATACTTTCTAACTTATAAATGTGATGCTCTTACTTACTTCATTAAATATTCCAAGTCCTTATAAAATCTTAGTGGACCTAGAATTAAGACCGTGAGATGTGATCATAACGGTGAGATTGAAAATCATGATTTTGAATCTTTCTGCTCACAAAAAGGATACAGTCAGAATTTCTATGCTCCCAGAACACGTCATCAAAATGGAGTCATAGAAAGAAAAAATCAGCACTACTAGAAAAATACCCTATTCCAACAGTTTGAAACCATTAGTATAGGCCTCCTAATGTTTGGAATATCCAATACCAACGGTTTGGAGAACAATGGGCTAGTAAGCTGTGGGGAAAGTTCTATACCAACTGTTTTGAAAAAACCATGGGTATAGGCCTATTCCAATGGTTATTAAAACCCTTGGTATTAGTAATACAAGAAATCTATACCAATAGTTCCATAATACCGTTGGTATATGTATTTCAAAAAATAAGTTTTCTGTTGGTTTTGATCCCAATACCTCTAGTTCATGATTGAAGGACCTTACCATTAACCTAACATGACTTTTTTTGTACATAATTTTATAAATATATATATATATGTATTATCATAAATATTTTAAAGTTTTATTTATTTAATGATCTTTATAAAAATATTCCATAAAAAATACACGTAACTATACCAACGGTTTTCAAAACCATTGGTATAAGTCTATACCAACGGTTTTGAGAACCGTTTGTATAGATTTGTTGATTTTGGGACCTATACCAAAGGTTTTGGACAAACCATTGGTATAGAGGGGACCTATAACACTGGTTTGTCCAAAACCATTGATATATGTCCAAATTAGTGATATATACCAATGGTTTTGGCCAAACCCAGGGTATAGGTCCATATAAGTGAACTATACCAACAACATGTCCAAAACTGTTAGTATAGATCTTATTTACAATAGTAAGGAAGATTCAAGCGATATCCCAATCTATTATAAATGAGTTTAATCTACCTATATATTTTTGGGCTAAAGGTGTAAATATAGCTTGTTACATCATCAATAATGTCTTGATTAGACCTGTTCTTAAGAATTCCCCTTATGATCTATAGAATGATAGGAATCCAAAGGTTAATTAAATTAGTTTATTTAGTTGAAAAGTCTGTATCATTAACACTAAGGATAATATATACATGTTTAATTCGAAGAGAGATGAAGGAATCATCCCAGTTTACTAAATCTCTTGTAAATAATATAGAGTATTCAATAAGAGAACCAAATGTGTTGAAGAATCTGTTAATGTAAAATTTGATGAGACTGATCCACATGTACCCAAAACTTCCATTGAACATCTTAAGGATGATATGTCAATTTTGTACATTAATGATAAAGACTATGAACCCTTGGTGAAAAAACGAATCCTTGAAATTTTCTTGAATCTATTCATGATAAATCTTAACCTATGGAAAACCATGAGGAGCCTAGTTCAACTATTTCTAGAGGTATTAGAACTCTCAAGAATCATCCTTTAGATACTGTAGTACGTGATATAAATAGAGGAACAAAAACTCGATCTTCATTGAGAAACCAAGTTGAACATCAAGATTTTCTTTGACAGGTTGAACTAAATTATATTGATGATGCAATCAGTGATGAATTTTGGGTGATAGCTATGCTAGAATAATTAAATCAATTTTAAAGAAACAAGGTTTGAGAATTTGTAGAAATTCCTAAAGAAAATTTGTCCATATGAACTAAATGGATGTTTAGAAATAATTTTGATTAATTTGGAAATATATTTATAAATAATGCAGGACTACTTGCACAAGGATATAGTCAGGAAGAAGGAATAGACTATGAAGAATCCATTGCACCAGTAGCTAGAATAGAATCCATTATGATACTACTTGTCTATGAAGCTCATCATAATTTCAAACCTTATCAAATGGATGCCATGAGTTCATTTCTAAATGGGTACATAGTTGAGGATGTATTTGTTGAACAACCTCCTGGTTTAAAAAATCTCCATTTTTCAAATGATGCCTTAAAACTATCTAAAGATATATATGGTCTAAGAAAGGCTCCAAGAAAATGGTATGATAAACTTAGTTCATTTCTTATTTCAAAAGGTTTACTAAAGGAATAGAAGATCCTACTATTTTTATTAAAAGGATTTCAAAAGAAGTTTTAATAGTACAAATTTATGTAGATAATAAAATTTTTGGACCCTATAAAAATTCTTTATGTACTGATTTTTAAAAAGTGATGCAATATGAATTTGGATTGAGATTAATTGGTGAACATAAATTTTTTATTGGATTTAAAATATTTCAAACTAAATATGGTATTTTTTTTAAATCAAAGAAAATATACTATGGAACTTTTGAAATGTTTTGGTATGGATATCAATAAAGGTTGTTATACACCTATGAGTACGACATTTATGTTGGATGCTGATGAAATTGGAAAATTAGTGGATCAAAGCAATGACAGGGGTTTGATTGGGAGTCAGATATACCTTACTACTAGTAGTCCATATATTTTGTTCATTTTATTCATGTGTTCTCATTTCATTTTGATACCAAAGAGTATCATTTAAATGATGTTTAATGGATTTTTTAAATATCACAAGTATAATACAAACTTAGAACTATTTTATCTAAGAGAATAATCACTTTATTTAAAAATTTATTCAGATGATGAATTTTCTGGTTGCATGTTATATAGAAAGAGAACCTCTTGAACATGTCACATTTTGGGAATGTCACTGGTATTATAGTGTAGTAAGAAAAAGAATTTTGTTGCATTATCTACTTCCGAAGCAGAATATATAGATTTTTTTAGTTGTTGTGCTCAAATTTTGTGGATTAAACACACTTTACTAGACTATGGATATCAATTCAAACATGTCTCTATAAACTGTGACAATACAAGTTCTATTTACATCTCTAAAAAGCTTGTATCTCTTGCTAGGACAAAGCACTTAATTGTGAGACATCACTTATTGAGAGATCATTATCAAAGAGGTGATATCACTCTTGAATTCATTGGTACTGAACACCAATTAGAAAATATCATCACAAAGCCTTTGAATTTTTAGAGGTTAAATTACATGAAACATTAGTTAGGTATGGGAAATTGTTATGTCATAGGATCCTCACCATTAGGAACCTCACGGTTCAACCTCACCGTTAGAAACCTCATTATTGGACCCCACTATTAGGAACCTCACCATTGGAACTCACTGTTAGGAGCCTCACCATTGGAACTCACCTTTAGGAACCGCATGGTAGGACCTCGCCGTTAGGAACCACATAGTTGGAACTCATAGTTAGTAACCTCACCATTGGAGCTCACTGTTTGGATACTCACTGTTGGACCTCACTGTTATGAACCTCAACATTGGACCTCACCATTAGAAACCTCACCGGTGGACCTCACCGTTAGGTACCTCACCACTGGACCTCTTCTCTAGGAACCTCACTATTGGAACTCACCATTAGAACCTATCTTTTTTCACCTTACCGATAGTCTATGTTTTCAGGACTTCTCGTTTTTCTGCAGGGAATCTGAAACATTTTTAGTTTTATTTACCTATTTTACTTGATTTATTATTCGATCCCAAAATGATAAAAATAAATAACACACCACATTTCTATCCAATTCTACTCTCTCTTGAACCTCTTTCTCACTAACCTAAGAACTTCACCTTCTTCCAAAACCCTCAACACGCTCCAGATTGAAATGGAAAGGTTGAAGTGACCACTGGTCTATGATGAAGGAGATGTGACAAATCCAAAAGGACCTCGATCTTATTCTATTAATGGAATCTAGGTAGTGGAAAAGATTTTCAACCCACATTTATCTAAGAGGGAAATCTTGGTAGAGAAGGAACTAAGCTCTGAATTCATGATGTCGAGTAGGTCTTTACTGATAAAGCCACTTGAAACTCAAGGGTTGGTCGAATTCTTTGCAAACAATAATGGGCCTTATTATCTGAATCTATTGAAGGAGTTCCAGTAATTTCTAATATTTGACCAGTTTGGGGATGACCACAAAATGTATTCAATGATAAGTGGAGTATGTACGAGATTCTCTTCTTGTGAATGGGATGATTTTTTAAGATTACAATGGATTTTTGAATATTACTCAAGAGTTGTGCCTCCCACTAGTGAGTCCTTCTACAATAAATGAGCTTTGGGCGAACTGAAAGAAGTGGGATCCCTAGAAAAGTGATTAATTTTGAAATATAAAGAGAATATAGGTTTCTATTTAAGTTATTTCATCTTGTGTTGAGTCCCTATAGGGGTTACTTTTCTACCTTGAAATATAAAGATGTGTTTCTTTTGTATTTTTTGAAGCATAAACCGATGGTCAATATGTGTAGGATGTCGATGATTCAATTAGAGGACTTGACAAAGCCCAGCTCCAAGTCCAATGCTTTGTTTTATGCCAGATTAATATCCACGATGTTGAATGTAAAAGGATTTTCTAGAAATAAAGAATAATTTTTTTGTGAGATACAATTTATGCATTATCAATATTATTTGCATGTTTATAAAGATCGGCTAGAATCCATGGCAAAGAATATGGAAAAATGATGAGGCAATGCTTTCTGAGGAATTCAACCCAATTACCCATCCTACTAGGCCTAAGGATAAGAGGGACCCTTGTCTGAAGTCTTATGAAGTGGAGTCTGCATACACAGATGATGAAGAAGAGGCAGTTGTTGTGTATGTTAGAAAGGATTCTTCTATAAATGACATGACTGATCTTGAACTTCCTCATGACAATGTTGTATCCTTTTGTGAGACTATCCCACCAAAAATATTTCTTAGAACGGAGACTATCCTAAGGGATAGTGATGTAGAAAAAACTAGTGAAGTGGAAGGAGTTCAAAATGTCTTAAAAGACATTAGAGAGACCTCAGTGGATAAAGATGACTTTGAATCTACTCATAATTACATTGAGATAGCTACTGATGAATGTGAAGAGGAATGTATAAGACTCAGTCCTCTGATTGGTTATAAAAAACTGAAAAAAAGTTTGGATAAAGAGGTTGATGATTTGGTTGAAGCTGGACTTACAATGGAAGTAGTTGAAGATTCTGTCGAGGAAGTGGTAGTGGAGACTCCTATTGATACAATTTCTCAAATAGTTATAGCAGAGCTGAATGTGGTTGATCAGGATATTTTTCCAAGGGAGGGGGAAGAACCCGTTTCTATAGGTTCATTTTTCTGACTCGCCTACTATAGAAGGCTGGTCTAATGACCCTGTATTCGTGATCTTGGGATTAGATTATGAATATTCTAATGATGACCATCCTATCAGAAGTCCTCATATTCCAACTATCTTTGAGGTTACTATTGTGTATCCAGTAGTTCTCTTATCTTGAGACTATGTACACAATAATGATTTGGAATCATTGAAGTTAGAATTTAAAAAACATCTTGATGAGAGATTTTTTTGGTTAGAGAGATATGTGGCTAAAAATCAAGAAGTTGTAACTTATTTTTTAGAAAAAGTAATTTATGGCTCTCACTCAAATTTTCTACATAATGTGATGGACTTTTAGAATCAGATCAGAACATTGTAAAATTTTATAGAATCTATGAAGTAGTCTATTTTCATATTAGACTCTTACATGGCATCAAAGGTGCAGGTGGATAGAAATAATAGATCTGTTAAAAGTGTGGTTCAATAGATGTTCACTGTGTTAGAGTACATTAAGAAGTCTATGGAGACACTTGTGAGTGGCTAGGATGATGATGTGAAAAGATGAATCATTGGGCTGAGCAAATCATTTAAGGAGATAGTGGCCTTTACTATGGTACCTCTATGTGCAACTGATTCTTCTTCAGCCTCTCCACAAATTGATATAGAATCCTTCAGATCTATTATTAGAGATTATGTGGAGAAGTTCTCTGGTTCTAGTACCTCAGACGCTCAGTCTATCACTCAGTTCATTTCCACTGCTAAGGAAATTCCCAAACATGTGGGAGATTATTTAAGGGATGATTCTCAAGATCAAAAGGCCATCAAAGACCAAGTTTACTTCTACTACAAAAGGGTATACAAAAATCATCATATTGATGGTAACATTATGCTAATATTGAAAATGTTGAGAATACCACCTATCACTCAGGCATTTAAGGATTAAGTTAGTAGGCTTAGAGAGCTTACTCCTAACTTAGAGAGATTCATCGAGAATAATGATGATTTTATCTCAGCCAGGGAAAGAGTAGTAAGTATTATTATGGATTTAAAAAATCTTCTTTTACCCTTCGTCCATGTGGACTGCACTCCCATCATTGTTCCTCCAGCCATACGTTCTTTCTCGACTACTTTAGGATCTCCCAGTACTACACAAATGATGAATCCTAAACAGGCCATCAAAAGATTGACCCTTATGATTCCTCAGAGATATATTCACTATAGGTCTACTAATGCTTCTATAGTATCTCCTCCTACCCTACTGACTGCCATACCAAGGCCTATTCCTCCATCTTCAGAACCATCCTCCTCAAATTCAAAAGAAAATGATCCCTTGGACATATATTATATGGATTGAATGTGGGTTGTCTTAGTTGATAGAGATATTTGTAACATTTTTTATATTGTTCTATTTATTCATTAATGGAAAATCATCTTCTATCTCTTTTGGTCTTTCATTCATTTTGTTAATAACAAAGGGGGAGAAATATGTTTTGTGTTGTTTCTTGAACTTAAAGGGGGTAAGTGTTTTTATGAAAGGGGTAGAAATTTTTAAGTTAACCGGAATCTCTGCATATATATATATATATATATTATCTATAATAACTTTGGTTCAATGGTACTTATACACACCTATAAATATATAAGAAAATGTATTTAACCATGATTCAAAAAATATTGACATATTTTTTGATTATAGATATGGGAAAGATTGTTGGACTCACTTATTTTGATAATCCCAAATCATGTTTCATTTATGTGATAATAATGTTTCTGTTCTATGACAATCATTTCCTAGTTTTTATAAAGGAATAACCATATACTGTCAATCACACTTCTCTATTGTTTATGCTTGCAATGCCAAATTTATTTAAGTGCAAAGGTCACCGATGCAATGGTTACCGATGTTAAGGTTACCGATACAAAGGTCACCGATGCAATGGTTACCAATGTAAAGGTTACTAATGTAAAGGTCGCTGATGCAAAGGTTACCGGTATAAATGTTACCGATGCAAAGGTCACTGATTTAAGGGTTACCGATGAAAATTTTATCGATGTAAAGGTTACCGATACAAACGTCACTGATGAAAGATCTCTGAAAAAGGTTACATATTAAGGATACCGATGCACACCTACTATTGAAGCCTACCATTGTGAAGGCTACTATTACCAGTATACCGATGCTCACCCTTCCATACTTTGTCGAATTGTAATTTTTATTCTAATGGTCATATGTGGTAAATTTAGTGCTTCCAACATTAGTTAATGCTCATTGTAGACGTATCAAGTTACCATATCTGGGGACAGTACGAGGTGTGAGGAAGACCACACATGGTCTACTTATTCCTATTGTGGAATCTCATATATAAAAGAGAATATCGAGGAAGAAACATGAGTTATTGTGAAGTGTGATAGGACAGATGGATGTATGAGAAGCTTATACCCTAGATAAAATAATAACCATTCAGAATTTACATTGTGAACCCTAGAGTATCACAAATATCACATGGAAAAATCCTCACATCTTCTCTATATGACTATCAACTCTCTCTCAACATAAGAAGAAAAAATGCCAGTTCCTAAAAGGTATAACCTGGAGTTGGGAGACTCTGTTTTGAAGAAAACATCCCAAGAATGACTCCAATGACAAATTCATCACACCATAGAGTCAAGAGCTGAACTCCAAACAAATAGAGCTTTCTAAAATCAATCTTATATTATTTTCTCTACTATGTTCTTTTATTTTACATTTATGATATGTGTGTGTGTTTGACTTCTAAACACATTATCTCTTGTGATTGAACTGTAGGGTACCAAAAATAATCAAATCAAACATCACTTACACTTTGTTTCCATCGTAAAATAGTGGTGGAGACCATGTCTGGTCGATATTTTTTGTTTTCCCACAATGAACTATGGTAGAGGGTGTGATCCCTAGACATTTTGTGAAAAAACTATTGTAATGCCCGATAAAGGATGTATATCATGTTTATTGTTAATATAAACTTCTTGTTAGAAGGTGATCACTAATTAGATAGGATTAAGTCCCTTCTTGAGACCGAACCTCTTGTTTATATCATATGTGCATTATAATTTTGTAATACTCTGTTGCTTTATTTTCCACTACTCATAATTTCAAAAATAGAAAACTATTTTATATCATCTTTGATAGTTATTTTTTACTAGTGTTTGTATGTGTTTAGTTAATTAATGTAGATTAAAAAGTGTAAGATGTGTTTTACACTGACTTAAATGAGAACTAATCACCCTTTGAGAAACCTATTGACTAACTAAACATTTATATCTCTACTTCCTTAATTAACTGTGATGTTTTTAAAAAATTTGGATTTTATTCATAATGTTTTTAACAAAAATTTTAATTTGGAACTCAATACACCCCCTCTTAAGATTCCACACCGACCAACAACTATTATGATAATGGAACACCCATGATATTTGGATTGTTTTCTAGGACCATCGGATTAAAAAAATATTAGTTCTGAAACTTATGATACCTATTCAATTATTTTATATCACATTCAATCATGAAATAGGATTTCAAACATTTAAAAAAAATATTTATATTTTATTAGAATGAAAATTAATCATCATATCTTATTTCAATAAATTCGATCATGATTATTCCAAAAAATACAATTGGTTTATTTTATTAAATTATAATTTTCACCAACCATGTCTCTATGAGTTATACTTCAGTATTTCATATCCTATAAGACCTTGTAGATTAGTGGTTTGTTTGATTTTTTATATATACATAATTTTATGAACCCTATAGGAAATTAACCATACCCCATGGTCAATAAGTATATTTTTTAAAACTATGTTAAGTAGATGAATGTTTCTCATTTTTAGTTAATTAAAAAATCTTAATGACGAATGATTTTAATTTAATTTATCTAATATTTATAAAAAACTATTAATTAAGATTCATAAAATTAATATTTTATGTTAAGGAGTTAATATAAAATATTATTTTTATGAAAAATACTCTTCTTGAATACCCAATTTTTGGTCGTATCTACTAATGTAAATTTAAATCATGATTTTCCACTTATGTAAATAAAATTTTTTAAAATGGATTTAACTTTTTGAATATGAATAATATTTATTATCTAATAGTTTCATATTAATTTTTTAACTTAATTAATAGTAAAACATAAAAATTTTATTATAGTAGATAAGGGGAAATGGTTTTTATCAAAGGGTAAATTAAAATTATAATAGATAAAATGATCGTGAAACATCTAAAGAATTCATTTTATAAACATATATGGAACTTATAACTTATAATTATCACTGAAGCTCCACTATTGATCCTTTTTAATGTTTAAAATCAGGCATACACCTTTTTTGTTTAAAAAAAATACAAATGAGCTGCTTACCACACATAGAAAAGGAAGAACACTCTCCTCTCCTCTTCACGTCTTCCTAGAAATTTATCTCAACTAATAAATTCCCAAATGATATACATACATACCTTAAAAAATTATAGATCACTTATTTTGATTATAAATCTAATTTAAGAAGGCTTTTTGTGTTGACCTATGGAGTTTTTCCAAAGAAGTAGTATCATGCTTAACCGAGAACTTTTATTTTATTTATTTTTCCACCTCCTTCAAATAAAATTAAATTATAATTTTATAAACATAATGTATATCCTATATAATTAGATTTTATTTTCTTAATTTAATAGGCTAAATCCATCTCATCTTCCATAAATTGGGATAATAAGTCATCATCTATGTGTATGGTGGTCTACCTCCTCGCAAATTGATATCAATCGTTTTCCATCATACCCTCTCACACATTGGTATTATGATTGATTTAATCCTTATTTATTTATTAATATTTATACTTATGGAGTTTTGATATAATAACTTCCTTATTAAATTAAATTACAATGGGGATATGATAACGTTGCTTGTGTCTACGACAGACTACAACCTCACAAAGTGATTAGATTTGTTTTTCACTAATGATTTAAAGATACAATAAAAAAGATAAAGATCATGATTATATATGATATAAATAAAATCATTATTATATTCATGACATATTTATCATTCTGAATTTTATAATATATTATTTTATTTCAAATATTGGAAAAATTATAATGTCATTCGTGTGTACATGTGGACTACCGCATCCATGAAGAAATATTATTATTATTTCATCACCAAAGCACACACATGATAGACATAATTATATTTAGTGAAATAATGTTATATCTATGATATTATTATAATTAAATATAGGTATAATATGACATACCGCCTCTTTATAGTGATTGTTGAAAAATTTAAATGTTACTCGTATGTACGCACTTTGGTCCAACCGTTTCTATGACTGTAACGTTGTTGATTTATCATTATCTTAATTAATGATGGTTTTTAATAGTATAATTTAAGAAATATTATGATAAATATTTAATTATTATTATTATATATATGTTTAAATTCGATGAACTTTGACCATGGTCAACATAACGAATCTATTTTGAAATAATGAACCAAACGTCTTGAAAACACACAATGTGGACATAAATTATTAGATATATAAATATGTAAATAAGAAGAAATGAAATAATTTATTTATGTATAAGCTATTAAATATGAAAAAATATATTTTTAAATAAAATAATTAATGTATTATTTTTATCCATCAGTTAATGGAAATACAAGGAATGAATGGACTCTATATAATGGTTTTTTAGTCTCACATTTATTTATGTGAGAAAAATGCCATATTCACCAAATAATTATATTTTGTGATGAATATAAAACACATTTAAAAAATTAATATCATCAATCATTCATAAATAATGTTAGTTTTAATTTCAATTTGAATTATTTCATCAGTGGGTATTTGAATTAAATGTTACCATGTGGTGATAAATTTTATAACTCAATTTCTTTTCAATGGGTTATATTACTTCTTAATTATATTATATTTTCAAAGATTATGTGTGTGATAATGTTTCAAAATATTATGTTGTATTAATAATTATTTTTGGCGGTTTTACATTTGATACACATAATCGATTCATTGACTAATTCTCTTCTTTAATGGTATTATTTTGAAGGGGTATTAATCTCAAATTATATTTCTTTGGAAAGTAAATTTATAATATTCTGCAATATTCATATATGATTTTTATATACTGTCATTGAACATGTTATATAAATAAATTAATTTTTATCATTTTATTTAAAAGATCAATTTAATATTATTATTCCATATTGATTATAGATGAAAACATACTAAAGTATATTTTTTTTAAAATTTCATTTCACTCGTGATTTTTTATGTTCAGGGTTCCTTTAGAAGAAATAATATGCAATTAAAATTATGATCCTCATAAAATTCATATAAACTAGTAATTAATTTATTTTACCAGTATTTTTTTATTTCCTCCCTTACTGATTAATGAAAAATCAAGAACGTTATCTGTAAGTGATACCGAACTTATATTTTCTTTTAGATCAAGTATCATTAACTTATATATGCATGAATTATAATTTTTTTTGAAAAGTTTTCAAATTAATTATTTTATAAAAATAAATTATATCGTAAATCTATTTCACATGATTTTTATTCATTTTTAAGGTTTTAAATTGATATTTTCCTTATAGTTTCTAAATAGATCACTATTGAATCATTTTATTAAAAATGATTTTTAATGAAGTTGTATTTTTAACACATATAAGATGATATGATTTTAATAATATCATATATATTATTTTATAAGATATATTTGTAATATTTATCCACCTTTTTTAAATAAAATTAGTTAAATACTTTTTTATTTTTGTTTTATTAATGATTTTCAAAATTAAGAGTTTAATTTCATCAAAAAATGTATTTAATAATATTTTAATGGTATTAAATTCACCAATTTTGACAATACATATTATTAATTATGCTCCCATGGGGATATTTTGTAATGTCGTTATTCTCATTCATTATCTATATATATTATGAATTTTTCAAATAGATTGGTACTAGAAACCTTTCATTTCGGTAGTTTATTCATGTTTCAATGTGATTATTATGGAACCATTATTTTCTTTGGGTAAATAATGTTTCATAGAGAATTCTATAAGAGCCATTTAATTTCAATGGGATAGTCATGTTACTAATATATTTTTATTGAACCCTTTTATTTCATGTAGATTATTCCCATTTTAATGACATTATTATAGAAAAAAATTTATTTTCCATAGGATATGTATGTTTCCAAGAGATTGTTTGGGAAATCATTTTTTTTCTATTGGTTAATCAGGTTATAAAATTATTAAATGACATTTTTTTCATTTAATAATTAAATTAATTTTTAATATATATTCTTTACTGAATAAGAAATATAGGTTATTGATTATCATAGATGAACTTAGATAAATCCGAATGAGATTGTTATATCTTATATTATGGGTGATCACATACAACATGGGTGATTTATATATCTCTTATATTTTGGGTGCACCCAGTTAACGATGGGTGAGACCCAATAATACTCCAATTAATTATGTAATGATTATATTCTCCAGAGAATAATATTGGTAATTTTCTTTATGGTTATTAAAATTTTATGCATCATGTAAGTGTTCTATGATGATGATGAACCCAAGATAAAAATATGTATTTAATATAAATTATATGGGTTATAAATGATTCATTTGATAAATATATATATCATATGTCTCATGATTATTTATTTGTAATTCATGAAATTTTTAAATACTTATGACATGATTTAATGTTTTATGATATAATTATTTATGGTTATTAGTACTACTTTGTTATTCTGATGTATTTTCATTATTCCACAATACAATTGTACTCATTTTATTCTCATTGGAAAAGTTCATTTTTAGTTTTTATGTTTACCCTTACATAAAATTTTTAGTTCTCACATAGTATGTTTTATTTTACTATAGTTTATCAATAATGATGCTAAATGAAATATTTCTTGAATAGTTTAACATAAATTATTATAATGATCAAAGGGTAAATAATGAAATTTTCGGATTAGAGGAATAAATTATCATTTAAATATATTTGTATATTTTAGGTAATAGTTTTTCCAATTTCTCAAAAATAATAACCATAAAATGTCCTTGAGAATAAAAGGGATCAATAATTTTCCTTTTGATGTGATACATTTTGGTTTTAAAAAATTGGATCACCTTTAACATTATAAAATCAATAAATGTATCCATTATTATTTTAGAAGCAGATCTGGTAGTTGGATTTAGGGATGTTATAGTAGGTATAAAATAAAATAATTAGTTATCATTAATGATTCATATGTTTTCATATTAGTTAATATTATAATTTTTTGATACAATATAAGGTATATAAAAATTAGGTTGGTATTACATCAAAATTATTATACACCTATTTTTAGGTTTTATGTGATGATGTCTAAATGTGAATAAAGACACATTAGGAGATGTTTTATTTTTTTGAAGTATGTGTTACTAATCTGTTCAATCTGAAATAATCCCCTAAATTATCATATATAAGTTCTAAGGTATTGATAATAATTTTGGTTTATATTATAATTGATATTTATGTAACTTTCTAAATATATGTTTTATCATATATATTGCTATGGGATTGAAAATTGACATGGTGACTATATGATTAATGTTATTTGAAGAACATTATTATGTTTTTGGGCTTGTATGAAAAAATTTATGTGAAAATGATTGGATGTTAACAAAATAATTAGTGTTGATATTATTAAGCTTCTTAGGGATACTAAGAATTATTTAGTTTTAACTTTTGGTAATAAATTTGAGTTTTGGATGTTAATGTCACGAACTAGCCGGAGTCGACCCTAAACCGGTCACCAATGCCAGCCCACGACAAGTCCCAAGAGGCATTCCCAATCCTCCTGGGATGGAAACAAGAACCATGTGAATAAATAGAGTACACAAAGGAACTATTTCACCCATATATAAACAATATAACAAACAATGGAAAAAAATGGACAGCCCAAAATACATTTATATAAAAATTGAACTGAGCATTATTTGTACAAGAATCTGAAAGTAAAACTAAACCAAAAACTCAACATACCAAACCAGTTAACCAAATAACTCCATGTGACCCCACTGGTCACTATCCCACAAAATGATCACACATCTCTTAAGGCGGTCAAACTCAAGATGAAACCTACACAAGGGCTAAAAGTAGAAGATGATTATAGGCATGAGTATTAAAACTCAGTCGGTTAGCCTGATATTATATTCCCAATGAACTTACATTAAAATAAAAGAAACATCAATTTATAGTTTTAAATAAAAGATATTAATGTATTTTTTTCAAATGAGGTTCCATGTTATAATAATTATCAGACAAAATCATGCATGTTTAATAAACAAAAACGAAAGTTACAATTTTTCAAAGAGGTGAAACTTCAAAATGAAAATAGTTTTCAAGAGGGATACATAAAAGAATGTGAAATTTTAAAGAAATAACACACACTACAGAATTTAAATACCAAACACACCGTATACCGATGGTGAATACAAAATAGTCAATGAGAACAACTCACGGGAACACCCCTAAGAACTAGTTTGTTGTGAGCCCCATGTACCTCGTATCTCGGTGAAAGTAACCATAATAAATATCTGTTCTCGTTCACATGAGCCAATAGTAGGGAGCATACCCATAACATAGTGGTACCCCAACATCATCATCATCATTGTTTAGTTAGTGTTGTCATCATTAAACTTGCTATGTGAATAGGGGACAAACCCCATAGAATCACTAGCATACCAGTACACTTCCATCGACCTAGATATCCAAGATTCACTTTATTAATCAATAAAGTTACACATATTATCAAATAAACATTTCACATCCGAATACCATTCCCAAAACAGAAAAATAAAAACATCCCATAAACATCCTTCACATTTCCTTCACTAATCAACAAAACACTACAAATTTTCGTAAAAAAAATTCATGGAGTGTATTGAGGATTTTCACATAAAACTAATTCAAAAAAACTATTTTAATTACAAAAACATAAAAAGACCATAACCAAACATATTTGGAAGCCCTAAAAACAATTAATAAAATCATTTCATAGATGATAAAACAATATTAATTGACACAATATGGTATATACAAGAAAAACACCCATTCTTCATTTTTTAGAAAGGCCAAACATGCCTTTAAACATTTTCCAAAAACTGACATTTGAAAAACTTATAAATTTAAATTTTTTTAAAGAGGTTTATACACAAAATATAAATCATCAAAACACATTCATAAATCCCATAAAATACACAGGTTACATATTCAAAACACAACCATTTCATAAGAATGTGAAACATGTCATTTTCCTGAAACTCGTACCAAAACATGTTATAAACCAAAACCCATTTATTTGAAAAACCAAATACAAATTGGAAATTCATAAAAGGATCCCAAGGTAATTTTTTACAAGATTCCAATGAATTTATAAATCCAAAAAAATCATTTTAAATTGCACTAGACACATAAAAGTCAACTGGGCAATTTACCGAACACGTGGCATGCACTCTTTAACAGAACAACTTATGTTAAGCACTTAAAGGGGGTAAAATACAAAATTCATTCCATAAATTTATTAAATCCACTGAAACATATTCAAAATACCATAAACCATGTGTGGAAGCTCATGGAATAATTTATCTAAAATGAGAAGTGTACATTTATACCAAAGCAACTATATTCATAACAAAATAAGTCATAAAACAAAATTTGCATACAAAACCTTTAAAAACACGGTTTTAAAGCAGAACATACCATATAAATAAGGTTATTACAGTATTATAATGACGAAACTTATATGATAAAGTCTTGTTCAAGGGACATCCTACCTCAAATCCTTGGCGAAATGGAAAGGCACACATGAAATCACCATCTGAGGGTTTACAAACCCTAAACCTATGATTAACAGACCCAAATGAATAAAAACCGCATAAAAATCATGGAATAACATAACCCTAAGTTGAACATGACTAGGGGAGATTATAAATCCATGAAATAATGAAAGGAGGAAGAAGATGGAGGATAAATGAGGATGAATCTCACCTTTTCAGCTAGAAATCTATTTGTATTCTACAAGATATGCACCCTTAGATAATTGGGAATGGCTTGAAACATCTTGGAGAGACTCATAATACCAGGATAAACTTGGGGAAGAAGATTGGTTGCAAAAAGAGTAAGAATTGATTTATTTATGAATGATAGAATTTACCTTGTCATTCTGGATGATTTGAGAGACATTGATAATGTTTCCCCACTCCATGACTATTATAAGCTACAAAGAGGGAAAATGGATTATGGGGGTATAGATAGGAATATTGGATTTGGGTGGGAGGTGTAATCATAGAAAAATATTATATATTTAAATAGATATAAATTAAATAATCATTTTTATAAAACTAGAAATTGTCCCATGGGTTGTCCCAATGCCTAAATAAGTAACCCCAATACCCCATGATTATGAATTATTGTGGGACCCAAAAGGATATGGTGGTTTTAATGTATCCTTTGAGTCCATTTTTTAGAATTTGGAATGGGTAAAAAGGTTGAAAAACAATGGATTTATAAAGGAAACAAATTTGGGTTTTAAAACATTAAATGGGCTCACGGTTGGCCCAAATCATGAAGTAACCACCCTTTCTCCAAAAAATCCTAAACAATCAATGGGGAACCCCAATTAGGGTAATTAGACAAAGATAAAACTTAAAAACTCAAAATTAATCTCACACAATACCCCAGAAAAGTTCTGGGATTTCAAATGAACCAGATCAAAACAAAGACATGAAAAACCAAGTGTGACAATTCTCCCCACCATTAAAGCTTTCCGCACCCAGAAAGCCATAACACTTTCCAACTAAAATATAAACACCTAATGATTCCTTATAAACATGATCCAACCTAGAAATAAAGTGAAATATCATTTTCCATCAAAATAACTTAATCCTCTTTCCCAAACAAAACACACAGTCACAACCACTTTGTAAAAATATATGGAATGGTCAAGCCACCACCTCCAAAACCAAGCCAAGAACCCGATTGTTTGGCCTTCTAACAATGAATCATATAATCACCCAAACCAAAGAGCACCCAAGAAAACCCTGGAATCTAGGGGGTATATAATTGACTCCCAAAAAATAATAAACAACTATCCCTAGAAAGGTTCATAGGAGAAAAAATCAATGAGACCTGTGGTGGGTCCCTCCACCATTTGAACCCAACTAGTAATGAAAAAAAACAAGAACTCAAAATTACCTCACTTTGACAAGTCCAAAAAAACTCTCCCACAAAAACCCACCAACCCAAGTTAAGAGGGTTACAACATGAACATATAAACTGCCCACTCCCGAATAGAGGGGACATGAACATGGCCAACACATTTAGCACGGATCCGGACCCCCACCACTCAGGGAGGGGAGGGAAGGGGACCCAATAATTTTGCCACTGGAACCACAAAAGAAACCAAGGAACTACTTAAAACTCTCCACCTATGAATAGTTAACACAAATACCACACCTGATTTACAGAGGCGGTCCAATAATGGTCTTTGATCGAAAACCTGCATCCATGAAGTCATAACCATTGATATTGTGTGAGGGGTATGTCCACCACACTTTTTGTGAAAAATGGAAATTCACAGTAATGAGGAACCACAATATAGACATAGAAACTACCTTGCCATAGTGGTGGAGGCAGGAACCTGATAATTCACCCCACAGCTCTATAGATTTCCTGACTACGTGAAAAGCTTCACTCTGAGGCATATGGTTAGAGCCTTAAATCATGAAGCATCTACTTCCCCACAGTCATGTGCAAAGTATCACACCATTCAAAAAAACTCAGTTTCTCAACAAAACACATTCATCTAAATGGGAACTCATAGATACAAATAAAAATTCAATCTCACACTAAAAGGGGAGCAGAATGGTCAAACAATACAGAGAAAAACATCAACATCAACTAACACAAATCCTATCTCCAAAAGAATTATCATGAACTGAAAGTACATTAAATTGATCCCAAACAAATCTCTATTTAAATTAATAGAATGAGAAATTAATTTAGGAGGTGGATCTAGCTTGTGAAACTTGAGAAAGAATCATTCATTTTATCAATTGGAAATCATGCAAACATAGAAATATATGAGGCCACATTACAACATCCAACACATCTTTAGAAACCCACTGAACATTACTCCAAACCAAAGTCACCAACAAGATCCCATCTCAAGATTCAACAAGAGTATGAATTCTAGATCATAAATGAGCATACTGAATTGAAAATACTACTAATACATAGGATAAACCATCCACATAAATATTGGTTAAAAAAACACCACAATTTTTATGATGAAAACACTTTTGTGAAAAAAAACTAACTTGGTGGATTTTCACATTCACCAATGGTGTTTCATCATGTCTCACTCACTTGAACATTTGAGTGCCACCCTAGGCACTCAACAACCATGCCATATAGGCCTTATAGATATCAATTAAAACATGCATGTGAGAACCCATTAAAACACCAAATGATAAAACAAAACAATATCATTTAAAAAATCATGTACCATCAAAAAGAACACCAACCACCAAGTCAAAAACGATTTTGATATTCTATAAAACAAACCACACTTCATGAAGAACCATTTTATTAAAAAAAATCCATTTCATTTAATAGATCTTACATAAACAACCATTATATTCTAAATATCCCTTTTCTATTTTTTAAAAAATTCAGCAAGATCTGTTTTCATAATCTAACAACTACAAAAGCCCAAACCCCTTTCCAGAAAAGCATCAGCTGCACAAAACCGAATTTCCAAAACATATTCATCTGATTCAAACACTTTTCAACAGCCTAAAACACCCCATTTAAAACAAATTTTTCGAATTACATTAAAATCATTCACACTTTCGAAACATTTTATTTCAACAAACCAGAAGTTTAGATTTGGGAAAATCAAATCCCGTTAAATCATTTCCACTTTCTCCCATTTTTTTAAAAAAAAACCAATCCTTCCCAAATCCATTCTTATATTTAATTTTTGAAAAACACTTTTCTACTTTTCAAAATAAAATCCTTCCTTTAAAACCAATTTCAATTATTCTCACACAAGTATTTTCAAAAAAAAAATTCTGAATTCATGAAATGTCCAAGAAACCCACAAAAGGGAACTAGTGTTGGTGGGTGACTTGAACATATGGTTGGAGGCCATATGTCAAACACAACACCAACATGGAGAGACTTATTAGAAACATGCCCTGGATATACATGGATTTCCATGCCCTAGGATCTCATAGATGCCATTAGTCAAACTCCCCTTCCCATATCCTAACACCAAACAATCAGCAAGAACAAAGGACACTTATAAAATCAGACTTCCCAAGGAATCCTGAGGATCAGAACGAGAAAGAGTTTGTGATTCTCTTCCTGAAAATTCCCCTAAAGTTCGAAAAATAATACTCCATCTACCATGACATCCCCAAATAACAAGATCACTCTAAACAGAATGGTCTGCTAAGAGCCGACCACCTCTGATACCATTTTGTCTCGAACCAACCCGAGTCGACCCTAAACCTGTCACCCAGGCCAGCCCGCGACAAGTCCCGAGAGGCGTTGCTGGTCCTCCCAGGATAGATACAATCACCAAGGGCATCAATAGAGTACACAAGGGAATGACTTCACCCATATATAAACAATCAAACAAAAAGTAGAATGAAATAGATAGCTCAAAATACATTTATTTAAAAATTGAACTGAACATTATCTGTACATGAAACTGAAAGTACAAATAAACCAAAAAAATGAACTAACCAAACCAGTTAACCAAATAACTCTATGTGACCCTAATATTCACTCTCCAAAAAAATTATTACACATCTCCCAAGTCGATCAAACTTGAGCTGAAACCTGTACAAGGGCTAAAAATGAAGAAGACTATATGTGTGAGTATTAAAACTTAGTAGGTTAGCCCAATATTCTATTCTGAATGCACTTACATTAAAATAAAAGAATCATCAATTTATAGTTTTAAATACAAGATATAAAAGTATTTTTTTTAAATGAGGTTCCATGTTATAATAATTATCATACAAACACATGCATGTTTAATAAACAAAAATCCAAGTAACAATTTTTCAAAGAGGTGGAACATAAAAATGAAAATAGTTTTTAAGAGGGATTCTTAAAAGAATGTAGAATTTTAAATGAATAACACACTCTACTGAATTTACCAACAAAACACACCATATTCCTATGGTGAGTATAAAATAGCCAATGAGCACAACTCACGGGAACTCCACTAGGCACTAGTTAGTTGTGAGCCCCAAGTACCTCATATATTGGTGATACTAACCACAATAAATATCTGTTATCGTGCACACGAGAAACTAGTATGGAGAATAACCATAAAGTAGTGGTCCCCCAAAATCATAAAAATTATTTTATAGTTAGTTTTGTCATCGTAAAACATGCTACATGAAACAGGGGCCAAACCTCACAAAATCACTAGCATACTAGTACACGTCCTCCAACCTAGATACCCATGATTTTCATTAGTGCTAAATCAAGTTACACATATTATCAAATACACATTTCACATCAAAATACCATTACCAAACCATAAAAACACTATCTTCCCACAAACCTTCTTCACATTTCTTTCATGAATTAAAAAACAACTACAAATATTTGTAAAACAATTTCAAAGAGTGTATTGAGGCTATTAACCTAAAACTCATTAAAAAAACTATTTGAATTATAAAAATACAACAAGACCATACCCAACCATATTTGGAAGCCCTAAAAACATTTTTGAAAATAATTTCATGGATGATAAAACAATCCAAATTGACACAACAAGGTATATACAAATAAAACACTCATTCTTCATTTTTAGGAAATGCCGAACATGCATTTAAAAATTTTCCCAAAACTAACATTTAAAAAAGTTATGAAATATTTTTTTAAAGAGGTGTATACACCCCATATAAATCATAATACCACATTCATAATTACCATTAAACACTCAGGTTACATATTCAAAACACAACCATTTTCATATGAATGTGAAACATGCCATTTTCTAAAAACTCAGGCCAAAACATGTGGTAAACCAAAACCCATTTATATGAAGAACCAAATAAAAATTTGAAAGACATAAGAGGATACCAATATAATTTTTTTTCATGATTCTAATGTATTTATAAATCCAATCAAATCATTTTAAATTTCATGAGACACATAAAATCCAACCGGGCAATTTACTGAACACATTACATGCACTCTTTAACAAAAGAACTTATGTTAAGCACTTAAAATGTGATAAAATAACATTTTCATGCCATAAAGTTATTCAAGATACTGATAAATATTCAATATACCATAAAACAACTGCACAAGCTCATGGAATAATTTATCAAAAAAGAGAAGTGCACATTTATACCATGGAAACTATATTTTTACCAAAATAATTCATAAAACATAATTTTCACATTAAACCTTTAAAACCAAGGTTTTATAGCAGATCATATCATATAAATAATGTTATAAAAATATGATAATGCTGAAACATAAATGATAAAGGCTTGTTCAAGGGACATGCTACCTCAAATCCTTGGCATAATGGAAATGCACACATGAAATCACCATCCAAGGATTTAAAAACCCTATAACTATGATGAAAATGCCCAATTGAACAAAAACCCAAACAAAAATCATGGAATAACAGAACCTTAAGTCGAACAATACTAGGGGAGATTATAAATCCATGAAATAATGAAAGGAGGAAGAATATGGAGGATAAAAGAGAAGGAATCTCACCTTTTCAACTAGAAATCTCATTGTATTACACTAGATATGCACCGTTAGATAAATGGGAATCACTTGAAACTTCATTGAGAGACTCATAAGATATGGCCCAACCAGGGAAAGAAGATTTCTGGCTGAAATAGTAAGAATTTATTGATTTATGATTGATACAATTTACCATGTAAATTATCGATGATTTTAGAGACAATGATAATGTTTCCCCGCTTCCAAAGAGGGAAAATCAGTAATGGGGGTGGGTATACGAATATTGGATTCAGGTGGGAGGTTTAATCAATAAAAAATATTAAATATTTAATTAGATATAAGATAAATAATTATTTTTTTTAAACATGAAATGGGCCCAGGGGATGGACTAATGCTTAAATAAGTAACCCCATTTCACCAATATTATGAATTATTAAGGGGTCCAAAAGGATATAGTGGTTTGAATATAACAATTTAGGCTATGTGGGATGTAGAATGGGTGAAAAAAGTTTAAAAAGGAGTTATAAAAGAAACAAATTTGGTTTTTAAAACTGGAAATGGGCTCACAGTTGGCTAATCCTGATGTAACCACCCTTTCTCCAAAAACAAATATACAAGCAATAAAGAACCCAAATTAGGGTGATTAGACATAGATAAAACTGAAAAACTCGACATTAATCTCACACAATACCCAAGAAATATTTCGGGATTTCAAAGGAACAAGATCAAAAAAATGACATGAAAAACTAGGTGTGATAGTTAATGTATATTTTTATCATATGATTGTTATTTATTAGGGAATTATCTTTCTATGTGACAAAACTTTTAGTTTATTTAATGTTTAATGTATGGTAAAATGGATTCATTATTCCATTTTTAGTTCTGTGTTCTTTTAGAAGTTGATTTGACTGATTTGTTCATGAAAAATTCACCTTAAATACTCTTAGTTTGGAGAAACAATTATAATGTATTACATTTTGATAAAAAGATTAAATTATACTCCTTGAAAATGATTATTTAATTATTTTCCAATTTATATGGAAATATAATTCCTCAACTCTAGTAAAATGATTTTGAAATTAATTTTTTCCATATTAATATAATTTTTGATGATATCAATTAACTTTTTCACACTTATATTGTTTATGATTTTTGTCTTCATTTTTTCATGATGGTTCAATTAATTATGACTAATGATCTCTAGAAGTCTCAATTATTATTTTCTCATTAATAGTTTATTATATGGGAAAATATTCACTTAAACATATGTTCCCCTATTTCGAAACCAATAAGTTTTTTTTGAGATGACCCTCATACTTCTATTTATCTTTTATCAAGTCGATATTTTATTCATCCTTTTTTACAATGATCGTTTACAACATAAGAATTTTTTCCCAAATTTACAAATTTAAATTAATAATATGAAGTTAAAATTGCTTTGAAAAAATTTATTAAAGGGGTGAGGATGTATCACCTTAGGATTTTATAAAATAAAACTATATTATAGAGCATATTCAAAAAACAACAGTCATGTTAAATGATCAATGAAATATATAACCCTTATAAACTAGACAGTAAACTGATGGTTATGAATAATATTAAAATATTTATTATATATATATATAAATGTATTACTAAATATAAATTATTGATAATTTATTATTGAATATTCAACCAATTTTTATAAAATAAATTTTATTCTTCAAAAATAGTTTTTCTTCAAAAATGATTTTTTTTCATGAAAAATATTATAATTATTTTTTATAAATTTTAGAATAAAATTTTAAAATGAACTAAAATTTTTAAATATTAAAATAATAACTTACTTTGGAGAAACTGTTTTATTCTTAGGAAAACATTAATTTTTCATTGAATAATGAAAATTACCGATTTTCATTATAAATTTCATTTCATTTAAATAAATTAAATAAAATTGATGAATATTTTTATTTTGAATATTATATAATGTAATATAATTTTTACTGAGATATATTTAATCCACTAAATTTCTTGGAAATCAAATTCATATTGGATTTTAGAATATGTATATTTTTTGTATTAAACACAGGAATTTTTAAAAAAACCTTTTTAAATATCATAATGTTTCTCATTTTCAATTAACTAAAAAAACCATAATGATGAATTAATAAAATTAAATTTATAACTTTTATATCAAAAAACATAATATATATTCATAAAATTATTATTATTAGCCTTTTAGATAATATAATTTTATATTTTCCTAGAAAAAATACACTTCTTGAAAACTCGATTTTTCTTTGCAATTGTATGACTAATATTAAATTATAATTTTATAAAACATTGAAATAATTTTGGTAAAATAGATTTCATATTATTGGTCATAATTATTAATATTATATAATATTTTCATCACAATTATTCACAATTATGAATAGTGAAAAAAATGAAAAATTAATCTCTATAGTTAAGGGAAAACCAGTCTTTATTGATGTTTAAACTAAAAAGATAATGATTAAAATTACATAATTAAATTTATAAAATTTATTATTTTGACATATTTATAATGTATAATTATTCTATAATAGTATATTTTTTTATCCTTGTGCAATTTAAAAAATTTGGGTAAAACTTTTTCATTTAAAAAGACTCATGTGTGCCATACATCTCACATATATTAGACCACAAACTCTACACTACTCTTTATATGTTTAAAGACTGTTGAATTTGAGAAGAACTATTGAAAATTATTCCTTAATTCCATTTCAAAATCCTATAGCCATATTATTGATAATAAAACCAACACATGAAGGATGGTGCAGCTAACCTTAATAGGTTGTTTGAAGAAGTTATATCTTTCTTAACTGGCCATTTTAAACTTTTTATTCATTCACCTCTTATTTATTTTCATAAATAAATACAATATAATAAATAATGTTTCCCCATAATATTTCAATTTTATTACGTAAATATCATATCCAAAATAAATATCTTATTCCATCAAATGGGATACAAAATCATCATTTAGGCATACAGTGGACTACAACCCCATGAACTGATGTAATTATTTTTCGATTATCACCTCTAAATGATTGGGTTTATGGGGGATTTACTATATAATAACAATAATATATTCACACTTCTGTATTTATGATATCACATTACCTTATTAATTCCCATTTTTGGTGATATGATTCTGTCACTCCTATGTATGGTAGACTACCTCCCCGCAAAATGATGGGATTTGTTTTTCCAAAAAGAACTAAATAGATGGAAATAAGGATAAATATAATGGATGTATGTGATAAATCTAGTAACCATAGTGTTATAAATACTAGTTAGAGATAATGCTTCCTTATTTGATTTGTGCGGAGGATATATACTAGTGATGGGGAAGAATCAGTTTGTAAGGGGTATCTTTGTGTATTAGATACAAAAAATTAAATATTATCCCGAACATGGATTGGTTGTATTTAGAATTTATTTTCATAAATTAATTTTAATGGAGTGTTTCTTTTTCTAATATAAAGGTCTAATGGGAGGTGTTCATTGGTGAGTGGAGTTATCGGATCATAAGTAGATAGTTAGAATATATACAAACTATGTTGGAATTAATTTTAGTAGATGCATTGGTAAATTATTTTCCCAAGGAAATTGAGGAGTTTATTTATTTATTTTAGAATAATTTTGTTACAATATCTCCCAAGGATTCAACATAATTTTTGGGATATAATTAATGGCTAGTGTGTCTTCAATTTTGAGGGATCCTTATCGAATACCACTAATAGAGTTTCATGACTACAGGCTAGAGATAAATGATATAATATAGATTAGACTAATCTGACCTTTTGTGTATCCTTGGGAAACTCTTTTTTTGTTGAAAACTAATGTAGAACATGTTAATATTTTTTTATATAATATCATAGGATGAATCATGTGATCGTCAAGAACCATTACCCCTATCTGTGGATTGACAATATGTTCAAACTAATGAAGTGATCTATTTTGTTTTTAAAGATCTATTTACACAATTAATGTCATATGATAAGTTTAATATTTTATGATTTTTTAATAAATTCCTTCAGGTGTAGATATGGGCACTTAGAGTTCATGTTCATGTGGTACAGTGTCATGAACACACCTAATATTTTTATTGTTTTTGTGAACATTGTTTTCCCTAATTTCATGGACTAGATCATAGGTCTTTTCATCAAAATAATTTTTATCTAATAATTGATATAAAATGATATAGGTGGTCTCCCTAGAGATATAATCAAATTTCATTGACACCATAAAATATATGGGAAACATTCCATTTTCTTATTATAGACACGATAGTTATAGTTCCATAGGTATGTGTTTCATCAGTATAGTGTGTTTATGGACACATCCATGACTGATGTAGTTATTTCATGGGAATCACACTAAATAATGTTAGAGGGTCAAAATTTTCAGGGAAATACAAACAATTAACAGAGGTTTTTGTATAATTCCTCTCAAATTAAGGAATCATTGATCGCTATCAATAGTAATGAATAAGTTTTTTCTAAACAGATCATTGTTAAGTGACGACAAGTTACCTAAAAGATAGTCTAGTTAGTTCCCAAGTTGATAGATATTAAAATAAATGGATAATGATTTAATTTCTTATGATGCCTTTATTATAGAACTATGATGAATCTTAATGAAGTATTTTATAGAGATCAATTATGTTTCTTGGAAATCCCCTCCCCCCAAATGTAACTAAACCATCCATGGTCCAGAGCTAGTTGGATTTTTGTTTTCAATGATGCTGTGAAAAAATTCCACATCATTATATATTATGTGGTTTTGATGGACCAAAAGTTTCTAAAATCAATTTCGTTTATGAAGAATATGAATTTACTATAGTGGAGGTGGATATAGATTGAAATATATTATGATATTGAAATATACTACAAAATGGGAAATGGGAATGTAGTTGTTGATGTGCTCAATCAAATGTCCCTTGGAGATATGTTTTATGTGTTTTAGGATGTTTGTAATGTGAGGGAGGAACTTTCTTGATGCATTTTGATATCGAGGATATTGGTGGAAGAGGATTTCCCTATCATATTATAACATATTTAATTATGAGTCATTAGGTGGAGGATTTTCAATGGAGATACTCAATGTTATAGGTGTAGTGTGGCCATGATGGCCATAGTGATATCATAGAGGGAGGGTTAGAGTGTAGTCATAACCATATTCTACTTTAAGGGTGGCTATTTTACCATTGGTGGTTCTTGAGGAAGCTCTCAATGAGATTCAAATCCCACAATTAGTAATATATTTTTTGGTCTAATATGTATAGTTGATTGAGGAAACAACTTTGGGGTATAGGAATAAGTGGTCAGTGGTAGAGTTTTTGGATTGGTGTTTGATTTTTCATATGGAGAATGTAGAAAACCGTGTTCCTGGAGGTTTTTTGCTGCCCTTTAAATCCCCAGGTGAAATTGTGAGGATGTCCTTAAAGATTTTTTCACCTTTTTTTCTAGGAACTAGAAGGATGTGATGTAGTTAGGTGAATGTAGAATGACTAATGAATCTTACCCAAATTCATGAGATCCATGGATCAAGTGTCATGGTTTCTTTAGTGTAGAAGAAAGTGGATAATATGGTTACACATATCAGGGTATCGATGATTTTTATATCTAATCAATATCATCAGATCACCATGGGGAATAAAGATGATTTATGTTTTCCTTTTTCTTCTATATTCTCCTTAGAATAGATTTTTGTCTTCAAATAGATGTGTAGACAGAGTGAACCATTATTATGTTGGAAGATATGTTGTGAGCTTTCATAACGGTTTATAGAGGGTAATTATTAATGAATCTTATAGTGGTTAAGTTAATGAATAAAAATATATATCACTTTTCTATCAACATAGAACCTTTCTAAAAATATAATGGGTTGTCATTCAGTAATAAATTGTGTTACATATTGGTTGGGGAGTAAAAATTTCATGTATTAAATGTAATGTGGAGAACAAATGAGTATATAAAAATGGTCTCGGAGAATATGAAGAAAAATTATGCATTTGAAGGTCTATGTGGATTATAGTCAGTGTAACCTTGAGTTTTATGTTATCGGAAATTATTTTTTATGGTAACCCTATCATTTTCAGTAATTCATATTTAGATGGAGGGAAATTATTTCTACTTAGATCACTGGGAGTTTCAATGTGTTAGAGCATGTTAGTGATGTGGAATATTAAATGATACTCTATATACAACCATAAGGGATGTAATATTTCTTCTATGTGACCAAGATCCAATAGTATATTTATGATCACTATCTTTTCACCAAATAATTATAGAAGGTTATGAAATATTATAAAATATTTATGGATCAATATGTAGGGATCTATGATTTTTTAAAGAATATTTTTTGGGATGAAACATTCCCTCAATTAAAGTGATATGGATGAATGGTTTTTGAATGGAGAATGCATTAGAGTATGACATTTAGATGAATTATCAGTACCCTGATCTAATTTTTTGTTATTTTATATTTTTCATAGGTAGTTTTTCTTTGGTGATGTGATTTCAAAATTCCAATGATTTACTTGATGCAAATATTTCACTTGTTGGTGGTGTCTATTGTGAACTCAATCATATGAGGAGGGGGAAGACTAGTAACTAATCAAAAAAATTATTTAGTATATGTTTTATATCTGTGCGATGAGTTATTGTTGACAAATACATGAAAAAATATTTATATAGAGGGTTGGTTCCCTTGATTTTAGTATTTGAGGAAATGCATTGATATGGTTGATTTGGTTGTTATCATGGGATGTATAATGTTTGAAATGGTCATGGAAATTTTTATGGGTAATAAGGTTGTTTTTTGTTATAATTTACTATATTTTTGGAATTGTTTCAGTTGTAGAGATATTTCTGAGAGATGTATCATAGAGTGGTTGTTTTTACACCTTTTTCTTACTTTTTGAGGCTTGATTTCCATACATAGTTATAAGAGTTGTTTTAGAGTAATTTATTGTAATAGTAAAGACATTTCTAGTAGTTAAATTATATAATTTTTTTGGTTGGTGGTGTATGGGGGATGTATAAATGCCGCTAAGTAGTGAGTTATTGACTTGTATTTGATATTTCAGTTGTGAAAGGATTTTTATGGTATAAATGCATAGAAAATATTGTAAAGAGACTGCTTGCAGCATGCAAGGATTGGATGAGGGATGGATTTTTGGGGTTCTTGTTTTGGAGGTTCTTTCATTTATGAAATGGTTTAGGTGTGGAATTATGGATTTAGTGTAGAGTATTGTAGGGGAGAATTCTTTTTTTATCAATTTTTGGGTAGCTAGGCCATAGATAAATTCTATGGTGTGGCATTATTCATGGTGATTAAATTGTGAGGAATGGTGGTTTCACATGCATCATTTCCCTTCTCCTGGTTTATTAGATATACAGTATGGGCCTATCCTTTTTTATTATACATGTCTTTAACCATCATAATTGTGGTGTGGTCCCTTCCATTACTTAAAATATTTGTCTTATGTGGTAACCTTTAAAATATGTTGTAGGGTGTTTTATCCTGGAACTTTAATTTCTAAATTTCCTATATATTCCCAAACCCACATCTAAACATATATTCCTATAGTAATTTATCTCTACTCTTGGGTGATTCCAAGGTTTTTTATGATTAATTTAACAATATCTATGTGATATTTTTTTCATTGAATCTATATATATATAATTGAATGTTATAATGAGATTCTCATGTTTTCCTTCTCATTTTCAAAATTCTTCAACCTATAGGAGGTTGTTCTTTTATAGATGGATGGTTGGGGTGATGTGGTGGCTGATGATTGGTATAGCGTGTTGTGTTCAAATTTAATGATCCATCATTAGAGTGATTATCAATGAACTTTGACTGTAGAAACCTAGACATGGTTTTTTACTTTATTATACTTGAACAAGATATAAAGGATATCACTAAGAAATATAATTAAGTTTATTAGTTTTTTAAATTAATAAACATAAATTATTTCTATATTAAATTTGAAAAATAAACAATATATGAAACATTCTTGAATCGTTAATACTTTTCATAATACACTTTCTTATATCTTGGGTAATGAAAAAAAATAAATGGGGAGCTCAGATGCTCAAAAAGTGTTATGTACAATGGGAGATATCATCAGAAAATTATATATAATAAATTTTCAAGAGTAAATTTTCAAAACACACATCATTCAATAAAAAATATAAATCCATTTAATATCCCGGGATAATAACTACATTAAAGTCATATAGATAAATGAAACATCATTAATTATAGAATAAAGTCATAATTATGTACATTTATGATAAATTCATCTAAACAAAAATATCATGAATCATTCTAACAATGACTATGAATGAAGAAATAATTATCGAATAACCGGGAGGTGAAAACCAAATAATAATAAAATTTGGCATAATTAACATATTTTCTCAGGAGAAATTTATATTATTTGTGTGGGTATATTTAATAATTCCCCACCCATCAATTTTACATCTTATATGTTTGTCATATATTTGTTGATAAATATAATTCATTATCAAAATTTTTTATTGAAATTTATCCATATTGAATCCAGAATTTATAACATCAAAATTTATCTAGTAAATCCAATATATTACCTAATAATATTTCATCAGGTGATACTTTATATAGAAGTGGTATATCAATGAAACATCATAAAATTATTATAATTGATTTTGATTCAGAAAAGTTATTAAATATGGAATTCATTTATATAAATACTTTCAAAAGAATTACATTACCACAAGAAAGTGAATGATCTCAAAATAAGGTGATATATATTTTCATTAAACAATGAGAGAATATATTTTTCTCAATAAAATAGAAGGTTGTGTAAAGAAAAATACTTTTTGAAATAAAATATAATCAATACCTTATAAATAACAAAATTGTACCATCATGTCAAAACATAGTTATAAATAACTTTTAGAACTTCTTTTCAATATTTCAAAAAATAATACCCTTCATTTCCATATAATTTTAATTTGAAATGACCAAAATAATGTAAATTGCATTAAAATTTACCAATAAAATTTGTAATAAATAATTCAAAGAAAGGAGTAGTCATGGAAGAATGAAAATATGTCAATTTGGTCTATGTGAAAATAAATATTTTGTTGAAACCATGGGTAAAATGTACTTCATTTAGAAAATTGTAAGACGATTCATTTTAAAACATATTATGGGATGTAAATAAATCGGTTAAAATTACATTGAATGATCCTTAGATAATATTAATAACATTCTTGAAATTATTTTCAATGAAAATATTTATATTGATTATAATTTTATTGAATGAAGCTTTGAAAATATTATTATTAAAAGAATTTCCCATACATGTAACTTGTTTATTTATTAATTATAAAAAATGATAGGAAATGAAATATGAATGTATAAACCCCTAAATATTAACCATATTTGAATAAATTTAATGGGTTTTAATTAATTACAATCATAAAAAATTTCTAAAAATAATATGAACATAAAAACATTGGAAATAAAATGAGATTGTAAGAGAAATCTCTTACCTCACGTTTGGAATTCCATGTAAGTTATTTTATCCACATGCACAATAAAATAATATTTATTTTAAACCTATAACATATAACAATAAAAAAATAAAATATAATATATTGTCAACACATATCATTACAAAAACCTATTATTAATAATATTTTATCAAAATCATCATTTTAGAGTGTTAAATGTTTCTTTTTTATCATCAAATCTTCAATTTTGAAGTTATTATCTTTGAATAAAGATCATGGTTGTATTATATCCTTAGTTTTAATATTTAAATAAATATCACATATATTTATTTTATACATTTTCATAATCATTTATATAAGGCATATATGAGAAATTAATAACACTCCTTCATTAAAGAGGTTGTGAACACTATGTAATTTTGAAATTTACATTTTTATCACATGGAAAGGTAAGAAGATATATGATATTATATATTTATAGAAGAATAATTTTGTAATAAATTTAATTAATATATTTTTTCCATATTTATAACCATTTAGGTAATGTAGTGATGAAAAACATACTGCATTGCTAGTTGGAGATTTTATGTAGTTCATATGAAAAAGTGATTTTTTTATTTTCCATTGGATAAAAATGATGTGGAAATTTCTTTTAACAAAATAATAATTACATATTAGTGTATTTATGATACTAAATTCTTTTTTAGTATGGGTAAAACATATTTATAATATTTAGTAGAAGAAATAATCATTGAATAATCCAGTAAAGACAGTCACCACTTCATTGAGTGACCTCCATTGGATTGCACGTTACACTATTTTAGGATTGTTTTAGTATAAGAAAATTATGTCAAAACAAAGGAAAGGAATATAGGATAGTTTTTGGGATGGTATTAGATGATCAAGAGTGATAAAAGTTTCTAGTATGGGATGAGAAGAAGTGTCATGTTATAAGTTATGGGGGGGAACAGACAAGGAATTACATAAACAATTATAATAATAGAAAATCATTTTCTAGTGAAAATGGCCTCATATATTCATATAGTAGATTATTATATTTTTATTGTTGAAATAATATCACCCAATGATGTTTAATCAATTGTTTTGTGTTATGATAAATCCATATCCATTTATTTCTAACAATCTTTATAATATTTACACTTAACTGAGGTGAAAATATTTAACATGTCTACTTTTAATTTTGATAAAAATTTATAATGAACATATTATGAAATAGTTATTATAATAGTTATAAATATTTAAACTATTTTAAATGATTCTATTCCATGATTTTTCATAACATAATTTTGAAATAATTTTTCAAAACCCAATAAAACAATTTATAAAACAAATCGGAAAAATTTATTTTTATTACTATTTAAACAATAATCCTGATTCATATAGAATTGTTTCGATGATATTAAATAATTTTTTTCTCAATATTATTTATAATAAATCCAAAATAAAAATGTACCTTATAAATACTTTATTATAAGAAAATAAATAAAATCAATTTTTATTTGAACAAACAAATTTCCTTGATTTACAAAATTTTAAGCAGGTATTCAAGGTTCAAAACTATATTATATTTAAATTATATTACATATATAATATATATTTTTTCAATTAATTATTTAATAAAACATTCATATTACTCTTATATATTTATAATTTCATAAAAGTTATTGTTTTATAAATTAAATATTTTTTACTATTCACTAAAAAATCAATACATTTTGAAAATTTTCAAAAACCATCTTATGAAAAAAAGATTTATGATGTCTTCTAAAATAAGATTAATTATGTTCAATGAAAATTTAAATTTTTTTTGAATTTAACTTTTAATCACATTAAGGAATAATGTTATGTGAATTATGTTATTATTTCTTTTTAATGAAAAAATTATATAGTAAAATTAAATCTAGAGAATTACATTCATCCCTCATTCCAAAAATTTTATCTGAGTGATTTCTAAAATGTAACCTCAAGAATAAATGAGTAAAAATTAGTCCAAAAATATTTTGGATCCCATGTTTCATAATCTATATTATGATTTATATGATGTTCTTTTACCAGTTGAGTCATCTGATTTGGCCTTATTTATTCTCTATTTTAAACAATATGGATCATATATTCTTTCTAAGATAACTCAGGATAAAATAAAATTTAATTTGACATGTGAACATTTGTTTTTTCTATCATGTACAGGCTTAAAAACTATATGTTGGAAACATCATAAAAATTAGAGGGGCTAGGATGATTTTTCAAATAGTAAGAAACAACTCTAATTCATTCCATAATATTCCTTGTCATTATGTTCCTAGGACTTAGTTTTAATTTCAATTCAAATATTACAACAGTTTTATGGGAATATCACATTAGGAAAACATGTTCACCCAGTTGAAACCCATAAATCCCACCACTGGTTGTTGGTATAATTTTTTGTCTACACTGATTTTAAATGATATGTCTAAAAATAGTTTATGAATACTTTTTTTTCTAGACTAAATCTAGTCCTTAAAGATTCATTTAGGAATCTTTATCCCACAAATATTGTGTATGAAATATTTCCTTGTAAAATGCTTCAAATAATTTCTTTTTGATTGAATGAATGTTAGATATTATTATATAAAAATTCAACAAATGGTAGACCCTGATCCCATATACATTGAATTTATTCTAATAATGAACTTAATATGTATTATAATGTCAAATTATTTCTTTTATACGATCCATATATAGGATGATGATAAGATGTTTTAAAAATATATCCTTATTTAGAGAGACTTTTGAATGATTTTTCTGAATTTTATTGTAAATCATGGTCCATGATCCGATACAATTGAAATAGTTGAATGATTAAGAATCAAAAAATAATTACTATAGAGGATGGAGAGGATCTCAAAATATAGGTGTACCATTATTGTGATAGAATTTTCAATCATGGAATGGTGGTAAAAAAACCAATGTTTCAGAATTCCATATCACAGTCATTGGGAATCTAGTTAAAGGGTACGATAATGGTGATTCACACTATGGAACAATATGTTTCATCGTATTGGTATGTTTGTTCATTATAAGTCTAGTAAAAATCCCCAATATGGCTATGATATTCTGAGTTCGAACATAATCTGTATTGGATTGGTCACCTGGGAAATCCCTACATTAATCATGGAAGTTGATTCTCTTTCATCAATAATGTTTCATCTCAAAACAATTGAACACCGTGAGGTAGCTAAATATAATCATACATATTTATCCCTAATATAAAATCCCTATAATGGTAAATTTTCACCAATACCTTAATATAATATCATAATTCTCATGTTATCTTGGTTTATTTAGAATATGGCCGCCAGGGATCCTACCAAAATTCCACTAATAAAAAATATAAAAGAGTAGATCTAGAATCCAAAATATGGGTTTTAAATATTTACATTGGTACATAATGAAAGGGATCTCATCAACTAAGATCTACAATTGTTACATTCTAGGAATAAACGATATATTCATGATTCCCATATTACATTTTTAATATAAAAACAACTTATAATATTCATAATTAAATCATTTAAATCAGTTAACATATCCTTAATCATGTCTCAGGGAATGGAAAAAATGATTAAGCACAAATACATATTTATGGTCATGTACAATGGAATTTATCATGGGGGAATAAGTTATAATCAATATTGATGAGTGAATAATCCAAACACATGTTAGTTAATCAACAACTTTTGTTATATTAACCTAAAATTATAAACTTATTATATTAATCACATGAGAAATACAAAATAATATATTAGTAATCTGAATGTATAATTATAGAAATTCATGATCATTTCCACTTAACCATGATATCACGAATCATACCATCATGGGATCTCAACAATGATAAAATTCATAATAAATTATTTTTTAAAACAAAAATACTTTTATAATACATTAAGATTAGTTTTTTGTCTAATGAGACCAATCTATACAACGAGGGGAAATATATAATTAGTCTCCACCCATAACATTCACATATAATTCAATCCTCATGTATTGAATAATCAATACAATTTATTTTTAAAATTCATTATCAATGATTACCCACAATCAATAAAAAATATATAAGATTAAAACTTCCTCAATAAACAAAATAAGTTACCTGATAATCATATATTGATTAATACCATATATTAAAATGGTATAAATTTGAAATATCATCAATTTATTAAAAATTATCCTGAATTCATCACTGATCTTAAAATATGGACTTAAAGTAGGAAGATAATGTCCAATTAAAAACCTGATCACAAGAAAATGAAAGATTAAAAAATATGGAATAATATATTATTAGTTAAGAATAATAGGAGACCATTGATTCATTAAAATTTATGGTTTTATGAAAAAATCAAATCCTTTCGAAAATAAATATAGATTCAACGCCTTTAAAATTTCATTCACATAACCATGTGTGAGAATAGAGTTATAAATCACTTTTCAAAATTAGTTTCAATCCATTAAGAAAATAATACACTTTCATTTGATATAATTTTAGATAAAATTTCCTTATATATTGAGAAAAATATTTTCTTTGAAAATAACTCAGTAAACATGTTAATAAAGATTTAAAGTAATGACGTATTCATGACAGTAGGAAAAACCATTTTGTATTGTACATTAAACTATTCAAACTTTTCTAAAAAATATTCTCCCTATAAAAAAATTATTCTTTTTAAACCATTTAAAATAAATTAAGAAATGGAATAAAGATATATATATATTTTTGTATAATAGTAAAAATATTATTGAAAACATAAAAAAATAATATAAGGTCAGGGATGAAAAACGTTTAGATTGAGAACTTCAAAAAAAGATGTTGTAATGAATGTCCCTTACATGTAACTTTTTAATTATTGATCCAACAAGAAAAAAAATATAAATATGTAAAAACCATGAAATTTTAGACGTGATATATCATGGTTAAGAGAATTGTATCATATAATTTTCCTTAATGAAATTAGTACTTAAAAAATTCTAAAATAAAATGAATATGTAAAAGTAATCTCCTAGAAAAAGTATCACATACCACATAAGTTATTTTAAAATTGTATGTAAAACATTTTTATTTATTATACATACATATAATAATTATACAAATAATTTTTAAAATCATTTATTAAAAATTTAAAACATTCCAGCAACTATTTATTATTAATTCTTATTAAAACAATCAATTATGAGTATTAATTATTAAATTTTTGATGTATGTTTTGTATTGGAAGATATTGTATTGAATCATGATCATTGTTAAATCATAAAAAAATTGATAATAATGATATAGATATCACATATACGCATTACTTATATATTTATAATCACATATCAAAGGTTGAAAGTTAAAATGTGTCCCATTACTTTGTGGAGGTGAGAGTCCTTAGATACACATGTCTGATGTTTTCATTTTTTAATTACTGTAAGTGTAATAAGATAAATGTTATATTAAATTTAAATAATATTTGTTATTATATAAATTTCATATATATTCATTAGATCAATATTTACAATGATCGATGTAATGTGGTGATGAAAAATGAATCCCACGACAACATGGAGATGGTTTTCGATACGTATGCACAAGCATTGTTTCAATTTTACATATAAGAGAGTGGAGGTGAAAAAGGTAAAATTATAGTCATAAAAACAATCAATACTATTTATGATACTTCTTTTATTTATTAATTATTTCTATAAAAAATATAGAGGAAGTAGAGAGAAATATAATCACTGAAAGAGACGGTAAAGATGGTTATCTCTTCATTGAGAGACCTTATCTAGCTTAAAAATTAGTCATAAATAGGATGGTATTAAGAGAGGATCATATAATCAAGAAGTAATTAAGGGATACTATGTTTTTTATGCAATACCCCAATATTATGTAAAATAAAATTGTGTTTGATAGTGTATTCCACACACTACATCAAGCTGAAACGACTTGTGAAATATATAACTCTTATAACATATCCATTAAATTGATAGGTATATATATTAATAACTATGTTATGATATATTTATATATCCAAATAAATATAAAAAATAGATAAATATTTAATAAATAATCAATCAATTTTTAGTAAATTATTTTTATTTAACAAAAATCTATTTTCCTCGAATATGAATTTTATTTCCTGTCATGAAAAAATATAATTATTTTTTAAAAAAATTTAAAAAACATATTTTATAAAATTAAATATATTTTATATAATAGGAATATATAAATATACTTTTTGTGAATTTTTTTGTTGTTGAAAATAATGATTTCTCATTGAAAAGTGAACAATAATGATATTTCTAAAAAATTCATTTCTTTAAAATAAATAAAGTAATTTAGATATCCTATTATGTTATGAATGTGATATTATTTGAAAAAAGTATTATTTACATATATTTATTCCAGTTAATTTCGTCAGAATAATTTTGATACTTGATTTTATTATATGATTTTTTGGGGTTAAAAATCATGATATGATAATTATATTTCATGATTATGTTTTAGGGTGTTTATGTAAATAAATTTCATCATTGAATTGATTAATATTTACACTATTTCGTATTTTGGACTTTTTTGTGACTTTTTGTTTGAATGATATATGGAAAATGGAAAAAAGAAAAGAATTTCATATATAAATGAAACTACGAGCCACTCTGATTCATTTCACAGCTCGACATTGATAAATTAAAGATATAACAGAGGTGAGAACCTAGAGTATCACATTTACACATCATGTATTACATTACATGTTATGAGATGTTGTGTATATAAAATATTTGATAATTCAATGTTTTTATAGATTTGATGCCATGTGTATGAATACACAGCGTGAAAGCCTTAGGATATGCCAAAACTCGATGCTTTTTTGTATTTAACCCCATGAAGTGACACATTTCTACTCTTTATGACCTTGGGACACCATATGACGAATTTATAACCAAAATAAATGATAATTATTGATTCCCATGCATTGAAAACTCGTTTAAAAATAATAAAGTGTTCCACTCTAATATTCATTTGGGTGTTACCGGCATTTGGATTAAGGACCGCTACAGTCATGTTGAGTCATATATGATTTTATCACTACCTTTTCATGACTAGCATGAGGGGGAATTCCTTTTTAAATGAAATTTTTATAATTGGGGATTAACTATTTGGTTTTATTTTAATAATTACTATAATTAATTGATGTATTTTTTCCTAACCCTAATTACTTAAATATCTTATTCACTATTACATTTAATATCATTGTGTGATCAGTGAGGGAGTGATTATATAAATGAAGTAATAATAGAATAATTCCTTTCATCACCATTAGGTGGATTATTTACTTTTCTTATAAATTTTTTAGTTACGAATTCATCAAAAATAAGAAATAACTTTACAATTATTGGACTCATCTATTTTGATAATCCCGAATCATGTTTAGTTTATGTGATAATCATTTTCTTGTTCTATGAAAATCCATTCCTATTTTTTACCAAGGAATAACCTTATATTGTTAATCTCAGTTCTCCCTTGTTTAATCCTAATGTACCAAATTTATCTAAGTGCAATGCTCACCGATGCAAAGGTTACTGATGAAACGGTTACCGATGTAAAGGTCACTGATGAAAAGGTTACTGATGTAAAGGTTATCGACGCAAAGGCCACCGATGAAAAGGTTACCGATGTAAAGGTTTCTGATGAAAATGTCACTGATGCAAAGGTTACCAATGTAATGGACACAGATGAAAATGTTATCAATGCAATATTATTGATGAAGGATACCGATGGAAGGTTACCAATGAAGGCTAGTGATGCACAACTATTATTGAAGCCTACCGTTGTGAAGGGTTCTGTTTCTAGTCATCCGATGCTTACCCTTCCATAATTTTTCAAATATTTTGTTTATTATAATGGTCATATTTAGTAAATTTAATACTTCTGACATTAATAAATTCTAATTAAAGTCATATCAAGAGACTGTATCTGGGGACAGTATGAGGTATGAGGAGGAGCACATGTGGTCTACTTATTCCTATTGTCGAATATCAAATATATAAGAGAATATAGTGGAAGAAACATGAGTGATTGTGAAGTGTGATAAGATAGAGTAATACATGAGAAGTTTACTCACTTGATAAAATAAGAACCATACATAATTTTCCTTGTGAACCCATGAGAATCACGAAGATAATTTGGGAAAAACCTCATGTCTTCTCTCAGTGCTTATCAACTCTCTCTCAACAAAAGAAGCAGAACACTCTGTTCCTAAAAGATAGAACATGGGGTTGTGACACTCTGTTTTGAGGATAACTTCTATAGAAAGACACCAACCACAAATTCTTCACACCAAGGAGTGAAGAGCTGAACTAAAAATGGATAGAGCATTCTAAACTCAATATTATAATATTATCTCTACTTTGATGTTTTATTTTACATTTTTGATAAGTGAGTGGGTCTATCTTCTACACACACTATCTCGCATGCTTGACCTGGAGGGCACCAAAAATACTGACATCATACTTCATATACAATTTTTTTCATGAATAATTGTTGAAGAGACCGTGTGTGGTCTGTGTTGTTTATTTTTTCCTCAAAGAACTGTTGTAGATGGTGTGAACCTTTGATTTTTTTGTGAAAAACTATTGTAAAGACCGATACAGGCCATGTATAAAGTTTATTGTTAATATTAACTGCTTGATTGTAGGTGATCACCAATTGAATAGTATTGAGTCTCTGCATGAGACTGAACCTCTTTTTTTACTCTATTTTGAATTATACATTTGTAATACTATTTTTCCTATTTGTTGTTCTTCATAATTTAAAAAATAGAAAACTGTTTTATTTTTACTAAGATAGTTTGTTCTTGTGAGTGTGTGTATGTTTTTAATTCAATAAACATGTTTCAAAAGTTGAAGAAGTGTTTTAAACTGATTCAACAGAGGACTAATCACCCTGTGAGAAACCTCTTGACCAACCAAACAATTATATTTCTACTTCCTTAATTAACTGGGAAGTTTTCAAATTTGGGGGACTTTATTCACAATTTTTTTAACATAAACATTATGATGGAACTAAATTCGCCCCCCTCTTAAGATTCCACTCCAAAAAAAATTTGGTATTTGAGGTGGAAGTTATGTTTCTACCTCCAAACTATTGTGAAAATTGTCAAATTCTTTTCAACAGTGATTTCAGTTTTATTTTAATGATATTAAAATTTCTATCATATCTAAATTTTCAGTTCTGTAAATTTTTTAATAAAAAATGGATAATAGAGTTAAGGGTGTTGTTACTAACAAGCCAAATTTAATTAATGGTAATAACTATGATCAGTGGAAATTAAAAATGAAAATGTATCTAGAAAGAATGGGTCCTAAAATCTGGGATTCAATGGAAGAACAACACGTATTTCTTGATACTACTAGGGACACTTTGTCTAATTTGACTAAATCTATATATAATAATAACTGTAAAGAAATGAATGCATTGATCTTTTCTCTAGATGATAATGAAATAAATAGAATATCTTCCAGTAAAACAACTTATAAAATTTTTTATACTTTGTCTATTTCTCATTAGGGAACCACCAACGTAAAATAAATGATACAAAATACATATACTATTAATATAATAATTTTAAATTAATCCTAATGAACCAATATCTAAAATTTATCTTAGGTTTAATGAAATAATGAATACCAAGAGTCTTATTGGGAAACCAATGCACAACAGGGTTCAGATTATGAGATTGATTTGATGCCTACCTGACAGATAGAGATGGAAATCTATTTCTATTTGAGAATCTTGTGAAATCATCAAACAACCAGTAAAGGAACTAATTGAAAAAAATATGATGTACGAAGAAGAGAATAATATAAATCAAGAAAGAGATCATGAAACAAGAAAGAAATATGTAGCAATCAATACTACTGCCTCTAAGAGAAAGTACAATAAAAAAGTTCAAGATTTTAAAGACACTTCCACCGGTGAAGACTCAGATTCTAGTAGTGATGATGAGATGGATCATCTTTCTAGAAGATTCAAGAAGTTATACTATAATAAAAAGTTATATATAGAGTCAAACTATAAAGGAATGTATGATAGTAAAGGACAGTGGAACAAGGACCTAAAATAGAATGACAATATAAATGAGATTTTCTGCTATGAGTGTAAATGAAAAGGGAATGTAATGGTTAATTTCCCCAAGATTAAATTTAAGAAGAAATATGAATACATGGTAAATGGATATAAAAAGGATATGAAAGCTACTTTTAGTGTATCAAAAGATAGATCATGTGGATATGAAAATTCTGATATTGAAAAGAACAAACATGAAAACATGTGTTTCATGACAGAAACATCAATGGTAACACCGAATTTCCCCATACCTGATGCTCACTATTATGGGAATTAAAGGGAAACAAATGATGATAAAAAAATGACAAAGGATGAAATATTTGAATGAAGTGGAATTCATAAGGATACCTTTAATGAATTAATGATAAATATAAGTTATTTAAAAGAAAACATGATTAAATGCTAATTATAAGATTCATCTGGATATTGAGAGTGGAAAATGTGCTCATATATTAAAAGAAAATAATGAACTCAAATTATCAAATGAACAATTAAAAAAAGATCTGAAAAAGTTTCTTGCAGAAAAAGATACCTTGACTCAATTTCTATCGAAATAGATTTCTCCAAAATAAATAACTGGTCTAGGATATCAACCAAGACAGAGAAGGATTATCAAAAATAAATTTGTTCAAAAATCTAGACAGTTCACTGCTAGTTCAAGTGATGGACCATATTTTAATAAAATCTCTAAAAACCCAAACAAATTTATCTTGCATCAAAACATATTTGATGATTATAGGAAACTTGTGATACAATTATGGGTTCCCAAAGTTTTACTTCCTAACCTCTATGGACCGATGAAAATATGGGTACCAAAGTAACCATACACTTAATCTGTTTTGTTCGAAAAATGTCTGAAAAGATCCTATAAAACTCTATGGTACTTGGACAGTTAATGGTCAAGACATAGGACATGATACTATTCATACTTCAATAGCCTAATCAATGTAGATGGTGGACATGTCACATTCTTTGATAATGAAAAAGGGATGATCGTCAGCTTATGCGAAATTAGTATCCCTTACAATATATTAATTTCAAAAGTACTTTTCTGTTGATGGGTTAATATAGAATTTACTATGTATTTCTTAGTTATGTGATGACGGATTTAATGTTAATTTTGAAAATTATTCATGCAATTTTTTTTATTCTAAAAATGATTTAATATTTATTGCTCTTATAAATGAATATTTATATGGTGTGGATTTAAACTCATTATCTAAGAAAAATGTTTCTTATTTAAATTATTTTCATAAAACCGTAGGTATATGAATTTCAAAAAATAAGTATTCTATTAGTTTTGATCCTTGTACCTTAGGTTTATGATTGAATGACCTAGACACTAACCTAACTTGACTTTTGTGAACATAATTTTATAAATATATATATGTATTATCATTAATTTTTTAAATTTTGATTTATTTATTGTTCTCTATAAAGAGATTCCATAAAAATTACTTGTAACTATACCAATAGTTCTCAAAACCATTTTTATCGGTCTATACCAATGGTTTTGGGAAACATTGGTATAGATTCTTTGATGTCAGGACCTATACCAATGGGTTTGGACAAACCGTTGGTATGGGGGGACCTAAACAAACGGTTTGGGGAAAACTGATGGTATAGGGTCTCTATTATAGACCTATGCCTATGGTTTGACCAAAACCATTCGTGTATGTCCAAATTAGTGACCTATACCAACGGTTTTCGCCAAACCGTTGGCATATGTCCCCCCTATACCAACTATTTGGCCAACACTATTGGTATATGTCCAAATTAGTGACCTATACCAATGGTTTTGACCAACCCGTTTGTATAGGTACATATAAGAGAACTATACCAACAGTTTTCCAAAAAATGTTTGTATAGATCTTATTTTTAGTAGTGAGGAAACATCAAGAGATATCCCAAACTATGATAATTGAGTTTAATATACCTATATGTTTTTGGGCTAAAGATTTTAATACAGCTTGTTACATCATTAATAGAGTATTGATTAGACATGTTCTTAAGAAGCCCCCTTATGATCTATGGAATTATAGGAAACCTACAGTTAATTACATTAGAGTATTTGGTTGAAAATTCAATATCCTTAACACAAAGGATAATAATTACATGTTTTCTTCCAAGAGGGATGGCGGATTCTTCCCAGGTTACTGAAGCTCTTGTAAATAATATAAAGTATTCAATAAGAGAACCAAATGTGTGGCAGAATCAATTCCTGTAAAATTTGATGAGACTTATCCACATGAACCCAAAACATCCATTGAACATATTGGGGAAGATATGTCAGTTATGGAACTTAATGATAAAGACTGTGAACCCTTGGTGAAAAAAAACAGTCCTAGAAATTTTCTAAAATCTATGCATGATAAATATTAACCTATAGAAAACCATTAGGATTCAAGTTGAACTCTTTCTAGATGTATTAGAACTCTCATGAATCATTTTTTAGATGCTATAGTAGGTGATATAAATAGAGGAACACAAACTGGAGCATCTCTAAGAAACCAGTTTGAACATCAAGCTTCTCTTTCACAACTTGAACCCAAAACTACTGATGATGCAATCAGTGATGAATTATTGGTGATATTTACTCAAGAAGAATTGAATCAATTTTAAAGAAACAAGGTTTGAGAATTTTTATAAAGAACTAAATAAAATTTGACCATATGAACTAAATGAGTGTTTAGAAATAATTTTGATTAATCTAGAAATATATTTATAAGGAATTCTAGACTAATTGAATAAGGATATAATCAAGAAGAAGGAATAGACTATGAAGAAACCTTTGCACTAGTAGCTAGAATAGAAACCATTAGGATACTACATGCCTATGAAGCTCATTGAAATTTCAAACCATATCAAATGGATATCAAGGGTTCATTTCTAAATGGGTACATAGTTGAGGATGTATTTTTAGAACAACCTTATGGTTTTAAAAATCTCCATTTTTCAAATCATGCTTTAAAACTCTCTAAAGCTCTATATGGTCTAAAACAAGCTCCCAAAAAATGGTATGATAGGATTAGTTCTTTTCTTATTTCAAAAGGTTTGCTAAAGGAATAGTGGATCCTACTGTTTTTATTAAAATTATTTCAACATATGTTTTAATAGTATAGATTTATGTAGATAACATAATCTCTTGGATCCTCTATAAATTCATTCTGTACAGATTTTTCAAAAATGATGCCAGATGAATTTGAAATGAATTTAATGGGGGAACATAAATATTTCATTGGATTTATAATTTTTCAAACTAAATATGGTGCTTTTTAAATCAAATTAAATGTACTAAAGATATTTTGAAACGTTTTGGTTTGGATATTTGTAAAGGTCGTTATACACCTATGAGTACAACCTGTAAGTTGGATGTTGATGAAACTGGAAAACCAGTGGATCAAACCAATTACAAAGGTATGATTGGGAGTCATATCTACCTTAATGCTAGTAGTATAGATATTATGTTCTTTTTATGCATGTGGTCTTGTTTCAAGACAATCTCAAAGAATCTAATTTAACTGTTGTTCAATGTATTTTTAAATATCTCGTGTATACTAAAAACATAAGACTATTTTATCCAAGAAGATAATAATTTTATTTAATAAGCTATTCAGATGACGACTTTCCTAGTTTCAAGTTAGATAGAAAGATCACCTCTTGAACATGTCACATTTTGGTAAATTCACTGGTATTATGATGTAGTAAGAAACAGAATTTTGTTGCATTATCTACTTATGAAGCTGAATATATATCTTTTGATAGTTGTAGTGATCAAATTTTGTGGATGAAATACACTTTACTAGACTATGGATATCAATTCAAACATGTCTTTATAAACTGCAACAATACAAGTACTATTAACATATCTAAAAATTTAGTATCTCATGCTAGGAAAAAATCACATTGCTGTGAGAAATCACTTCTTGAGATATCATTATCAAAGAACTAATATCAATATTGAATTCATTGGTACAGAACACCAATTAGTGGATATCTTCACAAAGACTTTTAATTTTGAGAGGTTAAATTACATCAAATATCAGTTAGGTATGAGAAACTGTTAATTCATAGGATCCTCACCATTAGGAACCTCACTGTTAGGAACCTCACCATTGGACCTCACCATTAAGAACCTCACCAATGGAACTCACTGTTAGGAACCTCACCATTGGACCTCACCCATAGTAACCTCACAGTTGGACCTCACCGTTAATAACCTCACGGTTAGACCTTACCGTTAGTAACCTCACCATTGGACCTCAGCATTTGGAACCTCACCATTGGACCTCACCATTAAGAACCTCAATGTTGGACCTCACCATTAGGAACCTCACCGTTGGACATCACCGTTAGAACCTAACTATTGGCACCTTAACGAATGTCGATATTTTAAGGACATAATGATTTTTCTTCCAAGAATCTGAAACATTATTAGTTTTAGTTACTTATTCTACTTGATTTATTTTTTGATCCCTAAATGATAAGAATAAATAACACACCACATTTTTATCAACATCTAGTCTCTCTTGAACCTCTTGTTCAATAACCTAAGAACTTCACCTTCTGCCAAAACCCTCGAACTGCTCTAGATTGAAATGGAAAGGTTGAAGTGACCATTTTTCAATGATAAATGAGATGTGCCAAATCCAAATAGACCTTGATCTGAGTCTAGTAGTGGAATCCAAGTAGTGGAAAATCTAGTCAACCAACATTTATTGAAGAGGTAAATCATGGGAGATAAGGAACTAATATTAGAATTTTTGTTATCGAGTAGGTCTTTAGTGCTAAAGACACTTGAAACTCAAGGGTAGGTTGAATGATTTTCGAACAACAATGGGTTGTATTATCTGAATCTAATGAAGGAGTTTTATGAATTTTTGAGATTGGAGTAGTCTGGGAATGAGGACAGAATGTCTTCAATGATAAGTGGAGTTTGTATGAGATTCTCCTCTCATGAATTTGCTGAGTTTTTGAGAGTACAATGGATATTTTAATATTACTCAAGAGTGGTGCCTCCCACTAGTGAGTTATTCTACAATGAAGAAACTCTAGCTGAACTGATAGGATGTGGGATCCCTAATAAAGTGATTATTGCTGAAATGGAAGGAGAATACAGGTTTCTATTGAAGTTAGTTCAGCATGTGTTGAGTCCCTGTTGGGGGGACTTTGCTACCCTGAAATATCAAGATGTGTTTCTTTTTTATATATTGAAGCATGCACTGAATGTAAATATGTTTAGGATGTCGATGATTCAATTAGAAGACATGAAAAATCCGACCTAAAAGTAAATTTATTTGTTTTAGGCCATATTAATATCCATTATGTTAAAACTAAAAAGAGTTTCTATAAATAAAGAAGAAAAGTTTGTTGTGAGATACAATTTTTGCATTATCAATATTATTTGCAAGTTTATGAAGATCAGGTGGAATCCATGGAAAAGGAGATGGAAAAATTATGAGGCAATGCTTCATGAGGAATTCAACCTACTTACTCATCTTACTAGGCTTATGGTTAATAGAGACCCTCATATAAAGTCTAATTAAGTGTAGTCTTCAAACACAGATGAAGTAGAAGAGGTTTCTGTTGTGCATGTTAGAGAAGATTCTTCTATAGATGACACGAGGGATCTTGACCTTCCTCAGGAAAATGTTGTATCCTTTAGTGAGCCTACCCCACCAAAACAATTCCCTAGAATGGAGACTATCCTATGGCACAGTGAAGAAGAAGAAACTAGTGAATAGGAAGGAGTTAAAAATATCTTAAGAGATATTAGAGAGACCTCAGAGGATGAATATGACTCTGAATCTAGTCATAATGGCTTTGATATAGTTTCTACTGAATGTGATGAGGAATTTATAAGTCTCTGTCCTCAGATTGGTTATACAAAAATGGTAAAATGTGTGGATAAAGAGGTTGTTGATTTGGTTGAATCTGGACATACAATGGAAGTAGTTGAAGACTATGTCGAGGAATTTGCAGTGGACTCTCCTGTTGATGCGGTTGCTCAAGGAGGAAAAACAGAGCTGAATGTGGTTGATCAATATATTTCTCCAAGTGAGGATAAGGAAACTGTTCCTACAGGTTCATTTTGTGATTCTCCTAAGATAGAATATTGGTCTAACGACCTTGGATTCGTGGTCTTGGGATTCGATTATTGATAATCTAATGATGACCAGCCTATTAGAAGCCCTCCTATTCATTCTGTCTCTGAGACAACTATTTGTTATCCAGTAGTGATCTTACCTCGAGACAATGTAAAGAATGTGGATTTGGAATCTTTGAAGTTAAATTTCGAAAGTCATGTCGATGAGAGCTTTGTTTGGTTAGAGAGATTTCTATCTCATAATCATGAAGTTTTAACTTATGCTTTAGAAAAAGTAATTTCTATCTCTCACTCAAATTTTCTACCTAATGTGATGGACTATCAGAATCAGATCAGAACCTTGGATGTTTTTATGGAATTTATGATGTAGTCTATTATCATTTTATACTCCTATATGGATTCAAGGGTTCAGGTGGACAGATATATTTGATATGTTAAAAGTGTGGTTCAATAGATGGTGACTGTGTTTGAGGACATTAAGAAGTCTATGAAGACACATGTTAGTGGCTAGGATAATGATGTGAAAATACTAATCATTGGGTTGACCAAATCATTTAAAGAGATAGTGGAATTTACCATGGAACCTCTATGTGTATCTGCTTCTTCTTCAGCCTCTACTCCTATTGATATAGAAGCCTTCAAATCTATTGTTAGAGAAGATGTGGAGATGTTCTTTGGTTCCATTAACGTAGCCCCTCATTCTATGAATCAGGTCATTTCCACTAGTAAGGAAATTCACAAACTTGTGACATTTTATTTAAGGGAAGCTTCTTTAGATCAAAAGGCCATTAAATACCATCTTTACTTCTACTAAAAAAGGTTATAAACTAAGAATCATATTGATAGTCACTTTAAGCTACTATTGCAGAAGTTGAGAATCCCACCTGTCACTCATGCGTTTAAGGATCAAGTTATTAGGATTAGAGAGCTTACTCTTGACCTAGAGAGATTTATGTAGAATAAGGATGATTTTATCTCATCTAGGGAAAGTGTAGGAAGTATTATTATGGATTTCAAAAATCTTCTTTTACCCTTCCTCAATGTAGAATACACTCCCATAATTGTTCCTCCAACCTTACCTTGTTTTTTGAAAACTGTAGGATCTACCAGTGCTACACCAATGATGACTCCTACACAAGCCATCAAAAGCTTGACCCCTATGATTCCATAGGTATCTACTCACTAAAGGCCTACTGATGATTCTGTAGTAGCTCCTCCTTCCATGCTGACTACCATACCTAGGCCTATTCCTCCATCTTCAGAACCTTCCTCCTCAACTTCAAAAGACAAAGTTCTCTTGGACATATCTAATATGGATTGAATGTGGGCTCTCTTAGTTGATAGGGATCTTTGTAACCTTTTTTATATTGTTCTATTTCTTCATTATTGTAAATCCTCTTCTATCTCTTTTTTTCTTTCTTTATTTTTGTTAATCACAAAGGGGGAGAAATACGATTTATGTTTTTTCCAGAACATAAAGGGGGTACAAGTTTTTATGAAAGTGGGGGAAATTTTAAGTTAACTGGAATGTCTGAATTTATATATATATACTCTATACAATAACTTTGGTTCAATTTCACTTATAAACACCTTTAAATATATAAGAATATGTAATTAACCATGATTCAAAAAATATTTACATAATATGTGATTATCAATATGGGGGAAATTGTTGGACTCGCCTATTTTGATAATCCAAAATCATGTTTCATTCATTTGATAAGAATATATCTGTTCCATGATAATCATTTCCAAGTTATTATCATGGAATAACCATTTATTGTTAATCACACTTCTCTATTGTTTAAGATTACAGTGCTAAATTTATCTATGTGAAAAGGTCACTGATGCAATGATTACCAATGTAAAGGTTATCGATACAATGCTCACTGATGCAATGGTAACTGATGTAATGGTTACTGATGCAATGGTCTCTAATGCAAAGGTTACCGATGTAAATGTTACCGATTCAAAGGTCACTGATGAAAAGGTTACCGATGAAAAGGTTACCGACAAAAAGGTCACTGATGAAAAGGTCGCCAATGTAAGATCACTGATGAAGGTTACCGTTGAAGGCTACCGATGCACACCAACTATTAAAACCTACCATTGTGAATGCTACTATTTCCAGTCCACCGATGCTCACCCTTCCATATATTTTCAAATTCTAATGTTTTTTATAATGGTCATATTTGGTAAATTTAATGCTTATAACATTAATTAATGATGATTGTATACATATCAAGATATCATATCTGGGGACAGTACAATGTAAGAGGAGGACCGTACATGGTCTTCTTATTCCTATGGTCGAATCTCAAATATAAAAGAGAATTACAAGGAATACACAAGAGTTATTGTGAAGTGTTATAAGATAGATGTATGTATGAAAAGGTTACACAATATCTAAAAGAATAACTATTCAGCACATACATTGTGAACACAAGAGCATCATGAAGATAACTTGTAAAAATCCTCACATCTTCTCTCTAAGCTTATCGACTATCTCTCAACACAAGAAGTAGAAAAATCAGTTCCTAAAATCTAGAACCTAGAGTTGGGACACACTGTTTTGAAGAAAACATCCCATTAAAGACTCCAACCACAAATTCTTCACACCAAGGAGTCAAGATATGAACTTCAAATACATAGAGATTTCTAAAATCAATCTTATAAAATTTGATCTATTATGATCATTTATTTTACATCTCTATGATGTGTGTGGGTATTTCATCTACACACATTGTCTAATGTGATTGAACTAAAGGGTACTGAAAATCCTTACATCAAACTTCACTTACACTTTGTTTCCCACGTATAAATGTGGAAGAGACAATGTGTGGTCTGTACTTTTTGTTTTTCCCATGAAGAACTATGTTAGAGGTTGTGAACCCTGGATAGTTTGTGAAAAACTTTTTTAAATCTCGATACAAGATTTGTATCATGTTTATTGTTAATACAAACTTCTTGGAGGAAGGTGATCACTAAGTAGAGAGTATTAAGTCTCTTATTGAGCCTGAACCTCTTTTTTATCTCTGATGTGCATTATAAATTTGTAATATACTGTTTTTTATTTTCCAATACTCAAAATTTCAAAAACAAAAAACTATTTTATATCATCATTGATAGTTAGTTTTGGTTAGTTTTTGTATGTGTTTAATTAATTAAAGTTGTTTCAAAAGTGTAAGGAGTGTTTTACACTGATTCAAATGAGAACTAATCACCCTTTGAGAAACCTATTGACTAACTAAACATTTATATCTATAATTCCTTAATTAACAAAGATGTTTTCAAATTTGGGGGATTTTATTCAATAAGTTTTTAATAGAAAATTTAATTATGAACTCAATTCACCCTCCTCTTGATATTCCACTCCTACCAAAAACTATCATGATAATGGAACACCTATGATATTTGGATTGTTTTCCATGTCCAACAGATTAAATAAATATCAGTTCTAAATATTATGATACCTATTCAATTATTTTATATCACATTCAATCATGAAATAGGATTTAAAACATTCAAAAAAAATATATATATTTTGTAAAATAAAAATTAATCATCATATCTTATTTTAATAAATTCCATCATGTTTATTCTAAAAAATAAAATAGGTTTATTTTATTAAATTATTATTTTCTCCATCCATGTCTCTAAGAGTTATAATCCAATCTTTCACATCCTATAAGACCTTGTAGTTTAGTGTTTTGTTTGATTTTTTGATATATATAATTTTATTAACCCCGTAGGAAATTTACCATGCCCCATGGTCTATAAGTATACTTTTTAAAACTATAAAAAATAAATAGATGTTTCTCATTTTTAGTTAATTAAAAACTTTAATAAAAAATGATTTTAATTTTAGTTATAAAATATTTATAAGTAAATATTAATTAAGATTCATAAAATTAATATTATTTGTTAAAGAGTTAATATAAAATATTATTTTAAAGAAAAATACCCTTCTTGAATACCCACTTTTTGGTCGGATCTACTGGTTTAAATTTAAATCATGATTTTCGAATGATGTAAATTAAATTTTATAAAATGGATTTAATTTTATGAATATGAATAATATTTATTATCTAATAGTTTTATAGTACTTTTTTAACTTAATTAATAGTAAAACATAAAAAATTAATTACAGTGGATAAAGGAAAATGGTTTTTATCAAAGTCTAAATTAAAATTATAAGAGTTAAATTGACCATGAATGTAGAGATCCGTATCTTGACGTACATGGACATTACATTACTTTTGCGGAATACATAGTACATAACAAAAACACACACACAAGTATCATAATAGTTTAGTGTCTTTGGAAACTCGGAATATAATCTTCTAATCGTGGTGAAAGATCTTCAACATCTCCCATAAAGATCTTCTTTTTTTTACCTAAAACCATTCTTTATATCCTGGGAAAAAGAAAACATAAAAGGTTGAGCTCAAATGCTCAGTAAGGGTAAACAAAAGAAATATCAATCACATCATATTCATAAGAACATAACATTTTGGAAATCTTAACCTGCAAAAGAGAGCATAATTTCATAACATGGGATAAATCATGGCAGTGAAATGTAATCACAATAATCATAACATAAAACATGAAACTTTGTGTCATACACAAATAATCATAGAGAATCATTTCTTGTTAGTCAAGACTCATTGCCAAGACTATCTTCATGGACAAAGTCCCTTTCTGAACCGAGTCACCCTCATTTCAGCAATGTTTCACTGAACCAGTATAACCTACCATTCCAGCCATGTCTATCTCATGAGATATAAAATCTTTACCCAATGCATTGGAGGGAGATATAGGTCCCACCCATCTCATAATTATACCATTCTTAAGTGTTCCACAAAATCATAAATCATACATCATTTCATAACCCATGTAATAAAAATGGGAATCTTAAACATCATGACATCATAAAACAATTCATATACGATAAAGGAATTCATAAAAATAATTCCATCACAACATAATCAAATCAATTTAATAATAGGTAGAAAAACAGAACCCTTTATTATCATAGATGGAAAATAATTTTCATAAAACACTTGAACTCCATTCTTGAGGAAAATATCCTTTCTGCTTCAAAAACACTTTTCCTTTCTTAACATGTTGTACAATTATAAACTAAAAGAAGTTGATTAAAAATAAACTTGAAAACTTTTAAAGGATGCTTCTTTGAAATAATTTTTTAAAAATTCGTTCATGCCGTATAAGTTAAAAAAACATTCTTCTCGTACTTTGGTCGGAAAAGTCAAAAAGTACCTCGTACGAAAAAAGACAAAAGATTCCTTTCATATCCTTTACTAAAAACTCACCGAAGGGTAAAATTGGATTTAAAAAATTGTAGGTGGAGGGAAATAATATTAAATATTGAGGAAACATGGATTTGGATGATAAAATACACCCCAGTAAATATTAAAGTATAAACAATCTCGGATAAAAATGAGATTGTGATATTTCCCTTACCTTAGGTCCGATTTGCATTGTTCGTGTTCAAAGATCCTGTATAATGGTTTAAATAATGTTATTGACTTATTCCAGAATCATACATATTGATATAATATCATATATGGTCATATTCTTAGCTTCTTATTAGTAATATTTCATTGTTACTTGTTACTCGGGTCTTTATTGCCTTTTGTTCTTATGCGTGTTTTGCCGAATAAATTCTTATTCTTCTTTTATGGTTATAGATACCTTATATCCAGAATGGTATTAGTGTAACATATATCATATTTATTCATTCAATTCATTTATATAATTACTATGTAATGATGATCATGTAGAACGAGTCGCATCACATCGTGGAGACGGTATTTCGTACGTACGCATGAGCGATGATATTGTTCCCATGATCGTGGAATTGTTTTTAAGTGTATTTATACTATTTCAGTATCAATATCACTTTATAATAATCATATATAGTTACTCATTACACCATTATACCCATCCTTGTAAGGTGATGGTGGAAAATAGATTACACCACGGCGTGGAGACGGTATTCCGTACGTACGCACGCGCGATGATATCATTGTTCCGTAGGATGGATAGAAAATGAATTAGGGTTGTTTCATATTTATAATAACATATAAGTATGTAAGTAATACTTATGTTATTACTTTCTCATGAAACAACTAAATATGAAGAAGTTGAAGAAGAAAGAAATTGAAAAGATCGGTAATGGATGTTACCTTTTCTTTGAAACACCTCTTTGAATCCTCCACTTAGGGAACTAAGATTGGTATTTGACGAAGACCAGGACCTCTAGGATTATTCTAGGGAAGTTGAGAAGGGATTTAGTCAGGGCTTGGCCGAGCTTGAGTGCTCAAATTGGTGTGAGGAGGAGGGGGAGGAGGTGCCCTTTTATAAGGGAGGAGAGGGGCACCTTAAAAATATCTCAAAATATTATTTTATATTATAGTTAAAATCGGTTTATAATGGTTCCAAAGGGTCTTATTTCGGAGCTAAAGTAAGGATGGGTCGAAATCCTATCAACCAATAGGATTTAGACAAGTTTAGGTTATTATTTTAAACTTATCAATTAGATTTAACTCTACGTTAAATAATTTAACTTTTACCGTGTCTTTTTGTTCTCTTACACTATATGGTTAATAAACTTAATATAACATGCCAAACGAACCCCAAGTTGTTTATTATTAATATATATATCCTTATATAAGTCATTTGGCCGAAACTTAGATTTTTAGGAATAAAATAACAATTATTAATATAATATTTTATTTAAAAACTATTTTGTGTCAGTTTTGACACTATTTGATATATGATTTTTGTGAAAGTCATAATAGAATTATATGTTCGAACCAAGTTGATTAAATCAACAATAATATATCATAGTAACCTATAAAATTAGTGGAATTCATAAAAAGTCTCAAATTACTTTTATTTGGGCATTTATAACATCAATTATGTTAACATTTCCTTAAAAGGGTAATTACTGCATCATCGTTGTGTCATAAATAAATTAATTTATTTAAATTCTAAAAATTATAAACAAAATATCATTATGTAGGAAATCTTTTTATCTTTCTAATGAATATTTATAATCGAATTTATCTTATGTATAACCCCATATTAAAAATGTTTTAGTTATTAAACTTTGATTTTAACTATTTTAACTATTCATTAAATAAAATAATATTAAATGTCATAATCTAATCCATGTTGACCTAAATGGCCATATTATATTCATAAGGTTGTTTTTGGTCGATTTACACTTATCCAATAGAATTAGGACATGTGTTAGGGTAATAGTAATATCATATTTACCCTTAGTTACCCTATTTACTATTAACCGCGGTAAAAAAAAGTAAAAAGTTACTATTCACCAAAAAATTATTTTTATCTCATTGAACCACATTTTACTTACGGATATCAACTGTGTCTGTCGGATTTTCGAAATTCCATTCACAGAAGCGGTAAAATTATGTTTTATGCAAAATTCAGTTTTTAACCTACCACTTAGTGGTTTCACTATTCATCAAAAATTGAAAGTTTTCAGAAAAATACCAAAATTTCACCTTAGGCTAATTTCAATATTCCGAATCCAAAAATGAAGTCCATTTTGAAAAATAAAATTTATAAAATTTCAAAAAGTGGTTATTACTATTCATAACGGCTAGTTTTAATAATATTTTAATAGCATATCCTTGTTTAGTGAAACTCGGTATTGCGTACGACGCACACTATCGAGGAAGGTCGCGATTTCGTGTAAAGCAAGCCAAGAAAGTGTTGTGTAGAAAAATATTCCTTTGATGATTTATATAACATTTAAGTCTCAGGTGTTACATTTTTCCCCTCTTAAAATGAATTTCGCCCTCGAAATTCGTCACTTTGTAACAAACAGATGAGGATACCTCTACCTCATCATATCCTCAAGTTCCCATGTAGCTTCCTCTAATTGGTGGTTCCTCCATAAAACTTTCACCAAGCGAGTGGTCTTGTTTCGTAATACTTTTTCGCTATGATCCAGAATCTCTATCGGCCGTTCTTCATAAGAAAGATCTTGCTCAAGCGGTACAACTTCTGAGCTAAGTACATGTGAAGGATCAGGTATGTACTTTCTCAGGAGAGATACATGGAACACATCGTGAACTTGAGAGAGATTCGGTGGAAGCGCCAATCGGTAAGCTACCTTCCCTACACGATCCAGTATTTCGAAAGGACCGATATATCTAGGGCTCAACTTCCCCTTCTTTCCAAATCTCATGACTCTCTTCCAGGGAGATATCCGTAAGAACACTTTATCGCCCACTTCAAACTCTAGGTCTTTTCTTCGGCTATCGGCATAACTTTTCTTTCGACTCTGAGCTGCTCTTATGTGTTGTTGAATAGATCTGACCTTTTCTGCCATTTCATCAACGAGATCAGGTCCTAATATCTTTCTTTCCCCAACTTCTTCCCAGCACGTTGGAGTCCTGCATTTCTTTCCATAGAGAGCTTCATAAGGAGCCATCTGAATACCGGAGTGAAAGCTATTATTATAAGAAAATTCCACCAATGGTAGGTATTGATCCCAACCTCCTTTGAAATCCATAGAGTAAGCTCCCAACATATCTTCTAGGGTTTGAATTGTTCTCTCAGACTGACCATCTGTCTGAGGATGATAAGCAGTGGTGAAACTCAACTCTATATCCAGAGTTTGCTGAAGACTTCGCCAGAACATCGAGGTAAATCTCGGATCCCGATCAGATATAATAGAATGTGGTACTCCATGAAATCTTACCACTTCCTTTACATATATCCTGGCAAGCTGATCCAGAGAGAAATCCTCTCTAATAGCAATGAAGTGTGCAGACTTTGTAAGACGATCAACTATCACCCAGATAGCATTATTGCCTTTGGATGTTTTAGGATGTCCTGTGACAAAGTCCATAGTGATGTTTTCCCACTTCCATTCGGGTATGGGTAATGGTTGTAACATCCCCTTAGACATCTGTCTCTCAGCCTTAACTTTTTCACAAACCAAGCATCGAGAGACATATTCAGCAACATCTATTTTCATGCCATCCCACCAAAAGTACTCTTTCAGGTCCCTATACATCTTCGTGCTTCCAGGATGAATAGAGAATGAAGAACTATGAGCCTCATCCAGCAGCTCCTTCTTTAATTTGGGGATGGGAGGAACACAAACCCGATTCCTGAACTTTATTATCCCATCACAATCAAGGTTGAACTCAGGAACATTTCTCCCCTTCTTTTGTAACTCGACATCTTCTTTCTGTGCCTCTTTAATCTTCACATGTATAGATGGTTGAACATTCATTTGAGAAAGATAAGATTTTCCCCCTTCCATTATAATTCCAAGATCCATCCTTTGTAAATCCATAAATATTGGATCTTTTGTGATCCTCATCATGGATAAACTAGCATGGTCTTATCGACTTAATGCATCTGCCACCTTCTTTGCTTTCCCAGGGTGGTAATGGAATGAGCAGTCGTAATCCTTAATCAGCTGCAACCATTTCTTTGATGCATATTCAGCTCCTTTTGTGTGAAAATATACTTTAAACTTTTATGATCTATATAAATATCACACCTTTCACCATAAAGGTAATGCCTCCAAATCTTTAATGCAAAGATTACCATAGCTAACTCCAAATCATGTGTTGGGTAATTTTGCTCATGGATTTTCAACTATCATGAGGCATAAGCTATCACCATATCATTTTGCATAAGAACACACCCTAATTCCTTCTTGGATGCATCACTATAGATCACAAACCTTTCTCCACTACAAGGAAGTGTGAGCACAGGTGCACTGGATAACCTTCTTTTCAACTCCTTGAAATTCTCTTCACATTCTTCCGTCCAGACAAACTTAACTCCTTTCCGAGTCAACTTGGTGAGTGGATTAGATAATCGTGAAAAATCTTTCACAAAACATCGATAATATCCAGCCAAACCAAGAAAAATTTGGATCTCAGTTACTTTTGTTGGTCTCGACCATCTTTCGATAACCTCAGTTTTTGCTGGATCCACAGATATCCCCTCTTATGAGATTATGTGACACAAAAATGCAACTTTTTGAAGCCAAAATTCACACATGGTAAATTTGGCATAAAGCTTTTCCTTTCTCAGGGTCTTCAATATAATTCTCAAGTGATCTTCATGTTCTTCCTTTCTCTTTGAATAGACAAGAATATCATCTATAAAGACTACCACAAATTGATCAAGATAGTCTCTAAAGACTCTATTCATCAGATCCATGAAGATAGCAGGGGCATTAGTAAGACCAAATGGCATCACTATAAATTCATAGTGTCCATACCTTGTAAGGAAAGCCTTCTTTGGTATATCCTCCCTTTTGACCCTTAATTGATGATACCCTGAACGAAGATCAATCTTGGAAAAGTATTGAGCTCCGCGTAGTTGGTCAAATAGGTCATCAATGCACGGGAGAGGATATTTGTTCTTGATAGTGATCTTGTTAAGTTCTCGATAATCAATGCAGAGTCTCATTGATCCATCTTTGTTCTAAACAAATAGAACAGGAGCTCCCCAAGGTGACGCACTAGGGCGTATGAATCCCTTATCAAGATTCTCTTGGAGTTGCGTCTTCAATTCCTGCAACTCAATTGGGGCTATTCTATAAGGTGTCTTTGAAATAGGCAAAGCACACTGTACGAGTTCTATTGAGAACTCAACTTCACGATTTTGTGGAAGTCCCGGTAATTCCTCCGGAAATACATCATCAAACTCCCGTACAATGGGAATATTCTTAATCGTGAGTTTCTCACCAACCATTTGAGATAAATCACCTTCATTTAGTGGAATCAAGACCCATAAGATGGAAGAAATTTCCACTGGAAGGTTATGTTCATCCTTGCATTGATAGACGATCATAGATTGATCTGGAATATGAAATGTGACTTCCCTTCTTTGGAAATTGATATGAGCTCCATATAAAGAAAGCCAATCCATGCCAAGAATCACATCAAATTCCACTATAGGAAGGATAACAAGATTTTTAGGAAGCACTTTCCCACAAACTTCGATCGGAGAATAATTATAAACTTTTGATGCGACTGTTGTGCCATTAGGCATTGTCACAGCTAACTCAACATCTAATTATTGAGGTAATACGGTGATAACCTTAGAAAATTCTTCAGAAATAAAAGAGTGGGTGGATCCAGAATCAAATAATACATTTGCTACTTTAGAGTGGATGGTAAGTGTACCTTTCACCACATCGTTATCGTACTCCACATCACTGGTAGAAATTTCATGTGACTTTCCTTTGTCTTTAGGCTTAAGTGTTTGTTGACGTCGACCATCATCATCAACCCTTGGATTAGGGAATTTATTGGCATAATGCCCCATCTCCTTGCACTTGAAACATTGAAGTGTAGTAGGTTAATTCTGTGTATCCCTTCCTTTGTTTGCATCATTAGACATCTTTTTCCCATCATCGCGGCATTAAAATGCCCGATGACCTTCCTTTCCACATTTGAAACATTTACTCGTCCCTTTAAGACAAATCCCTCCATGTTTCTTTCCACACATTGAGCATAAGGGAAAGCTCGTCTTCTTTTCAGTGTGCTCTTTAGATTTTCCTTTGAATTCCATTTTCCTCTTCTTATCAAACCCATATGACTGATGGGTTACTCCAATCTCCATCTTGACTTTGAGAGCACATCGAACGATTTCCTCATAGCTATTGAAGTCCCTTATGGCTAACGCCCTTCGAAGACTTGGTTTTAAGCCACTAAAGAATCAATCGATCTTACTCTCGGGTTGGATAATAATACCAGAAGCGTACCTTGCAAGTCTTGTAAAATTTGCTTCACAGGTACCAACAGATTCATCATCCTTTTGCTTTAGTTCAAGAAACTCTTTCTCCATCTTTGTTCGGAGAATACGAGGGAAGTACTTATTGAAAAATAAGTTCTTGAACTTGTCCCATTCCATGGAATCAATTTCATCCCTTTGCCTCATATTCTTAATAAGATTCCACCATTGATCAGCATCTCCTTCCAAATGATACACTGCTAGGATGACTTTATCATGTTCAGAACATTGAAGAACTGAAAATATCTTTTCAGTAGTACTAATGCATTGTTCAGCAACTAATGGATCAGTAGACCCACTGAAAGAAGGTGGATGCTGCCTCATGAAGGATTCAACAGATTGTTGCTCCTTCCTTTGCTCGTTTGGAAGTCCTGCATGATTCATAGCTTGAGAAAGTTGTGTGAGCATGGCTACAAGATTTTGCATTCCATCTCCTATAACATTTGGTTGCTCAGGGGGACAATCATTGCATTGCCCGTCGCATTCTGCATTAACACGATTCCTTCGGGTTCCAGCCATTGACTAAAACCAAGAAGAATAGTGTGAGCAACACTAATTATAATATGAAACCCACATAATCAAGAATAAAATTTCACACTTAAGGTATTATCCTAGGTTATTCATGGACATTTCTGAAACACTAATATTGTGTTCTATGCTTAGACTTATCCTTAGGGTTCTTACTAAGGATTTTACATCCTAGTTTCCAAAGGTTGACTATACCTTTCCTCTGATACCAACTATATTAGAAACTGGGAAACATAAACAACTGGTTCATAAAGCGTCTACACTGTCTCCCATTTATTTCATCATATCTATAGTCCCTTTTGGCATATCTTACTTAATAACCTTCTTCCTGACCTGGGGAAAGAAAACTTACAAAGGGTGAGCTCAAATGCTCAGTAAGGGTAAACAAAAGAAATATCAATCACATCATATTCATAAGAACATAACATTTTGGAAATCTTAACCTGCCAAAGAGAGAATAATTTCATAACATGGGATAAATCATGGCAGTGAAATGTAATCACAATAATCATAACATAGAACATGAATCTTTGTGGCATACACACATAATCATAGAGAATCATTTCTTGTTAGTCAAGACTCATTTCCAAGACTATCTTAGTGGAAAAAGTCCCTTTCTGAACCGAGTCACCCTCGTTTCAGTCCAGTTTCACTGAACCGGTATAACCTACCGTTCTAGCCATGTCTATCTCATGAGATATAAAATCTTTATCCAATGCATTGGAGGGAGATATAGGTCCCACCCATCTCATAATGATAACATTCTTATGTGTGCCACAAAATCATAAATCATACATCATTTCATAACCCATGTAATAAAAATGGGAATCTTAAACATCATGACATCATAAAACAATTCATATACGATAAAGGAATTCATAAAAATAATTCCATCACAACATAATCAAATCAATGTAATAATAGGGATAAAAACAGAACCCTTTATTATCATAGATGGAAAATAATTTTCATAAAACATTTGAACTCCATTCTTGAGGAAAATATCCTTTCTGCTTCAAAAAAACTTTTCCTTTCTTAACATGTCGTACAATTATAAACTAAAAGAAGATGATTAAAAATAAACTTGAAAACTTTTAAAGGATTCTTCTTGGAAATATTTTTTAAAAAATCCGTTCATGCCGTATAAGTTAAAAAAACATTCTTCTCGTACTTTTGTCGGAAAAGTCAAAAAGTACCTCGTACGAAAAAAGACAAAAGATTCCTTTCATATCCTTTACTAAAAACTCACCGAAGGGTAAAATTGGATTTAAACAATTGTAGGTGGATGGAAATAATATTACATATTGAGGAAACATGGATTTGGATGATAAAATACACCCCAGTAAATATTAAAGTATAAACAATCTTGGATAAAAATGAGATTGTGATATTTCCCTTACCTTAGGTCCGATTTGCTTTGTGCGTGTTCAAAGCGCCCGTATAATGGTTTAAATAATGTTATTGACTTATTCCAGAATCATACATATTGATATGATATCATATATGGTCATATTCTTAGCTTTTTATTAGTAATATTTCACTGTTACTTGTTACTCGGGTCTTTATTGCCTTTTGTTCTTATGCGTGTTTTGCCGAATAAATTTTATTCTTCTTTTAAGGTTATAGATACGTTATATCCAGAATGGTATTAGTGTAAAATATATCATATTTATTCATTCAATTCATTTATATAATTACTATGTAATGATGATCATGTAGAACGAGTCGCATCACATCGTGGAGACGGTATTCCGTACGTACGCACGAGCGATGATATTGTTCCCATGATCGTGTAATTGTTTTTAAGTGTATTTATACTATTTAAGTATCAATATCACATTATAATAATCATATATAGTTACTCATTACACCATTATACCCATCCTTGTAAGGTGATGGTGGAAAATAGATTACACCATGGCGTGGAGACGGTATTCCGTACGTACGCATGCGCGGTGATTTCATTTTTTCGTAGGATGGATAGAAGATGAATTAGGGTTGTTTCATATTTATAATAACATATCAGTATGTAAGTAATACTGATGTTATTACTTTATCATGAAACAACTAAAGAAGAAGAATTTGAAGAAGAAAGAAATTGAAAAGATCGGTAATGGATATTACCTCTTCTTTGAAACGCCTCATTGAATCCTCCACTTAGGGAACTAAGATTAGACTTTGAAGAATACCAGGACCTCTAGGATTATTCTAGGTAAGTGGAGAAGGGATTTTGGCAGGGGTTGGCCGAGCTTGAGTTCTCAAATTGTTGTGAGGAGGAGGGGGAGGAGGTGCCCTTTTATAAGGGAGGAGAGGGGCACCTTAGGAATATCTCAAAATATTATTTTATATTAAAGTCAAAATCGGTTTATAATGGTTCCAAAGGGTCTTATTTCGGAGCTAAAGTGGGGATGGGTCGAAATCCTATCAACCAATAGGATTTAGAAAAGTTTAGGTTATTATTTTAACCTTATCAATTAGATTTAACTCTAAGTTAAATAATTTAACTTTTACCGTGTCTTTTTGTTTTCTTACACTGTATGGTTAATACACTTACTATAACATGCCAAACGAACCCCAAGTAGTTTATTATTAATATATATATCATTATCTAAGTCATTTGGCCGATCCTTAGATTTTTAGGAATAAAATAACAATTAATAATATAATATTTGATTTAAAAACTATTTTGTGTCAATTTTGACACTATTTGATATAGGATTTTTGTGAAAGTCATAATAGAATTATATGTTCTAAACAAGTTGATTAAATCAACACTAATATATCATAGTAACCTAGAAAATTAGTGGAATTCATAAAAAGTCTCAAATTACATTTATTTGGGCATTTATAACATCAATTATGTTAACATTTCCTTAAAAGGGTAATTAATGCATCATCGTTGTGTCATAAATAAATTAATTTATTTAAAGTCTAAAAATTATAAATAATATATCATTATGTAGGAAATATTTTTATCTTTCTAATGAATATTTATAATCGAATTTATCTTATGTATAACCCCATATTAAAAATTCTTTAGTTATTAAACTTTGATTTTAACTATTTTAACTATTCATTAAATAAAATAATATTAAATGTCATAATCTAATCCAAGTGGACCTAAATGGTCATATTATATTCATAAGGTTGTTTTCGGTCGAATTACACTTATCCAATAGAATTAAGACATGTGTTAGGGTAATAGTAATATCATATTTACCCTTAGTTACCCTATTTACTATTAACCGCGGTAAAAAAAAGTAAAAAGTTACTATTCGCCAAAAAATTTATTTTTATCTCATTGAACCAGATTTTACTTACTGATATCAACCGTGTCTATCGGATTTTCGAAATTCCATTCACAGAAGTGGTAAAATTAAGTTTTATGCAAAATTCAGTTTTTAACCTACCACTTAGTGGTTTCACTATTCATCAAAAATTGAAAGTTTTCATAAAAATACCAAAATTTCACCCTAGGCTAATTTCGATATTCTGAATCCAAAAATGAAGTCATTTTGAAAAATAAAATTTATAAAATTTCAAAAAGTGGTTATTACTATTCATAACGGCGAGTTTTAATAATATTTTAATAGCATGTCGTTGTTTAGTGAAACTCGGTATTGCGTACGACGCACGCTATAGAGGAAGGCCGCGATTTCGTGTAAAGCAAGCCAAGCAAGTGTTGTGTAGAAAAAGATTCCTTTGATGATTTATATAACATAAAAGTCTCGGGTGTTACAATGAAACATCTTCAGAATCCATTTTATAAACATATTTGGAACCTATAACTTCTTAGTATCATTAATGTTCCACTTTTGAGCCCCTTTGTTGTGGAAAATTAGGCGTACACCTTTTTCATATCAAAAAAATATAAATTAGTCGCTGACATCACTTAGAAAAGGAAAACCACTATCCTCCCCTCTTCATGTCTTCCTATAAATTTATCTCTACTAATACATTCCCAAATGATTTACATACATACCGTAAAAAATTATATATCCCTTATTTTGATCATATATCTAATTTAAGAAGTCTTTTTGTATGGACCTAAGGATTTTGTCCTAAGAAGTAGTATCATGCTTAACCAGGAACTTTTATTTTATTTATTCTTCCACCTACATCAAAACATATTAAATTATAATTTTATAAACATAATGTATCTCCTATATAATTAGATTTTATTTTTATAATTTAATAGAATAAATTCATCTCATCTTCCATCAGTTGGGATTATAAGTCATCGTCTATTTGTATAGTGGACTACCTCCTCAAAAATTGATATTAAACATTTTCCATCATCCCCTTTCACATAAGGTTATTATGATTGATTTAATACTTATATATTTATTAATATTTATACTTCTGGAAATTTTATATAATATCTCCATTATTAAATTAAATTACAATGGGGATAGGATACCGTTTCTTATGTCTACGACGGAGTACAACCTCACAAAGTGATGAGATTTGTTTTTCACAAATGATCTACAGGTATAATAAAAAGGATCAAGATCATGATTATATATGAAGTAAATAAAATCATTATTATATTCATGACATTTTTTTCATTATGAATTTTATAATATATTATTCTATTTCATACATTGGAAAAATGATAATGTCGTTCATGCGTAAATGTGGACTACCGTCTCCACCAAGAGATGTTATTATTTTTTCATCGACAAAGCACACACATGATAGAAATAATTATATTTAGTGAAATAATGTTATATTTATGATATTATTATAATTACATATAGTTATAATATTACATACTTTCTCTTTATAGTGATTGTTGATAAATAGAAATGTTACTCATACGTACGCTCTTGGGGCCAACTGTTTCTATGACTGTTACATAGTCCATTTTTCATTTTCATAATTATTCATTGTTTATAATGGTATAATTTATTAATAATTATGAATAATATTTCAATATTATTATTATTATATATGTTTAAATTTTATGAACTTTGACCATGGTCAATATAATGAATCTATTTTGAAATAATGAACTAGATGTCTTGAAAACACACGATGTAGACATAATAGATTAAATATATAAATATGTAAATAAAAAAGAAATAATATAATTTATTTATGTATAAGGTATTATTTATGGAAAAATAAATTTTAAATCAAATAGTTAATATATTATTTTTATTCATGAGATAATGGAAATACATGGAGTGTATGGACTCTATGTAATGGTTTTCTAGTCTCACATTTATTTATGTGAGACAAATGCCATATTCACCTAATAATTATATTGTGTGATGTATATAAAGCCCGTTTTAAAAAGTAATATCATGAATCATTCATAAATAATGTTATTTTTAGTTTCAATTTGAATTATTTCAGTAGTGGGTATTTGAATTAAATGTTACCAAGTGGTGATGAATTTTATAACTCAATTTCATTTCAATTAGTTATATTACTTCTTGATTTTCATATATTTTAAATGATTATGTGTGTGATAAAGTTTTACTATATTATGTTATATTAATAATTATTTTATGTTCTTTCACATTTTATACACATAATCGATTCATTGATTAATTCTCTTATTTGACCGTATGATTTTTATGGGTTATTCATCTCAAATTATCTTTCTTTGGAAAATAAACTTATAATATGGTCCAATATTAATATATGATGTGTATATACTTTTATTCAACATGTTATATAAAAAAATTAATTTTTATCATTTTATTTAAATGATTACTTTAATTATAATATTTCATATAGATTATGGATGATAACTTACTAAAGTAGAAAAATAATTTTTTGAAAATATCATTTCACCCGTGATTTTTTATGTTCAGGGTTCCTTTAGAAGAAATTATGTGCAATTAATAGTTTTATCCTCATAACATACATATAAATGATTAATTATTTTGGTTAACATGTATTTTTTTATTTCATCTCTTATTGATTATTGAAAAAAATAAGAATTTTATATGTAAGTGATACCAATCATATATTTTCTTTTATATCAAGTATCATTATCTTATATATACATGAATTATAATTTTTTTTGAAATGTTTTCAAATTACATATTTTATAAAAATTAATTATTTTGTAAATATATTTTACATGATTTTTATTTTCATTTAGAAGGTTTTAAATAGATATTTCCTAATGCATTCCAAATAGATCACTTTTTAATCATTATATTAAAAAGGATTTTTAATGATGTTTTATTTTTAAAACATATGACATGATATGATTTTCATAATATCATATCCATTATTTTACAATATATATTTTTAATATTTATCCAATTTTTTTAAAGAAAATTACTTTGAATATTTTTTTTATGTTTTTTATATTGATTTTCAAAATGAAGATTTAAATTTCCTCAAAAAATGAATTTAAAATTATTTTAATGGTACTCAATTCATCAATTTGATAAATCCATATTGTTAATTATACACCAGTAGGGATATTTTTAATGACGTTAATCTCATTATTTATCTATATGGATTATGAATTTTTCAAATAGATTGGTAGTGGAAACATTTAATTTCGACAGTTTATTCATGTTTCAATGCGATTATTATGAAACCATTTTTTTCTTTGGGTTAATAATATTTCACAATAAAGGTATGTTTCAAAGAAATTTTCTGGAAAATCATTTTTTTCTATAGGTTATCCATTTTATAAAATAATTATATGATATTTTTATGATTTAATAATTAAATAAATTCTATAAATAAATTCTTTAATGAATAAGAAATGGAGGTTATTGATGATCATAGATGAACTTAGATAGAGTCAAGTGACATTGTTATATCTTATAAGATTGGTGATCACATACAAAATGGGTGATCTTGATATCTTTTATATTTTGGGTGCATCCAGTTAATGATGGGAGAGACCATATAATACTCTAATTTATTATATAATGATTATGTTATAATATTGGGAATTTTCTGTATGGTTATTCATATTTTGTGCCTTATGTAAGGGTTCTATGATGATGATGACCCCAAGATAACAATATATTTTTATTATGACTTATATGGGTTATAAATGATTCATTTGATAAATAAATATATAATGTAGCTCATGATTATTTATTGGTATTATTCATGATATTTTTAAATACTTATGACAAGATTTTATGTTTTATGATCTACTTAGCAATGGTTATGAGTACTACTTTGTTATTCTCATGTATTTTCATTATTCCATCACACACTTGTACTGATTTTATTCCCATTGGAAAAATTAATTTGTTAATTCTTTTGTTTACCCTTGCATAGAATTTGAGTTCACACTTAGTGTGTTTTATTTCACCATAGTTTACTAATAATTGTGTTAAATGAAATATTTATTAAACGGTTTAATATATATTATTATAACGATGAAATGTAAAATAACAAAAAGTTAGGATTAGAGGAAGAAATTATCATTTAAATATATGTTTATAGTTTATGTAATTGTTTTTCCTAATTATCAAAAATAATAACCATAAAATATCCTTGAGAATAAAAGGGATGAAGTATTTTCCTTTTGATGTGATAAATACTGGATTGTAAAAATTGGATCACCTTTAACATAATAAAATCAATAAATGTATCCATTATCATTTTAACACCAGATCTGGTAGTTGGATTTTGGGATGTTATAGTTGGTATAAAAGGAATTAATTAGTTATCATTAATGATTAAGAAGTTTTCATATTAGTTTATATTATGATTTTTTGAATCAATAAGAGGTATATAATAATGATCTTATTATTACATCAAAATTGTTATACTCTTATTTCTAGGTTTTATGTGATGATGTCTAAAAGTGAATAATGACACATTATGAGATGTTTTATTTTGTATAAGTATATGTAAATAAACTGTTCAATCGGAAATAATCCCCTAAATTATCATATTACGTTCTAAGGTATTGATAATAATTTTGGTTTAAAATATAATTGATATTTATGTAACTTTTTAATATATTTTTTGTTTTATAGATTAATATGAGATTGAAAAATTACATGATGACTTTATAGTTAATGTTTTTTTGGAGAACATCATTATGTTTTTGGGCTTGTATGCCAAAAGTTATGTGAAATGATATGATGTTTATAGGGTCCTGAAAAAACCCGTAAAAGAGATTCTACCCAATTCCCCCCAATGAATTGGGGGGAAGAGTGGAGAAAACTCAAAGGATGCACAAAGACAAACCGGTCCGCAGACCGGTCCAAATGATGCGGCCATGCGGCTGGTTCCGTGAGGCATCCCCTCCATGGACAATTGTCGTTCGCGGAATGAAGGCAGAGATCCACTGCAGGCGTAAAGCAGGACGAGTGCTGAATCGGTCAACCGTCACGAACCACCCCAACCACAGACTGCCTCAACTGGCCCTGTCTGCATCTACTGTCGTTCGTGGAATGGAGGCGGAACCCTCCGCGGTCGTGAAGCAACCCCGCTCGGGGTCAGTGCCGGGTTGCAGTCCATGCCATCTGGTCCGGTCCCTTCGCTACCGTCATTGACACGAAATGAAAAATGGAGAGTGGCACCACGAACTCTTCGGGCCAAGTCAACATTATTTTACATTTCACCCTTGCACCGCCCCAACATCTGTCCTAAACATTCTATGAGTCGAGATACTCCTCATGACTCTCCAATAACCCCATTACCTAGCTATTTTTTCTAGGTTCATCTAGAAAGGGCCGCCATTGTGTAAGTCCCACACCAACCATTGCTAGGTCTGTCCTACCTAGTTGTCCTGACCACATGACGTTAAACTGTATGGCCCTCATCCTAACCACACACCACTAAACTGTATGACCCTCGTCCTATCCATATGACATTAAAATATACGGAAACAGTCCTATTTACATGACTTTAAACTGTAGTATTACCTATGTTCCAAACATATGATTCCTCTTTCTCCAAACAAGTGATGTCTTATGCTCCAAGCATAAGATGGTTAATGCCATGATCACAGCGGCGTACCTTCAAGGGACTTTCAATCTATTCAAACATTCCATCAATCCTCCTCATGATTTGTGTGTCCTTTATTCAGATCTTTATCCACTTCCATGTACGAAGGGACCCCCAACCAGCTTGGTCACATGCCGCATAGGATCACCTACCGTTCTGGGCCAATGCCCCAGAAGACTTTTGACAACACTTTCAGTCAGGTCCTTTGGTTCGAACACGGTCAGCAGTCAACCCTCATTTTTTTGTCCCCATTTCAGGCTAATGTGATATGGATGCTGTGTTTCAGACACGTTCAACAGTTATCCTCCATCACCATGACACCCTCATTGTGTTCTGAATGTTCGGAATGTAATCCACACTTTTCATCTCCCTCTGTTTGGACTGATTCCAACGCCCTTGGTGTTATCCTGCTTGTGCACTTGTGCATAGGCATTGGCCCCCATTATAATCCACAACCCACCAATGGGTTGGGATGCCCTCATGGCCAGACATGAGGAAGACACCATCGACTTCCATCCTGGAGTAAGTCCCAGCACCGTGGGCCGCCTCTATGTGTAAGCACCACTCCACTTCCCACAGAGGCACTTTTCACGACATGATCGCCCGGTCCCTACTACTTCTTGATTCTCACACCAAGCAAGAATCATGTGGGCTTATAGTAAGCATCGACCATGAAAGCCTTTTATGGGCCTCCTTAGAGTGTAATCCCCAGTCCATTAATATGGGCCTCCTCAGAGTGTAAGCCCCAATCTAGCACCATTGGCCTCCTTAGAGTGAAAACCCCACCAACCCGAAATACGTGGACATTGATCCCTATCTCCTAGGCATGGTACGTAGGAAGCCTCCTTTAGGATCAAGCCCAGAAACTGGTCATTCCGACCCCCTTTCACGTCGGTTCTCAAACGCCCCAATCAGAACTACATGGACTTTGATCCCTGTCTCCTAGGTAGGGTACGTAAAAATCCTCCCTGAGGATCAAACACAACAACCAGTTGATCCGAATATCTTCACATCGATTCACTACACCACCCCTAGTGCCACCTCAATGAGCCCAGAATCCTCGGGGTCATTAATCCAACGAGGGATGGTAAACCTCAGGCATAAATGATTCTGAACCCATGCGTCCAGCTGACCATTGCCAACCAGGAGAAATCCATGGATACTATGCTTGGGTATAAACCAAAGATTTGCGAACATATGAGCACGTCTTAAATCTATAAGATAGTCCTAGGACTGGAAATAATTCCCCCAAAAAAGGGTGCGACGAGCCCGACTTCCCATCCTGTCGACCAATGTGAGTTCTTAAGAATTGATGGTCAAACCACCCAGCAAATGCCTGCCTTTTGAAAGCAGGTCCATGTATTACTGGATATGGAATCGTTGGGCGTTTAGAGGTGGAAAACGATGCAACTGATATGGGTGATTAATTAGAGCCCAAACTTCTCAAATCAACTTTTGAGTTGCGAACGTTTCTTCCCCTCGACCTCGTCGTGCTCCGCGAGACAAAAATTGGTGAACCCGACATGAATCTTTAACCAAGAATGACGGATTTAACCTAATTCCACTATGTCCACCCTTTTACTCACAATGGATGCCAATCATGGTCATTAATTACGCATGGGATCATGAGATGCTACTTTGACGGGGTCACTATTTTTATTTGTTAAAATGTTTTATAGGTACCACACAGAACTCCCTTCGATCCAATGCCATCACGAAGGAACTCATAGGAGCATGCTTCGAACAATAAAATTATCGGACTTCCTCACCAATGGAGGACCCTGTCACCTACCCAGTGTCTTCAACATTAGGTCTCAGACACGTTGATTCGAGAGTACCACGTGAACGGTATTCTCCCGATGGTGGAGGGGGCCATGCACGCCCTCCAATCCACCAGGACTCACCACTCACCTATCCAAAAGTGGCTACAAATGCAGATCTAGACATCCCCTGTTGCTGTCTCCAACCGTTTCAGGAGTCTATCCCTGGAACGGGACAACATGTATCTCCCTTATCTTAAGTAGGCAGGTCGATGCTGAGGACCTCATCCCCGCTGAACTGGGGTTCTTCTCCAAGGCCCCCACTGGAAGACGTCGTCATGGTCACGCTGCGACCCAATATCCTCTCGCTGGGAGGACATAACCCCGATGACCCAGTCCCATTCTCCACGAGCTCCGGCCCTCGGACCACCCGACGAGGGCGGCAAACGTACAATCAGGTACCAGTCATCACCCTTGTCCCTGAGGAGGACCTCTACTGCCGAGTCACAAAGATGTGTCATGACCAGGAACATGCACCTGTTCACTCCTCCAAAACCATCATCCAGACATGGCGGCATCATTACAGCAGGTGCGCATCCCCGCCGAGCTCCATCAAGCCCGTCGCTCACGCAGGACGACACTTACCTGGCATGAACCTCTCCTGGCCTAGGGTCATGAAGCCCACCAACCCAATGTGGTGGTGACCCAGCACCTACAAGACCTGCACTTTGCTGATTCTCTTAATGCCTACCATCTCGACATGGTGGCGATCAACAAATCCCTCCATCCAGATGTGGCTGCAGTTAATAGGCAGGCACGTCTCCCTACCAATAAAGGCCACCGACTCGATACGGTGGGAAACCAACATATACAGTTCTATCTCCATGTGGATGCAAGCAAAGTCTTCCATCCTAATGTGGCCGAAAACGGAGAGATAAGCCGACATATCCCAGCCCAGGGGCAGATTCATTCACCTACCCTAACACTAGAGAATTGTCAGTACCCACTGACCACCGGAGGACCAGAGCAGGATATTCCGACTCTGATACCAGAATGGGTCTTCATACCCGTTCCAACCAAAGACGTCTTTCTTCATATCCTGGAAATGATGGAGGAGAAGGTATTGATCCCAGATCATATCTTGCAGACATGGTAGAATGTAATTGCATCAGCGGAAACAGTAAGGATTCGGGCCCGTGAACCGGTCTCCCCAATTGAGGCGACTCATCTAAGAGACGAGATAGCTGCCTCGGAGTAGATCTGCAACCCTACTTCTGCCCAAGAGGGTCTATGGCTATATTCCGCGATGCAAGGGCAACCAGATTGAGCAGCTTCACTCGTTCCAACTGGGGGACACCCGTCCATCACGGTGGATGCTTCAGAAAAGTCATATATCCCTTCTAAAAGTCAAGATGTTCTTCGGCATATACCGGAAGAATCACAGGACCCAATTAGGTAGGGAGCCATAGGTGAAGGCTATTTTCAAAAGCAGACGGTCCCTGCTACCTGCAATAAAGGGCCCCGAATGCGCCGAAGGAAACTGGAAAATAAAGAGCTATTTCATGACTCCACTCTACTGGAAGATGGGGTTCCCAAGGCTACTAAGAACACATCACAGGCTCAGAACCCTACCCACACATTACCATATTATGGGAGTGGCAGTACCTGTTGCGAAGGTCCTCCCTGCAATGTCGCTACCAGTAGCTCTGAAGGTCCGCCCCAGAGCACCCAAGGGGGCCTCCCCTGCGGGCATATAACGATCTATCGTGTGAGATCCTCTTTTGATGCGAGTCACGGAAACCCTCCATGTGACCAGAAGATCATGCTGTAAGATGCTCCTCCACTTGTTGTGGTCCACCCTGAAGGGCCTCCCCAGGGTATACTCTGCAAACGCTCTATATGTAGTGGGAACACATATTATTACAGTAGTCCTCACTATCATAGTTGCAACTGCGGAGGCCCTCCCCGCAGTGGCATCTCATCACAACAAGAAGGCCCTCCTCTTGTCATGGACTACCCTAAAGGTCCTCCCTAGGGGGTACACTGTAACGACTCTCCCTGCAGTAGGGAATCAGATCACGGTGTTAGTCCTCACCACCCTGATAACGGAGGTCCTCCCCATAGAGACGTCAGACAACGATGAGGTCTTTCCCTCATTTTGGTACATTCTAAAGGCCCTTACCAGTGTTTACCTCGCAAATATTCTCCCTGCGGCAGCTGTAATGGTAGTCCTCGCCATTATAGCAGCTGTGATGATAGTCCTCACCACCATGACCACCATTGTGAATCCCTCCCCGCAGTGGCCCCAAGCAACAAGAAGGTCCTCCCCTTGTCGCTGTGTGTCTTGAGGGTCCTCCCCAGGATTCTCTCCAAACTTCAAACCATGATGGTCATACTCACCATGATGGCAGTTATTGTGAAGGCCCTCCCCATAACAACACTATGTAGCCAGAAGTTCCTCCCCTTGCTGTGACACACCTTGGAGGTCCTCCCGAGGGTATTCACTGCAAAAGACCTCTATTTAGTAAGGCGTCAAGCTGTGATAGTAGTCCTCTCCATTGCAGCTTCCATTGCGAAGGTCCTCCTCGCAATGACATATCATATCGACGGGAAGGTCCTCCCCCTGCAGAATCAAGCACAGAAAAGCACTCAGATCTTGAGGCACATAGAAGGTCGGGATCAATCATGTTAGATTCCCAATTAATCTCCAATAACATCCTTCTTCAATCAGGAGACGTTCCGGGTCCACGTTCATCTTCTGAACCACCTCGGAATTGCCCACATGATGATTCAGCACCAACTTGTCCCACTATCTCCGACCACACTATCGGCGGGCGTCTCAGTTGGGCTGACCAGGTAGAGGAATCACTAGAGGTGGAGTATGACGACATGTTTCACCTAAGGAAACGACTGTCTAGGGATGATATACCAGTCATGTTTTGGCCCACAACCACCTCTCAGTTTGAATTACCCAGAGAGTTGTCAGAAGAATGTGTGCACGGCATCCACCTAAATTTATGGACACCCCTCTATCGGCTGAAATCAAGCATCCTAACCTACCATGGGTATGTAGACTATGTCAAGACAATAGGAGACCTCATGCGTCACAGCAACCTGGGAGCTCTTCTGTTGGCATGACAAAAGCGACCCGAGAGGCGTAAAGGAAACATGGAGATAGCTTGCCTCTGTGCGCTGCACCAGTTGTGTCTCCTCATTTGGGACGCCCTGACAGGAGTCCATATTAGGGGATGGGGAGAACATTGATCTCTTCATTTCACTCCGCTCCCCACCACGAACAACCTGTTCAATAGGGTGTCTTGCAATGTCATCACGTGAAGACATCAATCGAATGGTCTCCCTCTTCGTGAAAGGCAACACACCCAACAAAGTTGGTCCTTGAGTAAGTCCCAGAAGCTTTAGTCATGACATGAAAAAGCCATTCGAGAACTCCTAAATCAGGCCACTGAGGGTATAAAACAGGCCTCTCGCCTAAGAGAGGCCAATCAGTGATCATTGCCTGCCTCCGCGTAGGGGATTGACTCATGGAAGAACTCGATACCAAACCCAGTTCACCGCCGAATGGGGGCACGCAAGATTAGGCAGGTGGAAATAGCAGTAGCCACTGCCGCAATCTAGGGTCAACCCTAGCCTGTAGGGCTGGGGGAATGTTTAACAAAAAATTCCCCCATAACACAAATAAAAATGAGAAGAGACCCAACGTCCAAGGAATGGAGCCAACCCCAACCCTCAAGGCTGGGGGCATTATTACCTCCACAACAACAACCCCCCACCATGAGAAACAGTATTCTCTCATCTAGGGAGGACAGTCAGAAGAGGATGTTCCTACCCTATCCCATCGTTTCAATCATCATCCCCTCCAAAAGGGAGGTGTACCGTAAGATCACCTCAAAGAACTCTTCGCGTCACCATTCATAAAGGAGCCCGAAAGCAATCCCAGGAAAGGAGAGGGATGTCCAATAAAAGACATGGGAGATCCTCTTCCTATTCGAAAGATGTCATCTTCCCCACCCCGCAATATGAATCCAATAAAGATGATGCAAATCTGGATGGATCGGGAGACGATGGTTCTGGTCAGGTTGTTACTCACAATGAACCACCAGGTGTGCGCACCCGAAACAAGAGGGATTCTTTAAACATGGCCGCCCCTTCAGCAAAACTTCCTCTTCTCACCCTTCGAGCCTCCAACAAGGATAATTAAAAAGGAATGGTTACCATTAACCAGCATCTTTCTCTCGATAATGATGAGCCACATATGCTCGAAGAGAGGTTCGCTCGACATGAAGAGGAGATGAAACATTGAGGCGTATTTATGCCAACCTACTCCAGAGGAACCATCTTATTAAAAATGCATCCCAAGAGCAGCCACATCATGCACCCCCAGTAAGTCCACCTCAAAGACCGAGGATTACCCCGGCAAAAAAAGCACAGTCAGGGCTCCTACCCAACTAGGCGCCCAACCCGTCTAACTACCAAAATGTGGATCTGGAAGAATACCAAGACTTCCCTCCACTCAGGAAGCAACCGGAGCGAGTACGCTTGAACCCTACGAAGGTTTCACAAACAGCACATGCACCCCAGGTGCCAACCAAGATGGATCCTCAAGAAATGCCTCAGGATACACCTGCTCAAGACCATGCCCAACAGGATGTAAACTAGGGTCTCACCAACACCATCGTGGCACTAACGGCTCGATTGGAAGAAATTGAAGATTGACGCGCTCCGATACAGCCAGAGCGGAAGCCATACCCAGATTGGGTGAGCAACACGCCACCTCCACCAAATTTTGAGAGCCCTATATTCCCAATCATCAATGGATCAGGAGATTCGGAACAACATTTGATGCACTATGGGTCATATTGCGACCCGATGATGGGAACTCTGGAACAACAAGAAGTAGTGAAACTCATATGATTCGTACGAACTGTGCAAGGATCTGCCTTTGTCTGGAATATGAGTCTACCAGTCTAGTAAATAAAAATCTAGGAAGACCTTCGACAGCAGTTCATGTTCCACTTCAGTTCAACGTTGCCTAAGACAACGGTCAGCGACCTCATGAACTTCCAGTAGAGGGAGAACGAGAGGATCTTATATTTCATCACTAGATGAAAAGGTCTGACCTACTCTCTAAATAGGCCAAGCCTCAAGATTAGTTGATTGCTATATGCATCGACAATATTCGAGATGAGTTGTGAACACTGCTCATAGTAGTGGAGTGCACCACTGGCCTCCGCCATCTCTTGGCCATTTCCCAGAGAATTGAGGACTCCCTATAGTGGACCAATTTGAAGTCCCAAATAGCCTCGTAAGTTCCCACATAGAGAGCAGCCCTGGATGAAGCATCTTCTGTCATGCTCATACCATCCCCTGTTCCTGCTCCACAGCTTAGGCATCCACCAAATCGTCAAGGGCTCCTGCATATCAGTGGCCACCTCCGCCCAGGTGGGATGATCAGAAAGTGGCGAAGCAGAACCATTTTGAGGAACCAAGACATAGAGTATACTCGTTTTGAGGGGACCAAGTCCACGACTACTTCATCGCCCCCATGAATTGCAACTTGCACCGCCTCCCGGAGACTAGGAAACCCAAAGAAGTCAGCTGCAATGACAGTCCAGATTACTGTCCCAACCATCGAATGTTTGGGTACAATATTTGGGAATGCTTCATTTTGAAGGACCTCCTGCAAAGGATGGTAGACTCCGGGAAAATCGAGCTGGGACCACCCCCATCACTTGTGACATATATTTCTACCATTGGCTCCGATGAAAGGGATGGGTGGCAGGAAGTCGTTAGCAAGAAGGGAAAACATTAGATAACTGGATGACTCAGAAGACTATCAATCATGCCCAGGGCATACTCTGAGCTCAACTACAGCAGCCGGTGTTGCATCCAACATCCCTTGATGCCACAAAGCCAAAAATTTCAATCTCACAAACCTCTATAAGCCGTTCATCCTGGCGTAATCAAAGGAGGAGACAAGTTCAAGAGGAGTAGTCTGCGATGAGGCCAATGTTATCCCCATTGGTGTCAGATTTCATGCCCTCGAATTTGGCACCATGGGCACCGACCCATAAAACTACACCATCAGGGACAACCGACCAGGTTGTCTTGTCAGATGATGAAGATCCAATCATTGCTTCCATAAACTTCATCCATCTTATGGAATCATCCCCTGAAGAATGGTACATTTATGATCCCAAGTTCTAGAGATGAGGAGCCGGGACAAGGAATCGCAGAGGCAGGGGATACCACGGGAGGCGCAATCGTGGCTGAAACCAACCCTACAGTTGGAACATGGCCTGAACCGTTAATATCGTGGAAACTCGTTGGAGATCCCTTCAACAGACTTAGTAGGAGATAGAACATCCCTCTCACTCCGAAATCAGCCACCCTATCCCCGTTATTCTGCGATACCCATCAGAGAAGGAACAAGCGTCTAGCCGCCTAGTGCCCACAAACAGACCGGTCGGGCCGAGTCCCCAGAACGTGGGAACATCATCGACATCAGATCCCATGACTGGTCCCTCCTCGTCATGTACTCTAGCTCCCAAGCCGCCTGTTAGAAATCTCCCACCAGTGGAGAAGTTTCATCCATTAGAGAAAAAGAATGACATCCTTAAGCAGCTGGCATCAGTACCAGCAAAGCTGTCAATCTTGGATGCCCTAAGTCTATAAACCAACCTTAGGGAGGTGCTTCTTGAATCCTTGCTCAGCCTCTAGGAGTTTCAAGTCGAGGTAGCTACCGCTGGGATTTAACAGATAGAGACTGGCTCATCTGAATTCAATGTAGTGATTTCTTTCACAGATCAAGATGAAGATGGCATCAGTCAGAGACACATCAAACCACTGTATGTGTCTATAACACTAGATGATTTTGAGTTCCGCAAAGTCTTTATTGACAACGACTCTGGAATTAACCTCCTTCCCCTATGGACACTTCATAAGTTGGACTATAGTGAGGGTGATTTAATACCCTTAGCCACAAATTTTCTATGTTATGACAAGAGTGTGCAGAATCCGATTGGACAAACGATGATAAAGACCCATTTTGGTGACCTTGTGACCTACTCGGAATTCCGGGTGGTCTGGAAGAACACAACATTCAATGCCCAATTGGGAAGGCCATGTCTTCATAATCACATGGTTGTTACTTCATCCCACCACTAGTGTATTAAGTACTGCGTCAATGGGAAATGTGGGACACTGCATGCTGACAAGGCCCCTTTCGAGCTCTCCGAGTCACACTACATTGACGCCCAGTTCTATGAGAAAAAGTGGAAGAAGCCTTTGGCTGATGGTGTTGACTGGATCCCCACTCCAAATGTCTTAGAAGTGGTTCCTGACGACCCCCTCTGGCATCTTGGAAGGGACTACATACTTCCCATCAACCATATTGAGAGCAGAGGTTCATGATCGGACACACACTCAGCTGTCTTCATGACTTCAGCAACAATGGCCAAGCATTACAATGTGGGAATGTCCGCAAACCCACAATCTGGGGACGAATGCCCGAGCGGGGATTCCCACGATGCCTCTCCCTCACCTATGGAATCCCAAGAACCTGTGCTGGGAGCTCTCCCCTGTCATATCAAGAAGATGAGGATTTTGGAGAAGAAGAGGAGGAAGATCTCAGGGATTCACCTCCCACATTTGAGGAGGGTATCTCCACCATGGTGGACATGTTGAGGGAAATAAACCTGCGTACAGAGGAAGATCTGAGGCCTACTCTCATTAGTGAATCCATGTCCCCCGAGGAGCATGAGGCATATACCTCTTTACTAATGTAACATCGGTATTATTCTACCAGGAATTACACAGAAATGCCGGGACTCAATCCTGGAGTGGCGACGCATCACCTGGGTCTTCTAGAAGACCACCTGGGCTATAAACAGGCCTCCAGAAGGACACATCCCTAACATTCCGCTAATATAGATGCTAAAGTCGATAAGATCATTATAGCAAGCTTCATTCGGTAGGTCCAGTACCCCATTTGGTTTTCCAACTTCGTCCCCGTCCAAAAAAAGAATGGGCAAATCTGCGTTTGCATCGATTTCAGAGATCTAAATTGGCATTGCCTGAAAGATGACTTCCCAGTCCCAATCACCGAGTTATTAATCGATGCAACGACCAGGTATGAGGCTCTTTCCTACAATGGATGGCTATTCTGGCTATAATAAAATCAGGATGGCCTGAGAGGACGAGGCAACCACTACCTTCAGGGCCCCTCATGGAATATTCTGTTATAGGGTCATGCACTTTGGTATTAAGAATGATGATGCCAAATATCAGTGCGCCATGCATCGTATTTTCAAGCCATTCCTAGGGGAAATCATCAAATGTTATGTAGATGACTTGGTTGTCAAATCAAGACAACACTTAGATCACCTGTCAGACCTTGAGACCGTCTTCAACAAACTTCGACAGCATAGGCTGAAGATGAACCCCTTGAAGTGCGCCTTCGGGGTTACCTCAGGGAAATTACTTGGCTTCGTTGTACGCCATCGCGGCATCGAAGTCGACCCTGAAAAGGAAAAGGGTATCCTTGGCCTACCACCTCCCCGTAACCTCACTGAGTTGAGAGCATTCCAAGGTCACTTGGCCTATATCAGGCGATTCATAGCCAACCTGGTGGGTAAATGTTTGCCCTTTACCAGGTTAATGAAGAAGGGAGTCACATACCATAGGACAGATGACTTCCAAGAGGCGTTTGATAGCCTAAAGAGGTACCTTTTAAGCCCACCAGTGTTCATGTAACACTCGAGATTTTTATGAGTAATATTTTGTTTTTATATATATCATCAAAGGAATATTTCACTACATACTAGCTTGGCTTACTTTACACGCAACTGCGACCTTCCTCGATAGCTTGCGTCGTACGCAATACTGAGTTTCACTAAACAACGATATGCTATTAAAATATTATTAAAACTTGCCGTTATGAATAGTAATAACCACTTTTTCAAGTTTTAAAAATTTTATCTTTCAAAATGGACTTCATTTTTGGATTCGGAATACCGAAATTAGCCTTGATGAAATTTTGGTATTTTTCTGAAAACTTTCAATTTTTGATGAATAGTGAAACCACTAAGTGGTAGGTTAAAAACTGAATTTTGCATAAAACTTAATTTTACCGCTTCTGTGAATGAAATTTCGAAAATCCGAGAGACATGGTTAATATCAAGGACAAAAATGTGGTTCAATGAGATGAAAATAATTTTTTTGGTGAATAGTAACTTTTTACTTTTTTTACCACGGTTAAAAGTAAATAGGGTAATTAAGGGTAAAAATGATATTATTATTACCCTAACACACGTCCTAATTCTATTGGACAAGTGTAATTCGACCAAAAACAATCTTAGGAATAAAATATGACCATTTAGGTCCACTTGGATTAGATTAGGACATTTATTATTAATTTATTTAAAGAAGGGTTAAAATAGTTAAAATCAAAGTTTAATAAGTAAATAATTTTTAATATGGGGTTATACAAAAGATAAATTTGACTATAAATATTCATTAGAAAGATCAAAAGATTTCCTACATGATGGTATTTTAATTATAATTTTTAGACATTAAATAAGTTAATTTATTTATGACAAAATGATGATACAGTAATTATCTTATTAATGAAATATTGACATAATTGATGTTATAAACACCAAAATAAATGTAATTTTAGACTTTTTATGCATTCCACTAATTTTCTAGGTTACTATGATATATTAGTGTTGATTTAATCAACTTTTAGCGAACATATAATTCTGTTATGACTTTCACAAAAATCATATATCAAATAGTGTCAAAATTGACACAAAATAGTTTTTAAATAAAATATTATATTATTAATTGTTATTTTATTCCTAAAAATCTAAGGTTCGGCCAAATGACTTAGATAAGGATATATATATTAATAATAAACAATTTGGGGTTCTTTTAGCATGTTATAGTAAGTGTATTAACCATATAGTGTAAGAAAACAAAAAGAAGCAGTAAAAGTTAAATTATTTAACTTAGAGTTAAATCTAATTGATAAGGTTAAAATAATAACCTAAACTTGTATAAATCCTATTGGATGATAGGAGTGCGACCCATCCCCACTTTAGCTTCGAAATAAGACCCTTTGGAACCATTATAAACCGATTTTGACTTTAATATAAAATAATATTTTGAGATATTCCTAAGGTGCCCCTCTCCTCCCTTATAAAAGGGCACCTCCTCCCCCTCCTCCTCACACCAATTTGAGCACTCAAGCTCGGCCAACCCCTGAAATTTTCTCCTCTCCACTTCCCTAGAATAATCCTAGAGGTCCCGGTATTCTTCAAAGACCAATCTTAGTTCCCTAAGTGGAGGATTCAAAGAAGCGTTCCAAAGAAGAGGTAATATCCATTACCGATCTTTTCAATTTCTTTCTTCTTCAACTTCTTCTTCTTTAGTTGTTTCATGATAAAGTAATAACATCAGTATTACTTACATACTGATATGTTATTATAAATATGAAACAACCCTAATTCACCTTCTATCCATCTTTCGGAAAAATGAAATCACCGCGCGTGCGTACGTACGGAATACCGTCTCCACGCCGTGGTGTAATCTATTTTCCACCATCACCTTACAAGGATGGTTATAATGGTGTAATGAGTAACTATTTTTGATTATTATAAAGGAATATTGATACTGAAATAATATACATATACTCCAATACAATTCCATGATCATAGGAACGATATCATCACTCGTGCGTACGTACGGAATACCGTCTCCACGATGTGATGCGACTCGTTCTACATGATCATCATTACATAGTAATTATATAATTGAATTTAATGAATAAATATGATATATGTTACACTAATACCATTCTGGATATAAGGTATCTATAAACTTAAAATAAGAATAAGAATTTATTCGGCAAAACACGCATAAGAACAAAAGGCAATAAAGACCCGAGTAACAAGTAACAATGAAATATTACTAACAAGAAGATAAGAATATGACCATATATGATATCATATCAATATATATGATTCTGGAATAAGTCAATAACATTATTTAAACCATTATACAGGAGCTTCAGACACATACAAAGCAAATCGGACCAAAGGTAAGGGAAATATCACAATCTCATTTTTATCCGAGATTGTTTATTCGTAAGTATTTGCTGGGGTGTATTTTATCATCCACATACATGTTTCATCAATATGTAATATTATTTCCATCCACATACAATTGTTTAAATCCATTTTTACCCTTCGGTTAGTTTTTAGTAATATGTATGAAAGGAATCTTTTGTCGTTTTTCGTACGAGGTACTTTTTGACTTTTCCGACAAAAGTACGAAGAATGTTTTTTTAACTTATACGGCATGAATGGATTTTTAAAACATTATTTCCAAGAATCTTACTTTATAAGTTTTCATGTTTATTTTTAATCAACTTCATTATTTTATAATTGTATGACATGTTAAGAAAGGGAATGTGTTTTTGAAGTAGAAAGGATATTTTCCTCAAGAATGAAGTTCAAGTATTTTATCGAAATTATTTTCCATCTAAGATAATAAAAGGGTTCTGTTTTTATCCATATTATTACATGGATTTGATTATGTTGTGATGGAAATATTTTTATGAATTCCTTTATCTTATATGAATTGTTTTATGATGTCATGTTGTTTAAGAATCCCATTTTTATTACATGGGTTACGCTATGATGTATGGTTTATGATTATGTGGCACACATAAGAAAGGATTCATTATAAGATGGGTGGGACCTATATCTCCCTCCAATGCATTGGGTAAAGATTTATATCTCATGAGATAGACATGGCTGGAACGGAAGGTTATTTCGGTTCAGTGATTCAGGACTGAAACGAGGAGTGAACTCGGTTCAGAAATGGACTTTGTCCGCTAAGATAGTCTTGGCAATGAGTCATGACTAACAAGAAATGATTTTCCATGATTATGTGTGCATGCCACAAAGTTTCAAGTTTTATGTTATGATTATGGGGATCTCATTTTCACTTCTATGATTTATTCCATGTTAAGATATTATGATCTCTTTTGCAGGATATGATTTTCAAAAAGATATGATATGATTTTTATTTCCTTTATTTTCCCTTGCTGAGCATTTGAGCTCACCCTTTTTGTATGTTTTCTTTTCCCTAGGTCAGGAAGATGGATATTAAGTAGAATATGCTAAAAGGGACCCTAGATATGATGAAATAAATGGGAGACACTGTAGAAGATTTATGAACCAGTTGTTTATGTATCCCAGTTTCTAAAGACACTATACCTATACGGTCCTTTGTGGTTTTGTCATATGTTGTAATATGTGTACTTCAATTTTGAAGTATTAACAATGTATGTAAAGTAAGGGTCGTTATAGTTGGTATCAGAGGAAAGGTATAGTCAACCTTTGGAAACTAGGATGTGAAAGCCTTAGTAAGAACACTAAGGATAAGTCTAAGCATAGAACACAATCTTAGTGTTTTAGAAATGGCCATGAATAACCTAGGATAAGACCTTAAGCGTGAAAATTTTATTCTTGAATTATGTGGTTTTCCTATTACAATTAGTGTTGCTCACACTATTCTTCTTGGTTTTAGTCAATGGCTGGAACCCGAAGGAACCGTGTTAATGCGGAATGCGATGGGAAATGCAATGATTGTCCCCCTGAGCATCCAAACGATATGGGAGCTGGAATGCAAAATCTTGTAGCCATGCTCACACAACTTTCTCAAGCTATGAATCATGCAGGACTTCCAAACGAGCAATGGAAGGAGCAACATTCTGTTGAATCCTTCATGAGGCAGCGTCCACCTTCTTTCAGCGGGTCTACTGATACATTAGTTGCTGAACAATGGATTAGTACTACTGAAAAGATATTTTCAGTTCTTCAATGTTCTGAACATGATAAAGTCGTCCTAGCAGTGTATCGTTTGGAAGGAGATGCTGATCAATGGTGGAATCTTATTAAGAATACAAGGCAAAGGGATGAAATTGAGTCCATAGAATGGGACGAGTTCAAGAACTTATTTTTTAATAAGTACTTCCCTCGTATTCTCCGAACAAAGATGGAGAAAGAGTTTCTTGAACTGAAGCAAAGGGATGATGAATCTGTTGGTACCTATGAAGAAAATTTGACAAGACTTGCAAGGTATGCTTCTGGTATTATTATCCAACCTGAGAGTAATATCGATCGATTATTTAGTGGCTTAAAACCAAGTCTTCGAAGGGCGTTAGCCATAAGGGACTTCAATAGCTACGAGGAAATTGTTCGATGTGATCTCAAAGTCGAGATGGAGACTGGAGTAACCCATCAGTCATATGGGTTTGATAAGAAGAGGAAAATGGAATTCAAAGGAAAATCTAAAGAGCACACTAAAAAGAAGATGAGCTTTCCCTTATGCTCAAAGTGTGGAAAGAAACATGGAGGGAGTTGTCTTAAAGGGACAAGTAAATGTTTCAAATGTGGAACGGAAGGTCATCGGGCATTTGAATGTCGCGATAATGGGAGGAAGATGTCTAATGATGCAAAAAAAGGAAGGGATACACAGAATGAACCTACTACACTTCAATGTTTCAAGTGAAAGGAGATGGGGCATTATGCCAATCAATGCCCAAATCCAAGGTTTGATGATGATGGTCGACGTCAACAAAATCTTAAGGCTAAAGAAAATGGAAAGTCACATGCAATTTCTATCAGCGATGTGGAGTACGATAAAGAAGTGGTGAAAGGTACACTTACCATCCACTCTAAAGTAGCAAATGTTTTATTTGATTCTGGATCCACCCACTATTTTATTTCTGAAAAATTTTCTAAGGGTATCACCGTATTACCTCAACAATTAGATGTTGAGTTAGCTGTGACAACACCTAATGGCACATCAATCGCATCAAAAGTTTATAATTCTTCTCTGGTCGAAGTTTGTGGGAAAGTGCTTCCTGCAAATCTTGTGGTCCTTCCTATAGTGGAATTTGATGTGATTCTTGGAATGGATTGGCTTTCTTTATACGGAGCTCATATCAATTGCCAAAGAAGGGAAGTCACATTTCATATTCCAGATCAATCTATGATCGTCTATCAATGCAAGGATGAACATAACCTTCTAGTGGAAATTTCTTCCATTTTATGGGTATTGATTCCACTAAATGAAGGTTATTTATCTCAAATGGTTGGTGAGAAACTCGCGATTATGAATATGCCCATCGTACGGGAGTTTGATGATGTCTTTCCGGAGGAATTACCGGGTCTTCCACCAAATCGTGAAGTTCAGTTTTCAATAGAAATCGTACCGGGTGCTTTGCCTATTTCAAAGACACCTTATAGAATGGCCCCAATTGAGTTGCAGGAATTGACGAAGCAACTCCAGGAGAATCTTGATAAGGGATTCATACGCCCTAGTGCGTCACCTTGAGGAACACCTGTTTTATTTGTTAAGAAGAAAGATGGATCAATGAGACTCTGCATTGATTATCGAGAACTTAACAAGATCACTATCAAGAACAAATATCCTCTCCCACGCATTGATGACTTATTTGACCAACTACGCGGAGCTCAATACTTTTCCAAGATTGATCTTCATTCAGGGTATCATCAATTAAGGGTCAAAAGGGAGGATATACCAAAGACGGCTTTCCGTACAAGGTATGGACACTATGAATTTATAGTGATGCCATTTGGTCTTACTAATGCCCCTGCTATCTTCATGGATCTAATGAATAGAGTCTTTAGAGAATATCTTGATCAATTTGTGGTAGTCTTTATAGACGATGTTCTTGTCTATTCAAAGAGCAAGGAAGATCATGAAGATCACTTGAGAATTATATTGAAGACCCTGAGAAAGGAGAAGCTTTATGCCAAATTTACCAAGTGTGAATTTTGGCTTCAAAAAGTTGCATTTTTGGGTCACATAATCTCAAAAGAGGGGATATCTGTGGATCCAGCAAAAACAGAGGTTATCGAAAGATGGTCGAGACCAACAACAGTAACTGAGATCCGAAGTTTTCTTGGTTTGGCTGGATATTATCGACGTTTTGTAAAGGATTTTTCACGATTATCTAATCCACTCACCAAGTTGACTCGGAAAGGAGTTAAGTTTGTTTGGACAGAGGAATGTGAAGAAAATTTCAAGGAGTTGAAAAGAAGGTTATCCAGTGCACCTGTGCTCACACTGCCTTGTAGTGGAGAAAGGTTTGTGATCTACAGTGATGCATCCAAGAAGGGATTGGGGTGTATTCTTTTGCAAAATGATATGGTGATAGCTTATGCCTCACGACAGTTGAAAATCCATGAGCAAAAATTACCCAACACATGATTTGGAGTTGGCTGCGGTAATCTTTGCATTAAAGATTTGGAGGCATTACCTTTATGGTGAAAAGTGTGATATTTATACTGATCAGAAAAGTTTAAAGTATATTTTCACACAAAAGGAGCTGAATATGCGTCAAAGAAGATGGTTGGAGATGATTAAGGATTATGACTGCTCAATCCATTACCACCCTGGGAAAGCAAACAAGGTGGAAAATGCATTAAGTCGACAAGACCATGCTAGTTTATCCATGATGAGGATCACAAAAGATCCAATATTTATGGATTTACAGAGGATGGATCTTGGAATTATAATGGAAGGGGAAAAATCTTATCTTTATCAAATGAATGTTCAACCATCTATACATGTGAAGATTAAAGAGGCACAGAAAGAAGATATCGAGTTACAAAAGAAGGTGAGAAATGTTCCTGAGTTCAACCTTGATTGTGATGGGATAATAAAGTTCAGGAATCGGGTTTGTGTTCCTCCCATCCCCGAATTAAAGAAGGAGCTGCTGGATGAGGCTCATAGTTCTTCATTCTCTATTCATCCTGGAAGCACGAAGATGTATAGGGACCTGAAAGAGTACTTCTGGTGGGATGGCATGAAAAGAGATGTTGCTGAATATGTCTCTCGATGCTTGGTTTTTCAACAAGTTAAAGCTGAGAGACAAAAGTCTAAGGGGATGTTACAACCATTACCCATACCCGAATGGAAATTGGAAAACATCACTATGGACTTTGTCACAGGACTTCCTAAAACATCCAAAGGTAATAATGTTATTTGGGTCATAGTTGATCGTCTTACAAAGTCTGCACACTTCATTGCTATTAGAGAGGATTTATCTCTAGATCAGCTTGCCAGGATATATGTAAAGGAAGTGGTAAGATTGCATGGAGTACCACTTTCTATTATATCTGATCGGGATCCGAGATTTACCTCGAAGTTCTGGCGAAGTCTTCAGCATACTCTGGATACAGAGTTGAGTTTCAGCACTGCTTATCATCCCCAGACAGACGGTCAGTCTGAGAGAACAATTCAAACCCTAGAAGATATGTTGACAGCTTGCTCTATGGATTTCAAAGGAGGTTGGGATCAACACCTACCTTTGGTGGAATTTTCTTATAATAATAGCTTTCACTCCAGTATTCAGATGGCTCCTTATGAAGCTCTCTATGGAAAGAAATGAAGGACTCCAACTTGCTGGGATGAAGTTAGGGAAAGAAAGCTATTAGGACCTAATCTCGTTGATGAAATGGCAGAAAAGGTCAGATCTATTCTACAACACATAAGAGCAGTTCAGAGTCGACAGAAAAGTTATGTCGACAACCGAAGAAAAGACCTAGAGTTTAAAGTGGGTGATAAAGTGTTCTTACGAATATCTCCCTGGAAGAGGGTTATGAGATTTAGAAAGAAGGGGAAGTTGAGCCCTAGATATATCGGTTCTTTCGAAATACTGGATCATGTTGGAAAGGTAGCTTACCGATTGGCACTTCCACCGAATCTCTCTCAAGTTCACGATGTGTTCCATGTATCTCTCCTGAGAAAGTACATACCTGATCCTTCACATGTACTCATCTCAGAAGTTGTACCGCTGGAGCAAGATCTTTCTTATGAAGAACAACCGATAGAGATTCTGGATCGTAGCGAAAAAGTCCTATGAAACAAGACCACTCGATTGGTGAAAGTTTTATGGAGGAACCACCAATTAGAAGAAGCTATATGGTAGCTTGAGGATATGATGAGGGAGAAGTATCCTCATCTGTTTGTTACAAAGTGACGAATTTCGAGGACGAAATTCTTTTTAAGGGGGGTAGAATGTAACACCCGAGATTTTTATGAGTAATATTTTGTTTTTATATATATCATCAAAGGAATATTTCACTACATACTAGCTTGGCTTACTTTACACGCAACCGCGACCTTCCTCGATAGCTTGCGTCGTACGCAATACTGAGTTTCACTAAACAACGATATGCTATTAAAATATTATTAAAACTAGCCGTTATGAATAGTAATAACCACTTTTTGAAATTTTATAAATTTTATCTTTCAAAATGGACTTCATTTTTGGATTCGGAATACCGAAATTAGCCTTGGGTGAAATTTTGGTATTTTTCTTAAAACTTTCAATTTTTGATGAATAGTGAAACCACTAAGTGGTAGGTTAAAAACTGAATTTTGCATAAAACTTAATTTTACCGCTTCCTTGAATGGAATTTCGAAAATCCGAGAGACACGGTTAATATCAAGGACTAAAATGTGGTTCAATGAGATGAAAATAATTTTTTGGTGAATAGTAACTTTTTACTTTTTTTACCACGGTTAAAAGTAAATAGGGTAATTAAGGGTAAAAATGATATTATTATTACCCTAACACATGTCCTAATTCTATTGGACAAGTGTAATTCGACCAAAAACAAACTTAGGAATAAAATATGACCATTTAGGTCCACTAGGATTAGATTAGGACATTTATTATTAATTTATTTAAAGAAGGGTTAAAATAGTTAAAATCAATGTTTAATAAGTAAATAATTTTTAATATGGGGTTATACATAAGATAAATTCGACTATAAATATTCATTAGAAAGCTAAAACGATTTCCTACATGATGGTATTTTATTTATAATTTTTAGACATTAAATAATTTAATTTATTTATGACAAAATGATGATGCAGTAATTATCATATTAATGAAATATTGACATAATTGATGTTATAAACACAAAAATAAATGTAATTTGAGATTTTTATGAATTCCACTAATTTTCTAGTTTACTATGATATATTAGTGTTGATTTAATCAACATGGTTCGAACATATATTTCTGTTATGACTTTCACAAAAATCATATATCAAATAGTGTCAAAATTGACACAAAATAGTTTTTAAATCAAATATTATATTATTAATTGTTATTTTATTCCGAAAAATCTATGGTTCGGCCAAATGACTTAGATAAGGATATATATATTAATAATAAACAATTTGGGGTTCGTTTGGCATGTTATAGTAAGTTTATTAACCATATAGTGTAAGAAAACAAAAAGACACGGTAAAAGTTAAATTATTTAACTTAGAGTTAAATCTAATTGATAAGGTTAAAATATTAACCTAAACTTGTCTAAATCCTATTGGATGATAGGATTGAGACCCATCCCCACTTTAGCTTCGAAATACGACCCTTTGGAACCATTATAAACCGATTTTGACTTTAATATAAAATAATATTTTGAGATATTCCTAAGGTACCCCTCTCCTCCCTTATAAAAGGGCACCTCCTCCCCCTTCTCCTCACACCAATTTGAGCACTCAAGCTCGGCCAACCCCTGCCATTTTCTCCTCTCCACTTCCCTAGAATAATCCTAGAGGTCCTGGTCTTCTTCAAAGACCAATCTTAGTTCCCTAAGTGGAGGATTCAAAGAAGCGTTCCAAAGAAGAGGTAATATCCATTACCGATCTTTTCAATTTCTTTCTTCTTCAACTTCTTCTTCTTTAGTTGTTTCATGATAAAGTAATAACATCAGTATTACTTACATACTGATATGTTATTATAAATATGAAACAAACCTAATTCACCTTCTATCCATCCTTCGGAAAAATGAAATCACCGTGCGAGCGTACGTACGGAATACCGTCTCCACGCTGTGGTGTAATCTATTTTCCACCATCACCTTAAAAGGATGGTTATAATGGTGTAATGAGTAACTATTTATGATTATTATAAAGTAATATTGATACTTAAATAATATACATATACTCCAATACAATTCCATGATCATAGGAACGATATCATCAATCGTGCGTACGTACGGAATACCGTCTCCACGATGTGATGCGACTCGTATCATTACATAGTAATTATATAAATGAATTGAATGAATAAATATGATATATGTTACACTAATACCATTCTGGATATAAGGTATCTATAACCTTAAAAGAAGAATAAGAATTTATTCGGCAAAACACGCATAAGAACAAAAGGCAATAAAGACCCGAGTAACAAGTAACAATGAAATATTACTAACAAGAAGCTAAGAATATGACCATATATGATATCATATCAATATGTATGATTCTGGAATAAGTCAATAACATCATTTAAACCATTATACAGGAGCTTCGGAAACATACAAAGCAAATCGGACCTAAGGTAAGGGAAATATCACAATCTCATTTTTATCCGAGATTGTTTATTCGTAAGTATTTACTGGGGTGTATTTTATCATCCACATCCATGTTTCATCAATATGTAATATTATTTCCATCCACCTACAATTGTTTAAATCCATTTTTACCGTTCGGTGAGTTTTTAGTAATATGTATGAAAGGAATCTTTTGTCGTTTTTCGTACGAGGTACTTTTTGACTTTTCCGACAAAAGTATGAAGAATGTTTTTTTAACTTATACGGCATGAATGGATTTTTAAAACATTATTTCCAAGAATCTTACTTTATAAGTTTTCAAGTTTATTTTCAATCAACTTCATTATTTTATAATTGTATGACATGTTAAGAAAGGGAAATTGTTTTTGAAGTAGAAAGGATATTTTCCTCAAGAATGAAGTTCAAGTATTTTATCGAAATTATTTTCCATCTAAGATAATAAAAGGGTTCTGTTTTTATCCCTATTATTACATGGATTTGATTATGTTGTGATGGAAATATTTTTATGAATTCCTTTATCTTATATGAATTGTTTTATGATGTCATGTTGTTTAAGAATCCCATTTTTATTACATGGGTTACGCTATGATGTATGGTTTATGATTATGTGGCACACATAATAAAGGATTCATTATAAGATGGGTGGGACCTATATCTCCCTCCAATGCATTGGGTAAAGATTTATATCTCATGAGATAGACATGGCTGGAACGGAAGGTTATTTCGGTTCAGTGATTCAGGACTGAAACGAGGAGTGAACTCGGTTCAGAAATGGACTTTGTCCGCTAAGATATTCTTGGCAATGAGTCATGACTAACAAGAAATGATTTTCCATGATTATGTGTGCATGCCACAAAGTTTCAAGTTTTATGTTATGATTATGGGGCTCTCATTTTCATTTCTATGAATTATTCCATGTTAAGATATTATGATCTCTTTTGCAGGATATGATTTTCAAAAAGATATGATATGATTTTTATTTCCTTTATTTGCTCTTGCTGAGCATTTGAGCTCACCCTTTTTGTATGTTTTCTTTTCCCCAGGTCAGGAAGATTGATATTAAGTAGAATATGCTAAAAGGGACCCTAGATATGATTAAATAAATGGGAGACACTGTAGAAGATTTATGAACCAGTTGTTTATGTTTCCCAGTTTCTAAAGACACTATACTTATACGGTCCTTTGTGGTTTTGTCATATGTTGTAATAAGTGTACTTCAATTTTGAAGTATTAACAATGTATGTAAAGTATGGGTCATTATAGTTCATGCCCCCAATAGAAGGAAGACCTCTCATCCTATATGTGACGGCCCTAGAGCGGTCACTGGGAGCCTTCCTCGCGCAAAAGAACGACGCCGACAGTGAAAAAAGTCTCTATTACCTCAGCCGAACGATGATTGATGCTGAGAATCGATAATCAAACATTGAGAAGAGATGTTTGGACTTGGTCTTCGCTGTTCAAAAGTTACGACATTATCCACAGCATCCTGAAGTCCATTTGGTCTCGCGTAATAACCCGCTAAATTACATCGTCAGGCGCCCGATGCTGACTGGGCATCTATCTCGATGGGCAGTCATCCTGAAATAGTTCGACATCTGGTTTGTGCCTCAGAAAGCCATCAAGGGCCAGGAATTATCAGATTTTCTAGTAGATCACCCCTCAACAGGGACTACCGCACTGGACATCGAGAAACCAGATGAAGACATCTTCACGGTTCAAGGGGAGATCCCAACATGGGAAATGTACTTCGACGACGCATCCTGAAGCCCAACCAGGAAAAGGATGCAAGACCCAAAATTTAACAAGGTGGGCTTGGGGATAATACTCATGTCCCTAGAAAAGGCAGTCTTGCCGTATTCCTTCCACATATTAAAGGGATGTACGAACAATGAAGCGGAGTATCAAGCACTAATTGCAGGCCTGGAACTCACACTCCAGGAACAAGTACAACACTTTAAGGTAAAAGGTGAGTCGGAACTGGTCATTAATCAAGTTAATGGTTACTATGCTATTAAAAAGGAGGAGTTGATCCCCCTGTTTGACCATGTTTGAGGGTTAATGGCATAATTTTCCATAGAACCAACATTGACCTATATTACCCATTCTTAGAATGCCTAGGCCAACGCATTAGCCAATGCGGCCATAGCCTTAGACAACCTGGACCGGGATGAAACATTAATCAGTATTGCTCACCGCCAAATGTTCACTACATTTTTCCAGACTAAGACATAAGATATCCACGAAATCAGTCGTGTCCCTAAGACATATGCTCCTTCCAACGGTTGGATGACCCTGATTGCAACCTACCTTCAATGGGGAGAACTTCCATCAGACAGGGCTGAACGAGAGAAAATACGGAGAAGGGAAATTAACATTGTCTTATATGGCGGCACGGGTCAATAATAGGTCCTCTAAAAACAAGGCCTCGATAGATTCCTCCTCAGAAGCATTGAAAGAGTAGAAACTGCCGCCGTCATGAATGAAGTGCATTCCATAGTATGTGGAGCACATCATCCAGGGACCAAGCTTTCCCATCAGGTTAAGAGGATTGGGTTCTATTGGCCCATAGTGGCATGAGATTGTGAGCGCTTTACCGTGAAATGCCAATCATGCCAAATTCATTCCAACTTCATACACAAACACCTGGAGTTACTTCATCAGGCAAAGTACACATCACCACTTTCCGTCTGGGGAATGGACGTCGTGGTACAATATCCCCCCTCCATAGCCAAACAGCTGAAGTATATCCTCACAAAAATCGACTTTTTTTCCAAATGGGCATAATTTGTACCCCTTAAGGATGTCGGGGCAAGAAATGTTGTTAGCTTTGTGAAAACCAATATCATCACCAGATTTGGTGTCCCTCATACCATATTGATGGATAACAACACAAACTTTTGCTCTGCTGAATTGGAGAAACTATACCAAAAATACGGTATCAACGCTAACCACTCATCCCGCTACCACACAGTAGACAACAGACATATAGAGACTTTCAACAAGACCCTATCCATCATTCTCCATAAAATAGTGGACAAAGAAATGATTTCATGTCTGAATAAACTCCTCTATGAATTGTGGGCTTATCGAAACACAATCTACACCGCTACTCAGGCCACCTTGTACTCAATAGTATATGGCACAGAGGCTGTCCTGCCCATTGAACTCCAAATTCCCTCACTTTGTGTTTCCATCTGTGATCAATTATCTGACGATGGGCAATCAGAAAAGTGGTTGGGTGAATTGGAACAAATGGACGAGAAGCGGATGCACACTTTTCACCATCTGGTAGTCTACCAGAATCGGATTGCACGAGCCTTCAATAAAAATGTATGTCTCCGGTCATTCTTGGAAGGAGAATTGGTCTTGGTCCTCCAGACCCCAATGATACCTAGAAGGAAACCTCCAAAGCTGGAGCCCAAGTTGGAGGGACCATACATTTTACACAAGGTCTACTCTAATGGAGCATATACCCTGATCTCCCTGGACGGGAAATTCACCATGACTCCTACCAATGCGGAATTCTTGAAGAAGTATTTCGCATAGAGACCAAAAGTTTTTTTTCGTCCTTACCACACGACGTTAAACTTTACGAATAATAAGAGTTAAGAATTCTCCCTTTCCCTCGTGTATGGACCAGACCTGCACGGGGTGTATTTTTCATCCTTACCGCATGACGTTAAACTACACGGATTTCAAGGAACTATGTGAGACTTAATTCCTGCCCTAATAGGATACGTAGTGACGCCAGGGTTCCCCATCCTGGCCCAGCCACCCCTGAATTAATGTTACAAATGTCCTCCTTCCCCCGTGTATGGACCAGTCCAGCACAGCGTGTATTATTTGTCCTTACCACATGACGTTAAACTGCATGGATTTCAGAGAACTACATGAGGCTTAATTCCTTCCCTCGCAGGATACGTAGCGACGCTAGGACCCCCTATCCTATCACAACCACCTACTAAATAAAAACATAATAATAATAATAATAATAATAATAATAATAATGCTCCCCCCCCCCTTGTATGGGCCAGACCTGGACGGGGTGTATTCTTCGTCCGAGCTGCAGGACGTTAAACTTCCAATCACCCAATGATCCAAACTATATGACCTTAAACTAAGAGTATTTTATCCTCACTGCACGATGTTAAACTGCATGGACAAGAAGTTTTAAAAATTACGCCCCCCCATGTATGGACCAGACCTGCATGAGGTGTTTTTTCTTTAAGAGAACTACGTACGGCTTGATTCCTGTCTTTGTAGGATATGTAGCGATGCCAGAATCCCCTCCGCTGGCCTAGCCACTCCAAAATGGAATAAAATTAAAAAAATTTCCCATTCCCCGTGTATGGGATAGCCCTGCACGGTGTGTACTCCATTCAGAGAACTATGTATGGATTGATTCCTGCCCTCGCATGATATGTAGTGACGTCAGGGTTTCCTATCCTAACCCATCCATGCTAAAATAAATGTTAAAAATGCCCCTTCCCCCCGTGTATGGACTGGCCCTGCACGGGTGTACTCCTTTAAGAGAACTATGAATGGCTTGATTCCTGCCCTCACAGGATACGTAGTGATTCCAGGGTTCCCCGTCCTGGCCCAACTACCCCCCGAATAAAGGTCAAAAAATGCTCCCTTTCCCGTGTGTATGGGCTAGACCTGCACGGGGTGTATTTTTACATCCTCTCCACACGATGTTAAACTGCACGGATAATAAAAATTTTAAAATGCCCCTTTCCCCCGTGTATGGACCACACCTGCACGGGGTGTATTCCTTGTCCTGACCGCATGACGTTAAACTACACAGACTAGGTCCTCACCGCATGACGTTAATCTGTATGGATTTTGTCGCAAACCACCTATGATATATGGCAAAACGAGATGAAAGTACTCCTTTCCCATTTTGATGCATCCCCCCATACACCAGACTCCACGGCCTAGATAATTATGGATCTTCATAACCATTCATGGCCATCAGAAGTGGAATGTTATCGACCGGTGGACACCATTGGATGACTATGCATTCTATTCCCTTAGAGGCAATGCATATTGATATCCCTTGACCTGTCTACCAAAGTCAATATTTTGACAGGCGACACTCTTCCTAGCCCCGTACGCTTACCGGCCTCAGAGCCCCCATACCATACTGCCTGATCTAAAAATATATGGCACAATGGTTTACAATTTCGACACCTTTTCACATATAAATGTCTCTAGGGTAACCCTACCCGGCTAGCCTATGTATCTGCCCGTGGTTCACATGAAGACCTGCATCTACAAACATCAAGCCAGGACTAGTCTACGTTGACTCAACAGAAAATTGAAGTGAAGATGTTTTTTGTATACTCAGACACCATTACCCCCACATGCCAAACATTGTACTATGAGCAATCATGGATTCTCATAATCATTCATGGCCATCGAAAGTGGAAGGTCATCAACCCGGGGAAACCATTGCATGACTATGCATACCATGCCATTAGCAGCTCTACATATTGATAGCCCCTGGACCGTCTACAGAAGGCAAGATTTCCTCGGGTGGTACTCTTCCTATCCCAATAGGCTTACCGACCTCAGAGCCCCCACACCCTATCTCCTAATCTGGGAATCCTCATAGTTGCAGTTTACAACCTTCATGCCCCACACTGTTCAGAGTATATCAGAGCGTGTTAACTCAGTTATCCTTCGAGTGACTGCAGCAATAGTCACCTAGTGGTCTAAACTATATGACAATTAAACTAGGATTACTTCTTCCTTACCACACGACGTTAAACTACATAGGTTAAGGGTACACTCCTACGCACAAAATAAATCAGCCCAGGGAGCTCACTAAGCATTAACAACAACCCGGGCCGTGTATGCCCGACATGTCTAGACATTTTCTTACCAAATGACATACTTCGTGGCCCGGATAATTATGGATCGTCATAACCATTCATGGCCATCAGATGGGGAAAGTTATTATCCCATGGACAACTTTTCATGACTATTCATACCATATCAACAGCGGCTCTGCATATTGATAGCCCCAGGCTTGTCTACCAAAGGCAATATTTCTTCGGATGGCACTCTTCCTAGCTCCGTACGCTTACTGGACTCAGAGCCCTCATATCATTTCTCATGATCCAAGAATTCTCAGAAAAACAATTTACACCATCAACCCCTCTCCACGTCATGGGCATGCCATGACGCTCAAGCCCAGTTACATTCTAATCAAGAGAGGCCTTTGCAACTATGTCGTTACCGCATGACGTTAAACTACAGAGAGCATCTTGGCCACTCTGCATAAATCTGCAAAGACCGAGCATTAAAATTCCAAGGAAATTCTTATGACTATAAGCATTTTCACTAGTTTAGAAATGCCCGTTAAATTATTCAACATACTTTAAAAATACCCCTCGTCCTTACTGAATAACATAAAAACTGCACGGAAGTCGTCCTTATCATATGACGTTAAACTGCACGGTCAAACCTGTTAGGGGTTCAGTAAGGAACATAGGTTCTTTCCTGTCCCCCGGTGCATGGGTCAGAACTGCACGAACCACCATCCCACACCAGTGTGAAAAGGAATGACTTCACCCATTCTTGGGTTATTTAGCCATGACGCTTCTCCCGTATACAGACACCCTCTCCTCATAAGCCATACTCTCTACTTAGAAGAAAGTCTAACTCTCATAATCCACCCCTGGCGGTCCTAATCTCAACATCCATGAATTTTCTCGACCATCGGGAGAATACAATCATTGACCCAAGGACACATTTGCATGACTATGTATACCTTGCTCTCAGCGTCTCTGCATATTGATAGCCCTTGTCTCGTCTACCAAAGGCATGATTTCCTCAGGAAATGTTTCTCTACGTATGCCTTTTGGCCCCTGAGCCCCTATGTTCATCCCATGAATTGGAAACCCTCTAAGATACAGTTTACCATCCTCTTTCACAACCCTTCCTGAATGTGGTGGGATGTCTCTGATGAGATTACCAAGGTTCAGGAGAAGCCGTTCCATTCTAGATAATCTGACAGCTGCATGATGTTAAACTGCACCAATCTCCAACCATCCTTTATGCTAGATAAATATGTGGGACAAGAACCTTCCCTCCACACTCATGATTGTTACAAATGTTATAAAAACCTTTCAAATGTCACAGACCCTTTCCATGCCACCCCCGGTGGTTTTCATAATTCTATGATCCACCCATGGTGGTTTCCATAAGTCGGAATTCTTTGAAGTCCTATGACAATCAGAAATGGAGAGTCATTGACTTAAGGAAAACTTTGCATGACTATGCATACCATTCCCTCAGTGGCTCTGCATATTGATTGCCCCTGGCCCGTCTTCCAAAGGAAATATTTCCTTAGGCGATGCTCTACCCACCTCTGCACGCTGATACAGCTCCCATGCCTTGAGACATGCCATGCATGTTGTTTAAATCTAAACATACTCCCCCACAATCGTCTAAATGGTATCGAGACGTCTTTTTATCAACCAAAACTCATTGGGGACCCTCGCCCCACCATATCTGGTCAAATTTGTTTGACCTAAAATGTCAGTAATTATAGTCTTGACAACGGGACTTTAAACCGCTCACAAAAAGAGGAATAAAGCTTGTTAGGCCGGAAAACTGAAAAGGGAGACCTAAAAAAAGTCGGTCCACACTCGCTGGGTCCACACTAAATGGGCCTAGGAAAAATTAAGGCATTTAAAGAAAAGAAAAAAAGTTTGTGAGGCTTTTCTACAAAACCCTACCAATAGTCAAACTATTATCACTGGATCTAATGATCCAGGCAAAAGTTAGATCTCATTTGCTTTTTATTATTTTCCTGAACATTGGTTATTCCTTGTTTAGTGAGTTAACATATATAGTAATCATGAAAAATAATTCCTACCACAGCAGAGGATAGCCAGAGCCTTAAGGAAAACATTTCTTTGTTCCATAACCAGGTTGGTAAGAATGGAATCCACATTCCAGAGCCTCTTTTGGCGTGAAAGGTCATTACAGGAGGTTTTCAACGGATTCAAAATGTAATATTAGTCGCTGATGAGAATCCTCGATTGTTTTATGAAGATTCCACAGTAAGGATGTCTCAGCATCTGCACCAGCCTGCAACGCTTCTGCCTCCTGGGTCCCCTTTGAGCTCTCCCTCATCTCCTCCTATATTCGCCGCTCCCCTTCTTCAATTATGGAGGCGACATTAGCCTATTCCTATTGCAGCCACTGCATCTCATTACTCATCACCTCTAGGCAGGAACATTGCTCAGTGACTTCTCCTTGGAGCCTCGCAACTACCCCATTGTGATCATGAGCCTCTGTTAGGCAAAGATGTCGGGTTGCAGAAAGGTGGGCTTCAGATTTGGCAGCAGAAAGGCAAGATTCAAAACCACCCAGTATTTCCCAATCAGCAACCACCTGTTCGACTATGTCATAGATACCATTTTAGTTGATGCCATCAAATTAAAACAGCATAAATAGATTGCACAACTTTGGTAATCTGATCGGCAGCTCATCCAAGGGTTTCTGAGAAATTTGCTTCCAAATTCTCTCCCAAGACCTTTGGCGTGCAGGTCGAAGACTGTAAAGAACTTGTTGATCAGGATCAGAGTCAGTTTTGGACAAAGATAAATATTCAGGGATGAATGTCACCAAAGAGGTAACTGATGCAGCTTCACCCATAAACTCTAGTGCCACAACAAATTCACCCCCGGCCGTTGTCGTCACAGTCATAATCGGATAAGACGACATAGTCTTCAACGCAAAAGGTTGTGGTCCTAGAGCCCAAAAGAAGATAAGATAAATGTTTATCCCTAATTAGAAAAGAAAAAAGGAAGGAGTCTATGGAAAGAATTTGAAAAACTTACCACTAATCACCAAGGCGTCGGTATCCTCAAGGTCTGTGCCACCGCGACCACCCGAGGAAGACGCTGCATCTTTGAGAGGCGAGGGAGTCCTGGGAACCCCAAGAGGTGTCCAGGACCTAAGGCCATGCCCAAGTCCAGAAGCTCCCAAAGTTGTCCCCAAACAGTCAGCTATAGAGGTCAAGTTCGGGGAAATCAATCACCTGGTAAATAAAATATTGGTCTGCTCTGGGTTTCTAATGACTGGTCTTGTGGGGGGATCTTCCCCCATTGCCACGGGATTAATTGGTTCTGAGGAGGCTAGCCCCGTCAGATCTGGAGACCCCTCAGCAATTACGGGCGCCCCATTCTCCCCCGTAATTGAAGGGGTTTTATGATTAGCAGGAGTCTCAAATTCCAGTTGTTCCTCCTCTAACATATCTTCGATTGATGATGGAAAGGGTAAAGCATCCATATCACTATCCCCTCCAGCATGGCCGACCATCTCGTCATGCCCAGATGTGGTTTTGGGTGATCCCTCTAAAGATAAGGGGAAAACATACAACTGCTGGTGTATCCATGACTGGGACTCCGAGTGGCCCTACACTATACGACAAGATAGTTAATAACTTGCAGAGTCAAAATATATGAGTCTTCAATCAAGGAAACGGGAAGTTATAATTGCCTGACATCCCCTATCTGAGCCATTCTGATAAACGGGATGCATGTCGCCGTCTCTGGATCTACCCAGGGGATAGTTCCTCGATCAAAATGCTGGTAGGAGCTGGGGGAGGAAAGACCCTGGTTGGGTCTGCAAAGGTCACTTCCAGGAGCTCAAATGTGCTAGGAGATCCCTCTTAGATGATCCCTGTGGCCGGAAGCGTGTGTTCGCCTGCCGCAGTACCATGGGGAGTATACTCCTGGGAAGGAACTGCCCCTAGAACTCCTCATCACCCTGCACAATGGGAAGAAACTTTAGAACCTTCATAGTAGAGGATGAAGAAAGCCATAATGGATGAACGAGATGACCTCTTCTTTAGGATCGGACGATTCAGGATGTCTTATCATCATGGACACTTGGGCTGACCCATAAAGCCGATTTTGGAGTGAATTAACATAGGTGTCCATCTCCTTCAATGAAATGGCTATTTCATCCAGATCCTCTTCCAACAACAGGTGAGGCGGAGCGAAGATAGTCCCAATGCCCGGAAGTTTGAGAGGGCCCACTTGGAGTAGCGCCCAAACCTATTCATCCGAGCCACTGACCCTCAGGTTATCCAATATCCTCCAAGCCTCTGGAAATATGGTCGTGACGGGAATGGCCAGCCGGGTGGATCGACCTGAGAGGACCAGAAAATGGTTGGGGCTGTTGGGGGAAACATTGACTGTGTTTGTTTTCTGGATCTCACTGCCACCCTGGAACTCTCTGGAGGTACTTGTGGGTGGGACCTCATAGTTAAGGGGGAGAATGCCCTTGCCTCTGCCGTAGTGGGTGAACCACCGAGATCGTCACCCCCTGATAAGTGATCGCTCTCTTCATCCTCGTCGTCAATTGCTGGTTGCAGCATGTCCTGGACTCGATGAGTTAACACTGCATAACCCCGGCGCACGTGAATGTAGGCCTCGAGTTCCCAGAGATACCGATCGACCCTCTCTGGGTCCGTATCATAAGGAATATCAACAGGAGCAGATATGTACCCACCCCGTCAAAGGCCACCTCCGATTCCTAAAGGTACTGCCATAGAGAATGGGGGTACTGGCTGTGAAAGGATGGATAGCTTTTGAATTTGTCCCATTGGCCCCAAGCTTTTGGGAAGGCAGCATCGGCAGGGATAACCAACCCTCTTCGGGCGGCTTCAAGGGAATGAGAGGATACACCTCTGTCCGTTAAAACCTTCTCTGGAAGTACGATACCTGAAGGGTGGTGAAGAACCATGCCTGGCCTGGTTGAAGCACCATCACCCTTTCGCTTCCTCTTTCCCTTCAATGGATTAAGGCTTGAGATGGTAGGAACCCACACCCCTAGCTGGCCATTTGGGTACAATTTCACCATGGAGTCTGAGTAAATCTTGGATAAGAAGGCTTTGAAGTCTGCACGTGCGGGATTCATAACATCGCAACCAGTATCTTCCTGGGTAAACATTATCAACAGTTGTCTGGACACCATCAAATGATGCTTCTTGTGGGTGACATTGAGAGAGGGAGGACACCGTGCCTAGACGTAGCCAAAACGGTGTCTGAATCGGAAAGACGTGTACGCCTCACAGATCAGTTCCCCACTAATACGGGCCACCAGAATGCCCTCTCGGAGAGAAAAGAGCTAGCCCCGCTTATTAAATTCCGCTGATATAGTGTTCCTAATTGCACCTGCAGGGAATGGATATGGATTGAATATAAAATGATCATAACTTGAGATCCGGATCGACAACAGACACATATTCTGAACCGTCTGTTGACCATCCTTCTCTTGGGTCACCCACTCTTTGGGCATAACCCCGCTGGTTAGTTTCAAGTATGGCCGGAATGTGGTTCCCAGAATCTGAACGGGGTTGATGAAAGTGTAGCAGTTATTGATATACGCTCCCAACCATCCCCAGAGTATTTTAAAAGGACCAGCTACCCAGTTTGGCCAACTCCCATCGATAATATTGCAAAGAAACTGATAAATCTTGGCCAATACTGGAACAACCAAGTTGATTACATTTCTAGTAGCCAGCTATTCTTCCATGACAAAAGTAGAGACCTGCATGCCACCAGTCTCATGTACGGGAAATAGCCAGCCACTCATGAACATGGCCAGGAACGCCGCTAGACAAAGCAGCTGATTGACGTCCGGAACAAGCTCCCATCCCCAGTCGTTAAACTGGCCTTCTTTCAGGATTAGCAAGTAGCTGCCCCTTTGCTTCCGGGACTCCATCATCAGGCAGGGCATGGGCCTACGTGGGAGAACCACATAATTTTTCTCTCTAAAAAAAATACTTGACCCATTCATGATATGGGACAAGATTTTTCAGATATGTATCCTTTGAATGCTTCTCGGCCTAGTCAATAAGCTGCTTCACTAGGGGGTCCTCTCTTCGTTGTTCCACACGGAAGAAGGAGGTAGGAATTCTTCATACATACCCCCAACGATGGGGACCCTGAAAATATGAAAGATGTCCCAAAGACTAATACACACCTCACCATGGTCTAGGTGAAATGTGTTGGTGTCCGGACTCCAACGACTCATAAGTTGCCTGGTGAGGGATTGAGGTCAAAGGGTATAGGTTTGGGACATCCAGGCAGCATCATATAAGCCTATCGCTCACAAATCTGCCTCAAACTCTGCATAGCTTTAGCGAAAACAGAAGGGCCACCCCCAATCCAATGATATAAATGCCCCTCTAGGCTAGAGGTATTGGTTCGCTGACCATCCGTGTTGGTTGTTTACCATGGCATTGTGAGAAATACTCCGGTAACAGTGAATTGTCCCTTTCTGCCGACATTGTTCTCCTGTCCGGGACACATGAAGGTGATTCAGCATAGATATGGCAGTTGTGTCCCTTGTGTCAGGCCGCCCACTAGAGGATATCACAAATCGAGGGATATTGGAAGTAAATATCCATGATCTTGGATTATTGTCATGGGATGGCACCGTAATCGACGTATCAGATAACAAACCAAACCAGTAGGTTAGAAGGTTGTTGGAAAAGGCGCACTATCACTGTGAATCAGAGAGTAGATTGGAAAGGAAAGAGAACAATGGGGAGTGGCATATTCCATCCATAACAGAGTCAGCCACATCTTTCAGGTGTTGATAACCAATTGGGAGAGGCTCTGCAGCAGGTCTGGGTGTATGGCGAGGAGGAACCATGTTTTCTCTCTTCATTATAGAAACCATGAAAATGGTTAGTCTGGAATAATCAAATATGTAAAAAATACGAGTTTTATGGAAGAGGAATCGAGAGGCCTTCGTGATAAGGTCAAAAATTAGGCCTCATAAGGTGGTTCGTGATGATGGAATCCCACGAACCAACCCTGCGTGGAAGGGGTTCGCGGTATTCTGGCCTGTGGAGCATTGGCCAGAGAACTGCAAACCAAGTTGATCCATGGGATCCTAATCCTGGATTTATGTAATTAAGTCTGGAGGACTTGGGAAAATTTTAAAAGTTAGCAAGACCTCAGTCCACGAAACATCGAAACCGCGAAGCAAATTCCTCCGCGACCCATCGTGAATTACTTTTTAATTAATTAAAAGTGTTGGTTCACATTTGGGAAATTGGTTTGTAGGTGAAGGAGACCATGAAGGTGGAATGATTCGTGGAAAGTGGCAGCCAGTTCGCGGACGGGGAGTTTCGCGAAGGAATGAGCGCGCAGAGACAAAAAAGAAAGAGGGATCTGGTTTTGCGAAGAATCCAGAAAAAGACAAAGAAAGCCCCCCCCCCCATATTTATAGGCGTGGTACCCTACCGTGTCCACTCCCCTACCGCAAACCATCCAAGTTTCAGGACCACTCTGCATCAAAATGTCCTACTCTTCATTCCGATCGGACCCCATTCCGATGGGGGGGATTTCTATGGTCTTGAAAAAAATATGCAAAGGATCTTCTACCCAATTCCCCCCAAATAATTGGGGAAAAGTATCGAGAAAACTCAAAGGATGCACAAAGCCAAACCGATCCACAAACCAATCCAAACAATGACGCAACACGGCCGGTTCTGCGAGGCGCCCCCTCTGTGGACTATTGTCGTTCGTGGAATGAACGCGGAGATCCTCCATGGGCGTGAAGCTAGAAGAGTGCTGAACCGGTCCACTGTCAATAACCGCCCCAGCCACGGACCGCCTCAACCAGCCTGGCCCGCATCCATTGTCATATGCAGAATGGATTCAGAGCCCTCTGCGGATGCAAATCACTCTCCAAGCTTGATTGGTTCATGGGGGAGATGCGTTTGATGCCCCCATGCGAGTTACGGATTGACTGGGTCATTTTTGAATCGGTTTTTCGGTCATGGGCGTCCGCAAAAGGTGTCGCATGACCATAGATACATCATTTTCCCCCACTCTATTAATGGACATCTAGGGGAGAGAATAGAGGATTTGGAAGGATATAGATCAGAGTCGGGTGGAAGGATTTTGAAGGAAGGCTTAGGATTTCACAAAAAGTGACGTTCCAGGTCACGAACAAGAGCAGGTATGAACCTGGGGACGAATTAATAAAGAACCAGAGAATGAATAATTACATTCTAAACCACAAACCTAAAATAGAAATGAAAATAAAACCGCGAACCATGGCCCCTCTATGGATGCACTTCCCGCGGACCAGGGATTTTATGCCCCTTTTCTGATCCGTCGCACCACGTAGCACCCTCCTACGTGGGAAAATCCCTGACCGACGAACCCTCGACAGGTGCCGCCCTTGGCCGCCACTGCTTGCATGGAACCCATCATGAACCACCCTATTACGCAGATCAAACCCGAAGCTGTGAACCACCTTAGTTCGCGGAATGCTCATAGTTACGCGAACAACCCAGGTTCGCGGGATTCACATCAGTCCGTGGACCACACTGGTACGCGGATGGCCTCTCCAGCCACGTAGAACCTCCCTACGTGTATGGTGACACCACCCATACCCTCGTGTGGTCCGCCAAATCCTTTGGAGTTCCCATTCCTCGAGCCAGATAAAATACTCCCAATCCAGCCTGATCCTCCGCAACTCCCTCATTAGCCCATTCACCGACCCCGAGCTGAGGCCTCCACTAGAGCCACCAGACCCGTTTTATGTAACCTTCAGGCGCACCAGCGTGCCGTTTTGAGTTCACATACCCAGGGTATACAGGGGTGAAGGGGTTGCTCCGACCCTTGAAAAAAATTTCCGAAGCATTACTGGGTTCACATTCCCACGATAATGTGAAGTCTAAGCTCATGAGTCCCCTTTCTTCCCCTCCACTTGTTGGGGTCGGGGCACTTATCCTTTCTTTGGGGGGTAGTAAAATACCCATCAGAAGGAATCCCACATTCACTTCTGTACTTACCCCAGGAACAAGAGAGGTGATGGGCACATGAGCACCTCTTTCCCTCTCTCTATGCGCTTTGTCGCCCTGGGCGTCCATCCCAGAGTAAGCCACGACTTTTTGGGCCACCCTCATGCGTAAGCCCAACTCCACTTCTCATGGAAAAACCTTTCACCACATGATCGTCTGGTCCCTGCTGCCTATTATTTCTCACACTGATCATGACTCACATGGGCTTAGTGGAAGCATCGATCCTGAGATACTCTTATGGGCCTCCTCAGAGTGTAAGCCCCAATGTCATCCGAACTACGAGGACATTGATTCCCCACCATAGGGATACGTAAGAATCTTTCAAGAGGTTCAAGCCTAACCACCATCAGGATCTCGGGTCCACCTTCATGTTGGTTCTCCAACACCCCAATTCAAACTACTTAGACCTTGATCCCTGTATCCTAGGCATGGTACGTTGGAAGCCTCCCTGAGGTTCAAGCCCAACAACGGGTCAATCCGACTACCTTCACATCGGTTCACTGCACCACTCCTAGTACCGTCTCAATGAGCCCCAACTCCTCGGGGTCATTAACACAAAAAGGGATGGTAAACCTTGAGCATAAATGATTTCGAACCCCTGTGTTTAGCTTACTATTGCCAACCAAGAGTAATCCATGGATACTATGCTTGGGTATAAACCAAAGATTCACGAACATATGAATACGTATTAAATATATAAAAGAGTCCCAGAATAGGAAATAATTTCTACCAAATGGGTACGATGAGCCTGACATCCCATCCTATCGACCAATGTGAGTTCTTAAGCATCGCTATCCAAAACACCCAGCGAACGCCTACCATTGGAAAGTAGGTTCATGTGACGTCGGATATCGAACCGCTGGGAGTTTCGAGACCGACCTGAAATAATGTTAAAAAAATAATTAATGTCGATATTATTAATTTTATTTTGGATACTGGTTTATTCATATATTGAATGATTTAGTTTTAACTTTTGGTAATATCTTTTAGTTTTGGATATTAATGTATATTATTATCAAATGATTGTTTTTTATTTGGGAATTATATTTATATGTGAGAAAATTTTTAGTTTTTTTAATGTTTAATGTCTGGTAGAATGGATTCATTATTCCATTTTTAGTTCTGTGTTCATTTAGATGTTGATTTTACTGATTTGGTCATGAAAAATTATTTTTAAATACACTTAGTTTGGAGAAAAAATAATATTGTATTACATATTGATAAAAGGATTAAATTATACTCCTTGAAAATGATTATTTATTTATTTTAATATTTATATGGAAATAAAATTCCTCAACTCTAGTAAATGGATTTTGAAGTTAATTTTTTCATATTAATATCATTTGTTATGATATCAATTAAAATTTTCACACTTATATTGTTTATGAATTTTTGGTCCATATTTTCCCATGATCATTCAATTTATTATGACTAATGATCTCTGGAAGTCTCAATTATTATATTTTCATTTTATAATTTCTTCCATTGGTAAATATTCACTTAAACATATGTTCACCTATTTCTAAACCAATAACATTTTTTTCAAGATGACCCTCATACTTTTGTTTCTCTTTTATCAAGTTGATATTTTATTAATCATTTTTTACAATGTTGGTTTCCCACATAAGAATTTTATTCCAAATTTAAAAATTTCAATTTCTAATATGATGTTAAAATTATTTTGAAATTTTCTTGTGGGATGAGGATGTATCACCATGGGATTTTATAAAATAAATCTATATTCTAAAGCATATTAAAAACACAACACTCATGTTAAATGATCTATGAAATATATAACCGTTATATACTAGCCATTAAAATGATTGGTATGAATAATATTAAACTAATTATGATATATATATATAAATGTCTTAAAAAATATAAATTATTTCTACTTTATTAGTGAATATTCAACCAATTTTTGGTAAATAAATTTTATTCTTCAAAAATATTTTTTCTTCAAAAATGATTTTTTATGAAAATTATTGTATTTATTTTTCATGAATATTATAAAGGAATTATAAAATGAAAATAATTTTTTAAATATTAAAAAAAAATATTTTGTGTGAAATTGTTGTATTTTTAGGAAAACATTGATTTTTCATTGAATAATTAAAATTACCGATTTTCTTTATAAATTTCATTTCATTTAAATAAATTAAAACAAATTGATGAATCTTTTTATTTTGAATATTATATAATGTAATATAATTTTTATTGAGATATATTTAATCCTCTTAAGGTTTTTCTTAATAAAATTTATACTGGATTTTAGAATAAGTCTATTTTTTGTATTAAATACTTGAATTTTCAAAAAAAAAACATTTTGAAATATCATAATGTTTCTCATTATAAAATAAATAAAAATCCATAATTATGAATGATAAAAATTAAAATTATATATTTTATAGCAATAAATCAAATATATATTCATAAAATTATTATTATTATTCTTGTAGTTAATATAATATCATATTTTCCTTGAAAAATACAATTTTGGAAAACTCGTTTTTTTAATTGAATGTCTAATATTAAATTATAATTTTATAAAACATTGAAATACATTTGGTAATATAGATTTCATATTTTTGGTCATAATTATGAATATTATGTAATCTTTTCATCATAATTATTCACCATTATGAATTGTGAGAAAATTAAAAACTAATCTCTACGGTTAAGGGAAAACCGGTTCTTATTGAGGGTTAAACTAAAAAGATAAAGAAAAAAATTTCAAAATTAAATTTATAAAATACATTATTTTGACATATTTAGACAATATAATTCTTCTTTAATAGTATATTTTTTTATCCTTGTGCAATTTAAAAAATGCGGTTAAAACGTTTTCATTTAAAAAGTCTCAAGTGTGTGATAAAACTCACATATATTAGACCAAAAACTCTACTATACTCTTCACATGGTTAAATACAATTTAATTTGACAAGAATTTTCGATATTTATTCCTTAATTCCATTCCAAAATCTTATACCAATATTATTTATAATAAAACCAACACATGAAGTATGGTGAAACTAACATGAGTATGTTTTTCGAAGAAGATATATATTTCTTAACCGACCATTTAAAATTTCTTATTCATTCACCTCATATTTATTTTCAAAAATAAATAATTTATAATAAATAATGTTTCCCTGTAATATTTAAATTTTATTATGTAAATATCATATCCTAAATAAATATCTTATTACATTAAATGGGATACAGAATCGTCATTCAGGAACACAGTGGACTACATCCTTATGAACTGGTGTAATTCGTTTCCATTATCACCTCTAAACGATTGGGGTAATAGGGGATTAATTATATATATAATAATAACATTTTTACACTTATGTATTTATGATATCACATATACCTTATTAATTCCCATTTTTTTAGTGATACGATTCTATCACTCATGTGTATGGTAGAGTACCTCCCCGAAAAACTATGGGATTCATTTTTCCATAAAGAACTTAATAGATGGAAATAAGGATAAATAAAATGTATATATGTGATAAAAATAAAACTATTATGATATTAATTCCATATTTATATATATTAAGTTGATAATATATCATTTTATTTCTAACATGAACAAAATGACTACATCATCTATGTCTACATGTGGACAACCGCCTCCACAAAGTGATTAGATTCCTTTTTCCTAACCAGAAAAAATTATTAATATATATGTATATTTAATGAAATAATATGTAATATATTATATTTTTATAATTATATAATGTTAAAATTTAACATAACTTCTTTCTATGATGATTGTTGAAAAATGGAATCGTTACACTTGTATACGCAAAGTTTATTTTCTCTATTACTATAAAGTTGTACATTTTTTATAACCATTATAGATGATTGTTTTTAAAATTATAGTTTATTTAAGAATATGATACATATTTCAGGAGTGTTATTCTAGAGATTTTGGTATAATAATATCTTTGACCATAGTCCACACACTGAATCCTTTTTGAAATAGTGAACCGAACATCCTCAAAATAGATGACCTGGACATAGATAATTAAATATTTAAAATTTTCATTAATAAAATATAGTAAATGAATTAATTATTACATAGTAAACATGTAATAGGTTTTAATAAATAAAATGGTTTATTTAATATTTATATGAAACATTTAAAGGAAAATCAAATAAAGTATGGATTTATGGTAATGGTTTTCTCATTTCTGTTTTATTTCTATGAGACATATTCAATATTAATAACTTATATATATTTTGTGATGTATAGAATTACCCTTCTAAATTATATATCAATAGTTATTCATAAATAATGGTATTTTATGTTTCAATTGTTATTATTTTATCCATATATATTTTAATTAAATGTTCCCAAGTGGTAATGAATTTCATAACTCAATTTCTTCTCATTGTCTTAAATTAATTCATCATTATATTTGGTATTTTAAGACAATGTATGTATTTAATATTAATTATATTATGATTAATTATAACTTATTTTATATTGGCTTAAATTTTAAATATATTTTAAATTCATTTGTTAATTATTCAAATCAATGGTATGATTTTTAAAAGGATTAATCTTCTAAAATTATTTTTCATTTAGAAATAAATATATGATATGCACCTATATAAATTTTTGAGGTGTATATTATTCACTATGATATGTTATATAATGGATGTAATTTTTTTAATTCAATTTAAATTTAAATTTAATTTTATTTAATTCTTGGGTCTTATGATTCAATAGTATCCAAATTATAAAAAGCATTATGTTAAATTATATTCCTTTTTAGAATTGATTATGTTCATGATTCCATTATAGAAAATAATATGATCTTATATTTATGAACTAAATATATTTATTATCAACTAATTATAAACATGGTTTACATGTTTGATTTATATTTCATGTCTGGATAAATAATAAATATCAAGAATTTTGTTTGTATGTGATAATGATATTGTATTTTCTTTTGGATCCGATTTATATCACTTCCATATCCTTGATTTATAAAACCATTTCAAAAATATATTAAAAACTTTTACCTTATAAAAGTAAATTATTTCATCTAGGAATTTTACATGATACTTTTATGTTAATTTTAAATTATTTTAAAATGATTTTTCTTATCCTTTTACAAATGGGTATCTTTTTACTACTCTTTAAATTTTTTTCAAAAAACATTTATTTATAAAATTTATGACATGAAAATATTTTACAAGTATAATTTATATTATTATCTTGGAATTTCCATTTTCATATTTCCAAGCATGATTTTAATGAAAATTATTTTTAATTGATTTTTGAATTCTTACTTTTTTAAAGTGAATTTCAAAATAAAACAGTTATTTTCCTCAAATATATTTTATTTTTATTTTAGGGTATTTCCATTCAACCACATGAAAAAAAATGATGAAATTACTGCTCCAATGGGGATATTTTTTAATGAGACTATTCTCATTATTTCTCTAGAAGGATTAATATTTTTTATTGATATTTTTAGTGAATAAATCTTTTTTACAATGGTTAATCATGTTTGAAAGATATTTTTTTGAACCTCATTCTTTTATAAGAGTTTATCATTGTTCAAATAGATTATAAATTGACTTGTTTCTTTTAAATGGTTTATTCATGACTCCCAGATATTTATATTGAAAATGTATCTTTTACCTATATTAATCATGTTTGAATGATATTTTTATGGAACCAATTTCTTTTCCATGAGTTTATTTTGTTTTAAATGTATTTTTATGGAACTTGTTTTCCTTCCATGGGGTAGTAATGTTCTGAATAGAATAAATGTTGTTTCTATGAGTTTATGATGAAGTTAATTTTATACGTACATTATTATATCAATATATCATAGAAATTATTATATATATTGGGTGTCGTTAGATATTGTTAGTTGAGCATGTTATAACTTTTATGATGGGTTCACCGAGATAATCATGGATGATCCTAATATAGCTTATACCATTGGTACAACCATATATTAATGGGTGATCTCTATATATTTTTTATAATGGATTAAAGTAGATTATTATTCAACAAATTGGTTAATGATAATGTTATAATGAAAATATTACTATATTTTTGCAAATAGTTATTCCAATTATAAGGGTTCTTTAATGGATTTATGATGAGGATGTCCCATGAAACCATTGAATACTCATTATAAATGTAGTGGTTTATAAATGATTCCATTAATAATGATAGATATATATTGTATCATTATAATTGATTCTAATGACTCTTTTCTTTTTAAAATCCTTATTCGATGATTTTATGTTAGGTAGTCTAGGTATTAGTGGTTATGAGTTCTCTTTTTTTATACTCATACTCTTTGATTATGTCATGATACCCTTATAGTAAAATTATTTTCACTAATGAAATAATTTAATAATTATTATATTTACCCATAAATATTAATTTTAAACAATGCTTTTATTTGTTGCTCTTCCCTATTTTAACATTATTAATGTTAAATGAATTATCTCTAGAAGGTTTTCTTATTTATTATGATGATGGCCAAATGTGAATAAATGAAAAGATAGATTAAGTGAGAGAAATTATTATATAAACACATGGGTATTATTTATGAATTTTTTTCCTAATTATATAAATATATAAAACATAATGTTCTATAAGAATTAGATTGATATAAAAAATTCCTTTTGATGTTTAATTATTTGATGGTGAAAATTTCTGTCAGCTTCATCAGTACCAACGGTTGTAAGGTATATTTTTTGATTTTAAAACTATATCTGAGAGTGTGGGTTCACTATTTCTATATTCTTGGTGGGTCTTGTTAGATTTATAGTGAATTTATTTTGGGAATATGGTTATAGAAGCTTATTTCTTTTAAAAGTTAGAGGAGAACACATGTAAAATTACGGAAAATATATTGTTAATATAAATTCATTTTCATGTGAAAGTGGCTCAAATGAATCTTAGATTATAATATCATAATATTATAGTGAGAATAAAATCATCGGATCTGGTTTAAGAAAGTGTATTCAATTATCTTCAAGCCTTATCCCTTTATTTTTGTCCCTTTTAACAAATGTAGTTTTTAATTGAGGTGGAAAATATTTAACAAAACCACTATTAATTATGAAAAAAAATTAAGTTGACTACGTTAATTAATATTAAATATTATTTTTCTAATATGGATTCCATTTATCATCTCTCAACTCATCTATGTTGATGAAATCAATTTTTATATATTTTTTCATAATGTAATGAAAATTGTTTCTAGCGAACATAATGTTTTCATAATAAAAAATATCTTAAAATAAAATATTTCATTATTATTATTCGAATGGAATTAATTTGTATTTTAATGTCAATTTATACTATTAAAAAAACAATAATTAAATGTACCTTGTAAAAACATGACCAAAAAATTATTAATAACATTTTTTATTTTAAAAAAATCATAGATTTCAAAAATATGAAAAATACATTTCCATATTCTACAATATATTCTTTTAATAATTATATTAATTATTTTATATATTATTATTCAATAAAATGTTTTATAAAAATTCATGTTTTCTTATATCATTATAAATTGATAAGAGTGAACGTTTTATAGAACCTGTATTTTTCACTATTCACATAGAAAACATCTATTTCTAAAAATCTCATAAAATCTTCCTAAGATAATTTTGATATGATAAATTTGTAAATGTACTTAAATTATTCACATTTTATATATATATTTTTTATTTTTATAATCACATTATTTAATAAAGATATTTTAATTATGTTATTATTTCATGTGAATGAAAAATTAAGTAAATATATTCAAATCTCTAGGATTACCTTTTTTACTATGTCAAAAAATTTCATCCCAAAAATATACACAATGTCTCCCCATGAAATATTTTTGGAATTTAATCATCATATAAAATTTACGTTCCCACACCACCTCTCATGTCTTTTGATTTCTCTAAATCACCTCTCCTAATTGATATATCTGATTCCAGAACACTTGTTCACTAGTGTCAAAAATCAAGACATGTACATAAAAATAAGATAAATTATGTTTCAATAAAATTTTCTTATGGGTAATATAATTGAATGTGTCTAGAGTATAATTTATTAATAAATATATTTGGAATATATCATTATGTTTAGAGATGTTTGGTGGCATTGAAAAATGGTAACCCATACCTCCAATTCAATTAAGAATTTTAAATTCCCTGAGGTGCTTGAGACATAGAATACCATTATCCTAGAATTTTATTATTCATTTTCATGTAAAATCCTTCATGATTACATGATATCCCACTTTAAATTATTATCCCTTATATTGATTATTTTCGTATCTTGAGTGAATATATTGAGTGTCCTCAATATGAAGCAGAATATTTCATAAAATCACTATCATCTCCTCAATTTTTTTGTTCCACAAAGATTCCATTCATTTTATTTTACCCCATAAAGTTAGATTAAAATATATTTTTCTATATAAATCATCATAATATTACATTGGAGGTTTTCATTAGAAGAAATTATTATATAAATATTCAACAAAATTTAAGTACTTATTCTATGTACCATGATTTTCATGTGAGCATGACATAAATATGTATTATAATATCTAAATAATAATTTTAGAATTTACATAGTTAATATGATGATAATATGTATTGAAAAGTATGTCATTATTTAAGGCCTTATGAATATATTTCATGAATTATGATATAAACATTGGTTCACGATCTGATAAAATCAATAGAGATGTTCCTTGCGATCCCACAACATTTCTAAAAAAGATCCATGTGAGGAAGATAAGAGGTGTATCTTCACTAATAATTTGAAAATGTGTGAATTTTCTATGGTGATAAACAATAAAATTTATGGAATAAATTTTTATTAGATTATTTTATAAACCTGTTTCTGACGCTTTCGCCGGGGCACGCACATCCGTCGGTGGAGGACACATAGCTGTTTCCATGCATTCCCACTTTCCCAAGGCGGGCAGTATCCATTCATTATTCAGGGACGTTTTCTCCTCGATCGAAAAGAGATGATGGGATGTCAGTTCTTCCTCTCATCGATTCCTCCTCATAACTCATCACCTAGTCCGGGTCTCCCATATAGATTAAGTTTTGGTTCGTGAATCTCGTTCCTGATGTCATATCTTCATGGACACCGGTTAATTACACTACTTCTATCAGGACATTCCATGGGGTCTTGACTTGGTAGCTACCTTCGGTTGGAGTAGATGACAACATCAGGCATGTCGGGGAATCTCTGGATGCATGGACATTGGGGAACCTGTATTCTTCATCATAAGTTAGCATCTCAAGGGTGCAGAACCTGAGGCACCCACATCGAATGTAGGGAAACATATTCCATGGGAATGTATCTAAGGTTTTCCTCAGATTCCCATGTTTAACACAGGGTATGCTGCCAGTTTAAATTCTAGCAAAGATCGTTACGCTATAGGCGTGTCTTCAGAGGTTTTCTTCATGCATCTCATGATTATCAGGAAGTTGTCCGAGATTTTAATTTTGTATGGAGACAGTTTTAGGGTGATCATAATATTCCATAGAGATGGATCTGGGGTGGTGTGTCCCATAGAGGGGACATGTCACACCGTGAAATCTGATTTGGACACCACTGAGGGTAGATATGGGAGTGTGTACCCTAGAATAGGGGAACACCAAGGTTTACCATTGGTTGGGATTGAACCTCAGGGAGGTTTCCTACATACCCTGTGCAGACAATAGGGGTCAAAACCCACATAGTTCGAAGGGGTGATGAATCAGGGTGTACATAGAGGAAAAAACCCAAATACATGGTGGTGATTACATGTGGAGAGTGGACAAGGTGTCGATTTGAGAAGCGATAATGTGGATGACATGATCCCACCAAGATGTGGCGACCCGAGTAAGAATTGGGATGGATGATGGAGAGTTTAATGTAGTTGAGAGGGAATGCGATTGAACCTACGTGTGGATGACGGTGATGTTTGGATTGAACCTTGAAGAGACTTCCAACATATCCCCATGGAAGGAAATCAATATCTGTGTAGTTTGGTGGGATGATGGGACACCTGAGGAGGCGGACCATGAGAATGGATGCATGGATGGGACTAGGAGGAAGTGGAACCCTTGGGTTGCGGCATGATCTTCTTGGAAGAGATAGGATCGAGGGATAGATCAGGATGAGACATGGGTGCAGGACTTGAACCTCATCGAGGCTTCCTATGTATCCCCATTGTAGGGAATCAAAGTCAGTGTAGTTAATATGGTGGGAACCGACGTGAAGGTGGACCTGAGGTCCGATGGTCATTGGGCTTGAACCTCAGGGAGGCTTCCTACGTACCCTTCCTTGGCAGGGATCAAAGTCCACATAGTTTTGGAGGTGGCGTGGGGCTTACACTCTGGGCTGCCCAAGATGTTGGTGAACCAACATGATGGGGGTCAGAAAGAAAGGGTGTTGGGATTGAACATCATGGAGGCTTCCTACATATCCTACCTTTGTATGGATCAAAGTCCATGTAGTTCCAGATAGATGTGGGGCTTACACTATAGGCTTCCCAAGATGTTGGTGAACTGACGTAAAGAGGGTCTGAATGACCGAGTGTTGGGCTTGAACCTTAGGAAGCCTTCCTATGCATCCCCATGGTAGCGAATCAAATTATTCATAGTTCGGTGGGATGATGGGACACCTGAGGAGGAGGCCCCTCAGAATGGACACATAGACGGGACCCGGAGGAAATGGAACCTCTGGGATGTGGAATTATCTTCTCGGAACACATGGGATCAAGGGATAGATCATGATGAGACATGGGTGCTGGGCTTGAACCTCATGGGGGCTTCTTACATATCCCTGTGGCAGGGAATAAAATTACGCGTAGTTCATCTAGTGGGAACCAACGTGAAGGTGGACCTGGGGTCAGATGGTTGTTGGGCATGAACCTCCTAGAGGCCTCCTACATACCCTACCATGGTAGGGATCAAGGTCCGTGTAGTTTCTAAGGTGGCGTGGGGATTACTCTCTAGTCTGCGCAAGATGTTGGTGAATAGACATGATGTGGTTCAGAATGACACGGTGTTGGGCTAGAACCTTAGGGAGGCTTCCTACGTACCCTACCACGGTAGAGATCAAATTCCACATAGTTCAAGATGGGTGTGGGTCTTACACTTTAGGCTACCCAAGATGTTTATGAACTGATGTTAAAGGGGTCGGAATGACTGGGTGTTGGGATTGAACCTCAGGAAGGCTTCTTACATACCTTACCATTGTAGGGATCAATGTCCACTTAGTTCTAGAGGTGGTGTGGGTATTACACTCTAGGATGCTCGAGATGTTGGTTAACCGATGTGATGGGGGTTGGAATGATCGAGTGTTGGGCTTGAACCTCAGGGAGGCTTCCTAAGTACCCTACCTTGACAGGGATAAAAGTCCACGTTGTTCCGGATGGGTGTGGGGCTTACACTCTAGGATGCCCCGACGCCACTATGGAGCGGCAACAGTGAATGGGGCTTATGCAAGGGAGCATCCCGGGTGCCGCTATGGAGTGGTAATGGTGAATGGGGCTTACGCATGGATGCTTCTCCAATGCTGCTATGGAGCGACAATGGTGAATGGGTATTACACATGGATGCTGGTTGAGTGCTGCTATGGAGTGGAAATGGTGAATGGGGATTACGCAAAGAACCTTCCCGGGATGTCTTCCTCAAATCTGGTCATGAATGTATCCCAATCCCCTGGTGGGTTGAGGCCTTCACCTATGCGCTAGTGCATAAGAGGCATAATGCCAAGGGGTGTAGGAATCAGTCTGAACAAAGGGGAAATTAAAAATGTGAAGCACATTCCCGACATTCGTAAGGCAAAGAGGGTGGTGTGGCAATGTAGGATAACTGGTTACTATGCTCAAAACACAACATCCATATCGCATTAGCCTGAAATGGGTAAAAACAAATGAGGGTTGACTGCTGACCATGTTTGAATCACAGGACCTAACTCGATGTGTTGTCCAAAGTCATACGGGGATTTTTCCCAAGATGGTAGGTGAGCCAATGTGGCATGTGACCAAGCCTTTAGGGGGTCCCTTCGGACATGGAAGGGGGTGATGATCTGAATAAAGGACACGCAAAGCGTGAGGTGCTATGATGAAATTTTTGAACAGATTCTAGAGGTCTTGAAATCATGCCACTATAGTCATGGCATTAGGCACTTTATGCTTGGAGCATAAGGCATCTCTTGTTTTGATCTAGAGGCATCCTATTGTTGAATGATAGGGAAAGCTACAATTTATAGTCATATAGAGAGGACTGTTGGTATCTCATTCTTGGAGTATAAGGCATCCCTTATATGGAGGAAGAGGCATCCAATGTTTTGAACATAGGGTGCACTACAATTTATAGTAATATAGAGAGGACTGTTGGCATCTCATCCTTGGAGCATAATGCATATCTTATGTGGAGTAAGAGGCATCCTTTTTTTGTAACATAGGGTGTACTAAAATTTATAGTCATGTAGAGAGGATTGTAAGGCATTAGGCACTTAGAAATGTTGGTGTTCAGTCTTACCCAAGGGCGCCCCTTTCTGGTTCAACCTAGAATAAGAGCGAAGTGATTGGGTTTGGATGAGTTTCCTGAGGAATGGTTCAACTCAAGGTACTCATGATATTTATGATGAGAATCTCAACTCATGACAGAGGAAACGAGCCAAGAGGAATACGTCAACTGAAGGTGTTTTATGGTGTGCAAAGGAGTATATCAAATCAGGGAATTCCATAGGTGGAAGGTTGGAGTGCGTAAGGGTGAAATGGAAAATCCCAACGTCCCCGCCAAAAAAGTTCATGTTACAACACCACAGTTTTCATGGAGGTCAGTGATGGTATCGAAGGGACTGACTTGGAGGTCTGAGACTGTAGATCGATCATGTCCTCGATAGAGGGCTGCACCCCCACGGTATGGACTGGTGGGCGCGAAGGTAGGAGCCTCGCAAAGGATACGTCTTCGCGAAGTAGCTTCACCGAGCATGGCATCGCAAAGCATGGAATCACCGAGAAAAGGGATCTCACAGACCAAGGGAGGCTCATAGAGAAAAGGTCTCGTGTGAAGCAAAGGGCTCGTGGAGCAGCATCACGAGGAAGCTACACACGAAGCATGGAATCACAGAGCAGCAATATGAAGAATGATGCTCGCAGAGCATGGGCTCGCGGAGCCACTTCGTGAAGGAAAGAAGATTTCCTCAAACCAGGAGATCGGCAGCCCAAGGGTAGAAGTATCCCTCCTTGGAATGGGGGTGAGATGGTTATTTATAGGCAAGGGGCACCACAAAGCAGAGCTTGCTCAACGTGAAGACGGAGCTTGCTCCGCAGCAGATCGCGAAAGTCAAATGTTGCCGTGGAGTGTTACTGGCTCCTTGCTCCATGGCGGGTCTTCGTAGAGCTTTGCGAACGTCAAACAAGTTTATGGAGCATCCTGCTTCCTTGCTTCACCGAGGCGCTCCACCATTGCGGTGGGGGCTTCACGAAAGGGATTCGCGAACCAGTTTTCCATCCCAACTTCAAATTTCCATAACTCTTAATTTGTAACTCTGTTCGGGCCCTACGACCTACCAAATCGAATCATGAGAAACGGGCTACAATTTTGGATTGTGTATGATAGGATCTAGAAAATTTTGGGGATTCATTTTCTGGTGCCAACAAAACCATTGAACAACTCCATAGGAATGTCATCCGATTAAAATATAATATTATTTATATGATGCAGAAATATTTTTTGTTGTTGTATATCATATGTTAACTGTTTTAAATCCATTAATATTTATGTATAATATTCGATTTCTCATTTATAATTACCCAAAATAATATTACTTTAATTATCTATAAATATTTGTGCTACTAGTTTTTATAGTTTAATTTTTAATATACACTTCATCTAATAATTATACCTTTAACTTTGGTATATATAGAAAAAGTAATCTCTTTTTAAATTTAGAAATATAAACATTATTGATCAACTCCACAAACTTCTAATAAATAAATAATTAAATTTTATTTTGAATAATTTTATCATCAAGTTCACATAATTTTATTTTCTCTAGTAATGATTAATGGGAAATCATTTAGAAAAGCAGTGATGTCTCCGCTTCCTTAATCATTCCCATGTAAAACAATGAAAAATATATTACAATATATTTTCTATTAAAGTGAATTTTATTAAAAATTATATGACATTTCATAATTAACACATCAACCATCCTATTTTATATCAAACAATGTTATTGTAATGTGTAATCATAAAATATATATAATTATATCCATCCTATATTCCTATTTCCGAGTTCTTTTTGTTGGGAAAATATATTTTTAAAAATATTTATCCATATAAATTTTATATTTTTTTTATAAAAATGGTAATAAATACAAATATCTTATTTAATTACTATGAATAACATATCTAGATCATGGATAAGATAATTTATTTCGTGAATATTTTTCTAATTTGACACATAGGAAACAAAACAATCATTCTTCAAAAGGACGCATCGAATTACCTTAATTGATAAATTCATAACTATAAAACACCCATACCATCCTGATAGAAATGTCTTTACTTGTTTATTGATATATCTCCACTTTAATTCTATAAAAGATTTATTAAATTATTCTTATCATATGAACAAAACCTCTTTACATGCCAACTTTCATAGATATATAGGTAATCAAGAAAAATTATGAGAATATAATCAAGAGTGAATTTCTAATCCTAGGAAAATACATATCTCGATTATATTCATAGGAATTCACTATTAAATTAATGAATTTGTATATTAAGGATCAAATAATATTCCATCCATATAGAGAATATCTCAAAGAAGAGAATGATATTAATGCAAGAATCCATATTTTCCAAATTTTCCATATAAATCACTTTCTTTGAGTGTCCTAAGAATAATTAATAGGTGAATCTTATTGTCATCATAGATTTCATTCTATATATATATATAATCAATAAATACCATAATGTAATTATAGATTTAATATTTTAATGCAATATTTATTATATCCAAAAAATATAGGGTGCATTAGTCAATCCAATGTGAATTACTATAAATTATTAAAATTAATACATTATTTAAAATTATATTTTAGGAATATCCCTCTTATTTACTTTGAGTTTATAATAACCAAAACAAAGATCAATCATTGAAAATTATTGATCACCTTATTGTTGATGAAACAATTCATCAATGTAGGGATGGAGAAGATTTTTATCTTTTCTAATGTCATTGATTTACTTATATAATATACAGGGCCTCATAATTCCATATTTCTTATTAAAAAATTTTCTTTTATAAATGTGAAATACTAAGGAATATAAATTCCTTATCACACAACTACTATATTAGTTTCTTTAACGACACAAATTTCAATTTGGAAATCATATTGGGAGTCCTACAAATAGGTTTTTCATTAATGATGAGATATATGGATACTCAAATTCATAATCAGTTTATATCTATGCATTTATTCAGAAAATATATCAATGTATTCCTTCTGAAATATTGGAATCCTTTTTTAAAGGGATACTTTTACCATTCACAGGTTTTGTTGAATCTTCTTCTCTAAGAATATAATTATAGATAACTACTAGGGGTGGGTCCATAAATAATTTAGATGATATAGTATCCCCTTTGAAGAATTGGGATACTAAATCTCCATCATGAATAATATTCCAATTCACATGGAAATATATTTTTTCATTAGAAATGAAAATCTATCCCAGATATTATATTAAAGTCAACTGTATTAATATTAATCACATTTTTAAAAAGTGTATGTCTATGTTCCATACTGGGAACTGAGTAACACATCCTTATTTCAATAATAATTCTAATAGGAATCATTATTTTCAACTCCATTCCTATGATCCTATGTAAAAATATAATTCTTTTAGTAAAGATTAGAAATACATAATAGATTAATGATCCATACTCATATGAATATATATCTAAATTTGAGATTATGATCAAAGTACCTACCAAACAATATTTTGGAACATAATCCCTAGATATAGTAATAATAAATACATGACCATATCCTCTTATCCTTTTCTGTAGTTGGTTTCCATAGGATTGGTGAATTGTTTTGATAAAATATTCATCTATTTATAATTTAATCATTTTATAACATTGTAATAATTTTTTATGTGGCTTCATGAGCCTTATAAAACCTTTGTACACAATTGAAACTAACTATTATTCCTTGTAAGAATTTACTTGTGTGTTTCATTACAATTTTATCCCATGTTGTAAGTCTAATCATCCATTTCTCCTAAATTGTCACATTTCATTTTTCATGATTCCCTGGAGATGAATTATTTTATTAATTTGTCTTTATGTTATATGACCATGAAAACCTCTTCCTAGACCAAGATAATAGTTGAAATGTTATCATCATATGTCAAAAAAATTATAAAAACTGTTTCCCATTGAAGAATCATCTTAAAACAATAAAAGAAATGACCATTTTTGTTTTCTGGATTATTTATATAGTAGACAACTTTTTCTATAAATCATATAATGTTATCCTCATTCTCTATAAAACATTCTTCTAATTACATAATTAGATAATATAACTTCGAATCCATTTAATCTAATTATTCTAAAAAACTATTTCTTAATTAATATCACATTTAATGATCTATATTATATACATTCTATTTCATCAACCTCTATATTATTCATGAAGAATTTACAGCAATGATCAACTATATATTAAAATAATACACTACTAGAAAAATCATTCCCCATTCATTACATCCCAATTAGAAGAATATATTTTTAGGTGATTGATAAATAATCCATCCACCAAATAAATAGTAGTTTCATTATTATATTGTGACATATTTCATATGATTATATACAACATAAGTGATTCTTGTTGCGAAAAAATGTTTACCAAATATGGGTATGGTTTTTTTCATAACATGAGTTATCTACCATAATATGGTCATGACACACTTCTAATAGAAGATGTATTGGTTTTCTTAGCTAGGAAATCCTTACATTGAAAATTGGTGTTCACAGAATTTCATCCTCTATGATCCATATTTATATAGTAGAATGCACTGAGTTATCTCATAATAGCAATTATTAAATAGGAAAAAAATTCCTTATAAAGGTATATGTTTAGAAATACATTGATGCATTATCATTAATCTCATGCAAGCCTTGATCAATTAAAATATATTTTTTGTGGTTCTTAAAAAAGTGTCTATGAAAAAAAATGACACCCATAGAATAAAAATACCAACATATTATTTAATATATTAAATTCGTACAAGATTCATGAGATATCACCTATAAAAACATTCCCCTACTCATTGATTTGATTAAAGGAAAAATAGCTACTTGTCCTTAGGTGACATCTCAAAGATGCCAATGTTTGGAAATAAATGTTAAATACCCTAGTTCAATTAAGGGATAATTTTCCCATTGACAATAAATACAAAGAAAAACAAGAATTATAAAACCAAAACCAATATATGATCTAAGATAATAATATAATACAACATAGAATAATACAAACTGATATCAAAACCAAACAAGAAAAGCTTACCAAATAGAAAGACAACAAACATCAACTATAAATCCTGAGATAAAATAATAAATTCAAAACAATCCAAAGAAGAAAACTCCACAACTCCCAATATGATCTAAGATCCAAGTTCACAAAACAACCCAAAGTATCACAATGCATGATTAATGAAATTAGGTATTTCCCTTTACCCATGTCTCGGTAAATAATAAATGCAAAAGAAAAAAAGTCCCCAAGTAGGGGGGAGTAATGAAATTTAGTTGCATTTTCCCAAAACAACTTCCATACTCACACCACATTGAAATAACACGTTATAACATTTACATAATGTTTTTTATATAATTTTTTTTAATAATTTTATATCAATGCCAAGGAAATTCAAAACAAAATATTTTTCCCACCCTAAATAGTTTCCATGGAAAGGATCAGACAATACATTAACCCCATTTTATGAATTCCATTTTGGCCTAACCAATTCCATTCTATATATCTACACATCCACATATTAGTACAGGGGTGATAGTTCTATAATCTTGATCAGTTCCTCATTGATCTACCAATTCATCACAAGGTAACCATACATGAGTATCCCAATAGAACACACCCCTTCCATACGGTCACACAATTTCAAATGAACGCCCTCTAACAAATGATTCCAAACCCATTTAAAAAACAACTCTTCCAAACCATTTCAAAAACATTTCTCGATTAATTTCAAGAAACCTAAAAAATTGAAATTAGGTCTTTATTTTCAAATAATATGTGTCAACAATGAATCCATGTACCGTAGAAATTATGGACAAAACAAATAATGACATGAATTATTCAACATAATTGGATTGAATCCCCAAAACAAATACCTTAGATATAATTCCATAACATCAACAAAACCATATTTCATCATTATTACCATTAAAAAACATATATATATCCCCAAAGAACTATTTATATGATACTTAGAGAAGGAAGAGTAGTATATTTATGTAAAAAAATCAGAAATAAAGACATGCCATGTAATATTCCCTCCAACACACCATGATTTACTGGGGAATTACTCTAAAATCAAAGGAGAGAGTCTCCAAAGATACCAGGGGAAGAAAACTGAGTCCAAGTTGAAAATAGTGAAATAAAAGATGTACAAGGGTTAAAATGAGTGAGACACACTTTTTGTGGTCCAAATTTTACCCATGTATGGTGGGTCGAACATTTAGAAAAACTATGAACCAAACATGTGACAACTTATTCCTCAAAACATTCTCCACATGGTTGTATTGCACAACTAGAAAACACATTCTCAAACTCTATTTTTCACTCTAATTCACATTACATGGTCACTCATAGGGTTTTTTCTTTGTTTTTCCAAACTGCACACCTAGTGATAAACCTTCCTATAATCCACTGTATCACTATGAACAATTTTCTATAAGAGTTTCACTATATATAATAACTCTTATCAAACTATTACCCTCCAAAAAGAAGCCACAAAACACTCCAAAATTCTTCTAACTCCTCCTCAAAATCACCCAAACAATATATATAAATAAAATAAAAATACAAAGGGATAGTTACTTGAAATAATGAGAGATATTTTCTCCCAACCATAAGTATTTTTTTCCCAGAATTATAGAAACCTCAATTTTTTTATAAAGACATTGTGCCATTGATCGACCATTTCAATCCCCCTTTCCTAAATTTCTTCCAAAATCAGATTATGTTCCCACAAAACACAAAAAAGGGATGATTTTACCACACAATATATTCTTTTTCCTATCCATAATCTATATTGTAATATATACCAATCAAAATTTTGGATCTAGGTTATTGTGATCCCATCAAATCACATTGTATGGATTTGTCTGATACTTTTTCTGCTGAGAAACATGAAATACATTATGTACTACATTGAAACAAGGATATAATACCAAATAATATTCCACCTTACCAACTTATTTATGTATTTTAAAAATAGACTGTGTATTGATGATACAACATGCTAGGTTTACCAATATGATAATGTCTATGCCTTGGTGAGATTATCAAGAACACAAGATCTATCATCTCGAACGACAACAGCCAATGAAAATGATCTACATACAATTTATTTTTACTCTATGAAATCTCTATATTTTTTCTGATCAATTGAATCATCCCCATGGTCTCCTCGACAAAACTCAACAGAACTAGTGAAGTCTTACCTGTTTCCACCCAAAAATGTGAAGAACGAAAAAGGGTGACCATAAAATGATTCAAGAAAATATATATATATCTATATATATATTAAGGCCTAATAAGTTTTGTTATAAAAGAACTCCAATAAAGTTAAATTCTATTCCCATGGGCTATAAAATCCATTACACAATCATGATGAATATCTTCAAACAATTTTACCATCCTTTATGATTTTTTTCATCCATCTAAGGAGGATTCGCTGTACTAATAGTTAACTATGTCTCAAGGTTTTGTTGCAAGAATTTCCAAAAAAAATAATCCTCATATCAAATATAAAACCATCAAAATCGGTACTCCATAAAAACTCACCACTTATCAGATACATATTTTTTAAAAATCTTCCACTATACTAGCTTTTTGAATGGTGATGAAACAAGTCAAATTTTTTAATCGATCAATCCTCGCCCATACAGAATCATGTTTTTGCACCATTATTGGGAGACTTTTCAAAAAATCTATAACTATATTATCCCATTTCCAAATAGGAATAGCTAATGAATACAATATTCTTATTAGTTGTTGATTCTATTATTTAAATTCATGACAAGTTATGTATCTCAAAAAAATATCAGCCATATTTATTTTCATATCATCCCCCCAAAACTATGCATTACATGACTTATACATATTCAATATTCCTGGATGAAAATATCATCTCGAATAGTGGTAAACATGTAGAATATTTTTCGGATAACCCTTATGTACGACCATCTGATTTGGAACCAAAAACTGAAATCCCATCCAACCTTCATCCTTCAATAGCCTCCCCCCCATTTTTTCACCTCATAGAAACACATTATTAATACGTTGTCTTCGTCTCATTAACTATCACAACCAAATTAATAACCAAATAAATTTTAAATAAAACTACAACATCAAATTGGTCTTCACATTCCACGTGCATGCTGGCTATGACCGAGACTATCTTCCATTGATGTGAAGACTCTTTTTTGACATATTATATAAAATTTGACTTAAAAACCTACCACTTAATTGAAATTACTTGGTGTATAAATTATGTTAAAGTCAAACATTCAAAGATACACTATTCTCATTACATTTCATATGTTCAAATCACACTGTGAGAAAATATGTTTCAAGATTATATGATCCATAAATACCATAAATTTCTCACCAAAAAAGTAATTATTCAAAGAATAAAATGCATGGATGATGATAAATTACACCAAATCATGTGTTGGAATGTTTTTAAAATGGAAACAAAACTATTATAAGAGATAAGAAAAAATAGTATCTCCCTTTAAGAGAATATATCTAAACCCAGATCCTAACGCATCACAAACACCATGTACCCATGTCCTAATTCCAAAAATATCAATATTGGAGTTGATGTAAGGAGATAATTAATATTTGTAAAATACTTTTCAAGTTCTTCATTCAATTTGAATGTAACATTATTCCATTTCAAATATGTCATATGTAAATCAATTCATAAAAATTCACAAACAGAGCTTCTTTTAATAAGAAAAAAATACATGGGAACTATATATCTCAAATACATTATTTTTTGATATCCAAGAGATAAAAGCCTATATACATTGTAGCTTTATAAAAACACATATTTCTGGAATTACATGGTCATGGAATAATAACACATATAAATAAAATGAAGTGTTTTTAAGATTTCATACGAAAATGAACTTTTATGATTATAAACACTATAACCAAGTGTTTCTCATGTTCAACACTTATTATTGAATAAACCAAAATTTCACCCCCCAACACCACTTAAAAAGAAAATAGATATCTTATAAATAACTGATTCATAGTTTCCATAAAAACATATAGTGAATTATTTATACCCAAGGGCATAACCACATACTCATAATGGCCATACATTCTTCTGAAATATTTTGTCGTTATATCCCCCTTCTAAACCAATAATTGTTCATATCCTAATTGCATGTTAATTTTAGATAAATATTTGGATCCCCTAAATTGATTGAACATATCAACAGTGCATGAAAGTGAATAATAGATTATTTGTTTCAAAATGGTTATGTATATTATAATCTACAAAAAACTAAAGAGTTCAATTCTCCTATTTGAAAAACAAGACCAGTACAGACCACAAATATGTACTTGGCTGAAGAAACCCTTTTCATTCTAGCCCTTCAAATTTAAATTTAGATTCATTTATTTCTATTATATCCATCCCATAATATGGAAGGAAAATATGAGTGTTACCCTATAATAGATCAGTCATAAACATCCCTTCACTGGTGGTTGGGTACCTAGACAATTTATCATGATAAGAATTCAGAAAATGATCACAAACTATTAGAAATCCATTATTCTCAATCTATTCTATCGATTAAAAAGATGATTATGAAAACTACTATGCGATTATTCCAGCTAGTAGTTCCAACTAGCTGGGTGCAGTTATCTTTTCATTTCTTTTTCCACTAAAGAGATGATAGAAGTCATCATTATTCAAATACTTAACTTTCAAATATAACAATCAATGTGATCCTTGAAAAATATCAACAAATCCAAAACTATGATTATGTCATATACCTCCATCTCAACCAGAATGAAATACCATGAAAACATAGATCCATTCATATTTATAGAAAAATCTTTAGAAATAAATTCTTGGTTGCCTCTTGCGCAATGATGATTTTGGTGTTCCAAAATAGAATTCTCTAAATATTTAAACCCATGTGATCAACATAAATATAAGAATTAAACAATTCATATTCAACCATATTAAAAATTTATATCATAAGGGTATAATTTAAAATAATCATACTTCTCAACAACGATGGTGTATATAGATCGTCTACAATAAATTTCTCAATACCATTACCCTGATTACTCACAAATGTTTCTTCTTTATTTACATATTTAGATTGCACATCATGAAGACTCCAATGATTACTGGAATCAGTATTTACAGCTAATATATACTAATGAGAAGTATTTTTCTATCCATTCAATGTATAAGAATATGCCATATATGACACATGATAGGTGTCTTAGTCAAAAGACCTTGGTGAACAACGATAATGGCACTAAGGATTCCTTATCTGGTTGCAAGTGTGGCATGTTACAAGTGGTGTCATCAAATCTCATTTGATGTGATCTAATGATCCACATTGGAAATATCTAGATTTCAAATTGGGTATTGGGGAAAGATTCCTCAATCCAACCATATGATTTTGCATCATTACACTACCTTGGAAATGTGTTTCCCACTTATTCTTTTTCCAATAATTATAGTTACCACTATTTCCTAAAGGTGAAAATATGTTTCATCCACCTGTAGCTCCTGAGATGTCCCTTTCTTCCACCATCTCCTTGTTGACCATCTCTATATAAGCTGTTATACAGAGAAACAAATTATTCAATAAAATCCCATGTGTCTGCCCTAATTAAAAAATAAATTCTTTCAAAAATGTACTAGACACAAACTCATGTACAATGCTAACATAATTCATAAATATCGAAACATTCTCTATCACTAATGGGATCTCCTTCTTGAATTTGAAAATTTTCATTTTTATTGAGATCCTTAATTTTTGAGGATATAATTGTTTGTAGAAAAATTCATCAAAATCCTCCCATACAATTTCATGGTCTAATTTATCCTAAACTAAAAAAACACACCACTATCATGAATGATCCTACAACATATGACTCTCCAACTTGACATTCAGTGATCGTGGTATTCCTTGGAAATAAAATATTCAATCGATCCTATCCATCAACACATATTCTTTCTTTGCCTCAAAATCTCAAGGAAATATTAGTGGATTATTCTTTTGTAACTAAACATAAAGATCCACTTTCCTAGGATCATCCCTTCGGTATCATCTATCAACAACATGAAATCCATGGACTATACTCTTTAAAGACTGTTGGTTCACCTATGGCTCTGGTAAAACCATATTCTATGCAGCTTCTTTCAATTAATTTATATAAATTCTGGTGGGATACATTTCTATAAACACAACCAACACCACAATAATAACTTATTAAAAACTATAGGCTTAACAAATAAAAATTATACCAAATAATATATGACAACATTTCTTTCCAAAATTACACACTCAACATTTTCAACATTAATTTCAAATTATGTTATGCTTTTGAAAATCCATCCTTTTATCAAAATAATTTCTTTATAAAAATCAGAAATTTGAAAATAGTTTCACCACTTTAAAATAATGAACATATTTTTCATTAAATAATAAATCACTACACACAATGAAATATGGACTCCTAGTGGGATTTCATTTCTATACATGCATGTCAATCCTTTATTGTTGTCTAAACCCATGGAAATGTGATTATCTATTCTATAAGTGTCTTCAAAAGAATTATGTAAAAAACACTCTGGTAACATGAAGTTCAACACAAAAGGGCTAGATACCTCTTTTTATGATCAAAATTTTATATCCCAAGGATCCTAATCTTTTACACCAATCCAAATTCAAGGACTAGCCGAAAATGATTGCTAACATGAACCCTGACTCAACTGAAAACCCATGATCGAACAAACTCTTAAAATTTTGTGGTCAAGGACTGGACAATATGATACCACATGTCACATCCTTCCCATATTTATTTTATATTGTTGATGAAAAAAACAACTGTTCATTATGAAACATCCCCAAGATGATAAAGTATGGAAATAAATTCTAAGGGCGACAATAAAATTGGGTGACAATTTTCCCTTTGAAAATAAAAAAAACCAGAACAAAGGATAATATAACCAAAATCACCATATAATGCATGATAAAAATGTAATTCAACTCAAATTAATAACAACTTATATCAAAAAAAAATATATAGTTGATTAACAAAGCATAAGAAAATCAACATCAAGTATAAAAAAGAAGACAAAACCACAAAACTCAAAGACTCCAAAGAAAAAAACCTTTAAACTCCCAATATCCTCTAAGATCAAACATCCTAATACATCCAAATGTATTGCAGTGTAACACTAAATATATATGTTATTCTTTCACTTTCCAATGAATCAAAAAATAATATTTAAAAAATAAGTAATGTGCCAAAGCGTGGTGTGAGTAATGAAGCTCTGTATATTTTACCCAAATGACTTCCCTACCCACACCAAAATAATAGACCAAGTTAGTAAATTTATATAAAACAAGTTTTTTAAAACAATATAAATAAAAAAATTTATATAGAGCAGTTTTAAAAAATTCATATCAATCTTATAAAAATTCCAAAAAAACATTTTTCCACAATAAATAGTATCAAAGGAAAAGAAGCAAACCATTCTCGAAAACCATTACAGAATTTACATTTTTGAAAAACCTATTCCATTACACATATCAGCATATCCACACATGAAATTTCCAGTTATAGTTCCACACTCATGAGTAGTCTCTCATCGATCTACCAAGCCATCACGAGGTAACCATATACCTATGCCCAAATGGCACTCTCCCCTTCCACTGGGCCATGTCAATAAAAATGAACACATGCTAACCGGTTAAGAAGAACCCATACCAAAACCAAGTATGACAAAAAAATAAAACATCATTTTTATTAAAACCATTCAAAAAAACGTTTTTCCATAAATAAAACAAAAATTCATCTTTAAAGCCATCATTTTAAAATCATTCTTAATAAACTTTTCACAACCATTTCACAATTTCACAAATTATAACTAAATCCGTTTTATACCAAGTTTTTTAATACAATTTCACAATAAAATATTCAAATTAACCAAATTGATACTAAGACGTAATGTTATAATAAGAGGAATCTATAGTGAATCATACCACCTAGAACAATATGGTGAAAATGAATATTGACATGAATTACTCAATAATACTAGGTTCAATATCCAATAACCTACCTTAGATCTCATTCCCTAACATTAACACAACCAAAATTCATCATGTTTAGAAATAATAATAATATATATTTCCCTAATAGAATATATATAAGAATCCAATAGAGGTAATATATGTATATCCAAGGAAACCCCTCATGAAAAAATAATTACCAAGAAATCCAGCCTCTAACACACCATGATTTTTTGACGGATCACCCCCAGATCGAAGGGGAGAGTCTCCAAATCCATCGGGAGGATTAAAACCGAGTTAGGGTCGAAAATAGCGCATCAAGAGAGGTTTAGGGGTGATAATGAGTGATAAAAACATTTAATGATCTAAATTTTATCTATTCATGGTTGGGCCATAGAGATAGTAAAACCGTACACCAATTGTTATAGCATCTAACTAAAAATCCCCTACATGGTTGGTTCACATGATTTAAAAACCCATGCCCCAACATTGTTTATACCTATAATTCACATTGTATGGTTACTCCAAGAGTATCCATTCAGATTAGATAAACTATGTGCCATGTCATGCCCCAACCCAAAAGCCTTAGTCTAACTTTGTACAACTTCCTATAAGAGTATAATAGTTTCTACTAAACCTTATCAAACCACGATCCTTCAAAAAATCCCCCCATACATTCAAAAAAAATTTTAAACCCCCCAAACCACACATAACTCTTTCAATATTTAAATGACATAATGAAAGGGTTAATTACATTAAACTAGGGTGTATACACCACCCTAGTATATTTATTAGTTTCAATGTATTGGAAAACTAGATATATATACACGATTCATATATTAAATTGAAAATATAAGAATATATTATAAGAATAATTCATGGATCCTTGAAATTGTTCATAATATCCTTATTCTCATCCCAAGGATGTGAAAAACAATAACCGGTGATATGAGATTATTATAAAGGGTAATATACAATAAATGTTATCATGTCTAAATAATTCATAATCAATGTTGATGAGATAATAATCCTAACATATTCAATTTATTCTAAACTATCAGTTCAATGAACATACATGAATAACATCAACATATAAAACAAAAATATTATGGGGAAAAAATTAATTGTAATGTAAATGAATTATTCTAGACATTCACGATTAAGGAATATTAACAAAGATATCCTAAACCTTAAAATCATGGCCTCTCAATAGAGATTTTTTTTGAGAAATGTGTAGGTGAAAACATAATACCCATAAAATATGTAATGTTATTAATTTTATCTCATGAAACCTATTGAGTATTGAAGTTGTTATATATTACTAGACCCACCCATCACATTCATGATATATCAATTCCTCATATTTTAGATGATAAATTGAATTCATTCTAGAAATTTCATATCAATAATTATCCATATTTAATCAAGAATATGGAAGAAAACAATTTCCCCAGTAAATAGAATTACATAAGGAGTAAGAATACTTCAACTGATACCTTATAATGAAATAGTCTATAGTTGAAACATCCTCAATATAATAGCATATCTTAAAAATAATCTATGATTTTAAAATATGGAAATAAAGGATAAAAGAAATTTAAATTAATTCCATGTTGAAATAAATGTGATTAATATAAAAAATATTAATAATAATTAGAAACGGATGATGGAAGATAATAAATTCATTAAAATAGAATTTTTTGGAGTAAAATAAGGGATTTAAAAAATAAAATATAATTAATACTTTAAAAATAATCTCCTTGTAACTTTAGGTAAGAAACGTGTTACATGCCACATTTCAATATTCCATTAAGTCATTTAAAAAAATTATAAAATACAATTTTTACCATTTTAAATTGAAATTTTAAAAAGAATTCAAAAATTATTTTTTTTTGAAATAAAAAATAAAAACTTATAATGTAAATATAAATTAAAATTTTATTCATGATGACAAATAATTCTATTGGTTAGGTTTAATGTAAAAAAAATATTATGCTCAAACATTTGGTAAAATGTAACTCGTATTGAAAATGAAAATAATATTCACCATAACCATATTAACATAAATTAAATCATGGGTAAATATTAATGTAATAAATATTTATGGAATATAAAATATATTTTTAAATTAATTTTAATTAAATTATTGACATGAGGGAAAAATATTTGGAAAGAAAACATCAACATAATATTTTTAAAAGAAATCCTCTAAAATGTTACTTGCCTATTTATTATTGATCTAATAAGATAAAAACGGAATATAAATATATAATACCAAAAAAACAAGAGGTGAATAAAATACAAGATTTTTTGGATATTACCATTAATATAATTTCCTAATGTAAATATTATCATAATCAATCTCTAAATAAAATGTGAAATTAAGAGAAATACCCTAACTCATATTCAACTAGCATCAGAAGTTCATTTAAACACTAATATAACAAATTATGATTTTCTATAAATATATAAAACAACCACATACATACGTATAATATCATATATGATCCACTTATTACATATTAACACCCATTTATGATTAATTTATTATTAAAATGATCCTCTCAAACTAATAATTGTTTCATTTTCAAGTATATTTGGATTTAGTAATTATGAACCTTGAATATTGACCATAGTTCTATAATCTATAGAATTTAGTAATTATTTTAATATGAAGTATATTAATAAAATATGTATTTACAATCATCCATTTAATGTTTAAGTGAAAAATGTATCACATCGCTCAATGGATGTGGTAGTCCACACGTACACATGAGTGATATTGTTATTTATTACGAGTTAAAGGGTTTGATGGTAGATGATATCTGATATTATAAAATTATTTTTATTGTTATAAATATAATATATTTTTATTATATTTATCTTTATATCCATTAATGTATAGTGGTGATAAAAATTAGTTGCACCGCTATGTGGAGATTATACCTTTATAGCACACTATAGTGATATGATAATTTTTCTATAGAATGGAAAGTAATTGGATAATGGTTATACAACAATCACAAAAATAGATAAACATATTTATTATATTAGAATAATTATTTTAGGATGAGAAAATATATTTATATTAAATATAATATAATAGAAGCATTTGATGTATTGGTAAAGATAATAATCTCTTCTCCTAAGGTCATACATTGTATTACACCAACAGCATTCGTAAGATGTTATTTTGATAAAATGAATCTTAGAAATAATGTGAAGGAATCCAGTATGAATCCATGAAAGGAATTATCTGATAGGGTTATCCAAATATGTGAATAATTGAGGGAAATAAGTTCCTATTTATAAGTTAGTGGAGGAAGACACATGAAATAACATGAAATAATTTAATCATATAAATCCATTTTCTCAAGAATGTTGAGCCAAATTATCATATATTAAAAATTTATAAGGATAATCTTGATAAATAATCATCAAATGATTTTTAATAATTTTTTTGTTTTATCTTGAAGCTTTATACCATTTTTAGCACTGTTACAAAATTTCACGCTTAACTATAGTGAAAACTTTTTCCATGGCTACTATTAATTAAAAAAATTAATATAACATTATTAGATAATAAAATTTTTCATGATTGATAATATGTAATAAATTATTCATGATTAATCTAAAAGAAGATATTTTAAATTATTTTAATATAATATTCCAAAATGAAATTAAATTTTATATTAGTGTCTTTTTAATTTAAGTATAAAAAGTTACTGTAGAAAAAATGTGTAATTTTTATTCTAATGGAATATTTATTTTAAAACATAAAATGACAAATATATTTCTGAAACACCAAACCAAAACAAAAAGGTACCACATAAATACTAGATTAAATTAAAATAACTAAAAATAGTTTCTATTTGAACAAAATATTTACACAGCTTTCCAAAATTTTAGAAATATATTTATAAGTTAAAAATTTTATATTTATTATAATTCTTTTTATTCTTTTGTTTATATTATAACTATAAAAAATTATTCATAAACCTTACTATTTTTTATACAACATTATAAAGTCATAAAATTTATTAATTTGTAAAAATTTTATTATTCACTATTCACCTAAAATGAAATATTTTTTAATATAAAAAATATTAATCCTATAATTTTTTTAATATTATGAATTATATAATAAATTAATTACCCTAGTTTAAAATTATAAAATATTTTATTATTAATTTTAATCATATTCAAGAATAAAGCAATGTATATTATTATTTTTATTTCTTAAGAAACAAATTCCTAATCACTATAATTAAATCTCGGATGTTATAACAATTGTAATGTGGAGGATTGTTTTTTATTCCATCATCACATAAACAATTTAAAAAAAATTTAAGGTTGGGGATCCTTGTTCTATCCATTTATAAATTTATTTTCAAGGATTGAATGATTTTATCTTGCAGTTTGCCGATAGTTATAGTCGATAAATAATCATAGTAAACTTTTTTTAACTAAAAATTATGGAATTTAGTGGAAACCACATGTGATTACTATATTTAATTATATTTTATATGGAATTATTAATTGTTTATTGTATTTTTGAAAATCACAGTTGTAGGGAGCCTTAAATTTTTTTTAGTTGATATGATTGTAAAACTTGTATTGTGTTATTTTTTGATATCACCATGAATAAATAATAATGAACTTATAAATGGATTATGAAGAAGTTTCCAATATATATATATAATTTTTGGATAATATCAATACAAATAAATGATGTAATGTAATAAAATCCATTGGGGTAAAATCTAAAATATACTATTGGGAAAGCTAAAATTTGATGTAATGTGTTGGTGTGCCTATTTTGAATTATTTGGGTCAATGTGAACCCTATTGGTGTTTTTTGTATAATTGTGGTGACATTTTTTGGGTGTGGGATATGATGGGTAGAAAATAAATTATGGTTGGCGTGATTTGTGATGTGGGATAGTGTGTGTCATGTCTAATGTATGTTTATTACAGTGTGAGGGATTCATAAACATTTTATGTGGTCGAGGTTGATGTGTGACTTATTATCCATTATGTGTAATAGTTTCATTATTATCTAGGGAATTAATTTGAATTCTAAAATAAAAATTTCATAACCTGGAATTAAATATAAAAAAATGTGGAAATCTATGTGTGGGAATTTGATTTAACTAAAATTGGTGATAAATGTATGGGATGTGTTAATATGACAGAAAATGATTCTTAAACGATATGTAGGGGGAAGAAATTATTTCTAGGAATTGTGGAACAAATAATTTAATTTGGAAATAGTGTGGTTATATGTGGGGTTTGTGTGGTGTGATGAATTTAGTGGGGGAGATGGTTGTCAAATTTATCATAAGGTGAAATTTTAGTGTTTTCTAGGATTCTAATGTAGTTAATTTTGACCAAATGGATTTAGTGTTGAGTGTTACATATCTAAAACAAATTTTCATGTTATTATATACACACCCCACCCATGTTGGAAAACCTTTCTAATGCATTAATTATGGGGGTTCTAAGAATTTTCCAAAATATCCAAGATAGTGGGGAATCTGAATGGTGTCAAGCCCTCTTACCCACACTTACATTAACATTACTAATGTTGACAAGGGTTGGTGATAGAGAATTCTTGGTTGATGATAGGGGTTGGTGTTGAGTATGAACCAGTTGGTTCGATGAATCAGTGATAGATATTACCAAGGTATTGTAAATATGTGATATTTGATGGGATCATTAGTTGTTAGAGGAGGGAATGAGGTTGATGCACTTCACATTCATAACACCAAACTAACCATATTATTTTTGAATAGTTTATGACATATTGTTGATAGATTATAGCTAAAAATATTATAACATATGTGAGGTTTAGATAGGTAGGGATGCATCCAAAACCACATAAAAGATGGATGAACATGTGATGAGATATTCATGGAATGAATGGGAGAATATTTTGTTTGATATTGTGTATTGAGAGAAGAAAATTAACGGGGAAAAGGCTATAGGGTACCATTGTTTTATATTCTTTTGATAATATGTAACTAGCTTTTATGTGATATTTGGTGAGCATTCAATGGTGAGGCTGGGGTTGGTTATTAGACATTTTTAGGAGAATGTTCGTTATTCTGTTCGATCAATCAGACATTTTTTTCAATTTTAACATATGAATTTGATACCTTGGGTATTATAATACTAATTATAAATGTTATTCTCCCATTAAATATATATAAACATTTATATGTATTGTAGTGAGACATTAAGGATTGAGTTTCACATTACTATCTTGGATGTTCGAGCTGATGTTGAGTATTTAAAATGGAATTGTCTTTGATATTTTGTTTGTTGTCATTTATTTTTAATTTTTTGTTGCTGTTCATGAATTACTGATGGTTTTGGCTTAATTTTATATGATGTCATTGAATTTCGTCATTTTTATTCATTCTATCTCCCAATCCTACTTTCTTATTTATGTTAATGACATATATATGCATGATTTTTAAGCACTCAGTGTTTTTTTGTCAAATTGTGTCCCCTTGAGGGCTGGATATAGTGTTCATAATAAATTTTACTTTATTACAAACCCATATGGAATGTAAAAAGATAAATGGGTTTCATAAACTTATAATGAAAGATTTAATATATATATATATATATATTCTAAATACACATTATTTATGTCAACTATATATCATCAATTTTAAACTAGTGATATTTTTATTTCGGTTACATCAAACTACTATATATCCCTTTTTATTGGTCAAATAATGTATATATTATCTACCATACATTCTATAAATTTATTCCATTCTATTTTCCCAAAATCATACATCTCATTCTTATAGATTTAATTTAATATTTTAAAGTGTCGTCTCTCCATTCATGTTGTATTTTCTCACTATAAAATTAATTTTAGTAGTAGTGATTCTTAATGGTGAAGATGATCCAAGAGATTTACTACTTGTAAAGATATAACTTTTTTATTTATTTTCCCATTTTTGATAAACATTTGTTTCATTTTAAAACCTATTTAATATAATATATGAAATTATCTAGTTTTTTGTAAATATACATTACGAGTGAATTTTTTATCTAATTTGATTAATTTATTATAATATTTCCTAGTTATATTTTGATTCATTATAAATAATTAAAAAAGTACATTTGGGGAATAAAATACCAAATTACATATGGGATGTTACATTATACCCCCTTAAATAAAATTATTCCTCAAATATTTAATTACTTATTTTCATTGAAATTAAAATAAGGTATTCTTAAATTACACCTGACATGAGGAATAATTTCTAATGAAATGTCTTCATTAATATTGTTTATATTATATAACACATTATTTCACTATATTTTGGGATATGTGGATATTTTTTTCATTCGTGATACCTCATCCCCATGTAATACAAAATAATGATACATACTAAGGAATGTGATTCATATGATGCACATAATCCCATTTTTAGAGATATGGGTTCATATGTTATGATATTTGATTTCATGTGTCGATGTAACTAGTGGTATATCATTATAAATAAATATAATAAATCCAAAAAAATTACTAAATTCTACTAATATATTAATTAAAAATTAGTGAACAATAACGAACATGGGATTCCATCATCACACCAATAATTTTTTTCATTGATAATTAAAAATTCCACATTTCGTATAGTGAATCAATAGTATTTATGAAATTGAAAAACAATAATGGAGTAAATAGAACCATGATCAATAAATATATTAATTGTTATATAATATGTTTTTTACCATGTTTTTATTGATTTTTTACCTCATTATTAGTGATGACATAAACTATAATGTCCCAGACCTGGAATCCACTAAACGTGTACCCCGAGATGGGTCGCCAAATGATATAAGGCATTCCTACTCATATTCTAGTGGTTTTCAACTAGTAGAGAGGGTCTAAAAATTCATGTGGGGAGATTATAACATCATTACCAGAGAAATAAAATGTATAAAATAAAATTTAAAATAAATGTATTGTATAATAACCAATGAACATTCATATATAACCATCTCCCAAAATCAGGTACAAAACATAACCAATAAAAAATTATTTCATGTCATGTTATAGTGCCAGGTGAACAAAACCAAAAATAAAGACAACATGGGAGGCCCTAAAATAATAATGTATCAAAGTTTGTAACCTCATCCATGTACCTCATAATCATTAATCAACTCCTATGCACAGGTTCCTTTCCCATTTCTTAACCTTCAGACTGGAAATCTACTCAGGTACCCAATGACGTCCTAAGTTGGGTGTGAGTACAACTCAGTAGACCACCAATAATGGTGTCTACAAAATACCAACTCTAAAAAAATAGTGCAAGAAATTTATAAATAAATAAAATGAAAATAAAAGATTTTTTTTTCCATTAGATGACTCTATTAAAATAACCATGACTAACCACATTTCCCAATTCATTATGTTCATATTCTTCTTCTCATCGTTCCCAATCAACATGTAATCTATGGGTTTTGTGTTTACATATTTCACCCAAAAGATCATTTAATTTTTTATTATACAAAAGTAAATAAGTCATGTCATAATATCACTTGGGATAATACATCAAAACATAAATGTTTCCTCACCTTGAAGCATCATTCCAAATGGAATGTAACAATTAAGGGAAAATATCTCCATCCCATTCCCTCACATGGGCATTGTGGGTAGAGTTTGAGTATAGTTCAACTCAACCCATGGGAGGATCCTCATTTTTGTCCCATTCTTAGATCCATGTGAACATGCTTAATCATCAATTTACCAAACACAAACCATATCAAAACCATACACAACCAATACATATATCCACATAATATAATATAATCAACATGTTATTTAATAATATTCAATAACACATAAACTCATTTTCCATTTACATTACATAGACCATTTTCCCCAATTCACATTATCATGAATAAATCCCTAAGAATATTTAATAATTTAATTTTATCAACCTATTTTATGTATTGACCAATTACATTATGAAATCCCATTTACCATATTTTTAATTTTTGATAAAATTACCAATATAACATATTCACTGTTTATATTCACTAACTCTCTTAGGATTTATTTAATATAGTTTAGAAGCCACATGTGACAAAATAAATTAAGATAATTAATTCTCTTATATTATATGAAAAAATACATATTAACCCATTACCCAATTTAGAAAAACATTGAATATTTTATTTCCACAGCAATTAAACATATCATCATACTCCACAAGGGATCTACTTGATCACACAATTACCCAATGATTACTTAACCAATTTATAATCCTGGTGATATCAGTGCCCCAATGGGTTGACCTAAATCCATCAAATAATCTTTAATGCATCCCATGGGGACCTTGAATGTTTCTTATTACTCATTTAGAAAACATTTTCCCCAAATCTCCCCAAAGGAAACCAATATCACAACATGAGATATCGATGAACAAAAATAAACATGAAAAAATCTACAACAAAACTATGGGATTTAACTTGTAGACAACATACATAAAATATATTGATGAACACACTCTTAAATGTAATATTGGTTCTAGATTCAATCACGTCATTAATAATAGACATAGATTCAATCGAAAAATAAGGGTTTTATATATTTGGAAGAATATCTCCAATGGTTTTAACCCGAATCTAGAAATTAGAATAAAAGATTATATTTGACATTCCCAGGGCATCAATATGAAATTGATGACTCTCCAAATAGACTAGAGGTGATGGAAAAACAAACTTGAAATCCCATGAGAGTTATTTCTCATCAATATGGTTAATAGGGAGTGAATGGAGTGAAAATTGGGTAGACCATAAAAATCATGCAATGACAATTTTGCAATTTTTTCCAAAATTATAGGGTTGTACACATTACCTACAAAGTTTTATAAACTAAGAAAAAGTCTATATACAAGGGTATTTGTATCACAATGTTATCATGGAATCTCCCTATGGTTTACTATCCATGCCTGAACCATGAGATATTCCACTATCAAATGATTCAATGTTTTCCTAGGAAGGATGTATAGTTTTATTAACAATGTGCCAACCATGAACCTTCCACATATTCACTCAGTTTTCCTTATATTCTAATTTCAAACACCAAAACAACCCTAAGTCCCCTCATACTCTGGAGAAAAATTTCATTAACCCAAAAAAGATATTTAAACCTAAATTTAAACAATGGAATACATTCACGTTGTCCAGAATCTTACAAACCTCCCACCTTAAAATGGATCGTCCTTGGGTCCCTCTTCTCGAGCATTACATGGATTCTGAAGAAACTGAATTGGACCACTAGGCTTGCATATCCTATTCTCAATACAGTGTTTTTTCATGAATGTTTCTATATTTTCATAAAACTCGATCTAAGGGAATAGTCTTTCCCTACAAGACCTTCTCATTGTATCCCACAATACAAACCAGATTCACCTCAAATAACGCATCAGCGTCTATATCTACATCTTCATCATTTATGAAATGATACATATAATTGTTATACTTCTCAAGTTATGAGAGATGAAAAACATCATGTGTACCCCTGTACTGCTATATAAGATACATTCGATAATCCACTTATCCAATCCTCTCCATGATCTCAAATGACCCCACATACCTAGGATCCAACATGCCATGTTTCCAAATTTAACGGTGACATAACCATGGGGACACTTGAAGAAACACATTATCTTCCACTATAAACTCACATTTTCTAAAACACCAATCTCCATATTGATGGTCTTGTATGGGGAGTTAGGCACGAGAGATCCCATTTAGGTTTTCTTGTGCCATTCTTCTGCCATCATATCTTCTCCTCCTCCTTCTCTTACCCTCTGCAGCATTTTATATCAGATCATCATTCAGTTTCCCCATAGACACTACGTGTTATGTGGATTGGATCTCAGTTATTCTTGGTGGCCATCATTGGGTGCTCAATCAAAAGGGTTCATGGTTGTCAGAATATTTTAGAGTCGTCGCCTTCCTCTCGGGTCAATATGTGGTCACAGAAGGCTGCTTCAAGAATGCTTTGGCACAACGGTATTCCCCTTCCACTTTCTCCCCAACCCTTGAGGGTTCTTCTATTTATGTGTTTCGTTTGGCAAGGTCGTCATCCTCATCCCTGGTAATTATGAGGTCATAGGTCCCATCCTCAGAAAACCTCAGTGTCGATGATGTCCTCATGCTTGTTCATCTGCCGATTTTGTCTTGTTTTTTGTGTTTTTCTTAGGTTCCGATGATGAGGGTTTGGTCTCGGTGGTATCAGTGCTTATTGTGTTGTTTTTGTTTTCTTTATTGTCTTTTCATTGATGAATATCATCTTGTTAGTGCGGATCTGGTGATTTTTAGTGTCTGACGATGAAGATCTCATTGTATCGATTCACTGGCCTCTGTCACGGTGGTGTTCGGGTCGTGGAGGCCCTCGATGATGTGGTTAACTGGGCGGAAACTGGATGTCCGATGATGGTGGGACGATGAAGGTGGGTGATTAATATGTCTAGAAAAAGGACATTTTGAGAGATATGTGATGCAATGGATGGCCTATGGTAGCACATGACATCATAATAGTTGACAAGGTTTATTGTTGCAGGGTGTTTTTTTTGTGGGTCGGTCTTGGATAGGGTTCCGTGACCGGCCTGTTCATGGTTTATGGTTGTTCTTTTTGGGAGGGTCTGGTCTAGGACTGGTTCCTGGGCCAGCCTTCTTTAGGATCTTTGTTGGTTCTCACTTACACTTAAAAGGATCTTGATTTGAAAAATCTAAAAAAAATTACGGTGGTAATACTTAAGATTTTGTAGCTTCTAAAAAACATAATATATATCTACATGGTCTCAAATAGTGTCTCACAAAAAATCAAATCTGAATTATAGCCTCAAAATTATTGTTTTACGAAAACAAAAAAAAAAGAAAAAATTGGTTTTCCCATAAACCACAATAATTCAGTAAAAAAGCTCTCATCATTTCCTTTAACACATAAATTATATGTTTTGACTGCCCATAATTCTGCTGTTGATAATCTGTACTAAGAAACACAAGGGTTCTAAGTGAATTCTTTAATCCACTCCAATAGTGTGATGTGAAATGTCGGTCGTGATCCAAAACTATGGTTCTTATCATGCCATTAAACAAAAATATCTATCGAACATATAACTCACCCAATTGATCAATTGTGTATGTATCATGGACAAGAAATAAATGAGACACCTTAGTCAACCAATACACAAACACCCAAACTGCATCATTCTATTGAGGTGTCCTCAGAATTACCACAATATTTTACAGCATTAAAACACTCCAATTAATCTCTATAATGGGAAATGTATTTAACAAACAACATTTATGATGATTCATGAACTTGACCTTTTGAATGGTTAGGCATCATGCCAAAAACCCAGGATTCAATTTCATTATTCTTGACCACCAATGCTACCTACGAATATCACAATACATCGTAGTCAATCATAGATTCAATTTACAGTTTTATTCATAGATCTCACAAATAAACTCTTCGCACATAGACACTAGCACTACCACACAACCAAAAACACTAGAAATCCTTTAATCACCAACAACGCATCTAGAAGGTGACTACCCACCATTAAGACATTCCTTCAAATCCCTATACTCCAAATCAACCAGATGATTCTCCCTGACCCAGCTCAAAAGTACAGACTCAATTTCTATATATGAAAGGGTAATTTTCTAGTGCCCATCCTATACCACTTGGTTCATCTCAACACACAAGGACATCATTTTTTACTCAGATTTGGATTCCTTGATCACCTAATTTAGAGTCATCCAACTCAGAGCGTCCACAACACTATTCTCTTTTCCTTGGGTGTAAACCAAATTAAAATCAATGAATTGATGGTACAAAACCCACCTTCACTATTAAAGATTCAAATAGAACTGAGTGAAGATTTACTTAAGGAATATTTGATTGGTAACCACCGTGAACAGATCACCCAATAAGTAATACCTCGAACAATTTAGGGCATGAACCACACTAGGTAAATAATGATCACGAGTACTGTAATTTATTTAATGATGCCATAAATAACATTACCCTTACACTACAACCTGATCATCTTGCATTAACACTGAACCATGAACAACACTAGATGTATCACAGAACAAGGTGTACCTCCTACCTTGTCCAAGTAAGATCAATATCTATGTGGTAGTCAAGCACTTCTTCAATAATTGAAAATCATTCTCGCATGTTTCCGACCATTCAAAATTAACTACCTTATTTGATAATATATAAAGTGGAGCTGATAAATGGGATAAATACCTAAAAAACATCGATAATGACCATTCAATCCCAAAAAAATCCAAACAAAAAAATTCTTGGGATGCTCCAAAGACACCATATTCTATACATTATACGGATAAACTGAAACAACTGACTCGAAAATGATGTGACCCATGAAATTGAAATTATTAATCCGTAACTATAATTTTTATTTATTACCCTAAAGCCTATGCCCTCTTGGTGTACTCAAAATTATTTCAAGATGTTTGACATGATCGTCAAGAGTTCATGAGTACACCTAGATGTCATAAAGAGAAAAAACAAAAAACAATTCCTCGTGTGGGTGAAAAATCCAGTAATTTAAATCCATGAACATAGCCAGTGAATTGGTAAACATGAATGACATCCCCAAATACACATAAACCCCATACCCTCTCTGAAAATTAGTCAGTGGTATGTCAAAAGGTTTTACAATTTATAGATAGTATCTCAATCTCATATCAATCAGGGATAACACCAAAGCACACCTCAATTCTACAAATAAGTCATCAATTTAGAGAATTTTCTATCAAATATTAACTTTAATCTAATTTTAATTTCTATATTCAATAAATTAGCTCAAGAATACATCGACCATATTGGAAAATAGAATGGGAGACCACCAACGTGACATAAAAGGATAGATGAACCCCTTTCGTTCCATCTATTCCATCAAAACCTTAATTTCATTGAGTTACACTGGCACCATTTGATATGGATGGATGGGAACCAATTATTTCCCTAGTAGCATATTGATCGAAAGATTAACATCCCCCTGGGGTGGTAGCCCCCAATAATTCCCCATGAAACACATCCTAGAATTTTTCTACAGTGTAAGGGATTGATGGTTTCAACAATCCTCCTTCATTTAGAAGAAGGCATTCCACATCGACCATGAGTTCTCCAAACTATTATGAAATTGGACCTATATGGCCTGTTCAAACATCCCACTCACCTTGAAGGACATAAGTGTCTTCATCGACACTATGGGAAAAACAGCTTTTTGTGACAGGATATTTGCAATGGAAATATGTTCCATCACAAAAAGTATGTGGTGGTTTGTCCTGGTTTGCGCGCAAAACCGCGGGAAGGGTATTTGTAACGGGTCCCATTGAAAATACCCATTACCTGGGGAAAACTATTTTGCGACGCGATGTCGTGTCATCGCAAAAAGTGTGTCGACAAGAAACTATTTGCGATGGAGGAACTCGCCCATTGCAAATACCCGATGTCGATAAATACTTTTTGCGATGGGATGTGGTCATGTCGCCAAAAGTATGTTGGCAGAAAAATATTTACAATGAGATCCGTCACAAATTCCCTTTTAACCACTGACTGAAATTAATGCGGATGAGGTTATTTTCTATGCATCCCATCACAAGTGATCTAACCTCTATACACCCCCATCTGTTTTATCCATCCTTCTCCTCAATTCCTACTTTCTCTCTCACTCTAAACTATGATTTTAGAGTAAAATTTTTTTAGGTTATTTTTTTACGTAGAAGTTGGGAAGCCATCGACATCTATAAGAGACCTTGTTTAAAGGAATTTATTTTTTATTCAATTTAATATTGATTTAATTTTTTATATTAATTTTAATTGTTGTTGATTAGTTGTAATTAAACTAGATTTAAATTGTTTGCTCATCAGTATTTATTTGTAATAATAAATTGAAATTATTAGTACTAATTCTTAGTAATTATTATTATTAATAATTATTAATGATAATTAGTATTGTACATAAATAATTAGAAAAAATTAGTAATTCGTAGCTGTAATTTGTAGTTATTAATAACAATTAATGCTAGTTACTAATAATTTGGGGTAATTAGTAATAATTAATGGAAAATAGTAAAAATCAGTTGTAAATAGTAATTAAAATGTAAAAATAGTAATAATTAGGTATAATAATAATAATTAGGTATAATAATAATAATTAGGTAAAATATTAATAATTAGAAAAGATATTAATAATTAGGAAAAAATAGTAACAATTAAGAAATAATAATAATAAATATTTATATTTAATAATAAATATTAATAAGTAGTAATAAATAATTATAAATATTAATAAATATTAATAAATAGTAATAAATAGTAATAAATAGTAATAATTGGTAATAATTAGTAAAAATTAGTAAAAATTAGTAAAAATTAGTAATAAATAGTAATAAAAAAAATAAATCGTTAAAATTAGTAATAAATAGTAATAATTAGTAATAAATAGTAATCAGTAGTAATAAATTGTAATAAATATTAATAAATAGTAATAATTGGTAATAATTGGTTATAATTAGTAATGAATATTAATAAATAGTAATAATTTGTTATAAATAGAAATAAATAGTAATAAAAAGTAATAAATAGTAATAAATAGAAATAAATAGTAATAAATAGTAATAAATAGTAATAAATAATAAAAAATATTAATAAATAGTAATAATTTTTAATAAATAGTAATAATTAGCAATAAAAATTAATAAATAGAAATAAATAACAATAAATATAAATAAATAGAAATAATTAGTAATAACTAGTAATAATTACATATAACTAGGAATAATTATAAATAATTAAGAATAATTAGATATATTTAAAATTAATTAGGAATAATTAGAAATTATTAACAATAATTAGAAATAATTAGCAATAATTGGAAACAATTTTCAATAATTAGCAATAATTAGAAATAATTAGTTATATTTAGGAATAATTAGGAATAATTAGTAATATTTAATGATAATTAGTAATAATTAGGAATAATTAAGAATAATTAGGAATAATTAGTAGTAATTAGCAATAATTAGTAGTGACTAACAATAATTAGTAGTAACTAGCAGTAATTAGTAGTAATTAGTAGTAATTAGCAGAGATTAGCTTGTAATTAACAGTAATTAGCAATAAATTGTAGTCAATAGAAAAAATTAGTAGTAACTAGTTGTAATTTGTAACAATTAGTAGGAGGTAACAACAACTGCCTCCAAATACCAATAAAATAGCAACAAATAGAAAGAAATAGCAACAACTAACTACAAATAGGAACAAATAGGAAAAAGTAACAACAAATAGGGAAAAATAGGAACAAATAAGAACATATAGAAACAATTATAAACAAATAAGAACAAATAGAATCAAATAGGAATAATATCAATTTTAGTAACTTGAAAAAATTTCTAGCGGATTAGAAGAACTCATTTTGTTTGATTACTCTTCTCCTTTCAACTCTCATGAACACAAAACATTATAAAAATATGATTCTAGGTATGCATATTCGATATCATATGCACATGTTTGGAAATGAATTCGTAGGACCACATTTTTTATAATGTTTTTAGGAAGTGACAGTTGTAAGAATATGATTCATCGACGAAAAGGGGGATCTTCCATCCGACGGCCCATGTAATTTCATCATTCTCACACAAAAATCACAATGAATAATTTATTTAGATATACATTTATAAATTCATGTATGAATAATAATGGATATGCATACCTCTGAAAAGGTTCTTTATTGTAATTTTAGTGTGAGAAATTTTCATGTAAATGAGTTTTAAGACAAAATAGTAGCCATCAATCCACTGAAAAGTGTGTCTCCCTAAATTAATGGTTATTATTTAGAAGTAGTTGTAATTATTTATCTTATTTTTTGGATAGTGTTTTTCAAATTCAAAATTATTCAAAAACATTAATGATTTTATATTTTTTAGAAAAATATGGAACATGGAAGTCGACAACAGTCATTATTAGATGATCGCTCTTTGATAAATCAGCGTAGAAATCCCAATGGTTCTGGTTTAAATCATATATATATTGAGGATGTTGAAGCTTTATTATCATTTATGTCATGAAAACCAGAATTTGTTTTAGAAGGAAAAATTCGGTGTCCTTCTAAAAAATGTTCTATGAGAATGATTGACACATATGAGAAAGGTGGTAGACGTCTCTTCAAGTTTGGTTTTCAACCAGATTATTTTTCTGGTATCAACACAGTGAACTCAGTTCCAGAGAAGATAAAAATAATTCGATTCCAAATACATCACGGTTTCACAATTTATTACTTGATGTTGCAGGTCTATCAATTCAACAACTAAAACCCATGATGATATTGATTTAAATCCTGAGTTGGAACCATCCAAAATTTATGTCTTATTGATTTATTATGAGGATGAATTATATCCTGGTTGCAAGATAAAAAAATTAAAGGCGGTTGCAAAAGTTATGGCTATTAAATCAGATAATTCAATGCCAAACAACTGTTTTGATCATATATTTTTTTGGTTACAACACTATTACCTGAAGGAAATGTGTTTCCTGCAAATTAATATGAGAGCAAGGGAATGGTTTGTATTCTGGGCCTTATTTATGAGATGATTCATTCATGTGAAAATGATTTCTTATTATATTAAGTTAAAATTATTCGGTGGATATTTTTCCCACATGTAGACAATCTAGGTATAAAGAAGCTCAATTAGGGAAGTCTGCATCAATTCCTGTAAAATAGTTGAGATATATCCCCTTACATTTAGATTGTCGAGTTTATTATTGTATCAGAACACAACGTTAATGATGTCATCGCACAAAATCAATATTTTAACCTGTAACAGATTGAATGATCAATATGATGGTCATTCCTGAAATTATTTTACTCGACAGTATCCATATTTTTCATTAGAAGCTCAGAACGTGAGATTGGGTCTTTCTACTGACGGTTTCTATCTTTTTGGATCTTATAGTAGTCAATATTCATGTTGGAATGTCTTTATAACTCCATACAATTTACCTCAATGGATATTGATGAAGTAATCTTATATATTTTTGAACATTCCAATCCCAGGACATTTGAACAAAATATTGTAGTTTATTTGAATTAATTGATTGATGTTTTAAATTCATTTCAGAGTAATGGTGTTAGTACATATGATGTTGTTGTGAAACAAAATTTCATATTAAAGGCTACATTGATGTGAAGGATTAGTGATTTCCCAGCATATGGCTTGTTTTCTGGCGACAATACACATGGTCTGAAATCATGTCATTAATTTATGAAAGACAACAACGCATTTATGCTCATAAATGGAAAAAAAATTCCATTTTGACTATCATTACAGATTTCGTCCAACTGATCATCCTTTTTAGAGGAAAAATTATCATTATAAAAAAGGCACAATTAAAAGGGATGAACCCCAAAAATTGATCTTAGGTATATTGAAATTATAAGTTGCATTTTAATTACCTCCAATCACATTTAGAACAACAATAAACCAACACAATGTTCAATGCATTGGGAAATAACACAATTGGAAAAAACAGAGAATTTTTTTGGATCTCCCATATTGGTTTGATTTGTTGGTCTGTCACAGGTTGGATGTCATGAATATTCAGAAGAACTTGTTTTATAATTTTTTTCATACAGTTTTGGATACACCAGGTCATACAAAAGATAATGTAAATGCACGATTATATCTTGGCCAAATTTTTAGGCGACCAGAACATGAACTACTTGAAAATGTTTGATCACCAAGGTTAATGAAGCCAAAAGCGGCATATACACTCTCCAAATAGTGTCTCTTATTATCTTTGTTGGACCCTCTATGATAATGTATTTTTCATAATCACAATTAATGTCAATATACAAATTCTACTCTTTCTGTATCATTCCAGGTAAATAAAGAATAAAGAATTTTCATATTTATTAATATTTACGAATTAAATATTAATTTTAATTAAAAGGTGTTTCTACGTTCGATAGCGTACTCGGTACGCAACGATGAGTTTCTTTGAAAACTTACGTTGCACACAAGTAATAAAATAATATTATTTTAAATGTTAGTTAACGAGTAGCCGTTGTAATGGCGGGAATGGATAGAAATAACTAAAATATGATTATATATGTTTTTAAATGTTTTTACATTTACCCAATGAAAGATAAAGGCTTAAAATACGGAAAGAGATCAATTTTAGGCATTTATACCCTAATTTTCACGAAAGGTCCACTTATCACCTTTTGACGGAGAACCGTCATTAAATATAGTTTTGATCGATCTTATAAATTCTATTGGACCAAATATAACTCTTCTTTAGAATCGGGATATCAAAATTTACTTTGTGTAAATTTTTGGTACCTTTCTGATAAAGTTCATTTTTTTAATGAATAGTGTAAAATGTTGTATTTTAATTCAAAACCTATTTTTAATCTAATTTATTTATATGATTAGATTATCTTTTGAATTGGTTTTAAAGTGAAATTAGAAAATATATTTACCATTAAATCCAATAGTGGTCGTTGGAATTAATTTCACTTTGAAATCGGACATAAACTAGTGTCAATCTTTTGATACTTATTGTTTCATAAAAACACGCTATTTGCTCTGACAGCGGGAATTAATTATTAAATTAATTAATGTGACTTATATGTTTTGAATTTTGTAAAATAGACTTCATTTTTTAATTCGTAATATCAAATATAGCTTAGGGTGAATTTTTGGTAATTTTCTGAAAAACTTAAATTTTTGATTAATAGTGAAACCACTAAGTGGTACTTATAAAGACTGATTTTCCGTTTAAATGAAATTTTTCCATCATTGTGTTTTTAATTTCAAAAATCCGACATACATGGTTGTCATTAAGAAGTAAAATGTGGTTCAATGAGATTATAATAATTTTTTGGTGAATAGTAACTTATTAAGTTCTTAATCTCGATTTGTGGTAATTAGTGTAGTTTAATGTAAAAATAATGCTTTAATAAAATAAGATGAGCATGACACATGTCCTACCCTCATTGGTTGTGTCATTGCCGACCAAGACAAGCCATGGGTCAACTTGGGGACCCCATGGAGACACATTGGTTGGGAAATGACATAAATAACTTTTTATTTAATGTAAAAGTAAAAATGACACAACATGATATGTTTTACTAAACAAAATTTTAAATGGGGTTCTACAAGTCAGATTATTTATTATAAATAGTCATTGGAAAGCTAAAAAGCTTTACTACATCATAGTATTTTTTTTAATAATTTTTAGACAGTAAAATAAATTAAATTATTTATGACATCATGGTGATGCAGCGATGACCTCATTATTTAACGATTTAAATAAAATGGAAAGATAATGTAAAATCTATGAACTACACATGTCCAAAACTTATTTGATGGGTGGATTTCGAACCCTTATCACCTTATCCACGAATTTTATCAATGTGGGACCTTTTAAAACCGAAACACATTTTCAAATAAAGTAACATTTCTTTACTTTCCAAAAGTGCCCCTCCTCTCCTCTTATAAAAGGCCCCCACCTCTACCTCATTCCACACACTCCTCAAGCCTTTGGCTCGGCAAAACCCTGCCCATTTACTCTCTCCACATCCCTCTCCTCATCCTAGAGGATTACCTTTGGGCAGAATCCTTTCAAAGGAATCCTTTAGGCTCAAATCAAAAGGAGTTACACTTTTAAAGGTAATTCATTCTCTCTTGTTCATTTGTTTGTTTTTGCTTCTCCAACCCTCTAAACTCTTTTTATTTACTTATTTTGTAAACACACCAGTATAGTAAATATACTAGGATGTTGTTATAAGATTTATTCGAGCTACACTCTCACACAACTACATCAAATGGTTAAAGAACATACGGTTTCCGTGGATGGCGAAATTCTGCCTCCCAAAACGATGATTGTTCAATACTCATTTAACACCTTCAAGGGTGGCCATTATGATGTCACTATTTTTATATATGATATATAATATGTTTATTTTTTCTTTAAGCTTCTGTATTTTTCATTTTGGGCATACCTTTATGGTTTCCATTATGGGAAAACATGATATCTTCATTTAAGGAAGTGCGGACTACCGCCCCCTCAATGTGATGTGATTCGTTAATGCCATATGTGGGGTGTGTAAAGGATGGATTTAAAGTTATTATATATGATGTTGTACTAGAATTATAATATACCTCTATATCATTATTATTTCTTTCCATTAGATTATGAGATATAAATGAAAGTAGCGTTCATGCGTATGTACGGCTTACCATCTCCATGAACGGTGCATTTCATTTCTTATCCCCAAATGTAATGTACTATTAAAAGTAAATGTATATAATGGATATATATAATTAATGATATATCTAAATAATGAATATAATTCTGGAATTAAAATATACATACCTCTCATTTAGTTTTAATTCCATTAATATGACAAAGATATGAAAGTAGTGTTCATGCGTACGTACGGATTACCGTCTCCATGAACGGTGCATTTCATTTCTTACCCCTAAATGATTATGTAATATTATAAATACATGTATATGCTGGATATATATGATACATATTATATCCAAATCGGGAATTTCATTCTGGATATAAAGAACCTTTGACCACACGAACAACATGTAATTGTAAGAAGTCCACTTTCAACTTAAGAACCAAATATTGACAAAACAAACATTATTAACTTAAATGGTTACATAATGTTTATAACATGGCAATAAGTGATATAAAAGGAATAATGAACTTTAAAAAGGTTCTTAATCAAGTATAAATTGACTCAAGTTTATTATTCAGGACGTTAAAGAACGATCGAGTCAAGCCGGACCCGAGGTAAGGGACATCGTCTCAATCTCCTTTCATTGAGGCATATTTAGTTTTATACACAACATTATTTTATACGGTGTATAAAACCCTTTGACTTTTACTTTTATACAAAAGGAATTTTTTTCTACGAAGCGTTTTACTAAACGACAAGAAGGAATGTTTTTTTAACGTACGCGGTGACAATGACCTTTTCCGCCGCCGCGAGTATTATTTGGTCTTTGGATTTCTCAACAAGCCATAATGTTTTTAGAATAAAATAAATACCATATACTGTTTTATGTATTTTGGTATTGAAAATGGTTTTGAAAAAGGATTCTATTATTTCAATATATTTATGATATATTGTGATTGAAATGTGGAAATGTTATCATTCCTTTATATTGGTTTTATGTTTTATGATTTTATACTGGTACTTGGACATTTTAATGGGTGGTTACGTTATAAACCATATGACGGGTGGTGCCGTGAATACCCGGACGGGTGGTTATGTTATAACCTCCAATGCATTGGTTATGGAAGTCGGCCGTATGGCTATTCCATTAAGTATGTATGGAAATTGGCCGTATGGCTATTCCATTAAGTGATATGTGTGGAAGTCGACCGTATGGTTATTCCACTTAAGTATGTTTATGTCCCAAGATACCTTTATATATGTTATGTGTTCTTTAGATGGGTTTTATGGTAATACTTTGGTTACAAAAAGGTAAGTAATGATACTTTATTCAGTGAAGTGTTTTTACTACTTCATGAAGGTGAAGGTATTACTTTGATAGAGTATATATGGTTTACTTGATGTTTGAAAAACTAACAGTTTTCATTTTTTCTGTATCCCTTACTGAGCTTTTTATGCTCACCCTAAGTTTTTTTGAAATGTTTTTCACAGGACTTAATGTGGAATAAGGTCAAGGATGGGATCAAGGGAATGTCATGCTATATAAAACATGGAACTAGACATGTTTCTTTCAAGAGTTTTTTTTATTATGGAAACATAGTATAAGTGACTACTTTGTAATCTTTTGAGATGTAATAGTTATGTTCTAATTCTCTAAAACTCTAAACCTGAAAAGATCCTCAACGTGAATTATTCTTTTAATTCAATATTATGTAAGGTTTAAGGCTGGGGCCTTATAGTTGGTATCAGAGGTCAGTTTAGACAACTTTAGGAGTTAGAAAAGTGTTAAATTATAATATGATTGAAATGATATAGCATTTACGGATTAGCATGTTGCTTCGCCTAAGATATTTCTATGTTCAGAATGGTTTTCCGTAGAGGAAAAAAATCAGCTATGTTGGGACGACATCAGGAGAAAGATAACCTTCCAAATCAGTAACCTGAGATGGTCGGAATCGGAACTGAACAGTTTGTTGCAGTGATGGCACAGTTGACTCAGGCTATAAATGGTGGTGGTATCCATGCACGAGATCAGCCAGATCAACCGCAGAGGAACATGTCAGTGGTGGAACATTTCATGAGGCAACATCCCCCATCATTCAGAGGATCATCTGACCCTGTGAAAGCTGAAGGGTGGGTCAAAGCACTGGAGAAGATTTTTGATGTCATGGGGTGTTCAGAACATCAAAAGGTTAGTCTTTCTGTTTACCGTTTTGAAGGTGAAGCTGATCAGTGGTGGTCGATGGTGAAAAATATAAGGGATAGTGATGAGATTGAGGATCTTCACTGGGACGAATTCAAAGGTATGTTTCTTGAGAAATATTTTCCTAAGGTGGATCGTCTTAGGATGGGAAAACAGTTCCTAGAATTGAGGCATGAGGATGATTCAGTGGCTTCTTATGAAGAAAAGATCACTCGATTGGCAAGGTATGCTCCAAACTTCATACGAGATCTTGATAGTAAAATAAACCGTTTTTACTCAGGGTTAAAGCCAAAGTATCGAAGGGATTTAGCTTCTCATGAGTCCAAAAGTTATGAAAAACTTGTTCGATGTGCGGAGAAGGTGGAAATGGAGTTTGCCGATGATCAGGTGTTCTAGGACAAACAACAGAATAAGAGGTCTAGTTGGCAGGCAAAGGGGAAGAATTCATCAAAGAATCAAGGAGGTAAGAAAACCAAATATCCATCCTGTGAGAAGTGTGGTAAAATGCATCCTGGAGAATGTTTATCCAAGTCTGGTAGGTGCTTTCTGTGTGGTAAGTCTGGTCATATTGCTCATAACTGTAAGGAAGATGATCAAGCCTGAAATGAAAAGCCAACGGTAAGATGTTTTAAGTGTAATGAAATGGGTCATTATGCAAACGAGTGTCCAACGAAGAACTCAACTGGGGGAATGCAGCCAGACTACAAGAAGAAAGGGGTGGTGGAATCCTTTGCAACAACTTCAGCAAATGTTGGGCCATCGAATGAAGTGGTATCAGCTCTAGGGAGCATAGTATTTTTCAAAGATTGACTTGAGGTCGGGGTACCATCAGTTGAAAGTAAAAAAAGCAGACGTTCCGAAGACTGCGTTCCGTACTATATATGGCCATTATGAATTTGTAGTTATGCCTTTTGGGTTAACCAATGCACTTGCTGTATTCATGGACCTTATGAATAAAATTTCCCATGAGTTCTTGGATAAGTTTTTGTTTGTGTTTTGAGGTTTGGGAAGAGGTTATGTGTGCCTTCTGATTCACAGTTGAAGAATGAGTTGTTATGTGAGGCTCATAGTTCCCCGTTTTCAGTTCATCCTGGCAGTACTAATATGTACAGAGATCTGCGGGAGTATTACTGGTGGGATGGAATGAAAAGAGACATTGCTGATTTTACTGTGAAGTGTTTGACATGTCAACAGGTTAAAGCAGAGCGGCAGTTACCGAAAGGGATGCTTCAGCCTTTACCAGTGCCAGAGTGGAAATGGGAGAATATATCCATGGACTTTGTTGTTGGATTACCGAAGACATCTCGAGGTAATAATGCAATCTGGGTTATTGTCGATCGCTTGACCAAATCTGCTCATTTCCTTGCTATACGAGATACTTTCTCTCTTGATCAACTTTCCCATTTGTATCTTAAAGAGATAGTCAGGTTACATGGAGTTCCTCTCTCCATTGTATCTGATCGTGATCCCAGGTTCACATCTAACTTTTGGAAAGGCCTTCAGAAGTCATTGGGTACAGAATTAAATTTTAGTACAGCTTTTCATCCTCAATCAGATGGGCAGTCAGAATGAAAAATCCAGACATTGGAGGATATGCTATGAGCTTGTTCTATGGATTATCAGGGAAGTTGGGACCAACATCTTTCTTTGGTTGAATTTTCTTATAATAAAAGTTTTCATTCCAGTATACAGATGGCACCATTTGAGGCATTATATGGGAAGCGGTGTCGAACTCCAGCATTTTGGAATGAAGTGGGTGAAAGGAAGCTGATGGGACCAGAATTGGTAGAAGAGATGGAAAAAAAGTTCAGTTGATTCAGATTCACATGAGAACAGCTCAGAGCAGGCAGAAGAGTTATGCGGATAACCGGAGGAAGGATCTATCTTTCGAGGTAGGTGATCATGTTTTTCTCAAGTTTTCTTCTTGGAAAAGTGTGATGAGATTTGGTAAGAAAGGAAAGCTGAGTCCAAGGTTTATTGGACCATATGAAATTCTGGAGAGAGTTGGATCAGTTGCATACCGGTTGGCTTTACCTCCGAGTTTATCCCAGGTACACAATGTTTTTCATGTTTCAATGTTGAGGAAGTATATTCCAGATCCATCACATGTTTTGAGTCCAGAGGTAGTTCAGTTGGAAGAGAACCTATCTTATGAGGAACAACCGGTCCAGATTCTTGACCACAGGGAGCAGGTGTAACGTAATAAGGTGATTCATCAGGTAAAGGTTTTCTGAAAAAACCATGCGATTGAAGAGGCAATGTGGGAATCTGAAAATGCTATGAGGGATAAATACCCCCACTTATTTTGATAAGTGAATAAAATTGCAAGGACACAATTCCCAATAGGGGGAAGGATGTAACATCCCAGGTAAATAAAGAATAAAGAATTTTCATATTTATTAGTATTTATGAATTAAATATTAATTTTAATTAAAAGGGGTTTCTACGTTCGATAGCGTACTCGGTACGCAACGGTGAGTTTCTTTGAAAACATACGTTGCACACAAGTAATAAAATAATATTATTTAAAATGTTAGTTAATGAGTAGTCGTTGTACTGGCGGGAATGGATAGAAATAACTAAAATATGATTATATATGTTTTTAAATGTTTATACATTTACCCAATAAAAGATAAAGGCTTAAAATAGGGAAAGAGTTCAATTTTAGGCATTTATACCCTAATTTTCACGAAAGGTCCACATATCACCTTTTGACGGAGAACCGTCATTAAATATAGTTTTGATGAATCTTATAAATTCTATTGGACCAAATATAACTCTTCTTTAGAATCGGGACATCAAAATTTACTTTGTGTAAATTTTTGGTACCTTTCTCATAAAGTTCATTTTTTTAATGAATAGTGTAAAATGTTTTATTTTAATTCAAAACCTCTTTTTAATCTAATTTATTTATATGATTAGATTATCTTTTGAATTGGTTTTGAAGTGAAATTAGAAAATATTTTTACCATTAAATCCAATAGTGGTCGTTGGAATTAATTTCACTTTGAAATCGGACTTAAACTAGTGCCAATCTTTTGATACTTATTATTTCAAAAAAACACGCTATTTGCTCTGACAGCGGGAATTAATTATTAAATTAATTAATGTGACTTATATGTTTTTAATTTTGTAAAATAGAATTCATTTTTGAATTCATAATATCAAATATAGCTTAGGGTGAATTTTTGGTAATTTTCTGAAAAACTTCAGTTTTTGATGAATAGTGAAACCACTATGTGGTACTTATAAAGACTGATTTTCCGTTTAAATGAAATTTTGCCATCATTGTGTTTTGAATTTCAAAAATCCGACATACATGGTTGTCATTAAGAAGTAAAATTTGGTTCAATGAGATTATAATAATTTTTTGGTGAATAGTAACTTATTAAGTTCTTAATCGCGATTAGTGGTAATTAGTGTAGTTTAAGGTAAAGATAATGCTTTAATAAAATAAGATGAGCTTGACACATGTCCTACCCTCATTGGTTGTGTCATGGCCGACCAAGACAAGCCATGAGTCAACTTGGGGACCCCATGGAGACACTTTGGTTGGGAAATGACATAAATAACTTTTTATTTAATGTAAAAGTAAAAATGACACAAACATGATATGTTTTACTAAAACAAATTTTAAATGGGGTTATACAAGTCAGATTTTTGATTATAAATAGTCATTGGAAAGCTAAAAAGATTTCCTACATAATATTATTTTGTTTATAATTTTTAGACACTAAATAAATTAAATTATTTATGACATCATGATGATGCAGCGATGACCTCATTATTTAACGATTTAAATAAAATGGAAAGATAATGTAAAATCTATGAACTACAATGTCCAAAACTTATTTGATGGGTGGATTTCGAACCCTTATCACCTTAACCACGAATTATATCAATGTGGGACATTTTAAAACCGAAACACATTTTCAAATAAAGTAATATTTCTTTACTTTCCAAAAGTGCCCCTCCTCTCCTCTTATAAAAGGCCCCCACCTCTACCTCATGTCACACACTCCTCAAGCCTTTGGCTCGGCCAAACCCTGCCCATTTACTCTCTCCACATCCCTACCCTCATCCTAGTGGATTCCCTTCGGGAAGAATCCTTTCAAAGGAAGCCTTTAGGCTCAAATCAAATGGAGTTACACTTTTAAAGGTAATTCATTCTCTCTTGTTCATTTGTTTTATTTTGCTTCTACAACCCTCTAAACTCTTTTTATTTACTTATTTTGTAACAACACCAGTATCTTCAATATACTAGGATGTTTTTATAATATTTATTCGAGCTACACTCTCACACAACTACATCAAATGGTTAAATAACATACGGTTTCCGTGGATGGTGAAATTCTGCCTCCCGAAACGATGATTGTTCAATACTCATTTAACACCTTCAAAGGTGGCCATTATGATGTCAATATTTTTATATATGATATATAATATGTTTATTTTTTCTTTAAGCTTCTGTATTTTTCATTTTGGGCATACCTTTATGGTTTCCATTATGGGTAAACACGATATCTTCATTTAAGGAAGTGCGGACTACCGCCCCCTCAAAGTGATGTGATTCGTTAATGCCATATGTGGGACGTGTAAAGGATGGATTTAAAGTTATAATATATGATGTTGTACTGGAATTATAATATACCTCTATATCATTATTATTTCTTTCCATTAAAGTATGAGATAGAAATGAAAGTAGCGTTCGTGCGTACGTACGGCTTACCGTCTCCATGAACGGTTCATTTCATTTCTTATCCCCAAATGTAATGTACTATTAAAAGTACATGTATATAATGGATATATATAATTAATGATATATCTAAATAATGAATATAATTCTGGAATTAAAATATACATACCTCTCATTTAGTTTTAATTCCATTAATATGACAAAGAAATGAAAGTAGCGTTCATGCGTACGTACGGTTTACCGTCTCCATGAACGGTGCATTTCATTTCTTACCCCTAAATGATTATGTAATATTATAAATACATGTATATTCTGGATATATATGATACATATTATATCCAAATCGGGAATTTCATTCTGGATATAAAGAACCTTTGACCACACGAACAACATGTAATTGTAAGAAGTCCACTTTCGACTTAAGAACCAAATATTGACAAAACAAACATTATTAACTTAAATGGATACATAATGTTTATAACATGGAAATAAGTGATATAAAAGGAATAATGAACTTTAAAAATGTTCTTAATCAAGTATAAATTAACTCAAGTTTATTATTCAGGACGTTAAAGAACGATCGAGTCAAGTCGGACCCGAGGTAAGGGACTTCGTCTCAATCTCCTTTCATTGAGGCATATTTAGTTTTATACACAACATTCTTTTATACGGTGTATAAAACCCTTTGACTTTTACTTTTATACAAAAGGAATCTTTTTCTATGAAGCGTTTTACTAAACAACAAGAAGGAATGTTTTTTTAACGTACGCGGTGACAATGACCTTTTCCGCCGCCGCGAGTATTATTTGGTCATTGGCTTTCTCAACAAGCCGTAATGTTTTTAGAATAAAATAAATACCATATACTCTATTATGTATTTTGGTATTGAAAATGGTTTTGAAAAAGGATTCTCTTATGTCAATATATTTATGATATATTGTGATTGAAATGTGGAAATGTTATCATTCCTTTATATTGGTTTTATGTTTTATGATTTTATACTGGTACTTGGACATTTTAACGGGTGGTTATGTTATAAACCATATGACGGGTGGTGCCGTGAATACCAGGACAGGTGGTTACGTTATAACCTCCAATGCATTGGGTATGGAAGTCGGCTGTATGGCTATTCCATTAAGTGATATGTGTGGAAGTCGACCGTATGGTTATTCCACTTAAGTATGTTTATGTCCCAAGTTACCTTTATATATGTTATTGTTCTTTATATGGGTTTTATGGTAATACTTTGGTTAAAAAAGGTAAGTAATGATACTTTATTCAGTGAAGAGTTTTTACTACTTCATGAAGGTGAAGGTATTACTTTGATAGAGTATATATGGTTTACTTGATGTTTGAAAAACTAACAGTTTTCATTTTTTCTGTATCCCTTACTGAGCTTTTTATGCTCACCCCATGTTTTTTTGAAATGTTTTTCAGAGGACTTAATGTGGAATAAGGTCAAGGAGGGATCAAGGGAATGTCATGATATATAAAACATGGAACTAGACATGTTTCTTTCAAGAGTTTTTTTATTATGGAAACTTAGTATAAGTGACTACTTTGTAATCTTTTGAGATGTAATAGTTATGTTCTAATTCTCTAAAACTCTAAACCTGAAAAGATCCTCAACGTGAATTATTATTTTAATTCAATATTAAGTAAGGTTTAAGGCTGGGGCCTTATACTTTCATTCCATTTTAATATCTCTATGTAAATCAATTATTTCATACAAAAAAATATACTTACATAAGCAAGTAACCTATATTCATAAATAAATTTGTTTTCACCTATATATATATAAGTAATTTTGGAAGAACATAGTCTCGTAATTTTATGTGTAAAATAGACAATTCATAACTTTTACAGATTCTCAGACAGTGAAGTCGATACACCGGAGATGAGAGATTGAAGTCGACACACTGAAGTTGGCAGACCGAAGTCAACACACAAGAGTTGACAGACCAAATTCGACACACCAAAGGTGAGAGGCCAAAGTATACACATCGATGTTGACATACCGAATTCGACACACCGAAATTGAAAGACTGATGTAGACATACCAAAGTTGACAGACTAAAGTCAACACACCAATATTGACAGACCCAAGTCGACACACCAAAGTTGACAGACCCAAGTCGACACACCAAAGTTGACAGACTGAAGTCAACACACCAAAGTCGACAGATCGAATTCGACAAATCGAAGTTGACAGACCGAAGTCGACTCACTGAAGTTGAAACACCAATGTCGAAACCCCGAAGTTGACAGAATGATGTTTTCACACTAAAGATGATAGAATGAAGTCGACACACCGAAGTTGACAAACAGAAGTCTATACACTGAAGTTGAAAAACTGAAGTCAACACACCAAAGATGAAATAATGAAGATGACACACTGAAGATGATAGATCGATGTTACCAAACTGAATACAACATACCGAAAATGACTCACTGATAGTCATAAATAACAATTTCCATTTTATTAATTAAAATTTATTTCTAACGGTCATATTTAGACAAATTAATGTTTATGACATTACTTAATGATGTTTGTACGAGTATCCATAGATAGTCTAAAGTACATGTATGTGTGGAGATCATCATTCATAGTGGACCTTGAAGTGTAAAAGGACTTAAATTAGAGATCTTACATGTTTGATATAGAGACATATAGTGAGCTTGAAAAACACACTAATATATAGATTGTGCGAATAAAAAAATGAAAAGAGAGAAACTCGATGCTTGATCTCACAAGAAGTTCAATTCCCACTGAAGCTTGTTTAACTTCCTCAAAAATTAGAGTGGAGCCTTTTCGCAAGAAACTACAGCACTATGATTTGAAGCCTACTTTCAGATGAGGACTCAAATATAATTTCCTAAAACATCCATTGAGTCAAAGAGTTATAGAACAACACATAGATAATTCTGAACCCTACTATATTTCATAACTCTGTTGTGTGATCGTCATTACTTTTTGAGAAGTGTGAATCACACACACTGTCTCCTGATCTAAACTGGAGGATATCAAAAATATCCTCACTCCCAATTTCTCTTTACACATGTATCCCACTTAAAAATATGTAAGAGATCATGTGTGATATGTTTATTTGTTTTCCCATATTTAACTATGGTTGAGGTCAAGTGTGACCTGTACAACCATGTGAGCTTTTGTGAACCTTGATCTAGGGTGTGGATCAAATGTTTATTAATATAAACTGCTAGGTAGAAGGAGATCATCAAGTGTAGAAGAATAAGTATCTACTTGAGACTGAACCTCTTGTTTTATCTGTTGTGCTACTGTTTTTCTTATATTTTTATCTATTATGTATTTCCTACATTAAGATAAATTGAACCCTAGTATTTAGTTTAGCAAGTGTTTATATCTGTTTTGAAATAGTATATTAGTTTTAAAATATTGGATAATCTTATATTTGAAAAACTGATAACTAATCAATCTTCTGAGAATCAAAATGATATTTCAGATCTTTTATAATTTAACTCCAAACTAACTTTGTTTTTTATATAAATAGGGAGATGCTATTTTAAAGAACAAATTATTAACAGAAATTTTTATAAATACTCAATTCATCCCCCCCCCCTCTTGAGTCATCTACTCTGACCAACATTTTGTATCATAGGACGTTTGAATATTATTATTTGTTTTTCAAATTGTATCAACTCTGATCATAGTTGTGTTTCAATGATCTTAAAATTTCTATAATTTTTAAATTTTTATCTCTTTAAAATTCATTTATAGCCTTTATCATGGAAAATATATTAGAAGGGGTTTCCACCACTAAACCACCATTCTTTAATGGAACTAACAATGCTCAGTAGAAGGTTAAAATGGAAATACATATTTAATGTTTAGGATTTGAAATATGGACCACCATTGGAAGTAAATATGCAATACCTGAAACTTCTAGAAACACTTGAGATGAACCTACCAAGACTGACTATAATAGTAATTGTAAAGCAATGAAATCTCTGTATCGTGTTCTAGGTTATGAAGTGTTCAACCATATCTCTACTTGTAAAACTACAAATGAAATTTGGGATACCTTCTCGGCTTCTCATGAAAGAACCTCTAATGTAAAAGAAATATGATTGAATACTTATACTATCAAATAAAAAACCCTTAGAATGAAGCCTGATGAGTTAATTTCTGATATGTTTTTCAAGTTATATGAAATTTTGAATACCATGATTTCTTTAGGAATAGAATTAACTTCTAAAGAGCAGACATTGTGGATTCTATGATACTGACCAGAAAGATGGTGTGGATCATCTGTGTCTATTAGGGAATCATGTGGTATTGATAAGATGACAGTGAAGGAATTCATTGGTAAATTAATGATGTATGATGAAGAACATAAGGTAAATAAAGAGTAGGGAGAACCAAAACGAAAGTCTATAGCCTTCAAGGAAACTTCAACCCAATATAAAGACAAAGATAAAGTTCAAGCTATTATTGAAAGCTCAAGTAGTGATGAGGGCACTTCATATAGTGTTTAATAAAGGGACTTGTTGGCTAGAAGAATCATGAAATTCAATAGTAAAAATGAGCAAAAAGCCCAATTATAGAGGAATGTATGATAAAATGGGAAATTGAAAAAAGGATTGGAAAAAATTTTAAATCAGAAGTGATAATCTGTTATGAATGTAAAAGTAAAGGACATGTCAAAGCTGACATACCAACGAATAAATACAAGAAAATATATGAAAATAAGGATATAAGGTATAAGAAAGAAATGAATGCCACTTGGAGTGCCTCCGAGGATAACTCAAGTTAATTTGGATCATCTCAAAATGAGAATGATGATATGGATAATATGTGTTTCCTGAGAAACACAACTAAGGTATCCTTAGACTCTCATGAACATAACTCTTATTATTCTGAAAGTGAGTCAGAAAATATGAAAAATGATGAATTATTTGAATATTGAAATATTTTAGAAGAAACATGTAATGAGTTAAAAGATAATTATAAATATTTGAAGAAACAAAATGCTCTTACTGTGACTAATAAATCAGAACTTACAACAAAAAATTAAAAAACTTATCAACTGCTCAAAGAGAATAATGAGTTAAAAATGTCTAATGAACAATTGAAGAATGACATCGAAAAGTTTACTAATGTAAAAATACTTACTAAAATTCATGGTAAACAAATAGCTCATAAGTATATTTCTATGATAGGATATCAACCAGGTCAAAGGAATCTAAATAAATCACATTTTGTACCCAAATTTGGAACACCTACCACCTATTTAAAGAACCAGAATTATACTACAAATTCTTGTTCCCCAAATTCATTTACTATATCCAATTCTTTTGGACCAAACCGAGTTTCTTTTTCAAATACTCTATATTCTGCATATAGAAAACCCATAAGAATGTTTTGGGTTCCCAAGGATCATATTACTAATTTATGTGGACCCACACAAATATGTGTACCAAAGTCATTTCAGGATTAAACTGTTTGGCAGGTAAAATGCCTAAAGAGTTCCTATAAAAAGATAAGGTACTTGGACAGTTGGTGTTCAAGACATATGACATGAGATTTTTCAATATTTAAAAGACTTATCATGATCGATGGAGGAAATGTCACATTTTTTGACAATAGTAATGGAAAAATCATCGTCCCATGCCAGATTGGTTACCCTAACTCTATTTCAATTCTAATGTTTTGTATGTTGATGGACTGAAGTATAACCTGATCAGCATATCTCAACTGTGTCATTATGGATTCAATGTTAAATTAAAAAATTATTCTTATTGTGTTTTTTATGCTAAGAATATTTTAGTATATACTACTTTTATAAATGATAATGTATATGCTATAAATCTAGACACACTAGCCTCACGGAATGTCTCTTGTCTACATGTTTTTCACAAAGATTCCTGGATCTCGCATAGAAGACTAGGACATTGTAATATACAATATCTTTGGAAGTTAACTAGAAATGTCTTAGTTAGAGACTTACCCAGACTACATTTTCTAGATAATAAATTTTGTAATCCTTGCCAAAAATAAAAGCAACATAAAATCTCTTTCAAACCAAAGATAGATATAACTACTTCTCAACCTCTCTTGTCGATTCACATGGATTTTTTCAGACCATCTAGAGTTTCAAGTATAAATGGGAAGCACTATATTTATATTCTTGTAGTTGTTTTATCTTGGTATACTTGTGCCTTTTCCCTCACTCATAAAAGTGAGGCATGTTCTCACTTTACTATGTATTCTAGGACTATAAAAAATCTCAGTGGATTTAAGATTAAATCGTTAAAATGTTATCATGGTCGTCAGTTAGAGAAACAAAATTTTGAAACTTTTTTCTCACAAAATGGCTATAATCTTAACTTATCTGCATTTAGAACACCTCAATAGAATGGTGTGTTAGAAATAAGAAATATAACCTTATAACAAATATCTCGGAGAATTCTCAATGAATATTTTTTACCAATTTATTTTTAGGCTCAATCTGTTAATATTGCATGGTACATAATAAATAGAATATTAATTACACCCATTCTTAAGAAAACTCCTCACAAGTTGTGGAATAATAGTAATCCCAAAGTAGGTTATTTTAAATTGTTTGGATGTTAGGTTTATATTATGTATACTAAATATAATTTAGATAAATTTACCTCCAAAAGCGATGAAGTAATATTTCATGGATATTCTACATCAAGCAAAGACTATAGAGTCTTTAATAATAAAACCGAATGCGCAGAGGAATCTGTACACATCTAGTTTGATGAAGTAGATCCTCATGAGGCCATGATATGACTATAAAATATTGAAGTGGATATGTCCAATATAGACATTAATGAGAAAACCTCAAATCATCTTGGTAAGGAATATGTGAAAACTACCAGTTCTTGAAATTCTTGACATCCTAACCATAGTGAACTTGATCAACCTGACCAACTTGAAATATCAAGTCTTTCTTTCTCTAGACAGGCTAGGACCCTTAAGAATCATACCTTAGATGCTATTGTTGGATATTTAGATAGAGGAACACAAAACAACGCTTCATTAAGAAACTAGGTTGAACATCAAACCTTCTTGTAAAAATATGAACCTAAAAATATCAATTATACAATCAATGATGAATTTTGGGTAATGACCATGAAATAAGAACTTAATCAGTTTGAAAGAAATAAAATTTGGAAACCTATAGATATACTTATGGATACATTGACCATAGGAACCAAAAGGCTGTTTACAAATAAGGTAGATGAATATGGAAATATAGTTATAAATAAATCTATACTAGTTGCACAAGGATATAATCAAGAAGAAGGAATTGATTATGAAGATAATTTTGGCACCAGTAGCTAGACTTGAGGAAATTAGGAACTTACATGCCTATGCAACACACTTGGATTTTAAACCATTTCAATTGGATGTAAAAATTTCATTCATGAATGGTTATATAATTGATAATGTTTTTGTTGAACATACCCAATGTTTTAAAAATCCACATTTTCCAAATCACGAGTTCAAATTATCAGACGCTTTATATGGTTTGAAAAAAGATCCAAGAGCTTGGTATGAAAGGATATATAATTTTCTTATTTCTAAAGGTTTTACAAAAGGACTTGCAGATCCTACTTTATTTATAAAAAGAGTTTTGAAATAAGTTTTAATATCCCCAATATATGTAGATGATATTATATTTGGATCTTCTAAAAATTCTTTATGTAATGATTTTTCAAACATAATGCAAAGCGAGTATGGAATGAGTTTAATGGGTGAACTTAAATATTTTCTTGGATTTCAAATATTTCAAAATAAAATGATATTATCTTAAATCAATATAAGTATACAAATGATCTTCTGAAAAGATATGGCTTTGATTGGATTAAGATATTGAAAATTTTATGAGTCCTACATGTAAGTTAGATCTTGATGAAAATGGAAAATCATTTGATCAAACTACTTATAGAGGGATGATAGGGAGTTTGTTGTACCTAAAGGTTACTAGGCCAAATATTATGTTCAATGTGTGTATGTGTGCAAGATTTAAAGAAAAAACAATGGAAAAAAACCTAAATAGTGTTAAATGAATTTTCAAATACCTCATGTATACAACTAACTTAGGACTATTCTATCTAAAAGGAAACCCATTTTATTTAGTTCTCTATTCATTTTATGGCTTTGGTGGATGTATGTTAAATAAAAAGAGTACATCTGGACCATGTCACTTTTTGGGAAAGTCACTTATTTCATGGTGTAGTAAAAAGAAAAATTTAGTTGCATTATCAACTGCTGAAGCAAAGTACATTGCTGCTGGTAGTTATTGTGCACAAATTTTTTGGGTGAAACACACCATATTATACTAAGGATTTCAATTCAGACATATCCCTAAAAACTGGGACAACAGGAGTGATATTAAAATTTCTAAAAATACAATTTCTCATTATAGAAAAAATTATATTGATGTAAGACATCACTTTTTGACATATCATTATAAAAAAGGTGATATAACTCTTGAGTTTACTAGGACTGCACATCATCTTACTGATATATTCAGTAAACTCTTAAATTCTAAGAGAATTAATTACATATGACATGAGATAGTGATGATAAATCAGTAGACGATCTTCTTGAAACTGATATTCTTGAAACTGATCTTCTTGAAAGCGACATTCTTGAAACAGATCGTCTTGAAACTGGTATTCTTGTAAACGATCTCATGAAACTGATCTTTTTGAAACTAATATTCTTGAATCTGGTCTTCAGGAAACCAATATTCATGAAACCAATCACATGAAACTGATCTTCCTAAAACGAATATTCTTGAAACCAATATCATGAAACTTATTATCTTGAAACCAATCTTCTTGAAACCCATATTCTTGAAACCAATCCTTGATACCAATTTATTGTCACCAATGTAGTTATGGATTTTTTCTTTTCTTTTATAAATTATGTTTTTTTCATAAAAAGTTGTTGTTTTACTCAAGTTCATTCATGTTTAAATTTTATGTTATACAATTTTAAATCCCTAAAAGATATATTTAGTTCAATCCATCCCAACCTTTCTCCTTCTCCTCTACTATAAAGCTACCCACCTTTTCACTCTTCCTCTTGACTCTCAACCTCTCAACACTGATGGAATCCAAATCCTTGTCATGGAAAGGAAAAATCATGAAATGGAAGAACCTGTAAAATATCCTACTGGTTAGCATTAGAATGGTGAGTCTAGTGGGTCTGTGAAACCGATCATGGAATGACGAGTGGTTACGACTGAAAATGAGGTGTCTGCTGAGTGGATTCTCTCAATAAAATATTTCTTATTAAAAGTAATGGAATCTCAATGATGGCTCAGTTGGTTCCCAAAAAATGAAATATATTATTATCCCCAGCTAGTGCATGAATTCTATCAACATTTTATGATATACATGGATAAAGATGAGGAAGCAAAGATGAAGTCCATGGTAAAGGGAATGGAGATAGCCTTTTCATCCAAATAATGGGCTCAATTCTTAGAAATGCCTCATGAAGGTGGCTATGCTGACAATCTGAGAAATATTAGACCTTCCTCTAATTTGTTCACTTATTAAGATGCTCTGAAACAGCTGACTAGAAATGGAGATTCTAAAACTATTGAAAATCAATTTTATGGATAAGTAATACTGATGTTTAAGTTCCTTCAACATCGAATCTTCCCAAGGAACGGAGATTTATCTGCTGTGACGTATCCAGATGTTTTCCTGATCTTTTTTGACACATGGGATAAAATTTAACCTGTTTAGGTATCTAATGTTGCATATATCTAATTTGATTAATCCATCCATGAAGGAAACATGCTTATACTATCCTAGGATGATTTCTTATTTTTTCAAAAGGGTAAGTTTTGTAGAAGATAGATATGAATAGATAAGTTCCTATAGTGTGTTTTCTCTTCAAAAAGACATTTTTAAGAGGATGAAAATCATCGAGAACCCAAGGAATAGTTATCGGGTAGGATAAGAGGAGAGAATAAATGAGGATTTCAATAAAGTTGACCACCCTTCTAGACCAAAGGACCAAGTTGATCTAGGTCTCAAACTAGGAGAGGTTCCATTTTATTCTGATGAAGAAGTTGGGCTTGAAGTGCCAAGGCATGAAGGATATCCTTTTGATGAAAAGAGTGATCATGATATTTTTCAATGTCCCAATGATATTTCTTATGGACCTGCTACTCCACCTTTGGACTTGCCTTTAAGAGATCATTTATCAGCTGATGAGGATGAGGAAGAAACTGAAGTTACTGGAGATGAAGGCTATGTTAGTAAATTAGACTAGGAATCAGATGTTGATGATGGTGGTGGTGGTAATGATGGTGGTGATAGAGAAAATAATGATAATGTGAGTGAATCTATAAAAGTGGGACAACAATTATTTGAGAGATCCAGTAAGGAATCTATTTATGGGGTTGGGGATGATGTTGCTCATGTTGAAAAATAGGCTATTGGAAATATAGATGCTGAACATGGGGAAATACGACCTCATACTAAGGCTAAAAATCAAGAGATTATTCAGAAATTGAATGATCTTTTGGCTTCTGTCAAAGAAGAAGAATATGAAGTTCCAGTGCCTCAAATTGAATAAGTGTCTGGTGATGTTGAAGTGGCTAGAGCTCAAGAAGAACCTGAAGTTTGGTTGGTTCCTATTCCCATACAAGTTGTTATGGACAGAGACCAGGCTGAATAAGTTAATGATGATGATGTAGTTTCTGAGCCTCTGGGAAGAAGGATCAGAATTGATACGGTTGAGAAAAGAGACTAGACCTATACTAGGGAATGGAATAATGTTCCAGGATACATTAATTTTCGATTAGAATATGTCTCGGATAAGGAGAGTTTGCCTTCTCCTCCTGCTCCACAGGTCCCAGTTTATCCAGAACCGGTTGCACCTATTCCACCATTTTCTCCTCCAGAAGTTGATCCAGTAGCTCACACAATTCCCAAGGACTATGTCACTAAGGCTGATTTTGAAAAATTAAAAAAATAAGGTATGTGAGTATGTGATAGCTTCATTTGGGTCCAAATGCAATTCCTCCACCTCCATAGTTTTCTCAGATTCTTATGCATCAAATATTGAAAGAATGGCGATCTAAGATATTCAAAAAAATATGATTACTACAATAGAGACCATTATTAGACATAATACCTCGCTGAGAGAAGAAGTAAGAAAGATGGGAAATGAGTTAAATTATTTAGCCTCTAACTTTAAGTCCTCCTTTAGAGGTGTTTTGGAGGATCTAAAGAACTTGGTAACTCATCTTCTCAGTGTGGACCTAAAGAAGTTGAAAGAAGAGCTTGGGAAATCATTGATGGACCCATCCAGTTCTTGGAGGGGGAGAAGCGTTGTTGCTGATCTGGAGTCTCTCACGGTTGTAATGAGTGAAGAACTTCAAAAATATCAGGTTTTTTTAGAAAAATAAACCCTTGAAAAGGTACATCAATATATATATCAAGTGTACAATATGGTTAGGAAGTTCACAAATGAAGACTTTACAGCTAAGAAAGAGATTCGGGAGGAGGTGGATAAGTACTTCACTAAGATTTATACTGAGAATGATCTCATCAATAGCTTCATGTTTCTCATATAAAATCATCGAATTCATCCAGTCAAAGAATCATTCGAGAAGGAAGTCCTTCAATTGAAGGATTTTACACCTTTGATGATTAAATTTAGGGAAAATAAGTATGAATTTGAGAAATCCATGCAATATGGTGGTGAAAGCATCAATGAAATCATCAACAAACTCAAACATTCGATGCAAGTTCAAGAAGAGGCTATTGTGGTCCCTCATGGTCCTTCAATTAATAATAAATCTTGACCTCATTCTTTAATTATTTCCTCTCTAGCTCTATCCCAGATTTGTCTGATCATCATAAAGAAAAATCTTAGCTGCATGTTCTCAGAAAATTGGCCTACCCTTGCATCTACTGTTACTACTGGTGTTTCCTTTCCTGATGTTATCTTCAGACCATGTGTTTCCTATGCCTCTATAAAACCTGCTTCTTCTCCTTTGGATCCTTCAAAAAAAGGAAAATCTCCTCAGCATCCAAACCCTTAGTGCTGGATTTTATTCTTTTTTGATAGAGATTTGGTCTTTTTGTTTTACTTGTACTCTTCTTCCTCTAAGTGAAAATCTTTATGGTGTCATTATTTTCTATTATTTATCCTTACTATTTTTTTCTTATTTGTTTGATAATCCCAAAAGGGGGAGAAAAGAAGGCATACATTATTTATCTAGGGGGGATTATGGTTTATGACACATGGCTTATACTCACCTTAATCCATTTATTGAGGGGAGATTTGTTTCAAAATTTCAAAAAAGGGAAGACTTTAATTATATTGGATATTTACATTTCGTGTAAAATTCTATGTATATCTATCATTATTCTATATTTTTCTCATGTATGACATAATTGGTGACTATAAAAAAGGGGGAGATTGTTGGACCCTCTATGATAATGTAGTTTTGATAGTCACAAATAATTTCTATATACAAATTCTACTCTTTCATGCCATTTTAATATCTCTATGTAAATCAATTATATCATACAGTAAAATATACATACGTATGGAAATAACCTATATTCCAAAATAAATATGTTTACACATATATTTATGCATTTATTTTTGGATAACACTTAGTAATGTAATGCTATGTGTAAAATAGACACTTCAAAACTTTTACAGATTCCCTAACACTGAAGTCGACACAACAAAGTTGACAGACTGAAGTTGACAGACCGAAGTCAACACAATGAAGTTGGGAGATCGAATTCGACACACCGAAGTTGAAAGACTGAAGTTCACACACCGAAGTTGACAGACTGAAATGGACAAACAGATGTAGACAGACCAAAGTTGACACACCGAAGTTGACAGAATGAAGTTGATAGACCGAAGATGTCAGACCGAAGTCAACACACCGAAATTGATAGACTGATGTCGACACACCGAAGTTGAAAAACCGAAGTCAGTACACATAAGTTGGCAGACTGAAGTTGACACATTGAAGATTATAGACTAAAGTCGACACACCAAATTTGAAAAACTGATGTCGATACACCGAATTTGACAGACCAATGTCGACACACTGAAGATGGTAGACCAAAGCTGACACATCGAAGATGACAGACCGATGTTACCAAACTGAAGGCAACATACCAATGATGACTCACCAATAGTCATAAATAAATATTTCCCTTTTATTAATTCAAATTTATTTCTAATGGCCATATTTAGATAAATTAATGATTATGATATTACTTAGTGTTGACTATAGGACTATCCGTAGACAGTATGAGGTACATGCATGGGCAGAGATCATCATGCCTAGTAGTCCTTGAAGTATAAAAGGACATCAATCAGATCTCTAAAAAGGAAGATACAGAGACATATACTGAAATTGAAGAACACACTGAAATATAGACTATACGAATACAGAATAATTGAAAATAGAGAAACTCGAAGCATGAGATCACAAGAAGTGCGAAGCCTACTAAAGCTTGTTGAACGTCCCTAAAAATAAGAGCTAAACCTTTTCGCAAGAAACAGTGAAACATTGTTCTAAAGCAAAATTTTAGATGATGACATGCATATAATTTACTCAGCATACATTGACTCCATAGTGTTACTGCATAACACAATGATATTTCTAAACACTACTCTCCTTCATAACTCGGTTATGCGCTTATCATTAATTTTTGAGTAGTGTGAATCACAGACACTATCTCCTGAGCTAAAACGGAGTATATATTAAATATCCTCACTCACAATCTCTCTCTACACGTTTTTCCCATGTAAAACTGTAGAAGAGAACCTGTGTAATCAGTTTATTTGTTTTTCACACGTATAACACTCGTAGAGGTCAAGTGTGACCTTGACAACCTAGTGATCTGTTGTGAACCCCGATCCAAAGTGTGGATAAAAAGTTTATTAATATAAAATTATTCATGGTAATGATCACCAAGTGGAGATTACTAAGTCTCTTCTTGAGGCTGATCTACTTGTTTTATCCTATGTGCTGCTGTTAGTCTTATATTTTTTATTTGTTATGTATTTCTAACATTATGATAAAATGAACTCTGATATTTATTTTAGAATGTGATTATAGAGGTTTTTAAAAATTTGATTAGTTCCAAAAGTTTTTCTAATCATAGATTGGTAAAACTGAGAACTAATCAATATTTTGAGAAACTAATTGAACTTTCAGAACATTTATTAATTCAATACAAACTAACATTGTTTTTTATTTAAATAGGGGATGATATTTTATAGAACCATGTTTAAACATAAATTTTTATAAATACTAAATTCACCCCCCTCTTGAGTCATCTACTCCGACCAACAATTTTGTTAGTGGATTAAGGATTTGAGGCTTCCTGAAGGCTATGCCTCCAATTTGGGAGGATGTTTTACGAATGGTCATATTACCAGATTAAAAAATAATGATTGTCATGTTATAAAGTAAATAAATATGCCGATTGGATTTAAAGGATTGTTGAATTATATTATTTGGCATTTTATAACAGATATATCATATATTTTTGAAACATTTGTATGGAGACAATAGACTATGATGCACTATGATAACTGGAAGAAGAGGTTGTTGTAATTATATGTAAACTACAAACAATCTTCCCAATGGCTTTCTTTGACTCAATGGAACATCTGATATTAAATTTTCCACATGATTCTAAATGTGGAGTTCTAGTACAATTTTGAAAGATGTACCTAGTTGAGAGATGTATCGAGATATTGAAGAAAAAAGTACATAACAAAGCATCAGTTGAATGCTCAATTGCTAAAAATTTTCTACAAGAGGAAATTGGTTGTTATGCTCTCAATATTTTGAATATAAACATACCTAAAAACATCATGGGATGGGACGAGGGAAATTTTGATAAAGAAATGTAAAATCAATTATCAGTTTTTAATCAGCCATAGCTTGGTTTTGGTGGAGTTCATGAACGATGGATTTCAGATGATGAATATCATAGAGCTTATACATATGTTTTACTCAACTATGAAGAAATAAAAACATTTGTACTATGAGTGATTATATCACATATTCTAGAATTTATTATACAGTAAGTAATCTTAGTTTATTTTTAGGTTATATGTTAATCATATCAAGAATGATCTCCCACAAATTACAGGATCATCTCTTGAAGAATTCCAACAAAAACATTTTTCTCAATGGGTTAAAAAACTATTAACATAAATTATTTATGGTTTAACATATCAATTAAGTTTATTATTTATTATATTGATAACTATTTGACAAATTTTTTGGTGTCTCAACATGCTAATAAAATTGATAAGCGACTACGTATATTGAGTAACCCACGATCCAAAATGGTCAGATCTTATAATGCATATGTGGTGAATGTTTTTCGATTTCATACTGGTGCATATAGGGAATAAAAAAACAATGAAAAATGGAGTTTACTTGAGAGGATTACATCATAGGGGAACTGAAGTTGACTTTTATGGAATGATAGATGAAATTATTTAACTGTGTTATCTAGGATAGAATTACATAACGATGTTTAAATGTCAGTTGTTGGATACTGAGAGAGGCTTTCATGTTCATCTAACTCACTGAATCGTCGATATTAAATATAAAAGACTTATTTTAGAAAATGAACCATTTTTACTAGCTCAAAACGAACATCAAATTTATTATGAAAATTATTGTGCTACATTAAGAGACCTGAGAGATTCATAGAGAATAATAAAAATGAAATTTTAGGAAAATCAGTTTGCTAAAACTGAATGTGGTTCCGCCGAAGTAGAAGGAATTTAAATTTTTTATGAGACTACTCAAAATACATATTTTTCACAAAGATACAATAATATCGATGATGACACCACATAGTCAGATGTTAAAAATTAATTTTAAATGGAAAGAGATGGTGAAACTGAAACTCATATGGATATTGATGATGCCGAGGAAGAATATGAATACATTCACAATACCAGATATGAAGATGGTGATGAAGGTGAAAATTTTCACAGTTAAATGCAAGTTATAATCATAACTAATATATATCTATATATAATATTTATTTTAAACTATCTACTAAGAACAATAATTTTGTGTATCAGATATACCTAGATCAACTTCATGAGTTAGAGAAAGCTGAGCTACCTTTGGATGAGGAGGATTCGGGATCATATGACCCTAATCTTATTGGCGGTTCAGGGGGTATGTGGAGTGAGATCGGTCTTGGAAAATTGATGATTCCTAACCCTATCCCTATGTGATTTCCATGTCTTGACTTTGATCCACGCATGTGGAGGTATGGTAACCTATGTATTGTAGTTATCTTTAATTAATTAATATATATACTAATTGTTTGATTATTTATTAATTTTTCATTATTTTGTGCATTTAGCTATTTGACGGGGGAGCACTATCTTACACAATTATTTTTCTCAGCCATGGATCATGTGGGTCCAGATTCTTGTTGTTGTGTAGCTTTGAAAGTTCAATCATTGGCTGGTAAGTAAATAAATAATATTTATTTTGAAATTTATTTCATTAATAACTTGATATTATTAATTATTTTTAGGGTTTGTTGTATCAGATTGATGATAGAATGTGTGACACTATCCACACAACGTCGCAGGTGTCAATAAGTGAATGTTTCTGTTAGTTTTTGCACAATTTGAGAAGGACAACAATTAGATAGTTGGAGTGACCATATCTGATGATTCATGTAGACCCCACAGACCGGAGTTCATTTCATCTCACATTATGGATGGATGATGTTCATAATAGTTGGATGGTGGATTTTAGAGGATATCTTCATTGGGTCGGTATAACTAGGGGAGATATAGTTTATATAAATTTAAATATAAAAAGTCTATTTTATATTCTCATAGGAATTCGAGCTTCCCGATATTATGAAGTATGAAATTTATTAGAGGAGGTAAAGTAATCCAACCAGTGGAGAGATTAGACGTGGTCGTTAGTGTTAGATTGCTGTCGGTATAATTTTATTTCTGTTTGAAAATTAACTGCATATAATTTTTTCATTGTTTTAATTTCAAATTATTATTAAAGGAGTCATGTGAGCTTGTGACCTTGTAGAAAGAAGCTACGTGTTAGGTCGAGACAGATGATCAGACTAGTTCCCACAATTTCGATGAGGCGACATGGATGCTAGCGACCATGTATGCCTTCAAGAAGGGCTAAGTAGTTTGTATTAGATATCATTTAACTCTTGGGACTTATTAAGGTAGTACTGCGATGTCGATATCCTTCTCGAGAAGAACTCAAGAAGAGACATCATCATCTAGCTCACAGTATCCAGAGTAGTTGCAAGTTCATAATGAGCTTATTGAGAGTTTTTCGAAGTAGTGGGAATAGATACGTCTGCAGAAAAAACAACACCAGTACGAGGAGGATATGCATTGATGGCAGCAGTATAATCAGTATGAGGAGGATAAATGTCGATGGAAGCAGTACCAACATGAGACGATGTAGTACATGCATCGTCTAACTCGTAGTTTAGGGATGGAGTTTCCTCCACCATCTCCTCCAACTCCTCCACCTCCTCTAGGAGACAATCCCCCAGTGATTTTTTTAGTTATGTTATACTCATTATAATTCATGATTTTTTATAATATGAACTATTTAATGTTTTAGTCAACTATATTGGTGTGAATATTACATAATTTAATATATTTTTATTTTTATTTATTTTTAATGTTTTTTATTTTTTATTTATTATTAATATAAAATTATTTAATGTTTTTTATTTTAATAATGAAAATATTAATAATATGTCGAGACTTTTATATATTTTTTGTGAATATTGAGAATTTTAATATTATTTATTTTTTTATTGTTTTAATAATATTAATATTATTTTTTCATTAATCATAATTTTATTAAATATATATATAATTTTTATTTTTTTAGTATTTGCAAAGGGACTTGTTGCGATGAGACCTCGTCACAAATAATTTATAAATCTTTTTCAAAAAAACTATTTGCAATGATCCCATCGCAACAAGTTATTATATATACAATGTATATAATGGGGGATATATTTGTGATGGGACCTGTTGAGATGAGACACCATCACAAATAGTTTATATATATATGTTTAAAAACTACTTTCGATGGGAAAATAGGCCCGTCAAAAATACTTTTTGTGAAAGGCCTATTGCTACATGTTTATATATATATATAATTTATATAATCGAAGATTTATTTGTGACAGTGTTTTCTAAAATGATCTATTTGCAATGTGACCCCATCGCAAAAGCTCATTTGTGACGGGATCTCATCGGAAGTAGCACGTCACAAATACCTCAAATTCTAGTAGTTCGAGAGATGTGAATATTACATGATGTTAGTAATATTTGATATGGTATTGATACAACACCAGATAGTCTATACCGAATATCAGCTACAAATATAACATCTCAAGGAAAAATTTGATCCATAGAAAAGGATATCCACCAAGCTCCAAAGAACAACACATACATTGTTTGATATTCTTAACTTTCACCCCCGACAAAGTATCAATGGATATAATGCCACACACACATTCCACAATTAGGCCAAAAAAACTATGAACTGTGGGAAAATAAAAGAACGTGTGACACCAATGTCAGATAAATCACTATAGTGTGTGGAATCAAATTGAATCACACCTCAAATGGTTGATGGCCCAGCCCTGCTCCCTACAAGAGTAGACTAAACTGCATGAAGATGGCCTACCCCTCTACCTTGGGTCCCAAATTGAGTACCTTTCACTATACATTCTTTATATTATGGATAGTCTTGCCTCAAATTCCACAACCACCACCCCTACAATTATGACATGAGGATCTAAAAATTCCTACATCATACTGGGTGACAGACACCCTTCCCACAATTTGGCATCTTCCTTCGACCTCTATTGTGCCTAGCTTCTGAAGGTTCTTACATAACCTCTATATATCTCCAAAACTATCAAATGAATGACACTTGACTATTGTTCAAGGACACTGACCCCACATGTCCCTAAATCTATCAAACTAGAGAAAGAGCACATGGTAAACACCATAATGGACTTTCTCTATCATCTATATACTCTGTTCACTATCACCTTGTTGTAAACTCCCAAAATTATGCTTACATCCATTGAAAGCAGCACCAATTATCTTCTTGGTTTGCACTATATGTCCACCCACTGAAGTTCCCTTCAGGATTCCTATTTAGATATGGGCACATTCCACAACCTCTATAAACCTCTTCAGACATAAGATATTCACATGGGAACTAATCCCATTAATAATACCATCCTACAATCGTTTTTCCGTAGTCACCTTATCTGCTACAAATTTTGTAATGAGGCGACACAATTTTGGGAAATTATTCACCTAATCCATCATTGATGGAAACCACTGGGTTAAAATCATAAACTGTGAATCATTATCACACCTAAAGGTCTCGAGGTAGAAATTTTCCAAAACAAATCATTAGAATCCATCCATAATTTTTTTTCATCCTTCTCTATTCGAACAATAATGTCTCACCATCACATTCAATGGAACCACAATATCTATGCTTCTATGTATCATTTCATGGAAGGAGTCTCTAGATGATCTAAAAAAATTCTTGATAGACTCTATCCAGAAATTTTATACATATGGCCCACCCTTTCTGGTAAAGGTTGATGGGTGATGTTGTTGAAACTCCCGAGTCTTCTCAAAAATACTTAGTGAAACCCACCCTTGATGTCATTCCATAATCTACAATAAATGAAAATTTTTCTCATAGAACTAATATTTCGAATTATCATGATCCACCATATCATTTTTCTCTACTATAGTGGGTGCATTCTTAGCAAGATCTTATTGCCTCCCAACTAGCACACTTCTCCATGGTGGAATTTCTCTACAAAGCCAAACTTTAGCTTCAGAACAAAAACAAAAAATAATCCAAAAAATATAAAGGATGTCCCAATATTTAAAATAAATTAACCATTATATACACACTATCAAAATAGGCATTACCGTACTCTAAAAACTACACTCAATGATACCTACCGAGGGCCATAGATAACGCATGTTAACTAACTCACACTGTTACAAGCCCTACCTTCCACATCATTTCAAAACTATTCTCATATCAAAACATACATTAGTATCATTTTAAATCACATACAACCCCTTATTAAGCCCAATTCTTTACTAATTGTTTACCATTTTTCTTACCTTTTCCCATTTTCTTCATTTAATTTCACAATATATAAATTAATTTTAATAAAATCAAATGCATCCTACCCTTTATGTCATACATGACCATCCCATGTGGGTGCCTACCATGATGTATGTGACTTATATAATTACTCTCCTTGAATTATGCATGAGTGCAAAACCATGTTCCATTCTAATCATGAAACAAACATCAAAAAACAATCACATTACAAAAAAAGTTCTTCATATAGTAGTGGAATTTAAAAAAATGTAACAACACACAATAAGAACATCAATTCAAACCCTATGCGACTCAGGGTTTTAATCGTACATGGGTTAGATACACACAAGAATGTCCTCTTTACCAAATTATTACACCTTTTAAAAAACACGTATTTCATCCCAAAATAGAAAGTCAAATAAAATACCACCTATCAAACCTCTATATAACATCTACACCTATAATACACTAAACAATTTCCCTAAGCTGGGTCCCCAAATGACCTCAAGCACACCTCCCCATATGCCAGAGAATTCCGACTGGCAGTGAGGGTCCAAAAAATCATGTGGGGAGATTATAACCTCTTAACTAGAGTAATTCAAAGTATAATAAAAATAGAATAGAGGAAACAATATAGAATAAGAAGGTATTGTTCACAAATAATCATCTCCTAGAATCAGGTACAAAACAAAAACAATAGAAAATATGTCATGTTGCGCTACATTGACAAGTGAACAAAACCAAAAATAATTAAAATAATTGAATCCCTAAAAGTGTACTGACTCCAAGTACGCAACCTCATCCATGAACCTTCCAAGCGTGACTCAACTCCCAACCACATGGACCATTAAATTTTCATAGCATGCAAGCATGAAACTTAATTGGGTACCCAACAACGGCCCAAGAAGGGTGTCACTACAACTCAGGAGGCCACCACCAATGGTGTCTACCAAATATAAAGTCAAAACAGATTGTTAATGAATTTAATAACTAAATGATATGTTAATAAAAGAGATTTTGGGCCAATAAATAACAATATTTCCTTAACTACAACTAACCATAGTTACAAATTCATTGTGTGCATCTTCATTATCACATATTTCATGATTAACATGTAATCTATGGGTTAGGAATTTACATAATTTGCACAAACGTTCATGGAATTTACCATTCCTCGTATGGGAATAAGTCAACTCCATATCTCACCAGGGATAATACATCTCAACTTCCCAATATCTTTACCAAAATACTTTACTCTAGGTGGAATGCAACCATTAGGTGAATAAAACTCTATCCCCTTCCCTAACTTGTGCAATGTTGGTGGTGTTAAAGCATCAGTCCAACTTGTCCTTTGGTAGGAGCCTTAGTCATTTATCCCACACCTAAAGGCATTCAAAAACTCATAATTATCCTTTCACAAAACCAAACCATTTCACAACCAAACACAATCAATTTATATAAAAATAAACACATAAATTAATATTATTCTATAACACATCAACACAACCTCCATTTATATTATGTATCTCATTTAGCCCAATTTTCATTCTAAAGCGTAACTCACTCGGAGTATTCAATGATACCCTTATATCAACACATTTTAAATATTCACCATTTCCATAATTAATTTAAGTTTAATATATCTTTTATTTTACATACCATTACCAATTTAACATATTCACCATTACAATTCACTAACTCCCTTAGTCATTTCTAATATAATTCAGAAGGCACATGTCACAATCTCAATTAACCCAATCCATTTTCTATGCAACGAAAAACATTCCCTTAATCATTTTAAAAATCATGAAACACTACCAGTATTCCATTTTCACTTCCATTAAACATATTAGTATGATAAAAAGGGATATAAATTATCCTACAATGGCCTTTCACATAATTAATCAATTTTTAGTCATGAGGATATCTGTGTACCCTATGGGTGGCCATAAAATGGTCAAATATTCTCATATTAATCCCATAGGAACCAAGAAGGTTTCAAATTCCTCATTTAGATACCTATTTTACCAAATATCACCAAAGGAATAAAAACTAAAAGAATTTATAATGAAGAAAAAACTGATAATTCACAAATATACAACCAAACTATTGATATAACTTCTGTATCACCTACCTCAAATCTGTTGATGAAAATACTACTAATCTTGGTCTTAGGTCTTATACAATCATAAATTTACACTTTAACATAGATTAAACAAGAGAAGAAGGGTTATATAGATTCAAAATAATATATCTAAAGGTTCAAAACATAATCTTGAAAAGTGGAGAAAGAAGAAGATTAGGCGTATGCGGGGCTTCGATTTGTAACCGATGACACGTCAAATGGAATAGATATGGAAAAAATAACCCTTGTAATCCTTTGATGATTTTTTTCAATAGTTTTGAGAAAGAGATAATGGGATTAAAATATATTGTTATAGATACCAATACCACAATAGAAATGTTTTATATTTTCCCTACATTGTCTTGCCACAAAGTTTAGCGACATGGTTTTAAAAACCATGCAAAAACAGTGTGAAAGTCACTACCCAATCGGATTTGGGTAAAGATATTACCTAGGAATCTATACATGGTTGGATAACCATGAACAAACCTTTGATATGCCACTTTTATAGGTTTCATGGTTTCCCTGGAAAGGCCACACGGTTTTCTTAACTATGCGCCTTGCACAAATTTTCCGAGTTTTTCCCATTGTCATGTATCGAATGTCTAGAACACACCTGATACCCCTCATACTCCCAGTAAACATTTAATTAACAGAAATTAACAGATTTAAATGGAAATTTATTCAAGTTCATACCATCATGAATTCTTGGATCTTACATATACTCATCTTTACTCCACTATCCGCTTCTGTTGACTATCCTAATTAACACTTTATTTTGTGTATTGGTTTTCATAGTTAAAAAATTACTTAATATTAAAACACTAAACTATAAGGGTTGTATATTTCATCCCTAATTGTTTTTATCAAGCTATTAATTTCATTTTGATATTAATTTTGTGATGAATTCCTTTAGAACACATCAAACTCCTTCAGGCACCATTGAGAAAATATATTGGGTATTTATTTAAATATACATCACTTATAAGAATATTAATATTAAGTATATTTATAATAAAATTTCCATGAAAAAACCTTTTTTTCTTTTTATCCAAAAAACCATATATTATTTTTATTCAAAACATCCTATACACACCCCATGATTATAACATACAATCTATTTTTAGCTATACAATTATATCACTGCCAATATTTTTTATAAAATTTCTTTTAAGTCAGAAAAAAACATTTTACATTCAAAATATGGGATAAATATAAATTCATACGTTATATGTCTTATGATGTCCTCTTCATATGACCCCATAGATTCTTTCATTATTTTATTAAGATCAAGGAACTCCCTTTCCGTCTTGATACATATTGTATAGGAAAAATATTTTATAAAAATATTATGTTAATGTCATCACATTTCATAGAGTCAATTACTATCTTTTTCCTTTAATTATAATGAAAATACCGCCATGGGATTTCTTCACAATATAATTGATTGAAAACAAAAACTACTTGTAGCAGTAGTGTAGAAGTAACTGTAGCGGGAACTGTAGTAGTACTGTAGAAGGAATTGTTTGGCACTATAGCAGCCGGGAATATACCCCTGTTTGGGCCTTCGGGCTTCAGATTTGGTCCCCGAGTCCTTCATTGGCCTTCGGGCACCCAGGACTTCGGGTCAGTTGGGCCTTCAGGCTATCCATATGGTTTTTGGGTCACCTGCAGATACAAAGCAGACCAAATTACAAGGAACAAACTCTACAAGGAGGATGAGAAAAGGAGCATTCACCACAGTAGGAGCTAAACAGATTGCAAGAATGAGAGGGTATGTCACCTTCCATCGGTACAAGCTTGTGCATGCACGGGAATGCCTAGCCGAACAGCCATGCGGAGGTGAAGAGCTCATTTTAAAGATGAAGATGTTGGGGAGGAGCAGTTCCAAGTTGTTAGTCTGGGTTGTATGGTATGTTTGTGCCTACAGGCATTGGTTCCTATATGGCCTATGGGCATGTAATAGGTTTCCACCTCATCCCTTGAATGGTGGATTATCAATCAATAAATAATAAAGGCCTTCGGGCCAGTGGAGGTAATAATAAGTAAGTTATAGATGATTTAGTATATTTAGGAGTCTGACATGTTTTATTTTATTACTCATGAACATAAATATCTTAGAAATGAATATTTTTATACCATTACCCATATCATATTATAGTTATTTGTGAAAATTATCACATTACATATGAAATTCATTATTTACATTGTTTATCCATGTTCTATCTATTTACTAAAACCAAATTGGTTATCATGAGTTATAAAAAATATTTGTTTTTAAATATATAAATAAAAATTCACATGAATAAGAAAAGGAGGTGGGGTATTAGTGATAACCCACATATAACTTCTCATAATGAGACCATAGATACAAAATGTCATGATCAAATAGTGATATTGGAAGGCTAACACTTAAAAACACCACAATTTATGATGTAATAATTATTTGTATAGGTATACATGAGACTAAATTAAAAAAATAAAAAAATAAATAGCTATATAATATATAATAAAATCATTAAGTCTTGTAATCAAGTCATGTGAGAACATATCCAATGAATACAGCGCACAACAAAATGAAAGGAAATTAGGTGAGCGAAGCACCCCTATATTTGATTCCCTCATTCTCAGACGAACTCAATATTCTCTTTTAATAAAAATAATTTTCTTAATCATAAATTTAAATAACATATTTAGATTTATTATCATTTAAAATAATATTTTATATTTTATATTTATTTCTTTTTTATCCACTTTTAGTTTATATTGATCACAATTTTTTAATTTTCTCAACCATGCGGAGTCCAAATATCTTTTTCAAACTTTTTTTTGAAAACCATAATACACAGAGTGAAATTTTGATCGAACCTGATTTCATTTATTTTCATTATCTTATAGGATTAAAATTTCACATCATTAATTTTAATATAATTAATTTATGTATGAACTATATAAAAAACCATAGATCGGATATTTCTTGCTGATTACATTCATCAAAATTGTGATAACTATAGTAATAAGAATTCACCTCATTTATAGATAAGGTCTTTTATTAAGATCATTCAAATGTGAGGTAGAATGTTTCCATACTGTTTAATAGATCTTAAAGAATACAAAATTCAAGCATTAATTTCTTTTCCAAAATTTCTATAAATAAGAGTACAAACATAATGGATATTAGGACATACATAACATGAACTATCAAAACGAATATCATTAGTTGAATTTTTAGATATATTTCATTTTATTAATAATGTGAATTTTAATGACCATTTTAATGATTATATATATATATATGTATTTAGAATATATCTTATATTATGTATTTCACTGTAAATATATTCCCATTATTTTTTGAATATTAATTTTTTATGGAAATTCATTATTGAGGGATTCCATGAGGAAGCTAGGGCTTGTTACAATTAGTGGGATTGATAGCTTCATATCTGTTGAAATATATTTCCATTGATATGTTGTGATTGATAGATTATATATAAGAATATAGAGTTATGATGACTATTCATGATTTATGGATTATTTTTGTGAATGATAGAGATACAATTAGACAGGTTAGAGTTGGTGTATTTCAGGTATTGAAGAAACAAATACATTTTGAGAGGTTAAATTTAATGGATTCATGAACTAGAAGATAATTATAACATTATATATCATAAATATATGGTCTTCCTGAGATAATTATAGGGGAATCATATTATCATGTCCACTGATGCTCTATATATATATCTCAATAAAAGTGTGGGTATGATGACAATATCATTTTTTAATTTATGGATCGTAATCCTTACTCAATGAATTAAATTATTCCTTAGTGTCTTTTATTTTATTTCAAATATTTTATACATTTTGTAAGAAGGTGTTGAAATTTTTATTGATTTAATTTATACTGTTTTGTTATTTTGTTTTTAAGATAAATAGAGAAATGTAAGTTTCATATTTTATATCATATAAAATATTAGGTATTAGAAAAAGATTAGTTATTTTTAAAACAATAATTTAACTCACCATTATTGATTAACATATAAAATATGACTAAGAATCATTTTTTATCAGGTCCTCTCTATATATTTGAGACCACACTAGATCATCCACTTTCATTTACCATTAGTCTATTATAATTTGGTAATCATTTTCCTCACACAAAAAATATATTAATGAAAATATTACTTTTGAATATAAATTTTATAATGAATTTCAGAAGTATGGATAATCATAATCCACAGAAATCTCTTATTTCTGATGTAAAATACCATGTGTGTGTGAGACACGAGTTGAAAACATTTTTTATTAAATAAAATTTGGATACTTTTATAAAGCCCATTAATTATTATAAAATTTTATTTATTGATACTTTTTATTTTAATAATTGGTAACGAAAAACATTCATATTGAATATCTATGTTATAAATAAATTTTTATACTTAATATAAGGTAAATTTTCATAGTATATAAAAACATGTGGAATATTTTAAAAATCATTGGTCACAAAAAATAGAACATCAGTGGTATCAGAGACTATGTGAGGTATGAGATGATCATGACACCGGTGTTTTTATTTATAGGATAATAAAATCCTCTAATGCATAAGTAGTTTATAAAAATTATTAATAGAATATTTTCATATACAAAGAATCAATTCACTAATGATCAACATTTTTTTATGATTTTAAATTTTATTATTATTATTTCTAATTTAAATGAAGTATAATCAATGACAATAAAAATATTACTATATTATGTCTTGATCCTTTTATCAGTACACTCATAAAATATGAGAGAAGGATTAAAATGGATATTGGTAAGGAAAGAAAAAACAAATGATGGGACTTTTACTTATATAATAAAAATAATTAATGTTTTTTGGAAAAAATAATTACATGAGCATATCACTAATATAATATCATTAATTAATTTTCTAATACTAATATTACAAGAATATTGTTTATAAATTACAATTCATTAAATGATTATAAGAAATATAGAAAAACTAAGAGGGAAAATAAGGAATCATATGAAATGATTTGTTATGAATGTTTAAATTGTAAAACATTATTACTAGACTATTATGAGATGTATAAATGATATTTAATATATTATAATAATTCCTTGATGATAAAGGATAAAAAATTCTAGAACGCATTAAATGCACAGAGTGAAGGTGATGGTGATACTACCTTTGATAATTCATCTGATAATGTTATTTTGATAGGAATGAGACACAATTTCATACTAATATAAAAATAATTTGTTATGTAAAATTAATTTGGAGTGTTAATAAAAGTGATGATGATTTTACAAAATAATATATTAATAATATACTTCCCCAATTATTTATTGGGGAACTATTTAATGAAAAAATTCTTTTTATTCTGATGATGAATTTAGTGGTACTGATAAATAAGATGAAATTAAATTTAATGTTTTTTAATGTTAATGTATTTATTATAATATATACCATAAATAGCTGGGTTTTAAAAATATAGTTTCTATGAGTGAAGAAATGCTTAATTAGTTTAAATTTTTTTGAATGAGATAAGAAATTATAATGTATAGTTGATATCAAATTTGGATAATTTGAAAATTCAAGTGTAGAAGATACCATCTAAAAGTAATGAAAAGGAATATTTAATTAATTATAAGATTCATTATAATAATAATATACACTATATATTTTTTTAGAGTATAAAGAAGTGTAATTAATCATTTACATAATATGGATGAATTGTTATAAAAATATGATATTAAATTGAGTATATGAAGAAGAATATATATATATATATATTTACAACCAAAAGAAAAAATGGAGAATATGGATTGTCAGTTGGGACACAAATGAACTACTTATGTACATAGAATTGAGTCTACTAGAATAACAACTTATCAATAAAATTATCTATTCCTGGTTGAAAACCATTCCATACCTCGTGCCATTGTGTATGAAATTGGATTAAATATTTCAATAACAACAAAATTCATCCATCTGGGATAATTAAATCATTTATATCTTCAAAAAAAGTTGTTTAAGAGAAATGTAAGGAATAAAAATTGTGTTCCAATGTTTCTACTCAAACAAAATTATGTACCTAAAAAGTTCTATCATATTAAAAACAAAGACTAATGATTTTAATTTTATATATAATGATAAAAAAAAATATCACTTGTTACCTAGTAATACTTATGTTTATGTTTTTAAGAATTTATAACTTATTTGAATCAGTTTCTTAGTGTATTTTCTTAGTTTCTACATCATTTCATAACAAATTTCATTAAATCCATTTATTCATGGTGACGTTTTTTAAAAAATGTCCTAAAACATTAAGAAGATGGCAATTGATTTTTGGAAAATTTATTTTTATTTTTGAGATGGATTTTTTTCATACAATCATCTATGAAATATGATCTGACAGATTAACATGAATATAAATCATGGAGATTTCAACTTTTTTAAATTTTTTTGAATTACCTGTTTTTTTAAATTGTATTAATTTTCAAATCATTATATTTTTTAACATTTTTTCTCATGGAAAGATAGAAGTCCAAGGGGTGGAGATGGATATGCATCAAAAAAAGAACAATAAATTGAAAAATATGATTATAGAACAATTTATTAAGAATTAATTTTTAAATTATTGACATTTTATTTGACTTAATGTTGTTCTCATCCCATTTCATGGATTATGCTTTCATGATAACGGGGTTAATTTTTTTTAAATTACATAAATGTGGTTTTATAGTTTTTATTTTATTTTATAATATATATATATGTAATTTTTTTAATATTTTAAATGTGAATTATTTTCATTTTACGAAAGGAATGAGTGGAATTTTCTTATAATTTTTGGATATCATGTAAAAATATAAAAATGGATTAGTTACTCAATATTAACAAATTTACAAAGTGTGATTGTTTATTTATGTATAATGGAATTTACATTAACAACCCTTATTATTTTATATTATTTTTTTCTATTAAAAATAACAAGGGAGAGAATTTGTATAAAAAATGTTTAATTTAATTATTTAACATTTGGGGGGATTTAATTTTTAAAAAAAAATATTCCAATGAGAAGATATAACATCACATGTAAATAAAGAATAATTACTTTTAATATTTATTAATATTTAGGAATTATATAAGAATTTTACATTAAATGGGATGCAATTTTAGATAGCATACATGACACAAAACAACTAGATTCTCCAAATTCTTGTTTTTCAAGAAAGATTGTTTTATACCAAAAAATAATATACAGTTAATATTATTTTTTAGATGACATTTATCACTTAGACATTGTTTTAGAATGAATGAATAGGAAAAATAATATTTTTTTAAAAAGTTTTTATAAAATGTTTTTAAAATTTTCTAATTGATTTTATTGGTATAAGATACTAAAAAATACAGTTTTTTAGATAAAATCGATATTTTTCTCAAAAAGAAGTTGTGTCTCCTATTAATGGAACACCAATTTTGAAAATTAATTCAGAAACATTTATCATTTTTATATGAAAAAATAAAATTAATTTTTTTAAAAAAATTATAAAAAATAATTTGGATGATATTTTTCTATTTTTCAATGAACATTCATATTTTGAAATATAATGAATAATACTAAATTTTATTTCCAAACATCATTTTCATCAAAAAAAATTATATAGTTAATTAATTTTTTAATTCTATTTAAAATATAATTTGATAAGTTATATATATGATAAAAAAATTTAGTTCATCATCAATAATTTCTCATTTAATTTAGATTTAAGAACATATCAAACATTTCATCTTTTACATTCCAAATCTCACATTGTCATCCTCTCCATATGTTAATTTAAAATTAATTAATACCACTTATGTGATTTGAATTTTTAATATATATTTCATATTATAAATATTAATAATTAATAATATCATATAAATTTGATTTAGATTTTTATCCCAATTATTAGTGAATGTAATTAAAAATAATTATAGTGATTATTATAAGAATGTTTTTACTTAGTAGTTTATCATTAATCTTAAGAGTAAAAATTATAAAGAAACTTGTGAAATCCCATTATATAGTTTTTATATGATATATACCTTTTTTAACAAATCGGTATCATTATTGGAGTTACATTACGTAAGGGATACCTTCTTATAGTGTATACCTTCAAATATATATAATAATACAACTCTCCCTCCACTATAAAATCAAATTCAACCATCCCATTTAATCACACATATAAATAAAATTTCTCTTCCAAATAACTACCCAAATATGCAACCAAAACCCTTATACTCTCCCTAGTGTCCCCAATTAGGGAATAAATCCATGAATGGAAGCCCTTTGGTTCAAACCAAATGGAGCTACCTGAAAAGATGTACCATTCATCAACATGATGTTATGTCTTCTTCATTATCGAACCATTCAATTCATCTTATTTGCGGATTATATAAATACACAAATAAATAAAATAATATTATTTTTTATGATAAGGGGATTATGGATACCAATACACTCTTTCATAAAATGGGTTTGAAATTACTGTTCATGTATGCTGAACAACGGCCGTGCAAAACAAATGTTGTTAATTTTACTTTAACACGTGTCATGGATGTGAATTATGATAGAAATAATATTTTATATGATATTTATGAGATTTATGTTTTTTTATATGTTATTATTTTTTATATAATGCACACACTCAATCCTTCCTTTTTGGATGTACGATGACATCATTTGTGGATGTGTGGACTACCGCCTCCTAAAAGGGATGTGATTCATTCATACATTACATGGAATTTATTAATTATGTGTTTAAATTATTATTTTTTAAATAAATAGAATATATATTTTATTCATGAAATAATTACATTTTGAAAATATATTATATCATATTCTTTATTGTTTTCACACAATAAAAATGTGATAATGTCTTTTGTGGATGCGTGGACTACCAGCTCCTCAAATTGATGTGATTTCTTTTTGAGTCATAAGAATTATACATGTAAGTATATATAATTAAATGATATGATATGTCTCATATAAATATCATTATGTAATGATAATTTTACATACCTTATTTTTATAATGATAATTGAAAAAATGCGAATGTTTCTCATGTGTACGTATGACCTACCATCTCCATGATTGTATCAATTATTAAATTTATAATATCACCATTAATTATTGGTTTTGATTGTTAAATTGATTTAATAATTTGATAATTATTTCAGGATAATAATTCTAGGGATGTTTATATAATGAACTATTTTTCCTACGTTGACCAACCAATGTCGTTTTTATACATAAACAAAATATTGTCAAAAACACTCGGTGTTAAATTAATTGATTTCGTAATTGAATAAAAGATTATAATAATTGAAATAAATGTAATAATAATATTGAAAATTTTTCTCGGGAATGTTGATAATTAACATAAGTTTATTATTCAGCAAGATAATGACACACATGGAAAGTCAAAAATAAGATGAGAGATTTTGTCTCAATCTCTTTTAATTGTGTCATTTCTTGATTATACATGCATATATTTTTTTTCTAAGGTGTGTATATATCCCCTTTGACATTACATATCAAAATTTTATCTATTAATATGTGATTTTTTTTCAATGTTATAATTTCAAGGTACTAATGATTTAAATGTTAAATATTGTATGAGATGATTTGAATATATAAATATTAAATCCTTTTATTGCTTCTAATAATCTTGATATTATTTTACATATTTATTTATATGTTTATAAAAGTATTAAAAGGATTTGTTTTGTTTTTGTGTTTGGATTCCTCTAATATTTTGCATGTTTTTAAATGAGAAAAACCAATTTTCCTTTCTTGGGGTGTTTTTATTGAAAATGTTTTTTAAAATGGATTGATTATTTCGATATCTTGAAATGAATTATTATGATTGAAAATGAAATTTTATTGGTGGATTGTTTAAAATGTCCATATTTTATGTGTTATGATTATAAAATGGTTCTTGTCCATTTGATAGGAGGTTCATCATCATCATAATTTATTTATTTTATTAACAATAGGATGGTGTTGGGGCTATAGAGCATAAAAACATGAAGGCCTATAGGGGCCTAACATATAAAGGCTGAGGGAATCCCCTATAATCAAATTAACCCCCTTAGGATTGATGGAATGATAATTGTATAGGTAGATATAGTATTGAGTCCTAGAAAATAGAAAATTCCACTATCTTCCCAACCACCCATGCAATGATCTCAATTCTTGATTTAATTACATTATTCTTCAATATTAAATCACTGTGTTCAAAATAATTCATTTATTCTATCAGCTATACATTTTTTATTATATTTTTATAAAAAACCATGAAAAATCATCATTTTTGTGGGAATTCAATTTCATTTGATCTGGTTGTTTTACATGGGGTTTCTTATACTCTGTTCATGTTTTCTTGGGTAGTTCAAACAAATTTAATTTGATTTGGGCTATTTCATCCAATTTTGTATTAGTAAATTATTTTTTTCCTTTCTTTATTCTGGATCAAGTTAGTTTAGTCCAATATTTATATTTAAAATCTAAATTCACATAGAAAAGATATTAATATGAATGAAACAACCCCTTGTAGAATTAAATGATAAAAAAATTACTATAGAAATGTTTAATTTTATACTAGTTAGGATTGAATTATGGTTATTCATTCTTCTTTTATTAGTAGTTTATATATACCTCTTTACATGTGATTTTATCTAAACGATTTTATTGACTAATAACATGATGTGCATAAGTGGGAAGCTGAAATACGATTTATATTTTTATCAAATATAATTATTTTTATTGATTGTTTAATATTTAAATGATTTTATATAAAATTATTATATTGATATAAAATTTTTCTTTATGATTTATGTGTATTCATATTCAATGAATATTTATAAATAAGCAGTTGAAAAAAAATTATGATTTTTTTATTTTAAAGTAAAATAATTTTTCTTTATAAAAATTATATTAAAATAATGATTTTAGTGGGTGGAATTTTTTACTTAGAGATTGATATGTTATGAGTTTTATATCATTGTTATGGTTTAGTGTAAGAATAAAATAAAATATTCCATTAGTTTTTTTAGCATATAAACCACAACAAGTTCAAAAGAAGACACATAGCGAGTGTTTTGCTGGTAATTTATCTAGAAAATGTAATTTTTAACAACACTTACCTACTAAAACAATGATACAAATTAATAATTAGATGAAAGGTAAATATGTTTTAAATTTAAATTTTTTTAAATGTAAACTAAACTAAGAGGTAAAAATAGTTTAATGGGCAAGTGAAAGTGATGAAAATAGATAAGAAATGTGAAAAAAAAAACATAAAGGAATGTTATAGAGAAAACAATAAACATTTATTAATTCTTATAGTGAATAATTAATGAGTTGGGGGAGATAATATTTATATAAAACATTGAAAAATATTTCTTTAAATGAAACATAATTTTTCATGGTAGTGTAATGGGGAAGATATGTAGGGGTGTCACTTTATCATCACCCATCTAACTAAATTTCTATCTACCATACTCACTAGAAAATTATTTTACTCTAATTTTATGATATAAAAACAATTCATTCATGGAATATTGATGAGTATAATTTTTTAAATATCAATACATATACTCACACTTTAATGAAGATTAAATATTTCTCATCACCGGTTAGTATAGCCACATTTCAATTGTGGATTGGTTCATTATTGTTTGTTCTGGTTCATTTTTGTTCAAGTTAGTTTATTCCAGTCTCTATATTTCAAATTTAAATTCAAATATATCAAAAACTATTAGGTATAGAAAATACACATGTAGCATGAAAACAACAAAAATACTTCAAAATCAATATTATATCTATAAAATGTAGATAACATCTCAATAATAATCTACTTCATTTTAAAAAAAGAATATTTATAATATTTATATATATAAAATTTTCACTAATATTTGATTTCAATGATTAACAGTCCACAACCATAATCCCACAAGAATTTAATCCTTAATAGAATGCCTATTATTCCATGATTCCCTTTAAAATAAATATTTATTTTAATTTTATATCTAAAACAGAGAATATACCATGAATTATTATTGGAAAAGATGATCTTCCATAAAATAATACATCTCTCATTCATATCCAATTGTTATAATTGTTCAAAAACATGAATAATAAATTACATTCGATACGAAACCCACACATATCTTTACAATTATAATAGAATGAATGGTCTAACATAACCATTAACATTACTAACCATGACCACCTCAACATATTGTAAATAAATACCTATTACATAACTTTTCACTAAAACTATAATATAAAACCACACTAACTAGACCCAACAAAAAAAATTGAACTAAATCAATCTAAACAACTTGGAATAGCACTTAAAATAATTGAAATGATTTATAATGATCCAATCGATAATAAACCGAGTTGAGATCACTAAAATAAACCTAACTGGAATGGTCTAAAATTGATGAAAATTTACTCTTACCAAAACTGAATTTTATGTACTTGAAATGACCTGAAATAAAAAAAATTAATCCAAACCAAATGAAATGATTGTGAAATATACCATTAGAAACTCATTAAAAATTAAATAAACTAAATTGAAATGAATTTATCGTAACCTAAGAAAACAAAATCATATCAAACCAACATAACAAGGATTGGAAATAAATTATCCAAACCAATCAAACATTTACAAATTAAAACCTAACTGTCCTAAAAAATCATGTCAATATCACAAAATAAACTAACATGATTAAAACAACTGATTTGAATTGGAATGGATTCATTTAATGATATTTTACATCATTGGACCATAACTAAACTAAACTAAAAATGAATTAAAATAGATATATTGGAACTAAATTGAACCTAAATAAAAAAATCCATTATCATCATAAAGAATGAAATGAATTATCATTGCTATTTAATATGGTACTATTTGTTTGTTTGAGTCTCTCCTGTATCTTTTCTAAATTCTATGCTTCATTTTTTGTAGGTCATGTGTGAAGGGTTGGGTTTTTGTGTCCTATACATTTTTTTGGGTGGGGGGTGGTTTATACCGATAATTTCATAACCATTGTTATAGAAAAAACCAACAGTTCATAGGGAACCATTGGTACATACGTATCCCTACATTTCAAAACATTTAGTAAGGACCTATACCAATAGTTAAAACCATTAGATTAAAGATATACCAATGGGTTTTAGATCCGTGTGTTAGGTCCACACTAATTATTAACTGTGAAACATTTTCAAAACAAATAATTTGAAGACCATATACAAATGGTTCACTAAAAACTATCTATATTTGCATTTCATTACAGGAATATAACCAATAGTTTAGGGATCTCTTGCTATAGTCTATAATAATGGTTTTCTATACTATACCTACTATTTTGATCTACATGATAGCCTAAAATTCTAGTAGTTTTGATATAGAATTCTGTCGTATGGATTTTCCATTTATATGATTGACATGTTTGGAAGTCAACCACATGGTTTTTTCATCAGTAAGACTAACATATATAATGATATACTAAGATATTAATATGTTTTATCTATTATTTCTATGTGTTTTATGGTAATATTTTGATTAAAAATGTATGAAATGATCTTATTTTAAAAGGAAATTATTTACTACTTATTAAGGGTGAACGATATTACTTTAGTAAAAAAAAATTATTTTATTAAATGATTATCAATAGACCAATGGTTTCATAACTATTATTTCCCTTAATGAGATTTTTATTCTCATTCAAAGTTTTTTAATGTCTTTCAAAGGAAATAATAATGAGGAAGGGATTGGAATAATTCATGTTTAATGTTGTGAAGTGTTTTCATAAAAGATATCATGTTTTATATAATCATTTTAGATTATTAGATACACAGATTCTTATTAGAAGATTCCATATTATATTTTATGGTTTTTATGTATGATTTATAGGATAATTCATTAAAACTATTAACATTAAATGAGCCTCAATGTGAATTATGGTAAAATTCTTGATTAAAACTCATGATTATGTAATGGTTATGACCAGGTCCTTATAGTTGGTATCAAAGGGAAATTTATATTATTTAATATGTTAGGAATTTGATAATATAATTTCCTTTTAGTATTTTACATTATGGTTATGTTAGAATGATACAATAATTAATAATAAACATGTTTCATCATGTAAATTAGGTTTTATTACAATAGTTTTCCATTAAGGAAATAATGGAAGATGTTAGTGGAAGTACCCAAGAGGAAAATTGCATTCAAAATCACCATCCTGAGATAGATGTAATTAAAAAAAATATGTTTTTTATAGTGATAGATTAGTTGATACATGATATAAAAAATGGTGGATTCTATTCATGTGTTAATAAAGATATACCACAGAGGAACATGTCAATAGTGGGTTATTTTATGTGAACACATACCACATAATTAAGATGATTAGCTGACTCCTTGATAACATAAAGATGGATTAAATCTCTCGTAATGTTATTCAATGTCATGGGTTTTTGGATCACCATAAGGTAACTCTGGATATTTATTAATGTTAATGGTGAAGCTAACCAGTAGTGATCAGTACTTAAGATTATCGAGGAATGTGAAGAGCTTCATTCCTTGGAATTTCATGAATTAAAGAATATTATCATTGAGGAATATTTTCCATAGGTTTTTTGAATTATGATGGAAGAAACATGATTGGAATCAAGAAAAAAAGAATGATTTAGTGGCTATAAATAAATAAAACATCACTAGACTGGTGAGGTATTCCTCAAATTGTAGTTGAGATATTGATTGTATGGTATACTAGTTTTACTAATGATAAAAATATATAGTCAAGGAAATTAGAATCTCTTGAGTTCAAGATCAATGATAAACTTATTTGATGTGATATGAAGGTATAAATGAACTTTTTAGATGAATATTCGTCCTCTGAAAATAAGAAAAAGTGGGGTTCTATTTGACATGAAATGGGAAAGCACTCATCAAAGATGTTTGGAGGTAAGAATACAAAATTCCCAAATTTTTATATGTTTTGTAAAAAATATCATAGTTAATTTCTTTAAAGGTAGAGATCCAAGATTGAAATGAATATAACTTACATTAATTTTGTGGAATATATAATATATAACAAAAACAGACAACCAAAGACCATAATAGTTTAGTGTCTTTGGAAACTCAGAACAATATCTTCTAGTCATGGTGAAAGATCTTCAACATCTCCAATAAAGGTCTTACCTATTTTTTTTCTTACCTAAAAACTTTCGATAAATCTTGGGGAAATGAAAACATATAAATGGTGAGCTCAAATTCTTAGTAAGAGTAAGCTTGGAGAATTTAAAACTAACCATATACATTTGAATTTAAAAACATGAACATAATGTTTCAACATAAAAATCTTGAGCAATGACATAAAACATGGAATTACGTAAGACATAAGTCAAAATGGAACATCAATCATAATAAACTAACATCGGAATAAAACATGTAATTGTGGAAAACCATTATCCACATGATATTATTTCCATATTAGCCAAGGCATTGCTGCTAAGACCATCATAGTGGACAATGTCAGTTACTGAACCATGTTTACTTGTCATTCCAGCCTGGTATTACTGAACCATATTTATTTTCCATTCCATCCATGTTTATCCCATGAGATATAAATTTATACCCAATTCATTTGATGGAGATATAGGTCCCACCCATCTCATAATGAAAACATTCTTATGTGTTCCCGAAAATAATCATAAATAAATCATAATACCCAAAGAATAAAATGAGTTTCATAAACATCATCCCATCATAACATAATCTAGGTAACAAAATGGATATAATTTCATCATAAAAAAAATAATAACCATGTAAATAATAGGAAAATTATACTTTAAGCATAACCATATTAAAGATTGTAATCTTAGAGGGAAAATAGTTTTGAATAAACACTTGAAATGAATTCTTGAGGAAAATATCTCTTCTTCTTCAAAATCATTTTTCTTTTCTCAAAATGCCATGAGATTTTAAAAGAAATTAATTTTGTTGAAAATAATCATGAAATATTGTAGAGGAAAATTAATGGAAAAATGTGTTATAAAAACGTAAAAATCCATTCACGCCGTATAAGTTAAAAAACATTCTTCTCGTACTTTTGCCGGAAACATCAAAAAGTACATTATATGGTAAACGAAGGAAAGATTACATACATACAATGTGTTAAAAGTAAAAAAATGTTAAAAATGACTTTAAATATACATGATTTTTTTTGAAAACATGGACATGGATAAAAAACATTACCCCTATAAATACTTATGAGTAAACAATCTCGGATAATAACGAGATTGGAATAATTATCCCTTACCTTAGGCCCAATTTCTTCCGTACGTGTCAGAAACACCTGTAAGGTGGGTTTAAACAAATTATTAACTTGTAACATAACCATAATAAAATTTATTATATCATATATGGTTCACTTATGAAATTATATTACTGGTTTTTTTGTCAATTCAATGTTAAAGCAGCGTTTTGGGTAAAATTGTTTCATTTTTCATACGTGTTTGGACTTGTTGTTCTTGATATTATTATTACTCATATAATGATTTAATTATTTCAAAAATGTATAAAAATAATTTATATATCATATAAATTCAGTATATATATAATAGGTAGATAAATAAAATGAAATACACCATTTAGGGAGACAATAGACCGTACGTACGCGTGAACGCTGTTTTCATTTTCTTTATTGAATTAAATGGAAGGAAGTAGATGAAATATATATGTATATAAATCATGTAGCATTATTATTTCATATATTTAATGATTATTTATTATATATATACTTTATAATAATTCTTGAATAGTTGACATGGAGAATGAATCTCATCGCGTCGTGGAGATAGTAATCTGTACGTACGCACGAGCGATGATATCGTTCCCATAATTATTGAATGGGATTGGAGAGGATGATAGAATATCTCAGAATTAGTAACATGTTATAATAATCATATATAGTTATTCTTTACACCATTATACCCATCCAAGTAAGGTGGTGGTAGAAAACAGATTACACCACGGCGTGGAGACGGTATTCCCTACGTACGCACGTGCGGTGATTTTGTTTTCCATAGGAAGGATATAAGGTAAAATAGGGTTGTTTCATATTTATATTAACGTATCAGTATATGATTGATACTTACATTATTACATTATAAGGGAACAAATAAATTATAGGATGTAGAAGAAGAAATAAATTTGAAAGAATTGGTAAAAGATATTACCTCTTCTTCGACACGTCTCTTCTAAACCTCCTCTTAGGGCACTAAAGATGGACATTGAAGAAGACCAGGACATCTAGAATGTATTTAGGGAAGTGTAGATGAGAATTTGGCTTTGTTTGACCGATCTTTAAGGCTCAAAGTGGAGTGAGGAGGAGAGGCAGGAGGTGCCCTTTTATAAGAGATGAGAGAGGCACTTTTGGAAACCTCTAAAATATTAATTCATAATAAACTCAAAACCCACATAAAAACATCCAAAAAAGACTCAAATAAAAATAGCAGATGTGATAGGATGGTAATGTTATCAAAAAATAAGATTTAGTCATGTTGTTAATTTATTTTATACCTTATCAACTTGATTTATCATTATTTAATCTATTTAATTTTATTTGTCGTAATAATACTGTAAATTTTAAATTGTTATAAATAATTAATTATTTGTTATGAATTGTCCATAATTGGACACTTTATGACATTTTTTACCATATAAATTTTAATTTATAATTTCTAAATATTTTTGTGATTTTTAAACAATTTTATGATATGTTATTTTTATAAAATAACACTACTGTAAATTTTGACACTATTCATTTATTTGAATTTAAATAAAATACACCCAAAATTTATTGTCGACAAAAACTATTTAATAGATTACTAAAAAAACATATTAATCTATAAAATCCTTGGGTAACATAAAATAGTTCATATAATATTTATTTTAATACTTTTAAAATCATTTATTTGATATTTCTCTTCATAAAATAATTACTACAACATTTTTGTATAATTATTTATTATACTTATATGATGCATAAAAATTAAAAATAAAATACTATGATTTATATAAATTTAATATATTCCCTAAAAATACTTTTACTCTAACTTATCATCTTAAAATCACAACATTTGAATTGTTATATATATTAAATTATGAAGGTGACAACTTTGACATCATTTAAAATAAAATAATATAAGTGTCATAATTGCTTTTATAAGGCTAAAAGTGGTCAACTATTCGACCATTGGATGATTATGGAATAAATGTACACGACCAATAAGTTTTGGTCCGGTTTTTTTGCATTTGATGGTCACTGTTAATTTAATAAAATTTGTATTATTGATTATTCACTAAATAAACAATTTCTACATCACTATTGTGTCACCATTAATGATAATTATTTAATCCCTAAAAATTATAAATAAATTAACATGATGTTGATAATTTTATTACCATTATGGAGAATATTCATGTTCTTTGTTTTATGAAGTTTATCAATAAATTAAAATTATTACACTGATAAGATACAAGAGAGTGACATGTTGTCACTTTCTTTGGTTCTAATAATAATTATATAATTTTCATGTTCAAATGTCCATTAAATTAATATATTCCTAACACTAGGTGATATGGGTCGACCTTTATTAATCCAATAGAATTTTGGCAGGTTTTAGGGTAATTTTATAATCTTATTTTTAACCTTAATTACATGATTTAACTTTAACTGTAGTAAATAAAAATTACCGTTGTTACTATTCATAATATCAAAAAAAGTAACCTATTAACATAATTTTTACCCATTGAATCAATATATGTAATCGATTTTTCAAAATTCAAAACATAGAAGTTGCAGTAATTAACTTAAAATTAATCCCGTTGTTATGAAAACGAGTTTAAAAAGTTAAAACATTGCAAAAGATTGATATGTTTTAACCTATAAATTCAACGTAAAATTAATGATAATGAAATAATTTATATTAAATGGTAAAAAATATTCTATTTACAATTTAAAACCATTCAATATTATAATATAACCATAGAAATTATTTGATGAAAAAACGTGTTTTTAATTAAAATTTACCATATTTTTACTATTCATCAAAATATGAAGGTTATAAGAATAATCTCAAAAAATTATCCAAAGTAAATTTTTATATATTGATTCCAAGGAAGAAGATTTATTTGTAAAATTAATCCTATAAAATTGTCAAAAACTATATTTAATGTGGGTGCGCAATCCAAATGCGAAAAAACTGCATTTTTAAAAAAAATACTTATTTTACCCGAAAAATTAAGTTTGTTCTCAAACCATGTTCTATAAAATGTGTAGAATAAATTATAATGTCATAAAGTTAAGAATGTAGTCACTAATATTCATAATAGCTAGTTCATAATAATATTATAAAAATATATCGTTGTTTTGTGAAAATCAGTATTGTGTAGAACGCACGCTATTGAGGAAGGTCACTATTGCATGTAATGTAAGCCAAGTCAGGGTTGAGTGTAGTGCAAGCATCCTTTGGTGTTTCCTATAACATAATAAAAAAATTGTTATTTATACATTGATCAAAATATATACTTGGTGTTTTGTATAGTGCAAGCTAATTTTGATGTAGCGTATAACACAAAACATCAATGAAATTAAAAAGATTATTTCTCATAAAATCTTGGGGTGTTAAATTCAAAGTGTATTTGGTGATTCCAATATGGTATTTTTGGTTATATACCTTATGAATTCAATAAAGATGATATGTTATGTAATGAAAATCAAGCAGTAAAATTTTTCTATTTAAATTAGATAGGAAGTTATTCTAATGTGTCTCTAGAGTTGATCAACCAGGGTGGAGATCATCAAGATGTAAATAAAAAGTGTGTGGGAAACTTTTTCATACTACTAAAGTTGATGTTTTTCCATAAAATAAAATGGTGAAGTGTATATTACATGTTTACTCAAATTATTCTAATACTCTGTCTAATTCAATATCTTCACCATCTTCCTTTTCAGATAAATTTCTTAGAATATTTGGAATATCTCTTCATGATTGTAATATTAAGATTTTGGTAAATTAATTGGATTGGAGTATTAGATATTGAAAAATTTATTTTTATGATATTAATATAATTAGTGGGATGATATTTTCTGTAAATCTTTTTGTATATCCCATAGTAGAGTTTGATATCATTTTGGGTAAGTATTATCCATTATTTTAACATGATAAAATAGATTTAAAATCCATTAATGTTTTATTCAATGGTTTAAAACCTCAGATAATAAACACTGAAGTAGATAAACTGATGAAAGGTCAATGAGAATATTATATAGCTCTTATTGTTGCAAATATAAGAACTGTTTTAATCCGTAAGATAAAAATAGTGATTGAATTTATGGATGTTTTCCTGATGAATTTCATAGTGTTGCTCTTAATCGGGATGTTGAATTTACTATTGATTTTTTGTTTTCCTAGATAATGTCTGGATAGATAACTCAAGAGAGGGGGTGAATTGATATCATAAGTATTTCTTCAAGAAGATATATCCACTCTCTACAAGGTATGTATGTGCAACTTTCTGTTTTAGAGTATATGTAGGGGAAATGAAAATATAATGAAAGGAAGTTAAAAAAACCGATTTATATTGTTTTGGGGAACATAAATCCCATTGTCCACTCCATCAATACTTTACTCTATGATCGTGGTGATTTTCACTAAACATTCCTTTTACTAGGGGATCCCAACAGAGTACAAGCATCTATCGCGTAGTAAAATGGTCATAGAGAATTCAAAAAGGATCACCCTTTAGAGTACCCATCCATAGTCATAACTAGAACCTAAAATGATATAAAACATGTTAAAAATATTATACAAGATTTGAGTAACACTTGAAAAACATAGTTTCAAGCAGAAACTGATAATAGATGAATATTCATCATGAAAAAAGACTAATATAGAGTGCATCTCAATATTTTTTTAGTGAAATAGAAAAATATGATAATATTATCACTAGAAAAAATGATTCTTGAAATGTAAAAAATTATAGTGTTAGTCAAGGGAATGTAAAACAACCTTACTTTTTTTATTTCATTCTCAAAATACCTTTGTGTTGTTTTTTACTTTTCCCTTTATATATTGTTTAATCTTGAGAATCGGATAACTATTATGGTCGAATGATTCATGTAGTGATACTTATAAGATATGCTGATATGAGTCTGTGTACACTCTCCCCAAAAATATAAATTATCTTTTGCTCACAATTTCAACAATTTCTATAATTATTTGAAAGTTCCTATTTGTTACAAGTCCTGTGAGGTCATATCATTCATTAAATGGATAAACATAGTTAGATGTACTCAAAATATATAAAATGAATTATCAGATGATAATAAAAACTAATCATGATGTATTGTAATGTAATATATTAATAGTATATCTACTAAACATATTGTCTATAATATGATGACATTTCTATAATATAATCAAACATCAACATATTACAAGATATTTTTCAGGAACAAGATAAATATTTATTATGATGTAACACTCACTATTCTCCAAATTCATCTCTCTATAAATGATATTTTTATACGGGTAATGTGTTGTCACATTTTGATGTCTATTCTCAATATCTTGAAAAATTTTCATAATATAAAATATCATGTTGTTATTTCTATTTTTTAGTAACGTAAGACATCCCTAATTCTAATAAGACAAAATAATCACGTAAAACAAATACATTGAAACCAAAATTTATGATAAATATAATATTAACCAATTAAAAAATATTATAGAATAAATGTAGGTATTTTTTGAATCATAAAAACCCATTAAAATTGATATGTTGGAACAATGTACTACTTACAACAATTTCCCATTTTGGGATTATGCATTTATTGTTAAATGTAGTAAGTTATAGGTATGTTTCCCTTTACAGTATCTTCAAATATAATTACCCCAGTATATTGTAATTTTTATTACTCATTGATATAATAATGTGATTATTAAATTTGAAATGGTAGTATTTTAATGGAAAATCATGTTTTATGTGATTTTCACATCAATTCCTAGGTTTTCTCTCAAACCATAATAATGGCATAAATCCATTTTAATTAGTCTCACCTAAATAGCACTGGTTAAATTGTATAATTTTTTAAATGAAGATATTTTTAAAATTCATTGTTTTAATACTCTTAAATGTAACAGATTAGTATATTTTTACATCTCTCTTGTAATTTAAAGTGTTTGATGAATTGAAAAGTGATGAAATATATTTTAATACTAGGTTTGAATAAAAATGAGGTTCATTAAAGCATTTTGATTCCTCATAGAATATTCAAGTATATGTTGTCCTGTATAATAATATAAACATATATAAATACATATATATATATATATGTTTTATTTTCTAGGAAAGTTTTATTCATAAAACATGAGTTATAGTTATATATGTATCAATATATGTGTGTAACTATATGAATCATATCATTATGGTAACATTTTAAATTTAAATTAATATTAAATATCAATTTTGAAGGAATGTTTTATGTGTGTCTACAAAAATACATTAATGAGGTCCATATAGAACATTCAAATATTGGGTTTTGTAGAATAAAATTATTTGGTAAATTATATATGTTTCCATTATTAAAAATGGATTTCTAAAATTTTATTAGTATATAAAATGATTTTTTGAGGGATTAATTCATGTTCTTTAACATTTTTAATGTGTGTTTAATTTTTATACATGTGGTACATAGATAAATATAAAGAATATAGAAAATTTTAAACCTAGGTATATTGTTGGATGGACTAGGACATGTATTCTAGGGAAAGAATTTCCACCGAATCCATTAGACTATGGGAAAACACTAACTAAAATAAATGATAATGACATGGATTGGTTATCTTGGAGTCTTTTTCATGGATATAATCTATAGGTCATGAATGGGAATTATTATTTATGGTTCAATCACCCAGATTAAGAATACCCATGGTTGATTCCTAAATTTAGTAACTTGTTGATTCCTATTGTTCTCGATCTATTTTTTTCTTATCTTATTTCCATTCAAAATTGAACAATTATTTATTTTATTTTATGAAAAATATTTTTTTCAACCCATTGTATTCTTCCACTTAATATTTTTCATGAATGTATTATCAGTAATGAGTAATCGTGATGTTTTGAAAGGATATTTTCTTTTGAAATTAATGTGAATAAATATTATTTTTCTAAATAATATCTATAAATATACCAACCTTGATTGTTATATTTCAAACTAAAAAAGCAATGATTAATTTATATAAGGATAATGTTTGGAGTATGGTTTCACTTATAATTAATAATAAGATAGTGTGCTCATGTATATCTAATAGTGTTGGTTCTTATTCAGATTCAATCATCATATAGATCTTGCATAGTAGATATTGGATACTGAATTTTAATGTCACATAGAGGTATTTTTACATTTTATTTTATATTAGTTTACATAATTTTATTTTCTATGTAGTCAATTTTCACTTCTATTTATAGATAATGGGTATTTATATCTGTTGGTGTCAAAAGACAATGAATCTATAAGCACATTTTTGTCTTTACATATGTATTCTTGTGATATTAGCGGTGAGAGGTGGTTGTAGTCTTGTTGTTTTGTTACTAAATTATATTATTTATTTATATATATATTTATATATTCAATTCTAGATTTTTTATTTGGTGGGGACATCCAAAAAATTGGTGGGGCATGCCAAATTTTAATTATTTTTGAACAAGAATTGTTGTGAGAAACCATTCCAACATGGTGAAAATTAATGACATATATTTGTTTCTAACACATGTGGATGAGGAATTCCCCTAATTATTTTATACCAAAATGGTTTCATAGGGTCATTCCTGATACCCATGGATTCTGAACTGGTGTCATGCATCAAAGTGAACCAATAGAAAATGATCATCCTAAAAGTCATCATTAAATAATAGTGGAAAATGGGAATGACCCATCCATATGTCTCAAATCCATGTAATGTAAAATATTATGAATTTAATATATATATATATATATAATGGAATAAAACATAGATGTATCAGATCATCTAGAGTAATCCCTCTAATCATCGCTGGTTTAACTCACTGGCACATGAAAAGATTGAAAAGATGAATCTATATACCATTTAATCATCCAACAGAATATAAAACATACATATGTTCTTAGAAATAATTATAGAAGACCAACATGGACAATGTTATAACTAAAAGTAAAAAAACATGAAATTACAACATACTTCCATGTGAAATTACAAGATGCTATAAAATTTCAACTAATCAAGACACATGTTTTTGATGTAGCTAAAGAAGAAAATAAAATGTTAGATATATGTGATATAATAATATGAATAGGAATTATAGGTGAATTTGAATCCGAGGAATATTAATTAAAAAAAATGATCCATTTAATTATAGTTTGAACTATAATTACAAAACTATGTTCGCTTTCAATATTTATTTTCAAAAAGAAATAAATAAAAAATAAGTTATGATTTCAAAACATTTAGTCTGAGAATTTTCAATAAGATATTAATTAGAATAATTAATCAGAATAAATTACTTCTTCGAATAAATATTTTTACTTAACACAAATTTTATAATATATTTATTTTTATACGAAATAAGAAATAGAAAATAACAAGATTAAGAATAATTGGAATACCTAAGTTACTATGTTTTCCCCATCGTTGTATCCCCATACAATCAATGATCAAACCAAACATAACCATTATTATCTATGATCTATTGAGGATATCGAAGATAATGTCCTATCATTCCCCAATCAATATCATCACCATATAGTTTAGTTTGAGTTATGGAGTAGTCCAATGTCCTGTGAGGGCATACCTTTACTAGCATATATATCATAGTTTACCCATATAGTTCCCAAGGTTCCCATTTATAACATGCTTTCATTAATCCTAGCAATTGAAATGTACAACGAAAACACGCATTGAAAAATTCAATAAACATGCATGAAACCCTAATATAACTATATCATATGTCCAAAATATTTTTTAAATAATTTAGAACTAAAAAAAATATCTAATTTACCAAAACACTATATTTTATAATCCCAGCTACATGAATTTGAGAAATATTTCTCATAATTTAATTTTTTAAAATACATATAAATGTTTTATAAGAAACTAAGTTTGAATATAAAATTAAATATTAATTTATCTATTTGTGTTATGCATATATACCAATACAAAAGCCTATATATATATATATTACTTATGTTACACAGGTTCTTATATACTCAAGTGAATTCATATATATATATGTGTGTGTTCTTACATATATATTGATGAACACTAAAGAATCAGAATAAATTTTTGACTGTCATCATTATATGTAATACTATATTTAAAAAATGTTATAATCACATTGAATTTAAGAAAACACATGAAATTTCATGATAAAGTAAATAGATACTATGAATTTAATATGAATATCTATAAAATAATAAAAAATAAACACCCATTTATGAAAAAAGTATATAAAATTAAATAATAACTAATTTGGTGTGACTAATTGATAATAAATTAAATCATGGTTATAGTATTAAAACACTAATTTATTGATTTCAAAATAATGTAAAAAATGATGTTTACACAAAAAATTATACATAATAATATTTAATAACATAAATTCATATGAAAAAATATTATTAAAATTAAAAATAATCAGGATTATAAAATTTGAAAAAAACGAAAGAGGAATGATACACGGAACTCAATTCCTTAGAAAAAAGATTCCCAAAAAAATTAAAAAATTCTCCAATAAACTGAAATAGGGAAATTGGAACCCCTACAAAAAATAAACCACCTGAAAATAAAGACACATAAATTGAATCCGACTAAAATCCTTCTAGGGTTTCCATCAAATTCATATGCGAGAGGGAAAAAGAAAGAAGAAAGAAGTGGGGGAAATGTTGAGGTGACAAGTATAAAATAACCATACCTAGTAAATATGCACGATAAGAGGAGGTTATTTGATGTGAAATTACGTTTCTGGTAAGCGGAGATGGCGTGTGTTATTGGGTAAATTAGTGGGTCAAATGAAATTATTTTTTTATATATTTGAATAATACATCATTTGGCATCAGGTCGGGAAAAATCAATCACAATCCATGCACCTCCAACAGAAGGGTTTAAAAACCACACAATAGTTCTTTTCATTTTTTGAAAAACCTTGTGAAATCTGTTCAATTCAACCCTTTCATGAAATTAATGTTTCTAAATGTTTGTTTTGTATTTTCTACTAATGATGGACTTAACATGTACCTATATAAAAATTCCACAAATGTGTAAATATAAATTAGCTCACCTAAAAATTTGAGAATTATATTTAAATAATTTAATTTTTAAAATATTATATAAATTAGTGGTTGGATTGGTGTATTTTTTTATAATGTATTAAAGAAAAAAAATAGATGCTTTTTTAGAATTTCAATTAGGATATGTATACACATAAATGTATGATTATCATTATATAAATGGTAATCAAACATATATCCTTTGATCATATAGTCAGTGGATATATGGTTATTGGATATATTGTATCTATATATATTTATATTTAATTTGTAAATTTATTTTTTTAATTATTAGTAACAAATTAAATGTGATGTTGTTCAGAAATAATATATAATTCTATATTGAAATAAAAATACTTCATTGAAATATTTTTTAGGAAAATAAGATTTTTATATATTATTATTATTATTATTATTATTAAATTGTGTTATGATGTGATTAAATTTCAATTAAGTATTATAAAACAATATATATTAAAAACATTAATGGATAAAATGTATAATTTTAATGGGATGTGTCTAATATCACATAATGCTAAAAATGATTTATTTTTATCATATAGTTACTTCTACATGGAATTCTGTATTCATACCACAATAAATTTAATTTTTCACTCTAAATTACTTAATATTATAAAATATAATGATAATATTTATAAAAAATAAGTTTTAAGATCACTTATCTTATAATTGGAAATAATTAAAAATAATAAACCAAATTTTTTTAGAAATTATTTTCTATAAAAATATTTGACCAATATATTTTATTTTTTCATTAATAATATATTTTCATTAAAATTGAAAATATAATTTGTAAAAACTTGAAATTCCATCAATTTTTATTCCTAAATACATGAGATTTTTACAAGTCTGCGAAAATTTACGGCGCTTGATCTTGAGGCCCGGTGTTCCCGAAATAAATTTCTATAGTTTTGTTCGGGTACATTCAGTAAATATATGAGCATGATTTTATAAATTTTGAACCGGTGCATGTAATTGAAATCAGAGGGCACCGTTGAACTCGTAGTGCCGATATTCTTTTAAGAAGACTTTCACCTTGATGGTAGTTGGTGGAGAATGGAAGTAAGATTTTGTGTTTTTAATTAATATTAAATAAAAATAACTGTGTAGCTTATTTTTATTTGGTGGTTAAAACCTCCAAGAGTAAGTTGGAGGTGAGAGACACCACACCATAACCTCCCATGAGAAGTTATGGTGGTAGGGCCCAACCAAATATTAAACACCTCTTGTCAATTAATGATGTGGGGACCACGAGAGGATGAATCCCTTTAACTCCCCATTTATGGATCTACCACCCATTAAGCCTCTTGAACTCCCTTAATTAATTTGTTCCTACACAGGAATTAATTATGTGGAGAACCCCTTTAATTAATTCCCCTTTTGAATTCATTCCAACCATTAAAATAATGCATAAAAAATTATTTCATTTTGTTGGAACCTTTTATTTGTTGGAACGGACAGAGAGAAGAGCTACGGAGAACCATCCTCACAAAAAATAACAAAAAGAATGCCGGTGATGCTTCTTCCTCATTTTTCCACCCTGGAAACTTTCCGACGCACGAGCTTGAAATTGGGAGTGTGTGATGAACACGACGAACGACGAAATGATGTCCACTTTCCACAACATCATCATCAAGCAAAAATATGAGGTAGGGGTGTGTTTTGATTTGAGTAATGTTGATTCTTCCTTCCATGATTGATTCTTTTGACCCTATTGAAACCAAACTAACGCAGAAGGACCGGGCCAAACGAACATGGCCCGATCTCTCTGCCTTTCTTGTGAATGATTGGTGTGATTCTTCGCGTTCTTTTTCAGCAACAAACAATGGATTGTTGCAGGTTCGTTGTGTGATGAAACAATACCAAATTAAAGACCCAAATTCACAATGACCTAGAAGATATGTGACGACGATAGTGGTAAATGGATCAGATCAGAATGGGAAGGACCGTTCCTCGATCGTTCTTTATGCGGGTGAATCAAATTGTGTTTTTAGAGTCGATTAGATGCCCTAAAAGACTGGAGAAGACTACGGGTAATCAGGGAGACCTAGTGTCTGAATTTTCATGACGAATAGACTGTTAGAATGAAGAACATACTTCATGAGAGTCGTGTTGGCCGAAGGCGCCCCATCTGGAAAATTCCTGAATACACAGAATGTACTTCTAAAAAACACACAGTGTAGTATGGGAATTCTGTATCTTGTGATACAGACATTACCCAAGTGACACACGGTGTGTGACCCCAGTCACACGGCGGGAATTCTCTGCTCAGAATGGCATAATAGGCTTCGCAAGAAAGCACGTGTATTCTTGGAAATACACAGACACAGGCAGAATTACATAGCCAAGATTCACGACGTGTACTCTCTATGCATAATGGAAAAGGAAGATTCACGAGACTTGGTGTGTATACCGAGAGTACACGGACACAGGGTGGAGAAGACAGGAATGTACTCTACCACACGGCTAGGCTTGTCCAGTGACATGGGTGTTGGGCGGAGAAATCAAGGGAATGATGGCAAGAGGGGGGGTGAATTACCTTTTAAAAAATTATTAACAAATAAAAAATCAAAGTGAAAGTGCAGCGGAAATAAAAGAGGCAAGACACACAAAATTGATAACGGAGTTCGGCCAAAACCCGGCCTACGTCTCCGCTCCCAACTCAACCGTTGAGAGATTCCTACCGCTTGCTTTTCAATGGTTTTAGCAAGAAACCCACTAGGCTTTGAGGTTGTTGGGCGGAGAAATCAAGGGAATGATGGCAAGAGGGGGGGTGAATTGCCTTTTAAAAAATGATTAACAAATAAAAAATCAAAGTGAAAGAGCAGCGGAAATAAAAGAGGCAAGACACACAAAATTGATAACGGAGTTCGGCCAAAACCCGGCCTACGTCTCCGCTCCCAACTCAACCGTTGAGAGATTCCTACCGCTTGCTTTTCAATGGTTTTAGCAAGAAACCCACTAGGCTTTGAGGTAGCACTAGGACCTATTACAGCTTGCTTTTATTGGTTGAGCAAGAACCCACTTACTTTTAATGGTTTAGCAAGAACCCACTATCCTTTTTACGGGTGAAGGATAGCTCACCTTTGTCTCAAGCTATTTAAAGGAAAGCTTGACAACCTTTTCACACCTGAATGGTGATGTGAAACCCAAAAGAAAGAGGGGATGAGAAATAGAGTGGTTTGTAGACACAAACCCAAATTAAGCTCAAAATAAATAAATAATGAAAAACCGTATTTGGAGAAGCCTTGGGCGCCAATGGTTGATTGGAGTTGAAGACGTGCACTCCCAAGCTTCTTGAATGGAGCTCCTTGGATGTGGAAATGTGTTGGAGCTATTGGGGTTCCCTTGGAGGAATGCGCCGGAGGTACGCCAAATGATCAACAAGGTGTCTGTGGGCTTCCGTATAGTTCCAGTAACTGTCTGGGGCTTCCTTGGCCTTTATTTATAGGCATGGAACCCTTGGGGAGTCTTCGGAGCCGTTGGAGAGGCTAAAAGAGCCGTTGGGAGCCAAGTGGGCCAGCCTGGTCAAACTGCAACGGCTAGTTTGACTGGACCCACCGGCTGGCCGGTACAGCTCCACCGGCTGGCCGGTGCCTTGGCAGAGGAGAAGAAACTTGGTCCAGGCTCCACCGGCTGACCGGTGGAGGAGCCACCGGCTGGCCGGTGGCAAGACAGTAGCAAACACTATTTGGGCTGGATGCCACCGGTCGACCGCTGACAGAGCCACCGGTCGACCGGTGGAACCTGGCAGTGGGCAATGCCTCTGCCAGTTCCACCGGCTGGCCGGTGCTATCACACCGGTTGGCCGGTGGACTGAATTTCAGTCCACTTGATGTGCTTCATGGCCCATTTCCTTGGCAATCTTTTGCCTATACAACAAAAACACTTAAAACAAAATTAGACAAATAATTGAGTGATTGTGATCATGAAAATAAAACCACGAGGGGTTCGAGAGGTACAACAATCTCCCCCTATTTTGATGATCACAATCACCAAAACAAACAATGTAAAATACTGAAATTGAAAGGAAATGCTAAACATGATGAAAAGGATTCTCCCCCAATCAATCAAGAAATTTCTCCCCCTTTGTGATTATCAAAATAGAATGGGGCATAAAACTTGATTGAGGGATAAATTGAAAATCAAGATTTTAAACCAATTGAAAATAATACCAAATGTTGAAAATTTTGAAATGAAAATTGAATAACAGTTTGAATTGAAAGTTTTGAATCAAAAACCAATTGAAATTTGAAATGTGAATTGGAAATTGAAATTTGAAACCAAATGAAATTTTTGAAATTGAGAGTTTTGAATCAAAAATGAATTAAAAGTTTGAAATGTAAAATTGAATAAAAAATTTTGAATTGAAGAAATTGATTCCAAGTGTTGAAATTGGAAGTTTGAATTGAAAATTTTGAAATTGAAAATCAAAAGGGTTTAAACGATCCTAACTCCCCCTAAATAAAAACAACAAATCACCGGGGAGAGGGATTTTGAAAAGAGACAATTTTAGGCCCGGAGAGACTCGCTAAGAGGGATTTTTCAATCCACACTTGCTTCATGGCGGGTCTTCTCCTATAAAACTCGTCACTATAGAAAATAGACTTGGGTTGGCCATACCTGGCATTTTTGCAATCACACTCATAAATGAGGTGCCCGGGTTTTTTACAATAATTACAAAATTTAAAACAAGAGCGCCCCCTTACAAAAACAGTGGGTGCATGGGAGGAGGAAGCTACATTGGTATATCCTAGCCCTTGGGTGGTTCTAGATATACGTTGGGAACCAAGCAAATTGTTCAAATTTTGTTCCCCTTGGGTGAACTTAGCTAGGGTCTCCCTTAGGTCTTTGATGGTTGATTCCATAGAATCAACATTTGGAAAATTTTGGATTTTGAGGGTGAGTTCCTCCTTCTCTTTGAGAAGTTGTTCTTTTTCGGAGGAATGTTTTTTGAAATTCTTTTTCGAAGAAACAAATTTTGATGAAAGCTCATGAAAACCATTTTCTAATTGGTCTCTAGCATGTTGTATTTCTTCATATGACAAATGATTGAAAGAATTTGAAGAACTAGAGGAGGAAGAAGAGGAAGAGGATGATGCCTCATGATTTGCCATTAGGCATTTTTTACCTTGGTCGCTCGAGGAGAAGGAGGAGAATGAAGAGGTGGAGCTATCACTCCATGTTGCCTTTGAAGCCTTCTTCTTTTTCTTCTTCTTGGCCCTTTTTTTGTGAAGTGGGCAAGCGGGTACGGATTTTGCATCGGGTTCTTGCTTTTGAGCGGGTTCTTGCTTTTGAGCCATGCTAGTACCTTCATGGGTTAGCTCTAAATATTTCCAAATATCATAAGAGGTAGTGCAAGAAGAAATGCAATTAAAAACATTACGGTCTAAGCCACAATGAAGAGCATTCATGGCTTTGCCATCAAGCTCAAAATAAGCAATGTCATTGGGGGTCCATTTAGACTCATCGGGAGAAGAGAGCGTAAAACCATGCATAACAATTTTAAAAATTGGATAGCTAATGCTTTTAAGAAATGTGGTCATGCGGGTTTTCCAAAAACTATAATCGGTTCCATCAAAGAATGGAGCACGATCCAAAGAATGTCCTTCGGGGGATTGAGAGGAAGAAGCGGTAGAAGCCATCAAAAAAAAGGATCTTTAATTTGAAACCAGTTAGGGAATTATTCAAATACGTGCTCTGATACCAATTGTTGGGCGGAGAAATCAAGGGAATGATGGCAAGAGGGGGGGTGAATTGCCTTTTAAAAAATGATTAACAAATAAAAAATCAAAGTGAAAGTGCAGCGGAAATAAAAGAGGCAAGACACACAAAATTGATAACGGAGTTCGGCCAAAACCCGGCCTACGTCTCCGCTCCCAACTCAACCGTTGAGAGATTCCTACCGCTTGCTTTTCAATGGTTTTAGCAAGAAACCCACTAGGCTTTGAGGTAGCACTAGGACCTATTACAGCTTGCTTTTATTGGTTGAGCAAGAACCCACTTACTTTTAATGGTTTAGCAAGAACCCACTATCCTTTTTACGGGTGAAGGATAGCTCACCTTTGTCTCAAGCTATTTAAAGGAAAGCTTGACAACCTTTTCACACCTGAATGGTGATGTGAAACCCAAAAGAAAGAGGGGATGAGAAATAGAGTGGTTTGTAGACACAAACCCAAATTAAGCTCAAAATAAATAAATAATGAAAAACCGTATTTGGAGAATCCTTGGGCGCCAATGGTTGATTGGAGTTGAAGACGTGCACTCCCAAGCTTCTTGAATGGAGCTCCTTGGATGTGGAAATGTGTTGGAGCTATTGGGGTTCCCTTGGAGGAATGCGCCGGAGGTACGCCAAATGATCAAAAAGGTGTCTGTGGGCTTCCGTATAGTTCCGGTAACTTTCCGGGGCTTCCTTGGCCTTTATTTATAGGCATGGAACCCTTGGGGAGTCTTCGGAGCCGTTGGAGAGGCTAAAAGAGCCGTTGGGAGCCAAGTGGGCCAGCCTGATCAAACTGCAACGACTAGTTTGACTGGACCCACCGGCTGGCCGGTACAGCTCCACCGGCTGGCCGGTGCCTTGGCAGAGGAGAAGAAACTTGGTCCAGGCTCCACCGGCTGACCGGTGGAGGAGCCACCGGCTGGCCGGTGGCAAGACAGTAGCAAACACTATTTGGGCTGGATGCCACCGGTCGACTGGTGACAGAGCCACCGGTCGACCGGTGGAACCTGGCAGTGGGCAATGCCTCTGCCAGTTCCACCGGCTGGCCGGTGCTATCACACCGGTTGGCCGGTGGACTGAATTTCAGTCCACTTGATGTGCTTCATGGCCCATTTCCTTGGCAATCTTTTGCCTATAAAACAAAAACACTTAAAACAAAATTAGACAAATAATTGAGTGATTGTGATCATGAAAATAAAACCACGAGGGGTTCGAGAGGTACAACAATGGGCTACCATGTTTAATAGTTACACAGGTTGGAAAACATAGGTTGAGTCCGTGTATAGGCACATGGCTACCGTACATGGAGTCAACCCCAGTTTCTGGGACATGGAGTATAACCATACCACATGCCGTGTACTTACTTTTTTACATGATCAACCTTTCTGCACGGGGCATTGAACACGAGCAGTTCTTGGGGCCTGACTACACGGTGTGCACCTTAATCCAACACGCCGTGTACTTTTTGGAAAATGGCATGGTCATCTCGTCTTTCTGTCTCAGTCACGTATTGCTTGGGTTTCCCCTTTGACGAGGCAGACCTTTTTGATACTTCTACATAGGACTTCATGATAGTTGGAGTATCGACTACTAGCTCGGGGAGCGAATCCTCCTGGAGATGAGCGTGAGGAGTATGGATAACTAGTAGATGGATCATACCTGATTACTTCTTATCTTTAAACTCAGAGTGTTTCGAGTAGCCTAGTGGGAAGTTCCTCTATGTGACATTGCAGATCCACAGTGGGGAGCGCCTCTATGTGATGAGGGAGACCCACGATACTCGAGAAGAGGAGTACCTTAGCAGGCTATGAGGGGAACTGCCTCTGTGTGAGCATTACAGACCAATGGTACTCGACAATAGGAGTATTACAGCAGTCCATGGATGGTGGGATGTTCCTTTGTGTGATGATGTAGGCCCACTGTACTCGATAGAGGAGAAGTACGCCATCAGCTGAGGTTCTTACAGTATGACCGGGGAAGGAACATGATTCTACCCCCCTTGAATAAAATCATGGTTTGAGCTGAGTCTTTGACTTTTGTGTTTTCTTCATGATTGAGTTGGGTTACTAGATAACATAGGTATATGTATGGGCATATACCTATGTGATGGTTATCTGTTGATTCCCTACTTTGTGTTTTATCCTTGTTGGTTTTTGTTAGACCTTGAGGGTCTCGGGGTCCCTACTAAGTATCATTATACTCACCCCTACATGGGCTATGCCCGCACATCGTTGTGTTGGTTGCAGAAAATGGAAAATGATGACTGAGGCAGAGAGTAGTCGGACTAGATGGTAACCAGAGGTGGAAAACTCGGTGGGACATTACACGGAGTGGACGGTCAGACGTGGAGTAATGAGGATTCCATCTGTACCAACCCTTCAGGTAGGAACCTTGAAGGACGACCCAGTAGCTACTTTACTTTCTTTTAGTTGTACTATTAATTTTTCGTTTCCTTATACTTCACTGTTGGGCTTGTATTTATGGCCCCTTTTACTTACCAGCGCTTCTTTTGTATACAATTTTTACATTGTTTTTGCTTCGAGTTGCACTTTGATTGTGTGTGTTTATAGTTATAAAGGTAATGATTCCCAGTTTAGGTATTTACCCCTTTGGTTCTAGTCACCAGCCCCTGGCCTATGGAAGTTGGGCTTAGGGTAGTCCCGATACAGGCCCTGGGGGACGGGTCGTGACAAATTGGTATCAAAGGAGATGGTTCTACCGCAGAATATAGGACTCTAATCATTCTTTTCTTTGAATGAATATTGTAAAGGTTACTATCTGTGGTTATCAGTTCATGGAGTCCAGTTTTGGTGTGGCCAGACGACGTATCCATACACTATGACCCTAACTACTGATTTCAGGCATAGTTCACGAAATAACTGATTGCGTGCATGTCTTTAAAAGTTTTCTTAAGTCATCTCAACCAGGTCAGCTTACCAGGTATAATCTTTTGACCCTGTCACATCTGTTCCTTTTAAGATGCCTCCCCACAAAGCCCCGATAGTCACACACTTTGACAGTGCACCCAGTGATGAGGCCTCAATGTAGGACCCTTTACCAGAAGAGGCACAAGCGGTACAACTTTCCATTGGGCCAATTATGCCACCAACCCCAGCAGCAGACGATGCACGTCATTTGAGCGTGTTTCATGAGTTCCATCGCCAGAGGCCACCCAGGTTCCAGGGAGAGACGAACCCACATGTGGTTGAGGATTGGATGGAGGCTATTTTGAGAGTCTTCTGGCTATTAGGGACACCATCATACTTCATGGTGATCCTTGCTGCCAGTATCCTTCAAGCAGCAGCAGGCAGATGGTGGAGCCTAATTTTCCAGTTGCATGACAAGGCATCACATATTTGGGCAGACTTTGAGAGCCAGTTCTGGATGGAGTTTGATCCAGCGACCCTACGAGAAGTATAGATAAAGGAGCTAATGAATCTACAGTAGGGTATCATGACGGTGGTACAGTACTCAGCATAGTTCATTGACCTCCCATGCTACTCCACAAATATAGAGTGAGACCCATTCTTCACGGCTCGGACCTTCGAGTAGGGGCTCAGGAAAGAGTCTAGGGCATTGATGATCTACCTTAGCAACCTGACACATGCATGGGTGTTAGAGATAGCCCTCCTAGTGTAGAGATTCCTTGCTGAGAAGTCACCAGCAGTAAGACCCAGTACTAGTCGACATGTAGCGGAGTCTTCTGCAGCTAATAGTAGAGAGATGACGCAAAGGTCCAAGAGGACCAGACCCACGGGTGGATAACCATAGGACTCAGGATCTGTTGTGCAAGGAACCCGAGGAAGTGTCTTACCAGCCAGGTGCAGGAAGTGTTACTAATGTGGTGGGCAGGGTCAAATGGCTTGTGACTTTCCAACCCACCATTCAGATGATCACGAAACAGTTGAGGGACCTCCCAGGCAGAGGTAGAGGATTGTGCTGAGTCAAAAGTTCAATTTTTTATTTTATGTATTTTTTTGGAAATCCCGAATGTATTCATATATTTTTTTCATATAAATTTTCACTTGTACTGACTTTTTCAATCGTACTAACTCTCTCAATAATACTAACTAAATCAATCGTACTGACTCTGTCTATCGTACTGAATGTGTCAATATTACTGACACTATCAATCGTACCGACTCTATCAATCGCACTGACCTTGTCAATCATACTGACTCTGTCACTCATACTAACTTTGTCAATCGTACTGACTCTGTCAAGCGTACTAACTCTATCAATCCTACTGACTTTGTCAATTGTACTGACTATGTCACTCGTACTGACTCTGTCAATCATACTGACTTTGTCATTCGTACTGACTCTATCAATCGTACTGACTTTGTCAATCGTAATGACTCTGTCAATTGTATTGACTTTTTGTGCATCATACTCACTTTTTATCATTTCATTACATTGCACTAAGTAATACTTATAGCACTTATGTTTTTATTACATTATTTTTTTTATCCATTATCAACACATGTCAATCGTACTCATATTGTTACATATTGTATCAATTACAATCATATTGGTTCATATTGTTTCCTTTCTTCATTTCATATTCATTTGTAATTATATGAATTACAATCATTCTGTTACATATTGTATTGATTTATTCTACATGCTTTATGGTATAATCGATCTCTATTGTATTACTCTGATTATTGTATTAATTTTGAATACAATTTCTTCTCACTTCTTATAGTATTACATCATTTCATACATTTATATTCTATAAATTTGTGGTTTATTGTATTTTTTTGAACTACATTAGTTTATGATCATTTAAAAAAAATTCTTAAGTGTTTAAACACAATGTTTTTAACATACAATTCACCCCCTCATGTATTGTTCCATCTCATATATATATAGATATGTATATATATATATCAATTCACCAGTTTGATCGAGGCGGTCCTTAGGGCACAGGTGTACGTGGCAGAGGAGATGGTCGAGCAACTGGCAGTGGACGATGTTATAAGATGCTACCGCCACCACCACCTGGAGGACCACCCCGACCGCAGGAAGTAGATGGATATGAAAGAGATCAGGTTCGGGAATCTGAGGCATACGACCATGGCACACTGGAGATGATTCGAGGTATGATTTGTGTCTACTCCACCTTAGATGCAGTTTGTATAAACACAGGTGCCAGTCATTATTTCATTTCCACTTCCCTCATCCGAAGCTCGGAGATTTCGACAGAGCAGTTGGATCAATCCTTATGGAAAGAGACTCCTACGAGAGCGGACTCGATGATTACTCACTAGTGTTGACAGTGTGAGATTACTCTAGGAGGTGTGAGCTTAGGCTGGGATCTCCTCGTAGCGGCGTCAAGGCCTTATGACATCATTTCGTGTGTGGACTATGTATCTACAGTCCATGCTCATATTTACTGTATTAGTCATAATGTGCGGTGTGTTCCCACAGATGGGATCAGGTTCACCTTCACCGGTGAAAAGGGAACCTTTAAAGCACATGACAGATTTACTCAGTGGAGGGTGCAGCCGATCACTCACCAGTTGGCTTGCCTTACCCTTGGAGGAGTTGATGTGGAGTATCCGACTTATCTTGTAGTGGTGGACCAGTATGTAGATGTTTTCCCAGACGATGTTCTAAGACTACCTCCTCGGAGAGAGGTGGACTTCTACATTGACCTATACCCCGGAATGACATCAATAACTACACCATCGTATCAGATGGCTCCTGTGGAGCATCGTGAGCTGCTGGAATAGCTAGAGGAATATCAGGGAAAGGGATTCATATGGCCCAGTGTTTCTCCCTGGGTAGCCCTGATTCTGTTCGCCAAGAATGCGGATGGGATATTGAGGCTCTGTGATGCCTACCATCGCCTGAACCAGTTAACCGTGAAGAACAAGTACTCTCTCCCAAGGATTGACGACCTCTTTGATCAACTCAAGAGAACATGGTTGTTCTCGAAGATAGAGCTCAGATCAGGCTATCACCACATCAGTGTTCGAGAAGAGGATGTGCAAAAGACGGCCTTCAGGTGTAAGTACGGGAACTATGAGTTCATGTTTATGGCCTTCGGTGTATCCAACTCTCCGCAGTGTTCATGAGTCTGATTAACAGGATCTTCCAACCTTACCTCGATCGCTTTGTCGTGGTCTTCATTGATTACATTCAGATCTACTTGACTACTGTGGTGGAGCATGCCTACTATTTGAAGGTAGTACTAGACACACTCTGAGAGAAAATGATTTATGGTGTTCTCTCAAATTGCTAGTTTTGGATTCGAGAGGTTCACTTCTTGGCACATTTTATCTCAGAGGCTGGATTTGTAGTAGATCTGGAGAAGATTGAGGTAGTACTTGCTTGGGAGCCACACTAGAGTGTTATGGAGGTAAAAAGTTTCCTTGGATTGGCTGGATACTATCAGATATTCTTTCCAGACTTCTCTAGAGTTTTAGCACCACTATCTACCTTGACGAAGAAAGGGAAACACTTTCTGTGGTCAGAGAGATGTCGTCAGAGCTTTCAGGAGATGAGGCAGAGGGTGACTAGTTCCCCCATATTCTAACTTCCAAAGGATTTTGTAGGGTTCCTTGTCTACTGCGATGCCTCAAGGAATGGAATTGGGTGTGTCCTGATGTAGGAGGGAGCTTTGATCACGTATGGTTTTCGGTAGCTGAGACCAGACGAGAAGAACTACACATCCCATGACCTAGAGTAAATAGTAGTGGTCCTCGCCTTGATGAAATGGCATCACTATCTGATGGGAGAGAATTTGACCATGTAATACGATCACTAGAGTCTCAGGTATATCTTCTCTAAGAAGGATATGAACCTGAGACTGCGGCATTGGATTGAGTTCCTCACGGACTATGACTTTGAGATAGTCTATACTCCTAGTAAGGGGAACATTGTTGCAGATGCGCTCTGGAGGAGGATTGGGTTTCAGCTGCTAGGAGAGGTGACATGGAACTTGTATTCCTTATAGATATCCTTTGTGGATAGATATTGAGCAGCCTATCTATAGTGTCTCATGGTCACTCCTCCACTTCTTCAGCAAGTCAAGGAAGCACAACATGGGGATGCTGATTGCATGACACGATGTGCTCATATATCTACAGGGCAGGCACCTGATGGATTTTCTGAAGGTGGGGAGCATGTTATCCTCTTCATAGGACGTTCCTTGGTACCAGTGGAATATCAGGAGGAAGTTTGAGATATTTCCACACTTCCCCTCTCACGGTACATACAGGAGTGGCGAAGATGTACCCGAACCACAGACGATAACACTGGTGTCTAGGTATGAACAAGGCAGTAGCAGAGTTTGTCTCACAATGCCTCACTTGTCAGCAAGTGAAGGCAGAGCACCAGGTACTAGAAGACTTGGTTCATCCATTAGAGGTCCCAAAGTGGAAGTGGGATGGGATATCCATAAACTTCGTGATGGGTCTCCCACATACATCCAAGAGTCACGATTCGATATGGGTGATTATTGACCGACTCACCATGTCAGCCCACTTCATACCGATCAGAGAGCGGGGCTCAGTAGAGAGCTTGGGACACCTCTAGGTGCATGATATTGTGTGTTTACAGGGAGTACCTTACTCTATTGTCTTGATCGTGACACATAGTTTAATTCTCGTCTATGGAAGGGGTTTCAGAAGTCTTTTGGGACACGGCTTCTCTTGAGCACCGCCTTCTATTCTCAGACAGATTGTTAGAACGAGCGGACCATTTAGACCCTCGAGGACTTGCTACATGCATGTTTCCTTTACTTCGGTCGCAGTTGGGAGGATCACTTCCCTTTGGTGGAGTTTTCTTACAACAATAGCTATCACCCCACCATAGGGATGACACCTTTTGAGGCCTTGTGCGGAAGAACTTCCAGATCACCCTTGTGTTGGACAGACCCTAGGGAGTTAGCACTGGTGGGACCAGAGATAGTATGGGCTACCATAGAGAATGTGTAGATCATCCAGGAGTGGATGAAGACTACACAGAGCAGACATAATTCATATGATGATAGGTGGTGGACACCTCTGGGGTCCGAGGATGGTGACCACGTATTCTTATGGGTCTCACCTCAATGAGGTCTACAGTGATTTGGCCGAAATGGCAAGTTCTTTCCGCAATTCATTAGACCCTTCCAGCTCTTCAGTAGAATAAGCGAGGTGGCTTACCACTTAGAACTTCCACCTCAGTTGTACCGTGTGCACGATGTATTCCACATATCTCATATGAGGAGATATGTGTATGACCCTTCCCACATCATCGACCATGGGAAGGAGGACATTGATTACGGGGCGACCTTCACGGAGGTTTCAGTGGTGATTGAGGATCAAAAAGAGCGGGTCATGCGTGGACGGTCGATACCTCTGGTATGCATTCGCTGGCAGCACGAGAACCTCCAGGAGAGCACATGGGAGCGGGAGGCTCAGATGCATGCTCAGTACCCCCATTTTTCCTTTAGTTCAATTTTTATCTTACATGGACGTAAATCCCTGAGGTTGGGAGAATATAAGGACCTGAAAATTATGTTGAATTTTATTTTCATCAATACAATGGATTTTTACGAGTTTGAGAAAATTTACGGCGCTTGATTCCAATGCCCAGTGCGCCCAGAATAAATTTATAATGTTTTGTTTCGGTACGTTCAGTAAATGTACGAGCGGAATTTTATAGCATTTGAGCTGGTGCTCGGAATTGAAATCTGAGGGCACCGTTGAATTTGCTGCACCAAAATTTGCTTAAGAAGACTTTCACCGAGATGGCAGTTGGTCGAGAATAGAAGTTAGATTTTGGTTTTTTAATAAAAATTAAATAGAAATATGTGTGTAGCTTATTTTTATTTAGTGGTTAAAACCTCCATGACGAGATTGGAGGTGGGGTTCACCACACCATAACCTCCCATGAGTTGTTATTGTGGTGGGGCCCACCCGAGGTTTAAACACCTCTGGTCAATTAATGAGGTGGGGACCACCAGAGGATGAAACTCTTTAACTCCCAATTTATAGAGCTACCACCCATTAAGCCTCTTGAACTCCCTTAATTAATTTGTGCTTATACACAAGAATTAATTAAGTGGAGCCCCCCTTTAATTAATTTTCCTTTTGAATTCAGGCCAACCATTAAAATATTCGATAAACTATTATTTCCATTTGGTTCGAAAACATTATTTTGATGGAATGGAGGAAGAGGAGATCTAGGGAGAACCATCCTCCCAACAAAGAACACGTAGAACACTGGAGATGCTTCTTCCTCGGTTTTCCAGCCGAACACTTTCTGACGCACGAGCTTCAAATTGGGAGTGTGTGACGAATGCTGAAAATGATGAAACGACATTCGAATTCTTCAACATCATCAACGATAAACAATACAAGGTAGGGATATGTTTTTTTGGGGTAATTTTGATTCTTCATTCCATGATTTATTCTCTTGACCTTCTTGCTACCAAACTAATGAGGAAGGACAAGGTGAAACGAACATGGCCTGATCTATCAGCCTTTCTTGTGAATTCTTGGTGTGATTGTTTGTGTTCTTCTTCGGAAATGAACAACAGATTGTTGTGGGTTTGTTGTGTGACACCAGGATACCAAATTGAAGAACCAACATCACGACGACCTAGAATAGGCAGGATGATGATAGCGGGCGATGGATCAGACCGGAATGGGAAGGACCATTCCTCGACCGTTCTTCGTGTGGGTGAATCAAATTGTGTTTTCAGAGCCTATCGGAGGCCCAAAAACACCGGAGACAAATATGGGACATCAGGATGACATAGCGTCTAATGTTTCAGGATGAACAGACCATAAGAACAAAGAACGGACTTCATGAGAGTTTCATTGGCTAGAGGTGCCATTTCTGGAAAATTTCAGAATACACGGTGTGTACTTCCGACGAACACGCCATATAGTAAGGGCATTCTGTGGATTGAGATACAGAAATTAGACAAGTGACACATAGAGTGTGACCCCGGTCACATGGCGTGTCTTTTATTCTCAGAATGGTAGAAGAATCTTCACAAGATAGGGCGTGTATTCTGGGAAATACACTGACATAGGAAGAATTACACAGCCAAGAGGCATGACATGTACTCTCTGCACAGAATGGAAAATGAGACTTCGTGAGACTCGGAATGTATCTTGGGAATACATAGAAACGGGGTGTAGTATACGGGCATGTACTCCACCACACGTCCAGGCATGGCCAGTGGCATGAGCTACCCCGTGTACTAGTTACACGGGTTGGAAAACACGGGTTGAGGTCGCGTACGGGCACATGGCCAGCGTACATGGATTCAACCCCAATTTCTGGATCATGGCCTATAACCATACCACGCGCTGTGTACATACTTTTTTATACGACCAGCCTTTCGACACGGGCTGTTTGACATGGGCAGTTCCCAGGGTCTGACTACACGGCGTGTACAGTAATCCAACATGTCGTGTACTTTTAGGATAATGGATTGGTCATCTCGTCTCTATGTCTTAGTCACGTATTTCATGGGGTTTCTCGCTTTGATGAGGTGGACCTTTTCAAAACTAATACCTGGGACTTCGTGAAAGTTGATGTATCGACCAGTAGCTCATGGAGCGGATCCTCCCAGAGACAAGTGAGCAGAGTACAAAGATCTAGTAGTTGGCTCATACCTGACGAATGTTGATTTTTTGACTCGGGGTGTTTCGACTAGCCTAGTGGGATGCGCCTTTGTGTGAATCTGTAGACCCACAGTCAGGAGAGCCTCTGTTGGATGTGGTAGACCCATGGTACTCGACGGTAGGAGTACCTTAGCAGGCTACAAGGGGAAGCCCCTCTATGTGAGCGCGGGAGACCCACAGTGGGGAGTGCCTCTGTGTGAGCACAACAAACCCACAATACTCGACAGGTGGAGTACTAAATCAGTCCATGGATGATGGGAAACGCCTCTATGTGACGCAGAAGGCCCAATGTACTCCATAGAGGAGGAGTACACCATCATTCAAGGTACCGAAAGTATGACTGGGGATGATACTTGATACTACCCCCTTGAATAAAATCCTCATTTGAGCTGAGTCTTTGACTTTTGTGTTTCCCTCATGATTGAGATGTGTTACTAGATAAATTAGGTATATGTATGGTCATATACCTATGTAATGGTTATCTGTAGATTTCATACATTGTGGTTTATCATTGTTTGTTTTTATGAGACCTTGAGGGTATCAAGGTCCTTACTGAGTATCATTATTCTCAACCCTATACAAGCTATTCCCGCACCTCGTTGTATTGGTTGTAGATGACGGACATCACTAACTGAGGCAGAGAGTTGCAGGACTAGACCGTACCTAGAGGTGGACCACTCGGTGTGATAGTACACGAAGAGTAAGGTCATATTTAAAGTGAGGAATAGTCCATCTGTACCTACCCTTCAAGTAGGATCCCCGGAGGACAACCCATTAGTTTCTTTACTTTTTTTCAGTTGTACTGTTACTTATCTGTTTCCTTCTACATTACTGTTGGGTTTGTATTTCCAGCCCCTTTTACTTTGCAGAGCTTCTTTTGAATACAGTTTTTACTTAGTGTTTGCTTCCAGTTTCACTCTAATTGTGTTTGATTATAGTTATAATGTCAATTCCTTCCAAGTTTAGGGAGTTACGCCTTTGGTGCTAGTCGCTAGCCCCTGGCCTATGGAAGGCGGGCTTAGGGTTGTCACGATATGGGCCCCAAGGGACTGGTCATGACATAATTAAATTAAATATAGTTCAAATTTATTATTATATTTTGGAAATTATATATTATTTTCATTTTCATTTTTCCGCATATAAATAAGGTAACAGTTTGAGTATAATACCGGATTAGAAAACCATAAAAATTGTAAATTAAAAAATATATTTAAAGAAATAATAAAAATAAATTTTCATATTTTATTAACAAAATTCATCCATTATTCGCTTCCTAGGCCACATTCCATATAATAATGATGTTACATAAACATTATGAAAAGATAAATTACAAAAAATATCATTAATGGAACATATAAAACATCCCATCCACTAGCTCTATGAAACATCTCTTATCAATTGGTTATACCTTTATTACTTTTCCATTTAGTATTATAATGTAATATTATTTTTTTGTTTCTTATGGTCTTAACAAGGTGGCATAAATCATTCATTGTGAATGAACCTATACCGAGGAGTGAATTCATCAATGTAAGTATATGAGTACTTCCCAAATATTTTTTTACTACATCCCCAAATTATTATTTATAAATATCATTTTCCTATATAATTTTTTAATATTAACATCATAAGTATCTATGAAAATTATACCACTATTATGCACCTCTAGACTATTATTAATTCCTTGGCATAACATGTTCTTATTTGGGACGGGTAAACCACCAACATGGACAATGTTATGACAACATCATCATTTATATCATGAAAAAGTATAAATACATACATAAATGTTTTATATAATAAAAATGAATAATTTTTATTTGGAATATAGTTTGTGAATGGTGAAAAAATGACTTTTCATTATAATTTAACTTGATGTTATCAAAATATTACCATAACATGATCATAATGGATTCCATTTTCACACATAATACACATACCATCAATAAAATGAACATGGTAAAAAATAAAATCTTCAATAAAATTGATTCCACTACCTTGAATTGTATTAGTAATATTATTCTTTTATTTGATAAAGATGATTGACATATAAATTATTAAACATATAAAAGAAATAAAATTTAATAATATCTAATTATGATAATAATCAAGGAGTAACTAATATATTCATAATAAATGATTACAATTGATATTTATAAAAGGTAAAATATTTCATAATAGTTTTAAGAAAAGTGATTAAAATTAGTAAATTTATTATACAGGTGGTTAAATATTATTCATTGATGTCAAGACTAAAGGTAATAATTTATTTCAAATATAACCTTGAAATAGTGACTTTCCATGTGTAAATTAATATATAGGTAAATCATATATATTTTTTGTTTGAAACAAATTTATGGTCTTATCAAAATTTTGTTTCTAGGTTTTACAGGTTTATTTACAATTTTTCATCACTTAGGTTTATAATTAAATGAGAAGGGTACTTGTGGGTAGAGCTATCCTTATCTCCTCTTTTCATTCAATATTATATCTCATAATTGTCTATATTCTTCATATGACACTATTAATTTAATTACCCAATATTTCTATTCATAATGTTTTATATTTTATTTTTAAAAATTACTCTGTGAAATTTTTATTTCATTTCAAATTATATTTCTAAAAATAAATTTTCAACATTTATTTGAAATTTAAAATAAACCATATAAAAAAGAAATGAATATCTATTAATTTTTTTCCAATGAAATTTCCAAATAAACATATAAAATCTCTTTTTATCTATATAAATATCCTTTAATATTTCTTATTCTTCATTGATGATATCTTATAATAATACTATTCACTCACTCTATAGATGGATTACAATAATTTGTTGTTGAATTTCAAAGTAACATGTATTTTTCCCATTAGGTATTTAATTAGTGATGGAACTATGAATGTTTTTCTATTCATGAAAAAAAATATTAATTGTTATTCATTAAGTTATTAGTGTGAATAGAATTATATATCCCCCATTGCATTGCGTAAATCTATTTATCTCATGATATTACATTAAATGTATTAGACAATAAACATAATAAAATATGGGAATTCATCAAAAATATTTATAGGAATATTGATTTAACCCAATCCAATATATTAATTTCTCCACTATGTGCTAGTTGTATTAGTTACGATCCTAAAAATATGATTTTTTTCTTTTCATATGCATTTTCAAAAATCAAATTCTATATGTCTATGTTTTTATACATTCAAATATTATTTTTTATAGATCATTAATATAAAATCATGTTTATGCATCCCCATTACACTTCTATTATGTTATTTCAAACAAATTTTTCCATAAACTATTTTATATTACCTTTATTTTAGGTTATATTTTATTATGTTTTGATCAGACACATTTATTGGGGTCTCATACCCACTGGATTGCATTATTATTAATTGGGAACCTCAATTTTTATCTATTATTTTTAACCTTACTGAGAATTTGATTTATTTATTTTATTATAATTCCACTCAGTATGTTTAGAAGATTTCTTTCATGTATGATATGTCCACAAGGGTATCATATTTGAAGAATATTTTTGGTATATGTTGAATATTGTTTGTAAAATGCGATGGTTGTGTATCAAATTCCAATCAAACTAAAACTATTTATTAAATGTGTGTGATTTAATTTTATTTGGAAAGAATATTCATATAAAATGTTATAATATTTATGAATTTATGGTTAGGACATATTAATTTGTATTAGAGTGGTGTTTAGTTTTTTTGGGACCAGTTTATAAATAAAAAACACATAAACCGTAAATAAATCTATATCAAACCAATATTTATATAGAATGATCTTAAAACATCATTATTTAAAATAAAGGTGTCATAATTTATTAAATATTAAGATTTATTTTATTTAGCATATGAATAATTACTCTGACTATTTTTTAATGATATACGCACTAACCTTTTTGGTTTTAGAAAATCGATGAGAATAAAAGGAACAAAGTAAAAATAATTAAGATTCATAATGAAATAGTCGTTTCAATGTGAAATAAAATATCAATGGGGATGGATAGAAAATATCAAGGAGTAGCTCACCCAAACATCTCTATATATGAAGGATAAGATGAACCGTGATGAATTCACAAATGTTCAAGGAACAAACCCTACAATGATTTTATCTTACATCAATGATGAACCCCATTTGGTGGATCATCTAATCAACATATATAAATGATATTAATTAGTACAATAAAAAATTTTCCATTATCCAGATGTCGAAGCATGAAATGGGTTTTTTGTATCATTTTGATCATGAAGCAGACTAATAGTGACCTTTTATTTAGAATTAGAAAAAATTAAATAAATAAACTACATGGAAAGAGATAATTTTTTTGAAGATATTTTTCAAGAAATATTTTCCTTAAATATTTCATACTAAATTTGAGAGATAATTCTCGGATTTGAAGAAACATTTGGTTTAATTTATTAGTATATCATAATAAATCATTAAATTACATTCATGGTATAGAAGTTTTTTATCATTGTAACTGAAATAAAAATAGAAATTTAATTTAGTGACATAATACATTTATCTAAAAGCAATTCAAAACAATGATTACTGATTACTATAATGATATTATTTGATTTTCTCTTATGGTGGAAATGAATATTGAATACTCACATTATCATTATGGTTTAAAACTGATATACGGAAGTAGATTTTTCGTAGAAACCCAAATGATAAAACCCATAGAGGAATGAAGATTCATGTTCATTTACACCAAAGATGTGGGAATACTATTATTAGTTATTTCCCTTAAAAATTTATGAAGATGATTTTATTATAGAAAATAATTCCATCAATCACTTAAATATAGATTTTTTCTAAATAGTGAAATGAAATATCAACATAATTCTCCAACCAAACTCTATTTCATAAACCATAAAGAGTATTTTAATTAAACAAAATAAATATCCAATCCTAGGGATTATAATGAAAATGAACATAAGAATCCTCAAAATATAAGGGTGAAAGTGAATCCATATTCAACAACTATGCAAGTGGGATAAAAATGAGGTTTTAATTATACCAAATTCACCATATTGAGAACTAAAAATGTATTATTTTATTATTTATATACCCGCCCATTAATATATTATATATTTTCTAGGAGCATCCAAACACCACACCAATGATTATATGTTGAATTATAATTTAAATCCCCTTCTGGTGTGATGCTTTCATCCCATGTCTAAAAATCATCTATGATATGTGTTTTTATGAATATGGTTCCTAAGAATATTATTACAAAACTTTTAATTTACTTTTATGTTATTTGGTCATGAATTTGATCCCTCTACATAACTACTATATTAATTTTTAATGTAAGTAAATCAAATTTCGTATTCCAAATCAAATTATTATTATCTATTAGTTTTAGGAATACTATGAAAACCCAACAGAAGTTACTTATATTATATGTCTGTTAATACCTAAAACATAGTTCTATTTTAACTAAAATAGTTAGATAGAACCCCAATAATGAGGTCATATTGTTTTTAAATGAAAATACAAATTTTTTTTCTAGAATAGTTTTTTGTCTTCCTAATGGTCATGAGGTTGACCTATCCATTGAACTCAAATCTAGTTATACTCATCTAAAATGACTATTTATAATATTTACCAAATTTAATTTGAGTAATTATGGATGAAACTCAATGACAATAAAGAATATACTATTATATACATAGTAACTTCTTGATGTGGTTAACTAGTTATATTTATTATGATAAAACTTATATTTATTCATTTATACATTGATTATCATGAGCCCAAAAATATAATTATCAAGATAATGTAACATATCACCCATTTTCATATTATATTTGAAAAAATATGAGGATAACAATAAATCCAAAATATTAAAAATTTAACAGGATATCATCAAATAATGGAAAAAATAGATGATATTCCAAATTAAAACATCAAAACGAGATATAAACACTATTAATTCATAGTGATCCCATTTTATCATTAAAAATACTTTTATAATTATAGGACTAATTAGTAGAGTCTTAAGACTTTATATTATTCATTTTATGGTACCCTTTATATTTAAATTTTAACAAATAACCCTAGAGAAAGGAAGAGCACGTTTTTCATTTTATGATTGATTTGAATAGATTGAGTAAGGAGAAACTATATTCTGAAGTTATAATGTATGAATTATGGATATGGAATGTATCATTTTTATGTTATGTAACAATAAGAGATGATATATTTATAGATCCGCAAAATGTAGTGGTTATTATAGAATTTCCAAGACCATCTACTATAAGATATATCCGTATTTTTCTTTGATTAGATGGATAATATTGATGCTCTGAGAGTAATTTGTGAAGACAATCAATTTAACTTTCAAGATTTATATAGAATCCAGTTAAGTTCATGTATACCGATGAATGTGAAGAAAATAAAAATGTTCATATTATTGGTTTTTTCTGTATAAATATAGTCATACTACACATTAGTATATAAGGGTTTATGATATCAAATGTTTCATCAAATAAGGTATTAAGATTTATGATCATATAAAATGATATAGTGTTAGCTTATGCCTCATTATAGTAAATGTCTCATGATAAAAATTTCCTGATTCAATATATGAAGCTAGAAATGGTAAAATTAGAATTAACGATATAGATGACTTATCTAAATGGTGAAGATTTAAAAATATATATTAACCACAAGATATAAAATTATATATTAAATTTTTTTGATACGATCATGCTCTAACGGATATGGTTGAAGATGATCATGAACTATGACTCTCAAACACTTTACCACATTTGCAATGGTAATATGTTAGTTTATTATTTGATAATTAAGGACCATGTTACCTTATACACGATGAAAACAAAAAAGACCACAAATACACATTTATATTTTGAAGGATATACATAAGAATAATAAAAAAGAGGTGAGATCATATATTGACAAAATGGATTCTCAATCATTCATCCAAGTGATGATCGTGGAGGATCAAAATAAGGTTTCCAAAGTCTAAAAGGTGGTAGGGAATAATCAATTGTTAGAAATTAAAAATTATGGAATTATAATATAATGGAAGGGAATACATGTTCCATCAACACTAAAATTTTAAAAGGATTTTTAGATGATTGACATATCTCACCATTAAATATCCATCAGGGATCCAAAATGAGGTTATGATATATCAAGAATAATAGCATGTGGTAAAACATAAAAAATAACATTTTAGAGAATAATCCATTATGCCTGGTTTTCCAACAAGTTATGGCTTTTAGTTATATGTATAACGGGAATATAAAACTATTACATATATTTGTATGTAAATGGGACAACACAACCCTGTAAAGAATTATAATTATTCATAAGACTTCAAAATTTCATAATACCATTTTTTTATAGATGAGTTCCTTATGTATCAATTGAATTTCACTATTCTTAAACGATCACATTAGAATCATATACTTTATGGGAGAGTTAAGGATTAATTTAATACCATAAATAGTGGCATTTGATTAAAATCTCAGGTTTGACAAAATTTTATGGAAAAGGATCCAAATACATTTGATATAGAGAGGATAATTACCAATACATATCAATCATACATGAATTTTCTATTTGAAAGGAAAATTAAAAAATAGGATTATATTTAGAGATCATGTTCAATGGATTTAATACATGTTTCGGATTTTTCCCTTACCCAGGTAGAGTTATCAAATAAAAACATTATCCATTATTGTATTGAACTTCTACCATAGAGGCTAAATATGGGAAGTGGTGTAGAACTACATCATATTTAGATGATTATGGTTTGCATAAATTATCATGATAGGATATTGTCCAATAATTTTTATATATCATTCTCACAATTATATGAGGCATTATGATTTCCCAAATACAGTAAATTTGGTATACTGATAATCCTAGATGAGATTTTTAGATATAAATAACATATAATTTATTCCTATAAATATCACCAAGTTGTATAATTATGAGAATTGGGAAGAAGGGAAACACAATATCTAGATAAATAATCCCATTTAAAATGCTCAAACATGTTAGTATGATATCTTACAAGCTTATGCTTCCAGTGGTCCTCTAACAAGTGAGTTATGTTTTCCATTTATAAAATTTGAGAAAGTAACTACCCGATTTTTCACATGTATATAAAATAATATTATTTAAACATTAGAATTGTATCCCTTATAGTTAACAACCATTATAAATCATCCATCGTATAGATATAGTACCATAAGACAATACTACTTACCCGGTCAATGTTCTCTAGGGGAATCCTATGTTTAATGAAGCTATATGGGGACCTGAAGTTGTAAAGAGGAAATGTGACATCATTTTTCATTCATATTAACAGTAATTATATGGTGAAATTATTGTAATGGGGTATAACATAAAACCTTGATATTTTAGTGTGTGTTGTAGTTTAATAAATAATTCTATTGAATAGCTTATTCTAATTCAAAAATGAACTAATACAAATCATGACGTATGTTAGTAAAATAAAATACCATAAATAATGGTAAAATTTTACATATTATGAAAATAAAAAATGAAACTTCATTATATGAATTATAAGAGTAGTAAAAGAAAATCTAAATAAATAGATCAAAAACATGATATCATTTTCTTTGTTGTTTTCATTGATGACCATGATTTCGGTTATGAAAAAAATAATGAAAAACTTTAGATGTATAATATGTATTTCTATAATGGAATAAAGGAATATGAAAATGAATTTGAGGAATATATGTAGGGATATATTGAGGTATGTAATATAATTTTCATATATATAGTCAGGAGACATATAATCATTGAATATATGGGTATTGGACTTATAGTTGTTCGAAATATTGGTGATTGACATTATGGAATTGAAATTATAGGCCTTGGATAAATAGTATTGGAAACATAGACATTAAATATACATTAATCCAATACCTATAATGAATTTTACTAATAATTAGTAAAAATTCAAAAAGCAATGTAGTACATAAATCATAAATAATTCTGGAATGAAATAAGAATAATTTATTAATTTAATTTATTATAAAAACATGTAATTATCATATAATATATTATTATTATCATATTTATTAAATTAATTAACTATATTATATTTTAGAAATTAAAATAAATATTACAATACCTAATTGATTAGTAATATTTAATGGAAGAAGATAAATAATTTTAATGGAATGTGATTAAAATCATTTAATGCCAAAATCAGATATTTTAAAGAGAAAATATTTATCTAATATTGGTGTATTTTTAATATAATTAATTTCAATTATAACTTTTAATGGAATTTTCTAATTAAAATAAATTATTCAATACATAATCTTATAAATTAACACTTATTTAGTTTATAATTGATATCCCATGATATTTAAAACATTAAATGTTTAAAATTATTATTTTTTAATAGAATTATTATTTCTATATATTTTATGTTTTAATAAGCAAGATAATTTTATAAAAATAAGCAATTGAATTAGACTAATGTGGGTAAAAAATTTAATAATCGTGATAAAATTGGGTAATAAGGGAATTTTTTTAATTCATAAAAATAATATTGGGGGGAATAATGCATGATATAGGTAAAACATAAACCTATAATATATAGTAATTTTTATAATTTATTGTAAATCATATAAAAAAATTATTGGTGGAAAAATTATTTAATATTTATTATCCTTGCTTCATTTATTATGGGGGAACTTTAAATTTTAAATTGACCCAGATTAAACATTAAGTAAAGAGATATTAACACATTACCTCTAAAACTAACCTATAAATTGGCCTCTCATCATACCCTAAAATTTCCCTCATATACATCTGTTACAACTTGAAACCCTATTAATTTTTTCAATCAACATGTTTTTTTAGATTTTTTTTATTCCAAAGGTAGAGGCCTATGCACCTTATTCAAAAGAAAGATATTTTGATGTGTGAATACATCAATGTACATGCCAATGTTTTCTTGTAAAATTACTATATTTATTATCAAATGTAATATTTATAAATTTTTTTAAATTAAATATATATATTATTTTAACATCACAATTATTCTAAGAAAATTATTATTCAATTATATAACTCTTGGTTATTAATATGTCATCAGTACAAAATGTTCTTCTTTGAGTCACTTCAAACAACAACGCAAATTATGTAATAAAAACATCATCATTTTCCTTTTAAATAAGTATAAAGTAATTAATAATAATTTTATATGATATTAGTTTCTAATTTTTATTATGAGAATAGTTCTATAAATCGGACACATAATTGAATTATTAATATATATATTAATATTAATTTTTTTGAAAAATTATCTCAAACCTGATAATTATGGATTTAATTATCACAAACCATATCTAGAAATTCATATAAAATTACATGAAAATAAATAATTAATTATTGAAAAGATAGAACATAACCAAGACTAAACTTATAATATTTAAATTGTAATCAATTAATGATTAATAACATCACAAATATGAATCATGTATAAAACAATAAAAATCACTAATAAATGATGATAAAATTAAAAAATAAATTTTCAAACATAATATATATTAATAATTTTATTAAATAACTCATTATTTTGGTTATCTATATTATATAAGAGTATAACATATCATTGTGGCATTTAGGTGTAATGGTAATATAGTATTTTATAATATCACTTTGAAATAATAATGATCTATGCCTTAATCAAAATTTTGGGAACTTTTATTTAATTAATTTGTAAATAAAAATTTATTTTCTTCTAATATATTTTATTATGTGGTTTACATGACATCAATCAACATCACTACACATTTGTTTAAAATTCAGGTGAATGGGTGGTTCAATGTGGATCCGACCATATCTCCAACTTTTACTCGTGAATATTTATCATCCATTTCTATATTTTTACAATTTTTTTCCATATCCATACTTAATTTATTTACTATTGAAATATTCTATTTAGTTATTATTTCATTAAAAAAGTGAAAAAGGAATCTTTCAAAAAATTTCCGGGCGGTCACTTTCATCTACCTATTTTTTCATTTTTCTTTTCAAAGGATCATTTTCATGTATTAATAATTATATATTGAGATTTTTAATTCCTATGAAATTATTTACATATAATTATTATTTTAAAAATTTACATCCTTTTTAAAATATATATAATCAAATATCCAGGGATACTTCATATTTTTTTCAAGTCAATTTTATAATTCTCTTATAAGTGTTTTTTTGTCATCATCAATATTCTTAAAAAATTATTACGCTTCACTATAGACATAATTTATTAATACCATCAAATTATATTAAATTTATAGATTATGATAATTTAATATATATTTTTCATGAAACTTGTTTTTTTACATTTTAACTATGATGTTCTGTAAATATATTTTTTTATAGTCATGTAAAATACTTATGTTTATATTTCCATTATGTTATGACTGAGTCCAAAATTATATACCCATATCAAATATGAAATTTAATTGAATTTGTATTGAACCCAATCAACTATAGGTCTATGTCCACAATCCTTTTTGTAATAATGATAGACCCCCATCCACTATGGGACTATGTCCACTAAGTGATGATGGTATAATTTATGAAAAATGATATCAGAAATTATTTTATATTTTTATGTGTAAAGAAATTTTTTATTCCATATTACTATAATTTAAAACATACATATGTTGGTTTTTCATGGATCACAACTATTTAATCATGTTTCCACACATTTATTCCTTGTATATTTTCTTATTTATATATATTCCATGGAAAAAGATATAGGAACGATGTTATATTTCGTATGATTATGATCTGTTATTATTATCCATCATGATTGTTTTCTCATTACTACATGTCCATCTTTTACTCACTATTTATCTTTAATTTTTTTTTCATTCACATACCCATAAAAACTTATTGAACGTAACCTTCCATCATGTTTTTTATCCCTTACATGTGAAGAATTTTATTATGCTTGAAACGTCCATATGGGAGTTATTTTTGATGACTAGTTATGGGATATTTTTAAGAATGTATACAAAAAAATACAGTTATATATATAATATTATATTAAAATTAACATTTATATTCTATGCATGTAATTTATTTTGAGATTTAATGAATACACATGTTAATTTATGTAACATGAATTAATGTTATGGGTTGATAAACTAACACAATTCTGTAAAATATTTAAAATAAAAATAATAATTACCAACTTGAAATATTATATTTGGTCATTAAAATAAGGGATCTTTAATTATGGAAATGTATAAAATTACAAAATTTATTTTTCCATAAGGATACAACATAATAGTATCTTTGTTAAATTAATGCATATTGAAGACCCTTTTCCACTATAGGGAAGTGTTAGTTTAGTTGAATTGACCATCCAACTAGTCTGAAAATTGTAGTGATCTTCATATAAATTTCATTAGAGAAATTGTAGAGACCCAAACTACAAAGAAATCGGTATTAACTTTATATTGATGAATATTCATGACATTACATAGACATATCCCATAAGACTATGTTATTATAGTGAATTTTGATAATTGGAAACATAAAAAACTATTTTATAAGATTTTTGCATCATCTCTCATATGGTTCCTTGTATCTAGAACACTTATTAGAAATATCACACATAATACTTATCATCAAAAAAATAAAAACACTATAAATGGGGAGATCAGATGCTCAGTAAGGGTAATAAAGTGAAATAAATAAACATAACTTTAGAATTTGGGTATAAGAATGTGATCTAAATTTTTTAAAAACATACCCAGCAAATCAAATAAAAAAACCATTAGTCATTGAATAAATAATTGAAGTTCATATGAAATGAATCATGATGAAATAAAATAAAATGAGACATTAGTTAATAAAATTTATATAAGTCTCAGATATTTGGCGTACACATAGGTATATAAAACTATTTCATTAGTATTGAGGGATCATTTCCAAAACAATCATATTTGATTTTTTTTACTCAATATACCATTGTAGTTTTCATTATTCACTCCCACCAATATCAGAGGGGATAAAGACCCTTAAAAATGAATTCACACTCCATTATATTCCTATTAATATAATTATATTTCATTATTTATGAAATGAATTGGAGGTTGATATTTTTCCCACCCATGAAAAAATGAGAACCATATATATCGATACCAAAAGACCATAAATCATTTGTCAAATGGGAATACATGAAAAAAATTAGTCTTTATAAAAATTTTATAATAACATATCCAGTGAAATGAAATGTATTTCATAATATTTTAATCATAATAGAATCCATGAAAAAAATTTGTTTCATAAATTTTTTATCATCAAGTAATTTATAGAAATGAAACAGTTTCATAATCATTCAATCATTTCATCATCTCAAATCCCCTAGAAAAATAAATAGGTTTCGTTATAATTTTATCATAGAATAACATAATCAAGAGAAATGGGTTTTATAAAAATCATATCATCATTTACATGAACCATTATGAGATTTAATTAAAACGATTCTTTAGGATCATATACCTAGTAAAAAATATGTTTTATCAATGGATTTCAATTTTTATAGAAAATTATTTTGAATGAATACTTCAATCAAATCTTAAGGAAAAATACAATTTCCTATTTGAAAAAAACTTTTTGTAAATATATCACATTTCTAAAATACTTTTAATTCAAAAATTCATTTGAGAGTTATAAATATATCTTTAAATATCATTTAAAACATTTTTTTGAGAAAAACATCCTTTTATATTTGAAAAGAATTTTTAAAAACACAAAACATTCTAGAAGTATTTATAATTGATTTTTTTTAAAAAAAATTTCTGTAATATTTAAAACATTTATTGGTCATGAATGCGAAAAATACCATACATGTCGTAAACTTTAAAAAAATGGTTTATTTTGTATTTTCGTTAAAATACAAAGAACATTTTTTGCTAAATGATACGAATAAACCATAAAAAATATTTTTAAATATTAAAATATGATAAATCGTTCTTTGAATAAAATTTATGAGATCATTTAAAAAATTGGAAACATTTTTATAAAACATTGTTTTGGAAGAAAAATGATTTTTGACCAAAAAATGAAATAACATCGTATTTTTATAAATTGTTTGGATATATTTAGTACCAAATGTCAGGAAAATAAAAGGATTTATTTTTCCATGAAATAACCATAGCATAAAAAATATGTTAGTTTCATGTTATATAGATCATAATATTTTATCTTTTGAATCATAATAATGAAAAGTCCCAATAAATGATGGGATTTTAAAATAATAAACATACCATTTTGGAATCTTTGAATCACAAGACCCATTCAAGAATAATAATAAATAAGAAATATTTATTTTATATAATTTTATGATATTGCATTTCAATGGGGATATATACAGACATTATAATTTAATTCAAGTTCCTAAAATAAAATATGTCTAACAAAAGGAAAATTGATACAAAACACTCATAATGATTTGGTAATATTTTCTTCCTAATACCCTGGAAAGAGATATAATAAAAATGATATTTAGAAAGTAACAATTTTCTGTATAATCATCGTAATATACATTCATGGTTTTAATATATACCACATAAAATGAAAATGTGTTCAATATGGAATGTGTCTTATAGTAGTAAAAAGTGAGATGAAAATTCCTTACCTAATATCTCAAATTCAACAAGAAAATTAAAAAAAATATTCTATAATAAATATAATATCTATTATATAATGATCCATATATATTATATAATATATTAATAACATATGAAATTGCGTATCATTTTAAAAAAAATTCATTTTTAAGTCATGTTTGAAAAAATAACAATTTTTTCATGAATGTTTTGATTTAATATTTTCCATACTCATACATTAAACATGGATAAATAATATATATACTATTAACCATTATATAAATATCATATTTATTTATTGTATATTTACTATTATTAATCCATCAATGTTTTTGATAGGAAATTAAATACAACATTCAGGGAGACAGTATGTCGCGTGTACACATGAATATTGTTTCCATTTCCATGAAATATGAAAAATAAAAAAGATTATTTTTAAAAAAAATTAATAATAATTTTAATTTTTCTATATATCATATATTTTTATTTAATATAATACACGAGACATACAATTTAAAATGTAAATGTAGAACTAATTACATTATTTTGAAAAGAGGTAGTCCATCGTACACATGAATGACATTATCATATCTCCCACAAAATGGAAATTAAGAAAGAATATGTAATATCATAATTAAATAAGTATAATTAGGATAATTATATCATATATATTCATTAAAACTATCCTTATTATCATCCCTATAAATTAGAAATGAATAGCACATCACTTTGGTTCATGAGGTGGTAGTTCACCGTGCACTTGAGCGGCCTTATTTTTTCCCAACATGATTGGAAGTATACATGTATATGTTGTATTTGAATTTTATAGGTGTAATGAAATTATCTGTATCATATATAACTATTAAATCCATAATTATATATAGTCGTGAGTGGGGGTGATGGAAAATGAATAACATAGGTTCTTGAGATGATAGTCTGTTGTACACACATATAATGAATTAGTGTCACATTTGATGGAAAAAGAGAATGATATTTCCGAAAACCATAAAATAAAAAAATCTCACTATATTTATGGTAAACGTTTTATTTTATAATCAGGGGTTAATAATATTATATGAGGTGGTGGAGGAAAAAAATAAATTCTTGATTAGGGGTTTTACCTCTTCTTCGGAAACATTCTTTTGGTTTACACTACAAGGCAGCTAAGGATAGATTATGAACAAAATAATTTTTTAGAATGATTGGATTGCATGATGTGATATAGGAAGGTATTGGATGAATAAATGGTTTTAGTTGTGTGGGTATGAGATGAGAAGGGGTGACCATTTATTATTGATCTGAGTGGCACACATGTAATGTTTGATAAATAAGAGGTGTGGAAAGGATTCTCACATAAAAAAGGATAAAAATTGTCGTTTGTAAAACATAGATTCATTAAGTTAGAAATAATTCTATTAAATTGGTGTTTGAGAATTTTTTTTCGCAATGTTTAGATATTATAAATTATGTTTAACCCAATGGTAAAACAATTATTATCTTAATATGTATAAATAATTTTTAATGTTTTTATTATTCATTATGATAAAAAATTAATTTGACATTTTTAGATATTTTAAACTATGAATATTCCAAATATGGTTTGGATTTTTACAAATACCAATGATATAATATCGAAATTATATTAAAAAATTAATCTCGAATAAGTAAAATGTAGTTTTTCTAAAGAAAAAATCTTTTTAACGTTAACAATTTTACATGCCATAATTCAATATGAAATTTATTCCAATAACCTAAATTTATTCCAATTAACTAAATTTGATTAATATATTTATATAATTGTTCTAATTCAACATGTAAGACATTTTTAAAATTATTACTATGTTTCAAAAAATTTAAATGTACTGATATGAATTAATAAAACCAAGAATTTTTCACTATTTAGTGAAACATTCATAGTTTTTGAAAATTTTAATAAATTCACATGAAGATAATTTTTAAGTTTATAAATATTATATAATTATTAATTTTTAAATTGTAAATTTTAAATTTTTTGAAAATATATTTTAAAATTATAGTGTAAAAGTTGATTTAGGGCTTTTTATAAAAATAAAATGTAAGACATAAATTTTGTTTAATTATTATGTTTACATTAAAGATCACATATTATTAATGTTAAACATTTTATTTAATATATAATATATTAATTTGATTAAAGTAAATCATAAAATAGAATTTATTTATTGAGTTAAAATAGGTATGCTTGCTTAAAAAACATTTTTAGGAAAAACTTTCATTATTTTCCATGAGTTTTTATTGTCATTTCAAATTAAATTTTCAACAAGGAATTCATTAAATATAAACATGTTATCCATATATTTTCATAATTTAGTTAATAATATTCATACACACCAATCAAATAACACGGTGATAAATATCATATTAAATAGTAAAATTTTAGTGGTATGTCGTGTTTCATTAAAATTCATTGTTGTGAATAACACACACTATCAAGGAGAATTAAATTTATTTGAAAAAAATATTTCAACCCAATATTGGGGTGTTAAATTCACCCCCCCCCCACAATGAATTTCACCCTATATATTCATTACATTTCTTCCAGAAACCGAGGATACTTTTCCCTCATTAAATACACAGGTACCAACAAAATTTTCTAAAGCTAGTGTTTTTACCAGGAATCATTGACCTGGTGAGTGTTATTATTTTATATAACATTATCTATATGAACTAGATTCACCAGTACTTGTTCCTAATATGAATGACTATGCTTCAGCGGTATGAAAATTGAGTTCAGTATATGTGATTGATCAGGTTTGTAATTATTTTAGAGAGGTTTATGCAACACATCATTTACAAGAGAGGGGTTAATTTGAATAAAAAATTAATAAGTTGTCACCGAAATGTAATAAATATTTATATAGGGATTGATATACGTATTCATTAGTTTTGACTTCTTTATTCATTAGAAATTTGTTTATAAAAAACATTTCTCCAAAATTTAATTAAAAGTTGTTTTTGTGATTATTAGTATAATAATCCTTTAAAGAAATTCGTTTTCATTACAATTTTCTGAATTTCCCCAACATTATCTGCAATTTTGATATCCATATAAAGCTCCAATTTCAATCTTTTAAAAAAATCATTCCCTTACATTAGAGTTCATTAAAATATTCAATAAATGGATTCATATGGATCCATATGAATTCCTAAGTGAATACTATTACTATTAGAAATAAAAACAAGAGGATGGGGTTGATCCCATCCACCATTTAAATAGGTAGACCAATATATTTTTATATCCTCTAGTGTTCGCATTATTATACTGGAATAAATATTTTTTCAAGCATGATATAAAATGATTAATATCAATTCTATGTTAAGAGATTGATGAGAACTTCACAATAATATTGAGGTAGACATTGCATCCTGATCAGATGAAATTTAATGTGGTACTCCATTAACGATTAAAAATTTTGTATTGTATATTATACAAAAGGATATATAGATAATTATTCACTAATATCAATTATGTGTGCTAATTTAATAATTTGTACAAATAGAAACATAACTACCACAATATAAATGATAAAATAAACCCTAATGTTTAATAGTACCATTAATATTATGTACACAACAATTGAATAAATTTATACTCAAATAAAATTGTCACTAAACACATACAAACTAATGGTCCGTATTTAAATAAAATTTCTCTTAAAATAACTTTAATCTTGATAAAATCATGTCACATTAAACCTAAAATGGGTATCGATGACGTTGAACAAGTGATCAACCTTTAAATCATAAACCCATGATGTTTTCCATAACTCTTATGTATTCATAAATAGAAGTTTGAATTCATCCAAATTATACTTAACCCTTTATTACTTAAATATATCTTATCTTATACAAAAGCATCCGCATTAGAAACTTGGTGTCAACCATGTACTGGAATAATATCTAATGTGATTTACTTACCCAATAATATATTTAGTGGGTGATAATAAATGCAGAAGAAATTAATAAAATTCATTAATGGTTGAAAAATATTATTTTCTTAAGGAACATTCATTCAAAATCAAATAATTGATTCCCAACAAGGGAGTGGAAGACATGTTTTCCTGAATAATCATAATTTCCTTCAATCATTATGATTGCATAATATCTTCATTTTTTATTTTTATTTATAGGTTGTTGTGTCTTTACATTATAATTAACCATTTTAATGGGGAATTGAATCATATAATATCTATATTATTTCAACTTAAAACCCTAAAATATGGTTGGTGCATTCTATGTGGATTTTTCTTTCATTTTATTAGTATATGTCTTCTTCTTGACAATTTTAAAATCAATTTCCCAAACCCCTTTCCTCCCACACATAAACAATTTACCAAACCACTTAATAAAATTTATTATATGATCCATTCCTCAATATGATAATTATGTAAATCGAATATTCTATTATCTATGTGTTTTAGGGTTTTTGTTTAATAATATTTTAATTTTCTGGTCAAAACCATGTGATTTATGGGTAACAACAATCTCAGATTTTACCATGAAAGAAGAATCAATGATTCCCACATTACTAAAAATGTACCTTTTGGAGGACTCTCTTCAGAGAGTTTGTTTTATGAAACTATTGAGTCAAACAACTAGAATTTTAGGTCGGATGATAAAAACCAAAACATACCATGCGAATCTATTATATTTTTTATCGTAGGTAAAAGCATATTCATCATCATTTTTCAATAACTCAAGTAATTAATTACCCATTATCATGTGATGAATTATAATATATTACATACTGAATATTATGTTCTTAAACCCACCCCACTCTATAGATTAAAATTCATCATGTTCCATTATATTCCTGATGACAATCTACTACTAATCTGCATCACCTTTCAAATAATAGACATCCACAAAATATTTTTCTATCTATGAATAATAGAGTATTGAAAAAATATTTTCAATGGAATTGACACATTTTTTCATATATAAATGGCTCTATAGAACCACTAAATGATGGTAGAATTTTCCTTAGGAAGGAAAAAATATTTTCTCATTCCATCCTTATATCATTTGTATTTTCACCATGAATCATAGACTGGTAATTTTTTTTCCTTTAAAAACCAAATTATTCCATTTAGATCTAATTACATTTGGAATCTCAATATGACATTGATTTCATTTTCCATCATATGTAGAATTAACATGATTCATGCATGTTCTAGCTAATGAATAAATCAAATATCATAGTTTAACATATAGTGATCATATTGGGGAGCCACATATTCTTTAAAAATATCACATAGGATTTAAGGACCCGTCATTAAACCTTAATTAATATTGAATTAAATGAATAATTCACAATGAGGATATTTTCAGGTTTAGATATTAGAGAATTATGACATAACTATTACATCTCAAATGATTACAAAGTAGAAACTTCAAAATAGTTTCCATTTTTTTTACAAAACATGAACTCTTGAAAATAAGAGACATGTCTAGTTCCATGTTTAAGACAACATGACTTTTCCTTGATCACATCCATGACCCTATTCCACATTATGTACTGTAAAAAAATATAAAAAACTTGGGATGAGCATAAAAAGATTTGTAAGGGATACACAAATAATGAAAACTGTTAGTTTTTAAAAACATCAAGTAAACCATGAATACATTAACATAAGTAATACTTTTCATCTTTATGAACTAGTAAATACTCTTCACAGATTAAAATATCATTAAATACCATTTTGTAACCAAAATATTATCATAAAACATATATAAAGAACACATAACATATAAAGGTAACTTAGGACATAAATATACTTAAATGGAATAACCCTGTGGTTGACTTCCACACATATCACTAAATGGAATATCCATACGAATGACTTCCATAACCAATGAATTGGAGGTTATAATGTATCCACCGGTCCTGGTATTCATGGAACCACCTATAATTTTGTTTATCACGTAACCAGCTATCAAATGTACAAGTACCATTATAAAATCATAACACATAAAACAATTATAAAGGAAAGAAAACATTCCCACATTTCAATCACAATATATCACTTAAATATAGTGACATAAAAAATCTATTATCAAAACCATTTTCAATACCAAAATACATAAAAGAGTATATGGTATTTATTTACTTTTAAAAACATTACGGCTTCTTGAGGAAGAAAAAGATCAAATAATACTCGCGGCGGCGGAAAAGGATGTTGTCACCGCGTACGTTAAAAGAAACATTCCTTTTTTCCAGTTAGTAAAACACTTCATAGAAAAAGATTCCCTTTGAATGAAATGAAAAGTCAAAGGTGTTTTATACAACGTATAAACGAAATTATTGTATTAGAACTAAATATTCCTCAATGAATGGAGATTGAGATAAAGCCCCAAACCTTATGTCCGACCTGACTCGATCGTTCTTTAATATCTTGAATAATAAACTAAAGATAATTTATACTTGATTATTAAACTTTTTAAATTTTATTAATTTTTTTATATCACTTATTTCCATGTTATAAACATTATTTAAGCATTTAAGTTAATAATTTTCATTTTGTCGATATTTTGTACTTATGTCAAAAAATTTCTTCTTATAATTACATGTTATTCATGTGGTGAAAGGTTAATTTTCTACAGAATGATATTAATGATTTGGATGTCATATATATAATATATATCCATCATATACATGTATTTATAATAGTACGTAACATTTAGAGGTAAGAAATAAAATGCACCGTTCATGAAAATGGTAAGCCGTACGTAGGCATGAACGCTACATTCATTTCTATTTCATATTTAATGGAATGAAATAACAATGACATAAAGGTAAATTATAATTCTAGTATAATATCATATATAATATTATTAACACCATCCTTTATACATCCCACATTTGGCATTAACGATTCAAATTACTTTGAGGGGACGGTAGTCCGCACTTCCTAAAATAAAATTATCATGTTTACCCATAATGGAAACCATAAAAGTATGATATAAAAGAAAAATAAAGAAGCCTAAAGTAAAAATAAACATAATATATATCATTTATGAAAATATTTTCATCATAATGGCTACCATGAAAGGTGTTAAGAGAAGATTGAACCATCATCATTTCGTGAGGCAGTAATTCGCCATCCACAGAAATAGTGTGTTCTTCAACCATTAGACGGATTTGTGTGTAAGTGTAGCTTGAATACTTATAATAAAAACATTATAGTATATTTAATATATTTTTGTTGATACAAAAAAATGAATAAAAATATTTTAGGGGGTTGGAGAAGCAAAATAAAACAAAAGGACATAAGAGAAGACATTACCTTTAAATCGGGTAACTCCCTTGGTTTGAACCAAAAGGGTCTCTTGAAAATATTTCTGCCTTAGTTAAGGCTTCTAGGATGAAGAGAGGGATGTGGATAGATAATATAAAAAGGGTTAGGATGAGCCAAGTTATTTAGAGGTGTGGGTATGGGGGTAGAGGTGGGGGCCTTTTATAAGAGGAAGGAGGGGCACTCTTGGAAGGTCATGAAATGCTACGTTATTATGAAATGATTTTTGGATTTTAAAGGCCCCACAATGATATATTTAGAGGATAAGGTGATTAGAGTTCTAAATCCAACCATAAAATTGGTTTTTGACAAGTGTAAGTCTTATATATTACATTATCTTTTTATTTTATTTAAATTTTTCATTAATGAGGTAATCCCTGCATCATCATGGTGTCATAAATAAGTCTATTTATTTATTGTCTAAAAATTGTAAATATAATACCATTATTTAGGAAATCTTTTAAGATTTCCACTGACTATTTATAGTATAAGAGATCATTTACATAAACAAAACCAAAATTGTTTTACTTAGGTGATACATACTTCGGTTATACTTTCCTTAAAATAATAATAATTAAAGGTCACTATCACACTAAAGTGATTCCATGGGGTCCCAAAGCTTGGCACAAGGAATAACATGGTTGGTCATGACTCAAAAAAAGTCTTTGGACACAATTTGAGGGCATTTTATATTATTATGAAATTAGTTTATTACCCTTAACTACCCGATTACTAATTAATCACGATAATTAAAGAAAATTGTTGTCGTTACAATTCATAATATCCGAAAACAAAAAGATATTAATTACATAATTTGGACACTATGATTCCAAATATGGAATCTGTTTTACCAAATTCAAACAAATAAATTACAGTAATTAATTTAAAAATTATTTCTGTTGTCAAAACAAATACCGTGTTTTTATGAAACAATATCTATCAAATGATTGATAATTTTTTATGTCCAAATTCAAATTCAAAATTAATTCAAATGACCACCATTGGATTAAATGGTAAAAATATATTCCAATTTCACTTTAAAACCAATTAAAAATATAATCTTATCTTATAAATAAATTAGATTAAAAAGCAGTTTTGAAGTATAATGCAGTATTTTTCACTATTCATTAAAAAATGAACATTGTCGGAAAAATAACCAAAAATTTATTCTATGTAAATTTCAATATCCCAATTCTATAGAATAAGATTATTTTTACAAATAGAGATTATAAAATTGTCAAAATATATATTTAAAAATGGTTCACCAACAAAAGGCGGTAAAACAATCTTTTAAAAATATTAGAGAATTCTATGCTTAAGATTGGATTTATTCTCATTTTAAGCCTCTAAAACACTATATAATTCAGAAATAGACATAGATATGAAAATTTATTAATATTTACTTACTTGGGATATTATATCCTTCCCCCCTTTTGGAAATTTCACCCCCACAATTTATTTACTTATTGAATAAGTGAGGGTATTTATCCCTTATTGCATTTTCAGATTCTCATGTTGCCTCTTCAAACATATGGTTTTTCCATAAAACCATTACCAGATGAATTACCTTATACCTCAACACTTGCTCTCTACGGTAAAAAATATGAACTGGTTGTTCTTCATAAGAGAGATTCTCTTCCATCTTAACTTCCTCTGGGCTCAAAACATGAAATGGATTTGGAATATACTTTTTCAACATCCAATCATGAAACAAATTGTGTACCTGTGACACACATGGAGGTAAAGCCACTATGTAAGCAATTGATTCAACTTTAACTAGGATTTCATAAGGTCCAATGATCCTCGGACTTAACTTTCCCTTCTTTCCAAAATGCATCACACTTTTCCATGGGGAAACATTGACAAAAAAACATGATCACCTACCTCGAAAGATAGATCATTCCTCCAGTTATCCACATAACTTTTCTACCTGATCTGAGTTGTTCTCATGTGCTTCTGAATCAACTAAACTTTTTATGCCATCTTTTCTACCAATTCTGGTCCCATCAGCTTCCTTTCCCCTAATTCATCCCAAAATGCTAGAGTTCGACACTGTTTACCATATAATGCCTCAAACAGAGCCATCTGTATACTGGAATGAAAACTATAATTATAAAAAAATCAACCAAAGAAAGATATATGTCCCAAATTCCCTTGTAATCCAACGTGAAAGCACGTAACATATCCTCCAAGTTCTGAATTGTTTGTTCTGACTGCCCATCTGATTGCGGATGAAAAGCCGTACTAAAATTGTATTCAGTACCCAATGACTTCTAATGGACTTTCCAAACGATAGAAGTAAACTTGGGATCACGATCAGATACAATAAAGAGGGTAACTCTATATAACCTAGATATCTCTTTAAAATAAAATCGAGAAAGTTGATCTAGAGAGAATGTAACTCGAATAGGAAGGAAATAAGAAGATTAATCAATCGATCAACTATAACCCAGATTGCATTATTACCTTGAGATGTCTTCGGTAATCCCACAACAAATTCAATGGATATATTTCACATTTCCACTCTAGAACTAGTAATGGCTGAAGAATCCCTTTCGGTAACTTCCTCTCTACTTGAACCAGCTAACAAGTCAAACACTTCACAGTAAAATCAGCAATATCACTTTTAATTCCATCCCACCAGTAATACTCCCACAGATCTCTGTACATCTTTGTACTGCCAGGATCAACTGAAAATGGGGAACTATGATCCTCACATAACAAATCATTCTTCAACATTGAATCACAAGGCACACATAATCTCTTCCCAAACCTCAAAACACAATCATTATCAACATTTAGTTCAGGCAACTTACCCTTCTGAACCAGCTCTACCCTTTTCTGCAACCCACTGTCTTTCTTCTATGTTTGCATAATTCTGTCTGATAGAGATGATCTCACTGACACTTGAAACAAAACAGAAGAACTTCCTACACCAACAACATCTATGCCAAAGTTCATCAAATCAAAAATTAAAGGATCTCATTCCAAACATAGCATGGTTAATGAAGCATTACTTTTTCGACTCAAAGCATCTGGCACTTTATTTGATTTTCTAGTATGGCAATGAACTGTACAATTGTAATCCTTGATTAATTCCAACCATCTCCTCCGTCTCATGTTCAAATTTTTCATAAGTGAATATATACTTTAAACATTGGTGATCAGTATATATTTCACACTTTACTCCATAAAAGTGATGCATCTATATTTTTAGAGAAAAAATAGCAGTTAATTCCAAATCATGTGTACGGTAATTTAACTCATGAGTTTTCAAATGATGTGCAATATAAGAAATTACCTGATTATTCTGCATAAATACACAACCAAGTCCTTTCAACGAAGCATCATTGTAGATAAAAAACTCACCATTTCTAGAAAGAAGTTCCAAAACTAGAGCATTCACCAATATTCTTTTCAATTCCGGAAAACAGATCACATTCTATTGTCCAGCTCAATTTAACACCTTTTCAAGTTAACTTAGTCATTGGACTAGATAACCGTGATAAAGTTTCAAAAAACCTCTAGTCATAACCCTCCAGATCACGAAAACTATAGATCTCGGTTATATTTGTGGGTCTTGGCCATTCTTCAACAACTTTTGTTTTAGTTGGATCAATAGTTATGCCATTTTATGAAACAATGTGACCAAGGAAAGAAATTTTTTGTAACCAAAACACACACTTGCTAAATTTTACATACAGTTTCTTTCCATTAATGGTTTTTAAGATAACCCTTAAATGACATTCATGATTCTCATTACTTTTGGAATAATCCAAAATATCATCTATTAACACATCCACCATTTATCACCTAAGTCAACTGATCTGTCACTACATCAAACTGTTCAATTTTGATTTTTGACCATCTCAGGATGCTGATTTGGAAGGTCATTCCCCTCTGTATTCCTTCCCAGAAAAGATGCTCTCTTTCATCTATGAAAAACCATTCTTAACAAAGAAATAACTCAAGTGAAGAAACATGGTAATCTATAAATTCTATTTCATTTCAATAAAACCATAGATTAATTTACGTACATAAATTTAACAATTTTCTATCTTCTAAATTTGTCTAAACTGATCTCTGATATCAACTATAAGGACCCGAATTTAAACCTTACTTAATATTGAATTAAATGAATAATTCACATTGAGGATCTTTTCAGGTTTAGATTTTTAGAGAATTAGTACATAACAATTACATTTTAAAAGATTACAAAGTAGACACTTCTACACAGTTTCTATTTTTTTACAAAACATGAACTCTTGAAAAAAAGAGTCATGTCTCGTTCCATGTTTTAGACAGCATGAATTTTCCTTAATCCCATAATTGAACCTATTCCACATTATATCCTGTGAAAAACATTTCAAAAACATAGGATAAGCATAAAAATCTCAGTACACAAAGAACAAAAACTGTTAGTTTTTTAAAACAACAAGTAAACCATAAATACGTTAAAATAAGTAATACTTTTCACCTTTATGAAGTAGTAAATACACTTCACTGAATTAAAGATCATTTAATATAGTTTTGTAACCAAAATATTACCATAAAACCCATATAAAGAACACATAACATATAAAGGTAACTTGGGACATAAACATACTTAAATGGAATAACCATACCGTCGACTTCCACACATATCACTAAATGGAATAGCCATACAGCTTACTTCCACACCCAATGTATTAGTGGTTATAACGTAACCACACATCCTGGTATTCACGGAACCACCCGCTATTTTATTTATCATGTAACCAGCGGTCAAATGTCCAAGTACCATTATAAAATCATAAAACCAAAAACAGTTATAAAGGAAAGAAAAAATTTCCACATTTCAATCAAAATATATCCCATAAATATATTGACATTACAAATACATTATCAAAACCATTTTCAATACCAAAATACATAAAATAGTATATGGTATTTATTCACTTTTGAAAACATTACGTCTTGTTGAGGAAGCCAAAGATCAAATAATACTCACAGTAGCGGAAAAGGACGTTGTCACCGCGTACGTTAAAAGAAACATTTGTTTTTGTCGTTTAGTAAAACGATTCATTGAAAAAGATCCCCTTTTAATGAAATGAAAATTAAAAGGTTTTCTATACAGTGTATAAAAGAAAGTCTTGTATTAGAACAAAATATGCCTCAATGAAAGGAGATTGAGACGAAGTCCCTTACCTCGTTTCCCACTTGACTCGATCATTCGTTAATCTCCTCTATAATAAACTAATGTTAATTTCTACTTTCTTATGAACCTTTTTAAAGATTATTATTTCTTTTATATCACTTATTTCCATGTTATAAACATTATGTAATCATCTAAGTTAATAATGTTCATTTTGTCGATATTTGGTACTTAAGTCAAAAATGGACTTCTTATAATTACATGTTGTTCATGTGGTCAAATGTTCATTATATCCAAAATGATATTCATAATTTTTATATCATATATATAATATATATCCATAATATACATGTATTTATAATAGTAAATAAAATTTAGAGGTAAGAAATGGAATGCACTGTTCATGGAGACGGTAAGCCGTACATACGCATGAATGCTAATTTCATTTCTATTTCGTATTTAATGGAATGAAATCATAATGATATAAAGGTACATTATAATTCCATTATAATATCATATATAATATTATTAACCCCATACTTTATACATCCCACATATGGAATTAACTATTCAAATCACTTTGACGGGGCGGTAGTTCGCACTTCTTAAAATGAAATTATCCCGTTTAAACATAATGGATACAATAAAGGTATGAAATAAAATAAAAATACAGAAGAATAATGTAAACAAAAACATAATATATATCATATATAAAAATAGTTTCATCTTAATGGCCACCATTAATGGTGTTAATAGAATATTGAACAATCATCGTTTCCTGAGGCAGTAATTCTCCATCCACAGAAACAGTTTGTTCTTCAACCATTAGACGGAGGTGTGTGTAAATTTAGCTCAAATAATTCTCATAAAAACATCCTAGTATATTTAGGATACTGGTTTTGTTACAAATGAAAGGGAGAAAAATATTTTATGGGGTTGGAGAAGCAAAATAAAACAAAAGGACATAAGAGAAGACATTACCTTCAAATCGGGCAACTCTCTTGGTTTAAACCAAAAGGGTTTCCTGAAGATATTTCTTGTAAAGACCTGGAAATTTCAAGTAAAATTTTTTCTTAATTTTCTTTGTAATTTTACAAGAACGCAGTTTCTGACGGCGCCTCATTCTGAGGCCCGGTGTGCTCGGAATCATTTTCCGATATTTGGCTCGGATACGTTCAGTGAACGGACGAGCGGGTTTTTCTAAATTTTAAAAGGGTGCTCATAATCGAATTCTGAGGGCACTGATGGAATCGCAGCGCTGGTAATTTCTTAGAAACGCCTCTTCCGGAGTTGCGTTTTCTCGGGTGTGTTTTTTAATTTTTGGGCTTTAAGTTATGAAATAAAATAAAGTGGTGTGACAACATTATTTTTATTTCACTTAAAGCCACTTAAAATCCACTTAAAACTGATTAAGCTAAGTTAAAGCGGATAGGGTACAATTCAAAAATATCCTACCCTCTTGGTAGGATATATGTGAGGAGGGGCCCGCACGAGCCCCACCATTTCTTTTCCGCTAAGTAACGCACCCGCGAAAATCCTTTTTAATGAAAGTTAACTGGGGCGTTTCATAAACAATTAAACGCTCCTATTAATTGGGCAGTTAAATCGTTACAATTAATTCAACGAATTAATTGTTCGTTTCTTATCTTTTGAATTTAAAAAGCTTAGGTCAATAATAAAATAAGGGTTGAACTTATTTTATTTAGTTGGACTGGTGGTGTGGAGAGAATTTGGCGGAAAGCGTTCTTCTTCGATGAAGAACGCGAAGAACGCGAAGAACACGAAGAATGATCCGACCTCCGACGAAGAACACCAAACCCTTGGAGATCGACGGCGCGACGCCGTGTACTGCGACATCAACGAATCTTCTTCCGCGACGCTCCTTCCACAACGCTTTCTTCCACGATGAGGAAATCCGCGACGAACCCTCGCTCGACGACGCTTGAGGTAGGGGATTTTATTTTGGTGTTCTATTATATTTTGAGAAAAGAACGACGAGCGCGGACCTACCAATTCCAGGTTGATCCGCGGATCGTTTGTTCATGCAGATTGATGTTGAGGAATATTATTTAATTTGTTCATGATTATTACCTTGACGATCATCATAAATATGACCATTTTCTATCAATTAACAAGAGGGGGCCAGACTGCACAAACACGGCCGACCCACCTCCTTATCCTTTTGGGTTTTTTCGGTGGATTGAAACGGGGATGGCGCGATGTCGTCGCACCGCGCGGGACGTGCGGCATGAAATGTGCGGCGCTGTCGCGCCGCGTCATGAAAATGAACAAGGGCGTGACGCCATTGTGCCGCATTGGAGAAACCCGAAGACATCCGTGGACGGAGTCGGGCCACGGTGAAGGGGGGTGGTGCCATCGCGTCGTGGCGGAGAAACACGAAGATGGCGCGCTTGTTAATTGACGTGCGGATTGTCGGGCGACGACGAACGGGGCCGCAAGTGCGATTTAAGGGCCTTGTAGTTAAGGTCGGGTCCCTGGAGGACTGTTGGCGAAGACGACAGGAGAAACGGACCACCGGAGCGCGTCCGGGGGTCCGCGGAAGGCGGTGGAAGCGCGCCCCGCCGGCGCGGCGGCGCGCCGCCGGAGGGCGGGCGGCGGCGGATGCCACCGGCATCAATTAGCGGCGAGGGTGGGGGAGCCGTGCACCCCGCCCGCGGCTTCCGCTCGGCCGCACTGGCCGAGCCACGGCCGGGCCGGGCCGGGCCCAGCCCGATCAGGTCGACCCGGTTCGGGCCGACCCAGGGGGGGTCGGGCCGGGTCTGTCCGGGCCCAGACCCCTCGTTTTCAGACCCCTCACGGTCCTTTGCCCATATCTTGAGCTGTAAACCTCCGATCTATGCACAGTCAGTGGAGATGCAATCCTTGGATCAAGGCGGTCGTTTCGGTATATCGCACTCAAGGTTTCAGAATACTTTGGGTTCGGCCAGGTTGGTTCGGATACAAAACCAACCGGGCCCTCGGAGCGGAAACCCTTATATCTTGAGCTCCGGACGTCTGATTGACGTGCCGTCAACTTTGTTGGAATCTTCTAAGTGAGACGGATCTTTTGGCTTACTCCGATCGAGGTTTGGATGTCGTCGGAGTGCGGTCAGGTTGGTTTGCTCACGAAACCAACCGGGCCCCTGGAACGAAAAAGACAATAACTCACAGACCGGGAGTCCGATTGACGCGCCGTCTGTCTCTTTGAATTCCTCTTGATGAGACGGAAGTTTTGGAATACTTCACCGGAGTTTTGGATGTTGTTGGATAGTGGCCGGGTTGGATTGTACCCGAAATCCAACCAGGCCCCTGGAACGGAAAAGCTGATATCTTTCAGACCGAACGTCCGTTTGACGAACCGTCAGCGGCATTGGTGATCACATTGAGAAACGGTCCCTATGAGTATACCCTATGAGAGTTCGGGGTACAGTTGAGATACGGCCAGGTTGGTTCTCTCACGAAACCAACCGGGCCCCTGGGATGAAAAAGGCTAATAACTCACAGATCAGGCATCCGATTGACGCGTTGTCTATTGCGTTGAGACCCCTATGACGAGGCGGCCCTTTGAGATATACTTTAGTGGGACCTTGTGATACTTGGAGTATCGACCTGTAGCTCGTGGAGCGGACCCTCCCGGAGACGAGCGTACGGAGTACGGAGACCGTGTACCCGGCTGAGACCTTATGACTGCTTGACCAACTCGACTTGGAGTGAGTCGACTAGCCCAGGGGATGGAGCTCCTGGTATTTGGTGACAGAGCGACGGCAGACGGAGCGCCCGGTAGTTTGCCGCAGACCCGCGGTACTCGACAGGAGGAGTACCTCTGTAGTCTATTAGGGGAAGCGCCCGGTATTTGGCGACAGACCCATAGCGGATGGAGCGCCTGGTTGTTGGCTGCAGACCCGTGGTACTCGACAGGAGGAGTACCTCAGCAGTCTTAGTTTAGTGAGCAGTACCTCGGAGTCGTGACAAGACCACTGCACACTTCAGAGATGGGGCTTTTCAGCTGTTATAGTTTTGATAATGAAAATCCTGGTTTGAGCTGAGTCTTTTGACCTTTGTGTTTTCCTCATGATTGATATGGGTCACTTGATTACTTAGGTATATGTATGGACATATACCTGGGTAGTGGTTATCCATTGATTTCATGATCTTGGTGTTTTCCTCATGATTGAGATGGGTCACTTGATAACTTAGGTATATGTATGGGAATATACCTAGGTAGTGGTTATCCGTTGATTTCATGATCTTGGTGTTTTCCTCATGATTGAGATGGGTTATTTTAAAACTTATTTATATGCATGGGCATATACTTAAGTCAAGGTTATCTATTTAGATCTTCTTCTTGGTTATCCATTTTCGTTTTAGTGAGACCTTGAGGGTCTCGGGGTCCCTACTGAGTATCGTTATACTCACCCCTGCACGGGCTATGCCCGCACCTCATTGTGTTGGTTGCAAACGACGGGCAGTGCTGACGGAGGCCGAGTGTTTGAGGAAGAGTCAGTACCCGGAGGTGGACTACACGACGAGTCAGTATCTGGAGGTGGACTTCACGGCAAGACGACACATGGAGGAGGTTGGCGGGCGAGAGCGTTTTGGAGGCTATCTGTACCTACCCTTCAGGTATGATCCGTGGTGGACGATCTAGGATCTGCGCCATCTGTACCTACCCTTCAGGTAGGATCCGAGGAGGAAGACCCCGGAGTCACTTCCGTTCTTCCAGCTATTGTCTTTTTCTGTTGTACTTGTTCAGTCGTAGTTGTACTTTCATTTGGGTTTGTATTTTGGCCCATTTACTTTTCAGCACTTTCTTTTGTACTTAGTGTTTTGCATCTGCTTGTACTCTGTAGTGTTTTGTTTACTTTTATAAAGGCAATGCCTTCCCAGTTATCAGGATTTACGCCTTTGGTGCTAGTCACCAGCCCCTGGCCTATGGAAGGCGGGCTTGGGGTAGTCACGGCACGGGCCCCGAGGACGGGTCGTGACAATTGGTATCAGAGGAGTCGGTTCTATCGCAGAACTTATAACTCTGATATTTTCTTTCTGTGAAGCAACAGTGTTAAGAGTACCGAGTGTGGTTTTTAGTTCAGGGAGTCCAGTGTTGGTGTGGGCGTCCGACGTATCCATACACCAGGACCCTGACAACTGATTTCCAACTTTGTGCACGAAAACACTGATTGCGTGTGTGTTTCCAGAAGTTTTATTTAAATATCAGCTCAACCCAGGTCAGCTCACCAGGTATAAGTCTTTTGACCATGTCATGTTTGTTTCTTTCAAGATGCCTCCCCGCAGACGACCAGCTAGAGCCACGAGAGTTGTTCTTACTGAAAGCCCGCCAAGCGACGTGGCCTCAGTACATGGATCTATTCCAGTTGAGGCACCAGCGGAGGCACCAGCGGTACTACTACACGTTGGGCCACCGATGCCACCAGCCCCAACAGTAGAGGGTGCACGTCTCTTGAGCGCACTGCACGAGTTCCAGCGCCAGAGGCCACCCAGGCTCCGGGGAGAGACGGACCCGCAGGCGGCTGAGGATTGGATGGAGGCTGTGGTGGGAGTCTTCAGGCTAGTGGGGACGCCGGCAGACTTCATGGTGATCCTTGCTGCCATCCTTTTTCAGGCAGCAGCAGGCCAGTGGTGGATCCTGATGCTCTAGATGCATGACGAGGCGACAATTCTTTGGGCAGACTTTGAGAGCCTGTTCCGGGCAGAGTTTGTACCATCCAACCTTTGAGCAGTGCGTATACAGGAGATACTTCAGCTGCGGTAGGGCAGCATGACAGTGGCATAGTATTCAGCGAGGTTCACAGATCTCTCGCGCTACTCCAGAGATATGGTACGGGACCCGTTCTTTAGGGCCCGAACCTTCAAGCAGGGGCTTAGGAGAGAGATTAGAGCTTCTGTTGTTTCTCACAGCATTTCGACGTAGACAGGGGTGTTGGAGAGAGCCCTCTTAGTGGAGAGTTTCCTTGCTGAGAAGTCTCCAGCAGCAGGACCCACCACTAGCCGGCTTGCGGCAGAGTCTTCTGCAGCAGGCAGTAGACAGATGACGTAGAGCTCTAAGAGGACCAGACCTACAGGTGGCCGACTGCATGACTCAGGTTCAGTTGTGCGGGGAAACCGGGGTGGAGTCAGAGCCATACATGCCGAGAGTGGACAGTGTTACTCCTGCGGCGGAATTGGTCACATGACACATGACTATCCAACCCGCAATGCAGATGACCAGAAGTTAAATGAAGAACCTCCCAGCCAGAGGCAGAGGATCGATCAGGGCATACTGCAAGGAGCAGGCGGCCATGGAAGAGGAGCTGGTCGTGCAGCTGGAGGTGGACAACGCTTCGGGGTGATGCCACCCCCACCACCAGGAGGCCCCCCCTGACCGCAGGGGATAGGAGGACATGGGATAGACCAGCTTCAGGCAGCTGAGGCCAATGGTCATGGAACTCCGGAAGCAGATGGACAAGAGAGGGACTAGCTCCAGACCTGGAGGCTATTGATCCTGTTGCTTCTAGTTTTGTTGATGTTTGTATGTATTTGCTTCGTGTCTTTATTCTATGAGCTGAAGTAATAAAAAGACACTTATCTTTGGGATGTTTTCTTTCCTTTCCTTTTGTTTGGTTGATACTGAGTGGTCCCAGTTAAAACTGTTGACTTGACCCTCACTTTCGAGATTTCTACTGGGGGAGACCTAGTGACCTCACACTGATGTCGAAAGTGTGACTCGACCCTTGGAGGCGAGAGTGACAGTTGTATCTCTTGGTAGTTATGTCGAAGCTTTACGATGTCATCCATGGCATGAATGAATCATTCATGTCAGGATTGACTATATTAGGCAATGAATGTGGTTTATCCAGGGGATGAGACCAGATTTCTCTTATCGGCAAAGAAGAAATCATAGCAGCTCTTGTGAGACTAGAGAAGGTCCAGGTCATCCTAGAGCTGATGAGGACAGCATAGGGCCGATAGAAGCCTTATGCTGACAGGAACTAGAGGCCTCTAGAGTTCGAGGATGACAATCATGTCTATATACGGGTCTCACCTCGACGAGTTTTATGGAGATGTGTCCAAGGCGGCAAGTTATCTCCGAGGTTCAACGGAACTTTCTAGGTCCTCAGGTGGGTAGGCGGGGTGGTTTACCTCTTGACCCATCCACAGCAGTTGCACCAGGTGCACGACGACTTCCACGTATCTCAACTGAGTAGATACGTTCTCGACCCTTCGCATATCATCGACCATGAGGAGCTGGAAGACGGCGAAGGGGTGTCTTTCACGGAGGTTCTAATGGGGATCGAGGATCGACAGGAGCAGATCCTACGAGGACGACCGATTCCTCGGGTGCACTTTCTCTCGCAGTACGGGAACCTCCAAGTGAGAACATGGGAGCAAAAGGCTCAAGTGCATGCACAATACCGCTTTTGTAACCCTAGTTTGTGTTGAAGCTTTACGGGGATGTAAAGCCCTGATGTGGGAGTAATGTAAAGACCCGGAAACTTCAGAGAAAATTTTTTCTTAATTTTCTTTAGAATTTTACAAGAACACAGTTTCTGACGGCGCCTGATTCCGAGGCACGGTGTGCTAGGAATCATTTTCCGAAGTTTGGCTTGGGTACGTTCAGTGAACGGACAAGCGGGTTGTTCTAACTTTTAAACCAGTGCTCGGAATCGAATTCTGAGGGCACCGATGGAATCACAACACTGCTAATTTCTTAGAAATTCCTCTTCCGGAGTTGCGTTTTCTCGGGGTGTGGTTTTTAATTTTTTGTCTTTAGGTTAAGAAATAAAATAAAGTGGTGCAACAACATTATTTTTATTTCAGTTAATGCCACTTAAAAGCCACTTAAAGCTGCTTAAGCTAAGTTAAAGCGGATAGGGTACAATTCAAAAATATCCTACCCTCTTGGTAGGATATTTGTGTGGTGGGGGCCGCACGAGCCCCACCGTTTCTTTTCCTCTAAGTAACGCACCCGTGAAAACCCTTTTTAATGAAAGTCAACTGGGGCGTTTCTTAAACAATTAAACGCTCCTATTAATTGGGCAGTTAAATCGTTACAATTAATTCAACGAATTAATTGTTCGTTTCTTATCTTTCGAATTTCAAAAGCTTAGGTCAATAATAAAATGAGGGTTGAACTTATTTTATTTAGTTGCACTGGTGGCGTGGAGAGAATTTGGAGGAAAGCGTTCTTTTTCGACGAAGAATATGAAAAACGCGAAGAACACGAATAACGCTCCGACCTCCGATGAAGAATGCCAAACCATCGGAGATCGACGGTGCGATGCCGTGTACCGCGACGTCAACGACGCTTCTTCTGTGACACTCCTTCCACAACGCTTTCTTCCGCAACGAGGAAATCCGTGACGAACACTCGCTCGACGACGCTTTAGGTAGGGGATTTTGTTTTGGTGTTCTATTATCTTTTGAGAAAAGAACGACGAGCGCGGACCAAACAATTCCAGGTTGATCCGCGGATCGTTCGTTCATGCGGATTGATGTTGAGGACTATTATTTAATTTGTTCGTGATTATTACCTTGACGATATTCGTGAAATATGACCATTTTCTATCAATTAACGAGAGGGGGCCGGACCACACAAACACGGCTGACCCACCTCCTTATCCTTGTGGGTTTCTTTTGTGGATTGAAACGAGGATGGCGCGGTGCTGTCGCACCGCATGGGACATGCGGCGAGGAATGCGCGGCACCGTCGCACCACATCGTGAAAACGAACAAGGGCGCGACGCCGTCCTGACGCATCGGAGAAACCCGAATACATCCGCGGACGGAGTCGGGTCACGACGAAGGGGGACGACGCCATCCTGTCGTGCCAGAGAACCACGAAGACGACGCGTTTGTTAATTGACGTGCGGATTGTCGGGTGACGACGAACAGGGCCGCAAGGGTGATTTGAGGGCCTTGCAGTGAAGGTAGGGTCCCGGGAAGACCGTTGGCGAAGACAGCAGGAGAAACGGACCACCAGAGCACGTCCGGTGGTCCGCGGAAGGCGAGGGCGGCGCGCCGCCGGAGGGCTGGCGGCGGCAGTTGCCGCCGGCCTCAATTAGCGGCGAGGGTGGGGGAGCCACGCACCCCGCTCGTGGCTTCCGCTCGGCCGTGCCGGCCGGGCTGGGCTGGGCCCCGCTGGGTCGGGTCGACCCGGTTCGGGACGACCCAGGGGGGGTCCGGCCGGGTCGGTCGGGGCCCAGACCCCCCGTTTTCAGACCCCTCACGGTCTTTCACCCATATCTTGAGCTGTAGACCTCCGATCGATTCACCGTTAGCGGTGATGTGATCCTTGGATCGAGACGGTTGTTTTGGTATATCGCACTCAAGGTTTCAGAATACTTTGGGTTCGACCGGGTTGGTTCGGATACGAAACCAACTGGGCCCTCGGAGCAGAAACGCTTATATATTTAGCTTCGGATGTCCGATTGACGTGTCGTCGACGTTGTTGGATTCCTCTAAGTGAGACGGATCATTTGGCTTACTCCGCTCGAGGTTTGTATGTCGTCGGAATGCGGTCGGGTTGGTTCGCTCACGAAACCAACCGGGCCCCTAGAACGAAAAAGCCAATAACTCACAGACCGGGCGTCCGATTGACGCGCCTTATGTCTCGTTAAATTCCTCTTGATGAGACGAAACTTTTGGCATACTTCGCCGGAGTTTTGAATGCTGTTGGATAGTGGCCGGGTTGGATTGTACCCGAAATCCAACCGGGCCCCTGGAACGGAAAAGCTGATATCTTTCAGACCGAATGTCCGTTTGACGAACCGTCAGCGGCGTTGGTGATCACATTGAGAAACGGTCCCTATGAGTATACCCTATGAGAGTTCGGGGTACAGTTGAGATATGGCCGGGTTGGTTCACTCATGAAACCAACTGGGCCCCTGGGACGAAAAAGGCTAATACCTCACAGACCGGGTGTCCGATTGACGCGATGTTTGTTGCGTTGAGACCCCTATGACGAGGCGGTCCTTTGAGATATAATTTCGTGGGAACTTGTGATACTTGGAGTATCGACCTGTACCTCGTGGAGCGGACCCTCCCGGAGACGAGCATATGGAGTACGGAGACCGTGTAGCCGGCTGAGACCTACCGACTTCTTGACTGACTCGACTTGGAGTGAGTCGACTAGCCCAGTGGACAGAGTGCCCGGTATTTGGAGACAGACCCATGGCGGACGGAGCGCCCGGTAGTTGGCTGCAGACCCGTGGTACTCGACAGGAGGAGTACCGCTGTAGGCTATTAGGGGGAGCACCTGGTATTTGGCGACAAACCCACAGCAGATGGAGCGCCTGGTAGTTGGCCGCAGACCCGCGGTACTCGACAGGAGGAGTACCTCAGCAGTCTTATGTTAGTGAGCAGTACCTCGGAGTTGTGACCGAACCACTGCACACTTCAGAGATGGGGCTCTTCAGTGGTTATGGGTTCGATAATGAAAATCCTGGTTTGAGCTGAGTCTTTTGACCTTTGTGTTTTCCTCCTGATTGAGATGGGTCACTTGATAACTTAGGTATATGTATGGGCATATGCCTGGGTAGTGGTTATCCGTTGATTTCATGATCTTGGTGTTTTCCTCATGATTGAGATGGGTCACTTGATAACTTAGGTATATGTATGGGCATATACCTGGGTAGTGGTTATCCGTTGATTTCATGATCTTGGTGTTTTCCTCATGATTGAGATGGGTTACTTGATAACTTAGGTATATGCAAGGGAATATACCTAAGTAGAGGTTATCTGTTGATATCTTCTTTGTGGTTATCCATGTTGGTTTTAGTGAGACCTTGAGGGTCTCGGGGTCCCTACTGAGTATCGTTATACTCACCCCTACACGGGCTATGCCCACACCTCATTGTATTGGTTGCAGACGACGGGAAGTGCTGAAGGAGTCCAAGTGTTTGAGGATGAGTCAGTACCCAGAGGTGGACTACACGACGAGTCAGTATCTGGAGGAAGACTTCACGGCGAGACGACACACGGAGGAGGTTGGCGGGCGAGAGCGTTGTGGAGGATATATGTACCTACCCTTCAGGTAGGATCCGTGGTGGACGATCCAGGTGCCACGCCATCTGTACCTACCCTTTAGGTAGGATCCGAGGAGGACGACCTAGGAGTCACTTCCATTCTTCCAGCTGTTGTCTTTTTCTGTTGTACTTGTTCAGTTGTAGTTGTACTTTCATTTGGGTTTGTATTTTGGCACATTTACTTTTCAGCACTTTCTTTGGTACTTAGTGTTTTTCTTCCGCTTGTACTCTGTAGTGTTTTGTTTACTTTTATAAAGGCAATGCCTTCCCAGTTATCGGGATTTACGCCTTTGGTGCTAGTCGTCAGCCCCTGGCCTATGGAAGGCAGGCTTGGGGTAGTCACGGCACGGGCCCCGAGGATGGGTCGTGGCATTTCTGCCTTAGGTAAGGCCTACAAGATGAAGATAGGGATGTGGAGAGACTATATAATCATTTTTTGGCCGAGCCAATGGCTTGGGAGGTGGGGGTAAGGGGGTAGTGGTGGAGGCCTTTTATAAGGGGGAGGAGGGGCACTCTTAGAAGGTCCGGAAATGTTACTTTATTATGAAATGATTTTAGGATTTTAAAGAATGGAAAATGATATATTTAGAGGATAAGGTGATAAGGGTTAGAAATACACCCATACAATAGGTTTTTGAAAAGTGAAAGTCTTATATTGTACCTTATATTTTCCTTTTATTGAAATCGTTCATTAATGAGGTAATCGCTGCATCATCATGGTGTCACAAGTAAAATTATTTATTTATTGTCTAAAAATTATAATCAAAATACCATGATGTAGGATGTATTTTTATCTTTCCAATTACCATTTATAGTCTAAGATATCATTTACATAAAAAAACTAAATTTGTTTTACTTAGGAGATACATACTTTGGTTATACTTTCCTTTAAAAATTTATAAAAGGTAAATACCACACAAAACTGATTCCATGGGGTCCCAAAGATTGGCACAAGGAATCCCATGGTCGGCCATGACTCAACAAAAGAATTTGGACACATGTTGGGGTCATTTTATATTATTATAATGTTATTTTATTACCCTTAACTACCCGATTGCTAATTAATCACGATAATTAAAGATAATTGTCGTCGTTACTATTCATAATGCCCAAAAACAAAAAGGTATTAATTACATAATTTGGACCTTCTGATTCAAAATATGGAATCCATTTTACTAAATTACAAATACATAAATTGTATTACTTGAATTAAAAATAATTCCTATTGTCAAAACAAATAGCATGTTTTTAAGAAATAATATCTATCAAAAGATTTAAATTGTTTATATCCAAATTAAATGTGATATTAATTCTAATGACCACCATGGGATTAAATGGTAAAAATATATTCTAATTTAACTTTACAACCAATTCAAAATATAATCTAAATATATAAATAAATTATATTAAAAATCAGTTTTGAAGTATAATGCGGTATTTTTATCTATTCATTAAAAAATGAACATTGTCATAAAAATACCAAAAATTTATTCAATGTAAATTTCAATGTCTTTATAATAAAGAATTAGTTTATTTTGACAAATATAGCTTATAAAATTTTCAAAAGATGGATTTAAAAATGGTTCTCCATCTAAAGGCAGTAAAACTATCTTTTAAAAATATTAGAGAATTATATGCTTAAGATTGGATTTATTCTCATTTTAAGCCTCTAAAACACTATATAATTCATAAATAGAGATAGATATGAAAATATATTATTCATTAATTACATGGGATGTCACATAAGATGTATGAATTGAGATAGATTCTTTTTAATCATTGATACCATAGGTTTATCCTATGTAATTTATAGCTGTCATATATTTAATTCCATTACAATATTTTGTATTTGATTTTTAAATTCCCAAATCAGACCCCCCAAGAGTGTTATATGAGGTTTGAATTAAGAACCAATGTCTTATACTAAGTGATGATCAAGTCTAGCACAATGCACCCAAATTAGAGTTTTTACTACATAGGTTTCATCATTCCAAAGCCACATCGACCTCAATTTTCTAGAAAGGGATATAATTTTATAGAAACAACTATATCAATATTTTAACAAAATTTTAGTTCATTTTATGATACATTCATCCTTCATTAGAAATATCTTTAGATATATCCCATGACATAAAATTAGAAATAACCCTAGGGATATCACTATAGTTTCTCATCATAGTTTCTAATGGTTCACTAAACATCCCTTCAATAATAACTATAGATACCCAAACTAATAATACATAGATATTTATTCTTTTTAGATTAATATTCATTACATTTAAAAATCACATTCCAAATAATAATAAAAGTATATTTCATTTCGAAATGTATAAAAATAAAAACCAAGTTCATCTCAGTCTAACATAATCTCTTATTTAGTTGTTCATAACTATCACCCTTATTTGAAATATCACTTGTAGTGTCAGTTATCAAAATCCTGGAATATAAAACATTAGTGATTGTGAGATTAGATTCATAGAATTGGTTAATATGGGAAATATGTAAAAATAATGTGAGAATATGTGTATGAGAATGTGATCAAAATATATGAAATCCATACCACACATACCAATGATCAAAATCATGAATCATAGTATAAATATTACTAGTCCATAAGAAATAAATCCAGAGTAAATCAAAGTAAATGATCCATGAGGTTATAAAACTGACCTGAGATATGGATTTATGGAATAAGAATGTCTAAAAATCATTAAATTTGTAGTCAAGGATGATTTGAAAAAATTACATAGAGGAATTGGTTAACTATTAAATATATTATAGTAGACATGGTTCACTTCACTGAAAATAATAGTGGAATATTTCCCTTATTAATCTAGGTTCACTCCACATTCAAATATTTTATATCCCATGAGATATCTGTCAGTACACAATTAATTTGAGGGAAATATAGGTATTACCCATCATATAATGAAAATCATATATATATGTGAGCCACAATATTGTAAATATTTTTTTCTATTAGAATTAATTGAATGGAATTACCTTAATAAACATTTTTTCATAATAAAACCCTTGAAAATGAAATGGGAATCATAAGAATTTAATCATAATAGAACCCGTGAGGTGAAATGGGTTTAGTTAAAATTTCATCAAAGAAAAACCTATAGAATAAAATTACGTTTCATATGTATTCCATCAATACATCATTTAAAAATGTATGAAAAATGAATGTAGTTTTATAAGAATTTTATCTTGATATTCCCCATGGAAGAGAAATAATTTTTATAAGCATCATGTCATAAAAAATATTAATCATAGAGATAAAAAACAAAAATGGTGTCTATGAATAAAATCCCTTATAATGCATAACTTACAGGAAAATATGTAATCCTAGATATAAAATTGTTTTAAAAGATTAATTGTAACATTTTTTTGAGGAAAAAAGCCTTTAAAAATTGAAAAACACATTTTAAAACATTAAATATTTTAAAAAATAATTTTCAATGAAAATGAAATTGGAAAAACATAAAAGAAGATTTAATATTCATTTAAAATAATTCATGGGAAAAATAACCTTTCCAATTTGAAAATAATTTTTAAATTTGAATAATATTTGGAAAATACATTTCATTGAAAATAACCAATGAATCATGTAATATAATATTTAAAACATTAAGTGGTCATGATGGTAGAAATTTTTATTTATGTAATACAATTTAAGAAAATAATTTATTTCACATTTTTTGTGGAAGAAAAATGAGTAATATTTGAAAAACAAAATAAATATTATTTTAAAAATATTTAAAAACTAATAAATTGGTAAATAATTCTTAATTTAATAATTAAAATAAAATACAAATAATTAATATTTTAATAATACATGGATTTTCATGAAAACATATTTCCCACCAAATAGGGAAATAAATTCATATTTTCTTAAAAATATTATTTTGAGATATGGATTACATAAATAGAGGAAAATGAAAGGAAAAATTGTGTTGTTATGAAATAAGAAGAGGATAATTAAATAAAAGAGTATCCTCGTAGATATTTCAAAATGTTTCATCATTGGAAGTATAATCTTGATCAATCTTAATAAAATTTGAGATTGTAATGTAAAATCATAACACTTTAGTAACTTTGAATCGTATTCCCCCTGAAATAATAATATAAAATTAAATATATAATATCATGAGAATAAATGAATACATGATATTACATATCATTGGGGTTATATATAAACCCGATAAAAGATGATAGGTGCATAACCTAACATATATCATAGAGAAGGAAAATAGTGAAAACCACACTAACCAATTTGGTATCATTTAAACCAGAAACCCCATGAAAGAAAGATCATAAAATTGAAATTTAAATAAAAATAATATTCTTGAGAATCATTGACAAATACATTCAAAGTCATTATAGACACCACATAAAAGAAATAGGTAGTTTATATGGCATGTTTCTCACAAAGGTAAAATGTGATACACAAATTGTAACATCCCACCCCCATTTAATTTCTTGAGTAGGTGTAAGGACATTATTGGAACATAATAAACACCCAAAAGATACCAATGGCTGAAAATTAATGGCAAGGGTTTCAATATAAGTGGGGTATAATTATCTCTTTAAAATTAAGTCATGCCAACCAAACAAATGTTAACTAAATCTCTACAAAATCATGCATAAATATTTTCAAAACAACTCAAAGAAAAACCATTGATATTAGAACCAAAAATTAATAATACCAAAATGGAAGACTATAGTATCTGAGTACACCATGTAAGACCAAATCAACAAAACTAAATGACTACAAAGTAAACTACTCCAAGCCCTCAATATGATCCACGATACAAATCCAAAAAAACAGACCATGTACCATAAATAACCACTAAAGTAGTGTGATACATTACCTTTTACGGTGTACTAATGAGAAATATATAAAAAAGTATCAATGTGACAAATCATGGGTGAGTAAAGAAACTCAGTATGATTTCAACAAATTAATTCCCTACTCACTCTATGACAACCCTGCTTTTATTACAAACATAAACATGATTTATTACATGAAACTTCACTTGATACAAAAAAGAAGATCGAGAGGTTTAGTGTCTTTGGGGCTTATGACCATTACATAAAAACATAAAACATGAAATACAACATCTTTATTGAATAATTCTTTTACATGACCACTACATTCCCTCGTACATAGCATTACATGGGATAACCTGAGGACATGCATAAGAAAAGCGTGAGCTATAAAGCCCAGTGAGGGAGTACACATGGAATAACATGAGAAGTAAAATACATGTTAGACAATAGGAATATCAATATATCATATAAGAAACATGAACATAAAGGAATGATAACACATGATAATAATAACATGGAAATGTGGCAACAACACTTAACATGGAATTAGCATGAGCCAAGGCTCATTGCACATAAAGAATGAGTAAACCCTCATTGCACATGAAGCATGAGTAAACACTCGTTGCACTTGAATTAGTATGAGTCAACACTCATTTCATGTGACGTATCATGATACTATACTTTACCCATTGCATTGGAGCGCTATAAGGGCGCACCCTTCTTAAACATTTCATTTCCTGCATAAGTGTGCCACATGGATCATAAAACATGGATTCATAAAACATAATAATTTATTCCACGATAAAGGAATGTGGAATTAATACATGAAACTTTTCAATAAATAATTAAAGGTGCATAAATTGGATACCCTTGATGGAGAAATGGGCATGGTATCTACTACACAATGGCATTGGCTTAGAAAATCGGTGTGATTTCGGCAGCATAACGGCGTGACATAAGAATTCATAAAAAAATGGGTGATGAGAGAGAAAGAGTTTCCTCATCATATTTACATGTAATGGACAGTAAGGAGGTCATATAGATACATGTCCCAACAATTGTAATGGAATTTAGATTCATGATACAAAATTATTGCTTGAATGTAAAAGAAGAGAGGGAAGTTCCTTTCAGAATTTCAGCATATTAATGGGTGTACATGGGAGGCATTTAATGAGAGAGAAAGGGGTGTCCCATCATTCACCAAATAATAGGGCAGTATGGGGGAGGTGTGAAACCATACCCCAACATTCATAAATGAAATTAAAAGGGCAATACAACTTAAAGAAAATTGACAAAAATGAGAATGGAAGAAAAACCCTTACTTGGAAGTGTGCTTCCAAAGGCTAGAGAGAGGCTTCTGAGAGGCTTCTTGGGAGATTGGGGCACCTTGGGAGGATTCTAGAGAGAGTAGGGCAGAGGTTGGACGAAATCCAAGGTATTTTAGTGAGGAGGAAGTGGGAGCTTGCGTGGGTTTATATAGGAAAGTTGAGAGAATTATTTATTATTTAGGTTTGGGTCCCCTTACATTAAATTAATCCAAACCACAAACCATCCCATGGATTTTTCCCATGTATTTTAGCAAAGGGAAGAGGAAAAAAATATTTTATAAGGCCAAAGTCCGAACTTCTTAAAATATTAGGGTTGCTTATGTGGAGGTGAGTCACACTGCCATAGAAATTAATTTAAAAAGGCAAGGTGTTGAATAAGTCATGAGGGGTCCATTAATGCTTTGAAAAGTAAGTTAAACAAACCCAAAATCACATTATTTTAATGTTAAAACATATATTAGCCGAACATAAATATTATAGTATTTTATTACATCACTATTGGGTCATTATGATGTCATAAAACACATTATATATTTAAACGATATTTAATTTTTACTCAAAAATTTTACTGTCTCAAAAAATTATGAAAAATTCACCGTTGGATAATTTCGACGTCCTGATTCCAAAAATAATATTTATTTTATCTAAATTATTTTCTAAATATTTTAATTTTCACTTTTAAAATAAAAACTGACATTTATCGAAAATTCACAGGTTTGGACAGAAATAGCTTTCAAACCTTAATAAAAATTATAATTGCTTTCACAAAATTATAAGATCATTTATATTTAATAAAAATTTATTTAATAATAATAATATTTTATTAAAATATTATTTAATTAAAAAATCCCTTAATTTAATAAAATATAATTCTTAGTTAAATAATAACAATAAAAACTATTTGTACTTTAAAAACTATTTACAATGTATCAAAAATGACTAGAAATTATATTCATTATTATATACGAAAAAATGTACATGAGCATAGTACTACATATTTGTTACAAAACCCCTTAAAACAGCCGCATAAGACCTAAGGGTAAGATGTGCGATGGTGAAAGGCTCTTGGGGTGGCTCGGATAACATCACTCGAGTGGTAATTTCAATCAACTTCCAATTTTCCAGTAGACGGTCACGTTCGAGCTTGAAAAGATGAAGATCAGCTTGGGCTTAGTCAAGGGCGAAGCCCAAAGATGCCACCTATTTTCCGAGCACTGGAAAATGGGCTTTGTATGGGGAAATTCTACTGGACGGGGCCATCACTTCTTTTGTCTGAGTAAAATTGGATGTGTTAAAACCCTATATTTAAACTAATAATGTGATCACTGTCCAACGACTATATTAGCAATGGTCAAAATTCTTAACATAAAACCAATGAAGTTGAAATTTTATATAAACATAAAGAGACATTTAATTAGATTAAGAGGGATTTCCATTAATGAAACTTTGGGTCATTACATACTCCACTTGGACAGAACTTATTAGAACATATATATATATATATATCAATTTAAAATGGTTTATAAAACACTTTCAATAGTAAAATAGTTTTATCAAAATAACACCAAGTTCAAAGGAATGTAATCAAATAAGTTATTCTAACCATTTCGTGAGTTCAATTGACATTATCCATTCCATATCACACATCCACACGCATACACCCAACCAAACAACCATTGAAGATTATTTTGGAATTTAATGGTGGAACATAAAATCTATAACCCATCCCTTTGATGGTGCAACTTCAAGACCAATATCTATTCCATTTGAGTCTTTATCATCTAGTTAATCCAAATACATGTCAATTCATATTTATTAACCATTTAGAAAAAACTATATTTTTTATTTAAAATCCTTTCCCATTAATTAAAACCAAATAACTATTTTAAAATAATCTATTTAAAATCGATTTACACCTTTCACCTTTTACAAATGCACCAAATTTTCACAATGCCACAATCCATCAACAAAAATGGTATCAAAAAATTATTGAAAAAAAACTCCATAATCATTTTCAAGTAAACTAATCAATAAAAAATCGTGGCTTCTAGTTAAATATTTGGAGTTGATATTGAATCAACTTATATCATGTGTTAGGTCCACAAGGATAGATACCCTAAGAGAGGGTTGAATCAGGGTATGATAGATTAAAACAATTGCCCTTATTGATCTTGTCTCGCTGTTAAGAAATACACTCTTCTCTCTCTTCCCTACAGCAAAGTATGAACAAAAACTAAAGCATGCATAGGACACAAAGATTTTTACTTGGTTCACCCTCACTAGGCTACATCCAAGGAGCATACACCGGTGATGTGTCGATGCACCAAATCAACTAAATGTGCAATGTTGTTTACAAGGTTCATGATAGATCACTTCTATTCTGAGGCTCACTGCCTTTACAATGTTTAGGGTCAGCTCACTAATTTTCCTAGTGTCACTCCCTGTTTCTCTTTCACTGGCTCACTGCCGGTAGAAAGGATTACCTTTTTCCTATTCCTTGGCTCACTACACATGGAAGGGATCCACTCACAGTTTATATACATATAGTTCTTTTCATTTTCACGAAATCATGCATCCTCAACTGTTGATAGATGCTATGTTGAAGTCCAAATTTCATCCACTGATGAATAACCCTTTACCCCTGAACACTAGGGAATTCCTTTGGAAATACCTTCGCAATGCACCCTACTTCGTGAGGCTCCCAATTTCGTGAAGCTCAAATAAGCCTTTGCGAAGCTCCTTCCTTTTCCAGAAGCACTCTCACGAAGAACTCTAAAAATGTACTCTCGTGAAGCTCAATTTGTCGCAGAGCGGCTTCCCCTGTGAAGCTCACTTAGCCAACGTGGAGCTCGCATCTTTTGCAGAGTTAGAATAGCCACTGCGAAGCTCCACTTTCGTGAAGCACACTGGCTATGCGAACTACCTTCACGAACTGAGAGAAAAATATTATCTTCAAAAAATCTCAACTTCTCTAGAGGGGTTCGACCTCTATTTATAGCCAATTCCACCGACCCTCGATCCTTCCGTGTGATTTCAACGCCACATCATCACAAATCGCAAAGCTCAAAGTTTAGGTCAAAATTCCCTCAAAATCTTGAAGAACCGCAACAATTTTTTGATCGCGGAGCTTGTCGTAATCATGGATCATCACCATCAACATTATTTTTCACCTTCTTCATGAACCTCCCTCGCAAATCCCTTCACCACCGCGATGTACTTCAACCTTTGTCCGTTTGCAAAGCATAATGTAATAACGAAGAACACCATCAACATTCTTCTGGTCTTAGCGAAATCCAATCCATGAAGCCTCTCTTCGTGAAATTCATGCCTTTTCCATATTAAAATATGATCTTCACGGAAATCTGCTTTTCATGATGCTCATCAAACTCCAAATTTTGGACCCCAAAAATTTGGGAAACACTGGAAAACGGCACCACCTTGTACTGCTCTTTTTGTACCACCTCCAGATCATCCTTTCCATTGTAAGCATTCTTTTTGAACGTGTATTATCAAAAAATTATCTAGTACTTGACAATTATCCATGGAATCCTATTATGTCAACAAACACAATCAACCCAAAAATACTGTAATGATACCTTGATGGATTTTTTCCCAACAATCTCTACCTTTGGGTTTGTTGAAAACTCTTATCAACTCTTCTCAAAATGATTTTCTGCACTTTGATTCCTCTATGAATTTCCTTACAACATCTACCACCATTCGCCTCTTGCGATTCAGATAGTGTTCAAAGATTCACTTAACACATACTATAAGCCCACATGAGCAATAATCAGCTTGAGAAACAAGAGACGTATGAAAAGTTCATCAATGAATCACTTCATGTCAAACACCAATTGTCAATTCCAAAGTGATACCAATTATTGAAACACACTGATACTAATTGGAGATACGTGGAAACCTTCTCTCACCATTCAAACATCACTGTTCTTCTTTTATCACAATCCTCAGCAGTCGTGAAGTCTATTCTTTGATCGATCACTTCTAGTATCATCAGATTTGAAATTCTTACTCCCCCTATCTCATTACTCCTCCTATCTCGCTGCCTCCATCGGTCAGCTTCTCCCCATATCAATCATGATATATCAAATAGCCACACTGTCTCCCACTTTTGCAATCATTGTTTTCTCCCCCTTTGTCAATGAATTCAAAGGGAACTCCTTTGCGGTCTATAACAGGGTAAAAACACATATTAGTACATCAGGTAAAAACACACCGTACCTCGGAGAGAGGGGGTTCCATAGACACACTTTTTCAAGTGCAGGGAGTTTACTGGACTCCCAGATCCAGTTGATGCCTCTCAAAAACATCCATGGGAATGACCTTCATCATAATGTCTGCAACCTACAGTTCTCTAGGCACATACTCCAACATCAAAATTCCCTACTCAGCCTTCTCTTTGATAAAATGATACTTTATCTCAATGTGATTTTTTCTTGAGTTGTGGACCTGATTTTTGCTGAGATTTATAGCACTTGAATTATCTCACTAGATTCCGACCAGAGACTTCACCTCCACTCCCATTTCTTCAAGTTTCTTCTTTATCCACAAAAACTGTGTGCATGTTTTAGTGGCCGCCATTTACTCAGCTTATGCGGTGCTTAATTAAATGAAATCTTTCTTCTTATTTAGACAAGAAATATATAATCCACCATGATAGAATGCACCACCTGACGTTGATTTTCTATCATCCGATGAACCGGCCTAATCTGCATTAGTATATCCCAATTACTCTGTCTGAGATTTTCAATTATACAACAAGATGAAATCCACTATGTCGTTGATATACCGATGTATTTTATTACTGTAAGAATGATTATTTCCTTGGGATTACTCCGATATCTCACTGCTTGGCATGTGGAGAATACAATTTCAAGCCTTGTTGTATTCAAGTAGAGAAAACTTCCAATGATTTTCCTGTATTCTGTGATATTGACTATCTTTCCATCCCCATCTTTGGACAATTTCATCTGGGTTTCAATCGGAGTCTTCATCTCCTTGGAATTTACCATTATTAATCTTTTCAAAACATTCATGGAATGTTTGTATTGTGAAATGAATGTTCCAATCCTTCCTTGTGTCAATTGTAGACCAAGGAAAAATGTTAGCTCTCAAATTATTGACATTTCGAACTCACATTTAATGAATTCAGATAAATTCTCTACACTGAGCTTCATATGATCCGAAAAATATTATATCATCAACATAAACCAACAATGTCATCCTTTGATTACTATCGTTGCTGAAATATAGATTGTAATCAACTCCACCACATTGAAAGCCAACATTTTTCAGATATTGATCTAGCATTGATTACCATGCTCTTGTTGACTTGTTCAACCCAAAAAAGTGGCTTCTTCAATTGAAAAACATTATTCTCATCATCATGAATGAGAAAACCACATGTCTGCTCAATATACACTTATTCTTCCAGAACCCCATTCAGAAATGCTGATTTGATGCCCATCTGGAACACTTTGAACTTTTTTTGTACTACTATGACTAAAAATAATCTGATTGTCTCCAACCTTGAAACCGGTGAAAATGTCTCATCTACATCAATGCCCTATATTTGGGAGTATCCTTTACACAACTGTCGTTCTCTATTTCGAATCGCTATGCCACCTTCGTTCATCTTTTTGCGAAAGACCCATTTAGTCCGGATGACGTTCTTATCTGATGAACTTGAAACAATTCCCATGTCGAGTTCTTCTTAATCTGATCAAGTTCTTCATTCATATCTTGAACCCTGTTTTCATCTTCAGCTGCATTAACAAAGAATTTTGGCTCTACCTATGATTGTAATTATGTCTGTTGCAGTGATTTTATTCTTCTTGTATGAACTGGAGCTGAATGATCACCAATGATATTCTGCCTATCAATTTCAGCTCGACTCTTTGGCTTCTTTGCAGACATAGACTTGACACTTTATTGTTCATCATCAGTGTCTTCTTTTGATTCATCATCTTCCACTTCTTCTCCTCTTGTGTTAATTTCCTCTTCATCACTTTCGTTAAGAAACTGTTCACTATGTTGTTGAAGATTATCTTTATTTTCCACAATAGTGACAACATTGCTCTCAAATACTTTTCCCAGCCTCATGTTAAAGCATTTGTATTCTTTGATTTTGAATGAGTAACCCAGAAATATTCCCTCATCTCCATGGGATTCAAACGTCCTATGATTTTCTTTGTTGAGAATGAAGTACTTACTTCCAAATATTCGAAAGTATTTCACTGTTGGATTCTTCTCGTACCACATTTCATATAGAGTCTTTCCTTCCGTCAGACACAACAGAGCCCTATTAGAAATGTAGACTCATGTCAATACTACTTCCTTCCAAAACTTCTTTGGCAGGTCTTTTTCTATAAGCATTATTCTGGCCATCTTGTTGATGATCCGATTTCTCCTTTCAAACACTCCATTCTATTGTAGAGTTCTCACTGAAGAAACTTGATGCCTTATCATGTGTTTCTCAAGATAGTCTTTGACCTGACTGTTTGTGAATTCCGTACCATTATTAGTACGAAACTTCATAATTTTCCATCCAATAAAACTTTCTCACTCCCTTCAGTACTATTTTAAGCAGCTGAACACATCCAACTTATGGGAAATAACAAATACACATTACATTATACTATATTCGTCAATAAAAAGAAGATAATACCTCTTTTAGTCAATTTCTCTTGGTGTGATAGGACCACAAACATCTGCATGAACCATTTCGAGCACTCTTGTTGAATTATTTTCCTTTGATTTATACGTATTTCTGATGAGCGTCCCTTGTATTCATGCATTTCACGTTTGAGTGTGATCACGTGAATGCTTAGGGAGGTCTCATGTTGCATCACACTTCACTAGATCTTCCAGGGATGGTGGGAAATGATGACCAAGTCGTTTAAGACACAATGTGTTTTCTTCTTCTTTGGATAGAAAACACATATCTTTTTCTCCACTTACCTGGTAGATATTTCCCTTTTTTCGTTTTCCCTATAAGACTATTTCCCCGTCTCTTCCTTTGATGACACACATCTTCTTAGTAAATCGTATAGAATATTCCGAGTCACATAGTTGACTGATGCTAAGAAAATTGTGACAGAGGCCTTCTACTACTAAGACATCCGCACGTCTCATCTCTTTCCCCCCAAACTTGACCTTTGATAAACCAATAATATTTAGGCCTTCATCATTTCCATTCTTGAAAACTAGTTCTTTGTCATATTTTTTTCCTGTAACAAGATCATTATTGTCTGTCATGTGATATGTGAAACCACTATCAATGATCCACACACCAGAGTGATCTGATGCTTTGAGGGAACTTTATGCCACCATGGCCTTCTCATCCTTCTTCTTCTTGGTCCATATTCTTGCCTTCACACTCGGCATAGATTGAGACTTTTTTTCTTTCTCAGAGAATGATGGAATAGCTTCATCCTGCAAAGGTGCAAATCTATTTTCCATTTTCAACTCACTTGTCGGGTCATTGACCTGCTGTTTGTAAACATTTTGGTTCTGCTTTAGCACATTTATTTTTATGGTTGAATTTCAGTACCTAGCCATGTACCCGAATCCTCCACACCAAAAATAGTGTCCTTTGAAATATGTTCTGGAGAACTATTCTCTGTTTGGCTGTCACCATTGTTTTTTTGCCCTTAGTTATATCTTGTCTATTGAACACATATAAAGTGAATGTCCCATCTTTCCATAGTAATTACACCTGATATGAGGTGCATTTTTTTCTAACTTCTGCGCTACGAGTTTCCCCTTAGGATCTCATAATGTTATGATTCTTCCTTGTGCCCAAATCTACCTTCAATCTCGGAGTGGGTGCTTGCGGTCTGACCTTAATTTTCAATGCTTTTTGTTTTTGGTCTTGCCCCGCATCGGTCTTAGCATCTGAACTAAGTTGATGCTTCTTTTATACCGAACCATTGTCCTCCATTTTTATCTTCTCATCTTTATGATTGATCTGTTTTCCTGGTGATCCTGTAGGATTCAAGATTTTTCATGATCTTTGACCTTTTTCCACAAACCGACTACTTCTCCTTCATGTTCTTCAATACGCTTGATTTGATCTTTCCTTGTGTTGTTCAAGCTATAGATCACCTTTTCTATTCTTCAATTTTTAATTTATACTCACTAACTGATTTTGAGTCCTCTGTGGTTGATTACTTGATTCTCTCAATTTCATCCATCAACTCAGACTTCTCTTCTTCATACTGCTGCATATAGAGTTTGGAATCACGAACATCTTTGTTGGGATTCTTTGTTTTGTCTCTCCAAACATCTATCTCCTCATGATCATCCTCTAACTCCGCTTGCATATCAACTCTTACCTCAAATTATTCTTCTTCTTCATCATCTTTAGTTTCATTATTTTTCTGAGAACTACCGTCAATTGCCACCATAACATTTTCTCCACGATCTCTGCAATTCTCTATTTCTCCAACCTCCTCAACCTCAAAATCATCTGAACTATCATATTTCTATTGAAAGATGGTTCTTATTCTTAATGAAATTTCTCTTGAACTGTTTCTTGCCTTTCCCATAGGCTGGAGACTTATTCTTGGTAATTTCGATTTCATCGACATCATCATCCTCTTTGAAATTTTTCGAGAGCCGTGCCGTAAGATATCCATCCTTTCCACATTAAAAACAAGCAATTCAATGCTTCCCTTTAAACTTTACCTTACCTCTTTGAAAGGTTGGGGAGAGGAATGACATCACCTCATCAACCTCTTCTTCTTCCTGAGAGTCTTAAATGGTGGGTTTTTCATGGCCTTGAATGCCACCTCTTTGGATTTCACCTTTTCTGCAGCTTCTTTATCCTCGTTTCTCATTTTATATGAAACAAGGGTGTTGTGCAGGTTATCCAATGTCAACTCTTTTGGGTATTTATCTTCCAAAACCGAAACTTTAAGATTAAACTGTGGTGGAATTTTCCTCAAGATGCGCTTCACAATCTTTATGTCTTCAATAAATTCTCCAAGACCTCGCATGTCCTCCACTACAACATTTACCCTGTCAAAGAATGTATCAACAGACTCATTCAGGTTCATTATGAGATCTTCATACTTGTTCCACAATACTTGAATATATGCTTCTCATACCTTTTTATCTCCTTAATATAAAGTTAGCAGCAATTCCCACATAGCATGTGATGTTTTACATGACATCACCTTTGTATAGATGGGATTTGATAGGGATCCCACTAATGCATTTATACCCTTGGCTTCAGAATCCAATTATTTTTACTCGGCTTCCAATAATACCCCACTGTTGATGTCAGCTGTTATACCATGCATTGCTACTGTGAATACATCCATTCCCAATGATTAGAAGTACTGTTGAATCTGATTCTTCCTTAGCTGAAAATTGTTCCAGTCAAAGATTGGAATCCCTTTATGATTGGTGACCTCCATTTGAGAGAGAACCACTAATAAAAACCTTTCTCTCTAATACCAATTGTTAGGTCCACAAGGTTAGATACCTTGAGGGGGGGGTGAATCAGGGTATGAAAGATTAAAACAAATGTCCATATTGATCTTGTCTCACTATTAAGAAAGTCTCTCTTCTCTCTCTTCCCTGCAGAATAGTATGAACAAAAACTAAAGCATGCACAGGACACAACGATTTTTACTTGGTTCACCCTCACTGGGCTACATCCACGGGGCATAATCCGGTGATGTGCCGATGTACCAAATCCACTAAAAGCGCATTGTTGTTTACAAGGTTCGGGATAGATCACTTCTATTCCCAGGCTCACTAACTTTACAATGTTTAGGGTCAGATCACTACTTTCCCAATGGTCACTCTCTATTTCTCTTTCACTAGCTCACTGCCGGTAGAAAGGATTACCTTCTTCCTCTTCCTTGGATCACTGCACTTGGAAGGGATCCATTCACAGTTTATAGACCTATAGGCCTCCTCATTTTCATGAAAGCATGCATCCTAAACTGTTGAGAGATGCTCTGTTGAAGTCCAAATTTCATCAACGGATGAATAACCATTTTCTACAGAACACTGGGCAATTCCTTTGGAAATATCTTCAAAAAGCACCCTACATCATGAGGCTCTTAATTTTGCGAAACTCAAACAAGCCTTCGTAAAGCTCCTGCCTTTTAACGAAGCACTCTCGTGAAGAACTCTTGAAAAGTAATCTCGCAAATCTCAAGTAATCACAGAGCGTCTTCCCTCGCTAAGCCCACTGAGCCAATGTGGTGCTCGAAACATTCACAGAGCTAGAATAGCCGCCATGAAGCTCCTCTTTCACGAAGCACACTGGCTACGCAAACTACCATCGTGATCCAAGAGAAAAATATTTTTTTTGAAAACATTATACTTCTCTCGAGGGGGTTGACATCTATTTATAGGAAATTCCACCGACCCTTGATCCTTCCATGAAAAGTCAACGCCAAGTCATCACAAATTGCGAGGCACTGAAGTTTCTACTGAAATTCTCTCAAAATAGCGTAGCACCACGACAATTTTCCGATCACAGATCTCATCGTAATGGCGGAGCATCACCATCAACGTTATTTCACGCCTTCACCACAAAGATCCCTCGCAAATCCCTTCACCTCTGTGAAGCACTTCAACCTCTATCTGTTCACGAAGCATGACGTAATCATGATGTACACTGTTAACATTCTTCTGGTCTTCGTGAAATCCAAACCATGAAGCATATCTTCGCGAAATTCATTCCTTTTTCATATTAAAATATGATCTTGGTGTCAACCATGTACTGGTATAATATCAAATGTGATTTACTTACCCAATAATATATTTATTGGGTGATAAGAAATGCATAAGAAATTAATAAAATTCATTAATTGTTAAAAAATATTATTTTCATAAGGAACATTCATTTAAAATATAATAAATGATTCCCAACTATGGAGTGTAAGTCATGTGTTCCTTGTAACAACCCGATATTTTATAAGATATATTCGTTTTAATTTATTTAATATCTTTTTTTGTACGCTACTCCATGATTATCTTGCGCTATACGCAACACCGTATTAGTTTGCAGTATACGCAACACTAATCTTGGATCGTGTTACACACAATTTCATGTTTGTTTGATAGTAGTTGTTCTATGAAACATTGAGTATATATATATATTAAATGTATTTTGTTATATGCAACAACAACAGAGTCATGCACTACACGCATCCCTGACTTGGCTTGCATTACACGCAATTGCGACCTTCCTCGATAGCATGTGTTGTACGCAAAATCGGGTTTTACTAAACAACGATATATTATTATAATATTATTATGAAATAGAAGTTATGAATAGTATTTACTAAATTTTGAATTTTATAACATTATTATTCATCTTACACATTTTCTAGAACATGGTATAAGAACAAAGTAAATTTTTTGGGTAAAATAAGTATTTTTCAAAAAAAGCTATTTTGCCGCCTTTTGATGGCGCACCCACTTTAAATCTAGTTTTTGACATATTTATAAGTTCAATTTTACAAAATTAAATTATTATTTGGAATAACGATATAAAATTTTACCTTGGATAAATTTTTCATATTATTCTGATAACTTTCATATTTTAATGAATAGTAAAAACTCGCTATATTTTAATTAAAAACAACTTTTTTCATCGTAATAATTTATGTGGTTAAATTAAAATACTGAATGGTTTTAAAGTTTAAATAGAATATATTTTTACCATTTAATGTAATTTATGTCATCAGCATTTATTTTACCTTGAATTTGTAGGTTAAATCAATTCAATCTTTTGCAATGTTTTAAACAAAAACCCGTTTTCTTTTGACAACGGGATTAATTTTAATTTAATATCGGGAACTTCTGTGTATTGAATTTAGAAAAATGGATTCCATATTTGGAATCAGTGGGCTGAAATTATATTTATAGACTACTTTTTATTTTTGGGCATTATGAATAGTAACTACGGTAAATTTTATTTTCCATAGTAAAAGGTAAATCGGGTAATTAATGGTAAATATAATATTATAAAATTACCCTAAAACTTGTCTTAAAACAATTGGATGATTATATTTTGTCCTAAGTCATATTTGGGTCGAAATATAATCCATTAGAACCCACATGGAGGTGATTACGACCTTTAGTTTATTTTATTTAAATGAAAGTGAAATATGTCTCACTCAACTTTAATAATTAAAGTATTTTTTAATACAAGTATATACAGAATATAAATTCAGTTATAAATACTCATTTGAAAGATAAAATGTTTTTTTACCATGGTAATTTATTTGTAATTTTTAAGAGTTATTTAATTACCTTATTATCTTATACATTAATGATGTAGAAATTATTTATTTAGTGAAAAATCAATAATATAGTTTTTATTGAAATAGTAATACAAATTAAAAGGCCCAAAAATCTGGAAAAAAACTTATTAGTAGTGTATATATGAAACCTAATCATCCACTGGCCGAGTTGTTGACCATTTGAATCCTTATTAAGGCGATTATGACAATTAAAATATTTTATTTTAAATGATTCCAAAGTTGTCACCTTAAAAATTTAATAAAGATAACAATTTACATGTTGTTATTTTAAGATGATAAATTCGAGTAAAATAAATATTATAAAGTATATGATATTTATCTTCATCAAAAGATTTTATTTTTAAAATTTATGCAACATATAAGTATATTAAATAATTATACAAAAATGTTGCACTAATTATTTTATTAAGATATATACCAAATAAATGTTTTTAAAAATATTAAAATAAATATTATATGAACTATTTAATTTACTCCACTAATTTTCTAGGTTAATATGACATGTGAGGAACTTATTAACTATTTTATTTTGAATATATCATTTGTGTGTATTTAATATAAATTCAAATAAATGAAAAGTGTCAAAATTGACACTATTGTTATTTTATAAAAATAACATATCATTAAATTGTTTAAAAATCACAAAAATAGTTAAAAATTATAAATTTAAATTTATATAGTCTAAAATGTCCTAAATTATATAATTATTGATAATTCGCAGCACATAAGTAATTATTTATAACAATTTAAAATTTAGAATCTTATTACCACAAATAAAATTTAATAGATTAAATAAGGATAAATCAAGTTGATAATGTTTAAAATAAATTCCCTACTTGTATAAATTTTATTGGTTGATTAGATTACAACCCTATCTCATCTAATATTCTAATTGAGTCATTTTTGGAGGTTGTTATGTGGGGTTTGAATTTATATTAAACTAATATTTTTGAGGATTCCAAAGGTGCCCCTCTCCTCCCTTATAAAAGGGCACCTCCTCCCTCTCTTTCTCACACCATTTTGAGCCTTGAAGCTCGGCCAATATCTGCCCATTTCACTTCCCCACTTCCCTAGAAACATTATAGAGGTACTGGGCTACTAAAAAGACCAACCCTAGTTCCCTATGAAGAAGTTTAAAGGATGTGCGTCGAAGAAGAGGTAATTTCTTCTACCGATTCTTTCAAGCTTCTTTCTTCTTCAACTTCTTCTTCTTTAGTTTTGTCATTATAATGTAATAACATCAGTATCAATAATATACTGATAAGTTATTATAAATATGAAACAACCCCATTTCACCTTCTATCCATCCTACAGAAAACAAAATCACCGCGCGTGCGTACGTACGGAATACCGTCTCCACGTCGTGGTGTAATCTGTTTTTCCACCAACACCTTACATGGATGGGTATAATGGTGTAAAGAATAACTATATATGGTTATTATAACATCATACTGATTCTGAAATATTATACCATCCACTCCAATTCTATTCAATAATTATGGGAACCATATCATCACTCGTGCGTACGTACGGACTACCGTCTCCACGACGCGATGAGATTCATTCTCCATGTTAACCATACATGAATGATCATAAAGTTTATATAATGAATAATAATGAAATATATGAAATAATAATGCTACTGGATTTATGTATATATATATTTATTTCATCTATTTAGTTTCATTCAATTCAATAAAGAAACGAAAACAACGTTCATGCGTACGTACGACCTACCGTCTCCATGAACGATGTATTTCATTCCTTTTATCGATCTATAATATATATGTATATGATGAATATATATTACATATAAATAAAGTTTTACATTCTGGAATTATCTAAATCAGGATATAAGTAATAATATCAAGAACGACAAGTTGAAACACATACGATAAATAAAATGATTTTACCCAAAACGCTGCTTTAACATGGAATTTACAAAAGAACGGGTAATATAAAGTCATAAGTGAAACATATATGATATCATAACAATGAATATAATTATGTAATATGTCAATGACATTATTTAAATCATTATACAGGAGGTTCTGATCCGTACGAACCATATCAGACCTAAGGTAAGGGATAACTTTTCCAATATCATTTTTATCCGAGATTGTTTATTCGTAAGTATTTACTGGGGTTATTTCTATCATCCATGTCCATGTTTTATAAAAGTTTTTCATTATGTTTAAATTTATTTTTACCCATTTTTTACTTTTACTACATGGTATGTAAGGAATCTTTCTTTTGTTTACTTTATGAGGTACTTTTTTTATTTTTCCGGCAAATGTACGAGAAGAATGTTTTCTTTAACTTATACGGAATGAAAGGATTTTTACGGTTTTATAAAGCCTTATTTTATTGAATCTTCCTCCAAAATATTTCATGAATATTTTCAACAAAATACTTTTATTTTAAAATTTAATGACATTTTGTGAAAAGAAAATGATTTTGAAGAAGAAATGATATTTTCCTCAATAGTTCATTTCAAGTGTTTTATCAAAACCATTTTTCATCTATGATGACATTATTTCATATTTGTATGTTTCATGTAACATGTCTCTATGATTTACATGGTTTCAATTTTCTTATTATGAAATTATATCCATTTCTTTTATATGGATTATGTGATGATGGGAGGATTTTTATGAAACCCATTTTATTTATTGGGTTATTATGAATGATGTATGTTTATTTTGTGGCACAAGTAAGAATGATTTCATTATAGGACGGGTTGGACCTATACCTACCTCCAATGCATTGGGTAAATATTTATTTCTCATGATATAGACATGGATAGAATGGTAAGTTAATCCGGTTCAGTGTTATAGGACTGAAAAGAAGAGTGAACTCGATTCAAAAAGGGACTTTGTCCACTAAGATGGTCTTGGCAGCAATGCCTTTGCTACTATAGAAATCATAACAAGTGATGAATGGTTGACACAATTACATGTTTTATTCTTATGCTATTTTATCGTGATTGATGTTCCATTATGATATATTCCTTATGTACTACCACGATTTATGTCTTTGCTCAAGATTTTGAGGTTTAAATTTCATGTTCATGTTTTTGCTTCCAAATGTTTATGGATTGTTTTATGTTATCTATGTTTTCCCTTACTGAGCATTTGATCTCACCCTTTTTATTTTTTATTTTCCCCAAGAAATAAAGAAAGGTTTTAGGTAAGGAAACAAAAAGGGGAAGATAGTTATGGGAGTTGTTGAAGATATATCAACATGATTAGAAGCTTATATTATGAGTTTCCAAAAACACTAAACTATTACGGTCCTTGTGTGTCTGTTTTTGTTATGTATTAAGTATTCCGCAAAAAATATTGTAATGTCCATGTAAGTCAAGCATCGGGCCTCTACAGTTTGTATCAGAGGAATGTTTTAGTCAACCGTTGGAAACTAGGATGCGAAAACGTTAGTGATATCCCTAGAGATATTTCTAAGGTATGTCTAGGGATGTCCCTAAGGTTAAGTATACGTATAGGTTATAGTCCTAGAATTGCGCTGACGATCTTAGAATTAAACCTATGATGTTAGATGTCGAAGGTACTCCCCCTTTATTATGTTATTTTCCTTGTATGATTTTTTTCCTCTCACAAAATTCTTTCTGTGTTTTAGTCAATAGAGGGAACCAGAATGAATTCAGTTAACATTGAATCCAATGGACAAATTGGTGACTATGAGCAACAAAATTGCATAATGCCTAGAGAGAAAGATATTGTGATTATGCCGAATCTGTCATCGCGATATATGATTAACAAGGTAAAATTTAGTGGTATGCCTAATTCATCAAATAAGAGGAAGATAGAGTTTTATGCATGTTCGTATGTTGAGGAGCATAAAGGAAGGAAGATGGAGATTTCTATAGAAGGGAAGAAGAACCTTGAGTTATACCTCAAATGGAGGGACATATGTTATCTGTGTGGAGAAAAGGGTCATAGAGTGACAGACTATTATAGAGTTCAATGTCTTATTTGTGGAGAACATGGGCATTACCCAACTCAATGCCCTGACCTAAAAAGTTACTTCTAAATCAAGGAAGGACTTATTCCAGGACAATCATTGAAGAGGTTGGATTGAAGTGTTTATGTATTGGTATTCATGAATAATGTTGTTGAGGTACTTTTATGGTGTATTAGAATATTTTTGTATTAGTATATTGTGGTTTTCAATAATTTTATGGTACCGGTAACCATGAAAAGTGATCCAAATATTATGGAAAGAAGATGATATACGCATGATGAAGGGATAAGGAGAAAATGAAAATTTTGACAGTATTCATGGGCTCATTATTGATATAAGGAATAAGTGATATCATGGTTTGAGTATATAGAATTTTGAGGATATTGGTATGTGAAAAGCGTTAACTTTTAACTGCATTCATGTTTTCACTAAGGTTCAATGGGTATTCATTTTTTTCAAGAGAATACATGATTAAGGTATTCACATGTTTGTTATTTGACCAACAAGATATATCTTTTGATATATGGGGGATAAATGATGGCATTCATGTGATTTTTATGTGACATTTCAAGTAATAATTTTCTTTATACTATGAGCATGGACCGAAGTATTTTAGATAAGCCTAAATATTTTAATGGATTATGTTGGACATAAGTTATTATTATTTAAGGATATAACATTTTTTGATATAATTGATGGGATGTTATAGTAATGTAGTTTTAGAAAAATGGACAACCTGTAGGACGGGTGACATCCCATCGTGTCGGACAAGGCTGTGGGAATCGAACTCACAACCGAAGTGCGATTGGCCTTTATCACCCACCACTGGCCTACAATATGTCCCTGGTTAGTAGAAAATAGTTTTATTTTATTAAGTGGTATGATAGATGGAGTATAAGTCCATTTTTGGAATCATATGTGATTAATCTCACTATAGATGGACTTATATATATTTGATAACTTTTGCACTCTTTTTGTTTGAGACAGACGGAATGACCTATCATTCTATCATATGATCTGCTAACACTTCGCCAATGAAAAATTCAACTACATTTCTTTAAGAAATGAAGTGGAAATTTTCCAAGGAATGACCAACTGTGAGATTGTACCAAAACCAATAATGTATTTCTTCTAATTAAAATTTCTTCAACTTTAGGGAAATGATATTGAAAAAATAATGTTTTCTTAGTGTACTTATATCTGATGAATCAGATGATACCTTAGATCATCACAAATTTATGGCTTTGTGATTGTTGGATTTTTCATAGCCATGTTCTCTACCACTCTCCATCAGAACTTGATGTTTAGATTTCTCTTCCATATCCTTATTTTCAAATATGTTCTCCTATATGGAAATCCAATGATGAGTTACTTTGGGTAATCGTTACGTTTCAAACTTTAGTTTTTAAAATTAAGTTTTAGTATTCCTTTTTACGATGTGGGTTTCTATGAATAGTAAACGATTTATAACCCCAAAAAATTTCGATGGTGAAATTCATTTTAAGGGGGGTAGAATGTAACAACCAGAGATTTTATAAGATATATTCATTTTAATTTTTTCATATATTCTGTTATACGCTACACCAAGATTATCTTGCACTATACGCAACACCGTATTAACTTGCAGTATACACAACACTAATCTTGTATCGTGTTACACACAATTTCATGTTTGTTTGATAGTAGTTGTTCTACGAAACATTTAGTATAGATATATATATTCAATGTATTTTGTTATATTCAACAACAAAGGAGTCGTGCCCTACACGCAACCCTAACTAGGCTTTCATTACACCCAATCGCGACCTTCCTCGATAGCGTGTGTTGTACGCAATACCGGGTTTTACTAAACAACGATATATTATTATAATATTATTATGAACTAGACTTTATAAATAGTATTAACTAAATTTTTAATTTTATAACATTATTATTCACCTTAGACATTTTCTAGAACATGGTATAAGCACAAAATAAATTTTTCGGGTAAATAAGTATTTTTCAAAAAATGCCATTTTGCCACCTTTTAATGGCACACCCACATTAAATATAGTTTTTTACAAGTTTATAAGTTCAATTTTAAAAAATATAATTATTCTTTGGAATACGGATATAAAATTTTACCTTGGATAAATTTTTCATATTATTCTGATAACTTCCATATTTTAATGAATAGTAAAAACAAGCTATATTTTAATTAAAAACAACTTTTTTCATCTTAATAATTTATGTGGTTAAATTAAAATATTTAATGGTTTTAAAGTATAAATAGATTATGTTTTTACCATTTAATGTAAGTTATTTCATTGGAATTGATTTTACCATGAATTTGTAGGTTAAATCAATTCAATCTTTTGCAATGTTTTAAACAAAATCTCATTTTCTTTCGACAATGGGATTAATTTTAATTTAATTTCTGCAACTTCTGTGTATTGAATTTGGAAAAATGGATTCCATATTTGGAATCAGTGGGTCCAAATTATATTAATAGACTACTTTTTATTTTTGGGCATTATGAATAGTAACTACGGTAAATTTTATTTACCATAGTAAAAGGTAAATCGGGTAATTAAGGGTAAATATAATATTATAAAATTACCCTAACACCTGTCTTAATACAATTGGATGATTATATTTCGTCCTAAGTCAAATTTGGGTCGAAATGGAATCCACTAGAACCCACTTGGAGGTGATTAAGACCTTTAGTTTATTTTATTTAAAGGAAACTGAAATATGTCTCACCCAACTTTAATAATTAATGTATTTTTTAATACACATTTATACAGAATATAAATTCGGTTATAAATACTCATTTGAAAGATAAAATGTTTTTATTTATCATGGTAATTTATTTGTAATTTTTAAGAGTTATTTAATTACCTTATTATCTTATACATTAATGATGCAGAAATTATTTATTTAGTGAAAAATCAATAATATAGTTATTATTGAAATAGTAATACATATCAGAAGGCCCAAAAATCTGAAAAAACCTTATTAGTAGTGTATATATAAACCCTAAGCATCCACTGGCCTAATTGTTGACCATTTGGATACTTATTAAGGCGATTATGACAGTTATAATATTTTATTTTAAATGATTCCAAAGTTGTCACCTTCAAAATTTAAAAAAGATAACAATTTACGTGTTGTTATTTTAAGATGATAAATTCGAGTAAAATTATTATTATAAAATCTTTGATACATATCTTCATCAAAGGATTTTTTTTATGCAACAAATAAGTATATTAAAAAATTATACAAAAATGTTGCACTTATTATTTTATTAAGATATGTACCAAATAAATGGTTTTAAATATATTAAAATAAATATTATATGAACTATTTAATGTACTCCACTAATTTTCTAGATCACTATTACATGTTAGGAACCAATTAAATATTTTAGTTTGAATATATCCTTTTTGTGGATTTAATGTAAATTCAAATAAATGAATAGTGTCAAAATTGACACTATTGTTATTTTATAAAAATAACATATTATTAAATTGTTTAAAAATCACAAAAATATTTAAAATTTAAAAATTGAAATTTATATAGTCGAAAATTTCATAAATTATATAATTATGGATAATTCACAACACATAAGTAATTATTTATAACAATTTAAAATTTAAAATCTTATTAGCACAAATAAAATTTAATAGATTAAATAAGGATAAATCAAGTTGATAATGTTTAAAATAAATTCCCTACATGTCTAAATTTTATTGGTTGATGAGATTACAACACTTTCTCATCTAATATTTGAGTTGAGTCATTTTTTGAGGTTTTTATGTGGGGTTTGAATTTATATTTTACTAATATTTTTTAGGATTCCAAAGGTGCCCCTCTCCTCCCTTATAAAAGGGCACCTCCTCCCTCTCTTCCTCGCACCATTTTGAGCCTTGAAGATCGGCCAAACTCAACCCATTTTACTTACCCACTTCCCTAGAAACCTTATAGGGGTACTGGGCTTCTCAAAAGTCCAACCCTAGTTCCCTAAGAATAAGTTTAAAGGAGGTGCGTCGAAGAAGAGGCAATTTCTTCTACCGATTCTTTCAAACTTCTTTCTTCTTCAACTACTTCTTATTTAGTTGTTTCATTATAAATTAATAACATTAGTATCACTAATATACTGATTTGTTATTATAAATATTAAACAACCTCATTTCACCTTCTATCCATCCAACGGAAAACAAAATCACCACGCGTGCGTATGTACGGAATACCGTCTCCACGCCGTGGTGTAATCTATTTTTCCACCAACACCTTACATGGATGAGTATACTGGTGTAATGAATAACTATATATGGTTATTAGAACATCATACTAATTCTGATATATTATACCATCCACTACAATTCTATTCAATATTTATGGGAACGATATCATCGCTCCTGCGTACGTACGGACTACCGTCTCCACGACGCGATGAGATTCATTATCCATGTTAACCATACATGAATGATCATAAAGTTTATATAATGAATAATAATGAAATATATGAAATAATAATGCTACTGGATTTATGTATATATATATATGTATTTCATCTATTTAGTTTCATTAATTCAATAAAGAAACGAAAACAACGTTCATGCGTACGTACGACCTACCGTCTCCATGAACGATGTATTTCATTCCTTTTATCGATCTATAATATATATGTATATGATGAATATATATTACATATAAATAATGTTTTAAATTATGGAATTATTTAAATCAGGATATAAGTAATAATATCAAGAACGACAAGTTGAAACACATACGATAAATAAAATGATTTTACCCAAAACGCTGCTTTAACATGGAATTTACAAAAGAACAGGTAATATAAAGTCATAAGTGAAACATATATGATATCATAACAATGAATATAATTATGTAATATGTCAATGACATTATTTAAATTATTATACAGGAGGTTCTGATCTGTACGAAGCATATCGGATCTAAGGTAAGGGATAACTTTTCCAATATCGTTTTTATCCGAGATTGTTTATTCTTAAGTATTTACTGGGGTTCTTTCTATCATCCATGTCCATGTTTTATAACAGTTTTTTCATTATGTTTAAATTTATTTTTAACCATTTTTTACTTTTACTACATGGTATGTAAGGAATCTTTCTTTTGTTTATGTTACGAGGTACTTTTTTGATTTTTCTGGCAAAAGTACGAGAAGAATGTTTTCTTTAACTTATACGGCATGAACGAATTTTTACGGTTTTATAAAGCCTTATTTTCATGAAGCCTCCTCCAAAATATTTCATGGATATTTTCAACAAAATCCTTTTCTTTTAAAATTGAATTAATTTTTGTGAAAAGAAAATGATTTTGAAGAAGAAAGGATATTTTCCTCAAGAGTTCATTTCAAGTGTTTTATCAAAACCATTTTTCATCTAAGATGACATTATTTCATATGTGTATCTTTCAAGTAACATGTCTCTTTGATTTACATGGTTTCAATTTTCTTATTATGGAATGATATCCATTTCTTTTATATGGATTATGTGATGATGGGATGATGTTTATGAAACCCATTTTATTTATTGGGTTATTATGAATGATGTATGTTTATTTTGTGGCACAAGTAAGAATGATTTCATTATGAGATGGGTGGGACCTATATCTCCGTCCAATTCAATGGGTAAAGATTTATATCTCATGAGATAGACATGGCTGGAATGGTAAGTTATTCAGGTTCAGTGTTACAGGACTGAAATGAGGAGTGAACTCGATTCAGAAAGAGACTTTGTCCACTATGATGGTCTTGGTAGCAATGCCTTGGCTACTATGGAAATAATAACAAGTGCTGAATGGTTGCCACAATTACATGTTTTATTCCCATGCTATTTTACCGTGATTGATGTTCCATTATGATATATGCCTTACGTACTTCCATGATTTATGTCTTTGCTCAAGATTTTGAGGTTTTAATTTCCTGTTCAAGTTTTTGCTTCCAAATGTTTATGGATTGTTTTATGTTATCTATGTTTTCCCTTACTGAGCATTTGAGCTCACCCTTTTTATGTTTTATTTTCCACAAGAAATAAAGAAAGGTTTTAGGTAAGGAAACAAAAATGGGAGGATCGTTATGGGAGTTTTTGAAGATATTTTAACATGATTAGATTTTTATATTCCGAGTTTCCAATGACACTAACCTATTACGGTCCTTGGGTGTCTGTTTTTGTTATGTATTAAGTATTCCACAAAAATAATGTAATGTCCATGTAAGTCAAGCATCGGGCCTCTACATTCCTGAATAATCATACTTCTTTTCAACCGTTATGATTGCATAATATTTTCATTTTTTTGTATTTATAGGTTGTTGTGTCTTTACATTATAATAAAACATTTGAATGGGGAATTGATTTATATAATATCTATATTCTTTCCATTTAAAACCCTAAAATGTGGTTGGTGCATTCAATGTGGATTTATCCTTATTTTTATTAGTATATGCCTTCTTCCAGACAATTTGAAAATCAATTTCCCAAAACCCTTTCCTCCCACACATAAAAAATTCACCAAACCACTTTATAAAAATTCATATATGATTCCTTCCACACTATGATCATGAAGTAAATCACATCTTCTATTATCCATGTGTTTTAGGGTTTTTGTTTAATTCAATTTTAATTTTATGGTCAAAACCATGCGATTTATGGGTAACTCTAATCTTTGATTTTACCATGAAAGCAGAATGAATGATTCCCACAATACTAAAAACATACCATTTGGAGAACTCTCATGAGAGAGTTTGTTTTTTGACACTTTTGAATCAAACAACTTGAATTTTAGGTCAGATGATAATAACCAAAACATACCTCGGCAATCTTGAATATTTTTTATCGTAGGTAAAAACATATTCATCATCATTTTTCATTAACTCAAGGAATTAATTACCCATTATCATGGGATGAATTATAATATATTACATACTGAAAATTATGTTCTCAATATCACCCCACTATATAGATTAAATTTAATAATGTTAAATTATATTCCTTATGAAAATCTACTATTGATCTGCATCACCTTCCATATAATAGACATCCAAAATAAATTTTTCATTTGAAGAATAATATAGAATTGATAATATATTTTCAATGGAATTGACCAATTTTTTCAAAAATCAATGGCTCTGTAGTACCACTAAATGATGGTAGAATTTTCCATAAGAATGACATAATAGATTATAATTCCATCCTTATATCATTTGTAACTTCACCAAGAATCATAGACTGATAATGTTGTATGCCCTTAAAAACCAAATTATTCCTTTTAGATCCAATTACATTTGGAAACTCAAGAAGACACTCATTTCATTTTCCATAATACATAGAATTAACATGATTCGTGCATGTTCTAGCCAATTAATACATCAAATATCATAGTTTAATATATAGTGATCATATTGTGGAGCCATATAATCTTTAAAAATTACATATAGGATGTCCGAATTGAGGTAGATTCTTTTTAATCAGTGATACCATAGGTTTATCCTATGTAATTTAGAGCTATAATATATTTAATTCCTTTACAATATTTTGTATTGGATTTTTAAATTCCCAAAACATATCCCCCAATAGTGTCAGATGATGTGTGAAGTAAGGACCAATGTCATATACTATGTGATGATCAAGTCCAGCTCAATGCACCCAAATTTGAGTTTTTACCACATATGTTCCATCATTCCAAAGCCACATCGACCTGAAATTTCTAGAAAGGGATGTAATTTCATAGAAACAACAATCTCAATATTTTATCAAAATTTTAGTACATTTTAGGATACATTCATCCTTTAATAGACATATCCTTAGATATATCCCAAGACATAAAATTAGAAATAACCCTAGGGATATAACTATAGTTTCTCATCATTGTTTTTAATGGTTAATTAAACATCCCTTCAATACTAACTATAGATACCCTAACTAATAATGCATAGATATTTAATCATTTTAGATGAATATTCATTAAATTTCCAAATCACATTCTAGATAATAATAAAAGTTTATTTCATTTTTAAATGTATAAAAATAAAAAACGAGTTCATCTCAGTTCTACATAATCTCTTATTTAGTTCCTCATAACTATCACCCTTATTTGATAAACCACATGTAGTGTCAGTTATCAAAATCATGGAATATGAAACATTTTTATTTATGAGATCAGATTCTTAGAATGGGTTAACATGGGAAATATGTAAAAATAATGTGAGAATATGTGTATGAGAATGTGATCAAAATATATGAAAACCATAACATGCATACCAATGATCAGAATCAGGAGTCATAGTATAAATATTACTAGTCCATAAGATATAAATCAGGATTAATTCCATGACAATGATCCATGAGGGTATAAAATTGACCTGAGACATGGATTTATGGCATAAAAATGTCTAAAAACATTATATTTATAGTCAATGATGATTTGAAAAAATTACATAGGGGAATTGGTTCACTCTTAAATATATTATAGTAGACATGTTTCACTTCTATGACAATTATAGTGGAATGTTTCCCTTATTAATATAGATTCACTCCACATTCAAATATTTTATATCCCATGAGATATCTATCATTACACAATTAATTTAATGGAAATATAGGTATTACCCATCATATAATGAAAATAATATATATATGAGCCACAATATTGTAAATATTTCATTATATTAGAATTAATTAAAGATAATTACCTTTATAAACATTTTTTCATATTAAAACCCTTGAAAATTAAATGGGAATCATAAGAATTTAATCATAATAGAAACTGTGCGATGAAATGGGCTTAGCTAATATTTCATAAAAGAAAAACCTATAGAATAGAATTATGTTTCATATGTATTCCATCAATACATCATTAAAAAATGCATGGAAAATAATCTAGTTTTATAAGAATTTTATCTTGATATACCCTATGGAAGAGAAATAATTTTCATAAGCATATTGTCATCATAAATATTAAACATAGTGATAAAAAATAAAAATGGTTTCCATGAATCAGATCCCTTGTAAAGCATAGCTTACATAAAAATATGTAATACTAGATAGAAAATTGTTTTAAAATATTACTTGTAACAATTTTTGAGGGAAACAACCTTTAAAAATTAAAAAAACGATTTTAAAACATTAAATATTTTAAAAAATACTTTTCATTGAAAATGAAATTGGAAACGTATAAAGGAAGATATAATGTTCATTTAAAACAATTCATGAGAAAAACAACCTTTCCAATTTGAATATATTTTTTGAAATTGATTACTATTTGGAAAAAAAATTTCACTAAAAATAACTAATGAATCGTGTAATATAATATTTAAAACATTAAGTGGTCAGGATGGTAGAAATTTTTTTATGCCATACAATTTAAAGAAATAATTCATTTCACATTTTTTTAAATGAAAAATGAGTAATATTAGAAAAAAATAAATATTATTTTAAAAATATTTAAAAACTAAAAAATAGGTAAATAATTCTTTATTAAGTAATTAATATAAAATAAAAATAATTAATATTTTTATAATACATGGATTTTCATGAAAAATTATTTCCCACAATATGGGGAAACAAATTCATATTTTCTTAAAAATATTTTTTTGAGATACGGATTATATAAATAGAGGAAAATGAAAGGAAACGTATATTATTATGAAATAAGAAGAGAATAATTAAATGAAAGAGTATCCTCATAGATATTTCAAAATGTCTCATCATTCAAAGTATAATCTTGATCAATCCTGATAAAATATGATCTTGTAATGTAAAATCATAACACTTTTGTAACTTTTAATTATATTCCCCATGAAAGAATAATATAAAATGAAATATATAATATCATGAGAATAAATGAATACATGATATTAAATTTCATTGGGTTTTTATATAAACCTGATAGAAGATGATATGTGCATAACCAAACATATATCATAGAGAAGTAAAGTAGTGACAACCTCACTAACCAATTTGGAATCATTTTAACCATAAACCCCATGAAAGAAAGATCATAAAATTGAAATTTAAATAAAAATAATATTCTTGAGAATCATTTTCAAATAAATTCAAAGTCATTATAGATTACACTTAAAATAAATAGGTAGTGTATATGGCATGTGTCTCACATAGGTAAAATGTGAGACAGAAATTCTAACATCCCACCCCTCTTTAACGTCTTGAGTAGGTGTAAGGACATTATTGGAACATAATAAACACACAAAATACACCAAAGGCTGAAAATTAATGCCAAGTTATTCAATAATAGTGGGGTATAATTAACCCTTTAAAATTAAGTCATTCCAACCAAACAAATTTTATCAAAATCACTACTAAATGATGCATAATTTTTTTTAAACAACTCAATGAAAAACCATTGATATTAAAACCAAACATTAATAATACCAAAATGGAAGACAATAGTATCCGAGTAAACCATGGAAGACGAAATCAAAAAACCTAAAAAACTACCTAGTAAACTAATCCAAGCCCTCAATATGCTCCATGATCCAAATCCAAAAAAAATAGACCATTTACCCAGAAGCACCACTAAAGTAGTGTGATACATTACCTTTTACTATGTACTGATGAGAAATATCAACAAAAGTATCAATGTGACAAAGCATGGGTGAGTAAAGAAACTTAGTAAGATTTCAGCAAATGAATTCCCTCATCACTCCACTAGGATAGAACTTGTTAGAACATATATATATATATATATATATATCAATTGAAAATTGTTTATAAAAAAAATTCAATAGTAAAATAGTTTTATCAAAAAAACACCAAGTTCAAAGGAATGTAATCAAAGAATTCATTCGAACCATTTCATGAGTTCAATTGACATTATCCATTCCATATCACACATCCACACCCATACACCCAACCAAACAACCACTGAAACTTGTTTTTGAATTTAATGGTGGAACATAACAGCCATAACCCATCCCTTTGATGGTGGAACTTCAAGGCCAATATCTAACCCATTTGAGACTTTATCATCTAGTTAATAAATCTACATGTCAATACATATTTATTTACAATTTCGAAAAAGCTATTTTTTTATTTAAAATCCTTTCCCATTTATTAAAACCAAATAACCATTTTAAAAACATCAATTTAAAATCGAGTTACACCATCCACCTTTTACAAATGCACCCAATTTTCAAAATTCCACAAACCATCAACAAAAACGGTATCAAAAAATGATTGCAAAAAAACACCATAACCATTTTAAAGTAAACTAATAAATTAAAAATCATGGATTATTGTTCGAAAATGGGAGTTGATATTGAATCCACTTATATCATGTGTTAGGTCCACAAGGTTAGATACTCTGAGAGGGGGGGGGTAAAGTTGTGTATGACAGATTAAAACAACATCCCCTGTTGATCTTATCTCGCTGTTAAGAAAGACTCTCTTCTCTATCTTCCCTGTAGCAAAGTAAAAAACAAAAACTAAAGCATGCACAGGACACAATGATTTTTACATGGTTCACCCTCACTGGGATATGTCCAATGAGCATACAACCGCGATGAGTTGATGTACCAAATCCACTAAAAGTGCACTACTGTTTACAAGGTTCAGGATATATCACTTCTATTACCTGGATCACTGAATTTACAATGTTTAGGGTCATCTCACTACTTTCCCAAGGGTCACTCCATGTTTCTTTTTCACTGGCTCACTGCTGGTAGAAAGTATTACCCTCTTCCTCTTCCTTGACTCATTGCACTTGGATCGATCCACTCACAGTTTATAGACCTGTAGGTCTCTTCATTCTCATGAACGCATGCATCATAAACTGTTGTTATATACTCTGTTGAAGTCCAAATTTCATCCACTAATGAATAACTCTTTGCCCCTGAACACTGGGGAATTCCTAGGTAAATACCTTCGCAATGCACTCTACTTTGAGAGGCTCCCAATTTTGCAAATCTCAAACAAGGATTTGTGAAGCTCCTTCCTTTTAATGAAGCACTCTCGCAAAGTACTCTTACGAAGCTCAATTCATCGCAGATCAGCTTCCCTCACGAAGATCCTCTTTCGCGAGGCACACTGGCTACACAGACTACCTTCGCGAATAGAGAGAAAAATATTTTCATCGAAATCTCTCTACTTCTCTCAAGGGGGTCGACCTCTATTTTTATGTGATTCTACTAACCCTCAATCCTTCCACACGAATTCAGTGCCATGCCATCACAAATCGTGAATCTCCAATGTTTCTGCCTAAATTCTCTCAAAATCGCGAAGCACCACGACAATTTTCCAATACCAGAGCTCGTCGTAATCACTGAGCATCACCAACAACATTATTTCGCGCCTTAGCTGCGAACCTCCCTCGCAAAGCCCTTCACCATCGTGATTCACTTCATCCTATATTAGTTCACAAATCATGACGTAATAGCGAAGAAAACCGTCAAACATTTTCTGGTCTTCGCAAAATCCAATCCCTGAAGCCTCTCTTTGAGAAATTCATGCCTCTTCTATATTAAAATATTATCTTCATGGAAATCCACTTTTTGCGATGCTCACTAAACTCCAAATTTTGGACCCCAAAAATTTGGCAAACACTAGAAAACAGCACCACCTTGTACTGCTCTTTTTGTACTGCCTCCATATTGTCCTTTTCTTTCTCATCATTATTTTTCAACATGGATTATCAACAACTTCTGTAGAACTCAACAATTCACCATGGAAACCTGCTTTGTCAACAAACACAATCAACCCAAAAATACTACAATGATACCTTGATTGATTTTTTCCCAACATCATGATTTATGATGAACATGACTAATGACATGAAAATTCCCACAAAACTAGGATAAATCTCAAAAAGACACCTCCATTGATATATTCCCCTAAAATTAGAAAGTAAAAATATAACAATGATTAGATTGAAAAAACATAGATCTATCCACTCTGGACTAGATTTAAGAATATAAGAGAGGGAGGAAAGTAGATCTATGAAAAACAACAACAAACAATGATAAAAAATTACTAAATTTGAAAATAAACCTTCAATACTATAGGTAATGGCTACGTATCACCTCTAGATCAATGGGGAAAGCATACATAGAATTTATGTGTGAGAAATCTAGAGTTATGGTAAATTTGGAGTTAAAATGAGGGGTTAAACGATAATCTAAATCTTGATAAAAAAATTATAAGATATTTTGTTTAATCTTTGCATGGTTAGTCACTCGGTTAGGAAAACCATATGATTATCATGTTCCATCCTCTACCCCAAGGGGGTATTCGCATGGTAGTCCTACATGGTTAGAAAATTTTTTTCCCAACTGTGAGAAACCCATTTTCCCACTATACATAGTTTCACATAGGTGGATGCACGATTTAGAAAAACTTTGCACCTTCCAATGCTCCTTTCCCTTATCCCATATCTCATTGTGCATCGTTTCCTATAGGTGTTCCATAGTTTCCATAAACTATTCTCAAACACTGATCCTATAGAAAATCCTAAAAAACATTCTGAAATGTTTCCAAACACTCCAATTAATCACATGAACATGTTATATGTTTAAAATGAATAAATTAAGGTTTATTTACTTGAATATGGTATGTTACATTATCCCGCCACATTGGAATTTCTGTCCTCAAGAATTAGAAAACTGCAATTGTCCAAAATGTCTTTGGGCCATTTCTCAACCATTTCATCATCATAATCCCAATTCTCTTCTTGAATCTAACATTTTTTCCCAAAAAACCTATAAAAGACTTATTATTTTTCCACATAATACTTTTTATTGCCTATCAGTAATTCATATTGGGATATGCACCAATGATTCAACCATCTCTAGGTAAATGCAATCCTATATAACCATATTGTCAGGATTATACTGATACTTTTTCAATAAAGATATATAAAACAAATTATACACAGCACTGAACCATGGGGTAAAATACAAATTGTATTTCACCATATCAACCCATTTTGGCATCTCAAAATAGACTATGTATCATGGAGATAACAGTTCCTACTTTCCAAAATTATGTTTTCCAAGACATTGAAAGATCCCCAAGTACACATGGTCACTCATTAAGAATGACTACAAGCATTGAATATGTTCTACATATGGTATCTAATTAATTTTTTCATCTCCATCAGATTCCTATTCAATTGAAATTTCACTATTTTCACGTAGAAAAGTCTTTTTACAACAAGTGAAGTATAAACAATTTCAACCAAAAAAATGTGGGGAATGATAAGGATTCCCATAAAATTCATTCAATGAAGACATATTTATGCAGGCCTAATAACTGTTTTTATATGAGAACTCAAATAACAAAACATTCTCTTCTAATGATCCACCAAAATCCATTACACAATCCCATAGTGTGAGTTCCAACATTTGTATTATCATCTATAATTTTTCCTCCATCTAGGAATGATACACCACCCTAATTTTCAACTAAGTATAATGGGATTTCAATAAGGATATCCAAAAACCAGATATAAACCTTCGATCTCTTTCTAACACTAACAAAACTAGTACATGATTTCTCTTTACCAATTATTATATATATATATTTTAAAATTCCTTCACCATATGAGATTCGTGAATAGGGATGAAATGGCACAATTTGAAGATCTGATTCACTATCACCCATATGGAATCGTGTTTCTCATTCATTATTTAGAGACCTATTAGAAAATATGTGTCTATTAATTCCCATTTTAAAATAGGAATTGTAATGGCTACAACAAACATACTAGTCCTGGATTCTCTTCCTTAACCTACTGATAATTTAATCATATTGAGACACTACCATTATCCTTCCATTTCATAATGACACATAAAATTTTTAATTCAACACATTAAAAAATCTTCTTTATTCTAATATGAATAGACTATCTTGAATAGTGGTAAGCACGAGGGATTAGTTCTTGACAGGAAGTAGGTATGAACTTCCTATCTCGAAACCACAAAAATAAACTTTCATATAGTCTTCATACCTCAATAGTCACCCCACCATTGAGTTTTAACCTCAAATACAATCATTTTACACTCGATATTTTGGCATCTTTAACAATATCATCCAAATAAAAAACATGCAAAAATAGAATTAAATAAAAAACTTCACCTCAGTCTTCATATTCCAAGTGAATGTAAATTAGGAAAAAAATAAACTACCTCCCATCATAGGACTCTAATTCTAACTGATCATAAGAATTAATTCTTAAAACATCTTCCACTGAATAGCATATTCCCACAGTATACATAAATTCAATGAAAAATAATTAGAGATACTACATCTATCATTTTTCTCTAAATATTAAAATCCCTTTGAGAGAAAATATTTTCCAGGCATTTATTATATGATAATAAGGTAAATTTATCATCATAGAGTCAATGATGCCACGTCATCAAAGAATAGACTATTACAGTTAACTCCAAATCATGTGTTGGGTTATTCTCTTCATGAAAATCCTAGTATCATTAGCCATAAGGGAAAATATGATCACCCTTCTTGAGAACACATACCAACCTAGATCTCGAAGAATCACAATACACCACCTACCATTGTACTGATTCTGGATAAATGAAGATTGGTGATGATTTAATGAAAACATCATGTTCTTGAAAATACTTCTGATAGTCTTAATTCTATTGCAATGGAACATTATTTCTTTAAAAATCTATCATATGTGGAGTTGTTAGTGAGAAATCAAAAAAAATGCATTGATAATAACCAATAAATCCAAGGAAACTATGTTTCTTAATGATATTATTTGATGGTTTCCAAGAGATAAAAACCTCTATCATTCCTGGATATATAAAAACAACTATTTAAAATATGAAATTTCCTAGGAAATGTACCACTTGAATCCAAAATCATAATTTGATATGTTGGCATAAAATTGATGATTCGTTAAGATCTGCAACACTGTAACCATGTTGTGTTCATGCCCATCCATTTTCCTTTAATACCACATCATGTAATCCACAAACACCACCACCAATGAATACCAATACCTCTAGAATATATGATTCATTAATTCCAAAAATACCAATTTTGAACTCTTAATATCGAAATTCATTACCCCAAAATCATAATGTCTATATCTACTCTACAAATCTGTCTTTGGAATACTCTATTTACGAACCCACAATTATCAATGTCATAATTGCAAGTCAATATTATAGAACCAATGAGACCCCATAAATTGATCAACTAGATCATAAATTCAAAGAAGTGGATACATGTTATTTCTCATAACATGGGTAGTATTACAATAATATACATGTAGCCAAAGGGTTCCATCCACCTTTTTGAAAAGCAAGACAATTTCTACCAATAAAGATGTGCTAGGAAAAAAGAACCCCTTGTTTTTGAACTCTTCTAATTTCACATTTAGATCCATTATTTAATTTTATTCCATCTATTAAGATATAAGGGAAATAGGGATGTTTCTTGATGGTAGATAAATAATAAACTCAACTTATCTCATAGGTGGAAACCCTAATAAATTATTTTGGAAAAAATAATTAATATGATCAAAACCCTCTAGAAAACTGCTATCCTTGATCGTTTCCATCGACTACAAAGGTAAAGATAGATATGGGAATGATATCATTCTAAATGTTTGTGAAAAAAATATTGTTCCACATTCCTACACAATTTGATATCTTCTAACGAGATTCTCAACACTATCATCCATTGTAATACTAGATATTATGGTATAATAGTTGATACAATCCTTGAATGTGTTCATAAAATCCATAACCATGATTTTATAATTGGCATCCATCTCATAATCAGATAAATCCAATATTATCTCACTCCATGAATAGTTATAGAACATTATCTACACACAAAGGCTCAACATTCTATCTCACCTAGGGGATTTGTATTTTTCAATAGAGAATGTATAATCTCAACATTTAAATCCATAAAATAAGAAGAAAAATAAGAAATAAATGAATGAAAAATCTCATGTATCAAAAAATTATTTCATCAGGTTCAAATTGAGAATAATTGTACCCACAACATTGATGTTCCAAACCAATCATAAAAAATTGCCTAATCAGTAACATATAATTTATTACTGTCCACATATTGTTCCATATTTCTATCTAGTAATTTCCATTTTCAATGAGTCATTGTATTCTAGGAATCATCATTCCCAACTATGTTCTTCTACTGAGTGGTATTCTTCCATCCTCATCCCATCGAATCATTTGACATTTTTGATAAAAATTAAGTATCCCGGACACTTAACCTCACAACACAATGATAATAAGATTTAATATTTCCCATCTGATTGAAATTGTGGAATTCTCAAGGTTGTTCTATACACTCACACTTTATTTAGTCCGAAAAGATACATTGTAACTACTCAGATTTATCTTGGGTATTGGAAAAAGATTTAATGATCCAGAAATGTGATTCTAAGCCATCCCACTACCTTGGAAATATGCATCCCTTTTCTTATTATCCCAGCATTAGAGTTACAATCATTTCTTGTAGCTGTTGACACACTCCCTCCCCCATATATCCTGAGATTACCATTTCTACCAATGTCACACTATTGAAAATATCTATATAATCTCTGTATTGATTACAAAACTCCTTGATATAATCCATTATGTTTTCCCCTATTCAATTATGAATACCTTCAATGACACTCTAGTAGCAACTTATGGTGAAAAGTGGACTAAATTTATGAATTTAGGTTAATACTCTATCTCATTGTGGGTCTCTTATTCTATGATGAAGAAGTCTATAATTATTTAGATTCTTAATATTTGAATATATACATTTTTAATAAAAAAAATTCATAAAAATCTCTCTATTATAGGCCTTGGTATAATTTAGCATGAACAGATAAATCCCATCGCTTGCATGAAATATCCTCTTGTCTATGCATCACCAACATGACTTTTTGATTTTCTGGTGTGCCATGAAAATTGAAGATTCAATTAATCCTGTTCAACCACACATATTCCTTCTCAAAATTTTAATAACACTAATAATGGGTGGATTCTACTTCTATATCTGAAAAAATGATCCACATGCCTTGGTTCATCCCATATATTCCCGGTATCCCCAAATTGAAAAGATTTTACTTACTCTAGACTAGGTATTGGTCCACCTTTTTCTCATGTGCAAACACATTCTTAGTAGCATACTCAAGTTGGTTTCTATGATACATTCTAGGTGACATTTTATAGATAGAAAACATTCCAGATTTCTCAATCTCAAAAATAGGAAGGATTAATAATTTCTAATTCTACCACATCATAATATGACTACAATTCATTTAAAAATTCAACAATTCTATATTCAATAATTTTTTAAAATTTCACTATACTCTTGATAATAAATCTATTTTAGAAAAAAACATTTCATATTTTTTTCAAAAATCTAACATTTGAAAAAAACTATAAAAACTTTCTTAAATCTGTACTTTTTTACCAATTCATACATCATTAGACAAAATTAAATATTCCCTACTAGTGTGGTGTCATTTAGATAATGAATGTCTGTTTCGTAGTTCCTTGAAACCTGAATTATAGTTTTATGAGTCACTTCTTCCAGGAGGTTTCCATTGGATTTATTTATGGAATCAAAAACTTCACATAGTTATTTATCTAAAGGGGACCTACTTTCCAAAGTCAGTAGTTCATTATGATTGACCTTCATGATTCTTAGGAACATGCAATGGTCGAGGGGATGGGAGGATGGACTCATCACACCCTTTTTGGGGGAATTATTTTATACTATGTGAATCTATCTATAATTTAAGATATTTTTTTGAATCCTTGTTAATTCACCAAGTATATCATAAGTATCCCTTGGAATTTTCAATCACTTATTTATCAAGTGAAAAGGTTAAATCCATCATTGTGTATTCTGGGATCTTCATTAATGGAGATATACGTATGTATTAGAGTTTCTCCATCAATTGTATTATCTCATGTACTAATTGAGATTATTTTTATCATCTTTATGATGCTACTAGTTTTAAGGCACTCAGTGGGGCACCCTGGAATTTATTATCTTATAGGGAGATGAAGGTTTGGTTTGATCTTGGGATAGTGACCATAAAATGGTCTACCTAAATATCCTTATAAAACAAATCAGAACCCACGTAGTTCATTGCCACTGAATGAGACACATGATACCTTTTAAGGTTATGTGATAAGGACCTAGACATAAAGTTTAATGGCATGTCTTATGGACATATAAGCAGAATGTGCTTAGTCAAAACATAGTGTGGGATTTATGCAGAAGCAACCCATGGAACATAGAAAGGATATGGGTTTCCAAGTAGCATCAGAACCTGTTGGTAATATGGACCACGTAGAACATGGTTGATTTTAGGTATTGGGTTTGATCCTAAGATAGGAATCTCATGTATCCCATATTTGTTGGAATCAAATCCCACGTAGTTCGATTAGTCTCATATGAGAGTATAGTCCTTTCATAGAAATGAGTTTGGGATTAATTCTTGAAAAGGATTCCTTGTGATATGAGTATTTAATTTGGGGATTATTCCTTAGAAGGATGCCCAAATTAGGGGAATTAGGGTTGGATTTATGAAGAGGATATCCATTGATCTCAGGACCTGAGAAGGCTTCCTACGTATCCCGATTATGGTTGTAATCAGAGTTCTCGTAGTTCATTCAGTTTTATAAGAGAGTATAGTCATTTGAGAGAAATGTGTTTGGGATTTCTTCTTAAAAAGGATTCATTGGTGATTTGGGGATTTAATTTGGGGATTATTCTTAAGGAGGATGCCCAGATTAGGGGAATTAGGGTTGGATTCCTAAAGAGGAGATCAAGTGACCTTAGGCCATGAGAAGGATTCATAAATATCCCGATTATAGTGGGAATTAGACTTATCTTAGTTCATTCAATTGTTCAAATGTTGTGACCATGAAAAATCTCTAAGGCCACGTGAGTCATGCACTATGTTAGAAATAAGAGAATGTCATTGTTTCAACAAAGTCATCCATAGTTATTATCTTCTACAGATTGAAGTAGGTGCACATATAGCGGTGAGAGGAGATGATGGCAAGGTGAATGTGTAAGCAGTAGAGGAGACAAGCTTCCCCTCTATTCTATTTACTTTGGACAAGGGTCCAATGTTAGGAGGATGGGATGAAGGTTTTGTGCTTACACCCGGAGGGCTTACCATGGTGACAAAACCCAATGGGAGAGGGAAAGGGAAACAAAAGTCCATGTGCCCATCTCTAATATGATCTTTGGCACCAAAGAAGAATGGTGAAGCAATGATGCTACATCTTGTAAGAAAATCTCGGGTCTTACACTAGGATGGCTTCCATAAAATTAATCCTAGTAGGGGATGAAGACTTCTTCTTTTCTTATTTGTAAATGAAATTGTGAGCCATACCTTCTTTACTAGGGACCTGAGGTTTTGGGTCATCTCTTTGAGAAGGGAGAGGTAAGGACCCAAACCCTCCACCAAACTAGGAACTTCCCAACACTATTCATGGAATAAAGGTCCATGTGACTATGGATAAACAAACCCATAGGCATTCCTTGTATCCTAACTCCCTTATAAAACAAATGTGGTAAACCTCTGATTATGGAAATAAAAACCCAAATAAGAGACATGGTATTGTGCCTTTCCCAAAGGTCTGATTAGTCAAGAGGTTTTGGAGGTGGTCTCAACAAAATCCCATTTAGAAAACGGAGACTATGAAGAAGATGAATTTCCATGAATGAGTGTGATGAAGGCTTGATAGCTTGTAAACTAAAGAGAGTAAGTGAATCAAAAAGGGGCACTCATGTTGATAGGGGAGTGCTGGTTTGGTCACACAAGTAGACTGGAGTGTATTGATATTCAATTAAGTGATGAACAACATGTATGGTAATACTTGGGCAAGACTTGGATGAAGCCTTCAAGATTATTCACAGGTAATCCCCGCTATGGGGTGCTCGTGTTTCTATGAATGGAATAGGTGGTGCACGAGTGTTTTTAATTTGTTGAGGTTGGGAACATTAGGCGCACAAGAGTTATGGTTTTAAAACACTAAAAAGACTTAATTCCATTGATCCTCATCTAAATCATCCTCTCAAGGTGTTGAAGAACTACAATGAATGTTGTGGAAGACTAGGGAAAAGCACTATGGAAACCAGAGTAGCAATTGGGCTTCATGGAAATTCATCTTCCATAAATGTTGGCCCCAATGGTCTATTTATTGAAAAACATGGGACCTTGGGGGAATGGAATTTGGTCACCCATGTAGCCTGTGTGCTTACGCTCTTTTGGTCTAACTAAGGTGACCCAAAACTCATTCCTTTGAATATTTTAATTTTCTTCATGTATTTTCCCATTTTATTTCTAATGTGATTCCCTTTGACCCATTTTGTTATTTTTTATAGAATGGAGTGTCTCCAAAATTTCCCCCTCAAAATTGGATTCAAAATGAAAATATGATCCAATACTGATGTAATGTAATGAAGGAGAAAGAAAATAGTACTGGGGAGTGTATGTGTTATGCACATTGAGAAACTAGTCGTGCAAGTTTGTAGCATGCAATAATCTGGAACACAGGGTGTCATTAGTAACCTATATATAATGGTTTCACTTCTGCGAAAGGACTTGAGACATCTGAAATTTCATCTCTCAGTGCACAAGTCTTCATTGACATAGTCTCTTTAGTTTTTCCACGCTTCTTCTATATGTTTTTTAGTTGTGCGCTATGTTGGTCAGATTAGATTACTCAAGAGGGCTGGGGGTGAATTGAGTATCTAAAAAAATTTCTATTTAGAATGTATTTTTAACATAATTCCCCAATAAGAATAAATAAATCCTAGTTAATCAAAGAAATATGTTTATATGATTTTGACGTTTTAAATCACCTCTTAGATTATTTAATAATTCTTAAAAAACATAATATTAGTAATTAATATTACTTTTGATGCTATTCTACTAAGGCAATAAAATTATAACTTCTTTCAATGATTAACTATCAATGGGAATTTAGTTATATCTAATTAATACAGTAAATAAGTAAAACAGATCAAACTAAATTAAATAGCACAACCAATATAAGAAAAGTGGTTCAGTATCAAGACGAGACCTAATCCACTCCACTTGGTGATCACTTGCTAGAAAGAAGTTTATATAATTAAAATTGATCCACACCCTGGATCAGGGTTAACAATAGTACGTAGGATTGTCTAGGTCACATGACCTCTTCCACAGTTTTTCATGGGTACAAACAACCAGGCCACATAGGGACCTCTTCCACACTTATATGTGGGTATACGCAAGTGTAAAAAGATGTTAGAGAAAGGATATCTAGTATCCTTCAGTTTGATCAAAGAGACATAGTGTGTTTGTTATACCAATAAAAAAACTACTCAAAAGTTAATAAAATGATACACAACAGATTATAAATATTGATATAGGTTTATAAGTTCTCTAAGTGTTATTCTCTGCAACTTTGGACTTCTGGAATGAAGTAGATGCAGAAATTATGTTCTTGTATGGAAAACAAAGTGTAACAAGGCAGATAGATCTAGGATGTGTTCTTCGGGGTGTTTACAGTGCAGAGATGTTCTTGAGTCTGGAATTCAAGTATGCGTCATGTGTTCTTCAGCATTGAATTTCAAGTTTCAGATCTCACTTCAAAAAGTTCTTTGTGTTTTCTTCATTGTCATGATCACACACTTGCTTCGTGTTGTTCCTCTTTTATTTGTATTGTTGGTAGCACTTCTCTTTTATTTTTGGAGTGCATATGTTTGAGCCAACAAGTTACATGTACTATTCTCCTCGTACCTCGTACTGTTAGGTGACATGTCTAAAAAGAAACATTAATTATGTCAGTGCATTTAAAACATCATATATGATTGTGAGAGATTAAATTTAAAAACAACAATTTAGATTGAGAAATGGTGTTAGAGTATGTCATGGAAATGGTGCCTCCTTCTAATGGTGTCAAGATTGATCACAGTGTCTATACATGGTGTCTCGTTCATGGTGTCTCATGGTCAGAATGTCTAGATGTCACATTGTATAGATGTCATAATGTCTAATCATTCACAATGTCTAATTCTTCCTGGAGTCTCATGGTCATGGTGTCTCGTGGTCATGGTATCTCATGGTCACGATGTATGGATGTCACCGTGTCTGGATGTCACAGGGTCTGATTCATCCCAGTGTCTCATGGTCACGGTGTCTCAGACTTAGCCAAATATATGTATTCAGACTTAAGCAGAGATATTCCTAGAAAGGGTTAAACAAAATCATCTATCAACTAAGTCATTATAAAGTAAATCAAAAGATAGTGTATAGTAACCAAACTGAGTGTATACCACTTAAGAGTTTGGATAGATTTTACTAAACCACTGTACATTTGATGTGAGATAGATTACATATAGTTAACAAGTTTTATAGACTGATTACGATTTGTGACCATTAAAACCTGATTAATACATAAGGATTCCGACAATCTCCCCTTTTTATGATCACAAATCATGAATATTTAGAGTGTATATTTGTTCTAACAACATATTTCCAATGTGCAAAATACATATATAAAGTTTTCTCTCATATATATTTTTCCATAGATATTTCTCCCCCTATAGAGATTATCAAGAAGGTGCGGAAAAAAATGAAGACAAAATTGGCAAGGAAATTGTACAATGCATTAGGTAAAATGAGTAACAGTACAAAAAGTTGATAATAAAACAAATGTAATAAGATTCCCATCAAAAGAGAGTAATCAGTATCCTTCTTCACTATCTGGACTTATATTTTCCCTTAATAGAAACATTAGAAGAAGAATCCATAGAAGAAGAGGTTGAGGATCAAGAAAGGATTTAGCTGGTTGATAAATAATGTAATGAAAGACCTTCAAGGATGAAGAGAGCCAGTGTCGGTGAAGTAGAAGATTGAGGAAGTTATTAGTCAATGATCATAGGCCTGATCTGACTCAGTGAATGACTGACAAACATTGAGTTTTAGGCTAGGGCAGAGGTAAAGGTAGGCATACCAGATCTCAGAGGTGTAGCCATAGGAGAAATTATGGAAGTAATCTGTACATTAAGATAGGGTCTCAGAAGCATGACAAAATCAGCAATGATCTCTCCACCATAATTCATAGATTTTTCAAAGTCATCATTGTTTTCTATAAACATATCCAATAGATGAGTGAACTCTTTGAGCTTATGGACATGAGTCTTTAAGGCTTGAGTAACAGGAGGAATCCTATGATTTTTCACAAGGTACATGAAATGATTTTTCATGTAAGTATTTAAGAATATTCAGTTGAATTATAATTCCACTTTATTATAAATATCTTTTTGAGCATCATTAGCAATTTTGGAATGGATTTGGACCAGATCTATAAATCTATCATTGTTCATGATAACTTTAGATAGAGATTCTTTAGTAACACCACTAAGAACAACCTGAAGTTCTTCTTTTACCACTGTTCTTAGTTGGTCAATGTCTATAGAAGTTTGAGATGATTGTTCAGATTCTTTAGAGGTAGTGATCGCAGAGGTAATAGATTTTAGTTGATACAGCTCATTCTAAAGGAAAACTATATACTCATCAATTTTCTTGTTAATACCTATAACAAGCTCACACATCTCTTTAAATATATGGTTTTTAATTTTAGCTACCTTCTCATCTAATGAATCTAAATTGGGATGAATTAAAGAATAAAAATATTGTGGGGATTGAGAAACATGTTCAAATCTCGATTTTAGCAATTTTTTTCATTTCTTCAACCATACCTATTATTTTTTTGACTTCATCTCTAATCATTTTTTCAATCATTCTTTAATGAGTCTTATGCAGCATCTCAGGTTGAATCTACCAAATAATTTCTCCATAAATAGTGAAACATCCCATTCAGTTAAATTTGTTATAGGATCCAGTTAAGAGTACATGATCTTTTCAACTCCTGCCAAAGGTTTTCTCCAAATTCATTCAGGTCTTCCTTATTAACCAGGACTGAGGGATCTTGCAAATGTTCAAAGATAGAGACCGATACATGCTCAGGTTATTTTTTAGGGGCAATATTTGAGAGAGATTTCAATTGGAACATTATAGAGAGACCAAAACATTTGATTGAGACTTCCCATGAGTCGGTCACAATATTAAAAGAAGGAAATATGTACCATGTGTCTACTCATCTTGGATCAGTTGGATTTGGCACATCAACAGATTCCAGACCAGGGGGTTTGTCCCCCTCAACAGCTGCATCCTTAGATCCTTGATCTATTTTTACTATGTCATCCCTGACTTCCTCACTCATTTCCTATCCAGCCAACTAAAAATCTAGTTCCATCCCCTCTTCAATGAAGGAATGACTTTAGGAAGAACTTGTTCTACTGGGATCTCTTCAAGATAAACTTCTTTCATAACATTAATTTCTTCTTCAATATGTCCTTCCACACCATCCTTTTATGTTTTTTTGGAAAAAAATTACCTTTCAACTTCGGTTTGTTCTTCCAGATCAGATACATCTTTAGGAGTAGGGATTTATTTATCAATTACGACATTAGGAACAAGAGTATTGTCTTCCTCATCCATAACAGTTTCATTGGGTGAAAAAACAACCTCTTCTTCTTCTTTTTCATAATAATCAGCAACTTCATCTGGTTCCAAACCATGATCAGAAATACCTTTCTGTCTTGAGGGATGTTCCACTAGATTGAACTTATCATAGATCCTTTCATTGTCTTCCGCCCATGACTTTTTAAAGGACTAAAATTGATCTTCATCCTCTTGATAATAAATTTTTAGAGACAAAACTCAAAGTCCTTCATAACCCTTTCATTGGGTCCACCCAATCCATTAGCATGAATCATTGCCAAAATAATCATAGAATAAAATAAGGAGGTTATCTTGGATGTGGTTTTGATTAGCTCACATATATGGTGTATGATATACATAAAAATACTGATCTTATGCCCAATTTTCCTAATATGAATAAAAATACATCCTAATATTTATGTACAGAAAAATAACATTTTCTAGGGATAATCATGTTTTGAATAAACTTGAACAGAAGTCTAGATTCTCCATCCAGTTTCGCATCAATGGCTCTCCTCTTGGTGCCATATCCGGTTAATCTTTTTAAAGAATCTTCTAAAACAATGAATTTAATATGAGGTGGAGGACCTCTTTGATAGTCCTCACAGATTCCTTGATGAGGTATCCTTAGGGATATATCTGATAACCTCAAAGAGAATGTGAATCTTTGGCCATTTATCCAACATCTTATAACATAGCAGTCATCATAATCAAAAGAGAACTGAACATACTGATAAAATTGAGCCACTAGCTTTGGGTTGATATGTATATTTTCTTTCGAAAACCATTCTAACCATCCTTTCTATTTTAATAATTTCAAAACCAGAGACGTACTCGATAGAATTCATTCAGGGTATATCTCTTTATCAGGAACTACTATTTGGTTCACCAGATTTGGATTTACAGGTCCTTCGGGTGACAACACAGGCGTGATCTTCGTCTTCTTTGAACTGGGTTTCCAGGAGTCAATGATGATGGTCATTTCATCCTAGGAATTTACTAAAGGGTAAAGATAAGGAAGGGTCGAAATTGTGATGAAGGGTTACAATTTGAGATAATAGGAGAAAGATTGAGTGAATAAAGAGTGAAACTTCTTTCATTTTATCATTTATTAATAACAAACTTCGTAAAAAATGTTTTCGAATGTATAATGGTAAAATAAGTAATCACCATGATACATGTTATTAATTTATAAATAAAATATCAAGGTATTCTTACTTTGAGCCAGTAGCAATCTATCATGGTGAGATTGTAACATGTGTTTACCGTGAGATAGTAAGTGTTAGAGAATAACCACGAGATAAGAACTGTGAGACCGTGAACATGAAATAGTAAGATATGAAATAGTAATATATAAAAAAATTAGATATAAAAAAGAAATACATAAATTAGTAATACATTTACTTAATGTTTATCATTCCTTATTCATGTATGATGTTGTTTATTCGTTCCGAATTTAATGGTTTGGTGAATATACCATCAAGCTGATATTCAGTTCCAATGAATTCCAAAGTGATACCACCTTTTTGATAATGATCTGTCAAAAAAGTGATGTCTTAAATCAATATGCATTGTCCTAGAGTGTGAAACAGGATTTTTTGAGATATTAATAGCACTTGTGCTGTCACAATTTATAGGTACATGCCGAAATTGATATCCATAATATAGTAATGTGTGCTTCATCCATAGAATTTGTGAACAGCAACTACCAGTAGAAATTTATTCAGCTTCTGAAGTAGATAATGCAATAGAATTTTGTTTCTTATTACACCATGATACAAGTGACTTACCTAAAAAGTGACATGTTCGAGAGGTGATTTTTTTATCTAACGTACATCCACCGAAGTTAGCATCAGAATAAATATCCAATTAAAATGATTTACCTCTAGGATTTAATAGTTATAAACTGGCTGTATTCTTGAGGTATATGAAAAATATCTTTACAAAATTTAAATGAGATTCCTTATGATTTTATTGAAAACGAGCACTCATATAAACACTAAACATAATGTCAGGTCGACTACCAGTTAAGTAGAGTAAACTTCCAATCCTTCCCTTATAAGTTGTTTGATCAACAGATTTTCCATCTTCATCAAGATCCAACTTACAAGTGGTACTCATTAGAGTGTCACAACTTTTAGTGATATCCAATCCAAAACGTTTTAGTTGATCTCTAGTATATTTACATTGATTTAAAATAATACCATCATTATTTTGAATGATTTTAAATCCAAGAATGAATGTTAGTTCAGCCATTAAACTCATTTAATTTTTTTCATCATTTTAGAAAAATTAATACATAAATAATTTATTGATGATCCAAAGATAATGTTATCTACATAGATTTGAACAAATAAAACATCATTAGAAATTCTATTTATAAAAAGGGTAGGGCCAGCTATTCCTTTTGTCAAACATTTGGAAATTAGAAAAGTACTTATCCTATCATAACAAGATCTTAGAGCTTGTTTGAAACCATATAATGTTTTTGATAATTTAAAAAATGATTTTGAAAATGGGAATTTGTAAAACCAGGGGGTTTCTCAACAAAAACATCCTCAAAAATATACCCATTTTGGAATGCACTCTTCAAATCAATTAGATATAGTATGAAATTCAGATGTGAAACATAAGAAAGCAATGTTCAGATGGATTCAAGTCTAGCTACTGGTGTAAAGGTATTCTCTTAGTCAATTCTTCCTTCTTGACTATAGCCTTGTACAACCAATCAAGATTTGTTTCTAACTATGTTACCTGCTTCGTGTACCTTATTTCTAAACACCCATTTAGTGCCTATGGTGAATGTGTCCATGGGTCTTTCGACGAGATTTCAAACATTGTTCCTTTAAAACTGATTAAGTTATCCTTGTATAGAAATTGCCTAAAATTCATCATTAATAGAATCAGTAATGTTTATTTGTTCATGTTGTGACAATAATACTTGATGTTAAACCTGATGTTTAAGAGAAGATTTGGTTTGAGTACATTTGTCTAGGTCTCATACTACAGAATCTATGGTGTGGGTCTTAAGAGTTATAATAGCACTAGAAGAGGAAGGACTAGTGATTTTAGGTTCATCAACAGGTTCAGGTTCATTGTAACTTGAGTCTATGGAATTTCCAAAACTAGATGTTTTCACTTATTCTTTCAGAGAAAGGTTTGAAGAATTTGAGTTAATGTTCAGATTTTATATGTCATCATCTAGGATCTATGGAATGGTTTTTGGCTTAGGTGGATCGGTTTCATCCCATTTGACATGGGCAGATTCTTCAACAAAGTTAGTTCTTTTGTTGAACACTTTGTTGGATTTACTATAAATGGAATATCCTAAAAAAATACCTTCATCACTCTTCGATGAAAAATTTTCAAGATTTTTTTAGTATTAAGGATATATACTTTGCATCCAAAAATGTTGAAGTAGTTAACTTAGGGTTTTCATTTGGTCCATAACTCATAAATATTCCTTTTAAGAATAGGTTTGATCGACACTTTATTGATTGTGTAGCATGTTTTATTTATAGATTCATCCCAAAAATAAATACTTATGTCATATTAACTAAGAATCATTCTTGAAATCTCTTGTAGGGTTCTATTTATTCTTTCTATAAATCCATTTTGTTGAGGTGTCCTAGGGGAAGAGAAATTATAACTATATCCATTTTGGGAGAAAAAAGGATTAAATATCTTTATTTTCGAACACACGGCCATGATCAATTCTTAAGGATTTAATTCGAAGTCCACTACGATTTTTTATAGACTTGGAGTACTTAGTAAAATAAGAGCAGGCTTAACCTTGGTGAGCCTGAAGGAAGGACCAAGTATATCTAGAAAAATCATCTACAAGAATATAAACATATTTCTTCCAATTTTAACTAGAAAATATAGATTGTCCAAAAAATATATGTGAACTAGTTTGAGAGGTTGAGAATTTGACACTTATTTCTTTGGTTTGAAATAAAATTTTTTATTCTTTCCCTTTTGACAGGGATTAGACACATTATCATTTGAAAACTCAAGTTTGGTTAGGTCTTTGACTAAGATTTTTCTAATTAGATTTATAAGGGAGAGAATATTATAGGGTTCTAATATCCTATACCAAATCCATGACTCTTTATAAAATACACTTAACCATTAAGCATTTTGAGAAAGTAACTAGTCAAATTTAACAAACTAAACATTTTCAATTCATAATGCAAAAAATAGTTCTTTTTCTTTTTAATAAAAGACAATTCAAGCATCAATTTCTAATATAACATGAAATCCATCATCACATAATTGTGAGATACTAAGAAGATTTTATTTCAAACCATCAACAAATAGTACTTTAGAAATCAAAACTGAGTTTTATTTACCGATTTGGCCATGTCCAATAATCCTACTTTTGGAATTGTCACCAAATGTGAAATGTCCTCCATCTATTTTTATTATGTTCTTGAAGAATGAGTAGTTTCCTGTCATGTGTCTTGAACACCCACTGTCCATGTACCATAAATATTTACAGGATTTCTTTAAGAAGCTTTCCTACAAAATGATCGTGTAAAAACAAATTTTAGTACCCGTACTTGTTTTGGTCCAGTGACATTAGTGATAAGTGTTTTAGGCACCCATATCTGCCTCATAGGATTCCTATAAGAATTGTGAAAAGTATTTGAAAAATAAACTTTATTTGGTCAAGAATATCATGAAATAGTAGAGAGTGTATCATAACTTGAACTAGTTGATTTGTGTCCAGAACTAGGAGTAAACCAATATGTCCTAGATTTATAAACAACATTTTCTACCATGATTTCTTTTTCCAGTTTGATAACCAATTCCAAAATTATAATTAGTGAAAATTTGTTTACATATAATTTTAGTATGACTTTTTTTCTCTATTGGTAATCATTCTATGTCATTCTTCAATTTCTCATTAGATATTTTTAATTAATTGTTCTCTTTGATCATTTGAGCATTTTTCTCTTCTTCTGTTGTGAGTTCAGAGTTAACAGTCATAGTAAGAGCATATTGTTTCTTCAATTATTTATATTTACCTTTTAGTTCATTATATGTTTATTCAATCAGGTTTCTGTATTCAAATATTTCTTCATTAGTCATATTTTTATAGTCACACTCATATCCAAAATAGTATGAATTATGTACAGAGTCCAATGTTACCATAGATGTGTTTTTCATAAAACACATACTGGATTTGTTTTCCTATTCATCATGTGATTTTTTTGAATCACATGAACTGTCCTTAGACGCACTTCAGGTTGCATTCATTTCCTTTTTATACTTCTTGTACTTGTCCTCATATATCTTTTTGTACTTGAGCTTTGGACAGTCATCCTTGACATGTCCTTTAATCTTACATTCATAGCAGACAATATCATCGGTCCTGCCACTTATTTTCCAATACTTCTTTTAACTTCCTTTTTAGTCATATTCTCCCTTGATGTTAGGATTTCTGAAAAATTCCTTCATCTTATAAAATCATTTAAATATTCTGTCTGACAGATCCATCTCCTCATCATTGTCAGGTTATGATTATTCACTACTAGAACTTTCTATAGAATCATCCAATTTCTCTTTGTCTTTTTGTTTAGAAGTGGTGGTCTTGACCGCAAAATTTTCCCTTTTTGTTTCATCCTCCTTATCCTTGTTTACATTTAGCTCTTATTCATACATCATCATTTTCCCATTGAGTTATTTTATAGGTAGCTTGTTGATGTCGCATGATTTTATAATAGAGACAGAGGTGCCTCTCCATTTATCAGAAAGACATCTGAGAATTATCATGATTTTTTCCATGGTAGTGATATCTCTTCCAAGAGAAATCATTTTGTTGACAATGTCATTTAACCTAAGATACATGTCAAAGATAGCTTCATCAGGTTTCATTTATTATTTTATCATATTTATTTGTATAAGTATTATGTATCATTTCTTTTATATTAGGTGTTCCTTCATGTGAAACATACAAAGTATCCCAAATTTCATGGGAAGTTTTATAAGCAGAAATTCTATTGAATTCTTCATCTCATAAAGATAAATATGAAGCATTCACATCTTTTCAATTGTTACTATAGTCAGTTTTGATAGGTTCATCCCATGTGATTCTATCAGTATCAGGAATATTATATTCATCTATAATGGAAGACCAAATTTCAAAACCCATACTTTTTAAATGCATTTTCATTTTAATTTTACATTGAGCATAGTATGTTCCATTAAATAATGGTGTTCTATTGGTTGAAGAACCTTCCAATCAATTATACAAAATAAATAATTTCTTTAGAAGAGCTAGAAATTTGGAATTGAAAAAAAATTACAGATATTTAATGTTCAACTACAATCAGGGTTGAATAATGTTAAACAGAGTCTTGATAAAGTTCCTTTGATACAGAATGTTGGTCGAAGTAGATGACTCAAGATGGGGGGAGTGTGAACTGAGTATTTATAAAAATTTATATTTAAAAATTATTTTTAAAAGGATAAATTCTTTTAATGATTAACTATAAAATAGAATTTAGTATTTTTTGAATTATACATTAATGCAGTAAAACAAATAAAACTAAATTAAACATCACAGCGGATATAAATCAATATTTTCAGTCTCAAGTTGATACCTAATACATTCCATTTGGTGATCACATACCACCATGTATCTTATATAAATAAACTTTATCCACATCCTGGATCAGTTTTAATAACAGTACACAAGACTGTTCAGGTCACTTGACCTCTTCCACAGTTCTTCCTGGGTACAAACGACCAGGACAAACAAGGACCTCTTACACACTTATCTATGGGTATACACAAGTGTAAAAATATGTTTGAGAAAGGATATCTACTATCCTTCAGTTTGATGTAGGAGAGAGAGTGTGTTTGTTATATAGATATGCACACTGCTCTAAAGATAATAAAATGATACACAATAGAGAAGATATGTTGAGAGAGGTTCAAAAGTGCTCTTAGTGTTTGTCATTATAGAATTGGACTTCTAGAATGAAGCATATGCAGAATTCAAGTTCTCGTATAGAAAACAGAGTGATCAAATGAAGAAAAATCTGGCATGTGTTCTTCACGGTGGTCATAGTTCATAGATGTTCTTGAGTCTAGAATTGAATTATACTTAATGTGTTCTTCAACAATGAATTTAATGTGCCATATCTCTCTTCACAAACTGCTATGTTTTTTATTCATTCACGTGCTCACAAACATGCTTCGTGTTGTTCCTATTGTATGTGTATCATTGGAAGCACTTCTATTTTATTCTTGGAGTGCATATGTTTGAGAAAAAATCTTGCATGTATTATGCACCTTGTACCTCACACTGTCAGTTGACATGTCTAAAAAGAAACACTAATTATGCCAGTGCATTAAAAACTTCAAATATGTCCATACAAGATTAAATTGAAAAACGACAAAACAGATTGAGAAACGGTAGCCGAGTACGTCATGGAAATGGTGTCTCCTTCAAATGGTGTCTAGATTGATCATAGTGTCTGGTCAAGGTGTCTCATTCAAGGTGTCCCATGGTCATAGTGTCTGGATGTCACAGTGTCTGGATGTCAGGGTTTCAGATCATTCATGGTGTCAGATTCTTCACAATGTCTCGGGGTCATGGTGTCTCATGGTCATGGTATCTGGATGTCACGGTGTTTGGATGTCACGGTGTCGGATTCTTCACGGTGTCTCATTGTCACGAAGTCTCAGACTTAGCCAAATATAGGTATTTATACTTAAGCATAGATATTCATAAAAAGGGTTAAACATAATCATTTTTAAAACAAATCATTACAAAGTAAATAAAAAGATAGTGTACAGTAACCAAACTGAGTGTATACCATTTAAGAGATTTGGATAGCTTTTACTAAACCACTGTACATTTGATTTGAGATAGATTACTTAGATTTAACTAGGTTTATAGACTGAATAGGATTTGAGATCATTGAAACAAGATTATTATATGAGGATTCCAACACGCAATAAGTGGGGTGCCATACTTGTGCGCTGACTTATACATTGGTGCCTAGTTTATACTTGTGTGCCTTAATGCCTTTGCCGATTTTTTTGTAAAACACCAAAAATGAACATACATTAAAAGTTGATTTCTAAAATTTTCCAGGTTCAATGGCTCCCAAACTAATTGGAACTGCTATTGAGCTTTCCATCAAGAGGATTGATGGAAATATGAATTTCATTGGTCATGATTACTTTGAATTTTGCAACACCAACATTCCAGAAATAGAAACATATTTGAAGAAGTTTCATTTTAACTTTACTAGAAGTACCTATCTGCCTCTATATAGAAATGGCCATTTTTAGGATTTTAATATTCCAAATCCAAGGAACTATATCCCACATTCTTGGTTTCAATATTATACCAACATTTCATCGACCAACGTTTTTGTAGGGGGCTCATCATTTAATGCAATGATCGTAGAGAAAGCTCATATTATGCATCATAGACCGTGTGGTTCAGATTTTGAGGCACATAATCCCATGTTGTATCAAAAATGTTATTCATTCATTTTTTGGATTCTCAGACAGATTAGTCCAAGGGTTGGAAGAAAAGTTGGGACTTCTGCCCAGGAGGAGGTTTAAAACCCACGTGGATGTGGGCATACTGGGTTCATAAGGCCTGTGCATAATTTACAGATGACTTGAAGGGAATCAATATTTATGATGTTGTCTATGTTGGAAAAACATATGTGTATAAGACTGATGATTTTGTGCTGGAGTTATTAATCCAATGGAGCCTAGAGACTAAGTCCTTCCATTTAACATACGGAGATGTATGCATCATCGTGTGGGAAGTTTACAAGATTTATGGAGCTCTAATCCTTGGAGACATGTATAGTGAATTTATTCCTACGAAGGTTACATGGAATGACTTGGAGAAGACACCGACTTTGGTTCATGAGTTGATGAAAATGATTAACAAAATCAAGAACACAACCACCATGAAATCTCAAACCAGGAGGGATATTCATCCAGAGGAATGGTGGGAAATATTTTTGATAATGAATAATGAAAATGGTCCCACATAAAACAATCTGACTATCTATCCAAGGGCAGAGAAGATAGGTACCCCTGATTTTTTTTGGCCGACATCGTAAAAGGAGAATTAGATAAATGGTGATTTGCATCCAACCCAAAAATTTCTCCAAAGACACGTCTGGATCCTTATATATTTTCACATAAATTCAAATGACTACAATATAATAATGTACCACCTCCTGTGCATGATAGATTAGGGAAACAACAGATGGTTTCCCGACAACAGTGTTTATTGACATCTATGGAGAAGACTGGGGCAATATTTAATTTACACGTCACTGATGTAGTAAGAAGATAGACTATATGGTATGACTAACACCAGGTTTCATGATACCTTGAAGGGGTATTAAATCATTTCATCCCTCGAGTGGGGTAAAGAGAAGTTGAAGGAGGGAACCCCTTCATTTGGAATATAATTCTTCATCGTTAGGGGTCGACTCGCAAGAATCAAAGGGTGGAGGTGATGGTGCTCCAAATTCACCGAAGAGACCTCGTGGAAGATATAACCCTCCTTCCAAAATTAAGAGATACATTCCATCAATCCCTACCAAAGTAATATCTAGGAGATCTATTCACCATCATTTTAAAGAGAGGTAAGTTCCATTTTCTAATCCCTCATCCATGACTGTGGGTGTTGGGATGAAACTCAAATCCTTTGTTGAAGGATCCACGTCAAAACCCCCTATAATACATTCTGAATACATATGAAAAATGGATGTTCAAACATGGTAGAGTTAATAATGTGACGCTAAAACCATGTGGATGGATCTGTGTGGAAGATTTCATATTCCTTGATTTGGGGATTTGCTGGCTTCTTCTGACATTATTTTGAAGGATAATCCTAATGAAGTGAGGATATACATTTGAGGGAAGAAAATTCTCATATATGCCACCGATGAATCAATTACTACCCCAAATCATGTGAATAAAATGAAAGATTCTGGTATCAACGAAGTGACTAATCCTTCACTAGATGATGAGTGGAGTGACATTGTAGATCTCGAGGATGTAAGTTTTCTTTCTCTCATATTCTCATCCATTTTTTTAAACAATAAATTTAGTAAAAACAGTGTTACTTAGTAAAATTATCATCCAAAAATAATTCTGGGTAAAGGAAGGATAACCAAAGATCCTTCTCCATTGTATAGCCCTAGAGGCACTGCTCTTGGAGCTATAGTATAACCCCGTGAATTGGAAGAAATATCTCCAGGCCAACATGCCATGGAGGAGGAAATCGAGAGGATATTGGAATCTCCAATACATGTATTTGGAGATTATGATTCAAGCAGTCCTAAGAAGGTGAATATGAAAAAGCATCGAAGAAAGAGATCCCTGGTTAAACACTTTCTTAGATGTTGTGAGTCTCCTTGATAAACATGAATTTTAGTCATTATTCATGAAAAAGTGTTTAAACTTCTTAGGATTATAGGGGAATCAAATTTTTCTTATTTGAAAGAAAATACCGATAAAGGTCAAGGAACCATAGAGGGTGATACTGAATAGACACAAATTATAGCAAATCTAGTGTTTTTTTAATAGGTATTAATGCCAAAATAACCAGCATCGGTTCCCAGCACTGCTCATGTTTCTGCTATGAGAGGAGAGGAGGCTTCTGGTAAATTAACAATACATCATAAGGAATCAAATATAACAACAACTAACTTCAATTCTATGATACTTTTAGGTTCATCACATGCACCATAAATTCTAGAAAAAACTTCCATTGAAACCAAAACTATTGTTGAGGAAGCTATTTAGGGTAAAAGGTTGCTGGAGGAAGGTTGTGAAGTAAAACTGCCAAGCGCTCCCACAGGTGAGACTAACCTAGTATTTTGAGATATATCTAGGTGAAATGATGACCCTTGGAGTGTCTCTAGAAGAAATATAATAACTTGTTAATAAATCAAATTATTTATAATATTTTGGTGTTCCTTGTATAGAATCAACAGGATGTGAGTTATCATTATTCATTCGGTTAATATTCTTATAATTAACCTTATAACCTTGGTTGGTTGAAATATGCACTTAAATATAAAGAAAATGTTTCCACAATGATACGTGAAGGAAGTAATAATATTAACATCAACCCCACCATTGCGGAGGCATTGGCTCAGGTGGATCTTGAGATAAAATATCTTTTTGAGATTCACTCTGAAGATCCTGAGCATATTAAAGATAGCACACCTCATCCAGTGACATCAAACGAAATTACTGAAATAGACAATATTAGGGCAGATTCTTCTCAAGATTCTTACCAATTATTATATAAGTGATAATTATATTATGATTTCCTTAACTTATTTTATGTATAAAATCTAACCATAACCGTACTTCTTGATTTACCATATAGGGCTACAAACTTCAATGGCTAAATCTGGAGGTAAATCCTCTGCATCATCCCAAACAACATTGGAAGGTGGAGCAGCCATTGTTCCGAAAGGAACAGAACATGGAACTTCTTTAAGTGCATTAATTCCTAGAATATATCACTTAATATAAAAATGATTCAAATTGGATCTAGAAATACATAAGTCTCTTCATCTAGCACATCGTATGGCATTACAAAACATCTAGAGTATACTATCTGAGATACACCTTGAGGAACTACCTTCGTGAAATCCATGACGTTCATCTCTGTTTATCATGCTATGAGTTGGTGGTTTTTAATACCGAGAAATTTGTACTGTGGTGAAAGAGATTATTTATAGGAGGGATCTAGAGAAAAAGCTTCGACAAGACATGAAGAAAGACAAACTGTCGATCAATATTGTAGAGTTCCAAGAAGCACTGTCCAAGGTCGAGGATAATAATTATATAAATATTTAGTGACTGAATCAGAAATTAAATAAATGACTGTTGAGTAGTTTCATTGTCAACAGGAGATAGATATCATTATAGGGGAGCTTGACCAGCTTCATAGCTCATTAATAGAAGTCCAGAATGATGTAGAAAAATCCATTGAAGATGCTAGAGTAGCACTTCATCATGCTGAAGAGAGAGAGGCTGGTCAAATAAACGAGCTTCAACAGGATGCTAATGGGCTCAAGAGGCTATCAAAAAATTGAGAAAATATGTATAAATCCTTTTATAATTTCTAATTTTTTACAAAAGATAGTCTCCCATTTGTGTATTCTCCTTTGTGAAGAATATCCATAAATGAAGTGTGTTGTTTCATTAATCATTTGTGATTTTTATTCCCCTAACTAATTTTTTTACATAAGACATTGGGCCTAGTAAGAATAATTTTATTTTTTTATGGTTATATATAAAACCCAACAAAATTTATATATCTTGACTTTTTATTGATCAATATTACCTAAATCATACAAATATGTATGTTTAGGGAGTTGGGACACAAATTTTATTCAGAGTTCCCCTAGAGTGTTCCCAATCTAGTGAGTACCATGTCTGTTGTTGATGTTAGTTTAGAGTCATGCATGTTGGACTATAAATGGATACTATTTAATGTCGAATATCTTTGAACATAAATTTTGAAATTAGTTCCTAAACAAGACTATCTGGCTCAGAATTTATTTATTATTTTTTTAAAATTTCCAAGGGGAATCTTGATGCATGATTTTTATGGTCACTAAATATAAAACTTGTATCAACATAAGGGGATTCCCCTCCAAAATTAAATTTACCATTATTTTGAAAAACCAGTTATGGGGTTGTATTATGCAGGGCCAACTGGGGATAAACTGCATAGAAATATATAGACATATTTTGGTTGATAGTCCTATTATGTAGGAAACTTATGCATCTCCACCTAAGGTCATGTACTGTATAGTCAGGAAAAAGATCTATTTAGCAATTTAACATTTTTCTACTAATATATAAGGTAATATATGATTTGGGTGACTCAAGAACACAGTGGGTAGATTTTCCTGGGAATGAAATTTTATGAATTAATGTGTTATATTATACCGACATATGTCATAAATAGAAAAACCATTTATATATAAATTTTTTCTATAAGGAATGGTAAAAATTTACCAGAAAAGGGAATTTCTGATATCATATTGTGCAGTTTTAAGTTATGTAGTGAGGACATTGGTATTGTGCAGTTTTATGTCATGCAATGAGGTCTTTGCTACTTTGTATTTTTATGTCAGGTAGTGAGGACATTGGTACTGTGCAGTTTTATGTCATCTAGTGAGGAAATTGATATTGTGCAGTTTTAAGTCATGTAGTGAGGACATTGGTACTGTGTTGTTTTATTTCATGCAATGAGGACATTATGTGGCCTTAATTTATGATCATTAGCTTTGACCAAAGATATGAGACTCTCCAAATTTCGTGATAATATGTTTAGAAAGATACTACCATATCCACGTATTGAAATTGAAAATAATAAACTGTGATTTAGTAATTTTCTAATCTAAAGGATGATATAGGAAAAGGGATAAAATCATTCGAGGATGTCTTTTTTCTCAAGAATGAAGTTACCATTTTTTTAAAAATTGTAATGGGGGATGTATTATGATGGTCCAATTGGGGCATATGCTGCATATCCAAATAGTATCATCTTTTTTTATGACAGAAATTTGATGTTGGTAGCTTATAAAAGTGCACCAAAGGGAATGTTCATCAAATTCAAGAAAAAGAGATCTAAAAAATCTGACATTCTAATATTAAAAGATGAAGAATGTTTATGGAGATTCAGATTTTCTGAATCATAGAGTTTGTTTTATAAAGAATGGTACCTAAATATGGAAATGGAATTTCAAACCATGATTTCCAAATAATTATTGGAATAGTAGTTCTACAAAGGTATGACCCAAATGTAGGAGGTGTGGTGTTTGTAGTTTTAGGTCATACAATTAGGACAAAAAATGGAAACAATATGTGATATGTTTCAATGTGGTTCCAAGGTTATTTCATATTTCATTGAACGCATGGAAAGAATAATTTATAAACCATGGTCTTGAATACTTTCAAATTGAGAGAAATATAGTGGATAAAATATACCAAAATGACTATTTTAAAATAGATTCTGGTATATTTCCATCAATGATTGAATGGGACAAAGACACTATAACCAATAACAAAATATCCATTATTTAAAAAACCTGTTATGGGGGTTATATTATTCAGGGCCAACTCGGGCATATACTTCATATCCAAATAGTGGTATCTTCTGACTCACAGGCCTGTTATGTAGCCAACTTAGGCTACCTAAGGGAACATACTGCGTAGTCAAGAAAAAAAGTTCTTAAATATTAGAAACTATGTCACCAGAAACCATAAGAATGATTATGATGATATGTAAATAGTTTGTATTAAGAGTGTGAAATATGGATAGAGGTTTTTCTCAATTTAGAAGAGAAATATTTGAATCAATATTTTCAATGAGTTTGATGTAATTTATATAGGTAAAACTCAAATTTAAAATGGTTACATTCGTTGTTTCTTTTGAATTAAAATTTTGATGTATAGTTTTATGCCATGTAGTGAGGACATTTTTAGCCCTATGAAAAATTTAAACGACTCATTTATATAAATAATCCTTTTACCCAATTCATATACCCACATGAGCTATGCTTGCTGTGAGAAACAATGAGTAGTAAGGGGTTCTTATATAATACAGAGGTGACACAACTTAAGAATGGGGGTGTTCATTTTCCATGTGGATTTAACATCATGTGGTAATGAAGAAGATGAAATGATGAGAAAAAGAAATACATATTATAACTAGACTTTGGATAGGACCAAAGTGTCACTATGTGTCTTGATGATGGAATGAATCAAGTCATACATAGTTCTTAAAACATTACCTATGCATTTTTTATTCTTATACAAGGAATAAAGGGTTTCTTTATTGTGGTTGGGCCCAATATTTGAGATCTAGATGTCTCTATGTATCTCAAATAGATGATAATCAGGCCATGCAGAGATCATTAAACAATCATTCCTCACGAAAATTGATTTTCACATGAAGAATTTGGGTTTTGACATGTTCTATGAAAATGGTAAATCTCAAGATATACACTGTTATAAGTACCAAATCATATATCTTAAAGAATCACTCTGTATAGATGTGATTAATATATAGCCGGAGAAAAGATAATAAGATGATTTTGTGATTATGGATGGGAACAAAATTATAGATTTAGGCATCTCTCCGTATGACATTAAAAATGACAATCAATCCATATGTAATTCTTCAAATAATGTCTTTATACAAATATGACTCAGATATAGGAAAGATAGGGAATCATGTGCTACTATGAAGTAGTGATGATTTCAATGATGTTTGCTTATCTAATATTCTAACATCAAATTAATAAAAAGTTAGTCGTACATTTTAATTTCATGAAACTAAGACAAATTATGTCATTAAATTTAACATTATGTGACAATGATGAAGATTCAATTAATTTTAAAAACGTGTATCATGGATGCTTATGGCTGTTATGTAGTTTAATGCCTTGCAACTTGGACATTGTACTGTGCAGTTTTCAGTCTTGTATCATGGACAGGAAGGGATGTCCAGTTTTCAGTCTTGCAGTGATTACATGAGGGTTGTACTATTTTTAGTCTTATAGTGAGTACATGGGGGATATGGAGTTTTTAGTCTTGCAGAACAGAAAATATTAACTGCTCAGTTTTAATTCATTTAGTGAGAACGATATGTATAACTACAAAGAGTATTTCTCTATGAATATTTCATTGGTTGGAGTTGTAATAAACTCTCCATCCATTGAGATTAATGCCTAAGATCCATTTAAATAGACCTAATGTATCGAATTAGGTCCTTCTCACTTTGGCTCAAGCATTAGAGGTTTCTTTCAAAGAATTATTGGAGTCCCAAGGATCAATACCAATTCTCCACGAAGAAACAAATAGAGGAAAACATTCTTGTCAAAAGCTCACGCAATTATATTTTGATAGACTTTTATACGACACAAAGTATGAAAATATTTTCTCATATAATCGTTCAACACATTGAACAATTTCTAAGACCTCTAATCATTAGACAACTGATCACAGATTACAATGCTTAGTAAAATAAAATTTCATTTCAATTTCCAAAACATATTTTGTTCTATATACCAATGAATAAGGAGTCCCTTGGGTGGCAGTATGTGTAGTTTTCCGATAAGCCCAAAAACCATTCAAAAGTTTATCAGGACATAATTTCCTATCATTATCCCCCACATTCTGGAGTATATTTGATATTTTCTTATTGAAGGCCTCTAACTGTCCATTGGTCCATGCATGATAGTGAGATGAATGGTTAGATTTGATATTATGCTGCTGATATAACTTATTTCCCTCAATAAAAAATAAAAATTGGTGCTAGCATACATCAATATAGTAAGAGGGACACCAAATCTTGTGATGATGTTAGTTTTGAAAAAAACTAATAATTCTTTTGGCTCTGACTTCTTTGAGAGGTATTGCCTCGGCCAATTTAGAAAATAATTTAGTAGGAATAAGGATATACCTGAACTTATTAGCTTTAGCTTGAGTATAAGTATTTACTACATCCATTCCCAATGTGGAAAATGGACACCAATGTTTAGTTGTATGTTGAAACTATGAGGGTTGATGAATGAATTTGGCATGCACTTGGTAGGTATGACATTTATTTGTGAAATGTTTTCAATCCAGTATCATTGATGGAAAAAAGTATCCAACCCTTTGGATTTGATCAGAGAGTTGGTGGACAGACTAGAGGGCACCACTAGCTCTTGAATTTTCTTCTTTAATGGAAACAATAGTCTTTTCTCCATCAATAAATCTAAATAGAATTTCATTAAAACATCACTTGTAGTGGACCATTTGGTGGTCTGGAATATCATAAACAGTAAAATTGGTTGCTCGTCACAAGATCTGTTCTTTTCATCCATATTCGATGGTAATACCCAATGTTGAAAATATTCCATGATGGATGTTCTCCATCCCATGGTGTTACCATATGGCTTAGAAATATTTCTAATTTCATTAATTTCCTCCATTCAGGTTTGAAAAAAAGGTGAGACCACATGATAGTGGGCTATGCTAATGATTGTATCATCCTTATTTGGATCTTCCAAGGCTGTAGCTACATTAGCATGTGCCTCTTCTTGGGAATTTTGTGATCACGGGACATAATAGAATGTCATATTTGATGGAAATTCATCCATTAATCCTTTGACATGATCACACAAAGGGATTAAATCTTTTTTTATGATATAAAATTATCCATAGGTTCGCTTTATTTCCAATTCTGAATCAACTTTTACCTTCAAGTAATTCATTTTCACCTAGAGTACCAATTCTAAATCTACAATGAGAGCTTGACACCCCACCACATTGTTGGTTCCGCCTTCCAATATTAGGAAGGAATAGGTCAATACTAATTTTTCTAGGGAGATAGAACAATTTTTAACCCAAAATTGTTGATTTTAGGTTGTTCCATTCTCTTCCCTATTTAACTTCTGGAAGCTCCATCAAAGTAAATTTCCCTTGTTTGGGAATTATCCTAAATAAAGAAGATGACTTCATCATGAAGTTCAGTATTTAATGATGTATCTTATGCAGATGGATTCTTAGAAAGGAAGTTAGCAAGTGCTTGTCCCTTTATTTCCTTTTGAGGCATAAACTAGATGTCAAACTATTGCAAAATAACTTCCCATCATTCAACACACCCTGTAATAATAGGACAAATGAGGATAAATTTTAGTGGGTTATTGAGAAATACCTATTGGACCTCATGATATTGTAGGTATTGCCTCAATTTCTGAACATCAATGATTAATTCTAGGAATCAATTTTCAATACTTGAATATCGAGTTTATGCATCAAACATAGTTTGACTGAGATTGTAAAGGCTGTTTTCATTCCCAACATCATTCTTTTGAGTAAGAAAGATAGCCAGTGACCGCACTAAAGATATCACAAAAAGAATAAGTTGGCTTCCATCAACATATGGATTTAATACTGGTGGACTCCATAGATATTTATTGTGGGTATAAAATTCTTCTTGATAGTATTATGTCCACTGGTAGGTGATTCCCTTATACATTAATCTGTTGATGGGTTAACACTTGCCTGCAAAACTGGTGATAAAGCACAGAATATATGTCAAATATACTTGGAGTCCTCTTAATTCATTCAAATTTTGGGGAGGTGACACACCAAGGATTGATTTTGATTTCTCATGATAATCTGACTTACCAAGATGGAGTAAAACCATTCCAATAAAATTTCCTGAGGTTACCCCGAATGCACATTTCAAGGGGTTCATCATGAAACTGTGTCACAAATGTTTATGGAATATGATCTCCAAATCTGCCAAGTGATTGAAATGTAGTCTGAATTTGACCACCAAATCATCCACATAACATTCTACAAATTTCCCTAAGAAGCGTTTAATAATATAGTGCATGGAACGTTGGTATGTTGCGCTTGCATTCATTAAACCAAAGGGATTTACCTGATAGAAAAACACAACTTGAGGGGCTCTGATGGATATAGATTATTCATCCTCTAGGGCCATACATATTTGATTTTACCCAGATTATCAATCCATGAAGGAAATATCTTCATAGACAGCTGTTGACCAATTAAAGGCTCTGTAACCAGAACTGGAAAATCATCATTAGAACAATTCTAGTTAATATTTCTAAAATCAACAAAGACATTAATTATCTCATTCTTCTTTTTAACTAGGACAATGTAGTACATCCATTTGGGATATTGAACTTCCCTGAAAAAGTTATCCTTTGTATGATTATCATCTTTAGCTATAATTTTAATGGCATGAGTTGGGTGTGTTCTTCTTGACGCTTGTTTGATTCCGCAATGTTCTTCTAGAAAACTCAAATGATGGGTGGATACATAAGGACTATGTCCTGGATTTTATTTATAATTCCATGAAAATATATCTCAATGTTTCTTTATAAATTATGTATACACCTATTTCTCTTTAGAGGTCATGGCCACTCTAATTAGAGTGGGGTGTATATCTTCTTCTGTACCCATATTTATTTCTCTGAGTTCATCCACGGTGGTAGAGGCACCTTCCTCAAATGCCAGAGGAGCATCCCCAAGATCATCCTCTTCTTATTCACTGCATGTTACCTCTTCTATTTCCACTTTCATAGTAGATTATGGGACAAAACACCCAGAGATAGTGGGGGAATCAGTATTTGAACATCCTAAAGAAGTGGACACCATATCTGACCCTACTTATAACAAAGGGTCCACTTATGGTAATAAAGATAAGATGATGGATTGTAAATCAATATCTTTGCCTTCGTCTATAATTGATACAATTTATTATACTCTAATTTACAATGTAGAGTCTTTATTTAGTTCAGCAGTTGAAATGAAAACACTTCCATTTAAGCTTTCATCACTACTTGCTGAATCATTAATCTCTCCAATGAAGTCAAACTAAGTTGCCACATTTAATATTATGGATGTTATTAGAAGATTTCTTGGATTTGGTTTTACACGTTCAATTTGATTGATGTGTAGCACATAATTTGTACTCGAATGAATGAATGGATTTGCTAGGATCCTTTACAGTCCATTCAGAGCATTAAATCTAGCTATTTCTTCTATCATGGACTTTATTTCTTTTGGTGGGTGTAAAATAGAACCTCAGTGTATGGAAATTTACATGTTTTGAATGGATCATTGTCACCATAAAATGACTTGATTTGACCTTTGAAATAGTAAAGAAGACATTGGTGGTATGAAGAATGTGTGGTTGCATGTTGATGCAGCCAAGGCCTACCATGCAGAATATTGAAGGTTGTGTCCTGAAAAACAATCATGAAATCTGAATTAGACACACGATATCCAAACTGAGTTCTGAGTGTAATCTTTCCATGAGGTTCTTGTTCATTCTTTTCATATCCTAGAAACATTAGTATTGAAGGATATTAGTTAGATTTAGTTAGGCACAATCGACAAAGTGTATAAACATGAATGAGGTTGAGTCTAGTGCCATTATCAATGAAGGTTTGTCGGATGTATACATCATTCACATTTCTAGGGAAATACAAGGGTATAATATGTTATTGTACAACATCATATTCATCTTCATCTGTAAAATATATGACAACATGTAATTCTACATGATCATTCTCTATACAGTAAACCTCAGTAGTAACAACTTCAGTTTCAAACTCATAAGGATTTGAAAAAGCTTCAATGAGTGATTCTCTAAGATATTTTGACAGTTTAAACGAATGCGTAATGTATAACTTGGCTGGTACATGAGATTGTTGTTTCAAGAAATCAAACTTTTGGTCCAAAGGTATGCATTTCCATCTTGAAGATTCTTGTTTTCAGGTGTTTCGAAAGTTAATTCTTCTGATGTAGACGTACCATGTATTTGAGAAGAAGTTGGAAATACTCCTGGCTTTGGTAGATTGGACATACTAGGTATATTCAATTCCTGAGAGGAAGATAGTGTTAGTTCTAATCGGTCCTCCAAAATAATCGTGTCAGAACCGAACCTATCATTCATTGAAGAAACTCCTTCTTCATGTTGAGCCCATAGAAGGGCTCTTCCATGAGATTTTTTTGGAAATATGGTTAAAGAAGTGATAGAGTTAGAATGGTGGATTCTAGAATCCCCACATCTTCCCTTGTATCATTGACCTTGGCCTCTTCCTATGGGTACCCAATTATGTATAAATAATTCTGGATCATTATAATTAGAATCACTATTGGCATAAGGATCCGTTGAATGTATAAAATTGAAAGAACAAAAAATCCTTTCTTCAACGGATAGAGATTATACCTGACATGTTAATTCAGATTATGTCATTTGGAGGGTTGGTGCTCGTTCTTTTAAAACAGATGGCATGTAATTTTCCAGGGTTAAGGGAAACTTTTTCCTTAATGTGAGCTCATATTCTTTTGGCTTCTCTATGTCCTTATGATCACTTCACTTATTTGAGGAATGAAATTTGGAAGAAGGCGGTTTTTCTGTGTCAGGGGTGACAGAACACATAGTTAGTTGTTTCAACTGTGTTTATAAAATTGAAATAGTCTAGTTAATTGTTTTCTTAACCATCCAATCATCATATTTCTAATAATTTTTACTTTTTATATCCTTCAATTTTCCTTCTTCTTCTAGATCAGTAGTGGTAACACATGGTACATTAGCTGAAAAACATTTCAGTTTCACTTGTCCAGAATATAATAGCTTTTTCAAGAGGTCCTTAGAAAAAAAACATTCTTGGATGGGATGCCCTAACATCTGTTGAAAGGAACAATACTTCAGAATATATTCATCTCCTTCTTTATTTGGTTTCTTCGGACTTGGAAACTGAACAGAATTGTTTTCCAGAGATGGGATGAAATAAGTAGAAAATTGTTCATTACAAAAAGAGTAAACATTGTTCTTTAATTCCCACAACTATTTACACCATTGATCTATGTGATCATCTTGATGAGTCCTTCATTGCTACTAATGTTCAGGAGGCATAGCCCTTAGTTATGATGATGTTTTTAATGTAGAAGCAGGTACATGTTCATTCTTGAGTGTAATTGTAGTAGTTTCTGCCTTTCCTATTCTCCGCCCCAGAGATGATGGAATTACATGAGTATTAGCCTTAGTTTCTATAATAGAGTCTTATATACATTAAAATATTAATGTAAGGTCTCAAGAGTCACCTATTTATTTCATAGGGATTAATGGTGTGCATAACTCATCACGTATATTTTCCGAACAAATTGAAACCAAATTTTCTTGAGGGATTGCTAGACTTAAGGAATATATTAATCCTTTCCATTCTACAATGAAAACTGAAACTCTTTAATTCTCCATTTGATAACAATTGTCTAGATCAAAAAATACTATCTTTGGTAGAGTTGAGATAAATTGAAGAAGGTATTTCTGACGGATATATTCCCATCTAGTAATTGATTGAGATTGTAAACTTGTATTTTATACAAAATCTGATCCCGGTAATGACTGCACAAAACACCTAATATTTACTGATTTTTGTTGATGAGAAGCTCCCATCATGGGATCACAATGAGAAACACAATTTGTTAAGTTATTTTGGATATCCTGATGTATTAAACATTGGAAATGCAATATTCACAAAATCTGTTGTGGGAGGACTTGAATCCAACAATTTAAGGTAAACTCTCTTTTCTGGCTGAACTAGTTCATGTTGTTCCTCTATAGCTTCCCATCGAGTCATTAATTCCTCAATTGTGTTCATAAGAATTTGGGGAATATCTGGGTGAGCTGAAACTAGTGAAGGTATAGAAATTAGAGCATGAGCTGGTGCAATGACCATCAAAACTACTGATGGCGGTGCTGGTTTTTCCTTGGATAAACAATGGGAACATGCCTATCAGGATGTGTCAGATCCTTCTTTGATTTTGTACCCAATGGAGGGAATTCATTATCTATATCTGTAGTTAATACAAATCATCTTTGCTGAGGATCTCTGATAGGATTTTCTAGTTGAGGACTTACCTGGGGAGTGTGTCTAGCAGAAATGTTGCTTCAAAGTAACTCTTTATTGAGTTTTTTCAACTCATTCATTTCCTCTTCATTCAATGAATTTTTTTTCAAGAAAAATGATTGACCTTATCTAGTGGAAAAGTGAGATGAAAACTGACTTTTCACATTCCCCTTTATATATTCCTTTCAGATGGGCGGGAGTTTTTTTTTGAAGGCATACCTAGATTTTGGGTAATCCTCTAATTTTGGGTACGCACACCTGCTTCATTTGGCTCAGTTTTACTATATTATTGACAAAAACATCATCTTCTGATTACCCTGAACTCGACTCATTTTCTAGAGGATCTTCGGGAGTGGTGTTAATGACATTCACTGATGCATACATCATCAGTGTCATTCTGTCAGTACTTTTGTATGATCATCTCCATCAATATCTTCCATGAGACTATATTACTTTATATGATGAATTCTTGGAGACTATTTGGTGGACTACATGAAGGGAATCCTCAGATACTTTTTTTTATGCTCTCCTTGTGGCTTCATCCCTAATTGGGAGAAAACTGAATTCCATTAAGGAGGGGATTGCAGAGGTGAAAAATCCCCATCCATGAAGGCGGGGGCTGTTCATGTTCTTCTTCTTCAAAATTTAGAACATTTTCAATCAATTAGATGCTTGAATTAAATGAACCCCCAACCATGCAATCTAAGGTGATTCATGAACTACTACAGAATAAATTCATGCAATTACTCTTCTGATCTTGCAAATTTTTGTTTGGATATTAGATGCATCCATTATAGGATAATAACTCAAATTATATGTTTCAGAAGATTTATTTTTTATTTCGGAAATTTTCATTCTCTGACTGTTGACATCCTCTATATGGGATTACTGCTCAAGATTCTCATATGTTGTATGTCAATGTAACTCAACAACTTCTTTTCTTTGTACCTGACTCTGATAGGAGCTGGTTGAGGCCTGTTCTTGAGCGTACATTTGATTACATTCTAAATCTTTTGGTTTTGGAACACAATGGAAAATAACATTTCATGATACCACTTTTGGAGGAATTTGCTGATTTTGGAGTGAAATAAAATTCAATGCTACATGTGCACCCATCCTCTGATAAAAACACTAGATGGGGAATCATAAAGTAATAGATTTATCATATTTAGAGTATTGATTCATACAGGCTGATAGATTATATACTATTTTTCATCTTTTGTATGTTGTGAAACTGAGTGATACGCCATGTAAATTTGGAATTGAAACACTTAAATTACATTTACATGATTTTTATATTCCTCATATAGTAATACTTTGGGTCTCCAATGAAGAAGATTCTTTCATCTTGTTGAGGTGGATATCATGAATGTAATCTTCTGCAATCAATTTTGGAATGTTATACTTATAATTTTCCAACGTCCAGAACATGACTCTTACTTATCCCTTATCCAATATTCTCCTCATGTATAAAACATCTTCATTGTCTTTCACTAGAGGTTTCTCCACTTTTTCTGACTAAATTGGATTCTCTGTATTTGAAGATAAATGACCCATGGGAGGTTCAAAGAATGACTATTCCATTACAATTTATTCAGGTCGAGAAAGTGTTTCACCTATCAATGACAAAGCATCATACATGACTGGCTTTGTGTTTGAATGTGCCTTGAGATAAGAGGGCTTTCAATTCAATACATTGTAAATTATAGAATTTTCTTGGAAATGTGAAATACTACTACAGAGAGGACTTCCATAGAGAATCCCATCATGGGGGGATCACCATGGTGGATTACAGCAAGGTATAAAACTTCTTAATCCTTTATCGTCTCGCCACATAAAGGGTTGTCATGCCTCCCATCCAGATATAGGAACTATATATTAACCGAATTTTCATAAAGTAAGCCTTCATGATTATGTCTTTGATGATGAACTTCAGATGTATTACTACCACTTGCATAATTTGGTAATGAGAGGATAGGATCTTGAGCTGCAATAGATAAGTGTTTCAGGGCTTCATGAACTTCAGCATTAAGAAGATCCATATCACAACATGAATATTGATTTTCAAAAATTTCATCGCAAGACTTCTTCTTGGATCTTCACTTAATCTTATTTGGTACCACTTGCTGGGAAATGTGGCTTTCATGGGAAGGTGTATGTGCTTGCCTTGGATTGGTTACAGGAACAAACCGATTATCTTCAATTGGAATGGGTGTATGTTCCCGATCTTTTTGTCCATATGATATGAGGAATAATCCACCATGACCCTCCTCGATTGGAACAGAGGTGTGTATGTATTCAGGGATGGCATGTCGATGTGTCCCCACTTGTGTGGGGATAGATTTATGTGTATATTTCTCTGGAACTAATGAATTGGTTGTTATAATATCCCCGCTTGCTACCAGAATATGGGTAGTTATTTGTGTTCTCCCTTTCACCATTAATAAGAGGTGTTTCATGAATTCAGCAACTGGAAAAAGAATATAAGTCCATTCTGTATCTAGATTAGCTGTATGTGTCTTCTCATGTCATCGTTTTTCTATCAAAATGTATTGACAAAACTCATTTATGGGGGAAGAGAGTTGGTTCTACACCAAATTTATTGTCAGAAATTTCCAACAGACTTCATTGGGTGATAGCAAGTGAGATTGTATGATGACTTGATGAACATTAGAAGGTGTATGTGTTTTCTAGCTATTTCCCTATCAAGTACTATTGACATAATTTTTTCAATACATTTAGAAGAGACTACTTGTAGAATTGGTGATTGTAAATAGCTCTATGTTCCTGTTTACCAGTTTCCACCGCATTATATTGGTTGGAATATTTAAATACAGTAAGATAAGCCTGCTAACTGAATGATAACTTGTAAGTAGGTGTATGTGTCTATTCATGGTACTCCACCAGATTTATTTATTGGGACTGGTTGGATGCTAACAGACGTGTTTGAAGGACAACAAATTTAGGACATATGTGATTATGTGCATGTTTGTTGTTTTCCATTAAGTAAGGTTAATGAGCTTCTCCATAAAGAGTATAGGTATACACCTACTCCATGATGACCGTAAATTGTCCCCGACGGTTCGTCTTGGATGCCCGGGTCTGAGAGACCTGGGTCAAATGTCCAGAGGCAACACCCCCGTCATTTTGGGGGTTCAATATCATGTGATTATGCTGGAGGAGATTGTCGGTGGGTGTCTATAAGAATGACTCCTATGTTCATGAATTGCGGCCTTGAGTGGCCTCTTGATCCCCCTACCTGTAGCACAAGAGGGATTGATTATTGCATTCTGAGGATAAGGAACCGAAACAACTGAAAATAGTTGTTTTCACCGTCTACATCATGATAATTTGTTTTCATTGGCTGGATGATCAAGGATTGTTATTGACCTAGAGGACCTTTCGTGCACCCACCAACATTAGGATTGTACCATGCCGATAATATTCATTTAACATCACATTAGAGACCCATTGTTGAAGATTTGTGGATTGTGATGATGTTCATCAATTGGATGGGGATCCAGCCTTAGTAGAGGTCTAGAAGTTCACAGATGTTGTCTTGATGAAATCCATTTTGGAGTGAAGGTAATTCTAAGAAGAACATGAAAATACATCAAACTTCATTAAAGAAACAACTTTTCAGATGGATACATTTGTGATTGATTCCTTTCTATGGACTTTATTTATCAATTTATATGGGCTTAACAGGTGGGTAACATTACTAACTTGGTTAAGGATTCATGTTGGGTTCACCATTTTGGTTTCGTAGTTCCCTGAAACATGTATTCTAGTTTTAAGAATCACTACTTCAAGGTAGTTTCCATTGGATTTATTTATGGTAATGGAATAATCCAATAGTTCATTATCTAACGGGGGCCTTCTTTCCAAATACAGTGGTACATTATGTTTAAACATCGCGATACTTAAGAACATGCATTGGTCGAGAGGATGGCTGGTCAGACTCATCACACTCTTTTGGGGGGGGGGATTATTTTCTACTCCGGGATGTCTTTATAAATTGAGATATTTTTAGGAATCCTTATTAATTCACCATTTATTTCATAAGTATCCCTTATATTTTTAAATCACTTATTTATCATGTGACATGATTAAAAACATCTATTTGTATTTGACGTTCTTCATTAATGGAGATATCCATATGTATTAGAGGTTCTCCATAAATGGTATCCTATCTTATACTACTTAAAGACTTCATTAATTATCATTATGATGATACTGGTTTTTAACCCACTCAGTGGGGAACTCTAGAATTTATTGTCATCCAAGGAGATGAAGGCTTAGTCTGATTTTGGGAATGTGTCCATAAAATGGGCTACTACATATCCTTGTAAAAGGAATCACAACCCTTGTAGTTTAGTTCCACTGAATGGGACACATCATAACATTTAAGGTCATGTGATAAGGACCTATCCATACAGTTTAGTTTCACATAGTATGGACATCTATGTGGAAGGTTCTTACTCAAAAGATAGTGTTAGACATATGCTGAAGCAGCCCAAGGAACATGGGAAGGATATGGGTTTCCAAGTACGATCATACACTGTTTGGAATATAGACCAAGGGGAACATGGTTTATTTAAGGTATTGTGTTTGAACCTCAATGAGGCTTCCTATGTATCACATATAGATGGGGATTAAATCCCATGTAGTTCGATAAGTCTTGTCGGAGGTTATAGTGTTTTGATAGAAATGCAAGTGGGATTACATCTTGAAAAGGATGCCTTGGTGATTTGAGGATTTAATTTGGGTCTTATTCATGAGGAGGATGCCGAGATTTAGCGAATTAGTGTTGGAATCTTGAAGAGGAAAACCAGGGAGCTCATGTCCTAAGAAGGCTTCCTACGAATCTTCAATATGGTGGGAATCTAGGTTTTCATAGTTCATTTAGTCTCATTGGAGAGTATAGTCATTTGAGAGAAATGAGTTTGGACTTACTTCCTGAAATAGACTCCTTAGTGATTTTAGGATTTAATTTGGGGGTTATTCCTAAGGAGGTTTCCCAAATTATGGTAATTGAGGTTAGATTCATAAACAGGACATTCAGTGAGCTCATGCCTTGAGAAGTCATCCTATGTATCTCGATTATGGTGGGAATCAGAGTTGTTGTAGTTCATTCAATTGTGAAAATGTAGTGGAAATGAAAAATATTTAAGCCTGTGTGAGTCATTATCTGTGTGAGAAACAATAGAATGTCAAGTATTCAACAAAATAATCCACACTTTTCTTCTTCTACTGATGGAAGGGGGAACACCTATAACGACAAGAGTAGTTGAGGGTGAGGAAACCGTGGAAGAGGGATATGCGATGAGCCTTACCACTATTCTATTTACATTGGACAAGGGTCCAATGTATTATGGAAGGGATTAATGGTAGGGGATTACAATATGAGGGCTGCACATGGTGACAAAGCCCTACGAGAGTGGGAAAGGGTAGTAAAATTCTATGTGCCCATCTCACCTCTGATCTTTGTCACTGAAGAAGAAAGTAGGGGAAATGAGGAAACCTCCTACAATAAAAGCTAGGAGATTACACCAGGATAGTTTCCCTAAAATTGATCTTGGTATGGGATGGAGACTTTTCATTTGCTAAAATGGAAATGAAAGTGTGAACCGTACCTTCCCTACCAGAGACCTGAGGTTCCGGGTCGTCTCTTTGATAAGGGCGATGTATGGACCCAAACCCTCCTCCAAACCGGGAAAATTCCAACACTATTCTAGGGAGAAATGTCCATGTGAATATGGATATACAAACCCATAGTCATTCCATGTATCCTAACTTCCTTATATAAAAATGTGGGAAACCTCTTACTGTGGGAATAAAATCCCAAATAGGAGACATGACGATGTTCCTTTCCCAATGGTTTGATATGTTATGATATTTTGGTGGAGGTCCCAACAGAATCCCTTTTAGACAAGGGAGGAAAGGAATAAAAATAATTTCCATTAATGGCTTTGATGAAGGCTTTATGGCTTTTAATATGAAGTGTGTATGTGAATAAAAAAAGGGTGCTCAAGTGGATAAGGGCGCACAAGTATGGGTGCACATGTAGAATTTATTGACATGATATTCACCTAAGAGACGAAAGACCTATATGGTAATACATGGGTGAGACTTGGGTCATGACATCCTAAGTATTCACAGGTAATCCCAGAAGTGGGGTGCTCAAGTTCATATGAAAGGAATAGGTGGCATGCAAGGATTTTTGATTTATCGAGGTTGGGTGATTTACACGCGCAAGTGTTGTGGTTTTCAAACACTAAAAGGACTTCTGTCCGATGATACTCATTTAAATCATCCACTCTAGGTGTTGAAGAACTAATTTGAAAGTTCAGTAAGACTTGGGAGAAGTAATAGGGAGACCAGAGCGCAACAGGGCTTCAAGGAAATTCATCATCTTCAAATGGAGGCCCCAACAGTCTATTTATAGGCAAATATGTTACCTTTGGATAAAGGAATGTGGGCGCACAAGTTGGATGCACAATATTTTTGGATGCGCATGTTTTCTACATGCCTATGTTCTTTTGGTCTGACAAAGGTGACTCCAAACTAATGCCTTTGCAAATCGTTATTTTCTCCATGTGTTTTTACATTTTCATTCTATGGGCATTCCCTTGGTCATTTTTTAGACTCTCTAACAGAATGGAGTGTCAAAAAATCTCCCCCCCCCCCTTATAATTGTATCCAAAATGAAAAGAGGATCCTATATTGAGTTAAAGTAATGAATGATAAAGAAAAGAGTACTGGTGTGCACAAGTGTTATGCGCGTTGAGCAACTGGTCGTTCAAGTTTGCAGTGCATAGGAATCTGTCGGGCAGGGTGACAAGCATCACTTATATATAATGACGTCACTTCTCTAAAAATCATCGGGACCTCAGAAATTTCAGCTCTCGGCGGGAAAGTCTACTTTGTTTTCTAGTTCCTTGAAATGTGTTTTATAGTTTTAAGAATCACTTCATACATGTGGTTTCCAATTGATTTATTTATAGAACCGTAATCTTCCAATAGTTCTTTATCTAAAGGAGACCTACTTTACCAAGTAATTCATTAATTATGTTTGAAATTCACGATACATAGTAACCTGAATTGGTGGAGATGATGGGAGGTCGTACTAATCACACCCTTTGGGGGGGGGAATTATTGTCAACTCTGGAAATCTTTATAATTTATGATATTTTTGTGAATCCTTAATAATTCACCAAGTATATCAAAAGTATCCCTTGGAATTTTCAATCACTTCTTTAGCATGTGAAAGGGTTAAAACCATCTGTATGTATTTGAGGTTTTTCATTAATGGATATGTCCATATGTATTTGATGTTATCCATCAATCGTATCCTCTAATATACTAATTAGATATTCTTTTAATCATCATTATGATGATAATGGTTTTTTAGACACTCATTGGGGCACTCTAGAATTTATTTTCATCCAGGGAGAATAAGGTTTGGTTTGATCGTGGGATCGTGCACAAAAAATAGGCTACCTATGTATCCTTGTAAAAGGAATCAAAACACTATTAGTTTGTTGCCAATGATTGGGACACATCATACCTTTTAAGGTCATTTGATAAGGACCTAGACATATAGTTTAATTCCATGTGGTATGGAAATCTATGTGGAAGGAGGATACTAAAAATATAGTGTGTGACTTATGCTGAAGTAACCCAAGGAACATGGAAAGGATATGGGTTTCCAAAGAGGATCGAACCCTGTTAAGAATATAGCCCAAGAAGAAAAGGGATGATTTAAGGTATTTTGTTTGAACCTCAAGGAGGCTTCCTACATATCACATATATATGGGAATCAAATCCCACAAAGTTCAATATGTCTCATATGAGAGTATAGTACTTTGATAGAAATTAGTTTGGGATTAATTCATGAAAATGATTCCTTGGTGATTTGAGGATTTACTTTGGGTTTTATCCCAAAGGAGGATGAAAAAATTAATGGAATTAGGGTTGGATCCAAGAAGAGTACATCCAATGAGATCAGGACCTGAGAAGGCTTCCTACGTATCCTGATTATGTGGGGAATCAGAGTTCTTGTAGTTCATTCAGTCTCATAGAATAGTATACTCCTTTGAAAGAAATTATTTTGGTATTACTTCCTGAAAATGATGCCTAGGAGATTTGATGATTGAATTTAGGGATTATTCCAAAAGAGGATTCCCAATTTCAGGAAATCAGGGTTGGATTCTTGAAGAGGACATCCAGTGAACTCGGGCCCTATGAAGGATTCCTACATATCTCTATTATGGTGGTAATCATAGTTCTAGTAGTTAATTCAATTTGTTCCAATGTTGTGACAATGAAATATTTCTAAGACCATGTGAGTCATGTTCAGTGTGAGAAACAAGAGAATGTACATGATTCAACAAAATAATCCACACTTTTCCACTTCTGCTGATGGAAGGGGGTGCATATATAGTGGAGAGAGTGGATGAGGGAGATGCGACCATGGAATTGGGTTGGGCAAAAGTCTTTCCCCTCTTCTATTTACATTTAACAAGGTTCAAATGTAAGAGAGAAGGGATGAAGATTAGGGTATTACACTTGGAGGGCTGCCCATGGTGATAAAGCCCAATGAGAGAGAAAAAGGGTTACAAAAGTCCATGTTCCCATATCCCCTCAGATATTTGGCATAGAAGAAGAATGAAGTAAAAATGATGCTACCTTCTACAAGAAATGCAAGTGGCTTACTAATGGATGGTTTCCCTAAAAATGATCATTGCAGCGGAGGGAGACTTGTCCTTTGATTAAATGGAAACAATAGTTTGAACCATACCTTCCCTACCAGACACATGAGGTATTGGGTCATCTCTTTGACAAGGGAGAGGTAAGGGCCCAAACTCTCCTCCAAACTAGGAACTTCCCAACACTGTTTCCAGGATAAAGGTTCATGTGAATGTGGATATACATACCCACAGACATTCAATGTATCCTAATTCCCCAATAAAACAAATGTGGGAATCCTTTCACTATGGTAATACAAACCCAAATAGGAGACACAATGATGAGCCTTTCCAAAAGGATTGATAATTTAAGTGGTTTTGGTTGAGGTCTCAATATTATCCCTTTCTGAAAAGGGATCCAAGGAAGAAGATGACTTTCCATGAATGGATTTGACGAAGGCTTGATGTCTTGTAAAATGAAGAGAGTATGTGAATAAAAATGTGGAGCTCAAGTTGATAAGGTCATGCAAGTAGACATGAGAAACATGATATTTAATTAATCAATGAACAAAATGTTTGGTAAGACTTGGTCAACACTCGGCTGAAGCCTTCAAGAGTATTCAAATGTAATCCCTAATGTGGGTAGCTCAAGTTTCTATAAAAGGAATAAGTGGCACACATGTGAATCTGATTTATGTATGTTGGGCTCTTTAGAAGAAAAAGTCTTATGGTTTTCAAACTCACAGAAGTCCAATGATCCTCATTCAAATCCTCTACTCAAGGTGTTGAATGACTACCTTGAAGGTTCAAGAAGGAATGGGTGAAGCACTAGAGAGATCAGAGAAGAAATTGGGATTCATTGAAATTTGTCTTCCTCAAATAGAGGCCCCAAGGGTCTATTTATAGGCCAATATGGGACCTTGGGAAAAAGGAATTTGGGTGCAGATATAGGCTATGTGAAATTTTGGGACACACAAGTAGGCTATGCGCCTACACTCTTTTGGTCTATCTAAGGCAACCCAAAACTCGTTCCTTTTCAAATCTTGATTTTTTTCATGTATTTTCCCCTGTTCTTTCTAAGGGGATTCACTTTGACATTTTTTATACTCTTTGATGGAATGGACTATAAAAAATGTCATGCTCATCTCATTAGCTAAACCTGAAAAAATGTAATTAAAAATCATATAATTTTCTCTAAAAACATATGTACCCAACACTTTGGAAACATGAAGTTCTGAATAAATACGGTAACTACATATTTTTATCTTCTATTTCATGTCCTGAAAATCCAGCTCCGTTCAACCATCCCAACTCTATTAATACAACAAAATGAATTGAAACTCAAAGAATAATAGAACTAATTAATACTTGTTAGTCAAGGACCGAAATATAGGATTCCACTTCCTCCATAAGGATATTTAGACCGATGAAGACTTCTACCACTTCTAACATCCCACCCTCCTCATTTTCTTGAGAACGATAAAAAAAATTGCTTAGTAGTAGGTGACTTCTCAAAGAAACCCGAGGGTAGTATTAAATTCCAATAGATTCAATACATGTGGGGGGTGATATTCCTTTTGAAAACAAAAAAAAATCCACAAAAGATTCCTTAACTAAATAACTACTAAATTATGCATTATAACAATGTAAAAAACTCAACACAATAACATTTATATCAAAACTAAACTTTAACAGTACCACAATGGAAGACTATAATATCAAAGTACACAAAGGAATACTGACCCAACAAAAATCAAAGACTCCCAAATACACTACTCTATTCTCTCAACAAGCTCCATTCTCCAACTACAAAAAAGATCCAATGTATCACAAAACACTACTAATTGAGTGTGATACAATACCTTTGGATGTGTCCTGATGAACAATATCAGAAAAAGCACTAAAGTTCCAAATTAGGGGATAGTAATAAAACCCGATTTTCATTCCCAGATTTACTTCTATACTCAAATCACTAGAATAGAACATGTTAGTACATCTAATTAAATTAATTTAAATAAAAATTGAAAATAGTTTACAAATCAATTAACATACAAAAAACGTTTTTCTCAAAACAACACCAAGATACATGAAAGGTAACCAAAACAAGTAATTGAAAACATTTCCTATGTTCAATTGGCATTACCATATCATATCACATATACACACTCACACCCACAACCACACGACCGCATAATCTTTGTCTTACCTTTCACAGTGGAACTTCACATCCATAACCAATCCCATTGATGGTCGTACATTAAGACAAATATTCATCCCATTCTTCACAAGATTAACCAATTAATCCAAACAAATACCAATATATTTTTTATTAATCATTTCAATAAAAACATATTTTCATAGAAAATGATTTCCATTTCATCAAAACCAAATAACCATTTAAAATTCATCAATATAAATTCATGTTATTATTTTCATGTTCCACTGAAACACCTAATTTAAACTATATCACAAACCACCCCCAATTAATTTTTTCAAATACAATTAACAAACCACTTCAAAATAAATAAAATTTAAACAGATAATTTTAAATATATCCTTTTATTTCATCAAATATGAGGTGAGAGTGATGCCACCCACATCTGGTTTTATGACGACCTTTAAAATTTTCATTAACACACCAACAAAACGAGGTAGGATCACCAAAACACTAATATAGATATCCTAAATAAACATAAAAAATGTCAAATATAATAATTATTGTCATAAACAACAATATATATATATATATATTAGAAGTATAATATATATATAATATTATGAGAGAGGTAGGATAGTATATCTAATAAAAACTAACACAAACAACCATAAAAGACAACTTACCATGTTAATAAAGTCTCAACCCACCATGAAACATCATTGTATAATCTCCAGAATTCTAGGGCAAGAATCCTAAGCCTTTATGATGAAGAAATATATAGTTATGGTCTTTTTGGAAAAAAAATATTGGTTCAAACATAATCTCAACATAGTTCCACAATTATATGTTCATTTTTTATACCATGCATAGTTTATCACCCGGTTTGGAGAACCATGCCCTAACTGTGGGCCAAACTATGCCTCAAGAAGGACCTCATATGGTTTTCATACATGGTTAGACAATCATTGCACCAACCAAGAAAAATATCATTATACCTCTTTTCTTTATCTCACATAGGTGGCCTCATGGTTTGTAAAAACCATGCTCATGCACTTTCTCCTTCCCCTTATCCCCTAACTCATTATGAATTGTCTCTCTTATGTGTTTCCTAATTTTCCCAAACATTGATAAAACCATGAACCTATAGAAAAGTACCAAAAAATTAAAAATGGCTTAATAACCTTCCAAAACATCATCCAATAACTATATAAACATCAAAATAATAAATGAATTGTCACATACATTAAATCGGGGGTGCTCTAAAAATATCTTACCCTGTGTATCGACATCATTTATACACATTAAAAATTAAATTATAGTAAATATTATTTTATTATATATATATATCATAAAAATTCTTATATATCATACCATATATGATATATATATATGACCTTATATTACATTTTTATTATCAATTACATGTTAATGTAATGTTTCAGACAATAACTACCTTTTTCAAGTATAAATTGATTTTTTTGCTGAATTATTTAATCATGGTTAAAAAATATAAATAATATAAAATATGATATAAATATCTCATAAAATTTTCTTATATGAATTTATTACCGTCCAAAAATGTTACAAAAAGGAACTGAAATACATTTTTCATATATATGGCAGGCCCTGAAAACACATCCATGGTGTGCCCATTTTGATAACAGTTGTATAGAAAGAAAGAAAATAAAATATGACCATTAATGATTCAATTTTTTCAAATATTTCAAATTTTTTTAAAAACATCCTTTATTTCCTTCGACATAAATTTTATGTGATGAAAGAATCACAACACTTCATAAGGCGTTAGTCTTTATTACAGACGAATGCCATTGTCGCATCCCCATAGAATGAAATGTATGATTGTATATGTGATATAAAAATAAATGCAGATAAATTTTGTTATAATATTATACATATTAATTTAATATATCCTTACTACCATCCACTAAAATCATAAATTAATAAAAATTACACATTAGATTTTGAGGAGGAAGTTCACCATACACATGAGAGATGTCATTATTTTCCAAAGTCATTAGAGGTATGTAGATAGACATGGTAACATAATTATAGAGGTAATATATTATCATAGATATAATATATAAAATTAAATCCATCATTATATAAATCTGTGATTGGTGGTGATGGAAAAAAATTACATCAGTTCCTAAGGTGGTAGTTCACAGTACACAAGAATGATAATTTATTATCCCATTTGATTGAAGTGGAGATGTATATTTTCCTGGAAAACAACATAGTGACATATAAATATATGAAATATAATAATTATATTATATAATAATTTTTTTATAATAATTTAATAAGTTTTAGGTTAAAATAAAACAAAATTCTCGGTTAGGGGAGTTATCACTTCTTCAAAAAAAATCTTTTGGAATCAACCAAAATGATTCATAGAATGGATTTATAATGAGACTAAGAATTATATGATGATATTAAGGGATTAAATCATTTATTTTGGTATGTATTGGCTGAACCAAAAGCATTGTAATGTGTGAAGTTAAAAATTGAGGGGTGGGGTTTTATAAGTGAGGTGAGTGGTAGACTTGTAAATTTTGAATTGAAAATGGTGTAACAACTTTTTAAAAATTTAAAAAGTATCAAAAACGGAACATCATGTCAAATAAAAGATATTGTTTTAATAAATAAATATAACATTTTTTTGGAAGACTTTTTTTGTCATTTTATCCCATATCATTATAGTTTTAAACTGGTAAAACCATTTTTACCTTAACTATTGTAATTTGTTTTACTATTTTTAATATTAATTGCTGTAAATCATTGAGGTCAAAATATTAGATAGTATAACTTTTTATTATTTTATATATTTAATATATTTTTATTTATTTCATTCACAAAGTGACAAATTTTAATTTAAAATATACCCCACAGACAGGGTGAAAAGCCTTTTTTTAAAAGAGATAATCATCAATAGTATAAAAGATTTTTGAATAAAATATTGTTATGAGACTGATTACAATTAAATAATATGGAATAATATATATTTAATTGTACTAATTATAATTTTAAAACCTTATTAAATTTTCTTATGATTTTAAATGATTAAAACTAAATGTGAATTCTAAATCAGTAAACTTATTTTTTACTATTCATAAACAAATTAGCATCATGGAAAATTCTCAAACATTCACTCAAAGATAATTTTTACTTGATTATTTCAGAAATGAAGAATATTTTTTTGTATTAATATTCTAAAATTTGATGAAATTAATTTTAAAATAAGTGTGAAATTGATAACAAATAATTTTTCATAAAAATATATTTTTAAGAAGAAATTTTTTTATTCATATTTCATGAATATAAAACACATTACATGGATGTTAAGAATTTTATTGAATGCATAATAAATAAAGATAATTAAAAATAATTCACAAATGGTAGTATTTTTGTTGATGCCAAATTAGTTTTCGGGAATAAAAATTGTTTTGTAGGAAAATAATTCCATAATTTTCAAATAGTTTGAATTTTAATTTTAGTTAATTGGTAACCAAATAATATTATATATATATATATATATGCAAACAATATATTTTCACAATTAAGTTAATATTATTTATACCCTATATTCTAATGTTTATGAGAAAAAAATCATATTTAATAATGATATTTTAATATTTATGTTCTATAGCATTGATTCATGGTGTTGTGGGTAAAGAAATACGTCGAGGAATATTTTATTTTTCTAAAAAATATATTTCATAAATAGTTTGTGGTTTTATAAAAACATTACCCCTTAAAACATATTTATTTAGTGGATTATAATATTAATTCAGTTTTTATTGAAGAAATGATATAATAGTAATAATATATGAAAAATATATACCATTTTTATAATAGTTAAGCTAGTCCATTAATTAATCAAGTTTACCATTTAATGGTATAGTTATATAATATTTATTATGATTATATGACTGAATACTATATAATTATGTAACCAAAAATCACAGTTGTGGGATTTAGAATACAATCACACTTTTTCTGAGTATTATTTAAGAAATATTCAAATTAACATAATGGTATTCATTAATCTTAGAATATTTTATACCAATCTCTTGGAGAGATAGAGAAAATTTTACCAGGGTAAACCATATATATTCAATTAATCATATCCATGAAGATAGGAGATGGATTTAAAAGTCTAAATGTCATCATAATAAATTCTTAATTTCCATATCATATATTCAAGTTGTTCATAGGTAATTTTTTTTATCTTTTAATCATTTGATGATGAAATTTTGATTTATGTTCCCCTTAGAGGTTTATTCATCTCCACAAATTCAATTGAGATATTATTTAATAAATTTTTTTTGATATTGGTTCATGATTGTAATCTAATTATTCTCTTGATAATAAATACATAAACACATTTATCTATCTTTTCTCAAAATAGTTTCGACTAGTTCACACAATGACGAAACTAATGGGGGGAAAAAATATTAATTTTTATTATAGCTCTTTAATAAATTAAATATATTCAATATAGGAAATGAATTAAGGGGTCATTAATATTTACATGAAAATAGGTACGAGTTCAATCTGAAACTCAACATCATAATTTTGTGTAAAATAAGAATATATATAGGAAATAAATTAACAATTACTAGTATAATTAACATATATTCAGTGTTCAGTTCTTCTAAGAACCATTTGACCAAAATATCTATAATTACTATGTATCAAGACACATTTGAGGGTAGTGGTTTCCAAATCGATACCAACCTATCTTAGAAATTTTTTCGTGTGATGATTTCGTATTTGATATTTTATTTCACTATTATAGAAGTTGATATAGTCCCTATATAAAGATACATAATCCATGTGTAATATCATATGAAATTCCACCAAAGGAAGAATAAGTGGACATGTAGAATATATTTTCCCACAAACAACAGTCAGATTATAATTATAAAAATGGGAGATATTGTCACAAAACTATATAAATTTAATGATAATTATATATATAATCATTAGGTCGATGATATAAATAATTTACATAAAATATTAGATAAGAATTAGTGTGTAAAATAATATTTTAGAAACATGTTAAATATTATTGAATAGACAATAAATAGACCTAACATCACTTCGTTCTCATGATTCATGAACAAATAATTTTCTAAAATTGAACTGGTTAGTTATGTAATTATGATAATAAATAATAAAATTATAGGAATCATGTGACATCTCTATTTTTCAAATTAATGTTTTAAAATACATCAAGTTATTTATTTTACATCAGTTACAAAAATGGAATGTAAATTTGGGGCCTAATAACCCATGAAAAAATGTTAAATATATTAAATATATTAAAATGAACCAGTCAAAACTTTTCTTGAAAAATTGGAAGAATTATCAAGAAAGGGAGTAGATCAGGAAACTATGGCAGTCATTTTGTTTATTGAATGGGTTTTACCCTATGCGTGAAATATCTTAGGGGAACATTAGACGTTAAGGTTAGGAAAAGTCATGGGGGTTATTTAATAAATTAATCTATTAATTTAATGTATTTAATTAACATTTCAGGGCACAGTTATTTCTATATATGTTCTACAATGGATAATTTTTTGGGTTGGATACGTAGAAATGAAAATTGAGAGGATCTATTGGAGAGAATTGTAGGATCTTTCATGGTCAAAAGTCAACCAGATCATGGATTATTGATCTGTGTGAAATAGAACACAAGGATCCCACTAAAAAATGACATCATAGATTTATTTCACCATCAGTGATTGATCCAAAATGCTGTAGGCAATTTCAAAATTTTTATTGGACATTTTTTTATTATTTATATTAATATTTTCAATCAATCGACAATCAAATGCATTCAATGGTATATCTTGTTGTAGATAAAAGAGTTATTATGGGTAATTTTAGAGAATTGATTATTTTTTATTTGATATTTATCTATTGTGAGGATGTAAAGATAATGATTTCAACTGAAATTGATTGAGTTTCATTCATATTTTACTCTTGTCTTGTATTTCTCCCACCGTTCTTCATTCAGTTAATGTAGGAAATTTCTTTTCCCACAGTTTGAAAAATACCTATTAATAATTTCTTTCACAAGCTTATCATATCACAATGGATTTTTATTCAAAATACATATTTTGATTGATGATTTGATTAAATTGTGATGATATAAGTTCAGTTAGTGAATAAATTTTGGATTCCCATTCTTTATATATTTGGTTTGTGATGATGTATCAGATCAATAGTTGATTTTAGAGTGGATTGATGCATTGTTTTGGATAATCAGTGATGGAGAGGGATGGATGGTGTAAATCCATGTTAAAGGTGAAATTTTTGGATGGATTGTAAGTTGGTTGACTGGGAAACTATATGTATGAAATAACTTTAGGTTTTTGGAAATGACAGGTTACAATGTATGTATTATAGATATACACTACATGTGGTACCCCCTAAGGGGTGATAGGGTTATAAGAAGAAGATAAAAATAAAAAAGAATGTGAAACCTTTCACATGGAGTCTAGCCCTTTCCTGGTGGATTGGAATGAAATCGATTAGGTACACATACCTAGGTGTGGCCAACAATACGAAGTCGTTGCCAACCACACATGGATACAACTAGGTGTACATAGGGAACACTGCTATAAAAACGTCTAGAGAAGCGCCACACATTATCAGTGCTAAAAAATCCCTAGTAAAGGGGGGGGGGGATTTATCAACACTGGGAAAGGGGGGATTTATCAACACTTTTTCCTAGCACTAATAATTTTTATATTTAAAAATTCATGACTAATAATATATTGTAATAGATGTATATTTATATTGATACAAATATAGTATATATTTTTAAAATATGTTTTAGAAAATTAAAAATATAATATTACATTTAATATATAAGAAATTTAGTGAATATTATTTTAAAATATTTTAAATAATATTATTAATTATAAATTTTCTAATTATCATTGATTAATAATAAATTAATAACAATATTAAGGAACAAAAAAATAAGCAAAATGAATAAAAGATTTAAAGTACATTGAAAATGTAACTCAAACTTCAAACACCTCTAACTTTTGATCCTAGTGACCATTTGATCTCTACAGTATATCAAATCAAAGCTTGCGGTGAGATATATGCTCTTGTGACTGAAGGGAACCTTCTGTCACATCTTTCGAGCCCCAAAAATGCCCAGAAGGCCTCAAAAACTATGTTTTTAATCAGGTTCACTGATTTTTTAACATTCAAACAGGTATAAATTTTGATCATGAAGTCCTCGAGGTCTGTACAACATATCATATCAAGAACTGTTTCATGTTCATTGATTTTTCTAGTTTTGGAGTTGTAACAGACTTTTGGATTAGAAGTTATGGTAATTTTAACATTCTATGGCTTTTCAAATACACATATATATGTATTTATTCGTATATAAATAAATATATATATTTATATCTGTGTGTTTGTGTGTCTTTCTCCATGTGTGTGTCTATTTTTTATATGTACATATTTATTTATTTATTTATAAACACACATAAAAAAGGTATTTTATATATTCATTTAAAACTAATCTTATGAATATATATTAATATACAAATAAATGTATACATAAAAAATTATAACAAAAAATAAATTAATCAATAAATATAAATATAAATTAATATATGAATAAATATATATATATACTAATATAAAAATAAATATATACATGCTTATATAACTAAATTTATTTATATTAATCTGAATCTATATCAATATATGAATAAATATTACTATATATATATATATATATTAATATACAAATAAATATATATATATATAATATATGAATAAATATATATGTATTAGTATAACTAAATATATTTATATTAATATGAATCTATATTTATATACGAATAAATATAACTATATATATATATTAGTAAATAGATAAAAAACGAAATGTCTTAGTGGTAAAGGTGAAGGCCCGCAAGGGGGGAGGTCACGGGTTCTTGTTCGGGTGGAAGCAAGGAGGTGCACGCAGGCATGTTGGGAGATGTGCGGGAAATGGCAGTGCACGAGAGACTGTGAGGGGTCTTCCTAGCACTGATAAGGGGGGTCAAGCACTGTTAAAAGTGCTCCCCCGAAGATTATATATTATTTTTAATTTTTTTGACTTTTATTAGTGCTCTTTTTAGCACTGATAAAGGGTGTTCTTTTTCAGCACTTTTTTGAGAGGTGATAAAAGTGACCCCCTCCCTTTATCTTCGTCTCAATTAACATCAATTTTTTTAGATCGGTTAATGCACTATTCTAGCGCTAATAAAGGCCATATCTATAATGACCTGAAATTTTGAATAAATATTGTTACCTAATTTTGTGTGTTATTTTATTTATACTAACAAAACTATTTCATTTGGTAACATGAGTATAATTAAAAGGAGACCGTTGGGTTTTGACTGTTATATGACCATTGGTCAATATGATAGCTGTAAACTAAACATCTCAATTATTATCTCTAAGTAAAAGTGATCTTGGTTAATTAATATAGAAAGAGGATTCGATGGCTTTACCCAATAGTCTTGGACCGATCAAAGCCCCTCTAACAGAACTTGGGGAAGAGGTCGCACCACTGGGCTTTTCTCTGGACCAAAACGAAGCCGAACTTCATCGTGTAAAGCTAGAATGGAATCGCCATCGCGAGAAGTTCAAACTGATAGAAATTACTACTCGTGCGATGTTGGCTGAGCCTCCCTCAGATTCTCTCACCTTAGCACACCTTACACTTAGGTCCTATGCTGGTGTGATAGGGGCTTATGTAAGGAGTCTGTAATTGCCTTGTATAATCCTTTGTTTTAAATACAAATTGGGATTTCTTGTTATGATTAAGTTTATGAATTTTCAAATGACCGGATAAATATAGTACGCATATTTTTGATGAATTTTAGAAAAAGGATATTTTTAAAATGTTTATGAAAACATTAAATAATTAAAAATGTGAATGATATTCAAAAATTGGTCTTCTACAATTATGTTCAGTCAAAAATATAGAGTCTAATAAGATCAACATGATGTTTGATGAATACTAAATTATGAATAGTGATTTTATGCTTAGGATTTGTAATTTGACCAAATGGATTAGTAATCTCACTTAAAGAAATTATTAATATAATCTAGGAACCTTGATTAAGTAATGAGATTCAATAAAATGGTTAAATAAATGTTTCATAAATTATTAGTCATGTATTAGTTTTTTTGAGTGAATAGTGTTTTTTAATTAAAAATCAAAGTAAAAATATTTAGAAAATTATTTTTATAAAATGGATTTCATTTTTCAACTCAGAGCATCAATATTATGTTAAGGTGATTTTTGGGGATTTTTCGAAAAAAAAAATTCGATTTTTAGTGAATAGTGTATTTATTTAAAAAATAAATTAAAAAAATTTAGAAAATTATATTTATATAATGGAGTTCATTTTTGAAATCAGAGCATCTATATTTTGTTAAGGTGAAATTTTGGGATTTTTCTGAGAAAGTTGAATTTTCGATGAATAGTGAAAATACAGTTTTTAAGTTACGAGTGTTTAATGAAACCATTAAATGATGTATTAAGTATGTAATCAATATGGTAGACTTATGAATAGTAAGATAAGGTATAAGGTGTCCCCATTGGCCAATACCATGGGCAAATACCATTGGAAAACCCATGGTTATGCAAAAACCACAAATGACGTGTCCCTTGGCCATTAATGCCTTGTCCCCTCACTTTCCCTATAAATACCAAGCCATCCATTCATCCATTCGACTCCCAACTCTTCCCCAATGAATCTCTGGTCTCATTACCTCCCAAGGAGTCCTCTAAAGATGCCCCCAATCCCTCAAGGTCCCAACCTTTGAGTTTTAAGAGTTACGTTTTAAGGTATGGGATCCGACCTCTCTCTTTCTTTTCAAGTAATCTCTTTTATGTCATTTCTTTTGTGCTCCATGATCTTATGTTAAAGGATGTTATTTTATATTCCTCTTACTGCCGTTTTCATGTTCATATAATGAGATATCCCCTATTACTCTCATTATTTCTTTTTATGAAGTTTTAAGTGGCGTCGTTAGGCTGCCGAAGTTTTTGTGACAGATTCTTTCTCTATTCTCATTTTTCAGGATCTATTTTCATTTAATGTCTTTAAAGTTACTTTTTATTATGTTGGGGTATGATATCTATATCTATATTACTGATCTTCTATGATCATATGATGAGAGACCCCATTTGATCTCATCAATTCATTTTTGTTGAAGTTTATGTGACACCGTTAGGCTGCCGAATTTTTAAGGGATTCGTTCACCTATCTAATTTTTCAAAGATCTACTTTCCTGTCAAGTATTTCAAGTTCATTTTTTGTTATGTTGGGTTATGATCTCTATATCTATCATAATGATCTTTTATTTTCATATGATGAGAGACCCTATTTGATCTCATGAATTCATTTTTGTTGAAGTTTAAGTGACGCCGTTAGGCTGCCAAATTTTTAAGGGATTCATTCACCTTTCTCATTTTTCAAAGATCTAATTTCATGTCAAGTATTTCAGGTTCCTTTTTTGTTTTGCTGGGGTATGATATATATATCTATCATACTGATCATTTATGTTCATATGATGACACACCCTATTTGATCTCCTCAATTCATTTTTGTTGAAGTTTAAGTGACGCCGTTAGGCTGCCGAATTTTTAAGGAATTCTTTCACCTTTCTGATTTTCAAAGTTATTCTTTAATGTCAAGTCTTTCAAGTTCCTTTTTATTATGATGGGGTATGATATCTATATCTATCATACTGAACTTTTATTTTATTATAATGAGAGACCCTATTTGATCTCGTCAATTCGTTTTTGTTGAAGTTTATGTGACGTCGTTAGGCTGCAGAATTTTCATAAGAGAAATCTTATTTTTGTCTTCCTTTCATGTTCTTTATTTCATATGGTATATATTTCAAATTTCATTACCATGTCCTCAAATCCTATATATTCTGTCCCCATACTGTTTTATGGATCATTTAAGAATGTTTGACCCATGTCCCCTCTCTTTTCAATGTTTTCTAAAACCCCGAAACATAGCCATTATGCTGCAGAATTTCCATATCAAAATGTCTCTCTCTTTTTCTAAAGTTATTTTATATTATTAACTGAATACTCAAATCTCTCTATTCTATATGGGTATTCACATATATACCAAGATGTTCTATTTTAAATTCTGGTATTTACATACATGATACCCACCTTCATTTTATGTGGGTTTTAAAGTGACACAAAGATCATGTCTTTAAAGTAGTTTTTAAAACATTATTATTATGAAATGAAACCCATTTATTTTATGCTATATGGGTCTTTTATGAAATTATTGATGATGATATATGTGGCTCAAATGATAATAAAGACATGTCAAGGGCAATCCCTGATAGCGCTCCAATGCATTGGGTAAAGACTTAATCTCTAGAGATGACCTTTTAGACTGATACCTTGGTGAATAGCCTTGGTAATTTTTAATGACACCTTGGGGATGGACCTTGGTGAAACAAAATTATTTTCAGTGTTAAATTTTGTAGCCACATCTTCAAGTTATGAAAAATGTTATTTTTATTATGATATGCCTCATGATTTCATTTTCATTCCTTAAATTTCATTTCATGACTTTATTGATGTATCTCAAGTTCACGTGTTAAATGTTTCCCTTTTTTCCCTTAATGGGCCTTCTAATCACACTTTATTTTGATGTCTTTACTCAGGTTATGGGATGCATTAATGAACCTAGGGTAAACATGAGGAGATCCTTTAAAGTGTTTAAGAAGAATGTTTTTTGTTTTCATGTTTTAAGTTCCTGGTTTCCAAGACAGTAAACCTTAAAGATCCTCAGTTTTGTAAAATGTAATGAAAGTTTATGTGATAAAAAGACGGGATGCTATAGTTGGTATCAAAGGATGGTTTAGTTATTTTGTGGAAATTAGGATATGAAAACTCTAGGAAGAACCCTATAGAAAAGTCTAAATATAGGAAAACTTCCTGGTATTTTGGTGAGTATTGAGTAAGGGGTTTCCAAGCAAATACATCCCTGTCTGGATACGAGCAGGTAGAGGTGGCTCTGGCACAGATGTACATTGTGGTAAAACCTGAAAACACCGTTTTGAGCTAGACTTGAACGGGAACTGGTACATGACAACGGGCCTTACTGCACTCTTGGTTATGACACACCCGAGGGATATGCTTTGGTAAATTCATAAGCTTAGTATGAACCATTATTAAAGGAACAAAGATAAAATAAAATAAAGATTCACATAAGAAAATATGATCATGGATAACATAGTTTGAAACCTATGGGATCAAAAGATAGGGTATACTATTCTTCTACAAGTTATCCTTATATGGTTTATGATCCTTTTCATGATTATTGGCTAAGTATTCAAGCCCCTAATTATACTTTCTCTTCTTAGTTAATGGTGGGAAATGGAAGAACATGTCCCAACAACCAATGGGATAGGAAATGCGACAATTTCCGTATTAATGTGACAAAGATGATTAAGGGATTAAAAGATGATTATTATTTTGGAAGACGTTCACTATTTTAGGGACCCTATATGATTGAGGTAAATTGATTACTATGGTATTTTCATTGAGGAGTAAGGTTGACATATATTTTGAATAATTGATGAATTTAAGGTGGAATTATAGTAATTTAGGTTACTCATGGAAATTATTAACCTATCTTGGGTAAAATATTTTTAGGTTAGCTACATTTGTTATAAGATCTTAGGAGTGGTTGATGTTGTTTGGAGACGAACAATGAAGATTATTTTGGAAGACTAAATTATCAAATCCTTCTTGTATTTGGGTTTCAATCTTTGATTGGTTTATTTTGAGGAATTTTAAGGACTGTTATTTATGGAATGGTCTATGATGAACTTTGGGTAGTACCATGGAATTTTGAAGATTTAAAGAAGTTTCCCTTCCTATGGGAATATTTCTTTTGAAGAGTTGTTTAATCTTACCCTTTCTATTTTTGGGATAATAGAAGAAATAGATAGTTAATCTTTGGTGGATTATGTGATTCTCTATAAGATGATTCTTGTGATTTGAAGATACCAAGTTGTTTTGAATTCTCATCGTTTGGAGAAAAGATTAGTCTTGGTAAAAAAATTATTAAAGGACGAAACTCTACTTGAAGGTAGGTATATTTACCTGTGTTTTATTCTATGTAGTAAAGGAATTCCTCAAAACTATGAAAAGGAACATAAAACAAAAAATGTTGTCTCTTAACGTTTCCTACTGGGAAATCATATACCATTTAACCCATCGTATGTTTGTGATTTTCTTGTTGTTAAATTTCTCCTAATCATGTTTTCTATCACTCTCCTTCAGAACGTGACCCTTTGTTTTCTCCTCCATGTCCATGTTTTTCTAAATGGAATCCTAGTATGGGTTAACTCGGGTGACCTTTTTAAATCCCTTTCTTTCTTTTAAAGTAATAGTTTTACTGACTCCTTTTCTGATGTGGGACATTCACTGAAATTTCAAAACCAAATTTTAAAAATTTCCAGGACGCAATTTCTTAAGGGGGTAAGATTGTAACGACCTGAAATTTTGAATAAATCTTGTTTCCTAATTTTATGTGTTATTTTATTTATACTCAACAAAACTATTTCATTTGATAACATGAGTATAATTCAAATGAGACCATTGGGTTTTGACTGTTATTTGTCCATTTGTCAATATGACCGCTGTAAACTAAATGTTTCAATTATTGTCTCTAAGTACAAGTGATCTTGGTTAATTAATATAGAAAGAAGATTCGATGGCATCACCCAGTAGTCTTGGACTGATCGAAGCCCATCTAACAGAACTTGGGAAGGAGGTAGCACCATTGGTATTTGCTCTGGACCAAACCCAAGCCGAACTTTATCGTGTGAAGCTAGAACGTAATCGCCTTCGTGAGAAGTTCAAACTGATAGAAATTAATACTCCTACAATGTTGGCCGAGCCTCCCTCAGATTCTCTCACCTTAGCACACCTTACACTTAGGTCCTATGCTGTTGTGATAAGGGGCTATGTAAGGAGACGTAACTGCCTTGTGTGATCCTTTGTTTTAAATACAAATTGGGATTTCTTCTTACGATGAAGTTTATGAATTTTCAAATGACCGAATAAATATAGTATGCATATTTTTGATGAATTTTAGAAAAAGGATATTTTAAAAATGTTTATGTAAACATTAAATAATTAAAAATGTGTAGTGATATTTAAAAAATGGTCTTCTATAATTATGTTCAGTACGAAATTTAGAGTCTAATAAGATCAACTTGATTTTTGATGAATAGTAAATTATGAATAGTGATCTTATGCATAGGATTTGTAATGTGACCAAATGGATTAGTAATCTCACTTAAAGAAAGTATTAATATAATCTAGGCACCTTGATTAAGTAATGAGATTCAATAAAATGGTTAAATAAAGGTTTCATAAATTATAAGTCAAGTATTTGTTTTTTTGAGTGAATAGTGTTTATTTAATTAAAAATATTTAGAAAATTATTTTTATAAAATAGATTTCATTTTTGAACTCAGAGCATCAATATTATGTTAAGGTAAGTTTTAAGGATTTTTCTGAAAAAATATGAATTTTCAGTGAATAGTGTATTTATTTAAAAATTAAATTAAAAATATTTAGAAAAATATTTTTATAAAATGGAGATCATTTTTGAAATCAGAGCATCAATATTTGGTTAAGGTGAAATTTTGGGATTTTTCTGAGAAAGTTAAATTTTCGATGAATAGTGAAAATACAGTTTTTAAGTTATGGGTGTTTAATCACATCATTAAATGATGTATTATGTATGTAATCAATATGGTCGACTTATGAATAGTAAGATAATGTATGAGGTGTCCTAATTGGCCAATACCATGGGCAAATACCGTGGGCAAACCCATGGTTTTTCCAAAACCACCAATGAGGTGTCCCTTCGCCATTAATGCCTTGTCCCCTCACTTTCCCTACAAATACCAAGCCATCCTCTCATCCATTCGACTCCCAAATCTTCCCCAACGAATCTATGGTCTCATTACCTCCCAAGGAGTCCTCCCAAGGTGCCCCCAATCCCTCAAGGTCCCAACCATTGAGTTTTAAGAGTTACGTTTTATGGTAAGGGATCCGACCTCTCTCTTTCTTTTCATGTAATCTCTTTTATTTCATTTCTTTTATGCTCCATGATCTTATGTTAAAGGATGTTCTTTTATATTCCTCTTACTTCCATTTTCATGTTCATATAATGAGATATCCCCTCTTACTCTCATTATTTCTTTTTATGAAGTTTTAAGTTGCGACGTTAGGCTGCAGAAATTTTTGTAACAGATTCTTTCTCTCTTCTCATTTTTCAAGATCTATTTTCATGTAAAGTCTTTAAAGTTCCTTTTTATTATATTGGGGTATGATCTCTATATCTATCACACATATCTTTAATGATCATATGATGAGAGACCCCACTTTATCTCATCAATTCATTTTTTTTGAAGTTTATGTGACGCCGTTAGGCTGCCGAATTTTTTAGGGATTCATTCACCTTTCTCATATTTCAAAGATCTACTTTCATTCAAGTAATTCAACTTCCTTTTGTATTATGTTGGGGTATGATCACTATATCTATCATACTGATCTTTTATTTTCATATGATGACAGACCATATTTTATCTCATCAATTCATTATTGTTGATGTTTAAGTGAAGCTGTTAGGCTTCCGAATTTTTAAGGGATTCGTTCACCTTTCTCATTTTTCAAAGATCTACTTTCATGTCATGTATTTCAGGTTCCTTTTTTATTATTATGTTGGGGTATGATCTCTATATCTATCATACTGATCTTTTATGTTCATATGATGAGAGATCCTATTTGATCTCGTCAATTCATTTTTGTTGAAGTTTAAGTGATGTCGTTAGGCTGCCAAATTTTAAAGGGATTCTTTCACCTTTCTCATTTTCAAAGTTCTACATTCAAGTCAAGTCTTTCAAGTTACTTTTTATTATGTTGGGGTATGATATCTATATCTATCATACTGAAATTTTAATCTCATATGATAAGAGACGCTATTTTATCTCGTCAATTCATTTTTTTTGAAGTTTATGTGACGTCGTTAGGCTGCCGAATTTCCATAAGAGAAATCTTATTTTTTTTCTTCCTTTCATGTTCTTCATTTCATATGGTATATCTTTCAAATTTCATTACCATGTTCTCAAATCCTTTATATTCTGTCCCCCTACTATTTTATGGATTATTTATTAATGTTTCACCCATGTCCACTCTCTTTTCAATGTTTTCTAAAACCCCGAAACATAGCCATTATGCCGCAAAATTTCAGTCTCAAAATGTCTCTCTATTTTTCTGAAGTTCTTTTATTTTATTAAGTGAATACTCAATGCTCTCTCTTCTATATGGGTATTCACATATATACCAATTTGTTCTATTTTAAATTATGGTATTTACATACATGATAACTACCTTCATTTTCTGTCGGTTTTAAAGTGACACAAAGATCATGTATTTAAAGCAGTTTTTAAAACATTATTATTATGAAATGAAACACATTTATGTTATCATATATGCGTTTTTTAATGAAATTATTGATGATGATATATGTGGCTCACATGATAAAATTACATGTCAAGGGTGCACCCTGATAGTGCTCCAATGCATTGGGTAAAGACTTAATCTCTAGAGATAACCTTTTAGACTGATACCTTGGTGAATAACCTTGGTAATTTTTAATGACACCTTGGGGATGGACCTTGGTTAAACGAAATGATTGTCAATGTTAAATGTTGTAGCAACATCTTCAAGTTATGAAAAATGTTATTTTTATTATGATATGCCTCATGATTTCATTTTCATTCCTTAAAGTTCTTTTCATGACTTTATTGATGTATCTCAATTTCACGTGTTAAATGTTTCCCTTGTTTCCCTTACTGGGCCTTCTGCTCACCCTATATTTTGATTTATGTCCTCAGGTTATGGGATGCAGTAATGAATCTAGGGTGAACATGAGGAGATCCTTTCAAGTGTTTAAGAAGAATGTTTTTCGTTTTCATGTTTTAAGTTCCTGGTTTCCAAGACCCTAAATCTTAAAGATCCTCAGTTTTGTAAAATGTAATGAAAGTTTATGTGATAAAAAGGCGGGATGCTATAATGTCTGTAGTAGTGGAAGGGCATAAATTTTACTCAGGAACAAGAACAACAACATTAATAAATTATTTTACACATATATAACCCATTTGTGAAGAGTCAAACCATATACCACTTCAAAGAATGTTTGTATCCCCTATCTTCCTCATCATGAAAATGTTTCATTATATTTCTTTCACTTGATTTATTCTATGAGGGTATAGTACAAAATCATGTTATACACAGAGTATGGTGATCCTTTCATAGGATGTTTAATCTTGGATGGAGCTATAGAAATCAATTGATGAGTCCAAGAGTGAGATCCTCAATCATCATCTTTTACCTAGATGGATTTCAGGTTATCATCATGATAAATAGTTCATAGGGGATGGCCCTCTACTCAGCAGGTTATTATAGATTCTGTTTTTGGTATACTACTGTGCCTTTGGTGTCATACTCATTTACATATCATATGTATTTTGACTTTCACCATGTATCTATTGTTGTTATAATAAATATCAAAACCTCCTAGATTGACGTCATCAGTTTTATCAAACTCATGGTGTGTGTAACCAAGATCGTGTGTAATGGGGATTATTAAAATAGTGATCATTGGATGAAATTATAGTTGTGATCTTACAAATGATTGTGTGTTTCTAGGTGTTTATATGGATGTTTTTTCTATAAAACATTGATATATACAAATGATGAGTTGAATGTCCTTATTTATTCTATATTCATAGTGATTTCGCGGTGTTCTACTGGGTACTGTTATTATGACCACTTCATGGGATTATCCCAAACATGTAATTTATCATTCAGAAGTGTAACCTTTTAACATTATCTTATAAAGATGAAGACAAATAAGAGATTATTTATTCATACCGAACATGGTGGTTTCCTCGAGTTACCTTGAAAGTAGTCATTTTCCAATTTTTTTGGTTCAACATATTCTCAGTTTCTTTTTGTTTGTATTCTTTTTCTCCCTTTTGTCTCTCCAGTAATTATTTCCATTCTTTGAAGGTGTGATTTAAGATGTAAGCATGCAAGGATATTAGTTGTTTTTGCATTTCAACATTGTATGGGCTTGGATATGAATGGGTTAAGGCCTCTTATATGTATCATATTCTTACTCTACACTAGTCCCTAGACCCTAGACTATAATACACATGATTGGGGTAGTCATGACCTGATCCCTGTAAGGATATTTTGTGATAGATTGGTATCATAGCTACATAGTTATACCATAGGTTTGGTTTCAGTGAGATTGGTTTTGTTTTTATTGAATAATTTTTATGTGTTTCTTATTAGGAGTTCAATATAGGTAATCCAGTGAGGTTATGAAGACTGTTGTATCAATTCAAATTGACTCTAAACACTTTCCATTCAACGTGGTACATGTAGAAATTTTTTCAGGGAAAAACTTTGGATCATTCATTATATAGAAATGGGTTGTAATCTCCACAATGTTCTCTAGACTGATATCCTATTATACCCATTGATTACGGTAACTATTTTCTAATTCTGGATGTTTCTGTGAGGTATTCCTAATAGGATTCGTTATTAGGCTTACAAATATGACCCCCTAGTGAGGTGGCCATAATACATGGACCTGTTTAAGAGCTGTAATCTCAAGGTGGTACACCATTCATACAAAAACGTTTTGAAGAGCAGATTATACCTACAGTACCAGTAGATGATCTGTGTATGCGGATAATGCTTCCTGAGTTCATGAAATAATGAAAACATGGGTTTGGAGTTGATACTAAAATATAGGCCACTGAGGACTACATGTAAGAGGTGACACATGTTTTCTATATTATAAGAACAACATCAGACCAGACAGTAGACAGATAATCATGCCTTCTTCATGTACTTATAGGATGATGGTGGTGCTTAGTGACCTATTCATACGATGATTTGACTCTTGCTTGTTTCATATTTGAGAACCAATTTAGAGATGAGTTTTATCTTTATATCATGAGGGTTGTGTGTATCTATGATCTTTTACAGCCTCTCCTTTGTAGTATGACTGTGGCTAATTTTTATTATAGGTTCCCCACCATATCTCGATAATTTTGGGATATTTTATACGATCTGTTCTTTCATGATCATACCATCAATAATTGAATGTGTAGATAAATAAGTTATAACATGTTACATATATTAATTCTTATATATAATAGGGTTTTATAGAAATTATTGGTGGTTTAATGTTTCTTAGCTATTAAGATGTAGATAGTTAGGTCTGGTAGTGGGCATAATGGACTAGAGGCTTCTGTTTAAGGTAGTTGACAATAATCACGTGGAAAGTTACATGAAATAAATTTTAGGAGGTCATACTAGGATAGATTATTTGTAGTTATGAGATCACATGATTGATCTATTCATCCAAGAGGTAGATGGCGATTCTCTTTTTAATGTTTGGGACATCTTGTCTGAGATATTCTGACCTAGCATATGGCTGATTGGGATTTAGAAGATGGGCCACCTATGTAGTGTTTTTTGGAAGAAATATAATTACATAAAGGTTGGTGGATGTGGAATAAGTTCTGTGGCAGTTGATATAGGTGATAGTTGTCTTGAAATATTTATACCACAATCTGCAGGTTGTCTGTGCAAGGATTAGAGAGTAGGGGGACATGGGCGTGAGTAGTTATAATCAGTCGAGGATTATGAACGAGAGGCTCCATGGATGGTATGATTTATGAGCTATGTATTTACAATCATATATTCATTATTGATACTAATAAGTGATATTCATTATAATGTTCCCAATTATGTAGTTCCAGACATAGAAATTATAGTTGAGCTACTAGTTCAAACCCAGTTCTTGGTGATCTTAAAGAAGGTTGATCAAACACTTTTGTCGATAGAGTGACCTTACTCTTACAGGTCTGAGTATAATTTTGGATCTCTTTAATTTAGTTACAAGGCCTTACAACATCATCATAGATATATACAATTTATATATTGTTTATTCCCATAAATACCATTGGAGAATGTGATGTGTCCGCAATAATGGGATGACACTTTCTTTTTTTTTGGATGAAAATGAAACCATGAATGAGTAGGATGGACTCTATCATAATAGTTTGAATCCAATTACACCACCATTTTATAGCATGACATTTGATGTAGTGGATTATATGAATCTTTGTTATCCTGCAGTGGTGACTATGTATTCGGAGATATTTCCTAAGGACGTTCCATGAAAACTCTTAGCTGATAGAGATAAGTTTTTCATCGATTTACACCCAAATAATTCCCCCAATATATTTATCCAGTATCATATGTATCCTTTGTATCATCATAAGATGATGGTTATGTTGTAGGACTCACTGTCATAGGGATTTTAAGACCATGATCTTCACCTTAGGCAGCATCCATTTTGTTCAACAAGAAATAAGAAAATTTAATGAGGTTGTGTTTTAATTAAAGTAACCAAATCTAGGTGACAATAAAAACCAATTATCCATTATAAATGATCAATAACCTCTTAGATTGTATGATTGTATAGTTACCCTAATTTTTATGACAAGGCTATTAGATCAATTTCATGTAAATCAAATTAATAACATTGTATATCTAGGATTAAATGGTTTGCAATAAATGAATAATTAGTCTCAGTAATAATTTTTTCATAATAAAAAATAAAAATTATGTAATTCCTTATTCTTTATCATCTTTAGGTTCCACATATTCTACATAGTACAAGTAATCATAATAAGATATACATCAATGAAAAGGGTAATATAAAATCTCGGTAAAAGGCTAAATATGTACATAAATCAATATAACATGGGTGATCATAATACTATTAATCATAAAAATATTGTATCATCATCATAATCAATATTGGAACCATTATAAAAAATCCTAGAATGTGGAAATTCATACAAATGAAACTTCATGTATTTGTTTTCAAATATTGTACCTATTTGTGAACAAAATTAACATCATGTTAATGATTAACATATATGCATAATCATAACATAATTATTTTGAAAAAAAAGGTAGAATAATTTTTATTAATATTCAAAATTTTATCATGAGATAATTCATTTTTTATAATGAATTAGAGGGCTATTTATTTCCTGGTGCACCTATCACATCATAACATTCTCATAATCATGTCTTCTACTTAAAACATATAAAAATATTATTTATATAAGACACATTGAAAGAAATAATATTCATGTAAATATTATAATGAATACATTCATGAATAAATTATGGGGTTAACAGAATAAAAATTCAATAACATACTTAGTATATTATTCCTCAATCTTCAGTTAATAAAAACAATCTCAACAAGAGTCAATATGTGTTTTGTAAAAAAGAGTTCTTTTGGATAATTATTTATATATTTCAAGAAACCATGTTGGTAACATGTATATCCTAAAAAATAAAGGGGATAAATAATGAAATTATATATATATAAAATTAAATTAAAATACATATCGAAACTATTAGGAAAGAGGGAAATCCAAATGAAATGGAGTTGGGGTTCTAGAATCCCCATACACTTTTTTTCCTTCTTAGTTTCATCGCATTTGAGCATCCTGAATAATAAAAATATGACTATCAAAAAACTAATACAAAAGATAATTATATTAATTTATAAAACTATTTATCAATTATAACCATTTTATTAGATTTATTAATTTTCTTATGAAAATTGATGTGTTTTTATATCATGTGTTTTACATAATCATTTAGGGTTTTGCAATGATTTTGATAATTTACTAAATTTAACATATGAATTAGTATAATTAATTAAAAAATAATATAACACCTAAATTACATATTAATATATTATATATAATTCATACTATCCAACCGTGAATGTGGTTATAATAATTATCTTGTAAATATCTCCGTAGGTGGTTAGCCAACCTTTAACAGGACGTGATCGAAAGAGCGGGAACAGGAAGTATGGAATTTATACTATTCATAAATATGAAAATTATATTAGGTTAAAATAAATAATATAACGTTAAATTTATATATATTGAATTTTAGAATATATTATTTTGAATAGTAGAGGGAAAACGACTAAATAAAATAATAAAAGGGGGAATAATTAAAAATTCTTTCCCTATACTCAGTGTAGCATCTCTTTTATGACAATATAACTCCTTTGGGATTGGAGTTGTTTTTCTCCAAATCGTCCCTAAGTATTATAAGTGTCTTCCAAGATTGGATTTGGGAAGAGATTATTCTTTTTATGGGGTATATGAAGTGGTTTTACAAGGGTAGGGTGATGGGTTAATTAAAATTGAGGAGAGGGTATTTTTAGAATAAAATATTGAATAAGATAATATATCAAAGGTAAAAGATTTAATAGTGAATTGTTGACATTATAAATAATATTATAAAATATTATAATTATTTTATTACATTATATGCCATTTTAAATTATAATTTATTAATTTATCATAATGTAATGTGTAATGAATGTGATATTTATATTTTAAGGAATCACTTTTTTACATTATGTTTTGTAAATAACATTTTAGTTTTGGGAATTCAGTTTATATTATATTAATGAAAAATTTATTAAATTAAATCAAACATAAAAAAGCATAATTTTTTATACAGGATTTTTACATTATAACATCATTAATTATTTAGATTGTGTTACACTTGTTATGTGAAAAATAGTATTATTACTATTCTCCATAAAATTGGAGCACTTCAGAAAATTACAAAAATATAAACCATGGAAAATTTCCAAATGATGATTTCAAAAATGAAATTCATTTCTTGAAAGTAGATTTCAAAAATAGGTAATATTTTTTTTAATATACATATAATTATTTTTAAAATATACATTATAATACAGTTTATGTAAAATGTGTTGATATTTTATTTGAGATTCTTAATCATGAGAATTATTATTTTTTGTTAAAAAATGTATATTTACATAGCCTAAAATTGATAACAATAATTTTTATCTAAATTTATTATTTGGAGATAAAATTCTAATTCCAATAGTCAAGTTACTATTCCTCCAAAAAATAGAACTCAATATTTCACTTAATATTCATCTCGATTACTCTCTAGTTTATATAATCCCCTAATTTTTCTTCATTTAATAATTTTTTTATTTTCTATTGTGTTTTAAGTGGGGGTGATGATTCTAGTAGATTGGTGTTATCTAATTCTACCCATTGTATCTTTTCTATGTTATATTTTCTCTCTAATTTTAATTTTTGAAATATTTTTTGGTTTAATTTATTATTAATATAATTTCATCTAGGGATGAAATATAGTATTTCTTGGTTTCCCTATATTGCATTGTATATAATATTATAAAAAACACATTTATTTTGGAACCAAATTTTTCAAAAAATCCGAGGTTTTTACATTCATCCACGATAATAAATTTCATCCTCGGAAATTTCAATTCCAATTATCAATTAAGAATAGGAAAGAGTGCTTATATTTCATTGTCTCTTATAGTTCATATACATCCTATTAATACTTATGGTTCCTCCATAACGTATGGATAATGTGATGTGTTGTATTATGTATAACGTTGTCTCTACATTCCATGATTTTTACTAGATGATCAATATATGAGAAATAATTATCTATATATACCGCTTATAGATTTAATACCTGTTATGGATCATGTATGTACTCACCCAAGAGTGTTATGTGGAACACATCATGAAAATGTTCTATAGAGGGTGGATGTTCAAGATGATATTTCACTTCCCTTATTCGATCGAGGATCGCATTGAAGCCAGTGTACATTGGGATAAACTTCCCTTTCATTCCTAACCATGTGAAATTCTTCCATTGTGATATTTGATGGAATATGTGGTATTCAATATTAAACTCCAAGTACTTTAGATATTTGTCAGAATAGATCTTTTGTATACTTTGAGAAGCTGTTATATTTTGTTGGATGGCATGATCCTTCTCTAAGATCTCTTATGAAAGGTTGGGTCAATGTAGCTTTCATTAACCAAATTAATCCCAAAAAGATGGATTCCTTGTACAAAATCCCATATAGATCTTCACGTATATATATTTGAATAAATGAGTGTAATATATTGTTATATGAGAAATTAAATAGTTGGATATGATGGTTCCATCCTACATTTAATTACACTGTGCAGCTCAGAACATGACTTCAAGTATCTAAATAGAGTCTTTTAGATTGGACATCATTTTGGGGGTGATAGAATGTTATGAAATACAATTTTTTACTCAAATCATGTTGAATAATTCCATATAATTTAGATTCGAAATTTGGATAATGATCATAGATGATTGAATGTGGTACCTCATATATCCTCACCACTTTATTCACATATATCGATGAATGTCCTTCAAATAAGAAATTTTACTAAACAGTGATAAAGTGTGCAGTATTGGTGAGCCAATCCACCATAACCCATATCACATTTTTCCTGTTGAATTTTCTTAAGACTAGTGAAAAATACAATGGTGAAATTATACAATTTCCACATTGGTATAGGGAAGGGTTTCATCATTACTTTGGACTATTGTCTCTCAACTATAACTTGCTAACATACAAAACACCATGAGATATATTCTAACATATCATTAATATCCATGTTATCACACAAGAAGATTTCTTATATATCTTGATACATCTTGGTACATCTAGGATGGATTGAGAAATATATGCTATGTTCATTTCCCAATATCCCCTTCTTTATCTCACCTGATGAAAGCACACAAATTGTTGTTCCATACCAAATTAAACCATCATCATTGATATGGATGTTTTCTATATTCCCTTCACTTTCTACAATAAACTTATTTTGTAACTCCAGTTCTTCACTTTATGCATCCTATATCTTCTATTGTATATATAGTGGGGAAATAATTTGGGAACGGTATGATGTAATATCCACCATTATGATTTCTAGATCCATACATTTCAGATCCATGAACATAAGGTCTATCTCAATCTACATAATGGATAAAGTAGTAGGTGCTTTTTGCAAAATAGAATCAGCTACATTATCTTCCTTTATTAGATGGTAACATATTGAGAAACCACCTCTTTTTATTAACTCGTACAATCTCCTTTGACACATGTTGAGCTCCTTCTATGTGAAGATATAATTTATAATTTTATGATCGATATATATATCACAATTATAACAATAAATATAGGGCCACCATGTATTTAGTGTGGTGATTAAAGTTACCATATCTAGATCATGTGTTGGGTAGTCCTAATCTTTGATATTAAACTATCATGAGGCATAGGATATAACGTAATCATTTTACATGATTACACATCCCATGACTGTATTTGAAGCATAATTTTATATCAAGAAACTATCTATACTTCTTGGTACTGTGTGTATAGGTTCATTTACTATCCTCTTCTTGAGTTACTTAAATTACTCCTCACATTCTTCCCAAAAGAAATGGTTTAACCTTTCCATGTTAACATATTTAGAATATTATAAAATTATAAGAAATTTCTAAAAACAAATCAATAGTAACCATCTAATCCACCAAAAAAATCTATTTCCAAGACATGAGTGGGTTTGGTCCATTCCCCAATTTCCATTATATTTGAATGGTCCACATAAATTCCATCACTTGTGATCACATTTCCCAATAATGTGACTTGATGAATTCAGAACTCACAATTTTTAAACATAGTGTGCATTTTATCACTCCTTAATATTTCCATTATAGGTTGTATATGCACTTCATGATTCTAATTTATCTTTGATTAAATGAGAATATCATTCATAGAAAATTCCAAAAATCTTTTACGATAGACTATAAATAATTTATTATTAAAATACATGAAGATTTTAGGGGAATTAGTATGTATAAAAGGCATCAATATGAACTCGTAGTGCAAATACCTTATATAGAAGGTAGTTTTATAAATATATTTTTTTCCAAAGCATTTGCTGGGGTGAGACCATCCGCCCACATGAGTGCGACCGGTACAACATTTGTTACCCCGCATTACCGCTTTCTAAAGGTGGGCGGCATCTGTTCCTTGTTCAATTATGTCTGCTCCTTGGTCGAAATGGTATGATAGAATTTCAGTTTCTTTTCCATGGATTTATCTTCAGAATTCGTCACCTAGTCCAGGTCTCCCTCATAGATTTAATACATTGTTCATGAAACTCTTCTTGGTGCCATATCTTCATGGACACCAGTTAATTATGCTTCTTCTCTCGGGATATTCCAAGGGTTTCGGCCAAGGAAGCGACCTTCCATTGGAGGAGTAGTCACACTAAGCATCACTGGCGTGTCTTGATGCTTGGTATTGGTGTGTATCTTTTTTCCCCTTATTATTGGGCTTCTCGAGTGCGAGTAATCATGAGGAATCCCACATCGAACGAGGGGAATTTATATTCCATGTACATGTATCTGAGGTTTTCCTCACCTTCATTTGTTTAACATAGGGTTTTCCGCAAGTTTAACATCAAGAGGAGACGTATCAGACTGATCGGAACACTGATTAGAGTGGATCAGATTGAAGAACCCCCTGAAGGGAACACCGATATTGGGGCCAACACGTGGGCGGCTCCCCGAATGCTATGGAGGGGAATGAAGTGGCATGATCTCACCAGGACATGGCAGATCGAGTAAGAATCAGGATGGATGGTGGTTTTGGGCCTGGGGATCGTGAGGCTTCCAACGTACCATGCCTTGACATGGATCATAGTCCTCGTAGTTCGTGAGATGGAATGGTGTTTGGTGAACTGATGTGAAGGAGGTTAGAATGACCGAGTGGTGATATTGAACCTTGTGAGGCTTCCTATGTACCATGCCTTGACATGGATCAATGTCCACAAAGTTCAGGAAGGTGCGTGTCGACGAACGGATGTAAAGATGGACTGGGGTCCAATTGGTGGTGGGATTGAACCTCATGAGACCTCCTATGTACCATGCCTTGAAATGGATCAAAGTCCACATAGTTCAGGAAGTGGTGCAGGTGAACCGATGTGAAGTGTCTCGGAACGACCGGGTGGTAGGCTTGATCCTCGTGAGGCTTCCTACGTACCATGCCTTTAAATGGATCAAAGTCCCTGTAGTTCTAGAAGTGGTGTCGTGAACCGATGTGAAGGTTGTCAGAACAAACGGGTGGTGGGCTCGAACTTCATGAGGCTTCATACGTACCGTTCCTTGACAAGGATCACCTGTAGTTTGGGAATGCGTTGGAGCTTACACTCTGAGGCAGCCCAAGTGTTGGTCAACTGACGTGAAATGGTCCGAGCAACCAATTGGGTGGTGGGATTGAACCTCGTGAGGCTTCCTACGTACCGTGCCTTGACATGGATCAAATTTCCTGTAGTTCGAGAAGGTTAATATAGTTTAACGTCATGCGGGACATGTGTGAACCGATGTGAATAAGGACCTTGGTCCAGATGGATTGCCGGCTTGAACCTGAAGAAGGCTTCCTACGTACCATTCCTTGACATAGATCAAAGACCACATAGTTTAGGAAGGTGTGTTGGGGAACCAATGTGAATTGGGTTGTAATGACCGAGTGGTGGGATTGAACCTCATGAGTCTTCCTACGTACCATTCCTTGACATGGATCAAAGTCCATGTAGTTTGTGATGGATTGGAATACAGTTTAACGTCATGTGAGATTGGGGAATTTGGGGCTTACGCTCTAGGCTGCCCAAGGGGTTAATGGGGCTTCACACACTGACACGGAGATGGTCAGGGCCAATGGTTGTTTGGATTGAACCTTATGGAGACTTCTTGTATACCATGGCTTGACATTGATCAAATTCCTCGTAGTTCGGATGTACAGTTTAACGTCATTCTTGATGGGGTTGATAAATAGTTTAAAGTCATGTGGGATGGGGTTTTGTCATGGTCTATGCTTACTATAATCCCACGTGAGTCATGCTTGGTGTGAAAAACAAGAGGCTGCAAAGGCTTGACGGCCACGTCGCGAAAGGTGCATCTAGGGGAAGTGAAGAGGGGCTTATGCATTTACAGGCCCAGGGAGAGAGAGATTGGGGCTTACTCCGGGACGGAGGCCCGAGTGCAATAAAACATAGAAGGAGAGGGACATGGGACCGAAGAAGGGACGAGCCACATTCCCTATCATTCCCTCGACTGGCCTTGGCACTGAGGAAGTGATGAGGAGTAGGCGTGCTGCCTCCTGCAATAAAAGCTAGGGGATTACACCAAGATGGATGCCCTTCCCCGTAGACAAAATCCACTCCAAGAAGGAGGATATCATCCCCTGTGATGACTAGGGGCATGGAGAATGACCAAGGCGAGGGGACCCTACATGTGAGGCACGAGGTTAGGTCACAATTTAACTTCATGAGTTGAGGATGATGGTTCTTAGAAGTTTAACGTCCAGGATCTCGAATGAGGTGGGTTTTCTATGCACCCCTAGGACTTACATAATTGGTACCCTCTTCTCCTTGGGGGAGCGAAGGCACCGAAAACACCATACTGAGAGGGTGTCGCGGAGTGAACCATCGATGTGTCTACGTTAGCGTTGATATGAAAAGATGAAATATCCATTAGCATGCCTATGAGAAGAAGCATTAGGTGAAGCAACGCAACGGGTGGTATCATCCAGGGGACTTTGAAGTCACATCATGAAAACCTGGAGGGTCGCATGGGAAAAGAGATTTCCTAGTAGAGGGTTCCATAGGCAAGGGCTTTGTAGAGCTCTGTTGCCCTATGTGGTGGAGAGCACTTGTGAAGGGGTGTGCTTCATGAAGTAGGGTGCCTTAGCCTTATCATGGGGTGGAGGTGCAAGTGGGAGGTGCTTCGCGAAGTGGAAGGCCATAAACAGAGAACTGCCACATGGAGAAAAGGATCCTCACAAAGTAAGGTGTCGGGAAGCAATGTGCTCCGCGAGGAATAGTGACCCTGCCTTAGCATGTTGATCATGTCTAAATGAAGGGTGCTTCGCGAAGCATAAATGCTCTGCGATGACCCGGGTACCCTTGTGGATCCCCTTCCTTCAAAAAATCCCTTAGGCTTCGCGAAGGGAATCCCTCTCATAAGTGGTGTTCAAAACAAGATAATTTGGAGGCACTTCGTGAAGTGGAAGTACCTCGCATAGCTCATTGTTCAACGAGCAGAATATTGCATTGCAATTCAGGAGCTGGGAAACCGAAAGGTCAGATTGTCCGTCTCTAGTGCTCAGAGGGAGACCTGTATTTATAGGCAAAGGGTGTCATGGAGCGGACCTCACATGGCATGAAGAGGGGCTTGGGGGATTCACAGCGGGCCGCGAACGTCAACTGGGGTCGTAGAGCGTCCTACCTCATTGCATTATGGTGGAATCATGAACATCATATTCATTCATAGATCATCCCGCTTCTTTTGATTCATGGTGGGCTCGTGAACGTCAAATGCGTTCGTGGTGCCTCCCGCCTTCTTTGCTTCACAACGGTCGTGGTGCTGGGGGGGATTCCACGAATTGGCTTCACCAGGCAGTCCATGGGGCCATCTTGGGGCCTTCTCTTTTCCCTGAATTTTGGCACCAACAAATGCCACCCCTCAGACTTGGAACCTTGGAGAGATCAAGGGTCGATGTCTGAGGGAAATCACCAAATTCAATTTCCATCCGTTCCTACTGCCGATGGGAGCCTTCACAGATGATGTCCAGGGAATAGAAGAGCACTGAGCCTACCTCATGGCCTTTAGAGGTGGGGTCTTGCTGTGCAGGGTGGACCATGAGTGTCACTGCAATCCATACACCCCACACCGGTTTTCCAGGAAATTCTGGTGCTTGCAGCGGCAGACCCCGTAGGTCTATCTGGGGGTGCGCTACAAGGAGGACCCGTGTGTGAGAAGGCAGATGTGGCTCATGTTCACATGGTAATATGGGATGATGCGGAATGTATTTCCTCCACCAACCGCCATCCTTGGGCTGAAAAAATATTACGCCCAGAGCTGGGAGGAAACCTATCTTGGGGAGATGCTGAAGCGGCCAACCAACCTGGTTGGTGAGGGTGAGCTTCCTCGAAATTAGGGCCGAGGCCGGAAGGCAACAAGGGAATCTTGTAGTGGCAGGGTTGCTATAGTGGCGATGACCGTACCAGTTGAGGGGGGAGTAGCAGTAGCAGATCTGGAAGCGTCAGTGGTGCCGGTGGTCCCAAGAGAATAGAGTCATCGAGAGGGGTGGCCACCGATGGGATTCCGCAGGATTTCTACTCTGGCCCTGGGGAAATGACTATGCCACATTGACATTCCAGAGAATGTTTTATTCCTGGAGTCCTGGTACATCTGAAAGTAAACCAGAAATTCCTCAGCCCATCCGAGTTATGGCAGCACCTTAACCTCCTCGGGATGCACTTTCTGTGTATTGGCCATATTAGAGCTGATTTTCCAGTATCCCAGGTAGAGGTGGAGCAACATATTGTCGATCTGGAAGACTTCATCCACTCCCAGGGTGCCTTGTACATGATGAAAGACTGAGTCAGGGTACTGTTGGGTCATAAAGTTCCTCAAAAACTATCAGCCGCTGACTTGAGGGAGCTCTTCCCCCTGCCGGACGAATCAGATGAGTCTTGTTGGTGAGATGGGGCTGGTAGAGACAGTCTACCGGAGGAGGGTAAATTCGGCGTTCAATCCATGGATCTAGAATATTTTTCAGAGTCCTTCGAGGTAAAATACCATGTTCCTTATTCAGAGTCTGTCCTTAGGTTTCTCTAGGTTCCTTATTAGCAGTTGCACTGTACAGGAGGACCTTGTGTATAGACCGCGTTCCTGCCCCTCAGTGGGCACCAATGCGGGATCTTCTGGATCCGCGCCTGTGGCTACATCATCTTCTGTGTCAGGCAGGGTTGGGATAGTCGAGGCGTCTCCCCTGGAATCTCCAGACCTTCCAACCTTATACAGGGGGTCGCGTCTCGGGGTTCCAACGACATCTGCCCAAGAGAGAGACCAGGGATTTGACCTCTGTAAGTCTTCTCTACCAAATTCACAAATGCCATCTCCTGACCACATTAACTGACATTCACATCCCCTTCTTGGCATGTAAAGTCCTTCAACTGGTCAGGGCTACTATGGTGAAGTTTGTCGGGGCTTCTAGTAGGGCCTTCCTAGGGGAATGCCAATGGTCGTGGAGGTGGACATCCAGCCCGACCGGACTGCAGTGATCCCGATCACTGGCGGGAGCACCAATGGGACTGTGCCCAAGGTTATCGGGGTGGGTTACTATGATGAGGATCAACCAGATGATTTAGGCCCCACCATTCCTGATCTGATGCCAGACGTGGAACTGGCTGAGGAGTTTCTTGGGGCATTCCTTGCATACAAACAGGCCAATCATGCCGACTAGGACGAGACAACCTCTGATGAGAAGGACAAAAAAATAGTTTGTCACCGATCGTGGAAGCTGATAACGTGTTTCATCAATGACACCCCCAAGCACTATGTTTGGATGAGATGACTGACTTCGCTCATGATTGCACGAACTATGTGCTGGAGGAGTGGATGCCCAGTGTCCTCACATGATCGTTTGAGATCTTATGGTGGAAAGGATTTAGTAGTATGACCATGGACTTGGCATGGGCTGGAAGCAGAGGAAGACGATAAACATCAAGAGGATCCAGAGGGCTGAAGATGAGGTCCAGTGGTTGTAGCATCGGGTAGATGAGCACTTGACCTCCCTCAATGCGCAATCTGAGCTAATAACATGATTGAAGGCCCAACTGGAGGATGACGAAGAGGTCATGAGGTGGGCCTCTTGGTTGATGATCGCTATCTGGGCCGATGTAGAATGAGCCCAGATTGCAGCCAATGAATTTCTCCCTCTCACCACCGAGGAGGAGCAGGAGCTGAATAAGCAGCAGCAACTCCTAGATTCCACTAGCTAGAGAGTGGCGAAGCTGCTACACTCTTTTGAAGAGGTCAATCCGTCCATGGGGGGAGTCGACCCCTGGGTATTGTAATGGTTATAAACCTTTAAACGTACATTAATACTTTTATTTTTCTGAATGTCGTAGCATGAATGGGTTCCATTTTTAACATTGGTTTACTACATCCTTGTGATATTCACAATGCGCCCAGCGATCATTCCCTAAGCGCACGTGGGTCGATCTCGATGTGAGAAACAAGGGATGACCACCTTATCAACCCATCCCAACCAAGGAGTTAAAAACATGCTTCGAGCATCCAGGGTTTGAACAACCGCTCTGTATTTATAGGTGGAAATGGGAGAGACCTGATTGGAGAATGATGTTCTTAGAACAGCCTAATTACCTTTTTTCTAGCGTGCTCTTCTGCCTGAACAGGGTGACGCCAGGGGTGATAAAATCAATCCAAAAAGATGGGAATGGTAAGTGTGAATCATGATACCCATGATTTGAAACTTTGTGGGGGTGGCGTGACAATAAAGAATGGTTTTTGACCGTATTCGAAATAGAAAATTCTTATTGCATTATCCCAAGGTGGGGATAACAGATGAGGTTCGACTGTTGACCATTTTAGAAACACGGGACCAGTCTCAAAATGTCATCCATTAGTCTTCCGGAATGTTGGACCTAGAAAATAGGTGGGCCATGGGCTGATCATCCTACTATTAGGGGTTCCTCTATAAGTGAAACAAGACAAGGGTACGAATAAGGGGCACACAAAGTGTGGAAAGTGGAGTGAGGGTTTTTTCGAACAGAATCCAACAATCTTGAAATTAAGCCACCATGGTGGTGGCACACTAGATGGAAGCATCGGTTTGATCATGGATCATTCCTTATTTTAGACAGATCCTCTCTAGAGAGGGTTCTGTCGCTTCCCAATGTTATATTGGGGCATCCCGAACTTGTTCAGGGAAAAATTGTAGTTGCACATTTCCCCACAAGGGGTCAGGCTAGGAGGCCAAAAATGGGAAGGAACAGGATTTATGATTCCTGGGGCTGGTCCCTGGGCGAAATACCGGGGTGTCTCTACTTATCCCATAAAGATATGAATCAATACATACGTAGTTCTAGAAGCATAGTGTAATCATAGACCAACACTGACAGGTGAAGTCCTCTCTGATAGGGGATCTGGTGAATCTCCTGACTAACATGGGGAATCCTGAACATGTTCAAGGGAGAACCAAAGTTATGTGTCATGCGTTGAGTACATATGAGCTCTTGTAGTTTAACGTCATCCAATAGGACATGGAGTGTAAGGGATTATCCTATGGAGTATGTGGTGTGGTAACTATAAAACCAACGTGAATGAGGACTTGGAGTCCAAATCACACCATGTATCCCCGGAGGAAACTCTTCAGGTTGAGGGACCGAGAGTGAGAATTAGGATGGGCCTGAAGCAGAGTGGTCATGCGTTCCTACGTACCCCATGAGGATGGGAATCAATACATATGTAGTTCTTAGAGTGCGGTTTAATGTCATGTAGGACAATGAGAATCCTGCCCGCGCTGGTACACATCCTACCAAAACCTCTAAGCCCACGTGAGTCGTGCTCGATGATGGAAACAAGAAGTAGTAGTGGGACTTTCCCGAAATAGGAAGGGGCATGTTAGGGTGAAGGGATGCTTAATGAATACCGACCCAATGATGTTAACCCGTCCATGTAGCACACCTTGACGCGTGAAGAGAAAAAGCTGAGTATGTCGGAATTCCAATAGAACATGAGGAAGTGGAAATGTGTGATTCATGATGCTCAAAATCTGGACCACAATGATGGCAGCATGAAAGATGAGGATAACTATTAACCATGGTGGAAATGCAGCATCCACATTACGTTATCCTAGAATGGGGATAGATAAATGAGGGTCGACCGTTGAACATGTTCGAAACATGGGACCTATCGCAAATGATGTCAAAGATCCTTAGGGTCTTTGGCCCGGGATGATAAGTGAGAATATGTGGCATGGGACCTGCCTGTTAGGGGTTACCTTTGGATATAGATGAGGATGATGACCCAAATAGCGATCTCATGAATCTTGGACATGGAACAGGGGGAATGTCCCCATGAAAATTCATCACTTCAGGCTCTTTGTCCAAATGCATTTGAAAACGTAACAGAGACATATTAGATAGAGGGAGTCGAGTCCCTTAACATAGGAAGATCATATATTAGGGTCGTAGAACTCGGACCATAGATGGTAAGAAAAGCGGAAGACACATGGTGGGTAATTACAAAAACCCGAGGTGAATAGGAACTGGGGGTTCTGACCACCACTTGTTCATTGGAGAGGTTTTAGGTCGAGGGACTGAAAACAAGAGTTGATCTAGTCCTGAGGCAACGTTCACAGGAGTTCCTATATACCCCATGAGGATAGGGATCAAGATGCACATAGTTCTTGAGGATGCACAGTAAGGTACCAATGCCAAGGAAAAAAAGGAGGGTGCGGGCGTGGCCCTCACACCAAGGGAAGTAGAATTTTTTAAATCATGTTTGTGCTTTAAGGTGAGTGTTTTCTTGTGAACCTATTGGCCTAGGGTAGCAAGACATAGCATTTACATAGGAATAAAGCTGTAATAGGTGTTGAAAAATGGTATGGCATGTTCCCAATAACAAACATGGTGCCCATTTGGGTGAGGACATCACGATGCAGTGCTATTTTTTATCATGAGGTCAGGATGATAATGTCACAGTTTAGGGTCATGGGATGGGACCAGAGATGCATTTTAATGTCATTCGGCGCAAACTTAGTAGAGACGATGCTAGGTGGGGAATGTGTATGGTACAATAAAACATACCCGACGTGAACAGGGAAATGATCCCTTCTCACACTGTACGCCATTCTGAGAGGGGAACCTTGGACCAAGGGGCCAAAATAGGGGTAAGAGGTAAGGGGGTAGGAGAAAATAGATCCCAACTGAGTTTGACCCAAAAACAAGGCATCCTTTTGGTCCTACATATCCCATAAGGATGGGAATCAAGCCAAACGTAGATCTAAAAAAGGGGCGATATGAAAGAATTTTAGTTTATGGTCATAGAACTCAGACCATGGAGAAGTAGGACTATGCAAAGTTAAGGCGGACCGTAACCAAATCCCTAATCCTACATGAGTTAAACACAGTGTAATAAACAATGGCAGATACAGTATTCACGATACATGAGATTCATGCAAGGGGGAGAATTGGTGAATCCCCTAACAATCGCCATATCACAGCTCTTTTCTTCATAAAATGCGGATTCGTACTGAGGAATACTACTAAGAGTTTCAAATTTATACTTGGACATTGTGAGGTGGAGGAGGATTTGAATCATGTAACAAACATTTTTGACTTAATGGGGTTGGCGTGGCGATGGAGGATAACTGTTGACCATTGTGGAAATGCAATATGCATATCATGTTAGCCTGAAATGGGAACAAAAAATGAGCATTGACCACTGACCATGTCCACAACAATGGATTTGAATCGGTTTGTTGTCTGCAACCCTCAGGGGAATTATCCCGCAATGGTAGGAGAGACCTTATGCCTAGCATCCATGCCACTCATGGGTCCCTTCTAGTGTGAAAGGTGATGGAAGCCCTAACAAAGGGGAACAAAAATCCTGAAAAGCGGGTGGAAGCATGCCCGAGCAGAGTCCGACATTCCATGTACTAAACCCGAGTACCCTTAGGCACATTGGTGAACCGCCGAAGAGGGTTGATGAAGGTGTCCAGGAAGAAGAGGGCACGCCAAAGCGCCAAGGTGAAATGAAGATTTCTGGGAGGTGGGGATGGACCCAATGTTTAGACATTAGGGCAGCCCTACATATCCTTTATGGATGGAATTCAAGCTAGATGTAGTTCTCAAAGATACCCGGGGGTAGGATACCCCAACGAGGGGGGTGTATGACACGATGAATAACCCAAGGTGAATAGAGACATAATCCCGCATCACACTGTAAACTCAAGGTAAGAACATGGGCCAGGGCCCGAAAAAGGACGAGGGGCATGAGCCTGGGCCTCGGTCCGGAAGGCCTGACCAACTTGTATTTTTAACGTATTACAGTGAGGATGATGAGGGGAGTAGGATACCCCAAACAAGGGAGGTGTGTGACACAAAAAATAACCCAATGTGAATGAGGAAATAATCACGCACGACACCATACACTCCCAAAAGATAAACTATTATGGGGGCCTGAACGGCCAAGGGGCCTGAGGTTGGGATTCTGATGGAAGGCTTAACCAGATTGCAGTTTAATGTCTTACATTTAGGACAAGGTATGGGCCCCCGAAAATTCCAAGGGGCCTGAGGCCGGGCCTCAGTCTGGAATGCCCGAATAGTTTTCAGTTTAACGTCTTGCTGTGAGGACAAGGGATGCAGACCTAGAAAGGCCAACGGGCCTGAGGTTGGGCCTCAGTCAGGAAGGCCCGAGAAGTTTTCAATTTTACATATTACAGTGAGGACGAGGGATGGGGGCCCGAAAAGGCCATGGGGACTAAGGCTGGGCCTCAGTTAGGAAGGCCTGACCAATTTGCAGTTTAATGTCATACAGTGAGGATGAGGGTCGGGGGCCCGAAAAGGCTAAGTGGCCTGGGGTTGGGCCTCGGATGGAAGTCCATACGCCCTCTTGTACGGTTACTGCCTCATTACTGCTCCAATGACCATGTGAGCGGTGCTCTGTTTGAAAAATAAGAAGCTGGTCTCGTCTCTCCCCGTCATATGGGGACTAAATACAGGATTTTCCCAAAGGGAGTTCGTCTCTTAGTGATACAACGGGGCAGAATGAACCACTACATTCGATGTTTGGGACATCTTGGAGTGGTTCCAATGATCCAGGATAGCTGTTGACCATGTCAGAATCATAGCATCCGTATAGTGACATGAAATAGGAGCAACAAATGATCATCAACTGTTGACCATATTCGAATCATGGGACTTGTATCAGATTGTTTCTTGACATCCTCGAGGGTGTAGGCCAGAAGTGGTGGGAGAGTTCCCTTAATCCAAGCATCCATACCATTCATGGGCCCTTCTGGATGTGGAAGGTGATGGAATCTCAGTCAAGGAGTGGGTGAAGCATACCTGTACCCATCTTTAAAAGAGGCGAACATCTCCAGGGAGTGGGATGTAAGGCCAAATCATGGTTATCTCAATGTGAATTGGGGAAACTTTTTTCCCCCTGCCACATGTCTTGACCCCAGGGGAAGACTCTGGCATTTGGTATGGGCCAACAGGCGAAATGTCCAGGCATTCCTACGTATCCCATGAGGATGGGAATCAAGCCATACGTAGTTCTTGAAGGCCATGCAGTTTTATGTCATGTGGTGAGGACGTGGGAGAATAGAAGAACGGGGAGCGAGCACATGGTGTGATCACTATAATACTAACATGAGTTGGGATGAGGAAGCCTACACCATATCATGAAAAGATCCTCCAAGATAACTATAGCTAGGGGTGGTAGTTGAAGAGAAGAGATCGAGGCTGGGATCAAGATGAGGCATCAGAGCGTTCTTATATATCCCATGTGGATGGTAATCAAGCCATACATAGTTCTAAAAATGCAGTTTAACATCATGTGGGACAATGTGCAGTTTAATGTCATGCAGGGCTAGATAGTTTAAGGTCATGTCGGACCATCGTGTAGTTTAGGGTCATGCAGGACCATCCAGTTTATGGTCGTTCATGACTATCAGGCTTAGGAAAAGTATTTCTTGAGGAACATGGCATTGGTGGGAGGAGTTATACGCTCACCATCCATGGTTACCAGGGAGTGTTCTCCAATGGGGTAAAACCTGTGGACTATGTAAGGTCCTTCCCATTTGAGCTACATCTTGGGTGGTTTCCTGACAGGGATAATTGGCGCTCAAAGGGCCAATACTAGGTCGCCTTGCGAAAATGAGTGGAGGTGAACCTTCTTATTGAAGGATCTAGCAATATTATTATGATGCCTTTCCAGATTGTGATGGGAACGTATCCTATTCTCATCAAGCGCTTCCAATTTAGCTGGACGGATTTCAACCACCTAATCTAACACCTGCTCATCATAGACTGTGGTGCATAATAAAGGCAGTTGGATCTCGATAGGCTGGATGGACTTAGCTCCACACACCAGGGAATATGGGGTCACCTAGGTGGAATTACGTGTCGTCGTCTGATAGGACCAGAGGGAGTTGGGGAGCTTGTCCGTTCAAATCTTCTTGTTCTAGCCAACCATTTTCTATAGAATGTTAGAGAGGGCTTTTTGATCGCCTCAATCTGTCTATTTTCTTATGCGTGGTAGTGGGAGTTATGGTTCGAATGGATATTTTAGTTAGCGTACAACTTCTTCATCTAGGCTGCTCTGATGTTGGTACCGTTATTAGTGAGGATGACGTGAGAGAATCCAAACTGGTGGATGATGTTGGATATCACGAAGTCAACGATGGAACGGGTCTTGAACTCCTTGAGTGTAATTTCCTCCACCCAAAAGGAAATGAAATCCGTGGCAGTTAGGATGAACCTGTTTTGGTGAGCAGTCACCAGTGGATGTGGTCCCATGACACTGAGTCCCCACACCGCAACTGGCCAACAGTACTTGGTGGATTGGAGAGTTTCTGGAGGCCGATGAAAGAAGTTATCATGAACATGAAATGCATGACATCTCTTGGAAAAATATATACAATCATCGACCATAGAGGGCTAGATGTACCCCAGTCTCCAGATTTGATGGGACTGCTTTGGCCTAGCCTGGTGGGCACCACTGGAACCAACATGAACCTCTTTCATGACCTGTGAAATCTCAACTCTTTGGAGGAAATGGATGAGAACGCCATTGAAACTGCGCTTATAGAGGATATTCTCATGATTGGGACCACTATGTAGGGTAAAATGCAGCGCGCATCATCGGATTCGCACGCGCACGGCCCGATCAGCCGGGAGGCAACCATTTTGAGATACTGAACAAAAGTGCTATCCAGTCAGAATTCACTTTAACCACTTGATCTGACAATCCTAGTGCTCCTGACGTGGATGATCTGACGGTAACATGGTTTACTCGCAGGCCATCATCATCCTCTAGGGTGACGGGGGCAATGACTCTCTGATGTGCCACATGTATAATCAGATCATCCTGCTCGGGGTCTGCAATTGATGCAGCTATGCTGGACAAGGAATCTGCTCGACCATTCTGTGACTGACGGAATTGGGTAACCTCCAGTCGAGAAGGGAACATAGCCATTAGCTCGAGGGTGATTTCCACCAATGGTACAAGCTCTGTCTTCATGACAACATATCCACCATTAACTTGCTTGACAACTAGCTCAGAATCCCGTTTCACAAGAAAATGGGGCACATCGATCTTGAGGGATAGCTCGAGGCCGGTGATAAGAGCCTGATACTCAGCCTCGTTGTTGGTGCAGCCATTAGACAACATGTATGAGTACAGTAGAATGTCTTTTGTCAGGGCAATGAAGATGATACCTAGGACCACTCTGTTGAGCCTAAGATCATTCAGCATCTTTCCGGTGGGACTCCGAGAGGCACTGTCAAAGTGCATTTGCCAACATGGGATGGTATGATCTACCAAGAGGATCGCCTCGTCATGAAAATCCATGTCCAGGGACTGGTCTACGGAGGTTGGTTGGGCAGCTATAAATTCTACCAATGTCAGCCCCTTGATATCCTTCTAGATCATGAACTTGATGTCGAACTACAGGAGGATGACTTCCCACCATGCTCGAGGACCGGTCAAAATATGGCGGTTCAGAATGTTCTTCAGCGGGTCTACCCAACACACCAACTGTATCTCATGGTACTGTAGGTAGTGTCACAATTTCTGTACTGCGAATACCAATTCAATGAATCTCTTATCGATGGGCGAGTATCTGGTCTCCTTATAGATAAGCTTACGACTTAGGTAGTAGAGACTATTTTCTGTCCCCTCATTGTTGTTCTGGGCGAGAAGGTCACCGAGAGATCATTACAGGGCGGTGACATAGATGACTAGCGGCTTTCCGGAGATGGGTGACTTCAAGACCGGGGGCTGGAGCAGATATTTCATGATATCCTCAAAGGCGGTTTGGCACTCTTCATCGCACTCATAATAGGTTCCCTTATTCAGGAGTCAGGAAAAGGTCTTACAATTGTCGGCCAGATTCGTAATGAATCAGCCTATGTAGGCTAAGTGGTCATAGAGACCTCAAAGCTCCCAAATATTTCTCAGGGGAGGCATCTATCTAATTTCCTTGATATTCTCTAGGTTGATCTCAATGCCTTGGTACCTGACAGAAAATCCAAGAAACAATCCGGAGGTGACACCGAAGGCACACTTCAATGGGTTCATTTTCAAATGGCGGGAATAGAGGAAACCAAACACATTCTAAAGGACATTGAGATGGTCTTGGAACTGGTGAGATGTGACGACCAGATAATCCACATAGCACTCCACCAATTTGCTGAGGATTGGATTGAATATGCGATGCATGGCCCGCTGATAGGTGGCACCTCCATTCGTCTAGACAAAGGGCATAACCTAGTAACAGAAATTACCTTGTGGTTCCCTGAAAGCCATAGACTCTTCATCATTGGGGGCCATACAGATCTAATTGTATCCAGAGTAACCATCCATGAAGGAGAGGTCTTGGAACCTGGCCACAACGTCGATCAACAATTCTATCATCGGAAAAGAAAATAATCTTTCATATAGTGACGGTTGAGATCTCGGAAGTCAATACAAACTCGGATATGTCTGTTCTTTTTTCCTACTGGCACAATGATGGCTAGAAACTTAGGGTACTGGATCTCCTTGATGAAGTTGGCTTTGATGAGCTTCTCAACTTCATCCTCGACCATGGAATCATGAAAAGGGTGTATCATTCTTGGAGGTTGCTTGATCCCGCGATGGTTAATTGGGATACCGAGATGGTGGACGACTACCTAAGGATCTAGTCCTAGAATCTCGTCGTAACTCTAGGAAAACACATCACGGCGCTGTTTAAGGAAGTCCACGTACCACTGATGCTCCTCGAGGGACATAGCGGCACTGATCAACGTGGGTATCAGATCTGCCTTGCAACCAAGGTTCATTTGTACCAGTTCATAGACCGTGGCAGAGATTCCTTCTTCAAAGGCAGTCGTAGCATCCTTCAAATCCTCTTCATCACTTGTGGAGGAGGGATTCCCAGCATGTGAGGATTCCCCTTGGTCGGAGGAACCTGATGGGAGGTTGGTACCAGCCTAGACAGTAGTGGACAATGCATCAGGAGATTCACGCGCCCCTAAGACCATAACGATGAAGGCTGTCAATCCAATCACATATGGCCTTTGGCCCAAGGGGCCACGCTTGATGATATCAAAGCAATAGTGGAATGTTTTCATGAGCTGGTTGATCCCATCCCAGCAATATAGACATGTATGACATATCATTGTGGCCATGGGGCTGACATCCCAGTATCGTACGAGGGTAGGAGGTTCCAGGTTCACCTGATCTTGGTTTGTGTAGGAGTATGAGGTGATTTTCTGATGTCACTTGGACTTGAGAATATGCCTTCCTCTTGTACAAAGACAACAACTAATTGCCCCATATTGGGGTTTGTGGCCTCCAATTTATGGATTGGGACGATGTAGGCTTCATCCAAACTGGCCCAAGGGTCACCTGTGACCATGACGGGCTCATCCTCACTTGCTAGAATCTACTTATCTTTTCTCATGTAATAGTCAGTGTCAAGAAAACGAGCTTCAAAAGAGGAAAAATGAGATGCAACACCTTGTATTATGCCTACTCGACCATTTATGGAGTACATTATGCATTGGTGATATGACTAGGGGACCGCCACAGGTAGATGGAGCCATGGTCTTCCCATCATTTCATTGTACACAGTGTCTTGAAAGATGACCATAAATTTGGTACTGGAAACTAGGCCACTGAACTGGGTCTTCAAATGGATATTTCCGACCGAGGTCTGCTCTGTCTTGTAATATCCCTGGATCCTTAGATCAGAGGGAGTTAGGTCATCTTCGGATAACCCATCATTCGCAATGTCCGCATCGGGATAAGGTTGATCCCGGAGCCGATGTCAACAAGACAACAGAGAACCACAACACCATTAAATTGGTCAGTGATGTACAATGGGAGGATGTTCCCCTATATGGGAGGGCCTTCATCTTCTCTGGAGAACAAAATTATGGCCTAGCATTTGGCATTCTCAACTGCTTCTGCATGAAAGGCTTCTGCAGCTGCCACCTCCGTCTCAAACTGGAGGGGGCTCCTTAAAGCCTCAGCGAGGGCCTCATGCATATATGACGATGAGAAGAGGGATTTGAGGATGGAAAGCCTCACTGGGACATCATAAAGGTGATTACTAACATCATACGTTCGTTCCAGGAATAAAATTCTGCTCACAGGAGGCCGCTCTACAATTGGAGGCCTGGCGGGCCCTGTTGGCTGTACCGGTGACTAGCTGGTACCAGAAATATCCCACTTCTCAATGGTCGAAGCAGGAAGAGTAACTACTATATGAGGTCCAGAAGACTGATATCAGTCTTCTGTGAGGTGAAACTGGTCATGGTGTGGCCGAAGTGGCTCTTCCTGATCCAGTAGTACAAACGGTGGTGGATTCAATCCTAACGAGACTGGATGAAGAGGCTGCGAGAACTGAGACCTATGCTGAGCCTGTTTCCTGGTCTTAGTGGCATGCACGGCCTGGCTAGAGGTTCCAACTGATGCACCTTGATGGCCCATATAGCCATGGATTTCCCGACATTGGCATCGGCTGGGGACGTTGGGGAGGTTCTCCTGGCATTCTCCCTCGCCGGGAGTCATATAAGGGTTTACCAACTCTACGGTGTTAACTGAAGAATACCCTTGACTGTCACTCAAAGAATCATCCACTATTGGGCGGATTATAAGAGGTATCCCCATCTCAGGGGTCATGAAGTCACCGAGAGTGCAGGATGATGACGACATTGGTGGGGCGCGTTGTTTTTTCTTGCGTCGCCGATGCTTGCTCTTCTGGGAAGAGGCCGACATAGATGGCAATGCAAAAGTGGTGTCCATCGCATCTGAAGGCTTCAGATAATTCATGCATGCCCAAATGATGCCATGGTCATTGTCGAATGTCTTGAAAGCCATCCAATCATTATACTCCTGGGACCCGCCATTAGGAACCTGCTTCCAAATGCCTTCGCAATCGCTACTTCAATCTGTCCTCATGAAGACACCCGCCACTTATGTCGGGGCCAGGCCCATCCTAACAATGTTGTTATTGACATGGTCTTGGAGCCAGTCCTTAAACACATTGTACTATCTGAGCGTGTGCCCCAGAATCCAATTATAGGGAAGTAGTTGGGGCGGTCGGTGAGGTTCACCTCTGCCGGCCTTCTTCACTCATGCAAGCGTACAATCCCTTACTCTAGGGCAATATGGAAGTAATCGGGGACCTAATTCTTGCTAAATGAGTAATTTTAGTGCCTTATTTCTGGATAAAGAGATTTTGGGGCCTGGCCTTGATGAGGGGCCTATCGAGGAGGTGGACCCTAGTTGTCCAACCTAGGTGGTGGCGGTACATTCTGCAGGGGCGCCTGCTGATTCTGAGCATGCTGCGGAGCCAGACGTTGTGCTTGATGTGGAAGGAATCTTTGAGGCTGCAAGGCCAGTGCTACTTGTAGCAATTCTAGTTGGATGTGGTATACTATTTGGGCTGTTGCGGAGGGCTCGGCGCTATCAGATCTCCCTGCTGGGATTACAGGGGAAAAAATACGTACCTTCCAGGCCTATTGCAGGGCTTCTTCAAGGCGTTGAGCCTTATATGAGAAGTCTCAGAACCCTTCGGGATAGTTTTGAGTGATTTGGGAGGGAACCAGTTCCATCTTAACATTCCATACGCACATCTTCAGTAATTTTTCCTGAGTTAGTGGCATGTCAAAGGAGTATGTGAGCCCCTTCCACCGGGCGACAAAGTCTGTGACTCACCCTTCAGGCCTTGGTTTTCACTTGAAGAGGTCTGTGATTCTGGTATTCCCGGTGGTAGAGCTGAACTGGTAGATGAACTGCTTGCGAAGGTCCTCCCAGTTGGTCACGGATCTGACAGAGAGATGACTATACAAGACGAATGTCGACCCCTCCAGTGTCTGAACGAAACTGCAGAGATTGGCAGCGTCCTGCTGCGCTAGAGTCCCCAACATGGGACCACACCTTGAGTTGATATGGGCCAGATGCGGTTGTGGGTCCCCCGACATGTTGAAGTGGGATAAGGTGGGATTCCCGATACCCAGAGGCATAGACATATCAACCACCCATGCCGGGTATGGCTTGCCATCTGGTGGTATTGCCACCTGCGGCATTTCCAATGCCTCTAGGTGACCGATGTGTTCCACCATTGTATAATATGGACGTGGGGCCCTATATTAACCTGGGTCCATAAAAATGAGTGTATTTCCACTTTATTCAATGCGGTAGACAGGTTCAGCAGCTCGTGGAGTGATTGGTGGAGTGAACCTTGGGGCTGCAGGAGGAGACCGAACGTGGTTTCATGGATTTTCGTGCCATTCAGGAGCGTTTGGAGAGACATACCATGCTCTATTGCTGTGAGCTCCGGCTTCCAGTCTGTCAGCAAATGCAGCATGATCAGGGTTGCCTAGGGGAAACTCACCGAAGAGGAGTTGTTCCTACCCCTGCTGCCCTAGTCTAGGACTACCATAGTCAGGTAGTCACTGTACAACATGTTCAGCCAAGTGTTCTTCGACCAACCTCAACTGCTCAGCAAGTTATTGGCGGAACATGGCCTTCTTAGGGTCCTCCTCCATCTTCTGCACCAATACGGATGGGTCAGAGTGCTTTACAGCTCCGACATCCTCTTTTCCCTTACCATCATTCTAGATGAGTACCAACACCTCTATGGGCATAGGGAGACCTAGGAGGTTCCTCTACTGACATGTAATTCTCCCCAATGGGTCCAAAAGTTGTGGAACACCCTCAGAGGGTAAGTCTCCATCAAGAAGCTCCATATCATCCACATTGTCCAATTTATTGGCCATGTGGACCGTGACCCTTCTTGGGGGCATGTCCTCAATATCGCATAGTGAGTAGGGATGTCGTCAGATAGGGATGAAGAGGAGGGTAGTATAATGACCCCAAACATGGTTTTTCCCATGGGGGGTAGCCTCCCTGATAATTTTGCACAATACCTTGATACTTTAAATGCATTACTGGTGGAGGGCCTCACGAAAGTCTGGTGACTCGGGGAACTGGGCCACAGGGAGTGCGGATAGATCAACTAGACGACAATTCTCAATGATGTCTTAAAAATGCACTTGGCACTTTAGATAAACCACACACTGATGAAGGAGTCTGAAATGCATCGTCCAGAGGGTGTAGTGTAAACACTCAACTTCCTATGGGGTGAGAGACTCGGGTATGTAGAAATCCTCCACTACCATAGCCCAGAACTTCTTAGGGAAGTGATCCATTGAAAGGATTCTCCAGAAGCTCCTTGGCTCAAATATAGGGTCTGGACCTTGATTGACCCGATCTCCAACTGGGGGTGGTTGAGGAACTAGCAGCTGTACCGAGGCAGACCGCTGGGACGATAGGCTGGCCGGTGGAGAATACGAAAAACAGGCTGATAGGCCACTAATTCATAGGCTGTCCTCCGAGGAGTGTAGTGACCTATATGCTATGTCCTGATAGGATGGGCTAACGACCACTATTCCTGGCTCAAGGTCATGGGCTGCCGGTGGTGGGTCTCGATACTGCTCGCCTACCATTGGTCCCCAGAATAGGTATTTGTGATCTCTTTTGGGGGTAGAAAGCACTTACAACGATGATGGTGGTGACTGCACGACCGTAACCACCAGGGTCACAAAATTTTAATCCTCCTGGATAAACCAGTAGAGGGATGCGGGAATCCTGTGGACCTTGCATTCTGGGAGCACCAGGCTGATGTGCCTTGTTCCTGCCCCGACCCTTGAAGTATATGAGTGAGGGGAGGGTTCCTGATCTGAGTCCCACTCTTCTTTAGAGTCTGAGATTTGGACGGGTTTGATCTCCATCTGGGACTTCCTAGGATTCTTCATTTGGCAGTGACAACTCACCTTCCTTCCCCTGGGTGGCTCCTCGAGACTGGGCTGATTCCTGATAGGGGGTCCTTAGGCCTCAATGGTTCCAGGGCGGAGAGGGTTTCCACCAGAGATAGACGGGGTGGAAAGAACACCAGGAAAAATTTCTAATGGCACATGGGTAGGAACTCCATGAACAATACCTGATCAGGCGAAACCTCCGTTGGAATCGGCGGGAGCATAGGGAGGACCTCCATGATTGGTGTGGGTGGAGCGAGGCTAGCCTTCACCCCTCGGGTTTCCAGGGCAAGGAAGGACTTTTCAAGCTGTGGTGTGGACATAGGGAGGATCCCCATGTTTGAGAGTGACCGGATGGGTATCGTCTCCACGTTGACGGTCTGGGGTAGGGGGAAGAGCTCCATTCCTGGTGTGATGGGCACAGGAGAGGCTTCCGTACAGAATGCCATTGTCGCGGGTCGGACCCTCATTCCGATTGGGGGTGGCACGGGGTAGTCATCCATGGCGATCCTCGAAGAGGGGAAGACCCACACTCTATGTGGTGGTGGTACGGGGAGGACCTCCATACGGGGTGGCATCGCTACGAGTTGGTTCACGATGACCCCCGCTCGTGATCGTGACCAGGAGAGTCATCCCAGCATACTCGTGGGGTGGTTGGGGCCTCGATCACGAGTAGCGTAAAAGCGCCCCTGCTCAGTGTGTGTAGGGACTTGATGATATGCATCAGCGGTGGATCTGGTCCCAGTAGGTGTCGATGTTTACTCCCCTTCGAGGGCGTCCTCACCTCGTGCCCGATGCTGGTGTCGGGTCAGGCGAGTCGGTGCTATTGGTGCAGGTGCATAGCTTACCTGCTCCTCCAGCAAGGTTGGGCAGTGGTACTGACGCAGCCAGGTGGTGGCCCTTGCTGGGAGCCTCTAAATTGGGACTCTGACGGGGCTGGGACTGACATCGCCAACATCATCATCATAAGGCAGGGAGTCATGAATGCTCTCCGGGGATAGGATCCCAAAATAATTGAATGTTGGGGTGGGGAACAATGGCTCCCTGCGCAGCCCTCGGGGGTGGATTTGGCATCAAGGCACATCTACCACAAGATTGAGGTGGGCCATATCCCGAGATGAAATGATTCCCTCCTCCTCATACCGACGTATGAGGTTTTTAATTAACCTTAACTAGATAATTTCAGATGGGTAGAGGGGGTGTGGGCGCCCCACAATAATGGACGCAGAAGTCGTTGCGGAAGCGATGAAGCTACACGAAGCGGTCGTGCTGGTGTTTCACCTGCCCCAACATAGGTGAGTGGGCCGTGATCATTTTCCTGTGTCCATAACCTGATTCCTGAGATGCAGAGAGATGAACTCGTCAGTGCTGAAAGGAAAACAGAATCGAAAACCAATGCCCCAACACCATCCTGTATTTCATGACCGTTAAGAGGGCTCCACGCTGACATTGTCGCAGAATAGGATGTCCAACGTTCTACTGCCCCAACGTCTGGAAAATTTCACGCCAGGCCCAACATTTGATTGGCGGGACCCAGCACCAGATGTCTGGATCCAAGGACACATCAATCAATTGATGTATCGAGCACTACTAATCTCCATATTGAGGATATGACCTTCACATCGGGTTCACCATTTCTGTTTCTGACACTTTCGTTGGGGCGCACACGTCCATCCACTTGAGTGCGACAGGCACAACTTTTTCTACCCCACATTCCCTCTTTCCAAAGGTGGGCGACATCCGTTTCTTGTTTAGTTATATCTACTCCTTGATCGAAATGGGATGACGGGATGTCAGTTATTCCTTCTGTGGATTCCTCCTCAGAATTCATCACCTAGTCTGGGTCTCCCTCATAGATTTAACACGTTGTTTTTTAAACTATTCCTGGTGCCATATCTTCATGGACAACAGTTAATTTTTCTGCTTCTGTCGGGACATTCCAAGGGGTTTGGTCAGGGAAGAAACATTTGGTTAGGAGAGTAGTCACGCTGAGCATCACTGGCATGTCTTGACACTGGGGATTAGTGTGTATCTTTTTTTGTCCCTTATTAGAGGGCTTCTAGAGGGCACGGAATCCTAAGTCATCCCACATTAGACACTGGGAATTCATATGCAATGGGAATGTATCTGAGGTTTCCCTCAGCTTCATATGTTTAACATAGGGTATGCCACAAGTTTAATGGCCATCGGTGATGGACCAGACTGATCGGAACACTGATTAGAGTGGATCACATTTAAGAACCCCCTAGAGGGAACACCGATATTGGGTCCAACACATGGATGGCTCCTCGAATGTTGTGGAGGGGAATGAAGTGGCATGATCTCACTAAGATGTGGCGGCCTAGGTATGAATCAGGATGAACGATGGTTTTGGGCTTGTGCCTCATTAGGCTTCCTACATACCATGCCTTGACATGGATCAAAGTCCTCATAGTTCGGGAGATGGAATGGTGTTTGGTGAACCGACGTGAAGGAGGTCGAAACGATCATGTGGTGGGCTTGAACCTCGTGAGGCTTCCTACATACCATGAATTGACATGGATCAAAGTCCATGTAGTTCAGGAAGGGGCGTGTCGGCGAACTGATGTGAATATGGATCGGGGGTCCAATGGGTGGTGGGATGAACCTCGTGAGGCTTCCTACGTACCATGCCTTGACATGGATCAAAGTCCACGTAGTTTAGGAAGGCGTGCCAGTGAAACAACGTGAAGGGGGTCGGAATGACCAGGTGGTGGTCTTGAACCTCGTGAGGCTTCCTACGTACCATGCCTTGACATGGATCAGAGTACCCATAGTTCGAGAAGGGGTGTCAGTGAACCGATGTGAAGGGGGTCAGAATGACCTGGTGGTGGGCTTGAACCTTGTGAGGCTTCCTATGTACCATGCCTTGACATGGATCAAAGTCCCCGTAGTTCAGGAATGGGTTGGGGCCTACACTCATAGGCGGCCCAAGTGTTGGTGAACTGACGTGAATATGGCCGGAGCGACCAATTGGGTGGGGGGCCTAAACCTCATGAGGCATCCTACGTACCATGCCTTGACATGGATCAAAGTACCCGTAGTTCGAGAAGGTGAATAAAGTGTAACATCATGCGGGACATGGGTGAACCGATGTGAATAAGAACCATGGGCTAGGTGGATGGTGGGCTTGAACCTTAGGGAGGATTCCTACATACAATGCTTTGACATGGACCAAAGGCCACGTAGTTAAGGATGGTATGCCAGTGAACTGAGGTGAAGGGGGTCGGAATGACCAGGTGGTGGGCTTGAACCTTGTGAGGCTTTTTACGTACCATGCCTCAACATGGATCAAAGTCCCCGTAGGTCGCGATGGATATGAATACAGTTTAACAGCATTTGGGAAGAGGTTATTTGCAGATTATGATCTAGGAGGCCCATGGTGTTATTGGGACTTGGCGCAACAAAACAGAGATGGTTGGGGCCAATGGTTGTGGGGCTTGAACCTCGTGGAGGCTTCCTACATACCATGACTTGACATGTATCAAAGTCCTTGTAGTTTGGGTGTACAGTTTAACATCATGCGGGACAGGGGAGAAATATAGTTTAACGCCTTGCGGGATGGGGTAGAAATACAGATTAACATCATGCGGGATGGGGTGTTTTCATGGTCGATGCTTACTCTATGCCCACGTGATTCATGCTCGGTGTGAGAAGCAAGAGGTAGCAATGCCAGACGACCACGTCACGAAAGGTGAATCCATGGGAAGTGAAGAGGGGCTTACGCGTTCAGTGGTCGAGGGAGAGAGAGATTGGGGCTTACTATGGGATGGAGGCCCAAGTGAGACAAAGCATAGCGGGAGAGGGACTAGGGACCGAAGAAGGGAGGAGACTCATTCCCTATCACACCCTCCGCTGGCCTTGGAACCGAGGAAGTGAGGAGGAGCAGGGGTGCTGCCTCCCTCCAGAAAATCATGGGTATTACACCAAGATGGCTTCCATTCCCCGCAGACAAACTCCACTCAAAGAAGGAGGATATTATCCCCTGTAGAGAATAGGGGGCGTGGAGAATGCCCTAGGTGGGGGACCCTACATGTGAGGCATGGGGTCAGATCACAGTTTAACGTTATGTCTTTAGGACGATGGTGTTTGGCAGTTTAACGTCCTACAGCTCGGATGAGGTGGGTTGGCTCCGCACCCCTAGGACTTACATAACCGATACCATATGCTCCTTGTGGGAGGGAAGGCAACAGCAACGCCGTACTATAGGGGTGTCATGGAGTGACCCATCGAGGTGTCCACATTAGCATGGTTATTCGAAGAAGAACTATCCATTAGCATGCCTATGTGAAGAAGCATTAGGTAAAAAACCCACAATAGTTGGTATCGTCCAGGGGATATTGAAGTCACATCATGATAATCTGGAGGGTTGCACAAGAAAAGGTATTTCCATGCAGAGGGGACCATAGGCAAGGTACTTGTAGAGCTCTATTGCTCCACGTGGATGAGAGCACTTGCGAAGGGGTGTGCTATGCGATGTGGGGTGCCTTAGCCTTACCATGGTGCAGAGGTGAAAATCGGAGGTGCTTCACGAATTTGAAGGGCATCCATGGAGCATAGCCTCACAGAGAAAAGGTGCCTCATGAAGAAAGGTGTCGGGAAGCAATGTGCTTTGTGAGGTATAGTGACCCTACATTATTATGTGGATCATGTGTACATGAAGGGTACTTCGTGAAGCATAAATGCTACGCGACAACCCTGGTCCCTTTGGGGATCACCTTCCTTCACAAAGGCTGTTAGGCTTCATTAAGGGAATCCCATATGGATGAGGGGATCAAAATAAGACAATGGGGAGGCACTTCATGAAGCGGAAGTACCTTGCAATACACATGGTTAACCGAGTGGAAGACTTCTCTGCAATTCAAGAGATGGGAAGCCGAAAGGTTTGATTTTCAATCTCTAGTGCTCAGGGGTATCCTCGTATTTATAGGCAAGATGGGCCACATAGTGGTGCTCACGCGGCGCGAAGATGGGCTTAGGGGCTTTGCGGAGAGTCGTGAACATCAACTAGGGTCGCAGAGTGTCCCACATCATTGCTTCACGGTGGCTTCATGAACGTAAAATTCATTCGTGGAGCGTCCCACCTCCTTTGCATTATGGAGGGCTTGTGAACTTCAAATGCATTCGTGGATCCTCCCATTTTATTTGCTTCACAGCAGTCTCGGTGCTAGGGGGATTCTACAAAGTGGCTTCACGAGGCAGTCTATGGGGCTGTCTTAGGGCTACACTTTGTCCCGAATTTTAGAGCCAACAATATTCCTTATTCATCTTTAGTTGATTATATTGACAAAGAATATCCTCCTTTGAGATATATTGATCTCTCAATGTTAATTGAACAATTCATTAATCCGTGGAAATTGATACTTTCTATTTAGGGTAATCTTTTTGATATCATGTAAAGCAATATACATCCACATTAATCCCTTATTCTTCCAAAAAAAATGAATTTTCCACCATAGTGTGATATAATATTATTAATGAACCCTTTGTATGAATTCTCTTACGACTACGTATTTTTATCCCCAAGTTTAATACGGGATATCATGGTGGGAATTTGTTATATAAGAGTGGTTTCAGATGTGAGATATATTGATAATTTTACCTCATAATAAAAGAGAAGGCTAGGAAACACCTTGGGTAATAAATTTATGTATTACCTCATAATGATAATTTCCTCAATATTTAATCTTTCCATCAACACAATTGTTTATGAATGGTATGTTTCTCCATAGGGTATTAACACCCACATTATATAGTTTTTTATTCTGATTGTGGTTCATGATATGACTTGAATTTGTAGAGGAGAGTAGGATGGTTCAGAATATGGAAATATACTTTCTTTTATCATGATATAATTTTTTTTGTATATAATTAGATCCAATCCATGTCTAATATGGTGTAAAATTTTACCAAGTGATGTATTAAAAGATTCGTTGAAAGAATCATCCCACATATTCAAACATGAGTAGTGTTCAACAAATGGGTTCAAATTATTGAACCACTATATGTTTTTGTAGATATCTATCCTTCATGCCATTAGGGATTCGATTCAATAGTTCTAAAAATCATTGAAGAGATAAAGTAATAAATAAAAGAAAAATAAACAAAATATTTTCCCATTCATGAGTGAATAGGAATTATATCTCATACAACTTATTTTTATTTCTCCACTTGAACAGTAGTGATGGAATAATAATTCCCTTGTTCCTTTTGATTTAGTGGTTGTTGAAGCTGATTACCCTTCAATAATTATTATTTAGTGCACTATATTGAATAATTCCCGTGCTGCCTAGAGTTGTCGCATTGAACCAAGAGTGGTGCATTAGGAGGATCCCTCCATTACTCCATCACATTTTCCATATTTTTCATGTATCTTATACATTCATGGCTTTGATGGAATTATATCTAACAGATTAATAATTTTATAATCCATTTCAGGAAATACCCAGGATTCTTCTTCCAAATTTTTTGACATGTGGGTAGTTGCATCCTCTTTCTTCCTATGTCAATTGACCCACCATCTGGAAACTCTATCCTTCTATTCTTATCTCCATAACCATGAGACCATTCTCATCAATCCATCACTACTTTTAGATCACATATAAAAACTTCTTCAGAAATACCAATGTCACAGATAAGTAGGGACATTCAATGGTGTGTATCTAAATGAATAATGAATCAATTTATTGTTCTATCATTGTTGATCAAAAAAAGAAGAAAATTTCTTGAAATCCTTGTGACTTTTTCCTTATAATCCATGATAGATCCACATTCTCTTTTACTTAAAACTATGAATTCCTCCAATATCCTTTTTTGATGATTTTATGATAAACATTTTGTATGATGTATTTTCTTATAGTCTTCTCTAGTCATATCTTCTATTTAATCCTTTTCCTTGGTTTTTTAATAAACACACTCCATTGATCTAATTATATATCTAAATTATACAGTGTTAGATTCACCATCTCCTTCTCAGAAAAATTAATCATATAAAATATCTTCTCTATTGAGTTAAACCACTGTTCTGTGAGAAGAGGATCATAATTTCTACCAAACATCAATGATAATTGATGAAAAAAATGACTTAGTGGATAGTTGATCCTTATTGGGTGAATGCAGAAATTCCACATGATTTAGGTTATTAGTCATGTCTGGATATATTAATATAAGAATAAAAATAAATTTTTTACCTCCACCTATCATCAAATTTGAAATATCGTTGGGAATATCATTTCATTGTCCATCAAATGGGTGGTTGAACTGCTTTCTCCATGTTATACCATTGTCTAAAATAGAAAATGTTGAACAAAATGTGTGTCAAATATTATTGAATAAATAATTTAGAATATTGTTCAATTAACTCTAAAAATATCTTTTGGTATTCATATTTAATTTATTTTTTGAAATCTAATCATATTAGAAGTATATGTGTACATTGTATTATACTAAAGGATTTCATTATCATTACCTAAAACTAATTTACAACTTAAATAAAAAATGTTTTTATAACAACTGTAATGACTATATTTTCTCATTCATGACTATTACATCAACATAAATATATGTAAAATAATAGCCTTACATATCGTGGATCAAACAGTTTAGTATCATGGGATCATTTGGATTATAAATAACATTTACTTAACTAAAAATAATTATTTTTTTAATTCATTCTTATCTAGATTCTATGTGTCCCTCTAATTATTCATAGTACAATTAATCATGTAAGGATATACATTAATTAATGGGGTGAGCTAAAATCCTAGTAAGAGGGAAAATAAGAACCTGATTCAATATAACATGGGTGACCACAATCACCATAATCATAACATGACCATTGTATCATAATAATAATCATTTTAGTAATGATTAAATAAAATAATATAATTCTTACATTCATAAAAATGAAACATCATGTCTTAGTGGTCAAATACCACATATAGATGAGAAAAATCTCAGCATCATGTTCACGCATGAAATATGTGCATAATCATAACATCATCAGTGTGATAAAATATAGAAACATGTTTATTCAGATATCACATTATCTTATTAGAGTAATCATGTTTCCCATTTAATTCAATATATATATAATATCTGGTGCACCTGTCACATCATAAAATTTAAATAATCATTCTTACCACATATACCATATGAAAATCTTAGTTATAAAATAACCCATGGAAGGGGAATGGGTTTCATTCAAATATCATAATGATTATATTCATTAATAAAACATAGAAATCCAAAAATTAAAATGGAATATCATACATGGTATAAGATTCATCAATCTTGAGTAATGAGTAAACAATATCGATAATAGTTAAGATGTGTTTTTGAAATAATCATTATTTAGGAAAAATCTTTTTCATTTTCAAAATTCCTTTTCAAAAAATTGTATATCCTAAAAAAGAAATTTGAATAATAATGGTATTATAATAACAGAATTAATATCCGTAATAAAATTTTTGAGAATGAGGGAAAACCCAAAGAAATTGAGTTGGGTTCGAGAACCCACATACAATAATTCTATATTAATTTCATCAGTTTTGTGCTTCATGAATAATAATAAAATGATTATTTAAAATAATATGAAGAAGTTATTTATATTCATTAATGTAACTAAAAATAAATTACAACCATTGGATTATATTTATTAATTTCCATTTTATGAAATTAAAGAATTTTGATATCATGCTTCACTAAAAACATCACTATTTTACAATTATATCACTATATTATTTAATGTAAATTATGAATTTTAATAATTAATTCTAGAAGAATAGAATTTATGAAATTATAAATTTATATATTATATATATTTAACACTTTAAACCCATTAAGGTGGTTCTAATCATTTTCATGGAAATGTATCCATAGGTTGTTTACCGTCCTTTGACAGAACATTGTCTGAAGAGTGGGAAAGTGTTGTAAAAAATTTATACATGCCATAAAAATTATAATTACATTAGGTTAAAATCGTAAATATAATTAAAACATCATTTATAATCAATTTTAAAATGAATTATTTTTAATTGAATAGGATAAAAAATAAATAGCAGTTGAAAATAGGGAAGAGTTAATAGATACCTAATCTCAATTCGGTCTAGCTTCTCTAGGATGACACTATAAATACTTGGAAATTATAGTTTGATTTATCAATAATAACCCTAACAATTAAAAGGGGCTTTGGTTGAAGGATTTGGCTCGAAATTTGGCATTATAGTGGATGAGAGGAGTGATTTTCCACAGGTAGGGATATGGGTTGTTTATACTTGAGGAGATGGCATTTTTATAATATAATATTGAATAAAATAATATGAAAAAGGTAAAACATGTAATATATAATTTTGTTTTTTCATGACCCGTCCCCCAGAGCTCATGCTATGACTACCCCAAGCCCACCTCCCGATGTCCAGGGGCAGGCGACTAGAACCAAAGTTGTCAAACTGTATGGGGAGGCATTTTCCTGGAAACCTGTATGCACACACATTCCCAAAAATGTCCAAAATAACTAAAGGGAAATAACACGCCGCTGAAAAACTAAGTACAAGTACAAATAAAAGTAAATGGGAGAGAATACCGGCCAAACTAAATTGAAAAAACACCAAAAGGAGAAACAAATATTGAGTTCACCTACCATGTATCCTACCTGAATGGTAGGTACAACTCTTCACTGTGGCTCTCCACATAAATTATCAATACTGTATACCATTAGGTCCTAGCTCTCTAAGTCTCAGTCAATGTTGTCTGTCATCTGAATAAAACATAATAAGGTATGGGTGAAGCTCATGAATGGTGGAGTATAAAAATACCCAGTAGGGACCCCAAGATATATGAAGGTCTCCAAGAATCCCACAAATGAAAAACCACAAAGAATAATCTCAGCCACAAGAAAAATTAAAAGACAGCTCATACCAGGTATATAATAGGGCAGTAATAGTAGCATCACCAGTCACATTGTCTAACACCTCAGATACTTAAGAACTCCCCCTCTATCGAGTATAATGGGCCTACTGGGTCACACAGAGTCTCTTCCCACTAACAATGAACTTCTTAGGTACTCCTCCCCATCATGTACCATGGGCCTGCTAGGTCACATAGAGCCTCTCCCCATTGAGGCCTACTGAGGTACTCCTCATATCGAGTAACGTGGGTCTACCATGTCTCATAGAGGTACTCCCCATGATGGGTCTGCCAAGTTACACAGAGGTGCTTCCCACTGGTCTGTCGAGTCACACATAGTCAGAGGTCAGTAGTCTTCATGTCTCAGCTAGTCGTAGGATTCTGTATGTAGTGCGCTAGGGAGAACCTCTCCTCAATACATTGGTCGTATTTCAACTAGAACAAAGTCAGAAAAAGAAGTAACCCAAAGATCTGTCATATCATAAGGGTTACAATTCATTAGACGGTGCGTCAACCGGACGCCCAATCTGTTAGTTATATGCATTTTAGTTATGAGGGAGTGGTTGGATACAAGTATGATCCAACCCAGACAAACATCAACTTTCTCTGAATGACATGTTGTTTATCCCAATGGCTTCCTCATACTAAGGGTTCTAGTGTTGTTGATGGTTTGTCAAACATACGTCTGATTTAGGAGATATGCCTCTTTAAGCGGAACAAGGCTAAAAGGGGTCTGGGTCCAATACGACTCCATTGGACCGACCGGACCCATCCTGAAGGGGTTGGGCCAAGCCTCATTTGGTTGGGACTGGTCCTGCATGTTGAACCATGGGTGCATCCCGATCCACCCAGCTTGGTGCGGCCCGTCGGGCTGTGGAATCGCTCGACCCACTGGCTAAGCATAGGGGGTCTGGTCCCCTCCTGAATGGACAAATCCATTCAGGCCATCAAGGTAGTGGAACAGGTTAAATATACCTCTCCCTGCTAGTCCCACTGGATTGTTCATATGTGGGACACACAGACCATAGTTCCACCCTCCATCGCGGCTATAAGATTTGGCCTTCCTCTATAGTGTTCCATTATAGCGTGCCTCCTGGCTAAAAAATAGCCACCAATGGCAGCACACTCCCTTGGTCAGTCTGGGTGGACATGCCCACAATAGACCCGCAGGCACATGTCCACTGTCTGCCATGGCTCAAAGCTATAGCTTTCCACCACAGTGCATTGCCGCAGTGCACCTCCCTTTTTCAACGCGGTCGGTGAAGGTTAGTCACCCCATGTTCAAAAATACACCTTCAGGAGCCACCATTCCTTCGTAGCTCACGTGTTCTAGTCACTACCTCCCTCGATCGCTAGTATTGTCTAGCCGGAGATGCCTGTATGGGGCACCGGTGAAGCTACATTGGTCTACTTTTATTCTCATCTTCACCTGCGGCCCATGGTTCCACATTACCGCCAAATATTCTGATTGTCCACGAAGAACGCAAGCATAATCATGTTAGGTAGAGGGTCTAGGCCTTTTTCATTTGTCTCATTCGTCCATGTTAGCATAACAACTTGAGATGGATATTTTTATTATAATAACTCCCATAACAAAAACCCTTCAATATCATCCTACATTAAAGAATGAAACACGGATCCACCATTTGGACAGCTGATCCATGTTCATCCTATTATTAATGAATGGGATTACGGTGATAAATTAAGCATATAACCACTTACCACCAGTTCATTGAAAGGCGTTTTAGAAGAAGAAGGTGTTTCTATATCTGAAGGTGTTATTTGGCATTCGTCATCACCCATCGTTTCCCCCAATGTTTGTCTAAGCCCCATTCAAGGTCCGTGGAATATGTCACGGAACATCATCAGAGTTTCCTTTATTGGGTTCAAAAAACCCATTCCTGAGCATCGTTTAAATATAGAGAACGTGGATATTAACACATCACAAAATTAATGAGGTCCATTATTGAGTTTTATTAAGGAACATTTTAATTCTCTCAACGGTGAAGTTACACAACCTTTTAATTCAACAAAATGTGTGGTTACAAAACTTATGAGTCAAGATATTAAATTGATTGAATTAGTACTATATTCCCACCACCATTTTTCCAATGGTGAAAAAAATAAAAAAACATAACATTTAGTAATTTTATTTTTTTTGTAAATTCCAGGAAATTAACCTTTTCGTCCGAACCTTGCAAGTCGATGTTTTTCTTCCCTTAAGAGAATCCCAAAGATTTTGATTCAATGGCCCCCCTATGATTTTTAGACCATGCACTGGTTTAAATGATATAAAACACCACCCGCACATTTTCTAAATGTACCTTAAAAAAAGTTTCAAAATTCCATTTCGGGCACTCCGATCCTCAGAAACACATGCCGTCAATTTTTAGAGACTTTTTATAATCTGAAATAATTTATAATATATTTATAAAGAATTTCCATGTCTTTACATTATACCCACTTTAGGCATGTTTGTCTCTACAATCTACAACAAAACTAAGGGAACAGACGGAGGTACTGAGCAGGTATATGAGCTTCCCTCTCCCATGTGCTCTCCTAGAGATTCCCATGCTGCCAAAAAACTCACACTAGAGGAATCGACCACTCACAAAGGAACCAATCTAGTCAATCATCTATCTCCACTAGGAACTCCACAAATTCCACCTCATCATCAATGTCCATCTCACCCTAGTCAATAACATGCGATGGATCAGGGACGTACCTCCTCTGCTATGACACATGGAAAACATTATTCACCCGATGCATCTATGGGGGTAGGGATAGATAGTGTGACACATTGTCTAATCTTTTGAGGATATGTAAAGGTTTGATGAACCTCAGAGATATCTTTTCACCTTTTCCCAACATCCAAAATCATCATTGGGGTGATACCTGTAGGAATAGTTGGTCTCCCTCCTCAAAATCTGAGGTTCTCCATCTCCTATCAACATAAGACTTCTAGCGGCTCTGTGAAGTCTTCATCTTCTCCATGATGATCTGCATATTGTTTGTGGTAGCCTATACCAACTCTAGACCCATAAGTGCAGACTCCCCTGGATCTCTCCTTAATTGTGATGATCAGGATGGTTGCCTATACGGGGCCTCAAATGGAGCCATGTCGATGCTGGAGTGATAACTGTTGTTGTAACCAATATCTACCCCCAATGTATTCATCCTTGGCCACCAGTACTGATGCCAGAGGTTATGGTACATCTTTTCCACTCCATGATGTACCGCCAAAGGGGATTTTTGGGACTCCCTCAACAACTCCTCTCATAGGATCATTGGTACCATGGTGAGTCCTCTTAAAAGGATAATGTGCTCCCCACCTTCAGAAAATCTTTTATGAGACTGTCCTGAGGATATCTGAGCACATTGGGACTCACAGTCAACGTCCAATTATTGAGTCTCCTGAACTCACCAAAGGAGTGGGGGACTAACAATCATAAATTAGAGGTAGGCCACTCCATCTATATCCTCAAGGGCTCTCTGCGACGTGGCAAGATGCTATGTTTCCTCACTCAGAAATGGTAGGCCAGACCTCCTGTTGAGTGCGTTTACTACTAAGTTCCCTTTCCTATGAGTGTATAATATCTCAAATTCAACGTCCTGGAGGATCTCCAACCATCACCATTGTATCCTGTTCACGTACTTATGTGACAAGATATACCTGATACACTTGTGATCAGTCTATGTAGTAAACTGTTCACCCCTAAATTAGTTGCACCACATCTTCAGCGCAAAGAAAACTACTGCTACATCTAGTCATGGGTACCGTAGTTCTGCTCCGGTCGTCTCAACTGACATGAGCTATAATTTATCTCTACTCACTCCTAAATCATGAAAAAACCTATTTTAGTCCCTGATGCATAATAGAATACTACATACCAAATGCCGTCTTTTGGTAGCCTCAAGATGGCGACACTCGTTAGTCTCTTCCTCGTCTCTTGGAAACTCTAATGGCACATCTCTATCAACAAGAAAGGATTATCCTTCTTCATCAAAGCTAAAAATGTTGTCTCTACCCTAAATATTTCAGGTATGAGTCATTGGTAGTTCCCATCCAATCCCAAGAAACTATGTACCTTGGTCACACTCATGGGAGGCTCCCAAGAAAGTACTGCCTCTATCTTAACTGAATCCACTGAAACATTATCCTCTAAGACAATGTTCCCTAGGAAGTGGAAATCCCATATCCAGAACTGGTACATCGAGATATTTCCATAAATATAGTGCTATTGAAGTGTATCTAGAATTATTTACAGGTTCATGGCTTGGACCTCCTTCGATGCTGAGTACACTAAGATGTCATGTATAAAGACTAAAACAAAATGATCGAGGTATGCATAGAAGATCCTATTTATGATCCCCAAGAACACTAACAAAGTGTTTGTCCCATGAAGGGAATCTCAATGAAAACTTAATTTCCATATCGACACCCTAAGTCTGTCTTTAGTACTCCCTCATCCCATACCTTGTGTTGATGAAAGCCTGATCTAAGGTCTACCTTCAAAAACCACCATGATTCCTTCAACTACTTTAAGAGATAATCAATAGTCAGTAGATGATACTTGTTCTTCAGAGTCAACTGGTTTAGGAGCCGATAGTCCACAAAGAGCCACATAATCCAATCTTCCTTCTTGGTGATCAAAATCGGGGCATCCCAAGGAAAAACATTGGGCCTTATAAACCCTTTCTTCTGTAATTCTTCCAATTATACCCACATCTCATGAAACTATATGGGAGCCATATGATATGATATTGTAGATATTGGTGTCGTCTCAGGGTATAGGTCGAAGTAAAATTCTACCTATCTAATTGGAGGTAATAACATAACAACATTAGGGAAGACAAGAGAAAACTGGTCCACCACTGCAGGATAGCTCAGTCTCCTCTCATCTACTACACATAGATTGAGTCTAGCGAACTGATGAGTGATTGGATTCACCTTCCATTGAGAGAACCCATCCTATGGGGAAAAAGTTTCCTCCTCATTGGTGAAGGATAACCTGATCCCATCATCATGGAACCACCTCACTTTGCACCTAAAATAGTCGATCTGTACATGGACTGTGAATAGCCAATCCATACCTAAGATGATGTTTTAAAGCCTAGACACTGCTATAACAAGATCCCACCTGAATCTATTGCATGATAGAGTGAGATCAAACAGCCTGGACTGGTGTGTAACTGTTGAATCCTCTCCTATAAGAGTCCTTAAATGTAAGGATCGAGAAAACCACTCCATCGAATCTTTGAGATTCGAATGAGTGTCTTGGAAATGAAAGAGTGATTGTCACCTATGTCTATATGTACTACATCTAGGGTTGAATATAATTTTTTTTACCACTAATAAAATCTAGAGTTCCTTGGTCGTTGGCCTATTCCACTAAGATTTATGATCACCCTAGTCCACTGGTTCTCTATGGTCTAAGTGGACGACTAGTGGTGGGGGGTGGTAGGACCTCAAATAGTCATCAACCACCATATTCACCACCTACTTCTCAGCCATGTCTGCCTCCATATAGACCTCCATGCTCGAACCTCTTTTGCAACCTCAGTGGCCCCTCAACCGTTCGTTGGTCATTAATATGGAGGTTCGGATAGTCATATGCCATATGTCCCAGCCCTCCACACAAAAATCAAATCATTCCCCCCTCCCGTCTATCTCCCTCTGTCCTGGGAGCCTCTCACTACCAACCACGAGTCCCAGGGTTGGCCTATGAAAGTCCTTTCCCACATGGGCCCATGCATCATTTTCCTACTGCCTGCCGAAGACTCTTCCACCTAGGGTCTACCGGGAGCTTTATCTGCGGGCGTCTACTCTAACAAAAGACATTCCATTTGAATGGATCGCTCTAGCACCGCGACCTGGGTAGTGATTTTGAGATTCACTACTAAAGCCCAAATCTCCCACCCGAGTACCTACTCGAAGGCTCAATCCTTGAAGTAATGGTCTCACACTATGTATGTGGAGTAGCGAGAGAGGTCATTAAATCTCGCAGAGTACTGGGCCACTATCATGCTGGACTGCTATAGGTGAGGCAGCTTCTGAATGTGCATATAGCCCAACATCGTGGGAAAAAATCATCCTAGAAAATCATCTCGATGTAAACCCAACTGAGAGTCAACTCTTCATGAGTCTGGATAGTCAAGCTCCATCATATCTCCACCGACCCCTGTAGAATGCTTGCTTCCAAGATCACGATCTAGTCAGGTGGTGTTCTCACTTACGTGAAGGCCCACCTCACAGCCTCTAGCTAGTCCTCAGTGACCTAATGATCTGTCTCTCCCCTGAACCTGGGAAGTCTTTATCTCTAAATCTCATGTAGGGAACTGAGCCTACAAAGGTCCTCTCCCAGAACCACCAGCAGTAAATGTTGATCATCGGGTGGTGGTAGAACTGTTTCAGCAACCGGTGGGGCCATCCCAAATACTAGTCCTTGAATGGATGCCTTCTCACTTGGTGGGATATCCTCACGACCTCGTATTGTGATCTTGGCTCATCATCCACATGGAGGCATCCTGAGAATGATCAATATGTATGATGGTTAGAACATTATACCTAGTGAGATGACTCTTATTCAAAAACCTGAGACACTTATGCAACTAGTGTTTTCATTTATTGAGCTGAAAAGTAGAATTCAAGGTCCTATTATATAGATACATTGGCCACCACAACAATACTCGACTCCCCAAATATGAATGTTGGACACACGAAATTTAACAATATTGCTCCAAGGAAACTCATAGACACCTGGTCTTTGAGGGGGAACCGACTGACCTCTGATACCACTTTGTCACGACCCTCCCCCAGGGCCCATGCTGTGACTAACCCAAGCCTGACTCTAGATGCCCAAAAATGGGCTAGCGCTGAAGGTGTCAACCTGCATGTGGGAGGCAGTTTTGTGGATAACTGTATGCATAAACATGCCCAACCAATTCCCAAATCACAAAAGAGAAACAACATAACACTAAAAACCTGAGTACAAGTAAAACTAAATGTAAAGTGTCCAAAATACAATCCCAACAGAAACTGAAAAATAGAAAAATGTGGAAAAATTCTTGGAGGTCATCTACCAAGGATCCTAATTTAATGGTAGCTACAGCTCGCCCCTATGTCTCTCCACGTCAATCATCACGGCAGTCCACCGTCATGTCCTAGATCCCAAAGTCTCAGTCAAAACTACCCATCCTATGCACAAGACACAACAATGTGTGATAAAAGCCCATGTAGTGGTATGTATAACAGTACCCATTAGGGGCCCCATGACCCTCGAAGGTCTCACGGAATTTCACAAAGAAAAAACTATGTAGTAAAATATCAATCACAAGCACAAAGCAATGAAAACTCACACTATGTATATTATAGGGTAGTAACAATGGAATCACCAGTCACATTGTCGAACACCGCGACTACTGGAGAACTCATCCTCCATAGTGTATGGTGGGACTTCCGGGTCACACAGTGCCACTTCCCACTAACTATGAACTGCATAGGTACTCTTGCCCATCTCATATAATTGGTGTATCGGGTCACATAGAGACACTCCCCATGGTGACCTACTGAGGTACCCCTCCTATCGAGTACTGTGGGTCTGGCATGTCATACAGAGGTTGTCCCCACCATGGGTCTTCCAAGTCACATAGAGGTGTTTTCCACATGGCCGCCGAGTCACACAGAGTGGAAAATCAACAGTCTCTAGGTCCCTTCCAGTTGTAGAGTTTCATACATAGCACACCTGAGGGAATCACTCCTCAAGCTATCAGTCATATTTCAACCAACACAAAGTCTCACAATTAAGTAGCCTGATGATCTATCATGTCGTAAGGGTTAAAATGAAATTGATGTTGTATTAACTGGTTGATCAGTCTCTATGTTATAGGGATTTTAGTGTTGGGGGCCCTTGTGGATTCGAGTATGATCCAACCCATCCAAAAACCAACATTCATTTAAATTCTTGTGAAGTATCTCAAAAATGAATGTCTATTTATAATGGTTTCAGCACCACTAAAGGATCATCAAACAGATGTCCGGTTTAAGAGATATGCCCACCACGGGTCTGCCCTCCATCGCATCTGGACGTCGCGACCTTCCTCCACAGTGCACAACAGTAGAGCACTGCCCACCTCAATAGCGAAGCCGAATTGCACCACACTCATTTTTCTAGACCATTTGGACCATCCCACAACATGCACGTAGGTAGGAGTCCACCCTCCACCATGGCTCAATGCCGAGCCATTCCCCCGTGCCCTACCGCTGCCACACTCCAGCACTAAGCTCCACCTTGTTTCAATATAGCCGGGGAAGGCCAAATACCCATTTCCCACCCCATAGCCTTCAAGCATTTCCATTCAATAGCAGCATGTGGGTGCTAGCCGCCGCCCCCTAGATCACTGGTGTTGTCATTCCGGCAAAGCCCCTGAGTGCCTCTAGTGATGCTCTGGTGGTCTTCATTTATTCTTGTATTTGTCTACAGCCCTTGGTTCCACCTTACCACAAAATATTATATTTTTCTTTGAATAACACAACAACAATCGAGATTAGAAGAGGGTCTAGTCCTTGTTTGTTTGGTCCACTCCCTCTTTGTTATCATAACAACATGGGAAGAATATTTTGATTTTAAAAACTCCAATAATGAAATCCCTGTAATATCCTCCCACATTGAAATTTGAAACAGATATCTACTCATTAGATGGTTGATCTGTGTTCTGGATAATATTCAAGAAAGGGGTAAATGGAATAAATCAAGCATATTACCCCTACCTAGATATCGTTGGAAAGAGTTGTAGAAGAGGAAAGAGTGTCCATGTCTAATGGCGTTCATTGGCATTCTCTATCGCCCGTTGTTTCCCCCATCAGTCGTTGAAGCCTTGTTCTTGGTTGGTTGAAGACATCGCGATACTTTGTCATAGGTACCTCTCTTGAGAGGAAAAACCCACAAAAGAGATTCATTTAAATAGTAGGAAAGTGGAGATTAACGAATCACAAAATTAATCTGGTCCATTAATGATTTTTATTAATGAACCTCTTAATTTTGTCAAAAATGTGGTTACACATCCTATTAATTAAACCAACGGTGTTGTTACCCAACTTATGAGTGAATACATTAAATTGATTTTCTTTTCACTATCCTCCCACCACCATTTTTCAAATGGTGAAAAAATAAAAAAATAACCTCTAGTTATTTTATAATTTTTTAATGGCCATGAAATTATCTTTTTCGTGTGATCCTAGTTGGCCGATGTTAAGCTTCCCAAAAGAGAATACGAGCACTGCAGATTCAACAGCGACCTTCTATTTTAAATCCATGAACCAACTCTAAATATAGAAAATGTCTCCTGCACCATTACTGAATGTACCTTAAAAAAGGTTCAAAAATTATGTTCCAGGCTCTCCGAGCCTCGAAAACTTGTGCCGCCAATTTTCACAGACTAGAAGTAACCCAAAATATTTTTAAAAAAATATGGAATTTCCATGTCTTTATTGGGATATTATAATTCATCTATAAGAAATATTATAATGTGTTTAGAAATTTAATCACAATTTATAATTTGAATTATTTTTTTATTCAAATGTACTATTGAATGATATAAAAATTGTAATTTTAATGAACCACTTTGGAATTTACGTTTTGTAGATTTCTTTTTATGTTTGGAAATATAGTTTATTTTATTTAAAAGGATCATTTATGAAAAAAATATTCCTTGTTTGAAATATATGTTTTGTTAAGGATTATTTCATTATTACATCATGAATGATGTGATTATAGTTAAATAGGCCGTGTGAAAAATAATATCTTTACAATTCACATGAAAATATAAGTATTTCATAAAATAACCATAAACTAACTCTCAGATAATTTGTACTCTTTGATATCAAAATGAAAATAATTTAATAAAAATAATGTTAAAAAATAGTTTTTTTATAATTTAATACAAAAAATAATGATTTGTACAAAATACATTAAAATAATGTTTATTAAAAATGTTCCTATATTTTCTTTGAGTTTTTTAATCTGGATCCTTTTCTTACGAATTATAATTTTTTTTATTTTCCATAATCATTGTAAATATTATTTATATAAACATTTATAATTTTGTGTTAAAATTACTCTTCTAATGGTCAGTTTACTCATCTTTTTATAAATACTAATATATTATATTCCTTCATATTCAATAAAATTACTATCAAGGATATATATTTCCATAATTTTACATTGTTTAAAAATATATTTCATTATTATATAGAGTTTTTAGTGGGAGGGATGATTACTCTAAATTGGGGAGATACCTTTTTCCCATGGTAGATCATAGTTTTTATATATTTTGACTACTTGTAATGTTAGTAAATTTAATTGATTTCATTGATGATTAATGTAAAATTATTTAGTACTAAAAATTGTCTTTATTAGTTTCTCTATATTATATAAATATATATATAATATTATATAAAAAATATTTATTCAGGAAACAAATTTTACTAAAAACAATTTATCCTTATATAAAGAATCATGATGATTCTCAATGATGGACCCCAGATCAGGCTATCATGTGTTGTGATCACACGAGAAGGATATGTTGACGATGGATTTATGATGTTTTTATGGTCACTATCAGTACATGGTTATTCCCATTAGTGTGATGAATACCCCAGAAGTAATCATCAGACTCACAAAGTCCGCCTTTCTAAATTTCTTAGACTGGTGCATGGTTGTCTCCATCTATAAAATCATAGTTTACTCGACACCTGAGAAGAACATAGAAGACACTTCGGGATGGTTTTGGTTGTACTATGAGAAATCCAACATTATAGGAATCTATCAAAGTACTAGTAATGAATTTTGAGAGTCCACATTATTGGAGAAGATATCTCAACAAATAGTGTATTAGTGGAACCAACAATGGTTAAGGCAATGTAATCTTAGGATACACCCAAGTGAATGAGGGATGTGTGGATCTTCATTTGTTCACTGGTATACTATTGGTGATTCATAATAAATTTCTGTAGGATATCATCTCCATTTAAATTTTTGACCCAAAATGGGTAGGCTTTCTTATTGATAGAGTGGTGCCTATAAGATTTAATAGATTTGATGTAGAGACAATCATGTGATACCATCATGATATTTTTGATGGTGGGTATCGAGTACGTAGTGTTCTTCAATGTTGAAGGGCCTATTTATGGTTGTGTTCTGATGTAGTGATAAGTTGTGATTATGTTTGGTTCATGTACTTTGATACCACAAGATGAGAACTACATGACACAAGATGTTGATCTAGCACCAGTAGTTCTAACACTGATGATTTGTAGAGACTACATGATGGGGAATGTATTTATCATCTATTATTAACACATGAGTAACCTGTAAAACATATCTTATAAGTATATTATCTTTAGTGAGATTCTATTACTTGAGTTCCTCTATGATTATGACTTTGATATTGTAAATAATCTTAGGAAATGAAACAAGGTTTTAGACAATATCAATATAAGATCCTATTTATAGATACATGGGATGGTGTTCAAGCAGTTTGAATAATTATACATATCATTTTTAGATGGGTATAGAGTATCATCCCTCCATTCGATGGTTTCTACCCCTCTTCTTTTATAATGATTCATGGAGTTTTGTTTTGGAAATATCTACTATTAGACCCTATGTACTCATATATCCACTAAACATATTCCTAATAAAATTTATGAAGGTGGGGAACATATCAACTATTTAAGATGATGGATAAGGGAACCTATGATGTTAAAATAGGTGGTTATAAGAGTTTTTAATACATCAACATCGGTGGTAAATCATGGAATAGAAAAGATGTACCATAAAATCAAACATCAGTTTCACTGGATAGGGACGAAGAAAGGGGTTGTCGTGTTTTTCTCTCAATTCATTACACGTTAGTAATTTAACCCTAATCACCATGATTTAGCGGGTTTAGTTCAAACCCTGTAGGTGATACAGTGTAAGTGGGAGATATTTTGACTCCCTGGAGCTCTGTTGATGATCTTTTTTGATTCTGATTCTTTTTCACATATTTGTTATGAAAGGGAATGTATGAATACATTGAGAATTAGTTTCATCTGAGCATGTATTTTCACTTCCATAACGATGGACATATTGGGTAGACCATTTGAAGTGCCCAGATCAGTGTGAATCACTGAGAGGAGGAGGGGGTGAATCAGTGATCCCTTAAAACTTTTTACTAATTGATTCTTTATCAATTAAACCTCTATGGCTGGTTAAAGCCTCGATCCACTCTTCTTGCATCTCTCACCTTTCCTCGAATGATGCAGTAAATATAAAGGCACAAGACACAAGGATTTACAAGGTTCGGCACCAAAGGCCTACGTCCTTGCCATGTTGGTTATACACCCCAACATGGTTTCTCCATTATAACTTGTTAGAATTACAATGGTCGATACAGAGTCCCACTGTATCTCTCCTGAGTCCCACAGGAGGGTCTTTATACTGCGTCCCACAGTGGTACCAGAGTCCCACTGGCCTGCTCCAGAATCCCACTGAAGACTTCTTCTCCCTGAGTCTCACAAGAGGCTTCTCCTGGCTCCTCGAGTCACACGAGTAGCTCTTCTTCACTCTAAGTTCTTCAAGTATCCTCAGCAGCCTGGGATAAAGGCTACTGGCCTTGCTCTATACCTCTGATCACTTGAGTTGATCAGGTCTTCTTGTGTTGCTCAGGATTTATCTCCTTCTTCTCAGGATGACCTGGCTTCTCTCCAGCTACTGAATACTCAGACAACTGATATCTTTAACTTCAGTCTGGTCCAGTCTCACTTCAAAACAACTTCATGCACTAAATGCATGGCAACTCTGAATCCCCATGCACTGACTGCATGGCCTTCTCAATTTCTTCAAGATCTTCAAGTCTTGGACAACTCAAACGCACACAACTAGATTTGGCTTTGTTCACGTGTGCACGTGCATGCATGTAAGCATGCACTCCGATTCTTCTTCTCTTGGTGCAATAAACCCACAAAGGGTGTAATCACTTCAAGCACACACCTTCTTTGAACTTCACACAATTAATTCCTTTTGATTACACACATAAATGTGTGTTATACGTTGTGTGAGTATCCTCTTCTTATTCTTCTAAGTGTGTACACACTTCACTTAGTGCACACACATAGGATCGGCCTACACTTGTTTTGCACACACAATTTATTCTTCATTTTGCACACACATGAGTTGGCCTCCTCCTCTTCTTGTTGCACACACTCACTTTAGTGTTCTTTTAGTTTGTTCTTCAAAGTGTGCACACACAAGGGATACGACCTACTTCACTTGCACACACAAAGTGTGTTCTTCAATTTTTCACTCACACAAAGTGTGCCCTCGGCCTTCTTGTTCACTTTGCACCCACAAATGCCTAAGATGTGGTCTTCTTTTTTTGCACAAGGCTACGGCCTTTCCTTCCCTTCTTGCAGACACACCCGAATGTGTCCTTCTCCACTTATGCACACACACTGCCCACGAGTGTCTTCTTCAAGCACAGGACGCTCATGTGTCAAGGGTCCAAGGGGTAGCCGTGGGTCGCGTTTGCACACACACACAAAGTAGTGTGGTCTTGACTTGTTGCACACACAAGGGCTACGGCCTCCCTCCTTCACATTGCACACAAGGCATGCAAGTCTCGGCCTTCACTTGAATTGCACACACACACAAAAGTGTGATGGTCTTCACTCTTCAAGAATGCACACACATAAGGCCCCGACCTTGTTAATTCTTTGTGCACTCAAAGCCTCAGATCTTCTTCTCCACTTACCACACACACACAAATTGTGGTATACTGCCTTGCACACACTTAACCCGTGGGTGAGATATTCTTCACCCGAACTTAATCATCAAGGAGGCGCACAAGGGCTGTTTGAGCCACGGCCTTCACTTATTCTTCAAAGCGCAAGACACACTTGGATGCACAAGGCAGCGCGTAAGTGTCACTGCCGCGCAAGCTCAAGCACAAGGGCCGCGCAAGACCTCTTCCAACCGCGGGGTGCGCAAGTGATGCGGCCTCGGGTCTTCCTGCCGCGCAAGGGGAAGGCGCGCAGGGAATTCTTCTTCTTCTTTCACGCAAGTGTGCGTGAAAGGAACCTCATCCGCACAAGTAGAATGCGCGGGGCTTCTTTCTTCGTGAGGCAGAGAGCTCTCACGGGACACAAATCTTCAACAAGAACTTCAGCAAGCACAATGAGAGCCTCGAGCTCTTTTTATATAGGCAGAGGGATGCCCGGATCATCCGCGTGTGATAAAACATGAATCCCCGAGTTTTTCGGGATTTCAAGATTCTGTGAAATCTTGTATATCTCTCTGTTTCCACGCGGGTTCATTTATTTTTCATTCCTCTACGTGCATGCGCATGCAAATGCATGCATACCTTCGTTTAAAAACAATACACGCAAAGCACGAATACACCGAGGCCTCGGCAACATTGTTTGCCTCGTCCGAACTCGAAATGCTCCCCTCGTTGCATGCATGCATATTTTTATGCATGTATGTGTTCAGTGTGGCCAGACGATCACGAGGGACACTTCGGTTTGATAGAAGGTGGCCGGGAACTCGAATTCTTCTCTCGGGTTGCTCCTGGTTTGACGGAGGCACGCGGGAAGCTTTGGCATGGCTCGAGGTTGAGGACGAACGGGGAGCCGTTGGATCATGCGATCAGAAGACTTTGGACGGCCTGGATCTGAAGATCTCGTGCGGGATCGATCGTGCGGTCGAGATCTGGCGCGCGATCGATCGAGCGGCCAGGATTCGCTCCTGGTGAAAAAATGTGCATCCCACATCGAAACAACGGCCGATTTTTCCGCGGTTTATCACCCAAGTGCTTCCATCAGCTCAGCAATTGAATCTCCTCCCCTCTCGGTGCCGCCCCGCGCCGTGTTCTCCCTGCGGGCGCGCTCTGCGCCCACTATGCACCTTCGGGCGCGCCACTGGCGCCCACTATGCACACTGATACTCTTGGGGGCGCGCTCCTACGCCCCTGCCGCGCTCCTTCGGGCGTTCCCCAGGCGCCCATGCGGTGTCTTGGGTGCGCCCTGCTGCTCTGGGCTCGCCCCACGGGTTCCCCCATGTGTGTGGTGCCTAGCGCCCATGCCTTGGTGTTGAACCCTCAAGGTGTCCTTAGCTGGCCAATTTTTTTTGGCAAAGGATAGAGAGTACTTTGTATAAAAACAAAGTAACCACATACATAATGTGAAATTCCAAGAGCCACTCCTTCCTCTTCATTTCTCCTTCTTCCTCTCTTCTTCTTCATTAGAATTACTCCAATTCCTCTTCAACATATATTCATCACTTAGGAATGGAAATTCTTGAAGGTTCTTCATCTTCAACCGAACTCCTGAATCAACATGAATTCTCCAATGTGCTTCATTGATCTAATCAGAGATCAAGTTGGATCACTTCCAATTCACATGCACTAAGAGTTAGTACATGGACTTCTTTAATCCACTTCATCCACTTAGAAGTTTTGGATGGATCTCTTGCTTGTCCTCATGCATTTTCAATACAATTCATGGTCTTAAAACATTGTTGTGACTTTGTATCCAGTTGATAAAAGTTCTTAGAACTTAAAGAGCAGCTCAACAATCGTCAGATGTTCATAGAGAATGTTTCAACCACAACATCCTATGTCACTTAGTGAATCTCCTAAGTGACATGCATCTTAGTACCATGGACATTCTCCTTCATCACCATCAACATCACATCCTTTGTCATTCACATATTGAAACTCCTTGACATCCATCCATTCATTCTTTGACAACAACATACCTCATTGACAACAAATGCAACACAGTGCACTTCAATCTCACCCTTTGTATTTTTTGGCAATACACTAGAGCACATATGAATGGTTCAATATGTGTGCCAATATTTCTCCCCCTTATTGGAAACCAAATGCAAAGTTGTGGTGTGGTTCTCTTTCAAAAATCTCTTCCTCCCTTTGAAAAGTATTTTCTTGAAAAACACAGAGAGAGGGATGATGTCACATGTTCTCTTTAGCAAAGAACCTTTAGTAAATCAACTCTAAGTCTACTTGGGCTAACCCGGTGTAGAAAACAAGAGTGATGTAACCAAGGAACTCAATGTTGTCCATCATTCACTATACATGTGAGATCATGCTTCAGGGGTTTGAAATTTTTCAGATATATCAATGAATTTGCTAAATCCTGCACAACTTCACAAAACTCATTAGAAAGTTCAGTGAAAAGATAAAGCTTCCCCTTTCAACCATTTGCCTTCATTCAATACTCCCCCTTAATTGACATGATGAATACAATTAAGAAATAAGGGATGAAAGTATGATTGGAATACCATCACTTTTCTCAAGATGGTATTAAATCTCAGAATCCCATCTTCTTCAGATAGGCTCCCCCTCAAGGGGTGCACTCCATTCCTTCCAAACCATCCTCCAGCTGAGAATGATCATCATCTTCAATTCCCTGCAATGTCAGCACATGTAAATACAAGTGATTAGGGAATAAGATGTAACCTCCTTGGTTCATCAATGTGAACAACAAGGTTGAGAAGATTCTCTCAACCGAGATGTCACATTTTCACCATTCTTCGCACTTGCACGTTTGATCTTCAATGATGTTTGTGCTGGTGTGGATCTCAACACCTATTTAACTTCTTTGTGTGCGACTCCTCTATTTCTAGGTGCCTTCTGAGCACTAGGGTCTCCTGGTGCAATCTTCATTCTTTTGAAGAATCCCTTCTGAGATGGAATGAATATCATGCATTTATCACAAGTATGTCCAGCTTGATTGCACCTCACACACAGAACTTGATCTTCATGTGAAATGTTCTGCTTCCCTTTTGCCTTAGCTACTACCAGTGCTTCATCTTCAGCTCTTTGTAGTTCTCTGGCAAGTTGCAACTGATTAGGCCATATGACTAGTAAGTCACTTGGAAGTGTGGCCTCAGTTCTCGAAGTTCCACACGGTTCATTTGATGCTTTCAAGCTACCTTTCTTAGGAAACTTGTTTTAAATCAATCCCTTCTGCTTCTTCTGGATTGATTGTCTTTTTGAGTCCAGTCTACTTCTATTCAGTTCCATGGCTTGTTCACAAAGATCCATGGTATGACCTTTCTTTCCACAGTAGAATCATTTCTTCTTGGTGGTCCTTCTGGATGCATCACCCTTCTTGGATTTAGACTCCAAGGTCTTCTCTTCCTTTTTCATAATCTTCCTGGGAGAATCTTCCACATTCTTATGCTTACTTCCCAAGGATTCTTTCTGAGCCAGGTTCTGTGATCTTTTCTTCTTTTGAGCTCTGGATACAGTTGGAGATTGACATGTATCTTTTTGACCACTTTTGCAATCATCCCAGATGTTGTCAAGTAATCCAAATCTATTTGTAGTAAACAGATGTCTCTGGACCTGTGGATGCTGCTTATTTTCTTTTGGCTTGCTCCCCCTAGGCATGGGCTTCCTCTGTGCTTTGGCATTCAGTGGATTGTACGAACAATCCTTTGCACAATTCCCATACTTGTTACAACACCAACACTGACCCACAAATCTTGACCTCTTGAGTCCTTCTGATTGTAGGGTACTTTTCTTGACTTGTTGTGCTGTTTCAGGAGAGCTCTCTTTCTTCATCTTCTTCATCCATACTTGATCAGTGTTATTCTTCCATCCTGTACTTTTTGTGGAAACACATTTAGAAACATCAGTACAAGATGGTATGGATGGTACCTTCTTTTTAGAAGATGTTGCCCTTTTATTAGAGGATGTCCTTCTTTTGGAATCATCCTGCTCAATGCATACTTGAGTAGCAACATTTCTACTTTCAGCTGACTGGGTGGATTCAGCTTTGGGTGATTGCAGATTTTTCAATATCACCTCCAGTTCAAAGCATTTCATGTTGAGGGAGTTCTTCTCATCCTCAACCAATCTTAGCCTACCTTCCCAATTCTGTTTCAGCTGTTCCATCTGGTCATCATGCACCCTATTCATTTCTAGCAATGAATTGTCAAGCTCCTTCACCATTTTGACTTTTTCTTCGAGTTGAGCATCTCTGACATTCATTGACACTTTGTGCAACTTCTCCAGTGCATGGAAAACTTCTTTGATCATTATCATAAAGATTTCTTTCTCATAAAGGCTTCTTTGCAATTCTTCAGAAGTGTCTTCATATATTTCATTCCAAAGAGAAACATTTTCATCTTTAGCCTTCACCAGCTTTCTGAGAGTGTTGGTTATGCCAACCCTTTTAGCCAATTGATCTTCCATTGCATTGGATTCTTCTTCTAACTGTGATTTTTCTTCTTGAAGATCAAGGATGCCTGTAGCTATACACATTTCCACTTCCTTGGGGACTGTCTTCTGAAGATATTCGATTGAATTTTGAAGATCATTCATTATTCCAACTTCATCACAGCTAGGACATGCTTTCTTCATCTTCTTGGCCTGTTTCTTCTTTCTATTTTTCTGAGTCTTGGCAGATATCTCCATTTGAGGCTGGTCACTCATTTCCTCAAATCTGCACTTCATAAAGACTCCCATGGATCTTTTAGAGGTAACCATCCCTCTGATACCAATTGAAGTGCCCAGATCAGTGTGAATCTCTAAGAGGGGGAGGGGGTGAATCAGTGATCCCTTAAAACTTTTTACTAATTGATTCTTTATCAATTAAACCTCTATGGCTGGTTAAATCCTCGATCCACTCTTCTTGTATCTCTCACCTTTCCTCGAATGATGTAGTAAATATAAAGGCACAGGACACAAGGATTTACAAGGTTCGGCACCAAAGGACTACGTCCTTGCCATGTTGGTTATACACCCCAACATGGTTTCTCCATTATAACTTGTTAGAATTACAATGTTCGATACAGAGTCCCACTGTATCTCTCCTGAGTCCCACAGGAGGGTCTTTATACTGCGTCCCACAGTGTTACCAGAGTCCCACTGGCCTGCTCCAGAATCCCACTGAAGACTTTTTCTCCCTGAGTCTCACAGGGGGCTTCTCCTGGCTCCTCGAGTCACACGAGTAGCTCTTCTTCACTTTAAGTTCTTCAAGTATCCTCAGCAGCCTGGGATAAAGGCTGCTGGCCTTGCTCTATACCTCTGATCACTTGAGTTGATCATGTCTTCTCGTGTTGCTCAGGATTTATCTCCTTCTTCTCAGGATGACCTGGCTTCTCTCCAGCTACTGAATACTCAGACAACTGATATCTTTAACTTCAGTCAGGTCCAGTCTCACTTCAAAACAACTTCATTCACTGAATTCATGGAAACTCTGAATCCCCATGCACTGACTGCATGGACTTCTCAATTTCTTCAAGATCTTCAAGTCTTGGACAACTCAAATTCACACAACCAGATTTAGCTTTGTTCACGTGTGCACGTGCATGCATGTAAGCATGCACTCCCCTTCTTCTTCTCTTGGTGCAATAAACCCACAAAGGGTGTAATCACTTCAAGCACACACCTTCTTTGAACTTCACACAATTAATTCCTTTTGATTACACACATAAATGTGTGTTATACGTTGTGTGAGTATCCTCTTCTTCTTATTCTAAGTGTGTACACACTTCACTTAGTGCACACACATAGGTTCGGCCTTCACTTGTTTTGCACACACAATTTATTCTTCATTTTTCACACACATGAGTTGGCCTCCTCCTCTTCTTGTTGCACACACTCACTTTAGTGTTCTTTTAGTTTGTTCTTCAAAGTGTGCACACACAAGGGATACAGCCTACTTCACTTGCACACAAAAAGTGTGTTCTTCAATTTTTCACTCACAAAAAGTGTGCCCTTGGCCTTCTTGTTCACTTTTCACCCACAAACGCCTAAGATGTGGTCTTCTTTGTTTGCACAAGGCTACGGCCTTTCCTTCCCTTCTTGCACACACAACCGAATGTGTCCTTCTCCACTTATGCACACACACTGCCCACGAGTGTCTTCTTCAAGCACGGGCCGCGCATGTGTCAAGGGTGAGAGGGGTAGCCGTGGGTCGCGTTTGAACACACACACAAAGTAGTGTGGTCTTCACTTGTTTCACACACAAGGGCTACGGCCTCCCTCCTTCACTTTGCACACAAGGCATGCTAGTCTCGACCTTCACTTGAATTGCACACACACACAAAAGTGTGATGGTCTTCACTCTTCAAGAATTCACACACATAAGGCCTCGGCCTTGTTAATTCTTTGTGCACTCAAAGCCTCGGATCTTCTTCTCCACTTACCACACACACACAAATTGTGGTATACTGCCTTGCACACACTTAACCCGTGGGTGAGATATTCTTCACCCGAACTTAATCATCAAGGAGGCGCGCAAGGGCTGTTTGAGCCGCGACCTTCACTTCTTCTTCAAAGCGCAAGACACACTTGGATGCACAAGGCAGTGCGCAAGTGTCACTGCCGCGCAAGATCAAGCACAAGGGCCGCGCAAGACCTCGGCCAACCGCAGGGTGCGCAAGTGATGCGGCCTCGGGTCTTCCTGCCACGCAAGGGGAAGGTGAGCAGGGAATCCTTCTTCTTCTTTCACGCAAGTGTGCGCGAAAGGAACCTCAGCCGCGCAAGTAGAATGCGCGGGGCTTCTTTCATCGCGAGGCAGAGAGCTCTCACGGGACACAAATCTTCAACAAGAACTTCAGCAAGCACAATGAGAGCCTCGAGCTCTTTTTATATAGGCAGAGGGATTCCCGGATCATCCGCGTGCGATAAAACGTGAATCCCCGAGTTTCTCGGGATTTCGAGATTCTGTGAAATCTTGTATATCTCTCTGTTTCCACACGGATTCATTTATTTTTCATTCCTCTACGTGCATGCGCATGCAAATGCATGCATACCTTCGTTTAAAAACAATCCACGCAAAGCACGAATACACCGAGGCCTCGGCAACGTTGTTTTCCTCGGCCGAACTCGAAATGCTCCCCTCGTTGCATGCATGCATATTTTTATGCATGTATGTGTTCAGTGTGGCCAGACGATCACGAGGGACACTTCGGTTTGATCGAAGGTGGCCGGGAACTCGAATTCTTCTCTCGGGTTGCTCCTGGTTTGACGGAGGCACGCGGGAAGCTTTGGCATGGCTCGAGGTTGAGGACGAACGGGGAGCCGTTGGATCAAGCGATCAGAAGACTTCGGACGGCCTGGATCTGAAGATCTCGCGCGGGATCGATCGTGCGGTCGAGATCTGGTGCGCGATCGATCGAGCGGCCAGGATTCGCTCCCGGTGAAAAAATGCGCATCCCACATCGAAACGGCGGCCGATTTTTCCGTGGTTTATCACCCAAGCGCTTCCATCAGCTCAGCAATTGAATCTCCTCCCCTCTCGGTGCCGCCCCGCGCCGAGTTCTCCCTGCGGGCGCGCTCTGCGCCCACAATGCACCTTCGGGGGCGCCACTGGCGCACACTATGCACACTGATACTCTTGGGGGCGCGCTCCTACACCCCTGCCGCGCTCCTTCGGGCATGCCCCAGGCGCCCATGCGGTGTCTTGGGTGCGCCCTGCCACTCTGGGCTCGCCCCACGGGTTCCCCCATGTGTGTGGTGCCTAGAGCCCATGCCTTGGGGTTGAACCCTCAAGGTGTCCTTAGCTGGCAAATTTTTTTTGGCAAAGGATAGAGAGTACTTTGTATAAAAACAAAGTAACCACATACATAATGTGAAATGCCAAGAGCCACTCCTTCCTCTTCATTTCTCCTTCTTCCTCTCTTCTTCTTCATTAGAATTCCTCCAATTCCTCTTCAACATATATTCATCACTTAGGAATGGAAATTCTTGAAGGTTCTTCATCTTCAACCGAACTCCTGAATCAACATGAATTCTCCAATGTGCTTCATTGATCTAATCAGAGATCAAGTTGGATCACTTCCAATTAACATGCACTAAGAGTTAGTACATGTAATTCTTTAATCCACTTCATCCACTTAGAAGTTGTGGATGGATCTCTTGCTTCTCCTCATGCATTTTCAATACAATTCATGGTCTTAAAACATTTTTGTGACTTTGTATCCAGTTGATACAAGTTCTTAGAACTTAAAGAGAAGCTCAACAATCGTCAGATGTTCATAGAGAACGTTTCAACCACAACATCCTATGTCACTTAGTGAATCTCCTAAGTGACATGCATCTTAGTACCATGGCCATTCTCCTTCATCACCATCACCATCACATCCTTTGTCATTCACATATTGAAACTCCTTGACATCCATCCATTCATTCCTTGACAACAACATACCTCATTGACAACAAATGCAACACAGTGCACTTCACCATTTAGGATATTGAGGGAATGTCATGGGATTTTATGTTATACATTTCATATAGTTCGGAGGATCAATTACCAATTTTTTGGTTTATGTACATAAATAGAGACCATTCCACCATCAGTATGGAAGTATTCGAGACCTTATATGGGAAACAGTACACGTCAAAAATATGACAGATTGAATAAGGAGAGAAATCACTTACAAGACCAATGTTTTTGAGAGCCACTACAAAGAAGGTAAAAAACATCTATGATGGGATGATGACTTCATTAAGCCATCATAAGTCGAATGCTTAGAAACAACATAAGTATTTTGAATTTAACAAGGGTGACCATGTGTTCCTGAGGGTATTATAGTGATGTGGGTTGTATATATATTTTTGGGTTGTTAAGATATCTTCAAGATTAATTTTCCATTTCTGGATACTATAAAGAGTTAGTGGGGCAACTTACTACTTTGCTCTACCACAATAGTTAGACCAGGTACAAATTATCTTCCTTATTTCATAGCTTAATAGGTATGTGATTGTCCTAAAACATTTTTTAGACTGGGGGGTCATGGAATGTGAGGATGGAGAAACCATTACTGAGTTCGTGGTGGAGTTCTAGGACTGACATGAGAGTATTCCCTATGGTTGATTGATTCCCTTAGTTTATGTTCTTTGGAAGCACATGAATCCTAATGATTTTACTTAGGAGCTGGTGATATTAATATGTGCTCAGTGCCCCCATCTATTAGTGTAATATATAGTTATGAATTATGATACATAATTATATAAGGTGGAGAGAGTGTAACATCTCTATATATTCAATTTATAGTCTTTGAATTTATCTAGAAATATTTTATAAGATAGACACTACGATGACATGTGATTCCAAGAACCAGTGAGCCCAATATAATTTTTTGAAATATATTATATATATTTAAATTCAGGAATGTGTAGTATACCTGAAAATATTTAGTAACTCTAAAAAAGGGGATCATGTCAGAAATATATAGCATCATTTGAGTTCAGAATGTGGGTTTCACACATGGCACAATGCAACATTTGTGTTTTCCAGATGTTTGTGTTAGGTGGGTTGTTGGAGGATACAGAAATGAATTATTTTATTAAATTATTTTATTTGATTAATTTTACATGACCATGTTTTTTCTATATGGGAGAAAATATAACTAGTCTGTATGGTTAACCACATAACCCATCAAATTGAGCGGTCATATTAGTGGGCATTGGAGGAGCTTCCCAGGGAGAATGATAACTAGATCGTGGATTATCGATCGTTTTGAAACATAACTCACATATATGTCCAATGACAATGATGAATATGTGTTATTCATACTTAATCAATCGTTATTAAGGAAGGAAAATGTTTTATTTTGATTTATACCCATTTATTATTTCTATAGTGAATGGGAATCAATTGACCAACTAATGTATTCATGGGTTGATTGCATTGTGGGGAATTTGGGAGAATTGTTTATTTTTTATTGGATTTTCATTCATCATTATAAAAAAACTAAGGCCAGTCGAACATAGCCTAGATAAGTTTTTATATTTAATGTTTCTTGTTTTTCTCCCAATTTTTTTTCTTTATTATATTTAGGAAATTACATTGGACCATTTTAAAAAAAATATTGGATAAACGATTGGTTGGAACCCATTTCAATGCACAATGGATTATTATCATAGATCTAAGTTTTAAATATTTATTAGAGAGAGATAAATTAATGGTTGATCAATTGAGGAAATATTTTGGGACATTCATTTTTTATATATTTAGTGCGTGATGACAAAAAATTTGGATGTTTGTTCCCATGCAGACTGATTCCTAGTATCTAAAGAGTGGGGATCGAGAGTCTTGGCTAGAGTATATACATACTCACAAGGGGGATTAATGGTAGGATTTCAAGATAGTGGAGAGGGAGATTATTCATGAGTAAGAACCATAGGTTTCTAGAAAAACTAGGTGAAATGAATTGTATTACATCGAAAGAAATCTTGTGGGACCACCATTCGCTAGGTGTTCACGGAGAATATTAATATCACAGAACTTGTGTCAATAGTCACACTGCGTGTGATCATTTCCAAGTAGATTTTTATGTACCAACTTAGGCACATAGAAAAAGAAACAAAAATCTATACCCATACACGGATATCCAGACACATACATGGCCAAGAGTACATGTGCTTGGACAATCCGTGTACTTAAGAATGTACATAGACCTAGGCATAGAAAATTTCAAATGGATACACAATGGTTCTGAAGGTAAATTACTTATACCCCTTTAGTTAAGGATTGGATCCCATTCCCTCAACAACTTGGCCATATTTCGTTAGGTTGTGTTCCCAAGATATATTTCATGAGGTTTTAGTATAGAATATTATCCAACACATAAGATGTGGATACCTTCCAAAGTACATCTGACTTGGATAGAGTTATTGGAATCTTTTGGTCATTCATTTAGTGAGATACTCTATCATCAAATTTTCCCTAGGTGGAGTTCATATTATCATCATGACTATCACTACACAGTCCCTGATCCTATACATAGAGGTTTTTGTAGATTGAGTTGTTGGTATACCCCATAGACATGGGTATGATCCTCATCCCTTTATCATATCTCTTCTGATATTAAGAGTGAACAACCTATAACACACCATGAGTTTAGGAAGTGTATCATTCTAAATAAATTTAATCTCTTTGATAACATACATTTCATTGAAGAATGAGCTTAACCAATATCTAAAATATTGTCTTATTACACAACCATTATAAACTCGCAGTTAAATTGGAAAGAATTAATAGTAATAACCACACTATGAAATATAAAATTTTCCAAATCACTGTAAATGTATTAAATAATTTCTAGAAACTTAGTAGATATTTTTTTTGTAAATTTTGTTTATTCTTAAAATATTTGTTTCACAAGAAAAATTATATTTATTAATTTCTATGAGAAAATAAAAATAATTATTTCATAACATAATTAATAAATAAATTTTATCAAATGAGAGTAATGTTTTGATATTGAATGTCAAAATTAGCATAGGATGAATATTTTAAAATATCATTAACAAATTTGTTTTTCATTTAGTAGTAAAAAATAGTAACTTTTATCACACTATCATTATATATATATAACAAACATTTTATTGTTTTAAATCGATATAATAGTTATATTAGTGATTTTTTGATTATATATAATATATTAAATTAAATTCTAAATATATATATAATTTACTTTTTATGTGTAATGTTTTTGGATTAAAAATACATTTTTCAAAAAAATTGTTTTCCTTTCTTTTGGATGGATTAATTTTAAATGTAATTATGAAAAATATGTGTTTTATATTTTTAAAAAATGGATTCTATATTTGAAATCAAGAGTAATTTTTTTCTATAATATAGTTTATTATTTTAGGAATAAAATATTTACCATGGTAAAAAAATATTTACCAATGTATATGTAAAACAATGTAGTAGGTTAATGCTAGAAAGTGAAATCCTAAAATACCTAAAAACATCCACTCTAATTTAGTGGTTTAATTATGTCCCCTACATAGTTATATTTTAAAACATTAATTTTAGTTCAATTTCATTGGAATTAATTCCACCCAAGTGTGGTTCTCATTAAGTATAATATAATCATTATTTAATCACATTAAATCACCTCTCATGTATAAATACCACTCTTCACTGCCTCATTTAGACTAACATGCCTTGAATATTTTAAAATTTATATAAATACCTATCCTACCCACTCTCACCATTTACATTTTCTTCTATAACTTCTTAAAGGCCAATTACATGGTACGGTGTCCTTCAGTTTGGTGATAATCAATAGATAACTTTGTCAATGAACCACTTTTAATTTCATTTATTTTCTACCTTCTCCTCATCACTTTCATAAATAAATTCATATAATCTATAGTATTATATATATATAGGAATTTTATTTTTATAATCGGATATTTTATATCCATCATTTTTATCACCTCAAATTTTTTAGAGAAATAAAACCTTTATCCATATTTTGGCAGTTAGCTGTCTCCGTGAATAATGATTTTTTTTTGTTTTCCATTACTACCCGATAGTCGATAACAAAATTATTATTATGGATAAATCATAATTAAAAAAGAAACATTATAAATAATTTTTTATTATAGTAAAAATATATTTACATGATATTAAATAAAATGGAACTGAATCATGATTGTATTAAAAATCCATCAAAATAAAGTACACATTTATTATTAACATTTTATCTAATGAATCATCATCATATTACAAATAAAAAAGATACATGGAACCATATAAATTTATGGATGTTATTTAATACCATTAAATTCTAACATGGTATTTTAATTTTGATTTTACATGATAATACATAATTTTAAACAAATAAGTCAATCATGATTCCATACAATGAATGTAGCCAAAACAATGAAAATAATTAAATATTATTAAATAATGGGTGGTATGATTTTATAAATGTCTACATAATTTAATATAAATATAATTATATTTATATAATTAATTAATTAAATTATTTAAACCATTATAAAAAAAATTAATTATGAAAAATTAAAGGTACGTGTGAGGTAAGTGATTCTCAACTCAATTTTTCTTATGTGAGATATATTCTCCATTAAACACTTATGTCTTGAATTTTCTATTAACATTCATCCCATTAATATATAAAATAATTAATATAATTAGATTCAGGTAGTAAATGTTTCATATGATAATTTTTACATTAATGTTGCATATTATTTGACTAATAACAATGTGTTAAGGAAATTGTAGCCCAATTTTCATTCTTTGGGTAAAATTTCTACATCCTTGATTATGTCAAACTAAAATTAATTATGAAAAAAATTGAATATCTTCTGTATAATTTACACATTTTTATGTGAATTTAATTTATATACACATATTCAATTCATTTGATTATTTCACACTCCAGGGACTTGGTATTTATAAGATTCATTCTTTGAAAAATTATGTTTTTACAATTTCCAGTAAAACTCAATTTTTCATTAATGTATTTATTTTTTAAATTTTATTAAAAATATTTTTTTATTATTTTTTTTATGATTTATTAAAATTAATTATAATCATCATTGGATTTTCTAAAAACGTTTCTATAGGAGTGATGTTTTTTCTAAATGATGTTCTTAAAGACTAATCTGAAAAAAAATATAGATAGATTGTTATTTTAACTTATACGGCTGGGGAATGTGTCATATAGTCGTAATAATTAATTATTTGATTTATACATTAAAATATTATTTATTTATTTCAAATAAAATTCCATTATAATTGTTAGGATCCTTAAAAATAAATGATTTAAAAAATAAAATGATTTTCCTTCCAAAAATAATTTAATGTTATATTTCAAAAAAATTCCATCTAAGATAAAATAATTTTATGTTAAATTTGATTATCTAGGAATATCATTAAAAAATAACATCTATCTTTTTTATGGGTTTTTATGTTTATGATGAAATAATGGTTAGGAATCATGATTTTTTTCATTGGGATACACTATGATGAAATAATAATAAACCCAAATTTTTATCATGGAATCTGATATGATTTTATGTTCTTATGGAACAAATACATATGGTTTCATTGTGTGATTACTGGGATATATATATCCCTATAAATAATTTCGTAATGATATATAAATCATGATATATATTGTACTGAAATGTAATTGGAAATCAGTTTATTATGATAGGACATGAATGGGTATTAAATGTGGATCGGTTAAACATGACCTGAACGAGGAATGGACTGGGTTTAGTTAGACGTAACTTGAATAGGAAGTTAATATGGTTCATTGAGGTAGTAATTTAACCATGATATTCTTAAAAGTGATATTGAATACTATGATAGGTTGGAGAGTGAACACATTCATCTATGATATTCTTTGAAAAGAGCCATAACTATCAAGGAAATGGTTTTTTATACTTATGTGCATGACACAATTCTATGTCTTATGCTAATATTATCATTACATGGTTCATTTTTACATATTAATTAAGTATAATAAATGTATATTATCTATTATATTACTTTTTATTTAGATCTTTGATAAATAGTACATAATATTTAATCATTATTGTCTTGTTCTCGTGCCATTATACTAATTTTATAACAAATATTTCAATTAATTTCCCTTAAAAATAAAATGATCACACCCTTTATAATGTTTTCATTCATTTTATTTGATATAATGTTTTATATATGATATGTATATAGGGTTATAGTTATGAAGGAATCATAAGGAGTCAATGTTGATGTTTTAGGAACCAGTAGTTTCTATTTCCCTACTTCCAATGATAATAAACCCAAAATTTTATTGAGTTTTTTTAATTAAGCTATGTAATATATATTCATAAATTTTAACATAATATATAAGGTTTAACTATATCAGTTACTAAAAATTGTATCAAATCATGTTTTAGCTATCCTTTGGAAACTATGTTGACAAATCCTTATGTATGTTCTCAAAATATAGGTCTAAGTGTTTGTTAAAATTCAATAATTTTTGTAACATTCATGAAAAACCTAGAGTTAAACTTAATGGGTCATAGATTGAAAATTTATAATAAAATTCACATGATTATGTGGTTTTATATGCTTGATTATTTTTTGTCTCACTATGCTATTTGGGGTTTTGACAAAGAATGGACCCATGAGGATGCATGTAAATAGTGAATGTTTTAGACTATATAATGTTCTTACTCCAATGAAACCAAATAAAATGCGATTTATAAGGATAAATATTTTTATTATGCCAAATTATAAATTTAGAAATATGATCAATAATATCAACTTTGTTGACTTTACTGACCAATATATTAAGAGAATGATGGAGATTCAGGGTTATCATAGAGGAAACAAATATCAATTTTCCTCATATAAATCATGTGAGATCAGTTATGAAAGATAATGTTACAAATGAATTGGAATATACTTTACATATTGATATGATGTAAACAATAAAATTAATTATAAATAAAAATTGAATGTCTTAGTTAATATAATAGAAGATATTAAGTGTATTTCTAATGCATAATCGACAATTATATAGGTTAAATGTAGAATATATGGGAATTATGATAAGTGGTTCCATAGTAGTAAATCTCATGAAGAGAATCAGAATAGTTATATTGATGATGGTTATTTAAGAATTGTTGAATTAATAATGGGTTTTTTCTGATAATGAAGATACTATTACTAACATATGATATAGAAGATATGCTAAGGAATGAAATAATAATTTCTGGTTATTGGTTTCATAAGGATGTAGAATGATTGATTGTTTATGTATTATACTAAAATAATATTGTTAAAAAATTACATTTATGGTATTATTGAATAATTAAACATCTATGTATATTTACACTATTGTTTTTACACAGTTACAAGAAAGTATGTGTTGAATGTTATTTGTAACCATGAAATGTGATTGAGTTGATAAATTGATATTGTTTAGATGAAATGATTAAGGTAAAGATAACACTAAATAGGTTAATTATTTATAGATAATAATGAAATAATGGTATATTTTATTATGATAAAATAAATGGGATAATATTGTTGACCTTCATATAGATTAGTAATATGATGACATGTTAGTTTATGGAAAAATTTTATAGAATTTATTGAATTATGTTATGAGGAAAGAGTAATGTTTTGAAGGATTTCAAACATTCACAAAAGTTTTGTGGTAATTTATTTTATTAACATGATTCAGGAGAATTAATAATAGTGATCGTCACATCTTTTATGTGTGAAAATTAAGAGCTAAATAATATTTTTTGATTTACTAATGATAAGTTGATTTTAAAAATTTAATGACCATATTTTAGATGATTTAAAATGTAATTGTTTGGACAGTTCATAAAGGAATCAATATATGATTTTTGTTACATTTAACATTGGATGAGATATTAAAGAATAATGTATTCCAAAACCTTATAATGATTTATTCATATTAGATTACATATTATATCAATTGTACCTCAATGATAAATAGAGACATAAGTGATGACTTCTTAACTAAATATGTATCTTATAATTCACTAGTTCTTCAAGAATTAAAATTTCAACATCCTTTCATAGAGTAAAAGATGAATCCAAAATATATCAAGACATGAATAAAGTGTTATATTGTACTTATGAAATTAAATCTTGTATTTTTTTCTTCTCAATTAATTATTTTTTTTATCATATTATCATTATTTATGATGTAATAAATGACATTTTTATACTGATATGGATTCTGGATTTATGGCCATTATCCTTACATGGAACACATTCTCTATAAATCTCTAAGAGTTACTAGGGATTAGTCTTACCTTACAAATAAATATGTTAATTTTGAATAAAAAATCCTCTATCTGTTAACATAGTTATGTGTTACTTATGGTCTCATTCGTGTTTCAAAAATTGCAATTGTATGTGATGTTTTATAATTCATTTGTCTGTTGTGGGTTTCAGTGAATTATTTTTCAAAAGTTAATCCTCATATGGTTGAGTGATGAATTAATAGGGACAAATTCATTTTATGTGGGGTGTAATGTAACACCCGAATATTTTACTATATGTCTATTTTTAATAAATTTAATCTCTTAGATATCTTTTGTTTCAAAGACCATCAAGATTAAATGAATTCATGAATATTTATTAAAAAATACTTTATAAAAACAAAAAAAAAGGATTAAATTAAAAGTATTAACAAAATTATGAAATATATAACTATCCAAATAAAGGATAACATATTAATAAATTCATAGGTAATACAAACCTAGTTTCATGAAATGTAATTTTCTTCTTTAAATATTTTTTTTCTTCAAAAAAATATTTTTTTTACATTCTGTTATAAAATAAATGAAATTTATTTATTATACTACTAAAAAATATATTTGATAAAATTAGCATCATTTTTATATTCAGTATGTCAAAATTATATTCAAATGATTTTCTTAGTGTTTTTTTTGAATTGTTTAACTATTTAATGAATAAAAAAATAACATTTTTTTATAAAACTCTAATTTTCATTTAAATTAAAGTAGAATTTATTATAATAGATTAATATCAAAGTCAATTAAGTAATATACAGGTAAAATATAATATAATTAAGTACATATAAATAATATTTATACCTTAATTTTTTATAAATGTAATTGTGGGTTTAGAAACAAATAAAAAAACTTTTTTTACTTGCATATTGATTGTATAATATTAAATGTAATTTCTAAAATTCTATTTTTTAGTTCATAAAAACAATTAAATATTTGGAATTACATGGTATAAATTATTTTATTAGTTCATTTCCATTTTTTGGACACAAAATTTATCATGGTAAAAATAATATTTACAAAATTATGGGTAATGTAATATAGATGGTTAATGTTAAAATGTAAACGAATAAAATACCATAAAAACACTAAATTGGAATTCTATAGGTTTGATGAAATTATAAATCCATTAGGACATTAATTTAATTCCAAATATATTGTTATAAATTACACAAAAATGTATTTGGCATTAAATATTAAATAATCATAATTTAATAACATTTTATCGCCCCTCCTCAAGTATAAATACCACTCATCATTTCCCAAATTCATCAAACATGTCCGTAATATTATCAAATATCTTGAAACAAAATCATATCAAATATCACCATGTCAATGTTCATTTCGTGTTAGCAAAATACCAATTCCATGTTCCATAATGGGGTTTTCAAGTAGGTGATATTAAAAATGTATCTTTCTAAAATTACATCCCTTTATTTATTTTATTTTTCATACCATCTCCTCTCCTACATCATCCATAAAGGCATACTGACTCTAGTCTCATATATATGTGTGTATTTTATGATTCTTATAAGGACCCAGTCTTAAACCTTACTTAATCTTGAGTTATTACAAGATTACACATTGAGGATCTTTTCAGGTTTAGAGTTTTAGAGAATTAGTTCATGAAACTTGCATTACATTCCACATTTAAACAAAGTGGTTACATAAAAGGCAGTATTCATTCTTCCCATCAATGGAAACATATTTAAAATATAACACGGATTCTTTCTTGACACATCCTTGACACTATCATCACATCATGTACCCTTCCCTTGACCTGTGAAAAACATTTCAAAAACTTGGGATGAGCATAAAAAGCTCGGTAAGGGATATATAGATATGGAAAGGAAACATGAGTACATGTATACATAATAATGAAATCATACTTTACCCATAAAACATAGGCATATCAAATCATGAATAAATCAAAGAAATCATAAGACACGAAAGGTAACTTGAGGCATTCATAACATTCTTATGTAGGGAGTAACCCTCTTGGTTATGTTTTGGAATACCCATCACAGTATATTCCCTAAATCTATTCGGAGAAACCTTAACGTTTCACTCCTTCGCGTTACCCAATGCATTGGAGAGCTATATCGGGCACACCCGCCCTTAGTTTATCACAGAACGACCCGTTTTCATAACAATGCCCAAGAACCATAACATAAATGTATCACATAAAACATGCATAAAGGAAACATAACATTTCCACATTTCAATCACAATATAACATTTTAGTATATTGAAATAATGAATCCATTCAAAAAGAAACCATTTCCAAAACCATTTAAAACATTTTATAAAGAGATTTTTGAATCAAAGTGTCCCATACCACCTTGAGCATAAAATTTTAAACCATTAATATCCATATAAATAAATCCTTAAAACCATTTTGAAAACATGGATATTAATAAGAACAAATGATTAAAACATTTAAAACGATATTTTGGTTAAAGGGGTTTTACCAAAATTAGAGACACTTGAATACAATAATTGAGGAATAACATTTAGTCAGAACTTTATAATATCATGAGAATAAAAGGATTCATGATATAATACTCCAAAGTACAGTATATACACCATTTAAGAGTGAATTGGTTCATAACAACAATGAAACCTCAATAGAAATGTCAAATGTGATGAAATCCCTTATAAAGAAGGTATCCTTAAATTAAGGATAAATCAACATCAAAATTATGTGTGACAAATATAAATACACCCAATATAATTGGATATTAAGTGTAAAACAATAAAAGGTCATTCACACATATTCAAAGGATGACATATTCAATGACTACATGTTGAACCCAAAGAAATCGAAATTTGGTTAAAAAGTTCCCTTGATAGCCTAACGACATCACATCAAAATGAGTTGATGAGAGATAAAAAGTGTATCTCATCACTTGGACATAAAATTTACATCAATAAGGATATATGAGAACATATCCCAACATAACAATATGTAAATTAAAAGACCCAACAAAAGAAGTATTTTAAAAAAGAGGAGGGTGAAAGGTTCCCTTACCGACTTGGGTATCTTTCAAAACATACACCCCATGAAAGAATGACATTAGATCATTGATGTAAATACCTATAAACGAAATTATATTACACAAAGAGTAGAATAATGGGCAGTACATACACCACTCAATGGAATTTGTGGCAAATGTAGCATAAAACTCACGGGAATAAAAGTGAGATGAAAAATCCCTTACGAAAACTCGGCAGCCTAACGGTGCCACATAAAACTTCCGAATATGGATTGATGAGATCAAATAGGGTATCTCATCACATTACAATAAAATGTACAGAAAGAGTAATATAAAAGAACATCACCCAACATTACAAAGATGAGCTTAAAAGAAGTGACATAAAGGAGAGTACTTAAAAAGAAAGAGAGAGGTTAGATCTCTTACGAAAGTTCGGCAGCCTAACGGCGCCACTCAAAACTTCCAAAATGGATTGATGAGAGATAATAGGGTCTCTCATCACATGAAAATAAAAATTACAGTAAGTGTAATATAAAAGATCATCCCAATAACAAGAAAGATGAGATTTAAAAGGAATGACATAAAAGTGTGTACTTAAAAAGAAAGAGAGGAGTAGGATCCCTTACCTCGGGTCCGACTTGACTCGATCGTTCTTTAATCTCCTGAATAATAAACTTGAGTTAATTTATACTTCCTTAAGAACCTTTTTAAAGTTCATTATTCCTTTTATATCACTTATTACCATGTCATAAACATTATGTAATCATTTAAGTTAATAATATTTGTTTTGTCGATATTTGGTTCTTAAGTCGAAAATGGACTTCTTACAATTACATGTTGTTCGTGTGGCCAAATTTTTATTATATCCAGAATTGTATTCATGATTTAGATATCATATATGTCATATATATCCAGTACATTCATGCATTTATAACATTACATAATCATTTAGAGGTAAGAAATGAAATGCACCGTTCATGGAGACGGTAAGCCGTACGTACGCATGAACGCTACTTTCATTTCTATTTCTTATTTTATAGAATGGAATAATAATTATATAAAGTTATATTATAATTCCAGTATAGTATCATATATAATATCATAGTTCCATCCTTTATACGTCCCACATATGGTATTTAACGAATCAAATCACTTTGAGGGGGTGGTAGTCTGCCCTTCCTTAAATGAAGATATCACGTTTACCCATAATGGAAACCATAATGGTATGCCCAAAATGAAAAAAAACAGAAGCTTAAGGAAAAAATAAACATATTATATATCATATATAAAAATATTGTCATCATAATGGCCACCTTTGAAGGTGTTAAATGAGTATTGAACAATCATCGTTTCGGGAGGCAGAATTTCACCATCCACGGAAACCGTATGTTATTTAACCAATTGATGTAGTTGTGTGATAGTGTAGCTAGAATAAATCTTATAAAAACATCCTAGTATATTGAAGATACTGGTGTTATGACAAAAGAAGTAAATAAAAAGAGTTTATGGGGTTGGAGAAGCAAAATAAAACAAATGAACATGAGAGAATGAATTACCTTTAAAAGTGTAACTCCTTTTGATTTGAGCCTAAAGGCTTCCTTTGAAAGGATTCTTCCCAAAGGGGATCTTCTAGGATGATGAGAGGGATGTGGAGAGAGTAAATGAGCAGGGGTTGGCCGATCCAATGGCTTGAGGAGTGTCTGAAATGAGGTAGAGGTGGGGGCCTTTTATAAGAGGAAAGGAGGGGAACTTTTGGAAAGTAAGAAATATTACTTTATTTGAAAATGTGTTTCGGTTTTAAAAGGTCCCACATTGATATAATTCGTGGTTAAGGTGATAAGGGTTCGAAATCCACCCATCCAATAAGTTTTTGACATGTTTAGTTCATATATTTTACATTGTCTTTCCATTTTATTTAAATCGTCAAATAATGATGTCATCGCTGCATCATTATTATGTCATAAATAATTTAATTTATTTAATGTCTATAAATTATAAAAAAACTACTATGATGTAGGAAATCGTTTTATCTTTCCAATGACTATTTATAATCAAAAATCTGATCATTATAACCCCATGTAAAAATTGTTTTCGTAAAACATATGATGTTTGTGTCATTTTGACTTTTACATTAAATAAAAAGTTATTTATGTCATTTCCCAACCAAAGTGTCTCCATGGGGTCCCCAAGATGACCCATGGCTTGTCTTGGTCGGCCATTACACATCCAATGAGGTTAGGACATGTTTCAAGTTCATTTCATATTATTAAAACATTATTTTTACCTTAAACTACACTAATTACCTCTAATCGCGATTAAAAACGTAATAAGTTACTATTCACAAAAAAATTATTTTTATCCCATTGAACCACATTTTACTTCTTAATGAAAACCATGTATGTCGGATTTTTGAAATTCAAAACACAAAATGGCAAAATTTCATTTAAACGGAAAAATCAGTTTTTATAAGTACCACTTAGTGGTGTCACTATTCATCAAAAATTGATGTTTTTCAGAAATATCCCAAAAATTCACCCTAAACTATATTTGATATTCCGAATTCAAAAATGAAGTCTATTTTACAAAATTAAAAACATATAAGTCACATTAATTAATTTAATAATTAATTCCCACTGTCAGAGAAAATAGCGTGTTTTTATGAAACAATAAGTATCAAAAGATTGACACTAGTTTAAGTCTGATTTCAAAGTGAAATTAATTCCAACGACCACTATTGGATTTAATGGTAAAAATATATTCTAATTTAACTTTAAAACCAATTCAAAAGATAATATAATCATATAAATAAATTAGATTAAAAAGAGGTTTTGAATTAAAATACAACATTTTACACTATTCATTGAAAAAAATGAACTTTATCGGAAAGATACCAAAAATTTACACAAATTAAATTTTGATGTCCCAATTCTAAAGAAGAGTTTTATTTGGTCCAAAATAATGTATAAGAGTGATCAAAACTATATTTAATGACAATTCTCCATCAAAAGGTGATAAGTGAATCTTTAGTGAAAATTAGGGTATAAAAGCCTAAAATTGAATTCTTTCCGTATTTTAAGCCATTATCTTTTATTGGATAAATGTAAAAACATTAAAAAAACATATATAATCATATTTTAGTTATTTCTATGCATTCCCTCAACTACAACGGCTACATGTTAACTACCATTTAAAATAATATTATTTTATTATTCGAGTGCAACGTAAGATTCCCAAGAAACTCGTTGTTGCGTGTTGAGTACACCATCGAGCATAACGTCCCCTTTTAAAGTCATTTTAATATTTTATTCACAAATTTGGATAAATAAGAAAATGTCATATTCTTTATTTACCTGGGGTGTTACAATTCTAGTGGAATATATTGTATCCAAACTATTTTTTATGTCCTCTAAATCAATCAAATGAAACCATTGTCATAGTCATTGAAGTTAACCATCTCTATGGATAATGATTTTTTGCTTCACATTGCTACCTTGATGTCTGGTCATAAACGTATAATTATTGTAAAATAATATTTTTAAAAGGCTAGATCATATTGAATTTCACGTTCTATGACTAATTTATATACATAATATAAAACAAAACCAAACTAGTTTGTAATGGTCGGAAGAACTACTAAAATAAATTAATCTTTTATCATTAAGATTTTATCAAATAATCCAAACTCATGTAAGAAATAAAATTATCATATGGGACCATTTAAACTTATGGATGTTCCTGAATACCATTTCATTATACTTATAATTATTTATATCATTTTTAAAATATAATCCATAATTATAGAAAATTGAACCAATCATTAAACCATGAAATAAACACAATCGAAACAATTAAAATAATGAAATATTTTAAATGAATTGGTGATAATATGTTATTAAAGTTTCTATAAGGTATTATAAATATGATTATAGTTAATTATATAATAAATAAAATTATTTAATTCATTATAATGAATGTTAATGTTCACAAAACTAATGTGAAATAGGATGTAATAGTTTATCATCTCACTTTTTCTTCTGTGAGATATAACAATTATTAACCACTTATTTTTTGATTGAGGTGTATATATAGTTCCCATTTTTTTCAATATCGTAAATCTATTTATATTCATCATATTAAATGTTCAAATTTATATTTATTAGTTTTATGGGTCATATGATTTTACTGATTACAATGTGTTAAGGTAATTTTTAACCCAATTTATATTCATTGGATTAAATTTATACTTCATTAATATTGTAAATATAAAGTTAATTGTGAAATTATTTTTCACTATATCATTTTGTATTTACACATTTTTTTTGGATTTAAAGATGATACAATTATTTAATACATATTAGTAAATATAAAATCAATTATATGTTAGTTATATTGGGTTTTATTTTAAAAATTAATATTTAAAAATTTCCTATTAAAATATTTTTTTTCATTTCCATTTTTTCTAAAATTGTTTACAATTTTTTATTACTAATATATTTTGTTTTTTTAAATAAATTGTTACTCATTATTATTTTTAAAAAAACATTTTGAATGGATATTTTTTATTTTTTAAATGATTTACATTGTGACTTTCTTGTCAAAAACACAGAAGGAACATTCTTCTAACTTATATGGAAAGATAAATTACCCGTTCTGTTATTTATCTTTAATTATATGATGTTTCTTTTACAGTATTAAAATTTTATTTTTAGATAATTTTTTTCCTTCTATAAAATGTCATCTCTTCTAAAAGAAATAATTTGAAATTTTATATCTTTTTTTAAGAAATATGTAGTGATATTATATAATGTTTTCCCTCTATGATAATATTATTTCATGTTACTTATAACATATTGAATTTATTATTCAATAAAATATCCTTATTTTATTTATGGTTCATATATGTTTATTATGCCATGATTCTTATGAAATAATATTCATTCTATGGGTTATTCTACAATGAAATTATTATGAAACCCAATTTCATTTCATGGGTTCTCATATGTATTTTAATCTTATATCACATATATGTATGTTTTAATTAGGTTATGGGTGTGACCAATATATCAGTAAATTTGTTTTTTAAAGGTTTATATATAATCATATAAACATGAATGAAAGGGTAAGTAGACTATGTTGAGTATGATAGGAATAGAGGATGGATTGACATTGATTCGGTAACACAAAACTAGAACATGGAGTAAAACTGATTCAATAAGAAATGAATAGAATGATTAGTGAATATAGTTCAATAAAGGACATTTTCTGCCATGATAGTATTGGGATTGATCTTACTACTATTATGGTTAGGGGTGTGAACCCATTCCACTTTGATAGTCTTGTAAAATATCCTAGACTACTAATGGAATATGTTTTTAGACTTACGTGTACTCCACAATTATATCCCTTATGATAATATTATTTATTCATAGATTGTGATAACTTATGATTCATTTCTAATAAAATTATATGATACATTCCATGACTGAATTTTATAATTTTTTTATAAAGGGTATAATTTTCAAATGTTATATTAATGTTCTTATTCCCTTATTCTCATGATATGATTAATATCTCATGTGTATTCCCTTAATGAGAATCTTGTAGGACCCTGGGACACCTTGAGAGGGGAGGGGTGAATCAAGGAGTCAGCGTTTTCTTTTTAAACTAACGGATCTTGTTTCCACATTGGTATAAACTAGTTTGACCTGTATGATGAAAATGAGAATAAATAAAACACTCACATGAAGAGTGATGACACATCACTTTTTACATGGTTCACCACTGAGGGCTACATCCAAGGATCATAGCCCGACAGGTTGTCAGTCATACCAAATTCCACTATTCTTCACTCATTGTGGATAAAAAGGTTCAGGCACAGTCACTCTGCCTAGGCTCACTGACTTTACAAAGGTTCTGGGATAGCTCATTGCGTCCCTCGGGTCACTCCCATTGACTCCCCCTAGCTCACTTCCTTTCGTGAAGTCCCACTCAGTTTATAGACTTGAAGGTCTCTTAATCATTGCAAAAGAATGAATCATCTATTGTATGTAGATGCTCTGTTGATGTCCAACTCTCCCCAGTAGAAGAATCTCACGTTTCACCGAGTGTAACGGGAAATCTCCCAGCTTTCGTACAGCTTCAAAAAGACTGGAAAACTTCAACAATAGTTGGCGCTTTTCCCTAATCTGGCATTCAAGTTTCAAGGATACCACGCAACTTATAACTGGTGTGCAAGTCCACCTTCAAAAACTGCACGACTCAACCTTCTTTAATACAAAACTTGTGCGACCCACACCCTTTCTCGCCCAAACCACCTTGGGTGAACAAAAACAACTATTGCACAACTAATACTTGCGCGACCCACAACCACTTGCACAACCACTACACCTGCGCGATGGGAGCACTGAATTTATCCATGTCTCAAACTTTGTTGAAAATGAGGAGGGGTGGTCCACTATTTATAGGCACAATGGATACCCTGTGTGGTGGCGCACAAGCCTCCTCTCGGCGTGAAAGTTCTAGCATGCAACTCCAACCACCCTAGCTTCTTTCGCGCTACTCACTTGCGCGATCAAACCAATACTTGCATGACCCACTTTCCTTCGCCATATTTTAATGATATGATGTTGAAAAACATATGCCGCCCAACATTCCACTCCTCCTAGGCACCGAAACCCAAGTCCTTTCTCAGCGTGAAAGTCACTTGCACGGCACATGTCCGGTGCGCAAGTCCCTTTACCAAAAAACATTGTTTTCCCCTTTTGTTGAATTTGAGGTCCAGAAATATGGAAAACACTAGAGAATGGTCCCAACTTAAATATTGTTATCTGCGTGACCAGTATGAGTACTTTGCTGGCACACATTTTGAACTTCCTCTATGGATTGACAATAATAACAAACCATTATCTAAATCATGCATAGATGAACATAGTTCCAACGAATCTGACCCTTTGCGTTTATTGGTAATCAGTAAATAAATTCAATATATCACCATCTAAATGCAGACCAAAAATTCAATAATAAATTGAGCCAACACTCTATGTCTACATGAGCAGTGCTCATTGTAGAAAACAAGAGAGGAAGCATTAATTGGGTTCCCGTGTTTTGGAATTCTCAATGAAGTCCATGAAACTCTTTTGCAGTGTCACAGACAGTGTCACAAAAGCATTACATGTCCAATGTATTCTTTATCATCCTTCTCATATTATCACTAACACTAAATATTTTCTCATCCTTCTCATCTTATCACTGACACTGAATCACATCATGTCACAGAAGCATTTCATGCCAGAATTTATTCCTTTCTCCCCCATTGACAATAAACCAAAAGACTAGTACCTTGTTCATTGTTTAGCTCAAACCACACTACCACTGGATAATATCTCCCCAAAAAAACTACATCTCATCCATAAATAGATTAAAAAAATTAACATAACTGGGGAGAGGGTTTTTCCATAACCTCCTTATGCATTAGGATGTTTCTGAACACCGAGGTTTAACCGATACTTCAAAATGACAGCCGTTGATAGTGGCTTGTTCAGGATATCATCCACTTGCTCATTAGTTCCCACATGATACATTCTAATCACGCCTTGTTAAACATTCTATTTGATAAAATGATACAGAATTTCAATATGTTTTGTACGAGAATGCTGAACCAGATTCTTCATAAGATCAATTGCGCTCTTGTTATCATAGTAAATCACCATTGGTTCCTTCAACTCATCACCAATATCTTTTAATTGGTGCTTCATCCATAGAATTTGAGTTCATGAATTTATGGTGGATATATACTCAGCTTCAGCGTTACTAAGAGAAGTAGTTTCTTATTTCTTGCTCAACTAGCCAACACATTTATTCCCAATATAGAATTCTCCACCACTGGTGGACTTTCTGTCCACAACATCACCAGCCCAGTCAGCATTAGAGAATGCTGATAATTCATTGTTCCTTCATTCAGCAAAGTATAAGCCATAATTGTGACTAACATGAATATACCTCATTATTCTTTTTACTACTTCCATATGTTACTCTTTTGGGTTACTCTAAAAGTGGGCTGCAAGACATGCGGAAAAGACGATATCTGGTCGTGTCGCTGTCAGGTACAGTAGGCTCCCAATGATCCTCTTCTACATGGTGGGATCTACAGAGGTCCCATCTTTATGCTTTCCATGTTTATTTCCAACTACAATCGGAGTTGACATTGGTTTGGAGTCTGGCATATTAAACCTCTTCCGTAGCTCTCTTGCATACTTTCCTTGAGAAATGAAAGTGTAATCCTTCTTTTGAATCACCTGCTGCCCCAAGAAATATGTGAGCTCCCCAATCATAGACATTTCAAATTCAAATTTCATGTGATTGTAAAATTCATCCACTAATTTCATCCTGATGCCACCAAATATGATATCATCAACATAGACTAGAACAATGAAATGATCTTTTGGAGAATTATTTACATATAGATTGTGATCTACTCCCCCTCATTTGAATTCCATCTTCTTGAGACATGAGTCCAGCCAGGAATACCATGCTCGTGGTTCCTGCTTCAAACCATATAGATATTTCATCAGTTTGTAGACCTTTGTGTCATGGGTACCAAGAGCAAAACCCACTGGTTGTTCAATATAGACATATTCTTTGAGTACACAATTCAAGAATGATGTCTTGACATCCATTTGATAGAATTGATATCCTATCTAGAGTGTCATGGCATGGAAAATCCTGATTGACTCCACTCAAGACACTAGATCAAAGGATTCATCAACATCAACTCCTTCAATCGGGGAATATACCTTACATACTAGTGGAACCTTGTTTCTAATCACACTTGCATGCCCATCAAACATGTTCCTGGAGATCCATTTTGTACGAATCACATTGTGACCGTCAGGTCTCTAGATAAGATCTGATGTCTAATTTTTGTCAAGTTGATCTAACTCTTCATTCATGGCATTCAACCATGATTAATCCTTTGCCACTTCTTCTAATGAGGATGGATCCACAACTGCTAGAAATACAGATTGTGTGTTATTCCTCATCCTCCTTGTTTGACTGGGTGCACTCCTGTCCCCAATTATGTTAGATGGATCAATCTCATCTCGACGATTTCCCTTTTGTGGTTCAGTTTCATTTTATCTAGCCATAATTTCTTCTTCAGAATCTTATTTTGAGTCAACATCATGATATGACTTCTTAGTGTTTTGTACAACTTCTTCTATTTTAGTATTTTTATTTTCTCCACATTCAATTTTTTCTTCACTTTCTATCACATCAGAATATGACATTCTTGAATCATTTGTGGTTTTCTCTTCAATTATCATAACTTCACTGCTTTCCACAATCCATCCCATTTGATTTTTGAAACACTTGTAGGATTTGTTGATCATTGAGTATCCAAGGAAAATTCCTTCATCTTAATTTTCACCATACTTTCTTTGATTTCATTCATTTTTCCTAATGAATCATTTACTGCCAAAAACATGAAAGAAATTTAAAAAGTGATTCCTTCCATTCCACAATTCATATGGAGTCTTAGTCTCACCCATATAACGTGCTGATCAATTTTGAATATACACCACAGCTTGAACAACCTCTTTCCATTAATGTCATGGAATACAACTCTCAAACAGCATAGTTCGTACCATGTTGTTCACCTACCGATTCCTACGTTCAAAAACTCCATTTTGTTGTTGAGTTCTCATAGCAGATACCTCATGTTTTATCCCATGATTCTCCATGTAATTTTCAAATTCAATGGATGTCTATTCCCCTCTATTATTAGATCACAACAATTTTATTGTTCATCCAGTATCATTCTCGGTGATTCGCCGATATGTTTTCATGCAGTCAAGCACTTTTCGTTTCCTTTGAATGACAATAACACATGCCATTATACTGTAATCATCTATGAAAAGGAAAAATTACCTATCTTCATGACTTCTAACAATATTTATCGGCCCGAATACACCTATATGAATTAGATCAAGAAGATGAGATGCCCTTTTTTCTTTGGCTGATATGAACTGCAGACCCGCTTTCCACGAATGCAAGCATCGCAAGACTTTTCACGCTCTGGCTTCAGGTTTGGAATGTCCTTGACAATCCTCAATTTTGATATTTTCTCCATGTCTTGTTGATTGATGTGTCCCATTCTCCGATGCCACAAATTGTTTTCTTCTTCAACAGTCATGTAACAAACATTTTCTTTACTATCAACCCGATACAAGTTTCCTTCTGTTGAGCATCCATTCATAAGTGAAGTGCATGTCTTCCACTTGATAGTACAACCTTTATGATTAAAATTAACTACAAGTCATGATTCACAGATTTGACTCACTATGAGAAGATAATGACATAGTCCATCTACATAAAGTACTTTAGTCTTATTTAGCTCTCCATTAGCTAATTCAGTAATTTCACTGCCTTTGATTTTCAGATCTCCATCATTACCAAATCATACTATACCATCAACTTTATGTTTGATATCTATTAACAGGCCAGCATTACCTGCCATATGAGATTAACAACCACTGTCCATAATCTAGGTAATGTTTCTTTTTATAGCTTTCAGGGCCACCTCTGCTAGGTTTGATTTCTCAATTTACTTTCTTTCATTCCATGAGACATTGGATTGAGTATAGAGGACTGATGGCATTTCAATTATCTCGTCTGTGTACATTGGTTCTTCATAGTCAAAGTCTTATCTGAGAGGAGAAAACTTGTTTGAAAGAGAACCACTATCTTGTTGATGAGATTTGACTTGTCTTGAACTCCGATATGAGGTGTCCATGTCCATTCTCTGCCTGCAATTAACAGCCTTGTGACCCAATTTAGAACAACAAATACAGTATCCATAGATACTATTTCTTCTATAAGATAGAGGATATAAATTCAGTCTCCTTTGTGGATGTTCTAGATCTTCTCCATTTAGGAAGCTCTTTTCCTCTTCGCAATATGACATGGTATGGCCCAGATATCCATAGAATTGACATTTCATGAGAGGAAATGTCTTTTCACTTGAATTTCTCCTCATACCTTCCTATTTGGGAGAATAGTTGGACTGCCTGTCATTTCTGAATTTTTGAGGATAGTTTTCATTTCTCTATTTAGTTTGGACTGAGGGTTTCTTTTTCAACACTTCAGGAGACATTTCAACAGGTCCAACTTTCATCTTGTCTTTCTTTTGGATCTCTTTTCTTCCAGCAGTTGATGCCTCAGTTTCACATCCAATTCCACTCTTTCCCATACAAGAAGGCCTTTGTACACTCAAGATTTTTCCAACCCCATATGAACCACACTTGGATCATGCCAGTAATTCTGCATCTGGGAATATTCAAAACTGTATTTTATTCCTTGATTCTTTTGAAATTGATTCAGTCACAAGTTTACTCCAAAGAGTAACAACTTCCTCCACAATACCCTTAGTAGTATTGGATTTTTCTATTAGTCTGGATGTGAGGTCATTGATGACCTTTCCCTGCTCTTCAATTCTATTCTATAGATCCACTACATCGTCATTAATTTCGAGGATTTCAGACTGTATATTCAAAAATTCTTCTAGTAGTTCAATTTCAGATTCATGTTTATCAACATATTCAGTTGATTCTTATACAATTAATTTCCACTTATTGCAACTCTTACATTTAATCTAATGCTTACTAACAGCATCCTTAAGTTGCATCTCAGGATCTGAACTAGTTTTCACTAGATTTTATCTACCAAAATCTTCTGATTTTTCAACAGTGGCCATCATGGAAGCATGGTTCCCTATTTTAAATTCTGGTTATTCTTCATCACAAAATTCATTATCATCTTCTTCCTCTTCACAGACAATACTATTCTTCAGAAAATTATTTCTAGATTTGATGTATCCTTTCATGAAAAATCTTTTCTGAGGCTTCTAAATATTTTCAGCATCACTATCATCATCATCGATCTTTCTTAAGCACTGAGATGTAATGTGACAGACGTTGACACAACAAAAGATATCTAGAGGTAACTTCCCTTTAAATTTTCCTTTTCCCTTCTGCACCATCTTGGAAATGACAGAAAAAATTTTATTTTACCTCATCTTCTTCACCACTACAATATTTTGAAATTTTCGGTTTCTCTATGGATTTGAACGCCATTTACTTCTTTACTCATGTAGTAGCATCTTCTGGTTTGAATCTCATTTCATATGCCACTAGGCTTCTCAACAGATCATCCAAAGAATGTTTGGAAAGATATCTTTCCTCAAGGGTGGACACCTTTGCATTGTAATGGGGTTGAAGTCTTCTTAATATTTTATTTACAATGTCAACGTCTTTGATTTATTCACCTAGAACCCGAATTTCTCTAACCACTTATGTAATTAGATTGAAGGAGTCTGCATTCTCATCAGGATGCATCTTTAGATCACCAAACCTATTGTGTAGGACTTGTAGTTTTTCCACCTTCACTTTTCTATCTCCTTCATAAATATGTGCATGTTTTTCCCATATGGACTTTGATGAGTTAAAACTCATCACCTTTAGATATATCTAATTAGAAAGGGCTGCGGTGACTGAATTCTGTGCACTGGCATCAGCATCAAGAATTTTCCGATCTGCATCAGTCATAGCCAACCATGTTGGATCAGTAACATGTATACCTTGCATACTGGAAAATAGAACATCTATTCCAAGGGATCTTAGATGAGATCTCATTCTGTTCTTCCAAATCTGAGAATTACTCCCATCAAAGAGGGAAACTCCCCTAACACTGGCTGAATTTTCCATGGCAGAAGAAAAACTGATCAAACACTATTAACCTCCCTCTGATACCACTTGTAGGACCCCGATACACCCATAGAATGGAGGGGTGAATTAGGGTGCCAACTTTTTCTTTTTAAACTGATGGATCTTGTTTCCACGTTGGTAGAAACTAGTTAGACCTGTATAATGAAAATGAGAATAAATAAAACATTTACATGCAAAGGGATAACAAAAAACTTTTTACTTGGTTCACCACTAAGTTTAATGTCCAAGGAGCATATGCCAACAAGTTTCTGATCATACCAAATTTTTATATTCTTCACTCCTTGTGGATTACAAAGGTTTGGGCACAGTTACTTTGTCCCTGGATCACTGCCTTTACAAAGGATTAGGGATAGCTCACTGTGTCCCTCGGGTCACTCCCGTTGACTCCCCCTAGCTCACTTCCTATGGTGAAGTCCCACTCAGTTTATAGACATGAAGGTCTCTTCATCATTGTAAAAGAATGCATCCTCTATTGTATATAGATACTCTGTTGAAGTCCAACTATCAACAGTAGACGAATTTCACTTTTCACTAAGGGTACTGGGCAATCTCCCAGCTTTCGTGTCGCTTCAAAAAGACTGGAGTACTTCAACAACAACAAGTGCGCTTCCCTAAGCCCGCGTGCAAGTTTGAAGGATGGTGCACATGTTATAACTGGAATGCAAGTCCACCTCCAACACTTGCGTGACTCAACCATATTCAATACAAAACTTGAGGGACCCACACCCTTTCTTTCCCAAACCTCCTTGGGCGTGCAATAAACAACTGTCTCGCAGCATATACTCGAATTACCCACAACCACTTGGGCGACCACTACACCTGCGCGATGGGAGCATTGAAATTATCCAAGTCTCAAACTTCATTGCAAATGAAGAGGGGTGGTCCAATTTTTATTGGAAAACTAGACACCCTGTGCGGTGGCGTGCAAGCCTCCTCTCGGCAAGCATGTTACGACACGCAACTCCAACCGCCCAAGATTCTGTCGCCCTACTCAATTACACGACCAAACCAATACTTGAGTGACCCTATTTCCTTTCCCATATTTTGATGATCTGATCTTGAAAAACATATGGCGCACAACTTTCCACTCCTCCTAGGCTCTAGTGCGCAATTCCTTTCTCGACGCGCAAGTCACTTGCGCGACACATGTCCGGCGCGCAAGTCCCATAACCAAAAAAAATTGTTTTCCGCTTTTGTCGAATTTGAGGTCTAGAAATTTGGGAAACACTGGAAAATAGTTCCACCTTCAATATTGTTATCTGTGTGACCTGTATGAGTACTTTGTTGGAACATATTCTGAACCTCTTCTGAGGATTGACAACAAACACAAACCATTCTCTAAATTATGCATAGATGACCATGGTTCCAACAAATCTGATATCACCCTTCAATAATTTTTTTTATGAATATATAAAGGAATAATTTATGTATGATATGTAAGAAATGGACTAGTTATTATGGAATTAAAATGGGATGATGTAGATGTTCATTAACTAGTTTTTTATATTTAGATGTTTCCATGTACATTAAACACATAAAGTGTTAACATGTTTTTGTTTTGTTATATAATTAATATTATTCTATTTAGATGTAAAATATATGTATAATTATTATGGTACATTAAAACTTCCCCACATTCTAATGGTACCCCACATCTACTAGAAATGGTGAAATAGATATAAAAATACCTGATGCCATCTTCCAATAGGCAACGGGATGTTGACTACCACAAATGGAAAAATTAGTCATAGAAACGAGAGTCATTACATTTTATATATTTTAAATAAAGAGAGATAATAAGGATAAAGTGCTTACCAAAATGTTTTTTAATAGAATATAAAACCTGTTATATTTAATTCCATATATAAACTAGAAAATATGAATTATAAACTACAAGATTTAATGAAAAAGTAAGTAGAAACTGCAAAATCTAGTAACTATTGAGGGTTTCTCGAAAAATGCTATGAGAATGTAATGTCCAACCAAACCACCACCCTATCCTTGATAAAATGAAAAAAGGTTTATACACATAGGGTGAACATTACATCAATACTAAATATAATCCCTCATGAGACTGATTTTTTAAAATGTAAATGATGTTTACTAATTCCATGTGACGAAATAACGAAACTAACTCGATTCCTAAATATATAAGACTAAATTACCCATACACACAATGTATCACTCCCCAAATAATTCATATATGTAAAAAAATACTATTTAAAGAGAATATATAAAAATATATTCAAATTGTTTCCACATATCCACTAGTTTTGACACTCACTCACCAATTCCACACATCATGTGCTCATCTCTACCATAAGTAAGACTTCCATAAAAAGCAATAGGTCTCGATCCCATCCAAAAAAGGAATTCAAAAGGATAGAAATTTAATAATTGAATATGTAAAATATCCATCTCTTCATTTTCACTATCGTTAATGTACTAGACAATGTTCGACACATTGGTGGCCTGAGTCGGACCACCACATGGACTCAAGCGCGCCTCCCAGTACGCCTGATGCTATTGACTAGAAGCGATGTTTTGATAAGTCAATCATGGATATACTATTACCTCTTTTATTAGACTGATAAAATAGTGGAAATAAATTAACAATATTGGAGGAATATATTACCAAAAAAATAAAAATATCAAAACATAACAAAAGAAGGAAATATAATATACAAATAAATCATAAAACATGCCATGCTAATGTATGTATCAAGTGCCTAAAATGAAAACTAAAAACAAATACACTAAATACTAACATACTAGTCCAAAACCGCATATGGTTCCATCATCCATGCTCCATCCCTATATCATCCTTCGTACACAAGGCCTTTTTCATTACCTTGCATGTAATAATAATGTCTATTCATGTACCGATTAGGATGCCTGATTTGGGTGTGAGTAAAACATAGTTGGCCACCACAAAAAAATTTCTAAAACAATTATAGTAAATGATAGCTTATGAATTTATAATAATAATTAATTATCATATGTAAATAAATAGTTTATGACATCATTAAATGTTCTATATTTAACCAAATAAACCCACATGTTCCCAAGGGTACCCATTCCTTAATATTTGTTTTGTCTCATGCTTGAGTCTGATCTATCCTCATAGGATTCCACAATTAAATTTTCCTGTTTACATTCTTGATAGTTGGATGAATTTCAATTTTACCATCCACTTTTAATTAAACATAATTTAATGATCAAGTTACTATTCATAAAACATTGTCGAATTTCAATGTTACCATTCACCATTTTACAACTGAATAACCATGTTACTATTCATTAATTCACAATCGAATAGCCATGTTTCCATAAATCAAAATATAATTAATTCAAATGTTAATTATCCAAACCAATTTAATAACTATTTCAACAATTAGATAAAAAATCCATTATTTAACTAAAAAATGAACTAATAAAATCAATATAACTAATTAATTTTTTAATTAATTAATCACTACAACTATTATAGTTAATTAAATAATTAAATAATGATATCAATTCCTTTACTTTATTCCAAAATTAACAAATAACCTTAATAGAATTAATTAATTAAAAAGATAATTAATCGCAACAATTCAATTAATTAATCCCACAATTAATTAGTTACATTCCACCACATCAACTAATTTACATTGTGATTATTCACATCATTTCAATTAGTTAATTCAAAATTAATTAATCTCATTAAATCTCTTCAATTTATTCACCAAACAATTATCTATTTGAATTGTGTTATTTTATTCACAATTATATAATCCCAATAATTCCTTTAACTAATTATTAAATTAATTAATCCCATTTTTAATTAAACAATTAAATAATCACATTACATACATTAATTAATACATAAATTAATTAATCCCATCAATTATATTATTTAATTGAATAGTTAAATAATACCATTTCTTCAAAAAATTACTAAATAAATTAATTAGTTACATTAATATTATTATTTAATTCAAAACATAATAATTCAAATTACTTAAAGTAAATAGTAGATTAATTTATCAAACACATCAATTCAATTAATTTCTACCACAATGAATTAATCTCATTCCATTCCATTACTTAGATCACCAATTAATTAATCCATCAATTACATTAATTAATTACACAATTAGTTAATCCCATTAAATTATATTGATTAGTTACACAATTAATTAATCTCTTTATAAACCATAGAATCTATATAATTAATTTATGAAAAATAATTTTCAACTAAAAAACAACATTCCAAATTAATTCAGCAATTAATTTTTTCAACTCCATCAAGTCATCATCATTAATTAATTCCCTCATTAATTATTCAATCTCATTCAATTAAATAACCCTAGAATAAATTACAACATTAGATTTCTTAATTCAAGATGTCATTATCCCATTATTAATTCCACCCATACTTATCTCAATTATTGATATCATTATCACATAAATAATTCAACCATTAATTAACAAAATTCATGATATCAATATCAAAAAATTGATTCCAAAGTTAATTATAACAATTAATGATATCTATATCACATAATTAATTCCAAAATTAATTATTTAAAACTAAGATTTAATTGCCCCTAACTAATTCAACCATTAATAATCTTTTATAATGATATCTATATCAGATAACTAATTTCACTATTAATTATCTAAATTCAGGAAATCTATATCACATAACTAATTCCACCAATAATTATAAAAATTAAAGAGATTAATATAACATAATTAACGCCACCATTCATTATCTCAATTTAAGATATCAATATCCCATAATTAATTCCACCATTAATTAGTTCAATTCAATATATGTATATCACATAATTAATTTCACCATTAATTATCTCAATCCCAGATATCTATATCACATAATAAATACCACCATTAATTATCTAAATTAACAATATATATATATCACATAATTAATTACACTTTTAATTATCTAAATTCATGATATCTATATCACGTAATTATTTCCACCATTCGTTATCTCAATTCAATATATCATTATCGCATAAATAATTCCACAATTAATTATCTCCATTCAAGATACCTATATCACATAATTAATTCCACTAGTAATTATATCAATTTTTTATATATATATATCATATAATTAATTTCACCCATTATTATCTCAAATTATGATATCAATATTACATTATCAATTCGATAATTATTTATCCCCAACTTCGGTAATTTCCCAATCCATCATGAATTATTTTATAACATTAATTAATTATATTAGTAAATTCTATGGAAAAATAACTCTAGAAATTTTATACTTTTTATACATGAAATCAAATTAACTACTATGGGAATTTAATATTAAACCACCAACCTCAATTCAATGATGAGTAATAGTCCAATGGAAATCCTGAAATTTTAGCAGAACACCCAAGTCGAACGAGATCTGAATATTAAAAACCTAGATCAATATTACAAAATCATATTTTATTGTATGGAGGTGAATATTTAATCCTAAGAGTGTGCATGCTTGGCTGAAATGGTGTGCAAAACTTTTAAACCCCCTAATTCATCCATTTTTTCTCTATTTTCACCCAAACACACTACAAAGTAAATTCAAAATTAAATCTTCTAAATAAAAGGGAAAAGTGTACCTAAAAACACTCCCATGGAAACTCTAGAAAAAGATAGGATCTTTAAACATTCCAACATTAAAATATATTGTCCTAGAGTTGTACTCCAATAAATCTCTAAGATATTGAGTCAAAACAATTAGGCCAGTGAGCCTGCATATTGGCTTCTCTATCCCATGCTTCCTTCTGAACTCGTCTAAGATTAAACTACACAAGAACTAATAGTATTGTTATTACTTGAAACAACTTCTTAATATTATGAATCACAATTATTTGATGATCCATAAATGTTGCTTTAGAATTGGGATCAACTTCCACATCATACTCGATGTATTTCCCAAATCACCGAGCCCAACAGTCACAAGAACACCACCATACATTGACACTTAACCTTTCCATCAAAAAATACATGAAGAGGATATGTATACACCATCTCTATTTCCCACAAAACCTTTCACTTAGGAATTTAAAATTGTACCTTATAGTATTGTCATTGTCATTTTTATTCCACCACTTCGAAACTATGTTCTTTCTTCATATAACTACTACTTACATATCACCCCCACATTTGTATCTTTGTTAACAAAACTATGTCAAGTAACTCAGCCACCAGGGAGATGTTAATGTAGGGGACACGCTCTTCACTAATGAAATGTTAAATAATAAGTTATCAATGAATACCACCAAAAATAATACATTACTGATGTTACCTACCACAATGGAAACAACATTACCTAGTAAAGTTCTTAGCATTCCATACTCGCCAACATTTCACCACACCAATCCTAAACCAAATGGTCCTACAAAATATGGACTACTGAGTTCTAAAATAATTTCATTCACACTTAAAGAAATACACAAAATAAAAATAAAAAAACAAAGTATTATTAATTAAAAAAATTAACACAGATAACATGTTTGATTTACAAAAAACCCCGAAAAGTCATTCCCTTTTTTTCCCACATAGTCAAAACCAAGGCACTATATCTACCAATAACCATCCTACAATGAGTTTCTCAATAATAAGGTGAAACAAATTCTAATTATTAATATTTCTCATTTAGACACCCATTTATTCTCATCATTAATTATTTTACAATCTCTCTCAATTTGATGAAGTGGTTATTTTCATTTTAATTTCCAATGTAAGAAAAAACAATTAATGTTCAGCAACTTATGAATAATGTATTTTCTCATGCATGACGAATATGATGCTTGTTACAATAATCATGAGATTCTAGAATGATTCATGTAAACTCAACTATCACTAAATATCAATCCATGAGTCAGATATCAACAATTATCCAAAACAATTACCACATTACAAAATAAATGTGTCACCCAATGTGAAATAAAAAATATATATAATAAAAAATAGAAATAACAATAATCCCTCCATGTATAGTTATATTATACCTCATAAATGGGTTAGATACTTCAATGGTAAAGATCATAACCAAATAAAAAATCTTCATAATCTCATGAATACATTTACCAAATATCCATACTAAAGAAAAAGAAAAGAAAACTTGGCTTTGATATCACTTTGTAATTTCCCAACCTTGGTGCGACTCACTGGGGCCCAATGAAGGACCTTCACATGGCGTCATGTGTGCCACCACGAATATGAGAGGTTACCAACTTGTAGTTAGGGGTTGATAAGTTGATCATGGGGAGACAATGGCCTCTTTTATCAAAGTAATACATCATAGAAAATAAATAAATAATGGTATATGAATATATAACTATAAACAATACCACGATATTAAGATAATCAAACAAGGAAGAAAAATATACAACCAGAGAAGAAAACATGCACTGATAACGTAAATGGAATGTGTAAAAAATAAAAAAAATGAAAATCTGTTGATGACTCACGAGAAGGCCTTGAACCATGTATGGTTCCCTTATCCAGTCTCCATCCGTAAACCAATCATCTAACATATTCACTTTTCCCTTAATATTTCCTTCATCAATTATGTATATTTGGGTAATGATATGAAATCCTATGTAGGGTGTCAGTAAAACACAGTAGGTCACCACCAAAGATGTCAAAAAATCTATTAAATGACAGATTCTGATGTTATATAAATAATTTACTTAAATGAATTTATAAATATTTTTCACATTATTACATATTCTCTTTATAACCATATAAACCCTAGTATTATCGAGGATTCCCAGACCTCATTACCTGATTTGACTAAGCCGAAACCTAACATATACCAAAGGGGTATCACATTTGAATGTGCATGTTACCATTATTCGTACTTGGCCGAATGTCCATGTTACCATTCACCGTTTAATAACACATAATTGAAAGGGCATGTTACTAATCATAGGATGTGGCTGAATTTCCATGTTACCATTCATCATTTCACAACTGAATGACCAAATTACCATTCATAAGATCATAATAGAATGACCATGTTACTTTTCATCAGCTCAAAATTATTTCAATAGTTAATTATCTATAGAAATTTCAATATAAATTAAATAATTTATTAAACATAATAATTCTATTAGTTAACTCAACAATTATCTATTAAATTCAATGAAATTAATTAATTCGACCATTAATTAATCACCTCAATTCCTCAAGATAATTTAATCAATAGATAATCATAATAAAAATATTAATTAATTAAATAATTATTTAATCATGTCTAATCCATTAGTTAAAATTTTAATTAATTAGTCACATGTAACCCACTTTAATTAATTCCAAATTAATTATTCACCTCAATTTAATTAACAAATTAAAAATTAAATAATCACATTTAATACCTTCAATTAACGCTCCAATTCAATATCCATGTCAATTAATTTAATTAAATTACAAATAACAAAAAAAATACATCAATTAATTAACTCTTCAATTAATTAATCTCAATATTTAATTAAACAATTAAATAATAAACATAGTTAGATTAATTAATTCATAAATTAATTAATCCCATAAATCCCATTATTTAATTCCATAAATAAATAATCACATTACTTTGATTAATTATTTCATTAATTATTTTATCCCATCAATTCAATTAGATTCTTCCAAAACTAATTAATATATTTCCCATACATTAATTAATTAATTTACCAATTAATTAACCCATCAATTCCATTAATTAGTTTCACAATTAAATAATCCAATCCATTCCATTAATTACATTGATAATTTATTAATCTATTTTAAAATCCAAAAATACCCATAATTAATTTATGTATGAATTATTTCAAAAAAAATATCCTCAATTAATTGATTGTTTTATTATTCTAACTCAGTCAGTTTGTTATAACTAAATAATTCCTACAATAATTGTTTTTACTCAATAAATTTAGTATTCCAATAATTAATTTCACCATTAGAAATATCAATTCAAGATTTCATTTTCCCATAATTAATTCTATCATTATTTATCTCAATTCCAGATAACATTGTCCTATAATTGATTCAACCGATAATTATCTCCATTCATGATATCTATATCAGATAATTAATTCCTCTATTAATTATCCCAATTCATGGTATCTATATCACAAAATTAATTCAACTAATACTTTTCTCAATTCAATATATCATTATCCCATAATTAATTCCACAATTAATTTTCACTATTCCTGATATATATATCACATAAATAATTCCCACATTAATTATCTCAATTCAATATATCTATATCACATAATTAATTGCCTCATTAATTATCTCAATTGAAGATATATATATATATCACATAATTAATTCCCCCGTTAAATATCTCAATTCATGATATATATATCAACTAATTAATTAAATCATTAATTATCTCAATTCAATATATATATATATATCTTATAAATAATTCAACAATTAATAATATCTATTGAAATATATATATTATATAGTTAATTCCACCATTAATTATATCAATTAAATAATTATGTGTCACATAAATAATTCCACCATTAATTATCACAAATCAAGATATCCATATCACATAATTAATTCAATGTTTTATTATATCAATTAATGATATAATTATCATATAATTAATTCAACCATTAATTATATCTATTCATGATATCTATATCACATAAATAATTCCACTATGAATTATCTCAATTCAAGATGTTATTATCCCATAATTAGTTACACCATTAACTATCAGCATTCATGATATCGATATAACATAATTAATTGTACCATTAATTATCTCAATTTAAGATTTCCATATTATTTAAATAATTCTCTAATAAATTATATCAACTCAAGATATTTATATCACATAAATAATTTAGTCATTAAATATCTCAACTAATAATATCAATATTTCATAATTAATTTTGGAATTAATTATCCCCAATTTCAATAATTTTATAATGCTTCATTGATTTATTTATCACATTAATTAATTATATTAATTAAATAAATTGATAAATAAATCTAGAAATTCTACAATTTCAATACATGAAATCAAAATCAAAAATATGAGTACTTAATATTATCCATCCTTCCTCAATTCTTCAATAAATAATCACCTAATAGAAATCCTGAAAAACGGAGCAGCACAACGACATATTACAAGATTTCAATATGAAAACATCAAATACCGATTAATGAAAATGAAGATCATGTAAAAATATATCTATATCTAGAATCATATATATATAAATCACTAAATAAATTTATATATTAACAAAAAAAGGATTAAATCATTAAAAGAAAGAGGGAAGAATATGAGAAGAATGAGAAAATAACTGGGATATGATTCATTTACTAGGAGAGGCGAAGAACATTGATACATGATTTAAACTAAAAATTACAATGGCTAAGAAGGATTATAATCAATTAATAAAGCTACAAAATTATGAAAGTTGTCACAAAGGTGAATAGGGGTTGAACTGAGTGAGTTATAGTGGAATAAGAGTTTTAAAAATTAAAAATCATGTGGCTTTTAAATATGGACATTGTTTACTAAGATAGGGCACAAAATTATCACTAATAGTGCTCCATAACCATGATCCAATTATTATGGATCCATGTAGTTACTCTTGAGAGGGATCACATTTTGGTGATCCATGATCAAACCATACACAACCCCTTATTCTTTGATTTTTGCCTCATTTATTCCCAAACACACCCCCAAGTAAAACCCCAATGAATAGTACTCAATGTAAGGAAAAGAAGTAAATAGAAACGAGCCCAAGAAATATATAGAAAAATTTGGATATTACACTATCCCATATATATCCATGTGTGGTCCCATATAAAAATATATCCATTTTATGTGTATTATACCTCATGATACCACATCTGATGCACAAACACACATCTGTATCCAGATCCACCATTAGCAGATACAATTATTCATTATAGATCAAGTCATTATAGCCCACACACACATATATAGTAAACATTGTGTTATCCCAGTCTATGTTGGAATTCAGCCTATAATGTGATCCCTTATATCTTGGGATACACCAACTCATTTATGCACAAATGTAGAGTAGAAGAGAGTGTGAAATAATCCATCCATTCTTTCATTATCTTATATATTGGAAATCCACCCCCACCTCTCTAATAATTTTTTGTCTATTTCATTATCTAATCTGGTGGGGTAGTATATGAAGTCAGAATATATATATATATATATATAATGTCTTCTATAAAACATCGCATTGGAAAAAACGTTCCTTAGAATAATCTTTTGTTAACAACACAAGAGCCACTGGCTACCACTACAAAGGGCTTAGAATTAAATAATCATAGAAGAAGAATATTTTTACCGATAAATTATTTATTAATAAATTAATACGAATAAAAAGTTTCTAATATTAAAATTTAATCATTCCTATTAAATGTTTCAAAATAACTACTAACATTTTTTTCTAATATTTATAAGAATATATTCCTTATTATAATCTAGTTTAACCATTTCATTATACAAAAATAAATTCAGTAAAAAATGTTTCTATGTTAATATTTCTTATAGTGGATTCATTGATAATTCCATTCATCCATCCCCTGGTTTCAACAAGATTATATTGAAATTCAATCAATAAAATTTCCATTAACAACATGACATTTTATTTTTTATTAATTATTATAATGAACCCCACTCCACTAACATGGAGTTTGTGCCTATATTATTCGATTAGCATTGATACAAGGGATAATATATCAAATTATCGATAATTTTGGATGTTTTAGAGGACCAAATTCATACATGATACACATTTTAATTAGGAAAATAAAATACAAATAATTTTAATGGATTTTGTTTCGTCAATAATCATGTTCCTGGAATTTATTTTATATCCCGGTGAATGGAAAAAAATAATATTCACCTAAAATTTTCTATAAGGATAACATAAATGAGAAGATATCATGAATATAAAAATAACATTAAATATGGAATGTAAATAACTGATGATTTATAAAATTTTATCAATAATATGATGATGAAATAAGGAATTATCAATATACATGGGTAACTAACCTAACAAACATGTCATTTTATCAAAAAAAATGAGAATGAAATTAGTCTAGAGATAATATCAATTTAAAAATATTTTAGATATTAATAATAACTGAATTTTAAATGAAATAAATCCTTAATTACTAAACATTGTGACTTTGGGAAACATGATACCTATACTGTCAAGAACATTCACAATATTTTTAAAACTACAAGTATAACCCCATCAAATTTATCCAAGTTATCTATCTCATGAGACTTATAGGTGAATTGACGTGAGATATAAAACTAGACCACACCGAAAACTACATGTCCAAACCATTTCTCATATAATTGATAATCAATTAAATTCATGAATCATTTTTCATTATTTTCGATGATCAATATTGATTAAATGATATAAATTTGTCAATATTTCCCATGTCTATCAAAAAAATTAAAATTATGAACTATGTGTAAAAATGTTCTACATATTAGGAAATAAACATTAGGATCTTATAAGAATAATAATACTTAATAGAAATTCAATTTATAATGAATTATTATCATAAGAAATTGTTTTGTAGAGAATGTATATAATCAAAAAACAAAGTGAGATCGTAAATATAATTTTTACCTATTTAGGAAATTTTAAATTGTTACCCCAGTAAGAATAAAAAGTAAAGAAACATTAATAATCCATAATAAAAAGATATTTATGTTAGATATATAAATTTTGTAGTGTCTACACCACATAATAGTGAATATATAAATATTAACAAATAGGTCTCAATAAAATTAAAGTTAAGATGAAATATCCCACCACTTGGTAATGTTAACGTAAAATCCAGTTAGACGGAATAATTAAAATTTCAACTTAAATTACCAATATTATTTATAGGATATTTGTTTTACTTTTAAAATATAGAGAATACACACTATATTCTATAAATTAGGGGCACAACAATTAAATATTCTTCAATGAATAGAAATTGAGATGAAGTCTCTTACCTCATGTTTTCCATTATTTGAAAATTATTTAGTCCCATATATAATGGTTTTAAACATTTTATTAATTTATAAAATAAACATAAAAATATTTTTAATATCATATATTATCTTAATATTATATTTTACCACCAATATTTGAATAATATATCATTATTTTTATTATTTCGGGGGTTATTTTCTTTCTTATCAATAGTTATTTGTCATGAGATTCGTGGTTCATATACATAGGATAAAAATAAATCATATTACAGATTATAATAATGTTTTATAAGTCAAATTTAATCATAATGTATATTATTATTACCATTCTTGAATTTTTTTCATAACATATGATTCACATCACATAAATGAGATAGTTGACCGTATGTTCACACAATCATTGATATAATTCCCCTAACTGGTGAAAGTGTATGGGATTTTATGAAAAATTATTGTCCCAAAAATTATATAATGACCTCTTCATCACATATATTATTTAAATTTACACTTAATACTCTCATTATATTAGGGAAGTTAAAAATGAATCATATCACTTAGCGAGTCCTTAGTCCGCCATACACACGAGCGTCATTATCGTACTATAAATAGAATGGAAAGTAAGAAGATATAAGTGAGATTATATTTTAATATTAATAATTATGTCATATGTTTTATATATAAATTTTAAATCAATTTTATATCATTCCATGGGAGTTTTTATGGAAAAAACGGTTTCATCGTTCTGCGTGGTGGTAGTTAGCTACAACCATGATCGAAAGATTCATTTCACATTTGATAGAGGAGGAGATGGAAATAGTTTATTAAATAAAAATTAAAAACTAAAATTATATCAAATATATTGGTATTATAATAAGATAATTATTGAATAATATTTGATGTATGTGGAAGACTAATTAAAAAACGATCGCATAAGAAGGTTTACTCTTCTTTGGATGACCTCATTAGGTTTTCACTGAAATCATTCCTACGATGTGTTTCTATTCATTTCAAGGGATCATTGATATTTTATATAGAGAAAGGATGTTTTCATTACCCCCTCCCCATAATGTGAACCCATTCTAGGCAAAAAATGGTTGAAGAGAGACATTTACCCCTCGAGTCCCGCATCATGTAGGACATGAGTTGGTGACTAACCCACAGGGTGTCTAATAAAAATTTAGATAGGGGGAATTAACCACTAATAGTAACACATGTGGAAGAGAGAGATAATAAATACACTAAACAACTCATAATAAAACTAAAAATATTAATAAAACCAAGTACACAAATATAATTTCCTGAAAGAACAACTCCATCCCAAAAAAAACTACAAGAACAAAAAATGTAAGGAAAACAATCACCGTGAAGTCCAAAGAGCTCATAAAAATGAAAAGCTAGTAGTATCTAGAACAATAAACAACTAGCTCCAACAAACATTAAAACTAGGTTTTCTATATGTAAGTTGAGTAAAATAGTATAGTAAGTAGGATCCTCCCCAAATCCTCTTGTGGAATTTAATGAAAGAATGCTAAATGAAGTGAACAATAAGTGTAACTACCTTGTCACCTTAAAAATTATATTATTTTCCCATCCTCACAATGGCTACCCTAACAATTATCACCTACAAGAGAATATAATATAACAAATAATATCATGGGTACCCTGCCAGTACTTCCATATCACCAAAAGAAACCAGATAGTTTTTGGGAACCCCCACAGCTTGTATAACATGTTTCATACGACATGTATTATACCTTAAATCATCACATCCCTTACACTGAGCATGGATCTGTGAGCCATCATAGCCTATAAACATTATACATACTATATTCCATAGGACACTATATATAGAATAAATGTGTGTGAAATAACCACAATCCATTATAGCCCTCTACACACATATATTAGGAAAACTAACCATCGTACATACCATTACAGGTAACTACCAAGAAAAATGAGTGGGTATAATCGGTTTAGTCAGCCATATATCATCCCACCAGGATGTTGGGGAAAACACCACGGGTCTCAAAATTCTAGGGGTTCCAGTTTCTATAATTTATAGGGTTCAGAAACATATAATAAAAACTACAACATAAAATAAATCTAAAAAAACAATTAGAATAAACGATTCATTGACTCAACTACAGCTAATGCCTTTCAGACTCATGACTACCACTGGTAGGACAAGATATCCAACAAGCACAAAACTATTTAAATAGAAATATTAAATTATCTTATTCTTTTTTTAGATAAACATTATGTTAATTAATTATTAACCATTTATTATCCATTATAATTTCAACATTACATCACACAACCATTTTAAAAAATATCCATGCCCTCCAATATTAAGCAAACCGAGTCCACAACATCTTAAAATTTAAACCTCAATATTGCATCATAGAATTTTCCATCTTCATGGATTAAAATTTATTTATTTATTTGATAACATTACCTAAAATATCACCAGGTTCTCTAAGAAAAAATTAGGATCTCACCAAACAGAAGGGTCTCAACATGGCGATTAGGTGAACAACTCATCAACTCTTTTGATCCTATATCTGGATAGAAAACTCATCCAACCATGAGAACCTAAACATGGAATGAATGTGGAATACCCTTCTCATATTTTCCTCTCATGGAAGGAGGGTAACCAAACACATATGTCATCCTCAAGTAGTGGGTAATGGAATGTAGATAAAAAAAATAACTCATCTACCATCGAAAAAAATTGATTCAAAAATAATCCAACTTTTATAATAATGGGAATGTATAATTTTAACCTGTTTCATCACCATTAGATCCATCCCTAACACCACATGCATAAACAGATGCATATTTCCACGCCAGGAATAACCTTCTTCAATAACAACTGGGCTTCCCTACCCCTCAAACCGCAACTGCCGTCTACTCTCTGCCATACAAGGCTCACATCACATCCAGACCTCCCTTCCCCACATACAAAAATACCCCCATAGGGTCAACCATCCCAGAATGACATCAAATCTTAAGAAGTAAGAATAAAATATATCCACCAAGTTCTTGGCCCTAAAGAATGGAATTCAACATTCACACACAACTAGCTCCCACATCACCAAAACATAAGAAAGATAAAATTTATAATAATGTGGATATCTCAGGATATACAACGGCAATAGAATTATGATTCAAATAGTAATTATTCCATATTAAATTAACTGATTCATTATTAAGAGGATCCAACTACAGTAAACTAAAAACAATATATCTCTTGTTATAAAAAATTAATAAGACAATTAATTTAACATGTATTTAATTCTTCTATGAATAATAATAATCATCATTCAGTTTTAATAACAAATTAATTAAAAAAATTCATACTACTATAAATTTTATTAACAACAAATTAAAACAAGAACCAGGTTAATTAAATATGATTTGTTATCTTTTATCCCATTAATTATTAGTTAATTCTTTTTTATGTTATTTAATAATTAATATCATGAGCACATGATAAATCAATAATTTAATATATATCACATTATCTAGGGAATAAAGAAGAAAATAATTATCATGGTACAAGTCAAAAACATCTCTATATGATCGATAATAATTCTTTAATCTATTTCTAGTATTAAATTTGGTCAATTTAATTATGATCCATGGAGAAAACCATGCTAACTCTATGATTTCATGTAAATAAACAGAGAATCAAATGAATCCACTACCTGAATAGGTCATAAACATTGTTCACATGAGAATGTACCACAGAACAGATCTCTAATCACCTCTCCCATAAGAACTTCATCCAACTGAGGACGTCGCAACTCCACCGCACCAACAACAACAAAGAAAACCCCCATAAAAACCATGTGAATTAAAAAACCATTAAACAATGATAATATATGAGAGTAAATGAGATTACAACTGGTATAAATCTCTAGAAAATGGAAAAAACCTAGGATTATGTCGGGTCACCATAGATCAGAGAAGGAAGTCTGAGATCAATTCCCTTTAAAGGGATCAACAGAATGCCAAAAAGGGGACTTGTTGGTCACTTGTGATGAGTGAGAGGGAAATAGAATACATTGGGTTTGACAACCCAAATGGATTGAATTTTTTAAAACATTTTACAATGCAGGGTTACCCGATGTGTATTCCCCAATAACAATATTTAATTCCTTGTTTTTAGTTTCTACCAAAAAACGGTTTCCTCTACATTTTGTTTTATTTTTAAAACTCATTAAAAATACACAACATGAATCCCACTTTCATGTTGTAAAATACCTCATGACATAATGAAACCCACTTTCAGGATATGAATGTTCCTTTCTCCCAGTTCCCAAAATCTGTGTCTCTCCTTACATCTTTCGAGCCTCCTCCTTGATCTGAAAGGATCTGGAACCCAGAAAAGGTCAATCCACATGGATATATGACCTTACATCAGATACATATAAAACAAATATCACCCCAGTGAATCATAAACCATCATATAGATGAAACTGAAAGTGGTCTTCTGAATAACCACACTGTGAGATACCTCTCTTGGTTCTCGTCACCATTGTAGATCACCACCTCACTAGAGTAATGAGTGTAGAACCATGAAACAACCAAAACCAACTCCTAAAAAATATCCTAAGGGAGATACCTCTCTAATGAGAGAAATCAAAATATTTAAACAAGGTAAATCAATCATAAAAAATGATTAATTTAAATACATAAAACAAACAATGTTACATTAGATGAGATAAACATAAAATATCATGGGGTACCTATCACAGATCTACAACATAGGTTCTTAGGTAATATCCTCAACACCACTATACCACCACAAAAGGCATGGACCAATGGGATATCACACCAATGAAACACCATATCCTGGATTTCCTAAATATCTATAGGCCTCTCTTCAAAGTTTGAATTATCTTCAATATAGATCTGGCCACAAACAATGACCTTAGAGTCATTGTGAAGATAATATCAGAGTTGCGACACTTGAAAAACATCGCTTGTCTGGACCATCTGTGGGGGAAGTACAACCTAATATTCCATTACTCCAACATGATCCAACAACTCAAAATACCCAAAAAATTGAGGATAAATACTCCTCCCTTAATCAAACCCTCACATCCCACGTCTAGGATCCACCTTCAGGAACAAATGATCCCCAAAATCGAACTCTAGAGAACGGATCCTTGGAACATTATTTAATTTCTGATGATCTTGGATTTATTTCATGGTATCATTAATATCATGAACCATTTTAGTCATATTCAATAGTAGTTATGACCGAAGAATAACTAACTCTCTGACCCTAGCACAATAAAATGGAGAACACAAAGGTCCTCCATATAAGGATTCAAAGGGTTCCATACTAATGGTCAATTAAAATTATTGTTTTAAGAGGACTCTACCAAGGGAAACTACCTCATTCATGAACCAAAAAAATCCCAAACACAAGAGAACAACATGTATTCAAGATTATAGATGTTCTGATCTGTCTAACCATCCATTTTTGGATGAAATGATGTTATAAGTAATAGCTAAGAACCTAACACATTTGGGTGACCTCTCGTCCCTAGAGAGGTGAAATGAGGATCTTGATTGGAAATGATCCTCCTTGGGACCTTATGCAGTCTCACCACCTCCTCCATATGCTTCATTGATAAAACCATTATTGATCTTGAATCCTTGATCACTATAAAGTGATAATATTTTATAAAACGATCCACTACCTGACATATAACATCATTGAATTCCGTAGATAAAGGTAAATCGTTAAAAATTCCATTTATATTTGCTATTACTTCCATTGAGGAACATCTAACAGCTTGAGAAAACCACCCCAAAAATTGTGCTCGAGTTTCCCCTTTTAGAATTCCACACATCAAGACACAATAATTGAAAAAACATGCTTTAACCTAGACCACTAACAAACAAATCTCAAATCATGGCACATATTTGTCACACCAGGATGTACTTCTATGGGAGAACTTGGGAACTCAATGGAAATTATCTCATGCATCACCAAAGGAACAAAAAACATCCCAAGATCAACAATAGTGTCGTTCATCCTTACACCAGCCATCATGGGCCTCACCACAAGCAACTCAGTCTCTCCAAAAATCAACCTCAAGATCCCCCAACTAGGATTCCTCCACCTACTACAACAAATATTATTTCACTAGCATTTGAAAAATAATACCTCTTCCCCTAACATGTCCCATATCCAGATAAAAAGTTGAATGTTCTTACATCACTCTCTAGGAATCATCATATTCACATAATTCATCACAACATGGATTACTTCTCAGCACATCGACAACAAGACTCCCCTTTATAGGTGAATATGAACACTCAAAGTCATAATCCTATAAGAACCTCATCCACTAAAGATGGAACATGTTCAGGTGATGTTGGGATAAAACATACTTCAAACTCTTATGATCGGTGAAGACCCAAAAATTCTCATTGTTGATGTTTTTTCTCCACATCATCATGTCAAACAGGACTAATTCCAACTTGAAATCGTGGGTGGAATAGTTAATATCATGGATACGTAACTGCCAATACCCATATGAAATGATTGGTTTCTTCTAGATCAAAACACAGCCAATACCAAGACGTGATGAGTATTAGAAAAAATAAAACTGAACTCCTTCCATAAGAAAACAATGAACTATTGCACTAATTTTCTGCTCCTTTCAGATACTCAAAATATTTCTAATATTAATAAGTTAACATGACCACTCAATCCATTCAAGTCAATTATGTTAGAGGATTCTTAACATGAGAGAGATTAAATAAAACCCTTTTTTAATAGCCTGAAAGACTACGGATACTTCACACCTCAGCTTATATCTTGGAGGTTGTGTAATATAGAAATACTTTTATATTTTCCGTATCTACATCTACTCCCATCTATGATACTTCATGCCCCATGAAACAGAAACATCAAACCCAAGACACACACTTCAGAAACATCCACAACAAATTCTCACGACGAAGAACTCCAAATATGGAACACAGATGCTCTTTATGGTCCTCCTCAAATTTGGAGTATACAATGATTTAATTAATGGAAAACACCACAAAATAATACCATAATTCTTGAGACAATTCATTTATTAACCCCATGAACACAACAAGATCATTTTTCACACCGAATGGAGTTATTATAAATGCTTAATGCCCCTGAAGACACCTCAAATATGTCATCTAAATATCTTCATCCATTAAAATCATTTGATGACATCCTCACCACAAATAAATCTTTGAGATCCAACTTTCTCCTTCATTAAATCAAATAAATCATCAATCTAGGGAATATAATAGAATTTAACCACTATCACTGGGTTTAATTGATGGAAATTATTACACAATCACAAAAGTTTTTCACCCATCTTTACAAACAAAAACCAGGGCGCCATATGGTGAAACACTTATCTGAACAAAACCACATTGCAATATACCTTCAATATATATACACAACTATCACAATATATAAGGTTTCGTAATATATGAAGGCATCAAGATAGGAAACTCAACTGGATATAACTCGATCCCATACACAATATCTTACAGAGGGTTGAATTATACATCCTCTAGAAAATACATCAAATTATTCTTCTAAAACCCTGGGAAATGATAATCAATGAACCTATTATGAACTCAAAATTATATTATTCATCAAGGAAAACAGTGAAGCAATACACTTCTGAACCATCTGAGGGACTCACTCTCCAACAAAAACTGAAAACACTCCATTGATATTGATGAACACAACATTTCTCCCGATGCAATCCTTGATAGCCTGAACTGATTAAAACCAATCCATTATGAGGGTGATTTAATATGGTTGTATTCATAAACATAGGAAATGACTCCAAGAGAAGTGTTTACCTAGCAGTAGCTCACAATTTCTACATAATTCAATCAACTCAGCTAAACCTCATACTAGTGAAGTTAACACCAAGGCAACTAGAATCTTATCTACCTCATAACCCAAAGAATGGAAAACGGTAGGTTATATTAAGAAATGTGTCACTATTAGATCAATAAAATAAATACACCAATTAAAAAACAATAAAAGGGAACCATGAATGACGTCTAGACCACCTGGAACTGAAAATACTAAATAATGATGCTTACTACGACCCACTCCACGAACTCTCTAACAATGCTAACCCCTCTTTTTATGCACTCTGCTCTGTGAGAATAAGAATAATATCAAGGGTGTATTTTTTCTACCCACATAATATCTATTGAACCCAAACTAGAGAAAACTACTTCTACTACCTCGACTGTAAATGCGACAATAGAGGAACCTGAAGCAGAACCACTAGAAAACATTGACTGATCAGAATGTTTGGGAACTCTTTCCCTAATGAAAATGTTTTCTATATGAAATACATGTTCCTGATCCCTTACCATAGGCCTGGGAGCTATGTCCCTTATAGAAACAAGACATTGAGAGCTAGTACCTATCCTTGACGGATTTTAAGTTCTTTTGTCCTGAAAATATGGAAACCCTAACCATATCTCTCCTTCATGTGGAGTCTTGAAGAATCCTCTCTTGTGATGATCTAGTTCTAGAAATAATCCCCTTGAGGGAAACATCTCTTGCCAACACCTCATGATACAAATTTAGAAAAAATGGGGTGACCTAGAGTTAGATATCTAGATGAAAAATATTCATCTATATTCCTCACTATGGCCTCCTCATTCGGTAATAAGTCCCCAGAATATCAAAAAAGGTTAATGAAAGAGATTCCAAACTCCCACACAGTGGAGATCCCCTATCAGAGGGTAATATGCTCATAGTCAATGGACACCTTCATAGTCAATGTAATAAAATTATCTCTAAATAGGTCTCAAAACTATACCCATGCCACTACCGACATTTCGGCATCCTCAAGGAACAAGAACCACCACTACCATGCTACCCCACAAAGCTTCATCAAAGCCAATGAAACCTCATGATCCTTCAAATCATGGATCTAACTAATGGACATATCAAACTCATATGACCTATCTTCTATGAATGTAACTAAAATATCGACACCACACATCTACATACATTGGCACTAAAACTCTTCGTGTCTCATCCTCCATGTGTTTTCGTCGTCGACCACTTATTTATGTTGACCTTCTTGAAGAACATACTAAAAATATTTTGTATGAACCAGATGTGTATATTGAAACTGATCCATACCTAAAAATTAATAATTAGTTAGAGCTCTTAGAACTATAATATGGAAGAATTTACATTAAATGTTATTTATGTTAACTTATCCCAAATTCTACACATTAAATCATTGGTGAAAAGAATAATGATTCCTGATATTTTCATAGGTATCCATCCTAAATCCATTATAACATCATTTAATATATATAGTAAGATTAATTATCCATGCATCAGATCTGAGGGGGGCCTAAATACCCATGTCACAGTTGGTCTCCCAGGTTTACTGAGCTCGCAAAATATAACAGAAATTATTTCCCTACAAACCAATGAAACCACACATATGATTATCAAAAAAATATTCCCTATCCACCAATTTATACATGACACCATTCTGTCATGAACCCCTCCCCACAAAGGGTACCCCTCTAATGCTGGAAATGGGAGAAGAGGGATGATGACCCTCCAGTTCTATTTCCAGTAGGCCCAATGTTGGAGACTTGCACTAATGGTATAATAAAAATATATATTGGAGGAATTGACCTATTAGAGAAACATTTAAAGAATACAGAGATAAGATATACACCATATAATTCCTACACAACATACAATAAAAATAAACAAAAACGAAAAAATTAATTACATGCAAGAAGTAATACACCTGGAAAGGAAAACCACAAGTTCCAAAAGAAAGTAAAGATTCCAGTGACCAAAAAGCTCAGACAAATCCTATAACCCATAAGTAAGTAGTAACCAGCCTGATCATCATCCTTCTCAAATTGAACTAAAAATTAGTTTATATATACATAGGTTGTGTATAACATTATACTCAGTAGGATCTTCCCTAGAGAATTTCATTCAATGGTAAAGAAAGAATGAGAAATATAAGTGTGGAATAAGTGAAACTAACTCATCACCTGAACTTGTATAGTATGTTCCTAGCTTCACAATGTCGACTCTCACAAATTAGTAAAAAAATATCATATAATAAAATAATGGTTATAAAGGGTACACCTCTACTACTTCCACATAACCAAAAGTTACAAAGATGTTTTCAAGATCCACCATAGCATGAATAAAGTGTATCATACATCAGGTATTATACCTCAATACATCACATCCCATTCACCGAATAAGGATCCTCATTATATCACAACCTTTTCATGTTATACCTATAGTATTCCATAGGAAACATTATCCAAAATACATGTCTGTGAAATAACCACCATGCATTACAACCCTCTACACACATATTTTGGTAAAACCAACCGCCGTGTATACCATCACATGTAAATACATAGATAATATAGCATGGTCTAAGGGGGTATTCATCCATAAATACCCCCAGGATGTTATAGAAAACACCCCACAACACTTAGAATCCTTGGTGTGGGAGTTTCTCTAATGATATGGTGGATTAGTGTAGAAAAACACAAAAAGTACAGAATATAGTGTAGCACAAAACCATATTATGGGCCTAACCCAGTCTCAGAATCAACTGTAGCTAACATCTCTCAGACTCCCAACTAACGTTGAAAATAGATGATAACCTATAAGGACAAAATGATTTAATGAGATTAGTTAAATTATCTTATTCATTTTCAATAGTTACACTTTACATTAATTAAATACTCACCATTAATTAACCATTATCAATTCCAAATTATTTAACATTACAATTTTAACAAAGATCCCTTCCCTCCGGGCATAAGAAACCTTAGTACATGACTTATCATAAGCTCAACCTCAACATTTCGTCCCATCAAGCTCCAAACCCAGGAGTTAAACATTTATTTGTTTACTTATCAACATTACATTCCATATCACCAAATTCTCTAAGAAAACATTCTAATCTCCCCAAACACAAGGGGCTCAAAATGATTAGTAGATGAACTACCTAGAGAGTCACTTCCACTAATAAAAGGGTAGTAAACTCATCCAACCATGGGGAGCAAAACATAAAAATAACATGGAATAACCCACACATATTCAACACCAATGTAAATAGAGTAACCAAACAAAACTATATTCCTCAAGTTGTGGGGAAAGGAATGATTATAAACAATCAACCTGACCCCCAACAAAAAAATATATTCAAAACACATCCAAAATTAATAAAAATGGGTATACTCAGCACCAACCCATTCCATCACCTATGTTTCCATCCCTTACACCAGATGTGTAAACTGATTCATCTCACCATACTAGGTGTCAACTATTTCCACCAAAATTGGGCCTCCCTACCCCTCATACCACAACAAACCTCTAGAAACATCATTACCAACCTCACCTCACATTTGGTCATACCTACACCATATACTAAATGATTTATCCTAGATTATCCATTCCAAACCCACATGAAATCACATGAAAAAGGATACGAACCTGGCAAAAAGATCTCAAGCCTAACACAAGGCATTCATTCTTCACACACAATGAGATATCACAGATACAACGAATAAGGTACATGGAATTTATAAGAAAGATGAAAATTGAAACCCTACAAAGGCATTATATTTATCCTAAAACCAGTTCTTATTCCATCTAGAATTAACCGATTCATTATTCATAGGTACCAACTATATGAAACATAACCAATAAGCTATATCAAATATAAAAAAATTTATTTAAAAAATTATTTAAACATGAATTTAATTATTTTTTCAAGAATCCTAATCATACATAAATTACATTAACCAATTTAATTAAACATGAATAATTGCATCAGTTTTTTAACATTAAATTACAATAAAAAACATAATCATTAAACATGCCTCTTTTTCTATTATCAAATTAATAATTTGGTAATTAATGTTTTATGCTAATTACAAATTATGATCAATATCAACATGATAAACCAATCAAGGAATAGAAATAAAACTATCTACAAAATCACGAGGCAAACCTTTATCAGGGTACAACGTAGGAACATCATTTTTTTGAACAATACTGATTATTTAATATGGTTTAAGTATTTAATTAGGTAAAATTAATTTTGTTAAAAGGGGATAATCCATGGTAATTATATGATATCATGGGAATAAATAGAGAATAAATAAATCTCCTACCTCAAAATATCATTGATGTTCTTCACACAAGAATAAACCACACAATGAATCAATGATAACATATCCCACAAAAACTAAATCCCATTGAAGACATCACATAACCACCTCTTGAAGAAAACCTAGAGAAACCATATTAGAACCATGGGTAAGTAACCTATCTACAATGATGAGAAGATACAAGAATAAACAAGATCAAAACAATGATAGAACTGATATAAAATGGGGGAAGAAGACACATTGGATCAAGTGGGGTCACCGCAGATAAATAATGTAGGCATAAGATAGATTTTTGTTCATGGGACCTCCAAAACGCTGAAAAGGGGAATTTATGATGAGTTATGATGAGAAGGAGGGAAGCAGAATCCATAGGTGTTTGACAACCAAAGAATCTATAATTTATAAAATCAATACAACAATGGGGGATTGAACTATGTGGAATCCCCTTTCACATCATGTAATTCCTTGAGTACCATTTCTTCTAAAAAAACCATCACCATCACCTTTACATTTTATTTTATTTTTAAAAACCAAATGTATTGCGTGACATGAATCCCACTATTTCATTTTAAAAGTTTTTACCTATCATAAAACCCCCTTACATGTTGTGAAAGTTCTCCACTAAAACATCTCAACACTGGAGTCCCACCATACTTCTTCTGAGCCTCTTTCATGCATCGCAAGCAATGAGAACACGCAAAGGGTTGATCCATGTGGTTTTTAGCCCATACTGAAGTTATTTGGGTAGGTATTTTGGTGAAATAATTGGTTTTGGAAGTTTGAAGTTGTTAGGAGAGGTGGTTGCCTTTTATAGGCGAGGGAGAAGAAAAGAATTGCATTTTTCTAAATGGTTCAATCAAAAAAATACTAATATCATTCCAAAAGCATATAAAATGGGTAATTTTCAAAACAAATATGTTATAAGTGTGATATATGTCCAATAAAATGGGTTTCCATTTTTTTAATTCATTATATCAGGGATCGATCTATTTTAACCCCTTGGTAAATAAGAATTTACCTTAAATATTGTAATTAATTTTTCTTGTTTTTAATATTTCTAATTGTAAAAATTTACCTTGAATAGATTAGATAATATGAATTATTCTAATTCCAAATATTAAATATAATTTTACAAATTCAAATAAAAAAGACATATAATCTAATTAAAAAGTATACATTCATATGTAATGAAAAATTTGTTTTTCAAAGAGAAAATCCACATATGTATATAAATTTTTTATATAAATATTTAATATGAAATTTATTAAACAAACTTATATTTTATTAAATTCAATATAATAGACTAAATGGAACTTTAAAAATATATTAAAAAATAATTTAAATTTTTAAAAAATTTAAAAAATAAAATATGTTTTTAATAAAAATTCATTATTTTCACTATTCATTATAAAATTAAAATTTTTATAAAAATATTAAAATAACTCACCAACCAAATTTGGATTCTATAATATAAAAAATTTAATTGTTAATATAATTTTTCTAAATTGGTATGAATTAATTTTTAAATAATATTTCTAATGGAGAACTAAATAGCGTTTTAGAATATTTATCAGAAGTTATTTATTTCTTCCTTAAAATTATTATTATTTTATATATCATTAATAGATATCAATAATTATCATAATTTATTTAATCTTATTCATTGACAATAAATAACATCTATGATAAAAAAATTATTTTAAAATTATTTTAATAATGTGTCTTATTTCTCTTAATCTCGGTGTTGTGTGCATAATAAGTTGTCAATGAGATTGCATTTAATTAAAATGAAGTAAATTGTAAGTCTCATCATGTTACACATTACCTTCTTACAAAAAAATCTAATAAATATTATAGAAATTACTTTCTTAAAATTTTTTGGTTGGTATTATTTATTAATTCCTCTAGATCATAAATTGCTACCTCCATCTTTTTTATTTATACAGGGCACCTTAATAAGTGGAGTCATTAGATTCCTCAATAACATCTCTCTTATGTCACTAATTTAGATTGGTTATTCAAATTATGTTAGATCAAGTTCCTATTTTAATTCATCAAATGTTATCACATGCATTTGTTCTACCTTGTATTTTCTTAACAATGATATTTTTACCATAAAATGTAATTTTTGAGTGAAGAAGTGGAATTTCTATTTGATACGAAACAACACCAATTCATTCATGGATTTTAATGGGTCTGATGTACATGGGTCTCTATTTCCTTTTCATACCAAACTATTTTACACTTTTCCATTGATATAATCTCTTGATAGAATGATATCACACTTTTAATTTGAAATCCATCATGAAATTATTGGAATAAATCTTCTTCCAATTTTATGATTCATTAATATGATTCTGAAAAGTAATTGTCCTTTCAATTATGATTTCAAAATGTTACTGTCCTATAAGATTAATTTCATAAAATTCATCACAACATGTTGGATTATGAGATCTCATTCAATAACAGGTTTAATATGGTTCCATTTGACTAAATAAATGGAAACTGATGATATAATGAATCTCTTATAAGGGTAGATATTTATAACACATAATATGAATGTTCAGAGACTGTGGACTCAATATTTTATCTATTTTTTCAATTTTCTTTCAAAAATTTCCATCGGTCTGAGTATGGTGGGATGTTCTAAAATGAAACTCCCCATCAAGGTCATTCTAAGGAATCTTTTTCAATTTCTATGTAAAAATGGATCAAAATTATAAAAAAATAAAATAGATTAGGTAGGAAGTCTTAAAAATCAATTAAAATAGATCTTTTTTAGGCTCTAAAGACTTAATTAATCTATTATGGAATGGAATGGTGTAGACATGGTTAAGAGATCAATAATTAGTCATATTATGTTATTCTTTCTAAGAGTAATTACTAATCCTATGAAATATACTATAGTAATGTCATCCCATTTTCACATGGGAATAAGAATAGGTTTTGTGACTCCTCTAGGAATTTTTATCTCAACATTCACTTATCAAAAAACAAAACATCAAGACACATAATCTTAAATTTTTAATTTCATGATATACCACAACAAACCTCCCATAAATCCAAAAAACATCTTGGTTCTAAAATTGTGTATACAGAAACTCTATATTTGAGGATCATCCCACAATTCCATTGTTTTCTCAGGTATAAATAAGGCACATAAATTTTCTTTAAATTTTTGAACAACATATAAACATGCGATGTCTGAATAAATTACCTTCATTCAATGATTTAATTTTCTTCGAAATATTATTATCATATTATTGAGAAATTTTTATCATATTAAAAAATTATTGTTTCAAAAAAAAATTAATTATGAGTAATGTATCAACATACATATTAATTTCCATATCAATATTTACTAAATCTATGAATGTAAAATCTGACACAATGATCATTTTGATAAGAACACTGTGATCTTTACAAACTAATGAATCCACATAATTATTTTGTTTCCATTGGTGGTAGTGTATCAAGAAATCCTAATATTTGAGTAGCTTGAGCCATCATATTTATCTAATGTTGATAATTTTATATTAAATGACATATATTAGTATTTTATGATTTGATTATATCTTACGTCGTTCACCATAGTTTTAATGTCTCCATATCTGTAATGAAAAAAAATGTTTTCATAAAGTATTTCCAAATGTTGGATATTTTTATCATAAGTCTTCAAATCCATTGATGAATGTTAAATAACATTATCATTATTAAATAAGACAAAAGCATTTAACTTCTTTGATGATTCACTATATTTTACAAACTAATCATTTTCAAATGGTAGGCTCAACATTGGAGCATTGAACAGTCTCTTATTTCGTTCATAAAAACATTATTCACATTATTTTATGAAAGTAAATTTAATGCCTTTACATCTAATATTGGTTATTAGGTTAAATAGTTTCAATTTTTTTAAATGAATATTTGATAATATCATGTTATACCAATGAAACTATATACATATGTTATGGTTATTGGTGTTGGTCATTCATTAAATACCATTGTCTTCTCAAGATCTAATATGATTCCTTCCATGGAGAACATACAGTGATAAAAATAAACTTCATGAATCAATAACTCACACTTACTAAATTTACCAAATATATAATTCCTTCTAATTGTATAAATAAAAATCCATATGTAATTTTCATATTCCATGTATATTATATAATAAACCAATATATCATCAATGACTACAAATAATTCATCAAGATCATATTTAGATACAATTTTCATTATATACATAAAAAAGTGAGGGAATTAGGAAAACCCAAGGGTATTACTACAAACACGTAATGCCCATAAGTTATTTAAAAATCTATAATCAGAATTTATTCTTTCTTTACCCTAAATTAATGATTCCCAGAGGTCAATCTTCTAAAAATATCAGGCTCCTTGGACTTGATCACATAAGTCATCAATGTAAGGAAGTGGATAATTTCAATTTATTACAATAGAATTTATTTCCCAATAATAAATAAAAAACATCAAGGATACATATTTATACTCAAAATAGAGAACATGATCTTCCAATGATTAAACACCTAGATTAATAAATACCTTATCACAAAACTCTTATAGATTGTTTTGTAACTACACTAATTCTACAGTGTCTAGTCTATATAGAGTATTTGATATCAGTCTTACATTAGTGATTAAATCTATGTAAAACTCAACTATGCTCTCTAACGGTTTTAAGGTAATTCCTCAAGAAATAAAACTTTTTATTCCCATAAAATACCCACATAATAAATTTTATTATTACCTTTTACTTAAAAAAATATATTATTCCCTAATAATCTCATTTAGTAGAGCTTCTAAGGTGGATATCGACATTTCTCATATGATTATGTCTCCAATATATTAATATGGAATTCAAAATCTTCATCACGAATAATAATTTTCTTCTTCTTGTAATAAAATTTACCATAAGACATTGAAAACATTTCCATACCAAGGATAATACAAAATTCAATAGTAGGTATAATAATAAGGTTAGCTAATGAATAATGATTATGTATTATAATGGGGGTTCCTAACACATCCTTTTTATTGGGGGAATTCTTCTATGAGTTTTTAAAAATAACATCCTTATATACTTTATTGGGAAATATATAATTTTCTTCTAATAATTGATCATATATATCAATGTTATAATCCATAATAAAATAATCATAAAACTAAATTCGATTATATTCTTAATGTAGATTCTACTACATCCTTGGGTACTTCCACCTAACCTATAATGAATACATAAGCTTATCCAAGTCCCCGTGGACTATTCTATGGTATATTACCTTGAATCTTTTTGAATATTCATTTTTTGTGCCCCATATGCCTATAGTTGAAATATTGAATGTTAGTGTTTTCTTTATTCACATAGAATTATTTATCCTAAATACCCACATACCCACACTTTTAAAAACACCCAAGCCCTTAAATAATATCCGAGGATGATTATTTCAATAGTACTCATAAAAATGATGATTATTCATTCCCATCATTTTCTTTGATGCATTCCATTTTTCTTGGGTATCATATGATAACTTATCTTTTCTTCCACAAATTGAATGATCATGATAATTATATCAAAAAATTTATGGTGCATAAATCTATTTCACCAAATTATGATAATATTTGAGAGTATATCACCCTTCAAAGACATATGTTAATGGCTTTAAATAAATGTTTAATCTTGCACTTCGTGTTCCTTATGTACAATGTAGTATACCTATATAACCATATAATGGAAGCATCATAGACAACTACACATTATTATTCATTTATCTATAAGATGATAAACATTCTCTTAATTTTTGTTTTCCATTCATGATGGATATATTTGAAAAAGAACACCTCCATAAAATCGTTAATTTCCATTTTTTATAAATTTTATTATGCCAATGTACTCACGATCAAGGAACAATATAGATCAATATTATTGTTAATAAAATACTCTACAACTACGACCATTTCCTTTTATCACATCTTATAACAATATATACATTCTCAATATTCTTAATCCATTTATAATCTTTTATTGCAATAGTATTCCCAAAGAACTATAGTGGATAATGTCATATATGGTGTCCCAACATAGGAAAAATGCCTTGTGGAATATGTTTCTCTATTCGAGAATAGTTATTTGACATAACTAGATTAATATTACCTAATATTTCCCTGATTTTATCAATTATAATACTCGATTTATTAGATTTCTCAGTAGGGAAATATTTACATTAGCCGTGATTACTAATACCCTTCTTATTTTAATGATTAATTTCTGAAAAATATAGTACCTTGTGTTAGCTCAAAAAAAGTTAAATATTACATCACAATCAATAATTCTAAAAATTTTATTACAAATAACCAAAATTAAAAATTTATCCATTATTAATCTCAGAATACTATACATGGTTTCTATTTTGAAATCATTATTTTCATATCCATTATAATTGGTTGAATATAAAATCTAAATTATCATATGAATATCCCCAAAGCGTGTCATACCAGGTGCATAGTAAGGCACATTTCCATTTATAGTTAACACTCGTGTCAATATTGATGGGCATTATTCATTGTTATTTCCACTATATACATCTATAATAGAACCACATCTAGTTATAATATTAATATAGGGATATATTTCCATAAAAACAAATAATTTTTCCTCACCAAAAAATTTAGATTTTCTTTAATACTTATCCTCAAAGACTATTATATGTTTATGTTCTGTTATTTAACATTTTAATTATTATATTTCGGATGGTTTCTAAAAACATACTTTTAAACCACATATATAGACATTGAAACCAGAAACCCAGAACCCATGCCTAGATTATTACATTGGCCAAAATAAATGGGGTAAAATCCTAATGGACTAATCTGTGTGATAATATTAATGAAACATATACATACATGATACTAATTTTTTGTTGGGAAATAAAATAAAAAAATTTAACGGAAATCAGTTAGATTCAATAAAATCATTCAATGAGTTTCTGTTCATATCGTAGGAAATGAAAACAAAATAATGGTGAGATAAATTATATATTATGGCTTATATATAATGGAATTAATCATAGATAAACAAATTGTATTCTACATGCCAAGGAAAATTACTAGAAAAACATGAAATTTAATAAATAACATTATCATTAAAAAAGGAATAATAAATATTTAAAGTTAGCTAACTAAACATAGATTAAATTTAATAAATAATCTAAGGATGATATGAATCCATTACTGATAACAATGTGAACATATCATGGATAATAATAAAAATAGAATTTTCAATGATAAAAATGATTAATTATAGCATTTCATGATCTTGGTCATCTTGATAACTCTACTATCAATAGCATTCATAAGATAAATTAAAACTAAGGGTAAAAACACATTTAATTTAGCCACCTTATTTGCCTCATGAGTTCTATTGATTCATCAAAGGATTATCTATAACCAACAACCATTCATGAATAAACATTAAAATAATTATTCATATAAATTATAATAAATTTATTTCAATAGTTAGTATTCCTTATCGAATAATATATTTATCGAATAAATGATACAAATTTATATATATTTCCACATTTAATAATAAAAATTAACTAAATATCATATAAAAATATTTTATTGTCAATTAAATAAGAATTTTATTTTTGAATGAATATTTATGTTTTGAAAAACAATTTCTAAACAAAATTGATAATGATAAAGTGATTTTATCAATATAGAGTAAACAATCTCAATTGAATGTGATATTATACAATAAAGTTTACCAAATTTTTGAATTTAGAAATGTTTCCCTTTAATAATAAACATGAAATGATTAATCATAATGATTAAAAAGGTATTCATTTTAATCTAATCAGTTGTTAGTTACATATATTATAGAAAATTGAATAAGTGAATATTAACAAATATGTATCCCTGAAATGGAAAATAAGATGAATTACCTTTCCACATGGAAATATTCATGTAAAATCCTCATTATTGATAAAATTATAGTTGTAACGCCCTGACCCCAGTTACCCAGAGTTAGTGCATTATTGCGTAACATTGGCATGATCACAAAAGATCAAGTCTCGAAAGACTGATTAGTTTAGTAGCCTTGGAAACACTAGATACATTCATAAATGTTACATTACATCATAAAGTGAAAAACTACAATAACAAAGTCTCCATAGTCCACACTCATATCCTCTTCTGACTATTCCTACAGGTCATTCATAAAATACTTTTTCACATCCTGTAAAATATTAGAACATTGAAAGGGGTGAGCTCAGATGCTCAGTAAGGATAACAATATTGCGGAAGCTTTCATAAATAAACATTAACATTTAAGGCAATGTATAACTAAAAAAAAGCCATTTTAAACTTGAACTTCAATATAATATGGCAAAAATAAAATTAAAAAATGCCATTTACTTACGCACATGGATATTCTAAATGTCAAATAATCACATGCAACATCAATAACAACTTTCATAATGATGGAATGCATAATGACAGACTATCATAACCACATAGCCAAGGTCTCGTGCCAAGACTAAAAATAAGATTTTGTCAAGGCCTCATGCCAAGACACTAGTTTGTCTCATGAGACCTGTCGATGAATCGAGGAGCTATAGCAGGCTCCACCCATCACTTATTATGTCCAATGCATTTCTCATATGAACTGGTTTAAACATATCATAAACCATAACATAATCGTTTCACATAAAACATGCATAAAGGAAACATAACATTTCCACATTTCAATCACAAGATATCAATACAAAACATTGATATAATAAAAACCTTATCAAAACCATTTTTAATACGAAAATAAAAGAAAATTAGAACTTGGTATTTATTTTTCATTTAAAAAAAGTTATGGCTTGTAGAGGAAGCTGAAACTCAAATAATGGTCATGACGGCGGAGAAGTCATTGTCGCCGCATACGTACGACAAGAAAAACATTCCTTTTTTTTGTCATTTAGTAAAACGCTTCGTAAAAAAATATTCCATTTGAATAAACGTAAAAGTCAAAGGGGTTTATACACCGTATAAAATAAATTTGTGTATAAAACAAAATATGCCTCAATGAATGGCGATTGAGATGAAGTCCCTTAAAAAGATCATTTTTTAAATAAAATAGATCTATTATGTGTATTCACTATAATTACACATAAATAAAGTTAAAATACAAGATAGTACATAATAATATCATTACATAATTTGAAAGTAGGAGATTAACCCAAAGAATGGAAATTGGGTTAAGAAGTTCCCTTACCTCATGTCTGACATGACTCGACCGCTCTTTAACCTCCTGAATAATAAAATAGAGTTAATCTCTACCCACTTAAGAACCTTTTTCATGTTCATTATTCCTTTTATATCACTTATTACCATGTTATGAACATTATGTAATTATTTAAGTTAATAACGGTCGTTTTTTCGATCTTAGGTACTTGAGTCAAAAATAAACTTCTTATAATTAGACTTTGTTCATGTGGTAAAATATCCATTATATCTATAATTATATTCATGATGTAGATATCATATACATAATTTATATCCAGTATATACATTCATTTATAATATTACATAACATTTAGAGGTAAGAAATGAAATGCATCGTTCATGGAGACGGTAAGCTGTACGTACGCATGAACGCTACTTTCATATCTATTTCATATTGAATGGAATGAAGTTATAATTATATAAAGTTATAAAATAATTCCAATATAATATAATGTATAATACCATTTACCCCATCCTTTATACATCCCACATATGGCATTAATGATTCAAATCACTTTGAGGGGGCGGTAGTCCGCACTTCCTAAAATGAAGATATCGCGTTTACCCATAATGGAAACCATAAAGGTATGCCATAAATGAAAAATACAGAATATTAAGTAAAAAAACATATTATATATCATATATAAATATATTGATATCTTAATGGCCACCTTTGAAGGTGTTATATGAGTGTTGAACAATCATCGTTTCCTAAGGCAGAAATTCTCCATCCATAGAAACAGTATGTTCTTTAACCATTAGATGTAATTGTGTGTAAGTTTAGCTCGAATAAATCTTATAACAACATACTAGTATATTTAGGATACTGTTTTTGTTACAATAGAAATGAATAAAAAGAGTTTAGGGGGCTGGAGAAGCAAAATAAAACGAAAAAACATAAGAGAAGACATTAACTTAAAATCGGGAAACACTTTTTTTATTTGAGCCAAAGGCTTCCTTGAGAAGAATTCTGCCCAAAGTGAAACTTCTAGAAGTAATATATGGATGTTGAGAGAGTATTTGGGAAGATGTTGGCCGAGCCAAAAGGCTTTGATGGTGTGAGTAAGGTGGTAGTGGTGGGGGCCTTTTATAAGAGGAGAGGAGGGGCACTCTTGGAAAGTGATGAAATGTTACTTTATTATATAATGAGTTTCAGATTTTAAATGTCCCACAATAATATATTTCGAGGATAAGGTGATAAGGGTTCGAAATATACTCATAAAATAGGTTTTTGACCATTTTAATTCTTAGATTATACATTATCTTTTTATTTTATTTAAATCATTAATTAATGAGGTAATCACTACATCATCATGGTGTCATAAATAATATATTTTATTTAATGTCTAAAAATTATAAAACAATTATAGTGATGTATTAAATCTTTTTAGATTTCTAATGAATATTTATAGTAAAACACATGACTTGAATAATCCCATTTAAAAATTGTTTTAGTAAAACAACTCATGTTTGTGACATTTTTATTTTAACATTAAATTAAAAGTTTTTAATGTCATTTTCCTACCAAAGTGGCTCCATGGGGTCCCCAAGTTGACCCATGGATTCTCTTGGTCAGCCATGACTCATCCAATAGGGGTAGGACATGTGTAAAGGTCATTTCATATTATTATAACATTATCATTACCTTAAATTACACTAATTACCTTTAATCGTGATTAATTAAACTTAAAAATTACTATTCACCAAAAATTATTTTAATCCCATTGAACCACATTTTACTTCCTAATGACAACCATGTATGTCGGATTTTTGAAAATCAAATCACAGAAGTGGTAATGTTTCATTTAAATGAAAAATTAGTTTTTTAACTACCACTTAGTGGTTTCACTATTCATCAAAAATTGAAGTTTTTCAGAACAATGACAAATTTTCACCCTAAGCTATAATTTATTTTCCGAATTCATAAATGATGTCTATTTTACAAAATTCCAATCATATAAGTTCCATTAATTAATTTTATAATTAATTCCCGCAGTCACAACAAATAGCGTGTTTTTAAGAAACAATATATATCAAAAGATTGACAATTGTTTATGTCGAATTTCAAAGTGAAATTAATTATAATGAGCACCATTGGATAAAATGGTAAAAATATATTCTAATTATACTTTAAAACCACTAAATATTATAATTTATCACTATAAATTATTTTGATTAAAAAATTTGTTTTTACATATTTTTCACTATTCATAAAAAAATTGGAAGTTCTCAAAAAAATACCAAAAATTCAACATAGGATAATTTTGATATTCCGAATCCAAAAATGAAGTCCATATTGAAATATAATATATATATAATTTCAAAAATTGGGTATTACTATTCATAACTGCTACTTTTATTGGTCGCGGTGTGTTAGAATCTCGAACTTACGTAAAATGCAAGCTATTGCATTATTGAAAGAGAAGCGTATCATGGAAGCTCGAGGTCTTACATTCTCCCCTCCTTCAATAAATCGCATCCTTGCAATTTGAAATGTTTCTTTGAAAATAAAAGGTTGAAAATGGAAAATAACATTGTGGGAAACCCAAATCAGAAATAAGGTTAATAAAATTTAGCCTTAATAAGAGGGAAAGAAAAATGAAAAAGTCACCACCAAATTATGATCTTGATAAGGAGAACATTGGTGGAAATTAGAGACATATAATTGGAAGAAAAAAATAAATATGTTTAGGGAGTGATTGAGGTCATCAACCACAAAAAAGTGTATAATTGAGGGCCTCAAAGCCTTTAATCTATGTTGATTTAAAATATTATCAGTTCAACAAGACATAAGGTATTAGGATAACACATTTTTTGTTTTAATATACCTTTACTAAATTTGAAGAATTAATTTATTCATATAATAATAGATAGGTATATATATCTTTAAGCTTGACAAGTAGAGTTTCAACCTTCAACTAATTTCTACCACAAACTCATCTTTCACTCAAATAGATAATAGAACTCAAAAATATTATATTTATCCTAATCGTACAAGGTTCAAAATATCAACACATACAATTTAGATTAGGAAAACTATTTTTTAACAACCAGGGACTTCCTGTAGGCTAGTGGTAGGTAATAATGTCCTGTCACACTATGGTTGTGGGTTCAATTCCTACAGCTTTGTCCGACGCGATGGGTTATCCCCCGACCTACAGCTTGTCCTTTTTCCTAAAACAATAGTATTATAATATTCCAAAAATAATATTCAGAAATGTTATAACCTTAAACAATACAATGCAAGGTTCAACTTAATCCATTCCAACCTTTATAGTTATCCAAAATACTTCTGTCCAACTCACAGTCAAAATTGTATAAGGAAGGTAAACATAGTGAAGATCCTTTTTTCTGCGTAACAACATGTGAACACCTTCATCATGTATTCTTTTAAAACACTGAAACATCTTGAATTACCATAAATCATTATTTATGATATTCATGATCCCTTATTCCTTATAGAATACTAGATATAATCCTTCTATCCAAAAATGTATACAAATCAATAATCAGTTTCAAGGAAGTTAAGAATATCCAATAGAATTTATCCAAATCAATCATGTATTATTCCAAAATCACTATCTCGGTATTTCAACCATATTATTGGTTATCTTTCTCTCAACCATATATTTTCCAAAAATTTAACCTGCTGTGGAGTCACTTTTCTTGGTTCCACACAATCTCAAGTCCTTGATGAAATAGTACTGCAGTATAATCCTTATATACTACATAATTATTATAACCATTACATAATTGATACAACACTCAAATGATAAAATTCTTTAATAAGAACATAATAACTCTAATAATTCCTCCTCATCTGTGGTAGTATCATAACTTGATTATTATCCAATAACATCATTTGGGGCAAACTCTGATGATTTGGACATTGGTTTTCGTAGTGTCCCCACTCCTTGCAGATGAAGCATTGTACATTTGAAACCTTTTTCTTGCCCTTGCAGTCACACACATGGTGTCCTTTTTCTCCACACTTATAACAAACTCGCATTCCCTTTAGGAATGTCTCAAGGTGTTTCTTCCCACAGTTATCACATATTGGAAAATTCTTCTTTTCCCTTTTCCCTTTATCCATCATTCTCTCTTCCATCCTATTCTTCTCTTTATTCCCTTCAAAGCCATAAGATTCCGATAATTCTTTACTTATCTTATTGACACATGATACAATTTCTTCATATGTTGATAAAATATGGGAGACTATTTCCCTTCTAAATATTGGCTTAATACGGTGAAAGATATGATCCTTCTTACTCTTTGAATCATACGTATTGATGGAGTTCACATTTCTTCTACTGGGCGCCATTTCAATACAATGGCATAAACTAGGTTAGTTTATGAATTACAATGAATAATTCCAAACTTGTAAAATACTTAATATAAATTGAACTATTTATGGATATAATCCATAATCATAAAAAAAATGTTTTCTTTGAGGAAGTATATACTCATAAACCCTTCATAATGGTTTGTAAAGAAAATAAGAATTATCCTAAGAATATCCCCTGGGAGTGTCGTAACCAAGAGTGCAGCAAGGCCCGTTGTCGTGCACCAGTTCCCATTCGAGTCTAGCTCAAAGTGGTGTTTTTGGGTTTTACCCCTAGGCACATATGTGCTAGAGCCGCCTCTACCTGCTCATATCCAGACAGGGATGTATTGCTTGGAAAACTCACAAAATATCTATAATACCAAAATTCTAGGACATTCTTCCATACTAATCCTCAAAGTCTATCTTGGGGCTATGTGCTCTAATCAGAGTTTATCTAAATCTATCATCAAAGGTTAGTACTATACTGCCTCTGATACCAACTGTAACGCCCCGACCCCAGTTACCCAGAGTCAGTGCATTATTGCGTAACATTGGAATGATCACAAAAGATCAAGTCTTGAAAGACCGATTAGTTTAGTAGCCTTGGAAACACTAGATACATTCAAAAATGTTACATTACATCATAAAGTGAAAAACTACAATAAAAAAGTCTCTATAGTCCACACTCATATCCTCTTATGACTATCCCTGCAGGTCATTCATAAAATACTTCTTCACATCCTGGAAAATATTAAAACATTGAAAGAGGTGAGCTCAGATGCTCAGTAAGGATAACAATATTACGGAAGCTTTCATAAATAAACATTAACATTTAAGGCAATGTATAACTAAAACGAAAGCCTTTTTAAACATTAAATTCAATATAATATGGAAAAAATAAAATTAAATAATTCCATTTACTTACGCACATGGATATTCTACTAGTCGAATAATCACATGCAACATCAATAACCACTTTCATAATGATGGAATGCATAATTCCAGACTATCACAACCACGTAGCCAAGGCCTCATGCCAAGACTACAAATAAGATTTTGTCAAGGCCTCGTTCCACGACACTAGTTTGTCTCATTAGACCTGCCGAGGCATCGAGGAGATATAGCTGGCCCCACCCATCACTTATTAAGTCCAATGCATTCCTCATATGAACTGGTTTAAACATATCATAAACAATAACATAATCGTATCACATAAAACATACATAAAGGAAACATAAAATTTCCACATTTCAATAACAAGATATCAATAAAAAACATTGATATAATAAAAACCTTATCAAAACCATTTTCAATACCAAAATAAAAGAAAATTAAAACTTGGTATTTGTTTTTCATTTAAAAAAAGATATGGCTTATAGAGGAAGCTGAAACTCAAATAATGGTCACAGCGGTGGAGAAGTCGCTGTCGCCACATACATACGACAAGAAAAACATTCCTTTTTTTCTCGTTTAGTAAAACTCTTCTTATAAAATGATTCCTTTTGAATAAACGTAAAAGTCAAAGGGGTTTATACAACGTATAAAAGAAATTTGTGTATAAAACAAAATATGCCTCAATGAATGGTGATTGAGACGAAGTCCCATAAAAAGCTCATTTTTAAAAAAAAAATAGATCTATTATGTTTATTCACTATATGTACACATAAATAAAGTTAAAATACAATATAGGACATAATAATATCATGACATAATTTGAAGGTAGGAGATTAACCCAAAGAATGGAAATTGGGTTACGAAGTTCCTTTACCTCGTGTCGGACTTGACTTGACCGATCTTTAACCTCATGAATAATAAACTAGAGTTAATATCTACCTACTTAAGAAACTTTTTGAAGTTCATTATTCCTTTTATATCACTTATTACTATGTTATGAACATTATGTAATTATTTAAGTTAATAACAGTTGTTTTGTCGATCTTAGGTACTTGAGTCAAAAATAAACTTCTTATAATTACACGTTGTTCATGTGGTAAAATATCCATTATATCCATAATTATATTAATGATGTAGATATCATATACATCATATATATCCAGTATATAAATTCAATTATAATATTACATAACATTTAGAGGTAAGAAATGAAATGCACCGTTCATGGAGACGGTAAGCCGTACGTACGCATGAACGCTACTTTCATTTCTATTTCTTATTTAATTGAATTAAGTTATAATTATATAAAGTTATAATATAATTAAAATATAATATATTGTATAATACCATTTACCCCATCCTTTATACATCCCACACATGGAATTAACGATTCAAATCACTTTGAGGGGGCCGTGGTCCGCACTTCCTAAAATGAAGATATAGCGTTTACCCATAATGGAAACCAAAATGGTATGCCATAAATGAAAAATAATGAAGCTTAAGTAAAACAAAAACATATTATATATCATATATAAATATAGTGACATATTAATGGCCACCTTTTAAGGTGTTATATGAGTGTTAAACAATCATCGTTTCGTGAGGCAGAAATTCCCCATCCACAGAAACAGTATGTTCTTTAACCATTAGATGTAAGTGTGTGTAAGTGTATCTCTAATAATTCTTATAATAAAATCCTAGTATATTTAGGATACTGGTGTTGTTACTAATGAAATGAATAGCAATAGTTTAGGGGGTTGGAGAAGCAAAATAAAACAAAATCACATAAGATAAGACATTACCTTAAAATCGGGAAACTCTTTTTTGATTTGAGCCAAAGGATTCCTTTGGAATAATTCTTCCCAAAGTGAGGCTTCTAGGAGTAAGAGAGGGAAGTTGAGAGTGTATTTGGGCAGAGGTTGGCCGAGCCAAAAGGATTTTAAGGTGTGAGTAAGGTGGTAGTGGTGGGGGCCTTTTATAAGAGGAGAGGACATGCACTCTTGAAAAGTCATGAAATGTTACTTTATTATATAATGAGTTTCAGATTTTAAAGGTCCCAAACTTATATATTTCGAGGATAAGGTGAGAAAGGTTCGAAATATACGCATACAATAGGTTTTTGACAAGTGTAAGTCTTAGATTTTACATTATCTTTTTATTTTTTTAAATCGTTAATTAATGAGGTAATCGCTGCATCATCATGGTGTAATAAATAATTTAATTTATTTAATGTCTAAAAATTTTAAAAAAAATATCATGATGTAGGAAATATTTTTATATTTCTAATTAATATTTATAGTAAAACATATGACTTGTATAACCCCATTTAAAAAGAGTTTTAGTAAAATAACTCATGTTTGTGACATTTTTATTTTAACATTAAATAAAAAGTTTTTAAGGTCATTTTCCTACCCAAGTGGCTCCAAGGGGTCCCCAAGTTGACCCATGGATTTTCTTGGTCAGCCATTACTAATACAATAGGGTTAGGACAAGTGTAAAGGTCATTTCATATTATCATGACATTATCTTTACCTTAAATTACACTAATTACCTTTAATCGCGATTAATTAAACTTAAAAGGTACTATTCACCAAAAATTATTTTAATCCCATTGATCCAAATTTTAATTTCTAATGAAAAGAATGTATGTAGGATTTTTGAAAATCAAATCACAGATTTGGTGATGTTTAATTTAAACGAAAAATCGGTTTTTTAACTACCACTTAGTGGTTTCACTATTCATCAAAAATTGAAGTTTTTCAGAAAAATGCCAATATTTCACCCTAAGCAATAATTTATATTCCGAATTCAAAAATGATTTCTATTTTAAAAAATTCCAAACATATAATTTTCATTAATTAATTTTATAATTAATTCCCGTAGTCACAACAAATAGCGTGTTTTTAAGAAACAATATATATCAAAAGATTGACAATTGTTTATGTCCAATTTCAAAGTGAAATTAATTATAATGAGCACCATTGGATAAAATGGTAAAAATATATTCTAATTATACTTTAAAAACACTCAATAGTATAACATATCACTATAAATTATTTTGATTAAAGAATTTGTTTTTATGTATTTTTCACTATTCATAAAAAAATTGGAAGTTCTCAGAAAAATACCAAAAATTCAACATAGGCTAATTTCGATATTCCGAATCCAAAAATGAAGTCTATTTTGAAATATAATATATATATAATTTAAAAAATTGGATATTACTATTCATAACTACTACTTTTATTGGTCGCGGTGTGTCAGAATCTCGAACATGCGTACAATGCAAGCTATTGCATTATTGAAAGAGAAGCGTGTCATGGAAGCTCGGGGTGTTACAGTAGTTGAAAATTATATACCTTTAGTTATGAAGGATTCATGAAAATAAAGGAACAAGAGGATATGAGTACCCCATATAAATGAAATAATGTGCACAAAAATAAATCATTCCTTAATGAAGGGAAATTGATATGAAGTGACATACCCCACACTGTTGTTTTATTGAACATGATCTAAAATACTTTATAATAGTTTTAAGGATGTCTCAAATTTATTATAGAACCATGATAATATTTTAACACCATAAATTATCATACTTTTTCCATTTATCACTCTTTTTTAATAGTATTTCATTAATTTCATTTTTTCATGTGTTCAATGGTTTGTTTTCTCATCTCTATTTTTCCATGAATGAACTGATTCTTGTATATAATATATAAGAACATAATCTAAAGAGTGATATATATTTATATAAAAAAAATATTAGTACTTGTTAGAAATATTAATATATAAATTATTGATTTTTTCATTTAAATTTAGTTAGATTACATCACAGAGATGGTCTGTCATACATACACATGATCGACAATATAGATTCATTAGCTAGTAAAAGTGTAAGGGAACGTTTGATATTTGAATTATTATAATTGATAAACTTTCATATATATATATATATATATTCCACATATTCATTAATTTTATCCTTATTACATTCAATATAAATTCAATGTAAAAATGATTCACATAGCTTCATGAGGAGATAATCCACCCACTAGTATAATAATGGGATTTAATGTCCTCATTTTTACATCATTTCAAAAATATCATTGTTAAAAGTACATGTTGAAAACATTTAACTACATTAATTCTAGTAACTGATGTAATAATCATAATTTGAAATTTAATTTCTAAAAAGAAGATGATAAAATTCTTTATAAAAGATATTTAATATTGGTTTTTATAGGAATGAAACATAAAAGTCAATTTTAATGTCAGATTTATAAAAATAACCATGTTCTAGTTTAATTTGTAAAAATTTATTTTTACAGATGTGGAGATGAAATAGATATAAAAATAAAAATTTATAATTGTAGGAATTTAAACTTCTCAAAGGGAACTCCTAGGGAAGTGTAAATTTTGATTCCCATAAATTTACATCCTTACATATTTAGAGTTACACCATCTGTAAAATCAAATCTTAAGAAACAATTTATTCTAAAATATTCAGTGAATCTAATTTTTACCTATGTTTTTACTAAAAACCATCATGAAAATTATTTAATCATGGTGTCAATTATTAGATAAAAACCGAATTAAAAAGTATTATTCATATTTTGAGGTTGGGATTTTATAAATGACATAAAAAGTCTTGAAAATAACTTTTAACACTGGTTTAAAAAAATGACACTTGAACCCCCAATATAAGATGTTTTTAATCATCACACACACACACACACACACACACATATATATATATATCCAATTATAAATGTAATATTTCCAATACAAAGGGTCATTATTTCAATTTCATCCACCACACATGTTTCAATTTTTAAAATACCATATAAATGTTATTACAATGAAAATGAAATTATTTTTATTCCAATACATAAATATTTATTTTATTTTTTTCCACAATTTTAACTTATTTGATCTAATCAATCTTTCAACACATATTCAATCGTTCATTTGAACATGGTATCTATTTTAATCATTAAATATCATTTTTATTTTCCCCTTCATTGATAAACATAGTGATACTTTTTCTTATGATAATGAAGAAATATTCCAATTGAGTGATGAAGAAAAAATCTACATGATATTCACCAACCAATTTATAATAATCTTGTACAATCAAAATATTTACAAGCACATGAGTTCTTATATAAAAAGAAGATAAATAATGACAATCAACAAATGAAATTGATGGTGACCACTAAATCAATAAAAGTAAGTATAATAAATATGTTATATTTTTTCATTTGGATTATGAAATTTCTAGATAATTTTTACCATGTTTAATTTGAAATGAGTTCTATATCTTGAGAAATATAGAATTAAAAATTTTTACTTCCATAACATTTCATCCTCATGACATTTTTAACACTACAAATAGTAAAATCAAATGTTATGATAAAATATTTTATATATAATTTTATGTTTTTATTTTTATCTTTTTTTTCTAAAACATTTTTGGAAATTTTTATTTTTACATTTTATGATTGGTTTTTTGTAAAACCGTTGTTGAAACATACTTTTCACATCATATTTTTGCATAAAAAGATGTTAAGACAATTTGGAATAAAAATTTCAATATCATTTTTTATAAAACCAACTCTTAAAATTAATAATATTTATTTTTTTACATCCAATTATAAATATTTACATCTAATTTCATTCTATCAACAATAGTTCAAAGAAATTTTTTTAACTGATATGAAATTACAAAAACACTAACATCGATAACCTTTTATACGAGTGTATATACACACAAGTGACATTATCATATGTTAAATAGTAAGAAATGTTTGATGGTATATGTGATATTATGTTTTTTGAAGTATAATTATAACATAAATATTTTTTATAAATATTATATCCATTATGAAATTCTACCTTGAGAGTATTTGATGGATAACGAGTAACATCAGTTTTTGTGGTTGTATTTCGCCTTTCACATGATCGATGGTTTAATTTATCATTCTATTGATGAATATATAGGTATATTATATACAATTAATATTATAAAAATTAATTATATGGATATATTAGTGTGATTATACATTCATGAATGAAATGTATTTGAATGAGGAGGAATAAAAAATACAATAATTATGATCACTTAATAATGTCCCTCATTTTTTAAATGACCTAATTTAGTTTGAACAAAATGACATACTATATATGATTAAATAATAAAATAATGGATCACGGATGTTGGAATGGGATTCCAGAAGTGATTTTTTAGGATTGACCAAACCAAATGGATTTTCAAGTGATATGACGTGGGGAGAGGGGTGTCTTTTATAAGTGGTGGAGTGGATAGAAATTTGTTTTGTAAAAATAATAAATAAAAGCGATGTTTTTATGATTCCTAAGACTCCAAAATGGGTAATTCTCAGACTTTACTGGTTTTATGGTAGAAATATGGTTAGAAATCTAGTTTATGAAAAGTTGTCCGGCCATTTAAGCCCTTATCTATTTCTCAACCAATCGATAAATAATTGTTTACCTTAACCATAATAATTATTTATAACATATTTTACTATATATATTAGTTAAAAATTAAATTGAATTTATTAGATAATATAAATTAGGTTGATTCAAAATATTGAATCATTTTTTCCAAATTCATTATATGAAATGGAAAAATTCCATTTTAAAATTATATCTGTGGACATGATGAAAAAGAGGGATTCCAATTAGAAAAGTTTCATATGGATAAATTGTTTTAGTGTAAAAAATATATAAAAGTTCTATTAAAATAACTTAAATTGAAATAATTATACTTTAATGGAAATAAATTTTCTATATAAAAAATTATTAATATAATTTATGTTGGTAAATAATTTATTCAAACAAGAAGTTTTAAAAAAAACCAATATATTTCACTATTCATGAACAAATGATACTTTTCAGAGAAATATAAAAAATTCCCCATATAGTAATTTTGATATGATGAATTAAAAAATGAATTTGAACTTTTAAATATATATTATAAAATAAGTAAAAAATAAAAATATAATTATTTGTCCATATCACGAGTAAACTTCCATTTAGAAAAATACTATTTTATAAGACATTTCTTTTTCATTATATTGATTATTATTTTATTTATAATTTATAAATAATCATAATTTTCATAATTTAATTTTTTTTGATTCATACCCACAAACATAACGGAAAGGATATAATGGTCATGATATATCAATACTGTAATAAAGTATCACATTTTATTAAACATGATGTTTCATGCATCCCAAGCTATCAAAGAGGTTATAATTATTTGAATGGAAATAAATTATTAAATCTCAAGGTGTTAGATTTTTTTAAAAACTAGAGACTCTAGTAATATAAATTATATAAGACATTAATAATCTATATTTCTTTAATAAGTACAATTATGTTGGTTAGTGGGAACCTGATGAAGAACACCATTCAACAAAAAATCCATCCAATATGTATCATTAAAGAAATATGATACAATTTTATTCCATTATCAGAACTCGTAAAATACACCACATGTTCTTATACCATTATGTAAAATACTATATATTATTTTATAAAAGACATCAATGATCACTTCACCCTAGGTTCCCAGCCGATTTCCCATCCAAGGATTCCAATTATATAAAAAAACCATCAGAAAAGAAATATAGGAACCCAACCCATTTCTCATTAATAAAAACCATCCAGGCATAGTTATAAAAAATAAAACTTGTATCAAGATTAATCGTAAGAAAAAATTGAATTCTGTTTTATTTTCCACATATTTTCAAAGGAAATAAGGCCATTAAACCACAACATGTAATCCTTCTATAGAAAGAATAGGCTCACTCAGCCCAATCTATTTTATCATTAAATAACAATCATTTTAATTACCATTTTGGATTATTGATTTTATTATATATATAATTAACGTTAAAACACAATATTATCTTGAAAAATAAAAAAACATTTAAATTACTTACACATGAATTTATAATTAGTTTTATATTCTATTAAAATCAAATAATAACTGAAAATATAGATCATTAATCTTTATTCAATAATAGAATAATTATTTAAATGTATTTTAATTGATTATAAAATTTCCATTAAAACAACCATGATAAAAAAACATCCACGACATAATGTTAAAAATACACCCAATAAAATCATGAGGTAACCAAATAAATTAAATAAAAAGTGATAACAAACCCTAAAAATACATTCATTCTTCTATTAAATTACACATTATTATATTTACTATGTTAATTTGACAATTAAACAATGGATTGTGTAAAATTATTACAATACTTTCTCTTCAATTTATGATAATGGTAACCCCTCTATTATTATAGTATGAAGAAGACTATGTTCCCTAAGAATGAATGCAATGAAAATTTCTAAAAATGATTACTTCTTCTATTAAAAAAATAGATCTCTAAAAACTAACCCAACAAGGTCCCTATATAATTCAATGATATAAATCTCATGAAATGTGAATAGAAAAAAACAACCATTTCATGGAGAATGATGAATTATAGAGAACAAACCAAATCGAAAAAAATGAATTTCCTCAAATCACCATTGATCAAACTATAGAATACAAGGGTTAGAAAAAATGAATATTTCTTCATGGATCCAACATAAATATAAAATGGAATATGTGTTATTGAGAAAGGATATAAAATTAATTAGAATATAACTGGGGATCCACAAAATATCATTATGTTGGAAAATCCACATTCTTAATGTTAATATAGGGATCACACCATGAATTACCTAGGATATTAATCAAGATAAAATTAAGATATATCTTCATTACAATCGAAAAAACTATTCGCATTATGAATTACCAAATCAAATAACTAATTTTTTCACGTAAGTGCCAATGGATTCAACCCTAAAACCCATATGTGCATTAACCAGAACTTATGTCATTATTCACAATTCACACCATGAATACCCAGTTCATGATGTTAATTCATATATAAAACATGTTTATATATTTCTAATACTCTATATAACCTAAATATCACAAGGTTATTGTCTCATTATAATGAGAGACCTTACATTATATATAGGGAATTATAATGAAGATCATAAAGATGAAATCATAAAAAATAGTTCTGAGGATGAAATCATTATATCAAACAAATGGGGGAAGAACCTTTAAACATAACATGGAATATATAATAAAATCATAAAATAACATATGAATATAAAAAATAAGTAATAAGAGAAATTCATTATTTATAATAATAATATCTTCGGTGATAATGTTCACAAAATATATAAAATGACCAATAAAATTGTAAAATTAGATAACCTCTGGAATCATATAAAATAATATCCCGTGATTTAGAAGATACACATTATTTATTATAGTAAAAATCCAATACCTACTATATCATAAATAAAAACCATTCATAGTTGTACTACATTAATATGAAAATATTCATCAATCAAATATTTAATAGTTAATCCCCAGAGAAATATATTTGTTTAATAAAAAATTACAATAAAAAATTATCCAATTAAAAATATTTGATTCATTTCAAATCAATACATTCTCTATGAAATATGATAATAATTTAATGATATTAAAATAGTTGAAATAACCTTCAAAATATAAAAACAACATAATTTACATCATATACACATATATCATTTTTATTTTGAATTTTATTTAAAAATAAATAACTTTCAAATATAATATTTCAATAAATAATGATAAAATAATAAATTATTATTTACGAATAATAATGGAAACATAAAAAGATGTCTTAAAAAATAAAGAGAATAGTGGTAGAATAAAAATGAGAGAGAAATGAAAATATGAGAGATAAAACTATAACATTCCCAAATAAGTATGGATGTAAACATTATTGGAATGACACATATAATATCCCAATATTTTATGAAATATATTCTATCAATTTAATTGAAATTATTTATTAAATTTTTTTACACACAATACAATCATTAGCTTTTATCACATGAAACATTATGATTATTTGGTGTTTCACACATCATCGATTACCTTTGATGACTTATATTACATGGAAGCATGAGTCCTACCAGAAAACAATATAATATTAATATTATTATGGTAGTTAACACATTTACACTATAATAGAAGAAATTAAATAGACAAACTAAAATTATGATATTATATATACACAATTTTATAAGTTGAATTCATCGATTAACAATTCATTATAAGTAAAAACAACGATCATTTTAATTTGAAGGATGTATAATCCCATGTAGTGAAAGAATATGTTTTTAAATTTAATTATAATTTTTAATTGGATAGTAATTTAAATATAAAAGATATGTTATCCCTAATAGCATACATAACACAAAATAATGAGTTTCTTCGGAATCTACATTTCATGCAAGATTGAGTCATACTAAACAATAATATATTTTTAGAATTGTTATTTAACATGACATTTTTCACGTTGAGGTTATTTTATTGGGGATTAAAATTAAAAACAATAGTATGTTCTTAAATTTTAATAAATTGTTTTATGTTTTTTCAATAAGATTTATAGGATTAAAATACGAATAAAAACAATTTTAAGCATAAAAATGATCTATATTTTTAAAAGATAATTTGACATAATTTTCATAAATAACACATTATAAAACTAATTTTTAACCCTTTTATGATTTTATATATCCAAATTACCTAATGTTTTTAATGATTTTCATAAAAAATATGTTAGGGTGAATTTTTGGTATTTTTCTATGTTGTTTTAGTTTTTAATCAATATTGAAAAGCCAAGAAATATATTTCAAAATTGATTTTTCATATAATTTAGTTTTAATGGTAAATTATATTTTCAAATGTATTTAATGATTATTTATATTAATGATTAATTAATTAACAGAATTTTGTTAGTTGGAATCAATTTCACATTGATATTGAATTCAAAAACATAGAAAAATCTTATACCTGTTTACTTTAATAACATGAATTTTTGACCCATCTACGAGATTAATTTTAAATTACGTTCATCCACTTATATGATTGTAATTGTAAAATTGGATTACATATATGGAATTAGGGTAATTTTTTATTTCTAATAAATTTAACTTAATTTTTTAATAAAAATATTATGGAATGTAATTAAAATTAATTATTTCGATTAAACTAAAATAAAACATAATAGGGGTCTAAACAATAATATTAAGGGGAAAATGACATGTAAACCATTTAAAACCTATAGTATGGAAATATTTGGGAAATTATACATATATGTTCTATAATGGCCCATTTAATCACTTTGGTAGAAAGTAAAACTTGGGGAGCACACAATTCTTTTTAAAACTACCTAGTGTGTCATTTCCCTCAAATATAAATAGGCACTCACCCATCCCATATCTTTACACTTCTCAAGGCCCTTTGGATTTAAATAAACATTCATAAATAATCTATAATCATCTATTCCCTCACTAAAAATCCCTCATCTTTGGAATAAATCTATCTAAGAAGTACTTTTTTGAAAACCAAAATTGGTTACTGTAAAAAAAGTAACATCTTTTGATGTCTATTTATGTTTTATATTCAATATCGACCACCTCAATTATTTTTATCTATTGATTATATAATTATGATATTATCATAAATGTAATAATTTTTTTATTATAATGGTTATACAATCACTTACAGACAAATCGTTCTAATGGGTAATAAACATACCGTTTCTATGTACACAACCTCACAAAATGATGGCGTTCATTTTTTCATTTATAGCATTCATGGTTGCGAATAATGATGGAAAAAGTGTTTATATTATATATATATTATTATGTATTTATGATTATTCAATTAATCTTTGATACATACATTTATACATTCCATTTTTTGTAAACATTGCAAGATCATTTATAGAAGTGCGGATTACCACCCCATCAATGAGAAGTGATACATTTACCTAATATATGGAATATATTGAGGATAAGTTTAATTGATTTTTTATAAAATAATAAAATAATATTTTATATTCATGAAATAATTAACTTTCTTTATATATAACACATAATTTTCTTTAACACTTTTCAACACACTAAAAATTCAAAACGTCGTTCAAGGAACGTGGAAAACTGCCTCCTTGAAGTGACATGATTTATTTAAATCACAATATATATATATATATAATTTTATATGATTAATAAATATTTTATTTATGTTATAATGATAAATACATTAAGATAAAGTGTTACTTAAATTTTTTCAATAATGATAATTTAAAAATGAGAACATTACTCATGCCTATGGAATGCACATTATCTCTATGATTATAACATTAGTTCATTTTTCATAACCAAAATAAATTATTGGTTTTAAAAGTGATATTGATGAGTATATTTGATCATAATTTCTTGATTATTATTTTGTATATTTTTATTTAATAAACACTTCGAACATAGTTGACTAACCAAAGTTGCTTTGACACATAAACTGAATATGTTAAAAAACACCCACTATAAACATAACTATTTATATAATTATACACAAAATTAATATAATTGAAATAAAAGTAATAATAAAAATAAACATGGTACTGAAGAAATTATATAACTAATAGATGATTTATATTCATAAATAATGAGAACAATCTTGACAAATTGGACTCTAGGTAAGTTATTTTGTCTCAATTTTATTTCATTGAGGAATATAGTATTGTTATTCAACAGATTTATTTTAAATGGATTATATTTTCTCCTATGAAATGTATATACTGAATTTACTTTATTTTTTTCTATTAAAATTTCTCATTGATGTTATTTTTTTAGGGACTAATGATTCAAATGTTACTCAACTAGTAAGGGATTTCATATAAATTTAATTTTATTGAGGTATATTGAATGGTTATAAACCTACATTCATTTTAATTGTTCATATAATGATCCTTCGACCTTAACATATGGAAATTTATTTATTTATTTGATTTACATTTTATTATTTATTTTATTCTTTTACATATATCATGAATCAAAAGTTACTTATGTTTTATGATATTTCATCTCAATTTCAATGAGGCATATTGAATTTTTTTCACCTAGTTTATTTTATATGGTGTATATTCTACTAAAATGATATTTATATTATTAATTTCAATTATATGATGGTATTAAATGATTTAATTGATGTTATTATTTTATGGATATCATGATTTAAAAGTCAATCAAGATGTAAGGTATTTTCATCTCACATTTTTACATCTATGAAATAATTATCATAATCAATAATTCATTTATGTGGTGTATATACTGAAAAATTTTAGGTAATATATCTTCAAACATTTTATCATCAAGGTATTTAAATTATTTATTTAATATTCTTCTTTCATGGGGTTCACAATTTCAAATTTATAAAAGTAGTAATGGATTGTTGTCACAATTTTATTTATTTATGATGTTTTTCATATTAAGCACCTATCTTCCTTTGTATGATGTATATACAGCCTCTGTAACATGTTATAACAAGTCTACCCTTAATTATCATGATATGAAATGTATAATTTAATTATTATTCTTTCATGATGGTTACAATGTAATATTTCACAAACAGATATTGTATTGCTATCACAATTTTCATTATTTGTGACGATTGTCATGTTATACACATATCTTTTTTATAAGGTGTATATAATTCCAATTTGAATATTTATATAATGAATATACTTATTAATATTCTATTAAATGTCTCATTAATTTATATTAAATTCATGGTGTTAATGGTTCATATTTTTTTTTATTGTGGTGTAGTAGGATTTGGAATGTTTAAAGAATATTTTCCTCTATAATATTTTAATGATATTTTAATGTTATTTCCATTAATTAAATTCAACAACCCTTATTGTTACATAAAATATAATATTTATATTTTTTATTTATAACATCCTCATTAATCATTTTGATGGATTATGGCTATTTCAATAATATTTTTGTTTACCACATTTCATTCCATTGGTTAATACTATTACAACGATATTATTAATTAACTCAATTCTTCAAAAGGGTTAATCATGTATTGATGAGATTATTATTGATCCCATTTCATTTCCCTAGGTTAATTTCGTTTTAGGGTTATTTTTATTTAGACCATTTTTTTCTTTGTGTAATCATGTTTTGAAAGGATTATTATTGAACCCATTTTTTCATGGGCTAATTCTGTGTGATGATTTTTCATTTTTTACTTTGAATTTGAAGGGTGGTTATGTTATAAATCAATGATGTGTAGTTCCAGGATAGAAATATTATTTTTGGTTCCTTGATACAAATCTAATTATTGGTTATGGGATTCATCCATATGGATATTCCATTTGTAAGAGTGACATATTTGGAAGTCGTCTACATGGTTATTCCATTTATAAGTGTAAAATGTTTAATGATGTCCCAAGATACATTTATGTGATTTTTTATTCTTTTTATATTTTTATATGTGATTCTAATTATCTATATTGATATCACATGTCTCATGATTAATGATTCTGATGACGTGTTCTTTTTCCATGTGATAATATTTGATGGTCTCAATTTTGATGGGTAAGGGTTATTTTATGATCCATTAATTCACTTTTATTCAGTTATCATTCCAATATGAACTCATACTCTAATTGATGACAATTAATATTTAATGATTATTTTACATTTAAGATGAATTTTATGACATATTTTATAATAATAAATGTTTGGTTAATTGGGAGAAATATACTTTTGATGACTTATGAGTTCATGTTGATATGAGTTGTTTACATAAGAATTTTTTCTAATTCTCTAAAACCCATAACCTAAAAGTTCCCTAGTATATATTTGATTCATGTTATCTATTTTAATTTTCAATATATTTATGGACAATGTTGGGTCCCAATTATTGGAATCAATGTCGAGAATAAAATGTAATGTATTTTAACATAGTATCATGGAGTGCTGGTTGTAGGCTGTAATAGTTAGTATCAAAGGTTAGTTTAGATATAATGGTAGATTAGGGAGTTTTAATGTGATAATATAATAAATGTTATGGAAACCATCATAGGTCTATAAGTATAAGGTTAATCATAAATATTAAAGTATTAGACACCCCTTTGAAGTTTTAAGAGATGATATATTAAAGAGTTTTTTGGATTTGTTTTTTGGGATGTGGTATTTCTAACCCCAATGATTTGTATGATGTGTTTTTGTGAGGATTTATGTTTCATGATTAATGAACAAAATTTAAAACATATATTATGAGTGAAAACTGATCATATATCTATGTAGTGTGTCTTCAAACAATGACTGATGAACGATAAGGGTTTCCTGCACAATCACTGGCATATATGATGGTTGGGTTAGAATAACATTTTTAAGATAAATATTATTATTATTTGAAATTTTTTTATTTTATTTGATAAATAATGGTTTATTAATATTTAAAGAATATATGATAACATCCTTAAAATATTGGGGTATCAAACATAGTATATAAAATTCTATATAATACTACAAATAGTTATTTATGGAATCATTTAGTTCCATCATTGGGTATTACTATTTAATTTCAATTATCATATTATATGTTGATTATTTACTCATTTTGGGAATTATATTAATATGTTCTAATAATTTTAGTTTTCATTAATTACTAAATTCAGATATAAGAGGATGAGAACTCCTTTTATGGTTATTTTTTCAATAAATGTTGATTTTATTGCTTAATGAGTTAAAACGTTTTCTCACATACTCATCATTTTAAGAAAAAGATGATATTTGGGTGAATGTAAATTCATAAAATAAGTATATTTCCTATTAGTATCGATTGTGTTAGAATTATTTAACTCTGGGACAAGGATCATGAAAAAAGTATAATTGTAGTACCTTCTATTTTTTTGAAATGAAGTTATTTTCGATTATCACGTTTTTATATTTTTTAGGACCCTACCATTCCATTGATAATTTAATATTTTATGATTAATGACCTCAATTACCCACTATAATAATTTACTATTTTCATCCATTCCCACTTTTTTATCCTTTGGTTGAATGTTAGGAAAACTTTATTCTCACATTAATGAATCCCACATTCCCTTTTTAAGAGTATGTTTTACTAACTCTTTTACGATGTTGGATTCGATTAATTTATTATATAAATACTAGTAATTTGATCACAAAGATGATTTTTGAGGGAAACATTCAATTTAATGAGTGTAGGATATAACACTATGATATTTTATTAAAATTAATTCCTACAAGTTAATTTAAAAAATCTAATATATTTTTTTACACACAATACAGTTTTAATCTTGAATCACACAAAACACCATGTTTTTCTTTTGTCGCACGCAATCTCGACTCTCTTTGATGAATTATGCAACACACAAGACTTAATTTTACCAGAAAAAACAATATAAATTTTATTATGGTTGTTATAACCTACTTATTAGAATAGATGAAATGAAATATACTAACTAAAATTATTAAAATATATTTTCCAAATGTTTATAAAATGAATTCATCTGTTACCAGTTCATTATAATTGAAAATAATGACCAATTGAATATAACGAATGTAAGATCCTAGATAATTATAGAATAATCCTTTTTTTAATTTGTCAATATTTATGATTTAGATATTATTTTTAAAACATAATGGTATGATATCCTCAATATCATTAAATACACACAAAAATGTGTTTCATTGGAATCTTATGTCATACTTGAGACGGATTTATAGAGAACCAATAATATATTTTATATATTATCACATAATATGGATGATATATCAAAGACATTATATTAGAGAGAATTATAAGGAAAAATCATATTATGTTTATAAATGTACTTAAAATTTTGAAATATTCGTCTAATAAGTTTCATATACATAAAAAAATGAATAAAATTTAAGCATAAAAAGTCTAATAAATTAAATTGAAATTTTAATGCTTTTTTATGGAAAACCCATTTCAAATATAATTTATTTAATAATTTATAAAATTTTACATTAAATAAAATAGTTTTTAAAATTTAAATATAAAATTAATCTTAGGGTGATTTGTTGGTATATTTCTATTACGTTTTCATTTTTAATGAATATTGAAAAAAATGAATTTTAATTCAAAACCACTTCTTCATATAATTTATTTACAATGAAAAATTATATTTATAAATGGTTTAAATGTTTAGTTAGATTTATTGTTTATATATTATCCAAATTTAGGTTGTTGGAATCAATTTTTCATTAAATTTATGAAAAACAACTTTTTAAATATTTTGATGTGTTTACTTCATAAAATAGAATTTTCGACCATTATACATGATTAATTTTAAATTAATTTATTACAGATATGATTTTTTAATGTGGAAAAAAGGATTAAATATATTTAATAAGAATAATATATAATGTCTAATAAAGTTAACTTAGTTATTACCAAAAAAATATTATTGAAAGTGTTTAAAATTAATTACCTAAATTAACGTAAAATTAAGGTGAACAAGGGACTCAAGCTTAGTATTAAAAGTAAAATGAAATTTAAAATTTTAGAAAACCTATATTATGACCATATTACAGATATTACACACATAATGTTCCATAATGTTCCATTTTAACACTTGGGAAAAAAAGTAATACATTGGGAACAACCAATTGTTTTGAAAAATACCAAGTGTGTCCTTTCCCTTTACAATAAAATCAAATCATCCTTCCCATATATTTAAACCAATGAAGATATTTTTTCATGGAAACCCCTTCCAAAATATTCAACCAACTTCCATTCTATAAACCTATAGGTCTCACCTTGGGAATAAATCAAACCGTGAAATCCTTTTGTGAATAACAAAACGAGTTACCTAAAACAAAGTTAACATTCATCAACATTCATTTATGGTTTATTTTTTTCACCCCATAAATTATTATTATTTCATGATTATATAATAAATTTTGTATAATAAATATAATAACTTTTTTAATCTATGATTTTTTCCTGAACATATGCACACATTCATCTAATAGGTAACAAACTCGTAGTTTATCTGTACTGAAAATTATTGCCTTGCAAAACAACATCATTCATTTTTTCCTTTAACATTATTCATTTTTGTGAATTATGATGGAAAAACTATTTATATTTTATATATGTTAATATTAATTTATTATTATATAATTTTTATGTAACACATACATTTTTACATTTAATTTTTCTAAATTTGATAACATCATTTCTGGAAGTGTGAACTATAACCCATCAAAGTGGTATGATATGTTCAAAAAATACATAGAAGATATTATTAATGTGAATAATTAAATATATCTGATATAAATAAAATATATTTGATATTAATTACATAATTAACTATCTTGAAATATAACACATAATTTACTTTAACACTTTTCAACACACTGGGAATGTTATAACACCATTGGTGGATGTGTAGACTACGACCTCCGTGAAGGAATGTGATTATTTTTAACTCACCACAATTATATAAATAATTATGTATTATTATATAATATGGAATATATTATATAATTATCATTCTAAAAACATAAATTGTTACATACCTTCTTTCTAAAATGATCATTCAAAAATTAGAACGTTACTCATGCGTACGTTTGGTCTACACTCTCCATGATTGTAATGTTGGTTCATTATGATAACTATATTTCATGATTGTTTCTAAAATTGTAATTTATGTATATATATTTTAATTATATAATTATTATTATTCATTATATTTTTATATAATTAACCCTTTTACCATAGATGACCTGCCGATGTTGTTTTGACACATAAACCGAATATGGTAGAAACAACAGACATATATATAATTTTTGAAGTAGTTATACACAACATTGATATAAGTGTAAGAAAAGTAATAATAAAAAGGAAAATGAGACCGATAAAATGAAGTAAATAACATAATTCTATTATTTGGTAATATAAAGAATAATAATGACCAATCAGAGCCGAGGTAAGGAATTTAGTATCAAGTTCATTTCATTGAGGTATCATGTATTATTATTCACCTAGTTTCTTTTATGTGGTGTATATAATAATCCTTTGACTTGTATATCATGAACTTAATTTATTTATTATATTAAATGATTCCATTTATTTTATTCCTTCATGATCCCATGATTTCAATGTTACTCAACTAGTAAGGGATTTTGTCTCAATTTCAGTCCATTGAGGCATGTTGAATTGTTATGCAACTAGTTTATTTTACATGGTGTATATAATAATCCTTTTAAATTTACATCATGAATTTAAATTATTTAATGGATTTAAAAGAATTCATTAATTTTTTATTTAATGTATTTAATGATTCAAAATTCACTCATGTAGTTAGGGATTTCATATCAATTTCTCTAAGTATTATTTAATTGTCATACACCTAGTTTCTCTTATATGATGGATATACATATCCTTTGATTTTTATGTCATGAATATATTTATTTTAATTGTACTATATATTTTATGTTATGTTATTATTGTATGCATCCCTTGATTCAAATGTTACTAATGTAGTTTGGGATCTTTATATCTCTTTCTATGTATTTAGAGGTAAATGTCATAATAACAACTTAATTATTTTGTGTGGTTATATAATGAAAATTTTTGATGTATTATTTGAGGAATTATTTAAACCTTTTGATATTTAAATGTTTAATTTAATGATTCTAATTTCATAGGGTTTAAGGTTTCAAATTTAGCAAAGCAGTAATGGACTGTTGTCACAATTTGTCTTCTTCATTCCTATTTCATGTTATACAACTATATTCATGTATAAGGTGTATCTACTGACTTTTTGAAAGTTTATATCATTAATTAAATTATTTATCATGATATCATGTGTTTCATTTAATTATTACTATGTAATAGGGATTATAGTTCCAATGTTTCCAAAGTGGTATTCGATTGTTCCCAAAATTCACCTCCTTTCTGATGTTTGTCATATAATACACCAATCATATTTTATAAGTTATATATACTGAATCCTTGTCTTGTTATTTAATAGATATCATTATTAAAATGATATTATATGGTTTATTTATTGTTATTATACTCATAGTGTTAAAGGATAAAATGATTTAACATGGTATAGGATGCTTTGAAATGTCTGATGATTTTTAACCTCAAGAATGTTTTAATAAAATTCTAATGGTATTTCAATTCATAAAAATGAACAAACCATGTTTTTAATTATCATACAGTAGGAATATTTTGTATTTATACCATCCTCATTCATCCTTTTTATATATTACATTTGTTTAAAATATATTTTATTCAACCCATTTTCTTTCCATGGGTTAATATGGTTTCAATGAAAATGTTATTTAACACATTTTTTTGACAAGTTAATATGGTCTTATAGAGTTTTTTATTGAACCCATTTTTTCAAGGGGTTAATTATATTTTAAATATAATTTCATAGAAATCATTTCTTTTCAATTGGTTAATAATATTTCGAATGGATTTTTAGTAAACCCATTTTTTTCAATGGATTAATTATGTGTGATGTTTTTTCAATTGTACCTGGACATTTGACATGTGGTTAAGTTATAATAGAAGGTCGGGTGGTTCTATGATAGACTAATAATGGGTGGGTACATGATATCCCACTAATGATTTGGGTATCAAATTGGTCAATATTTCTTATATTTAACCTTCATTTATTACATTACTTTTACTTCATTTTAGTAATAAAAAACATAAAACTTTACACATAGATGATTCAATAGTTTAGTGTATTGGGAAAACTAGGATAATATAAAACATTTACAACACAAAACATTTATTTAATTCATTTGTCTCTTGTTTCTTATTGGATCTTGGCTTCAATTTAGTTTAATAAGTCACATGAGGATATACATTAAAATGAGTGAGCTAAATTATCATTAAGAGGATAAGAACTTGAGACAATACATCATGGGGTGATAGTAAACAATATCATCATAACATACAATTAATAAAATGATCATCATATAAAGAAATTATAAAAGGCTTCAAAACATGGAATACATAAAAATTTAACCATATGTCTTAGTGGTTAATTACAAATCATAGTTTCGAACAGATATAGAATAATGGTCACACTCAATTCACATTAATTATTAGGTTATTCAAATAACCCAATTTATTTTAGTGCTCTATAATTCTGGGTTCTTCCATCACTTCATAATATCAATATTTTACTATAAAATTCAAGGTGCACCTGTCACATTATAATGTTAACATTATCAGTCATTAAACATAGAATGTACCTAAATCATATTCATAAAAATACCATAGAAATTAATAGGTTTAATTTTAGAAAACATACATTCTTAAAAATTTAATTTATAAATAATGGATGGAATAACATACTTGATATAAGAATCATCAACATTGAGTGAGAAGTAAAAGGTGAGTTTTTGAAAGATGTGTTATTTTGGGAAACATTGTTTTTGAAAAAACATATAGTTGAAAACATAATTTTCAAAAAAAATTGTAAGATAATGATAAATTATTTTTAAGGAATACCCATACTAAAAATAGAGTAATACATGGAAACCATGAAGAAAAAATGTTGGGTCAAATATTTCCTCTCTCCTTGCATCTGACCACTTTCTTAACATTAATGTCTGGTATGATGAAATTAGATTCAATAATTAAACATTTCCAAACCATTTATAAATTAATATAGTTATTTATGGTATCATTACATTCTTTTATGGGACTTCATGTGAGTTATATATTTAAAAAATTCATTGTTCACAAGTGTTATTTTTCTTAGTTTTCATGAACGGCTCACTTGTGCACCTGAATGGAAGTTTGTGTAGAACATGGATAAATATACAGAATTTCTATAAAATGTAATTAATTACATTACAAGAGTTTAAAATATCTTATATTTAGATTTTATATATACCATGGAGATGAATCATTAGATAAAATTTAATTATGATCATTTTAGGTTATTCTGGGCTTTTTTATTACTACAAACATGTTTTATTTTATCATTTAGTATTATGTAAAAAACATATTTATAGAAAAATAATGTGTTTCAACATAATTATTATTATTTTCATCAATTTAATGGTATTAATGTTAGCATTGAAAGTGTTAAAAGAAAATGGATGTGCATTTCCCACAATGTAGGTAAAGTAACATATGACGGGAAAAAATAAATTTTCATAAAGAAAGATAGAGATGAAGGAGAATAGTGAATAATATTCCATTAAAATGATATAATACCATTATATAAATAATAATAAAGTTATAATGACATTTGGATAATTTGAGTTGAGTATAAGAGAGAAAAAGAAATGAAATATTAAATGAAATTGAAAGAAAATAAAAAACAATTACCTCTTGAATATATCTTCGTTGAGATACTCTATAGGTGATTAGTTTTGGTAATTTTTCAGAACAGTTTCTGTTGTATGTGGGTGAGGTTCTGTGGAATTGATTTGAGAAATATTTGGAGTGGGCACAATGCTTGAAAGGTATGTGAAAATGAGGTTGTGTGTATGGTATTTACAATGTATGGGGGGGGGGGGGGTATTATATAATATTTAATTCATTACGTTATTAATCTCCACAATAAAAATTATACATTCGATAAAATGAATAAATATAGAAAATATGGCATGTTCTTTCTAACTACGTCCATTTACAGCAGCTATTACTCATGCATGATGCAAGAAATTCATTAATGGAGCATATTTTTTAAATCATCAAATTTCACTATCCACAAAAAATTCAAGTAAATCAAAAAAATCTCAAATATTAACCCTTATCTTTTTTTAATGTGATTAATTAAAATAGGATCGACATTTTATGAAAATAATTTATCTAAATATGAGTAATTTAATTTTTAATTGAAATAATAATTTACATGAATAATAATTTTTTTTAAATAAAACTTTTTTTTTACCATTAAATTTTTTTAAGGGATCATACTGTTACAATGTAATAAATAGAATTAAAAATACTATTTTTTAATAAATTTAATTAAACTATTCTTTATTAAATTATTAAATTATTAAATTATTAATTTAATATTAATGACATACCAAAATAACAACATTATCATACAATTATATCATATTTTCACATATTGGATGTATATGTTTTATTTATATGATCATTGTTAAGGTTTCTATTCACTTGGTTGATTTACTATTCATATGGGTAATAATACAATTCATAAGGGTAATATTACTATTCATAAGGGTATATTACTATTCACCAAAAATCATGATTGACCTATCAAATGTAAAAATACATACTTATGAAAACCGTGTTTGTCAGATTTTCAAAATACAAATCATAGAAGTGGAAAATTTAGGATTAAATGACACAGAGAATTTAGTTGTTCATTTATGAATGATGTGGCATTGTGTTTCCTAATTTTATTTTATGTGATTATACTAAATGATATTACTACAAGTAGGGAGAACTATCACTAATAAAATTTTGAGTCATTATATTCTTCCCCCCTTTTGAAATTCTTCCCTCAAAATTCCTTTTTATATAAATAGAAGAGGGTACTTCTCCTTCAGTAATTCCCCCAGTTCCCAAATTTTTAATTCTTACATTTGGTTCCTCTAAAACATTGTGACAATGTGTGTTGTCTTGTTGCATATATCCTTATCTCTTCAGTAAATAATCTTTACTGGATTCTCCTCTTAAGATAATTCATATTCCAATTATATCACATTTTAATTCAGTATATGAGAGGGATTTTGTATATACTAACTTAGGAGAGAAACATAAAATAGATCATGATCTTGAGAAATATTTGGTGGTAGTTCAAGCAGATAAGCCACAAATCCAATACAGGAAATGATATCAAAGTGTCTAATATACCTTGGGCTTAACGTCCATTTCCATCCAAACTACACGACACTCTTCCATAATGCTATTTAAAGGAATAATATAACTCTAACATCGAATTCCATGTCCCTTTGAATGTTGTCAACACAACTCCTTTTCCAACGCTATGAAGAATTTCTATATTTGTGGAACTTGAACCTTCTATGTCATCTATTTCACAATATCCTGTCCAAGTAGCATTATTTCTCCAACTGCATCCCAATTGGTAGGAGTTCGACATCACATTCCGTAATGATCTTCATATGGAGCCATCTAAATACTCTGGTGGAATCAATTATTATATGATAACTAAAATAGTGGGATATGTTGATACCATCAACCTTTTAATTAAAAATAGAAGGATATTATCATTTCATCAAGTGTCTCATTAATCCTTTAGGATTGGACATCAGTTTGGGCGATATAGGGAATGGTGAAATTTAATTGATTCCTCAAAGAATTTGGGAGACTCCTCCAATATTTAGATGTGAACCCTGGATCATGATCAGAGACAATCGAGAGTGGAACAGAATGATGTCTTACTACTTCATTCGCATATATGTATGCATTTTAATAAAGTGCGATATCTTCTAGAATACCGATAAAGTGGGAAGCCTTGGTGAGTCGGTCCAGAACAACCCATATCACATTATTTCCATTGTAAGTCTTTAGGAGACCCGTGAAAATTTCCATAGTGACATTCTCCCATTTACACATGGGTATAAGTAATGGTTTCTTCATTCCATTTTAATTTTTTCACTCTTATTGAACTTTTTGATATATCAAGAACCCAGTGATATACTCCACAAACTCCATATTCAATTTATCCCACTAGAAGAGTTCTACGAGATCTCGATACATCTTGGTACTGCCATGATGGATTTAGAAATATGGTCTATGTGTAATGTCCAATAGCTCCTTCATTATAATGATTGATAAAATCAAACAAATCACTATACCAAACCAAATCACACCACCATCATTGATATGGAACTCTTACAGCTTCGCCTCCTTTACTAAATTCACCTTCATTTGCAACCCTAGATAATCTCTATGTGTCTTCTTAATATTATATTGGATAGATGGTAGGGAAATCATTTTGTAAGGTAGTATGTATTTACTACTATTATGATTTACAAATCCATCCTTTAAATATTCATGAAGATGGGGTCTTTATCAATCCATAACATGGATACAGTAGTATGTTATTTTATACTAATATAATTAGATACCTTATTCTCCTTTCCCAGTTTATATTGAATATATAAATCATAGTCATTGATTATCTCTAACCTACTCATTTAACAGATGTTGAGCTCTATTTGTTGGAATATATATCTTAATCTCGATTGATTGATATATATATCACACATCTCACCATATAGGTAGTGACATCATATTTTAAAGAAAAAAAACACAACTGCTCGATCCAGATAATTTATTGGGAAGTTATTCTCCCAGATCGTCAACAGCTGTGAGGCATAGACTATCACATTATCATTTTTCATTATTATAAAACCCAATCCATTATTCAAACAGTCACTATATATCACAAAACACACTACCCTTTTCAGTAATGTGAGTACAAGAGAAATGGTCAGCCTTTCTTTTAGATCATTGATGCTTTCCTCACATTCTTCCATGTAGACATATTTTACCCCTTTCAATGTTAACTAAGTAAATGAGCTTCACAATCATGAAACATTTCTCACAAAACATTGATATTACACATCTAATTTATTAAAACTACGGATATATGTGACACTAAAATGTCTAGGCCATTCCTCCATTACTTTTTTGGATTGGTCCACCAAAATTCCCTCACTTGTGATCACATTCCCCAAGAACATGTCTTTCTGCATGCAAAAGTCACACTTTTTGAACATGTCTTACAACATATCCTTTCACAATTTCACCATCACAAGGTTTATATGTTTTTTATTTTCCTCTTCTCTCGTGTAGAATATAAGAATATCATCGATAAAAACTACCAAATATTTGTGAAGGTACGATCTAAAGACTCTAAAATCCAAATCCATGCATATTGAAAGGGAATTTGTAAGTTCAAAGGGCATCACTAGAAACTCATATTGCTCATACCATTTATGGAAGCCATCCTTTGGAATACATACCTTCTTCACCTTTGGTTTATGATATCCAAAATGAAGATCCACCTTTGAGATGCATTGATCTCCTCATAGCTCATCAAACAAGTCATCAATCCATTGGAGAGGATACTTGTACATTATGGTGATCTTGTTGAGTTCCTAATAATTGATATGAATACACATTGATACATCCTTATTTTTCACAAAGGTCACTAGAGAACCCCAATTATATAAACTACGATATATGAACACAGCCTCATAATTCTCTTGGAACTAGTTCTTTGAATTATCTACATTGATAGGATATATCTTACTGGGGCTATTTGATATTGGAGTTTCTCTGGGTATGAGTTCTATAGAGAATTCTATCAGTAGATCCAGGGATGTCTCGGTAACTCTTTTGGAAATACATCACTATATTTCCGAACAATTTGGATTTCCACTAGGTTGACACTTTTCTTTGACTCAACCATCTGAGCGATGTATGATTCATCACAGGGAACTAACACCCACACCATTGAATGATTTTATAATTGAGATTAATTATATTACATGCATTTGTAGAGGAGAATGGAATGGTTTAGAATATGAAAACGTTATTTGTATTTCTGCATAGTTGATATATTCATTATATAAGAAGAGTCAATCCATTCATATTATAGCATCGAATTCCACCAAGGGAATTAACACAACATTCACTGGAAGAATCATCCTACATACACAAATTGGAGAAGAGTCCAACACTTTGGTTTTAGTGATTTCACCACTTGGTGTTTTTATAGATATATTTACTTCAAGGTTTCAGGGCTTCTATTCTATAGTTCTAGAAAACAATCATGATATAAAGTAATGAATAAAACCAGAGTCAAATAAGACTTATTACCATTCTTGTGTAAATAAGAGTTTTATCTTGTATGACTTCAATTCCTTGGTCAACATATGCAGTAGTGATGTTATAATACTTCCATTTATCCATTTTCTTTGAAGGCTACAGAAACTTATTACGCTCGAGGACTTGTGGTTTAGTGCAATGGATTTCAAAGTTCCCTTGTCCACTAATGTTATATAATTGGACCATGGGTGGGGATCTCCTTTCCTCCACAACAATCACCTACCTTCTAATGTCTTATCAACACTCTTGATCTTGGTGGCCCTCTCTCCCTCACTTGTATCATTTAGCTTTCCATTTAAGGAAATTAGTAATATAATTCTTCGCGCATTTTTTTCATGTGGGTGGTTGAATTTTCATATCACTATTATTATTATATCCTTCGGTATAAAATTCCATCATTTATTTCATATCACCAAACCCGTGGCACCATTTTCCAAACTCTATCACCACATTGAGAGAATATTGAAAAACATATATAGAACTCCCAATGTCTTGGATTGCAACAGAATTTACATGGTGTGGTTTTAACCCACTAATTAATCTATCAATTCTTCTATCATTGTTGATAAAAAATCCTGAATCATACCTTTCTAGCCTAGTGAAATTTTCTCTATATGCCATGATAGATTATCTATCCCTTTTCTTGTTCTCTTTTAATTACCTCTCCATCTTCATGCAAAATTACTTTTTATAAACATTATCTTAATGTCTTACACCTCCATCTCCTCAATTTCGTCTCTTATCATGGATTTCATAATCAATTCCCACCATTGGTCAGCTTCTCTATATATATGAAAAATATTAATATTCACATTCCCCATTTCTGAATACTGAAAAACAAAAAATATATTCTCCATTGAGTGGACCCATTATTACTCAACTAGTGGATTGGAAGATTGACTATATATCGGTTGTTTTTGTCACAAAAAAAACACTATATCCAGTGGCTCCATCTTAGGAGAAGGGGATGCTCCATATTATTCTTATTATTATTCATGACCTGATACAACTAGGTAATCATCTCTATGATGTTTTTAACACCACCTCTTAAAGCATTGAGGATGTTATTTGAGAAATCACTACATTTTACCTTGAATGGGTTTTTTGGTATGGATTCTACTGGTCCCTAAACTTTTCTAAAATTGAAAATGTTATAAGAATACATAAGTCATCAAGTCAATATTAAATTATCCCATTGTGAATTAAAACTAAAATAATATCTTATCATATCCCTATGTTTATCAGAGATTCTTGTTTGATTACATATAATTATTCTTATACTTGGGTTTTCACTAAGGATATGTAATCCTAATTCCAAAATTAACTAAATCGAGACTATAATAAATACAATAACATCCCTACTTTTATTATATTTATTTTAAATCATTATAATGATAAAAAATATAAAAAACTAATCATAGAGGATCCAAATGGATAGTTTCTTAGGAAAGCTATGATCATAAATAACAATTAAAACACAAAAAAATTCATTAATTCATTATTTTCTAGCTTCTTATTAGCTCTTGGATGATCCTTAGTACAAGTAGTCACCTTAGGATATATATCAAAATTGGGTGAAATAAAATTCAATGAAGAGGATAAGAACATGAGACAATAAAACACTGTTCAAGCAGAAAAATTATCATCATGAAAGAAGCATATGAAAATAAAAGAGATAGTATGAAATGATAAAATTCTTGAAATGTGGAAATTCATAAACATGAATCCTTATGTATTAGTGGTTAACAACCACACATAGTTGTGAAAGAAGATAATGTCATATTCAGACATATTAAACTTTTATTATGAGGTTATTCGCCTTAACCAGTGCATTAGAGCACTGTAAAATTGTGGGAAAACCCATGACATCATAACATCAACATTGTGATATATAGTTCCGTTTTCACTATCACACCATAACATTGACATTATAAAGCATGCCAAATAGAACATATGAAAATATTTTTCATAAACAACCAATGTAAATTTATTGGTTTCTTTTCATAAATAATACATTAATAATAACTGGGTTCCCAAACTAAAGATGTAATAACACAATCAATATAATAATCATCGACCTTGAGTGAGAAGTTATAAGTGTTTTTATGAAAGAAGATTTATTAAAAAAACAAGTTTTTCATAAAATAATAAAAAATAAGTATATCCCAAAAAATTTAAGTTAATTATAAATTATATTTAATTAATATCCTTACAAAAAATGGGTCGAAAGATAGATAACTTGAAGAAAGAATGTATGGTCCAAGAATTCTCCTTACCTTGTGTCTGAAAACCTTTCCAACTTAATATCCTATATAATGACATTTTATTAATTAGTTAAGAATTATAGAAAGTCATATACATTATTATGGTTATTATGGTTTCATTGATTTCATTTATGGTCTTTTGGATGAGTTATTGAGTTTAATTTCAATTTTTAAGTGTGTTCATTTTCTTAGTTTTCATGAACATTTCACTTGTTCATATGAATAGAAGTTCTTGTAGAACACGGATAAACATCCAGAATTAATATTTCATTTTACTAAATACCTTACAGAAGTATAAATTATCTTATAATGATTTTTTTATATACTATTAGGATAAATAATTAGATAAAATTTAATAGCGATCAATTTGGGGTAATTTTGGCGGTTTTTGGTTTACGACAAACTTGATTTGTTTTATAATTTAGTATTCTGTATAATTTTTTTCCATAAAATAAAAGTTGCTAGAACATAATTTTAAAAATAATTTTTTCAACCATTTAATGGTTTAGTTGGTAGCATTGGATAATTTAAAATAAATTGGATGTGCATCGCCCATGATGTAAATAAATTAACACATCACATGCAGTGATTTCATTTTTATAAACAAAGAGAGAGAGGGAGGCTAATAAAGAATTTTCATCGATTAACATGATATAATACCTATATAATAATCATAATTTAGTTATGATGGCTATTGGATATTATAATTTTGAAGATAATATAAGAAAATAATGGAAATTTGAAAGGAAGTTAAAAGAAAATAGAGAAATTACATCTTGAATATAAATAATTTGAGATCCTATATGGGGGAGAGGTTTTGGTCCATTTTTAGAAAAAGGGATTATGGAAATGGGGTAGGTTCTTGGGAAGATATTTTAGTTTAATTTTTAGTAGGCAAAAATCATGAGTGGTGAGTTGAAATGAGGTCGTGAGAGGAGGTATTTATAGTTTAGGGGAGGGGTGTTTTCTCAATATTTAATTCATTAGTTTATTAATTTCCCAAATGAAAAGAAATATTAAATAATACATGACCAACTATTATAAATACGGAAAGTATATTTGAACCAATGGACATTTAAATCATCCATAACACATGCATGATGTAAAAATTCATTTATTTACCTGATTTTGTAATTTATCAAGCTTCACTATTCAACTAAAATTCAATTATTTCCTAAAACACTAAAAACTTCATGATAAAAAAAATTTTACATGTAGAATTTAAAATTTTACTCCATTTTATGATTTTTTTGTATATATTATTAATTTCATTTTTTATTAAAATCATAATTTACTTTAAAAATATAAAATATAAAATTATAATTTTTCTTCTACCCTTTGAAAAACTCTTTATGGTCTCATAAAATAACAATATAATAATTAGAATATAAAATAATAATTTTGAATACATTTAATGAAAATAAGTTTTTTAATTATTAAATTATTCATTAAATATTCATGACTTATAAAAATACCAACACTAGAGTAGATTTATACAATATTTTCACTTTTATTAGGGATAAATTTTATTAATACTATCATTGTTCAAGAACCTATTAACATAGAAAACATACTATTCATATGATCTTATTAATATTCTAATGTGTAACATTACTATTCATATGGGAATGTTACTATTCACTAAAAATTACATTTGTCTCATCAGACTTCGAACAACATACTGTTCACAACCATGTATATCCAATTTTCAAAATTCAAATCAAAAAATTTTCATAATTATGATTAAAGGACATGTAGAATTTCGTAGTTCATTTGATCATAATGTGACATTGGGTATCCTAATGTGATTTTATGTGATTATTCAACATGAAATTACTAAAATAATGGAGAAATTTCATTGATAAATTTTTGGGTCGTTACGTGGCTATTCTATTTTTAGTAGTGACATGTATTGAAGTAAACCACATCGTTATTCCATTTATATGTGTGAAAATATAATGATGTACCAAGGTATAATTATGATATTATTTATTCATGATATGTGGTTATAATGATTATAATGATCAAGAATGATATCATATGGCTCATGATTGTTGATTCTGATAAAGCTTTCCATTTCCATGGGTTCATATTTGATGGACAAGGTATTGATGGGAATGAGTTATTTTAATATTATCATGTATATTTATATTAATTAATCATTCAATTATTCACTATTATTCTTATTCATAACATTTAATTGTTAATTCTTATTTTTACCCTTAATGATCATTTGAGCTCATGCCTCTTATGTTTCATTTTCCCTTAGTTTTATAGAATGATGGTTAATGACTATTACTAGGAAAGATATCAAAAAGAAGAAATTTATGTCATATTGTGAAATAAGAAATTATGGGTTATATGAAAGAAATGGACTTTTAGAGACTTATGAATATATTTTGATATCCGTTATTTAAGATGGAATTTTTCATATTTATCTAAAACTCTAGATATAAAAGGTCCTCAATCATGTAAATGATCAGTGTTATCCTTTTGATGTTGTGCAATTTTTGTGGAATAATTTGATCATAATTATCGTCATCATTGCCAAAAATGTAATGTTTTTTATTTTATCACAGGATCCGGGAGTGTTGATTTTTGGGTGTTATAAGAAATTAATCAATCATAGTAGTAAAAATAAGGATAGAGAATATATTTTTGGAATAATATAAAGATAAATGAAATGAGAGAATGTGATTCCAACTAAAAAGCGATATATAGACAGTTTCGATTCAAGATTTCATAATTATTGTAGTATAAATCTATGATAAGATTATTTTAAAAATATTTATAATTCCCATAAATAAAAATAATATAATAATTATGATCATTTAACCATTATTAAAATATAAATATACCAATATAAATTTATTACATTATATTATAAATATAAATTGAAATTGAGATAAAACCCTTACGTCTTAGGTAATGTTTGAATATGAAGCCAATGAATGTGAGAATGAGAGAGTGATGTCTAATTCCTATACATTAAAGTAAAATTATCTAAAAACTCATCCATGGGGTAATATATTATCTATATTATGGTAAAAATGTGTAAAATATTTAACAAATTTTCCAAAAAAAAAGATTGATATTATAATATCATACCTTTAGTCAAAACATTCTCAATCATCCTCTCTCTCCCATTATTATTAACTTTTATTTTACATTGTTATGGTTTATATTCCTCCTTATATGAATTTATTTTATATTATATGATTTTTTTAGTAAATAAATTTCTATCATCATTTTTTATTAATAATGTCACCATTGAAAAAAAAAATTATGTAATAAAATTATAAGAATGTAATGATTTATTATGTCCCATGTTCATTTGATTGATTGTATGGTTATAGTTTAGAAGAACAAAATTCACAATGAACATATTTCAGCTAATATAGAAATAATAATGAGTTATTTTATAATGATAATTTACTTAAGTGAAAACCTTTTAGAATGAAAATCAAAACATTAATTACCCTTTAATATAATATATTACATAATTTTTTGTCCTCAAACTCATATATGATATCAATTATAAAGAAAGTACATTATTTTTGGTAGCTTATTAATCTATCCAGAATGGGAACTTGTCATGGGAATGAGTGAAAATTAATATATAGAGTCTTATTATACTATTATAATTATTAATAAAGATTAAAAATTATGATAATATGAGTTTTTTGGAATGGGTAGAGGTGGTGTCCTTTTACAGAAATGAGTGGGTTATTTAAAATTTATCATTCATCATAAGTTAAGGACGGACATTTAAACTAGTTTAGTGACAAATAAGTATAATAAGAAAAGAATGTTTCAGTTTATCTCCATCTTGGAGATTTATTTTGTTTTCTTATTTTTCATATATCATTATATTGATGTTAAATATTTTATAATTTTGTCTATTTAGATTTGTAATACTTTATTTACCCATGTTACAAATTTTTTAATAAATAATAAATTTAACCTTATATATATGTTTTTCACAATTAGAAATATTACAATCATGTATAAAAATTTAATCTTTTAATATATGAAATTTAAACTTCATATGAAAATACATAATGTATTAGGAAAACATTTTCTTCATTGACACATATACTTTTAAAATAAATTATTAAAAATTATTTTATTATCAGTATATGGTTATTAAATGGATGTTAATCATGTATAATTCATTATAAACAAATTATTTTTAATACATTAATATTTTGTAGTAGTATTATATTTTGATTATAATAATTTCAACATATGCAATATCTATATAAAATGATAGCATGCCAAAGGACAAGATGTCCCATGGACATTTTTACAATGGATATATAATTATATTATGACCAATTTACATTTTTAAATAGATCCTTATTGAACTCATTAAATATATTAATTTATTCTTTTCTCTAAATTTTTATCGTAATTATGTTAGTTTTCATTCATTATATATTTATCATCTATGGTTCAATCATCAAGGGAGATTATAATATAGAATATTTAAAAATTATTGTGTTTTTATATACATATACATTCAATCATTTATAAATTTTACAAATTATGTTTCATTTTACCAAATTATAATATTTTATTGCTTATTTATTTTTATATTATAATATTAAACATTAATTGAATTAGGAATTGTTAGTTTTAGTTGCGTCTTGTGTGTAAAGAATAATATACAACATAAGGGATTTATTTCAAAATAATAAATATGGTGTTACATATGATGTAACATCCCCCAATATAGAACTATTTCACCTAGAAAATTCATGATGGATATTTTTAATCAAGAAAGAATCGTCATATTCTAAATGATGTAAGACCACAATAGGGATATAATGAACATAGTGTGGAGACTGTACACCCTCGTATAGATTTTCAACATAGTGGAAATTAGAAACAAAAAGGTAATAGAACAAGGATATAAATTTCATAATGAAACTTCTAGTTAAATTATGATACATGTAAAAAATAAAAAAACATTTTAGGATGAAATGTAACTAAATGAAATTTTGATGTCATACAGATAAAGGAACATGATGAAATAAAAAAACTCAAAAGTACTTGGTACTTAATCCTTCATTAATACTATTTCTATGCTCCTACCCATCCAGCAAGAATAATCAATTACAAAGTCCCTTACCCATCTCAAAAAATATTCAAGGAACTGTATTGGTTAGATTTCAGAAAACCTTACTCATTAAACCCCTATTTAAGAGGATGAAAATGTATACTCCCTTTCTAGGGAAGATAATTCCAAATGCATCACTAAAGTAAATTTTTATCCCTTAAATACTTCATCAATGTAGTCTATCAAAGCTACTATATCTAATTCTATTGATGGAATTAAGGAAACTATTATCCAAGGAAGTGATGAAATACCTCAAACTGTTATCACAATTTCTAATGGTGATAATATGAACCGATCATCAAAAGGGTTTAGTAACATGGAATAGATTATTGGTGGAGATAAAATGTCCCCCAAGAATAGGGATGTTATCATTGCCCCTTTAGAAGATATCATATAATTTATAATTTATGTTACAAACATCATTAAGGATATACTCATGAAAATAAATATTGTAGGAAAATATTATATAGAATATGATGACTAATATACCTATAATGAAATGATGAATTCTTATGGAATTACAAAGACTGTCATGGATTAAAAAATTTAACTGTTACTGTCTCTACCTCTAAAGAGGGAATTAAGGGTAATATAACTAAAGGAAGAAAATAATTAATAAATCCTATTTTTATTTATCATTCTGAAGATGAAAAAATTGTTCAACGTACCCTACTGTAACTAGACAATAGTAACATGGATCTATCAACTGAATATTTTGATCATGATCCAAGTATACGTAAGAATGAAAATTCAGGTACTTTTAACATATTTTATCATGTTTCTTGTATGCCTAAAATAGAATAAGACTCTTCAGATCCTATTCCAAAAATGATTAAAACAATTAGAAGATCCTTAATGACTAAGATCACTGGGAGTGAAAAAAATGGAGTTTCACCCCATGTATAGGTCAAAATGAATATTTCATTCTATAATTGTAATGCCCTGACCCCAGTTACCCAGAGTCGGTGCATTATTTAATAACATTGGCATGATCACAAGAAAGATCAAGTCTCGAAATACCGATTAGTTTAGTAGCCATGGAATAACTAGATATATTCATAATTTTTACATTAGATCATAAAATGAAAACATCAACAATATAGTCTCCATAGTTCACACTCTTATCCCCTCATACTATCCCTACAGGTCATTCATAAAATACCTCTTCACATCCTGGGAAAAATAAAACATATAAAGGGGTGAGATCAAATGCCCAGTATAGATAACAATATAGTGGAAACATTAATAAATAAGCATAAACATTTAATGAAATGTATAACTAAAAAAAGCCTTTTAAACTTGAACTTCATCATAATATGGGAACAATAAAATGAAATAATTCCATTTACTTATTCGCATAGATATTCTGCTAGTCGAATAATCACATGCAATATTAATAACCACATTCATAATGATGGAATGTATAATGCCAGACTATCATAACCACATAGCCAAGGCCTCGTGCCAAGACTAAAAATAAGATTTTTTTCAAGGCCTTGTGCCAAGACACTAGTTTGTTTCATGAGACCTACTGATGCATCGAGGAGCTATAGCGGGCTCCACCCATCACATATTAAGTCCAATGCATTCCTCTTATTAACATGTTTAAACATAACATAAACATTCATATTAAAACTAGCATACGATATGTCAATACTTTCTCCATAAACCATGAATGGTATAAAAATAACACATCCACAGTAACACAAATCACAAAACCTTCAATACAATATGGATGTTTTGTATCATAATAAATAAAATTCAAATAAGCTTAAAATCCATCAAAGGATGTTGACATAGATGAAATCAAAACTATTTGAGAGAAATATCTCTTTTTTTGAAATCATTTAAAAGTAACATAATTATAAAATAAAACTTTTACATTGAAAATTTTCTTATAAGCATGTTAGGTAAACTTAGACGAATTTATAATGGCGGAAAATAGCCTCACCCGCTGTATAAGTTAAAAAACATTCTTACCTTAATTATGTCGAAAAGCTTAAAAAGCACATTGTTTGGAAAACAACAGAAAGATTCCTTTATAAACCTCTTATAAAAAGACAAAAAAGGATATAAATGACTTTAAACCATATTATTGAAAATAGTAAAAATGTTTTGAAATAGATTTTTAAGAAACATGGATGTGGATGATAATGAAATCCCAGTAGATTATTACGTATAAAAAACCTCGGATAATGAAGAGATTGTGAAATAAACTCGTACCTTGTACTTTTCCTTGGTTGGGGGTAGGTTAACCTCCTGTATAATGGTGAAATAATTGAAATTAAGTTATAAAAGAATCATATACATTAATATGATATCATATATAATCTTTTAATATTTCTTTTTTAATAATATCTTGATTTTAGTGTCGTTTCGGTTGTTAATTTACTCATTTTCTTTTATATGTTTTGTTACATAAGACATGTTTTTAATGGAGAGGTTTTATCTTATTCATATCCAGAATGATATTAAGTCCTTAAAAAGTATTATTAATCATAAAATGAGAATTATACTTGAATGGATACGATGGAGAATGAATCTCATCACGTTTGTGGAGACGGTAGTTCGTACGTACTCACGAGCGACAATATCATTATTTTGATATTAAAATATTATTTAATTAGATGGTATATCATATATAAATAATCATTATCATGTTATATTTATTATTTAAATAAATTACACATCATTATTATACCCATCCAAATAATAATGTTTTGTATAAAAATTACACCACGACGTGGAGACAGTAAGCCGTACGCACGCACATATGGTGACATGTCATTCAATGGATGGATAGAATACTGAAATATGGTTGTAACATGTTTATAATAACATCAATTTATATATAATATACTGGAGTTATTATTTTAGAATGGAAATAACAATAAAACAAGAAGTGGAAGAATAAAGGAACTTGAAAAAGGGTGGTGAAATCATTGCCTCTTCTTCAGGTTCTTCCTTTTGATTTGATCAAAAGGCCTCCTTAGGTTGGCTTTCTGACTAAAGGAAGGCCTCTAGGATAAAGTGAGGGAAGTTGAGAGAGTATTTTGGCAGGGTTTGGCCGAACCAAAAGGCATTTAAGGGGTGAATTAATGAGAAGGGGGAGTACCCTTTTATAAGATGGGTGAGGGGCACCTTTGGAAAAGCTAGAAATATTATTTTATAATAAATTCATATTCGGTTTCTAATGGATTCAGAGTGGATTATTTAAATTTTAAGGTGGGTATGGGTCGAAAACCACTCAAACAATAGGTTTTATATAGGTTTGGGTCACCATATTAACCTTATCTTTTAGTTTTAACTCTTAGTTAATTAGTTTAACAATTACCATGTCACTTTTTATTTTTATGTTGTATATTTAATAAAAATACTATATACATCTGAGAGACCCCCATGTGGTCCATTAATGACACACCTATCATGATATAAGTCTCTTGGTCGAAACATAGAATTTTAGGAATATAATATCAATTAATAATATAATATTTGTTTCAAAAACTCTTTAATGTCAATTTTGACACTATCCAATAATTGATTTTTGTAAAAAAAATAACATAATTATTACTTCTAACAAATTTACATAAATCAATAAAAAAATGTCATATTAACCTATAAAATTAGTGTAATTCATAAAAAGTCTCAAATTATATTTATTTGGGTGTCTATAATATCAATTAATTTTTTTTTCACTATTATGGTAATTACTACATCATCATTGTGTCATAAGTAAATTATATTTTATGATGTCTAAAAATTATAAATAAAATACCATTATGTAGGAAATATTTTTATATTTATAATGAATAATTATAGCCTAAATTCCAAGATGTATAACCCTATGTAAAAATTGTATTTCTAAAAGATATATTCTTATGTCATTTTTGTATTTATTTTAACTTAATTAAAATAAAGTGTCCCTATCACCTACAAGTGGCTCCATGGGATCCCAAAATCAATCTAGAGTTTCCCATGGCCAAACATGTATCCACCCATAAGTTTAGAGAACATTTTAGTGTAATTTAGTATTATTATATTATTATTTTATAACCCTTATTTACCGGATTTACCTTTTAACAATGGTAAATAAAATATTTACTGAAGTAATTATTCAATATGTATAAAAATAAAAGTTACCTATTTAAAAAATTTTGAAATACTGATTCAAAATATGGAATCCATTTATCAAAATTCAAAACATAGAAGTGGTATAATTTAATTTAAAATTAATTCCCGTTGTTAAAATAAAAAGCGTGTTTTTAAGAGATAATAACTATCAATAGATTCACACTTGTTCATGTCTGGTTTAATTGTGAAATTTTGTCAAATGACCTAAATTGTATTAAATGGTAAAAATATATTCTAAATATACTTTAAAACAACTCAAATTCATAATTTATTACTATTAATTATATCGATTAAAAAATTTGTTTTTAATTAAAATTTACTAATTTTCACTATTCATCAAAATATAAATGTTATCTGAAAAGTTCCAAAATTTTAACCTAGGCTAGTTTCGATATTGAGAATCCAAAAATGAAGTCAATTTTGAGAGATTAAATTTATAAAATTTCAAAATGTGGGTATTACTATTCATAACGGCTAGTTTGATTGGTTGTGGTGTGTGTTATAACTCGAAGTTGCGTATAACACACGCTACTATATTATTCAAAGAGAAGCGTACCGTGGAAGCTTGGGGTGTTATATTCTCCCCTCCTTCAAATAATTTCATCGTAGAAATTTCTAGAATACTACGGCATGAAAAGACTCGGGTGGTTCTTCATCATAAGTTCCTCGAGTTCCCACATTGCCTCTTCAATATTGTGGATTCTCCATAAAACATTTACCAGATGAGTCTTCCGGTTTCTCAGTACATGTTCTCTCGTATCAACAATCCTGATGGGCTCTTCGTATTAAGACAGATCGGGTTCTAATTTTAATTCCTCATAGGTGAGTACATGCATTGGTTCAGGCATGTATTTTCTCAATAGTGATACGTGGAACACATCGTGAACTTTGGAGAGATTTGGCGGCATTGCCAAATGGTAAGCTACATCACCAATTCGTTCTAGAATTTCGAATGTACTGATGTACCTGGGACTCAATTTACCATTCTTTCTAAAATGTATAACTCCCTTCCATGGAGATAACTTCAATAAAACATGATCTCCCACCTGAAATTCCAAATCCTTTCTTCGGTTGTCAGCATAGCTCTTCTTCCTACTTTGAGCAGCTTTGATATGGTTTTGGATTACCTTCACCTTTTCCATCATTTCCTCCACCAATTCTGGGCCTACTAGTTTTCTTTCACCAACGTCATCCCAACAGGTTGGTGTGCGACATCTCTTTCCATATAATGCTTTATATAGTGCCATCTGAATACTCAAATGAATGAAATTGTTATAGGACAATTCTACCAGAGGTAAATATTGATCCCATATACCCTGAAAGTCAAGTGAGCAAGATCTCAACTTGTCTTCTATGGTTTTAATAGTCCGTTCCGTTTGTCCATCTGTTTGAGGGTGGTAAGCAGTGCTCAAACGAAGTTTTGTATCCAAGGCTTTCTGAAGACACTTCTAGAATCTTGAAGTAAAACAGGGATCAAGATCTGAAACAATCGATAGGGATACTCCATGAAGTCTCACAACTTCATTAATATATAGTCTTTCTAGACGTTCTAGTGGTAAATCTTTTCTTATTGCAAGAAAATGTGCTGACTTGGTAAGACGATCCACAATGACCCATACTTTATCATTCCTTCTAGGAGTCTTTTGTAGCCCCATGATGAAGTCCATCGTAATATTATCCCATTTACACTCAAGTATGGGAAGAGGTTGGAATACTCCACTAGGTTGTTGCCTTCAAGCTTTCACTTGTTGACAAACCATACATCTCGACACAAAATCAGAAATCTCCCTCTTCATGTTGTCCCACCAAAAATGTTCCGTCAAATATCTATACATTTTGGTGCTCCCAGGGTGTATAGATAAATTGGAACTATGAGCATCGTCCAACAATTCCATTTTTAGATCAGGTATATCGGGAACACAATGTCTCTTCCCAAATTTCAAAATTCCATCTTTATACACAAAGTCTCTCAATCTCCCATCATTCACAGCTTTAATCTTCTTTTAAAATTCTTCATCATTGGTCTGATAACTCAAAATCCTTTCTAGTAAAGATGGTTTGGCAACCATTTGAAAAAGTATCGATGTGTCACCTTCCATGGTAATTCCCATGTCCATCTTCACAAGATCCATGAAAATAGGATCCCTTTAAATTCTCATCTTGTTCAGAACTCCATGATCTTTTCTGCTCAAAGCATCTAACACCTTATTTGCCTTCCCCGAGTGGTAGTGTATCATGTAATAATAATCCTTGAGTAGTTCAATCCATCTACTTTGCCTCATGTTGAGTTCCTTTTGTGTGATAATATACTTAAAACTCTTGTGATCAGTATAAATCTCACATTTTTCACCATAGAGGCAGTGCCTCTATATCTTCAAAGAAAAGATCACAACTACTAACTCGAGATCATGAGTAGGATAGTTTTTCTCATGAATTTTCTATTATCGGGATGCATAGGCAACAACCCTATCATTCTGCATAAGGACACAACCAAGTCCTTTCTTAGATGCATCCCTATAAATAACAAAACCATCATTCCCCGATGGTAGAGTCAATATAGGTGAATTGACTAATCTTCTCTTCAGTTCTTTGAAACTTTATTCACACTCTTTTGACCAAATAAATTTAACCCCTTTACGTGTGATATTTGTTAATGGGTTAGCCAACCGGGCAAAATTCTAGACGAAACGTCGATAATAACCTGCTAAACCAATAAAACGGCGTACCTCAGTTATACTCATCGGTGCATGCCATTCTTGGATTGCCTTGGTCTTAGAAGGATCAACAGAGATTCCATATTTAGAGACAATATGGCCCAGAAAAGAAATCTCCTGAAGCCAGAATTCACACTTGATAAACTTCCCATATAATTCATGTCTTCTCAGAGTCTTCAGGATAATGCACATGTGATTTTCATGATCTTCATAGCTTTTGCAGTATACCAAGATATCATCAATAAATACCACCAGAAAATCATCAAGATATTCCTTGAAAACATTATTCATTAGATCCATGAATACAAAGGGTACATTAGTCAGCCCAAAAGGCATTACTGTAAACTCGTAATGCCCATACCTAGTTCGAAATGATGTCTTCGGAATGTTTTCCTTCTTCACACACAACTGATGGTATCCAGATCAAAGTTCAATGTTTGAAAAGAATTGAGCTCCATGAAGTTGGTCAAATAAATCATCAATGTGAGGTAGGGGATACTTGTTCATTATTTTTATGGCATTGATCTCTCTACATTCGATACATAACCTCATAGATCCATCTTTCTTTTTAACAAAAAGAACAGGGGCTCCCCATCGAGAAACACTAGGGCGAAGAAATCCCTTATTACTCAATTCCTCTAGTTGTTTCATTAGTTCATCTAATTCCATAGTGGCCATTCTATAAAGGGTCATCGATATAGGCCTTGTTCCATCAATTAAATCAATGGAAAACTCAACTTCTCGTTCTAGAGGATGTCCAGGTAAATCTTCCGGAAACACATATACATATTCTTTTACAATAGGTGCATCCTCTATTTGAACATTCCATTCCTCACCTAGATTAATTTCATCCTCTTCAACCCCAATAATTGAATTTAGTTGGATATTGGGGGTGGATCTAGATAAGAATTAGGTGGTGATGATTCTACTATAAAGATAAGGCGGTCCTTATCATCATCATAAAAAATCATAACCTCCTACTTCTTACAATAAATCTTCGCATCGTGGTTCGAAATCCAATCCATTCCGAGGATTATATAAGACTCAATCACAGATATGATGATGAGATCATCGGATAAAGAATATTTATGTGCTCTAATGGGGACTGATTCACAAAACATTATTGCAATTATACTTCCCTTAGGTGTTTTAACTGACAACTTCCTTGTTAAATAAATTGGAAATATCTAATTTTCTTAGCAAACTGGGAAGATATGAAACTATGCGATGATCCAAAATCAAATAATACATTTTCTAAACTTGAGGAAACCATTAAAATACCAGCCACCATGTATTTCAAAGCTTCTACCACAGCATTAGTAATAGCATATTCTTGGCATTGATCCCTTGGCCTTTTATGAGGTAAGTTCCCTTGACACTTAGGAAATTAATTTTCATAATGTCGCATCTCCCTACAGTTGTAGCATTGAGCATTGGTAGCTTCTTTCTTCCCCTTTCAATCGCGGGCATGGTGGCCTTTTTCACCACAATTGTAATAGACTCCCATTCCCTTCATGAAAGTACTAGGGTGTTTCTTCCAACATTTACTACATGATGGATATTCATCTTTTCCCTTATTCCCCTTACTTCCATTCCTAGATTGATCAGAAAATATCTTCTTCTCTTTCTTTGATTTAAAGTCATTAGACTTTTAGAATTCTTTTTCTGTCTTGATAGCACATGAGACAATGTCTTCATATGACGAGAAGTATTGTGACACTAATGCTGGATGAAGAAATGGTTTTAGCCCATCAAAGAAACGATCAATCTTACTTCTTGGGTTACGTATATAATCTCCATCATACCTTGTTAACCTTGTAAAGTTAGCCTCATACTTTGCGACATTCTCATCCTCATTTTGTCTCAGACTCAGAAATTGTCTTTCCATATCTGCTTGATGGTCATGATGAAAGTATTTTTCTAAAAACAGATCTTTGAACTCCCTCCATTCCATATTTGATACTTTATCATCTTCCTTCATGTTTTGAATCAATGACCACCATTGATCAACATCTCCAGTGAGGCGGTAAACTGCTATGATAACATTTTCCCTTTCACTACTACCCAAAGCCTGAAATATTTTTTCTAGGGAACTTATCCATTTCTCAGCTACTAATAGATTTGTACTCCCATTGAATGTTGGTGGTTGCTGCCTCATGAAGCGATCTATCATTGATCCTCCATGATGTGGATCTGGGTGCTCTATATGGGTAAGGTTTTTATTCATAACCATTGTGAGTTGTCCCAGTATGGTGATTAGTTGATCAGCACCGGTTGCATCACCAGCTCCACTATAATTATCTTAAGCAGGAGGAAATCCCTACATGGTGTGTGTGCATTGATACGGTTTCCATTTCTTCCACTAGGTTCCATTTCTAAATAATGGCATACACTAGACCAGTTTATAAATCAAAATACATAATTCCATACTTATAAAATACTTAACATAAATTGAACTGTTTATGGATATAATCCATAATCATAAAAAATGTTTTCTTTGAGGATGTATATACTCATAAACCCTTCATAATGATTTATAAATAAAATGAGAGTTATCATAAGAATATCCCCCGGGAGTGTCATAACCATGATTGCAGTAAGGCCTATTGTCGTGCACTAGTTTCCATTCGAGTCCAGATCAAAGCGGTGTTTTCAGGTTTTACCCCTAGGTACATCTGTGCCAGAGCTGCCTCTACCTGCTCGTATCCAGACAGGGATGTATTGCTCAGAAAACTCACAAAATCTCTACAATACCAAAATTCTAGGAAGTTCTTCTATACTAATCCTGAAATTCCATCTTAGGTTTATGAGCTCTAATTAGAGTTTATCTAAATCTAGCTTCCATGATTTGTACTAAACTTCCTCTGATACCAACTATAATGCCCCAACCCCAGTTACGAAGAGTCGGTGCATTATTACATAACATTAGCATGATCACAAGAAAGATGAAGTCTCGAAAGACCAATTAGTTTAGTTGCCATGGAATAACTAGATACATTCATAAAGTTTACATTACATCATAAAATCAAAACATCAACAATATAGTCTCCATTGTCCACACTCTTATCTCCTCATACTATCCCTGCAGGTCATTCATAAAATACTTATTCACATCCTGGGAAAAATAAAACATAGAAAGGAGTGAGGTCAAATGCCCAGTAAGTACAACAATATAGCAGAAACTTTAATAAATAAGCATAAACATTTAAGGCAATGTTTAACTAAAACAAAATCTTTTAAACATGAACATTAGCATAATATGGAAAAAATAAAATGAAATAATTCTATTTACTTATTCACATCGATATTATACTAGTCGAATAATCACATGCAATATCAATAACCACTTTCATAATGATGGAATGCATAATTCCAGACTATCTTAACCACATAGCCAAGGCCTCATGCCAAGACTACAAATAAGATTTTGTCAAGGCCTTGTTCTAAGACACTAGTTTGTCTCATGAGACCTACAGATGCATCGACAAGCTATAGTGGGATCCACCCTTCACATATTAGGTCCAATGAATTCCTTATATGAATAGGTTTAAACATAACATAAACATTCATATTAAAACTAGCATATGAAATGTCAATACTTTCTCCATAAATCATGAATGGTATAAAAATAACACATCCATAGTCAAAAAAATCACAAAACCTTCATCACAATATGGATGTTTAGTATCATAATAAATAAACTTCAAATAAGCTTAAAATCCATCGAAGGATGTTGACATAGATGAAATCAAAACTATTTGAGAGAAATATCTCTTTTTTTGAAATCATTTAAAAGTCACATAATTATAAAATAAAACTTTTACTTTGAAAATTTTATTATAATATTTCATGGGAAACCACATCGATTTTATAATGGTGGAAAATAGCTGCAACCGCCGTATAAGTTAAAAAAACATTCTTACCTTAATTCTGTCGAAAAGTTTAAAAAGCACCTTGTTTGGAAAATGACGGAAAGATTCCTTTATAAACCTCTTATAAAAAGTAAAAAAAGGGTATAAATGACTTTAAACCATATTCTTGTAAATAGTAAAAATGTTTTGAAATACATTTTTAAGATACATGGATGTGGATGATAACGAAATCCCAGTATATTATTACGTATAAACATCCTCGGATAATGAAGAGATTGCGAAATAAACCCTTACCTTGTACTTTTCCTTGGTTGGGGGTAGGTTATCCTCCTGTATAATGGTGAATTAATTGTTATTAAATTATAAAAGAATCATATACATTAATATGTTATCATATATGATCTTTTAACATTGATTTGTTAAAAATATCTTAATTTTATTGTCGTTTCGGGTGTTAACTTACTCATTTTATTTTATATGTTTTGTTACATAAGCTATGTTTGTTATGGATAGGTTGTATATTATTCATATTCATAATGATATTAATTCCCTAAACATTATTATTAATCATCAAATGAGAATTATACTTGAATGGATACCCTGGAGAATGAATCTCATCGCGTTCGTGGAGACGGTAGTCCGTACGTACGCACGAGCGACAATATCATTCTTTTTATATTAAAATAATATTTAATTGGATGGTATATCATATATACAGAATCATTGTCATGTTATATTTATTATTTATATTAATTACACATCATTATTATACCCATCCAAATAATAATGTTTTGAATAACAATTACACCACGACGTGGAGACGGTAAGCCGTACGGACGCACGTATGGTGACATGTCAATCAAAGGATGGATAGAATACTGAAATATTGTTGTACCATGTTTATAATAAAATAACAGTATATATAATATACTGGAGTTATTATTTATAATGGTAATAACAAATAAATATGAAGTGGAATAAGAAAGGAACTTGAAAAAGGGTGGTGAAATCATTTCCTCTTCTTCGGGTTCTTCTTTGTGATTTGATCAAAAAGGATCCTTAGGATGGCTTTATGACTAAAATAATGCCTCTAGGATGATTTGATTGAATTTTAGATATTATTTGGGTAGGGGTTGGACGATCCAAAATGATTTGAAGGTGTAAAGTAATGAGAAGGGGGAGTGCCCTTTTATAAGAGGGGTGAGGGGAACCTTTGGAAAAGCTAGAAATATTATTTTATAATCAATTCATATTTGGTTTCTAATGGCTTGAAAGTGGATTATTTAAATTTAAATGTGGGGATGGGTCCAAAACCACTCAACCAATATATTTTATATAGGTTTGGGTCACTATATTAACCTTATATTTTAGATTTAACTCTTAGTTAATTAGTTTCATAATTACCATGTCACTTTGTATTTTTATATTATAAAGTTAATAAACATACTATATACATCCAAGAGACTCCCAAGTGGTCCATTAATGATACACCTATCATTATATTAGTCTCTTGGCCAATCCATATATTTTTAGGAATTTAATATCAATTAATAATAAAATATTTGTTTTAAAAACTCTTTTATGTCAATTTTAACACTATCAAATAAATGATTTTTGTAAAACTCATAACAGAATTATTACTTCTAAAACAGTTAATTAAATCAATATTAACATGTAATATTAACCTAAAAAATTAGTGTAATTATAAATAGTCTCAAATTATATTTATTTGTGTGTTTATAATATCAATTTTTGTAATTGTTCACTAATATGGTAATTACTACATCATCATTGTGCCATAAATAAAATATATTATATAAAGTATAAAAATAACAAATAAAATACAATTATGTATTAAATCTTTTTATCTTTATAATTAATATTTATAGTTTAAAATCAAACATGTATAACCCTATGTAAAAATTGTTTTTCTAAAAGATATATGCTTATGTCATTTTTGTATTTATTTTAACTTAATTAAAATAAAGTGTCCCTATCACCTACAAGTGGCTCCATGAGGTCCCCAAATCAACCCAAAGATGACCATGGTCGGACATGTATCCACCAATAAGGTTAGGACACGTTTTAGGGTAATTTTTTATTATTATAATATTATTTTTAACCCTTATGTACCAGATTTACCCTTTAACCATGATAAATAAAATATTTACTGAAGTAATAATTTAAAATGTCAAAAAATAAAATTTACCTATTTACAAAATTTGGACATAATAATTCCAAATATGGAATCCATTTTTGAAAATTCAAAACACAGAAGTGGCAGAAATTAATTTAAAATTATTTCCCGTTGTTAAAACAAAAAGCGTGTTTTTAAGAGATTATAACTATCCAAAGATTGAAACATGTTCATGTCCGGTTTAATTGTGAAATTATGTCCAATGACCAAAATTGTATTAAATGGTAAAAATATATTATAAATATAATTTAAAACCACTCAAATTCATAATTTATCATTATTAATTATTTCGATTAAAAAAGTTGTTTTTAATTAAAATTTAGTGATTTTCACTATTAATCAAAATATAAATGTTATCTGAAAAGTTCCATAATATTACCCTAGGCTAATTTCGATATTGAGAATCCAAAAATGATGTAAATTTTGAGAGATGAAATTTATAAAATTTAAAAAAGTGGGTATTACTATTCATAATGGCTAGTTTGATTGCTTGTGGTGTGTGTTAGAACTCGAAGTTGTGTATAACACACGCTATGGTATTATTCAAAGAGAAGCGTACTGTGGAAGATTGATGTGTTACAATAATATTTAGTTTATGCGTATTTTGTACCCAATTATCTATTTTGAAATATTTCTTCATACCCACCACCACAAAAAATAATCAATTAATGAGCCCAAAATTAATTTTTCTCCTACTATTGATAAGTTGAATCATAATGGTTACATTTTCGTCTGTACCAAAAATAATAACTCTTTAAATGAAACACTATGTAATTTTTATCACAATTATTTAAAAATAGTTAGTGGTACAATATTTCAAATCATGTGTTTACCTAGGAACCCATATCTTAAAAAGATCACCCTTTTCCCCCTTTTTCTTTTATAAATATAGGCATCAGGAAGTGTATCTCTTTGTAATGATCTATACATTTTAGGAAATATAATTCTTGAGATGTGGATTGTGGTTGGGGATTTTAAATATATTATATGTTCTTGTAAAAAATATTGTTTTCTCACTCTAAAATATCCTCAATATAATTTAAAACATCCAATGAAGATAATAATCTTATTAAAACCAACCTTGTTGGGAAAAAATACATCTAATATATAATGTAATAAAATAAGATGGTTACTTGTAAACTATATAAAGGATTTTTTTAATGAAAAAACCATGGACCCATGGGTAACATGTTTATCATTACTCTCCCAAATCAAAACCCTTACCACCACTCGATGATGTTCAGTATCTCAATTGAGAGTAATAAACCTATTCTTTCTTTAATATTTAATAATGTTTGGGTTTCAAATCATAATTTTGATAGTACTATTAAAGAATCATTTAATCCTATAAACAATGGTACAAATGGTTTTTATTGTATCATGAAGTTAATAGTCTACAAATATATGAAAAATGGATGGTGTAAATCCAAATCTTTCCAAATAGACAGTGAGATAGTTTCTATAGAAAGAAATACTAACCAAATTCAAACATCCATAACTATTTATAATTTTAATATTGATCCTCAATAATAAAATGACCTCACATCCCAAATAAAATCTATTTTATCATTTAAATATAACATTCAAAAAAAATCCTAAAAACTAAATGCCTCAAATATGGGGACGTGAATACAAAGTTATATAACTCACCTAAAATAACTAGAAAAGCTTATAGGATTCACAATTTTCTTGAAAATTGGGACAACATAACTTATAATTAGGAAGGTTTAGATAATAATTTTTTCGACTAATTTTTCATTATTTTCAATGTCCTTGATCCCAATAAATTACTTATCATTAATTTTATTCTTTCTATTCTTAAAAATAAATATAACACCTTAGATGCCCACATTTATTTTGGTAATGACCTCAAGGATACCTTTTCATCAAAAAAACAGAAAGTGATTCTAGCCATGATGGTTTCAATAATGATTTCCTTCTATGTTATAGGGTTTTCTATAATCCAAATGTTTTTATGTTGGATAAACCATTCTTCTCCTATATTATTCTTCCTCGTGCAATTAATGAAAAATTACATTCCATGATCCCAAAAGTAGTTAATGCCTCTAAGATTCATCCCTTTAGACATATTTATCATATCATCACACATTATAAAATTATTACTAAGATCCTTATTAACAAAATTTCAACTATTTATAATAGAATTTCCTCTTGGAAGAAATTAGGTTTTATCAATGGTTGAACCATTAAGGATTTCAAATTCATTTCCTCTAAATTATCTTTCCTCTTAAAGAAATATAACATGGTAGTATTTGTTTCCATTAACCTTGAAATACAAAAGTAATTTTATAACATATATTAGAGCCTTAAATATAAGGTCCTTCAATTTTATTTGGTTTTGATATACTCTATGTTAGCAGAGTTAAAATCCAATTTAACTCTGCTCACATATCTTTTCTTATTCATGGATCTCCTAAGGGAAACTTAAATTTCACACAAGGTGTTAGAAATGGAGACAACCTATATACTATTATATTCTCTATTGTGGAGTATTGTATTAGGAGAATACTCACTCATCTTGTGTATCAAGGTAAACAAAATCATATCCACTATACATGGAATATGTTTGTTCCCAATCATGTCCTCTATACATATTATATAATCCATTTATTAAATGTGAGTTACTGAAATATCCAAAATAATAAAGATGATCAATATCATTATAAATTAATATATAGACAATCCAACTATTTGAATAAATCATTTATTTTCAATTGAATAAGGTTCCTAGATTATAGAAAATTCAACATAATTTATGAGGTAGTCCTAAACTAATGATCATTACTACTCACCTATATTGTCATCATCATATTTTTGGGAAGTCCTAAAAGTATTTACATTTCCAATTTTTTTGTCCAATGTAAAAATAATCTTTATTTTTGTAAAGGAGATTCTCTACTTATGGTAGGAAGAATTTTCTTTATAAAATTTAAAACTATTTAAAAAAAGGTTCACACATTGATGGTCTACAAATAAACTATTGGCCTTCATGAATAATTAAATTTTCTCATCACAAATTTTTTTTGAGTATAATCACGTTTGAAATAAAATTTTCAACGGTCGATTGGTCTATTGGTCCGAAACACATATCTGATAGTGGTTTAGGAATTGAATACTTTAAATATTTAAATGATTATTTACAGGCCAGTCATAATTTGAATTTTATTTATAATGAATATTTTCATATTTTATTCCTCAAAATAGGTTCCTTGAAAAGAATATTACAGGTAACAAAAATTATATAGACTCATCTATATTGTCTTTTATTATGAAATATTTCTCCGACATTATCTCTTATTCTAGGTGGATTTTTAATAGAGAATACTCCCTGCTTTTTTTGTAAGATAACTGGATTGGCTCTTATCTGGCCTTTATGGATGACCCCAATCATTTATCCAAGAACACTACTATTTCTATTAATGAATATTTAATTTAACTAGTTTCAATATTATTGATAACCTTAACCATGCCATTGATAATTACCCCTTTTTTACCTCTACAAATTTCATAATTTTGAAAACATATCATAACATCATTCATGACTATAAAGGTTTTATAAAATAACTATTTTAGTTATTTGGATTATTATTTTTCAGGGATCATGTTCTTTATAAGGATTGGATAAATCCTAGAAGACTTAGTCTTGTTTAAATAATTTATCCCAACCTGATCCCCACTGATATTTTTCTCTAAACATTTTGGGCCTATATTTTCTATAAATGATGATTATAAATCATCATAGAGAAGGCAATGACTATATTTTTTTATTCCTATTATTCTTCTAATACTATATAGTTGTATAAGATTAATCTCTTTTATTGTAGATGTTTGATTTTTTACACAAACTACTCTCAACATAAAAAATGTGGTACTATGGATCCCTCTCATCAGATCAATAACCTTTTCATGGACGTTGTGGATGAGTTTATTCACCATATTTTGTAAGAATAAAATTCTTATTTACATAACAATAGATCATTCAGTTTACATGTAGGCTATTTGAGGACTTAAGTTTCAATCCATGAAGCTTCATCGATTTAATAGGGTAATTCCAATAATTTTGTAACTAGAATCAGTATATTGTGGTGCCTAGATGATGAAATAATTTATATTCATCTTCTTAACACTTTTGATGTCCATTAAAAATCCCATCTACTAGGAAAGATTATGGTTAATATTGACAGTGCCCCTATAAGTAAACATGGCCTTTTGGGATCCAGATCAGTGTACAATGACCACCATAGGTTGTTTTATGGTTGATTCTATGAAATCAGTGTTTTTTACTCTTCTTTGGATGAGGAAATGGGGATCAGTATACAAGAAATTACCTTTACAATGCAAAAAATTTGGAACAATTTCCATATATAATGTTATTAATCCAACATTTTATAATATCTTTTGAATGGCTGGAAGCATCATGCTTGTATACTCACAACTTGATTGATTTATTTCCAACACTTTCTCATAAAGATACACCATATTATTACACATGATATTGGAGAATAGAACATGGTTTTTATGGGATTCCCAAAAAGTGTTTGAATAAAAAAATCACCTAGGATGATGTAACTTCTTTATATATGCTCCCACTTCCATAAAAATATTGGAAAAATTACTTATTTCATGATTTTATAACTTTAAAATTTTTAAATAAATTTTCCTTCGTTTTTGACCAAGGAACCACCCATTCAAAAGAATAAATTCATAAAATTTAATAATCAACCTATTTCAGAAAAATGTTAGAATATATATGATGAAATATCAAAACCAAGACAACAATAACATTATGTCCTTGGAGTAATCGAATAATCATGCAAAGGACCAATGTATAGGAATTTCAACATGGAACTAGGCCTAACCCACTATATATATATATTAAAACATCATTAGGAGAAGCCCTATAATCTAAACCGCGTAACTAGGGAATTCTCTATACATATTAAAGAATAATTGAGTCACTCCCTTTATATATATAATAATTATAAATAATAACTCAATTCATAATGTAAATAATATAAAAAACATAATAAGCCATATAGTTAAATTTATCCAATTACTTTTTTTAACTCAATTACCTTTCATTAAAATAATGATGTCATGACCCATTAACATACATGTTTATGAAACCATAAAATATCAAATATCAACAATCATTTTATGTAAAGAACATTAATCCATTTTTATAATTGATTATATCACATTAGATAACATATGGAATCACATCAAACTAAAGCATATTTTTCAAGTAGTATGTATATTTTTATTATACATGCATGGACTCTCACTACGTGTAGCTATTAGATAAGTATCAACACTACCAGAAAGAATCTGATCTTAAGAATAATCCATATACATGATTATCAACACCCATAATTATATTATTAAATGATCACACAATATAGGTGTAATTACTTAATATTTCATACACTTAAAAATTTAAAACAGACCATAGGTATTTTCTCCAGACCACCTACCATTACCTATAGAATAAAACAATTCATTTAATAATAGATGCCAATCATTATCAATCCTGATGGTGATCACAAGGGAAACCTATATCAAACAAACATCAAGATCAATACCTGATTCAACAGAGGTTAGGAGATCACACCATAATTATATATGATAACAAAACAATGAAGTAAATTAATGAAAAGAAACACAGTGTAAATTAAATTCATGATTGAGGGATCTATAAGGGAATCAATATCTCAAAAATCTCATGGAGTCTCCCTAGATTTTATGACAAAATGCATCATCAAAGATGAAAATAAATCATACAGACAAAATGTATTTAAACAACTGGTCCTGAGATTTTCATGATGTGTGTTCTTTTTATGATGTGAATTTGTTATTTATAAGATATGTTAAAAATTATATACTCTATTTTAAACTAAATGTAATGAATGGTTTAATGAACAAAACTATTTTCATGGTGTGTAAAAAATTTATGATCTAAACCAATTCAATTAATGTGTCTGATAATAGGTTAAGATCATGTAAACTTTTCACAACATGAATGTATCCAACTAGGAGATCTCAGTCCATCTTCTAGTGGAAAATCCCAAAACACCTTTGAATCCTTCCAAACAACAAAAAACCATAATACACCCTTGTTTAGTATTTACCTAGAATCCATTACATCGAAAAATATACATCCACAAATAATTGGTAATTTCCACCCAAAATATTTATCAGCCTCTCAAGAATATTCTCTAAAACTATTATTTTTATAATTAAATGAAACCTAATTAAAATAGTTCCAAAAAATGAAGAGGAATATACAATGAAAAAGGAGTGAACATACAATCTTGGTACTATAAAAAATATTGTCCCTGAGATGCTCCATGCATCACTCTAGGGCGGAGGCCAAAAAGTCTAAAAATTTTCCTTACAAATCATATTCCCTCTTCCAGGTATCCACATCAACACATACATAATTAAACTATCCTCACATGGGAGGTATTCCCTTTCCATAAAGATAAATATCTAATTGGCTCAAAATATGTATTTCATTATCTTTAATGTATGTTTCTACACTGATCTTGGAATCTTCAATGTCTACAACATGAGATAGGTTTGGATGATATTTCTGAAGTTCTTAAACATGAATCATTCCATTTATATCACATTATCATTTTTTCTAAAAAAATTGTTATTCCACTAGACTAAACATTTCTACAATGTAAAATAGGGTGATAAACTAGTGAACAATATTTCCATATTTCTTGAAATGAAATTTCCCTCACCTCGAAGACACCTTATGGAAAACATGATGTCCATCCTCAAACTCTAAAGGTCATATTTTATGGTTTCATTAAAATTTACTCCTTCTATTTATATCCAATAACCACCTCCATATCAACTGAACTTGTTTATACATCTCCCACATGAGAATTTTTAAGATAACTGTTAACTTTCCTTCTTCCAACAAATATACATATGAACGAAATGGTATTATATAAAAGAGAATAAATCTTCCATTTCAATTGAATTATATATGGTGTTATTATAAGAAAACTATATGGGTGATAATTTTTTCTCCCATGAACCACTGAAATCCAAAACACATGCTTGCAACCTATCCTCTTAAATATGAGTAGTTTGTTAAGATTTGAAATTTATCTATTGATGGTGGCCCATTATTAAAAGGAATTATGACCCTATAGAATTCAGAAGAACCTTTGAGAACTGAGACATGAAGTGATTATCTCTATCTAACATGAAACTCCTCATAATTCCATGCATTGGGAATATCTCCCACTTATAAATACAACCTAGATAATCAATAGTAAAATTCTCCGAAATATGAAAGAAGTGGAATACCTTTGTCATTATCACAAATATAACTCTTACTTCATCATTAATATGAGGTGTCCTAAGTAATCTAGTCAATAAATATAGTATGACATCATCTTACTTCCACTCTATAATGGGAAGCTGCTACAATAGACCATAAGGTCTCTAATTCTCATCATTCACATGATGATAGGTAAAACATCTGACCATGAAGATTACTAAATTATTATATATTATTATCCACCAGTAATATTAATGGATATGAAATTTTCTTTTTTCAAAATTGGATGTTCCACCCATCTAGACAGTTGAAATACTTTCCCGAGCTCATTAAAGAATACCTTAGTAACCCAAAATGTGCATTGGTAAAATGAACATTTCCAATTCCATGAGATAATCTGGTTGGTGGATCCCCTCCATATATGTTATCCCTAAGAGGTAATATATATGTATTATAAAATATCTCTATATTTATTAGGTTAAGAAGCATTTGTGTAATAGATTTCATAGTCATATCCACTGGCCCCTCAGACTTCTAAAAAACTAGGTGAATGTCTGTAAATATTTTCATCATCACCCACTCATCACAAGACAACAAAAATTCAATAATATGAATATTCTAGATCAAGGTTTTTGAAATTATGTTTCCATTTCCTATTGTATATGTCACCTTGAAGCCGAAATATTGTAGATACTTAACCCACATCATATAATAATGCTGTAGGTCCCACTGAGAAATGATTTCCCTGAGGATACTTAGTGGTTTGTAAACCAAAAAACTCTTGTCTATTAGAAAACTTCGTCTCTATCTTAGGGTATTAACCATTTTTTACTCTAAATAGTTAATTGGATATTTCTTCTCAAGATTTTTCATTTTTATGGGTACATGTGAAACTACATGGTACTCTAACATTAAAATTATTTCGAGTCTTGCTCTGGATGAATAATAGTACATGGTATATTCCATAACAGGAAATGGTGGGATGAGTATCAATGTAGATATCAGTCTTTACTTCATCATCAAAACATTAATCTCGCAATCATAAAAAAAATATCATCAGTCCCTTATTCGTATTTCATGACATGGTTGTTTCTAAATTGGAGTAGTCCTAGAGGAACAACTATTAATAACATACTAAACAAGAAAACTGTGAATTTGAAAGGCATTTTCATGCCTCTATCCATATACCATAGCTAAAACCATATATGGGTACACTAATACTACATCCTATAAGATAAAATAAAATAATAAATCTAATTTATCAATATGGAAACATTATACTTCTAGCATGGTATAAATTCAGTTCTATCTCAATGTACTCAATATGATTTGAAGATGTTGGATATTTTCTTTTTCTAATTGGGGGTGCACTATGATTTCATCAATGAGAACCACCAAAAACCTATAATGGATGGTTTGGAATATCTAATTCATGCAGGATATGAATATAAATTTTTCTATCCTTAGACTGAATGACATCATTAATTTCTCATACATTCCATACAATCTCATAAAAGCAGTCCAATTTATGTCCAATGGTCTCACTCTCAGCTGAAGATACCCAGATCTCATGTCAATATTAGAGGAAATTTGACCACATCTCTATTGAACAAAGATATTATTAATGAGTGGAAGGTGGTTTTGGTTATTCACCTACATCTAGTTGTATCTCTAATAGTTCACACATAAGTGAAAAGTCCAATTACCCTTCTTGGTGAATAAAATTGGGGATCCCCATGTCAATGTACTAGGCTATATGAAACTCATAGCTTCCTAATATTCTAATTGACTGTTTAGCCCATGAATATCATCTGTTTTTATCTTATTATATGAAAAATAAACCTTCTCTCATCCTTGAACCATATAAATCATATCCCTGATCTTCCTCTTGGGTGGATATTTGTAGAACTTATCAAGAAGGACATCCTGAAAATGGTCAATCATTGGATAAAATAATCTTTATTCCTTCCTCCATCATCTAGATAATGAACTACTATATGATCTAGGAGAAAATAAAATATTCTATAGATTATTATTTTAAATCCAACCAGAATACCCCACTCACGGTGGTGAAATTAGTTTCCTCCTTATAGAGATATAGGGTTATCCCCTCTCTGATTACTTTCGATGTGATCTCGTATAGAACTATCCAATCCATACATAGAATCAAATTGAAATATATTATTTCAAACAAATATGGTTACCAAAATAAAAAGGAAACATAAAATTACTAGATAACTTTTCTTGTGATATTATATACTATCTACAAAAAGACCCAATGGGGTACTAATGATCCCGACACTATCAACACTTTCATTAACGAAGGCCCCACCACTTGAAAAAAGAGAATATATAGAAGAATTTGATTATAATATGTCCATTACAATATATGGTAGAATATATGAACAAGAATCGTACCTTTGATGGTAGAAGTTCCATTATCAAATATAGTCAGAGTACACTACATATCATGCACCTGACTTTCCCATCTCCCATACACTCCACTATGACTTACGTATTCTATTCTCACATCGTCATACTTCTTCTATTAATGAGGGGATACCACATCCACTTCCTCGAACTGATCATATAATGGTGCTCTAGATACAACTCTACTAAGGGCCAAATAAGTCCTTTTCAAAATCTATACTTATCTATACCACCTTCCACTGATCTACTACTGCATTCCCAATAGAAACATCAGAATTTGGCCTAGTCATCTACAAGCATAGAACTAGAATTCATAGAACATAAAATAAATCCACCAGTGGCAAAAAATGTCACAATAATAGCATTGAAATATATGAAAATCCTAAGTTTGTTTTGTATTACCCTGATTACTCATCCCACTATTTCTTTTATGACAACTATAACATTGGTTTTTCTAATCACCATAAGAAATGCTTCCAACATTCCCTAAATAAATCTTAGTAAATAATTTGACATATCATAGGTTTATTACGTGATGATAGTGAGATTCATCATTTATGAAAATATACATAAAGAAAAAATGTTCACATATGACCTAATCTTGTAGTGAAGCCCAACATAGATACACATTGCACTAGAAATATAGTGACCTACGAAAAATTAAAGAAAGGCTATAATTTTTTGAAATTTCTAGAATAGTCTATAGAATTACCTCTTATGTAATGTACATGAAATTTCATCCCTTATAATCCCTAAAAATCTCTAGATATATGTGTGTAAAAAACATCATGAAGTCCTTACAAGATAACTCCTATTTCATCCTATCATGATATGAAGTGTTTGACCAACCCATGGATGGTCTACGAAGAACATATGCTGCCATCATCACCCTTCAATATATAAGCTTCATGAGGTAATATATGATTATATGGAATGAATCAATACCCAACTCATCTTTAGGTGGAAATCCCTCATTTGTGAATGTAGGCAGGTGTTGTAGATGGATCACTCTCATCTGACTAGACATTGAATGTTCGGTGTGAACATTATTGCTTACCATGGATCATATGACCCTTAAGATTTATTTTGAAGAACAATTTCCTAATACACAATTTGAAAATGAAGAGTAAACATTTTCTCAATAAGACAAACATAATAATTAGATCCCTAGATAACAAAAATGTCAAACTTCATAGGTGATAACAAAAAACCACTGTAATATGGTCTATTAAAACATTGATTAAGTAATTAATTAGTTGGACATGGTAATTCATTCATTCTATTTAACATATATAACATGTGTCTCATTTCACAATTCATACTAGAAATATGCCATATGTAATAAAGCTATTCTGATCATGAATAAATCATATATATATATATATCGTCATGTCCCAATCATGATGATTAAATTCCAATAACATGCCATATCTGTCCATGAGTATAAATATGAAGAAACAAGAACATGAAATAAAATGCGAATAATCAAATGGGAAATAATATCAACCATAATAATATAATGAGGTGAATAAATCCAATCCATTGCAACGTAAAATTTTCCCTCATGCGTAGTTCAGATATGCCCACTTATAAGTTGATTACCATGTCTCTACTATTCCTAGAATCCTAATACCATTCCAAAATACTAATAAAAAATAGGAGAAAACCCAATCCATTACTTCGTAACATCCCTTGATCTAGCACTCTCTCATGAGGGAAAATCCTGTTTGCCACAGTACATCAATTATACATACATGTCTACCAAGAAAAGGTAACAAGTAGTGGCTATATAGAGAACATAGTGGGGAGGATATACACTTGGTAAAGAGTTTCAATATAGTATAAATAATCGGATTTTATAGTAATTATAATGGACGAAATGATACATCATACAACTGGAAGATAAATGATGAAACTAGTAAACACAATAATAATGAACCCTCAAAATTTAGACTTGAATGTTAGTACATGAAAAGTCGTATATCATACAAATAAAAGATCAATATGAAAAAGAACATGTTCCAAAATTCATGGTCAGTCCTGTGTCCATTCTTCTACCCACCAAGTCAATAAATCAACAATAATGTCTATTTATCATTCTCAAACTTGAAACCACGTAATCCAATGGATAAAATTATATCTAGAATATGTTGTTAGTAAAACCAGTTGGGTAAACACCACCATATGTGAAAAAACCATTTTAATAATATGCTGATGAAATAAAGAAAGAAAGAGATGTATTAATTATGCAGTTAATATAATACAACAGTAAAGCTACATTAGAATAATGTTTGGATATATATAATCATGTATCATAACCATCCGAACAAAAAAACACATGTTGATCACATATTAAATTAGTTGGAAAAAATAATTTTTTTTAATAATTTAAGTACATTCGAGCTATGACATAGGATCATAAAATCATAATAGAGATTATCACTATATATAATAATTTCATAATTTAATTGACCTAAAACATCTATTTATGTGTTACAACATAAACAGTCCAAGACATATATGAATTATAGCATAATTGGGTCAAACATGATAAAAATTATAGTCTAAATAGTACACACCCTTTATAAAATCATTTGAAGTTGAATAAAAAAATACTCCTGATGGAAATACTAACACAACATACATCATAAACTAAAAAGGTAAATTTAGCCAATTAAATTTATTCTATTCAATTACCATTAATTCATTAAAGTATATTTTTCCCCATAAGAATGGTAGTGTACACAACTATATCATATCAATCTATCACATGTCATTTCACATAAAAATGTAAGCATTTTTCAAATTAATCATATCATAAACAATAACTTAAGGTCCCAAATATTTCAAAAAACTATTTCTAATCCATTAGTAAGTTCATTATTATTAAAGGGTAAGATCCCCATATTGGTAGCTAAAAGAAATAACTAATAACTTCTATATCCAAATATATTAAAGGAGTAGTCCTAACACATGATTATCATCATCCACTTGTCTATTACTTAATGTGAACATTGTGTTGGTGAAATCACATGTTATTTCACACACCTAAAAATATAGACACATGCCATAGGGATTTATTTTGGTACACCTATGTTTATATTGGAATTTAATAAATTATTTAAAAATGAAATTCCAACAAAGAGAAAAGGCTATGCAGATTCTAAAGGAAACATAGATCAATCAAGCATCAAGATCAAACATAGATTCAAAAGAGATTGAGAGATCACACTACTATAACAAATGATTTCATAATAAAGTGGATAACTCTTGTGAATCAACAAACTATATATTAAATTCTAGATCTAATATTGATAAATAAAATAAATCTCTCAATAACTACATGGAGTTTCCAAATGATTTGATAGAGAAAGGTAAAAAGAGGATGACAAATAAGTCATATGTTCATCGTGGTTTAAAACCATTACTCTTGAGAAATTCATTAAATTGTCCCATTTCATGATGTTAATACCTATATCTATAAAATACATCTAAATTCAATTAATTGGGTTAAAATAATATCAATTTATCATTTCTGGATATGAATCATGTTCATGATGTCTAAAAATTTCACATTCTAAAATAGATTATGACATGTGTCTAACAATAGGTTCATGTCAACACTGTGAAACTATCTATAAGATAGATCTAAACCCAAAATCTACAATAAAGGATCAACCCACCACAAAAACAGTTCAAACCTAATAAAACCCTTATATTATATTGATACATTGATACTAATCCTCCATTAATTAAAGGAAAACACATCCCCAAACATTTTGTCATTATTCTTGAAGAAAGATCTCCACCCATTAAGAAATTATCTACCGAAAAGGTTTTATGATAAATTGTAAACCGAAATAAAAGTGGTATAACAAAATTAAAATAAGAAATAATCTAATAAAAGGTGTGATCTTACTTATGAAATAACATATATATCAATTATAACATTCTGAATAATAATAAATATTAAAAAATAAAATCTCTTGTAAAATACCAATATAACTGTTGACAATGAGCTAAAACATATAACCCATGAATCTAAAAAATTCCAACATGTTACATCAAAAATCTCCCTTATAGATAAAATTACATGTCTCTGATTTACCATTAATAAAAAATGACTCCTTAGTATTAAGAATACCATGTTATACCTGTTACACATTCCCCTGAAGGTGGGCTTATATGGGGTGAGTACATGACATAGAAGGTTTCCACCAAATTTGTAATGACCCCAAACACAATATATTAGAGACATTGTATTCTTCATTAAATATTTACTAGATTAATGTAATAACTTACCAAATGAAAAAATAGTTTATTAGTTTTTGTTAACATGATACACACGTGATTCCAATATTACATTTGAATAAAAAAATTAAAAAATTTATTAGATTTTGATAATATCATTATTCTATCAATAATATACTTTCATATCATTCAATGTACACTTTCTAGACTCATATAAAAGGAAAAAATATAACAGTGATCTAAAATGCCCAGTATGAGTTAAATAAATAAGAAACTCTAATGAGTAAATGAAGAATAATCAATATATAATAATCAATATAGAATGTTAAATGTCTAAATAAGCATTCCCCTTGATAAATAGAATAACTATAATGATTATATAACGAATCGTTAAAATTTAATGGAAAATATAAATACAAGAATCGCATTTAAAAATCATGAATATCTTGAATAGATAAAGAATAAGCAATATGGATAGGTAAATAATTCAAAAAACTCCATTTAAATAACATATCATTCACCAATAGATAAGAAATCATAAATACAAAATGGTAAAATATTGAAACCATATTAAAATTAAAAAACATCCATCTTGATTCAAAAAGGTTTCCTCATGACTTTTCCTTTCCTCTATGTTTTTGAAAATCACAAACACTCTACCTTAAGGAAAATTTTATTTTATCTTAATAAGGGAAATTTTCATTCCCCAAGAAAAATTTATCCTTTCTTGTTATGTTTGTTCATTCTTTAGTCCCTCTAAATATTATTCATTCTATTTCTCTAAGTCTAAAATTTAATTTCATATTCTAAAACCTAGAAATTCTATAGATACATATATATAGAGTATTCTGTTATCATGTTCCAAATTTAGACTTTGAATTCTCTAAAATTCAGATATTGAATTCTCTAAAATACAAATTCTGAATTCCTCATAATTCAGACTCCAAATTTCATAGAATTCAAACTCTAAATTCCTTCAATTAAGATTCCAAATTCTCTAAAATTCAGACTCTGAATTCCTCAGAATTTAGAATCTGAATTACTTAAAATTCTTACTTTGAATTCTATAAAATTCAGGCTCTAAATTTTCTGAGACTCAGACTCCGAATTCATCATAATTCAAATTCAAAATTCCTCAAATTTAGATTTTGAATTCCTCAGAATTCAGACTCTGAATTCCTCAAAATTCAGACCGCAAATTCAATATAATTTGGTTTCCGAATTATTTGGAAATAAGAATATGAATATACATGTATTATAAAAACCGAATAATATTTAGTTAGACACTAAAATTTATTTTTCCTTAGACTCCAGAAATATTGATTTCCTTTAGAAAATATATTTTTTCTACACATATTGTAATTATTAAATGATGTCATTTATTCTGTTTCTAACTATCTACTGGTTGGGTGACACATGTACAGGTCCATTTGGGATTCTAGGAAAAATATGACCATTGGAGGAGGGAGCTGACCTTTGGAGAAGTGCCTATAAATATGAGCTCATTTGAAAGATCTCAAAATATGATTATAGTTACAGAACTCTAGAGACCACATGTTGTTGAACTGATTTCAAGAGAGAAACACTCTCATGATTTATGCATACTAAACACCTTGTTAATATTGCTTTGTGTGACTCTGATTATTTCTGAGTACTATCGAGTGCATCTAAGGATAAAAAGATATAGGTACTGATTACCTTAATGATCAAGGACTTTCATATATAAGAAGATAGAGGTTCCGACTATATTGATGTTTGAGGGCTTGCAGGGATAGCAAGACAGTCTCTGATATTCATATCGAGTTCTTACCCTAGTGTGGGTAAGACAAACATTCTTGAAAGTGTAAATCAAGGGACCTTTGTCCAAGGTTGTTCGATACCCTTATCTTTTGGATAAAATATTTCGTACTTGTTACTTTTTCTGTTTCACATTTATTTTCCACAATATATTGATTAATAAAGAATGTATAACTATCTTATACATTCTCATACCTATATAATATGAATCATAAGATAATATATACAATTTAAGGTAAAATATTTTTCCTGTAAACTTTTCTTATGTTTCATTTACGGAACCATATTTCTGAAACCTAGGAAGCTTGTTGAACTAATTGAGGTCTTATGAATTTACATTCATTAGCCTTGTTAAACATAATTTTCCTTGAGGTTAAATATGAACGTTTTTAAACTTACAACTCCCCAAATTTGTATTTTAGCATCTACATCATATTTTGATCCTACAATTTGTTTCAGAGGATGTCTCCGATATAAATATATTCACATATATGTTTTCTTGATCATTTTTAATTATTCATAATATTTTCCTTGCATATGATTTTTATATTTTCATACAATAATTTTCTACTAACATTTTTTTGTGAAAAGATATACTATTAACTTGGCAGGAATTAATGTTGGATGAATTGAAAATCTAAATCCTACAAGACCACCTATATTTGATGGGAATGATTATGAGTATTGGAGATATCATATGAAGACTTTTGTTATCAATACTAGAGTGGAAAAATTTGTTATGGTTACTCGATATTGCAAGATTACGGGTAAGGAAGTTAGAACTTTTACTAATCAAGAAAATTTAAAATAGCAACTAAACTACAAGGTACACAATACTTTTTAGTCTTCCATGACTATGAATATATATATTCAAATTTCTTCTACTGAAGCCACTAACTGTATCTAGATGAAATTGGATATTACTCATTTTGGAACATCCATGGTTATAAAACTAGAAGAGATATGCTTATATCAGAATATCATTGATTTATATTTCTTTATGGAGAGCCTGTGTGCAGGGTACAATAATGGTTTATGACTACTGTTAATCGTTTACAATCTATGGGTGAGAAAGGTCTTGATAATGAAGATCGTGTGGAAAAAATTATAGATATCATGCCTAATGAGTGGTAATCTTAGAGAACATATATTTGTGAGAACATGAAGGTATCTCAAATCACCCTTGTTGAGATTTTTGGAAGTCTTCTTCAACATGAGACAAGAATGAAGAGAGACGCTGATATGATTATAAAAAAATGTAAATGGATGTGTACCCTTTACTACTAATAAATCTTACACCCCTAAAAGGGTTTAAAGATCCAAATCTAAGAAATTCATTGTTTTATCTTAATCTAGTGGAAGTGGAAATTCTGAGAATAAGGTAGCCAATATAGCTTGAAGGATATACAAGATAATTGAGAAGAAATATTTTCCATATAATTATAAGAAGAAATAACGAAAAGACAAGAAAGAGTCAGAATTCACTTTTTATGAATTAAAAAGAGTAGGGTATATAATGCTGGACTCTCATATGCTTAAGGAAAAGGATAGAAAGGAAGAGTATTCTAAATGGAATCGAAAGAAGTACTGAAATTATAAATATAAAAATGTTTTAAAAGAAAATGACACCAGGAGTTCTAGTAGTGGTGTCTCATCTGATGAATCATCAGAGTATGAATCTTATGGACCAAAGAATCGTGGTATACTAGCCAAGATACCAATTGAAAATCATTTTATAATGGCTATGGTACACAATTATGAATCTATTACAAATGTTTCCTTGAATGAAAAATATACTGATGATAGAAATTTTGAATCCTTAGATGATGAGTCTTCCTCATCAAAAGGTAATAATTTACCTTCTTATAAAGAAGTGCCTTGATTTTCCAAACTTCTTAAGAATGACAATTCAAAAATCAGGAAAAATCATTATAATCCAAATTCTATAATTTCAATTTTAACTAAATAAGTATCATATCATTATAAAGATCTTGATAAGAAAAATTTTGATTTTTAAATTATTTCAAAAAAACCCTGAGAAAGTGAATTCTGAGAAGGATAATGTTTTTAAGGATCTTGAAAACCTTATTTCTAATAAAAATATTTTAGAGACTAACTCTAGTTCTAAAACTAATGTTTTTGAGGTTAAAAATAACATTATAAAACTAAAGTCAAAAATATTTTCTTTGAGGATGTTTTTGTCAAACATTACCATTAGTATGAAAATTTTTGATAAAATATACACCCATATGCAACCTTTAAGGAATTGTTATGTTTTTGGTTTTACATAGTCTAAATTGGATTTTAGTAAAAACTATTTTGTTCGTCAAAGTTCTTCATTATGTACTCAATTTTATTGTGTTGTAAATTGGGAAAAAAGAGGTTACTTAAACAAAACTCAGTCTTCAGGTTTTAATAAATAATATTTTTTTAAAAATGTGCATTCCTAAAATATTGCTTTCTGAAATTTCTAGATCCATGTATGTTTGTATGATGAAATTCTAACAAACTTCTTTTCAGTAATATGAAAATATTACCAATATTAATAAAAGGTACATGGATAGTGGATGTTCCTGGCATATGACTGGTAACGAAAACTAATTTGAAAAGATTATCAAGATGAAAGGAGGAAAAGTAACTTTCAAAGATAATGGTAAGGGACATTTTATTTGGCATAGATAACATAGTTCGTCTTGAAAAAACATTAATTTCAACTTTTTTTTATTTCTTAAGGGTCTTAAGCACAACCTCATAAGCATAAGACAATTATGTGATGAAGTATACCTTGTAAATTTTTGGAATGAAAAGTGCTTAGTACACAATTCCAAGGAAGTGTTTATTATTTCATTCCATAGGCAATAGAATTTATACACACTAAATAGAGAAGACCTTAGGATACAAGATCTACCTTATCTTATCACAATGGAGGATCAATCATGGTTATGGCATAGAAGGTTAGATATTGTATCCTTAAGAACCTATGTAAACTCTACAAGAAAAGAATTGTTTAGGATATACAGGAGAATAGATTTGATTCTTCAAAAGTTTGTGATCTTAGTCAATATGGAAGGAAACATAAATAAATATTTAAATCAATCATTGAAGTCTCAACTTCTAATGTACTATAGTTGGTGCATATGGATATTTTGGTTCCAACCCAAACTAGAAGAATTGGTGGACAATATTATGTATCTGTCTTAGTTCATGATTAAACTAGATTAATGTGGGTCTATTTTCTAGCAAAGAAATATGAAGCTTTTAATTATTTACAAATTTATAGAGACCATGTAAAAAATGAGAAAATCCTTCCATTGATAACTATTCATAGTGATAATGGATGAGAATTTCAAAATTCTGATTTTAAAAAATTTTGTTGTGGAAAAGGCATTACTCATAATGTCTCGGCTCCAAGAACTACTCACCAGAATGGTGTTGTCAAAAGAATAAATCAAATTCTTCAAAAGATAACTAGAACCATTCTAAGTGAATATTTAATAGCTAATCACATTTGTGTTGAAGCTATAAGTACTGCTTCTTATACTATAAATAGAGTTTTAATTAGACATTTTCATAATAAAACCCCTTATGAGTTATTTAATGGTAGAATACCTAGATTTTATACTCCAATGTATTTGGTTGAAAAGTATTAATTCTTAATACTAATGATAATTTACTTAAATTCACACCCAAATCTGATGATAGAAATTTCTTAGGCAAGTCCACAACTTCTATGGCTTATAGTGTTTTCAATAAAAACAAATGTACTGTTGATGAAACAATACGTGTAAAATTTAATGAAACTGTTGCCTTTGTTTTTGAACATCATCAACATACATCCTCATATGTGTTTTTGAAAAATGATTATCAACCCTTGATAGAATATCATTCTGATAAGGAGAATGTTCTTGAAAATGTTTCTAAAACAAATACTCTAGAACACTCTCTACCATATATCGATGAATATGTTTTACAAAACCCAAAATAGTTGTTTCTAATGAATCATCCCTGTGATATTATCATTGGTGATGTAAATCAACCTGTAAGGATGAGAAGATCCTTAAGAAATGAAGTATAACAACTAGTATTCCTTTCTCAATTAGAACCAAAAGGCATTGATAAAGCTTTAGGTGGATATAATTGGATAAAATCCATGTAGTATGAGGTAAATGAATTTGAATGGAGTAATTTCATGACCTTTGTTAAAATATCAAAGAAAACTTCTTTTAATGGCGTAAAATGGGTCTTAAAAAATAAGTGTGATGAAAATGGAATCATTTTAAAAAATAAATCTAGATTTATTACTAATGTCTGTAATCAACATGAAAGAATAGACTATGAAGAAACCCTTGATCCTATAAATATACTTGAATGTATTTGTATTTTACTTCCCATCGCAACATTATTTAATTTCAAACTTTTTCAAATGGATGTTAAATGTGCTTTCCTTAATGGTAATGTTCAAGATGATATTTTTTTGATCAACCACTTAGATTTGATGATACAAAATATCTTGAACATGTTTTCAAACATACCAAAGATTTATATGGTCTTAAGGATTCCCCTTAAGCTTGGTTTGATAAAATTACATGATTTTGTTTCTTTAAAACAATTATGTTAAGGAAAATGATGATCCAACCCTTTTTATAAAGGGAGATAAGAAAAGTGTTTTGACTATTAAAATTTATGTTGATGACATTATATTTAGTCCAACTCACCAATATTTAGCTAATTTGTTTGTGGATCTAATGAAATATACGTTTGAAATGAGTATGATGGGTGAGTTTACTTTTTTCAAGGTATTCAAATTTCTCAAACACCAAAAGGAACTTAGATATGCCAATAAAAGTATATCAAATATTTTCCTAAAAAGTATGGATACGACAACACTAAATGTATAAGTACCCACATTGGTACCTCAAATACTCTTGATCATGATGATGTTGGGAAACTAGTTGATTAAACATCTTTTATAGGTATGATAGAAAGCATACTTTACTTGACACCTATTCATCTAAACTTTTTTTTTAGTATTCTTATATGCAACAAATCAGTCCAATCCTATGGAATCACATTTAAAGGTAATGAAAAAAATTATGCTACTTAAAGGGAACCTTGGATTTATTACCCTTTTATAATTATAGAAATGAATTTGTTTTAAAATGGTTTTCAATGCTGACTTTGGTGGATGTAGAATGGATAGAAAAATTACAACCGAAACTTGTCATTTTTTCAAGATTCATTAGTTTCTTAGTCATGAAAAATTAAACACTCAGTAGCACTTTCCACTACTAAAGCTGAATATATAGTAACTGGAAGTTGTTGTGGTCAAGTGTTGTGGATGAACATAGACTCACAGACTATGGCATGGGTTTCACCCAAACACAAATATTGTGTAATAATAAAACTACATTTACCTAAACAAAAACTGTGCACATCACTCTCTTGAAAAACACACAGATATTAGGCATCACATTCTTAGGGATAACACACTTAAAAGAGACATCATTTTTCAATTTATCAGACGCAAGATCAACTTGCTGACATCTCCACAAAACATTTACTATCTGATATATTTGAATACATTAAATAGAAGTTAGGAATAATAAACATAAGGTAATCCTCCATATTAAGATCTTGTAAAATCATATCTCCTTAGAGTAAAAAATACTTTTCATAGTGGGAGTAATTTTTTTTTGTTAATAATAAAATTTTCATAATCAAAATCATCGAAACAAAAATCTTCGTAATCAAAAATTTATTTATCAAATTTTTTTATATTAAAAAAACTTCTATGTGAAAATATTTCATAAGGAAAATTTTTTAAAAAAAAGAAATTTTCTATATTGAAATTTTTCGTTAAAAATATTTTTCATAATGGAGATTTTTCAAAATGGAAATTTGTCATAATGAGAATTTTTGTATTGAAAATTTTCATTAACATTTTTTCTTCATAATGGATATTTTTCATAGTCTTTTTTCCTGGAATCAAAATATTTTTTGTAGTAAAAAAATTTCATAGTGAAAAGTTTTCGTAGTAAAAATTTTTCGTAATCAAAATTTTTTGTATTGCAAAATTTTCATAATCATTTTCTAAAATCAAATATTCATCAAAAAAATTTAACCTCATAAAAAATATATTTCCCAGTAGTCCAGAAGGAATTATTTCTCTCTTAAATTTTCGTAATCATATTTTTTACATGTTGGTATCATTATATTGTTTAAAAAACTTCTTTGGATTCCCATTCTCTTAAATCAGAATGATTATCTTAAAAAACCCAAAAGATCAGAACCTACCAAAATCCTTCTTCAGTGATCATCTCGACCATTAGATTTGATCAAAATCATTCCAACCATTAGATCAATCAATGAATTTTAACCATCTCTTCAAACACCTATATAAATCCCCCGCAATGGTTGTCCAACATCAGTTTTTCAAAATTTGGCGTGCTGATACTTTCCTCTACATATGGTCATTCTAAATCATCAGGATTTATCAACTCCAAATGTCTATGCAAGCCTCTCTTAAAAAAGAAATGTATTCAGTTATGGAAATATCAGAATGGGAAATCTACCTAGATGGTTAGTTGAACCAAAATTCTTCTCCAAATATAATTCTATCATTTCTAGGAATATTATGTTGAATGGCTATGAGTTCCTTGTATTTCAAAAATGAAGGCACAAGATCCAGTGTATCCAGAGTTATTGGTAGGGTTCTATGAATAATTTAGTTTTTCAAAGAAGGAGGGAGAGATAAATTTTATTTCAAGAGTTATGGAAATACCTACTCTTTTTTAAAATATGACTATAAATAAGATAGAGATTCTGTGTGAGGATGAAGTAGATTTATGCTCACACAAACAACCTGATAAAGTAAGATCTTTTGACAAAGAAAAGGCTATTGAATGTAATGGTTTGAATGAAGTGATGACTCTAAATATTTTACACAATTTAACAAATTTATGGATTCTTCATCTTTGGGTTCAAGGATTTCACATTCTGAGAAAATTTGATAAGGATACTCTAAATAAAAGTGATATCTATAACCTAGATTTTTTTGTGAATCTCATGAAGGTAAATTTGGTGAAGTATATTTTTATTACAATCGAGAATATCTAGAATGGTTATATAAAATCCAAAATCATCTTGTATCCAGCTATTATATCGAAGAATATAGTCATTTTTCGTCAGTTATTCAAAATTCCTTGTAGTTGTAAGCCAAGGAATTTAAAATTATTATTTTTGAGTGATGATATTATAAGAAAAATGAAGATCAGTTTTTCTAGTTATTGAAGGGAATTTTATGATTTGTTGGAAGAAGAAGTTGAAGATCTATCAAAGAAATTGGAGGTGGTAGAAACATCCAAGAAGGGTGGAAATAAGAGGAAGGAAAAGGAGCGAGAAGAGAAAGAAACAATTCCTGAAGCTAAATTAACTCAATCAGGACCTCCGAAATCAAAGAACCAAAAGAATGATACTGATGAATTGGATACTATGTGGAGAGAAGATAAGAATAACTTGAAAGAAGGGAGGTATTCTTTGGGCTTGGAATCTACTGAGGGAAAATCCTTGAAGTTGAAGGATGCTGAGAATATTGAGAAGAAAGAAAAAGAAAAGATGAAAAGGATGAAGTTGTCTGAAGGCAAGATAGTGCATTCCCTTATAAAGGTGGCTAAGAAAACTTATGAACAACATCAGGTAGTGGAATTGTTTCTTCCTGAATCACTTCTAGGGACTCCCCGAAAGAAGTTGGTGATTCAGGAACCATATCAAAAAGAAGAAAAAGTGTAAAAAGAATATTTAGAAGAATTGGAATAAGAAGAAGAATGAAGTGTTGATACCGATGATAAGATAACGCATATGGAATGTTACCATGAGATGAAGAGTCCATCGGAGTAGCTATCAATCCGAACATGTGAAGAAAAATCGTGAAAACATGTTACAACTAGAAAATATGATAAAGATCAGGAAGAAGATAATAATCTATTTGAGGAGGAAAAAATCAATCATGATTTAATTCACCCATAGTATGGTGTGGAAGGAGCTGAGAAAAAAGTTCCCGAGGAAGAAAAAATATTTCAGTTGTCTGATAGTGAGCATGAAATGACCAAGGAAGAAGAGATCATTTAGAAAGTTGAGAAGGGAAAGAAGGTGTTGGTTTCTACACCAAAGAAATATGTGGTGAAAAATAATGTTGTTGGATGTTTGATGAAGAGGAATGATATTGAGTTAAAAATAATAATCCTCCCCAACCAAGCTCCCTTTTTTGGAATATTCCTCTCTTGGATAAGATTTTGTTGTATAATCATTAATGAACTTGGTGGACACTATTTCGTTATATCTGAGTATAGACTTAAGGTGATAAATGCTTCAACATTCTTGTAATCAGAAATTAGATTCTATTTCCATGATTATGGATATGATTGTCATGATCAAGATAGATTTCAAAACATACATTATTGAATATGAAGCTCATAAAAGATAATGCAAGGAGATAACACGTATTTCAAGGAATACAATCGAAGACCAGTGAGTCTTCGATGAATTTCAAGAAATTGAAAGGGATACTGTTGACACTGAATAGGGGAATCTTAATGGTCTTACTATGAGTTTTGAGGAAAATATAACTCTTGAATAGAAAACTCAGAAGCCAGAAGTAAAGGACTTGAATAGGAAGCTTAATTCTGTGGCCACGTATTGAAAGGCAGATATGGATAACAAAATTGAGTCTCAAGAAACACTTATTATGAAAGAATATGTCCTAAAGGCTCAGTTAGATATTCTTATGTCCTAGCAAGAAAAGATAAAAGAATTAGAAAAGAAATGTGAAGATCATGATCAGCTACTCAAGCCTGAAAAAGAGGATCATAAGGAGCTAAAGAAGCTGAAAACCATTGTGAAGAAACTCAATCTGAAGAATAAAGAAGGATAATTTTACACCATTCCAATATTTTGTTTTATATCTTCCTTTAAAAAAATTTAAATCATAATGGAATTTATGTTTTTCTTCATATTTTTTGTTGTTAAGTACTAATATTTCAAGTACCATTTCTTTTTAATATCCTTTACACTTTTTTGAAAATCAAAATGGGGGATAATGTAATGATAAATGTAATACTAGGTTAGAATGTATTTTTTCTATATAAAGGGGAGTTCATCATAATGGAATTTCTTGTCATAGATGATTTTTGTATACAAGAAAATGTAAAATATCATTCAAGAATTAAGGAATATGATCCTTAGGGATTTCCAAACATAAGGGGGGAGTTAGTTGTATTCACATTGATCCCTATGTAAATAGATATATGTTTTTATATTCATCTCCATAAAAATTCTATGTCCTTGTACTCTTTTTTATAAGTTTGTTTGTGATTTCAAAAAAGGGGGTGATCCATGAGTGAATAAGGTTTCTTTATGACATTTACATTCATCTATGTTTTGAAAATCAAAAACAACCTATCTTATTGACAATTTTGTTATATATTAATAATGAAACATTTCCTTCCCAAAGGAAAATTTATGATTATCTATTTTCATTGTTCATTCTTTAGTCCCTCTAAATGTAACTCATTCTATCTATGTAAGTTTAAAATTCCGTTTCATATTCTAAAAACATGAAATTCTATAGATACATAGTTATAGAGTACTCTTTTTTCTGGTTCTGAATTTATACTCCATTTTCTCTGAATTCAATACACATAATTCCTTAGAATTTAGACTCCAAATTCCTTAGAATTAAGACTTCGGATTCCTTAGAATACAGACTCCGAATTCCTCAGAATTCAGACTTCGAACTCTATTAAATCCAGACTCCAAATTCCTTCAAATTTAGACTCCAAATTCCTGAAATTCAGAATCTAAATTCTTCCTAAGTAGGACTCTGAATTCATCATAATTATGTATCTTAATTCTATATAATTTAGGTTCTGAATTCAATGGAAAAAAGGAATCTGAATATCCAATTATTATAGACACCAAATAATATTTTTTAGACTCTGAACATTATTTTTCCTTGGACTCTGGAAAAATATATTTTGTTAATAAACCTTAGTTTTCCAGCACTTGTTATAGTTATGAAACTATATCATTCATTCTGTTTGTAATTAACCAATGGTTGAGTGATAGGTGTAGATGTCCCTCCAAGATTCTAGAAATAATATGTCTGTCGGAGGAGGGAGTCGACCATTGGAGAAGTTCCTATAAATTGGTGCCCATTTGAACGAGCCCAAAAGATGATGATAGTTACAAAAATATAGAAACCACATGCTATTGAAGTGATTTCTAGAGAGATATAATCTCATGCTTGGTGCGTACTATACACATTTCTAGATTGCCTCGTGCGACTCTGATTTTTGCTGAATACAATTGAGGGCTTCTGGGGATAGAAAGATAGAGGTGATGACTACCTTAAAGATCTAGGACATCTATGGATTGGAAGATAGAGGTTCTAACTACCTTAAAGTAGGATATATTGTTATGATAGAAATAAAGACTATGATATTTATATCAAGTTCTTACCCTAGGGTTGGTAAGACAGACTTTCTTGAAAGTTTAAATCAAGGGATTTTTATCCGTGGTTATTGGATACCCTCCTGTTTGGAATAAAAGATTTAAAACTTGTTTGTTTTTTTGTTTCAAGTTTATTTTCTGATGCATTTTGATTAATAAAGAATGTACAACTATCATAAATATTCTTTTACATTTCTACAATGATTAGTAAGATTCTATACGGTTTATGGAAGAATCGTTTACTTGTAAACATTTCTTAAGTTTCATTTTTAGAACCACATTTTTGGAACCTAGAAAGTTTTAATAACTGATAGAGGTCTTGTGAATTTAAACTGTTTAACCTTATTAAACATAGTTTTCTTTATGGTTAAAAATTACAGTTTTAAAATGCACTATTCACCCCCTCTTGTATTTGAGGATCTATATCATATTTCGATCCTATATTACATGCCATGAATAGATAAAGGAAAATAAATGTGGAAAAGTAAATAACCAAAAACATATTCATTTAAGTCAATAGTTGGTAATTAAATTCATCATTACATAATATCATTAATAAATTACCATGGATAATAATAGTAATATATTTTTTAATGAATGTTACAAACAAAGTTGGGGTTCCATCCAACTTATCACTGTGACATTAAGTTTTTTTGTTTTCACCATTTATTATTGTCTATTTTGGTATATATATTTTCTATTTCGAGTGTGATAGGTTTAAATTTTGAGTTTATATTTTTATTCCTTTGGTATCGAGGTTATTACTTAGTCTTTTTTTTATTTTGGGTGAAATTTTTTTCTCTTTGGATTGAAAAAAGGATGTTCATGATTAAATAAAACCATGAATCTTATCCTAGGAATCCATGAGGATCTGAGAAGGATTCTATGCCTTGGAACGCATATTGGTTACAATTTTTCAATCCATGTGGAAAGAATGCGGGGAGGCTCTCTCTCTTGGAAGAACCATTTCACACTGTAGAAGCATGGTTTTCTAAAAGTTTTCGGCAAAACCATGATATCATTCCATATCGTCAAAAATGTAAAATGTCTCTTCTACCATCTTGAGATATTTCCCCAAACACCCATTTAATCTCCACCATAGTTCATGCGACCCTAAGGGGTCTTATCCCCTACCTCCAATCCAATCTTCTTACACCATCCCATGTTGTAGATCTATGTTTTTTGAGGTATTGGTATCGATTTCTCAATGAATTCTACTATTCTCTAACTCTCTATTCATTATCTTTTACATTTCATTTGATTTTTTATTATCCCATGTTCTTGTAGATCTATTATTCATTTTTCAATTGGTTTAGGGTGGGTGTTTTTCTTCTTTTATTTTTTCCTTTTGTTTTTCATCAACCATGGATCCTTTATATGGTTGTTTTGGGTGTGCGTTGTTGAAGCATCCTCGATTTCTATTTTAACATTCCATTAAATTTATGAGTCATTGGTTTCATTATTTTCTCACATTCCTTATATGTTAATCATTTATGAGGGATATCTTGAATATTTTTCTGGTGTGAAAAGTAGTAATTTCATCCTTTTTATGATGTTCATACCATTGTTTTTTTTAATGTTTTACACTAAGTGTTTGAAAAAAATAACCAGTTGGATTTGGCATGTGATTTATATATTTTAAAGCATGGGTTTGTTTTGAAGATGTTGTTTTGAATTATAAATGGTGTCTCTAGGATTCCCAGATGTATTTATAAATGGTTTTTTATGTGAAATTGGTGTGCATTTGGTTCATTAAAAATGGAATTTCATGTGAGCATGATGTGAGGCCCAATTATAATATTGATGATAATGAATTTGGTGTGAAAATTTGATGCATGTATTTAAATTATATTTTTAAAAATTATTTTGAAATAGAAAACTGTGTATTTTACCTTTTTAGGAAAGTGGATTTTGATTCTATGGGAATGAATAGATGGGCATGTTTGTCACTTTTTTGAAACTGGAGAAAATAATTATCATGAACACCCTCCATAGATATTCTTCCTACATTGTTTATATTTAATGGATTTGAATTAGTAATTATGGAATCCATGTGATTCATTATGTTAATGGGTGGGATATCCACATCGTCCACTCCTCATGACCCATTTACCTAGAGTGGAATGGGAGTTCCCCGTTAAGGACTCAATTGAGATCTATTTTTTTCTGGATAAAGATTAATCTTTGGCATGGATTGGGTTGATGCAAGTTGGGTTATTTATTTATATTTAATATGTGTGAAGGTGATTGAATGATCAGTTAGAATCAGTTTTCTAACACCTATTATACTCACAATAAGGAAACCCGACATAACTAGTGAATTTTCTGAGAATGATTATTGAATTAGTCCGGATTATAGTTTAACTAGAGACCCATACCGAGGGATATGATATGTTTTTTTATTATTCCTATTGGACGGGGAACCACAATCAGTACATCTATGTTATGATTGAGCGTGTAGTATTAACTAGAATTCATCTAGTAAGGCATGATTTCCGAGATGAGTTAATTTGTATTTCTTGTTCGGGATTATTTCACAAACTCACTGGTTCTCCCATATCTGTTGGCACATAGTATCCTACACTAGATTATTGAGGGTTATTGTTAGTTGGTTATATGTTTTTATTATTTCCGTTTCCCTTTTTGATCATTTATATGGATTACATCCATTGTTTACCTCCTAGGTAAAAGTTGTGTGTCCTATTCAAACGACTATGGAAAAATGATTTTTTAAAACGTTTTTCACATTCTCATACCTTTAAAAATGAAATAAAATTCTTATATTTCGTAAATTATAATGGTTCACTCTTAGGTAAGAATATGGTTTTAAATGGAAATGTATTATGTTTTGTTTAAAGTGAAAAAATTTGTGCAAGTGATTAAATTTATATATTATATTTTAAACCTGATGTTAATGATTCATTTATATAAAGGAAATCCATTTGTAATAGATTTTTTTCTACACACCTACAATTTTTTTTATACTCATGCATATATTTCAAGCCTATTTTTTTATTGTGGTGAAGGTTTTAGCTTGGTATGAATATCAATGTATGATGGCTGTCTCCAGTATAAAATATTGACACTCAGGGTCACATGGTGGAGTATTGTTCATCTACTTTCAATTTGGAATTTGTTGTTAAATTATGGTGTATTTCAATATTTGTAAAGTAATTTTCAGTTCAGATGATTATTTATATTGTGTTTCTATGTTTTTTGGTCAACTTATTTATATATATTGGGTGAAATTATTCCTTAGGTTACTCTGATGATTCCCATCACTAATTTCTAGCTGGTGGGTATTGAGAATTCTCATTGGGCCTTTAAAAATATTTATTCGGGTGACCAATTTAGAGAAGACTAGGGTTTGATTGTGTGAAAAGGTTATCAGATTTGGTGGGTTCTTTAGAGGACCCATTATTGGAGATCCATTTTTTATTCTGGATCATTATGTATAAGGAGTAATACTGTCCCAACATGGGTTGAAAGTATGAGGGAGTGTCTTGACAACATTTTTTGGAATGGTCCTTTATTTTTTTTAGAGAAGTTATGTTTCATTTTGTCTATTTGGTTCTTGTTGGATGTTTGTATTTTGAATATGAATATAGAGTTGAAACCATGGTATTAATGAGCTCGCATGGCATGGAATGCTATGTGGAGTTGGGGACATGGTCATATAATTCTTCAGATGATGGTGGAGTGATTGGAGTTTGTAAGCTAACCATTTGGTCAGGTCACCCATTGAAACTAGTCTTCCCCTTTCAGTTGTTTTGGGTCATCATTGATTCTGAATATTATTTTGAATTTTTTTTGAATTGTGATAATTGTATTTAAATAATTAAGATATGGGTTTTTAATAATTGGAAAATAGGTTTTAATGTTTTTTTAGAAAGATTTATGAAGTTATTTTTTTAAATGGTCCTATGGGTGAAACATAAATTGTTTAACATGATTGTATTCTTATAATCAAAAACCTAATTTCATTTAAAGTGTTAGTTTGGAGAACATAAATTTGTTATAAATTGGGCTTTTTAAATTTTCTATAAATGAGAAGGTATGAGTTTTATTTAACTGATTTCGGATGGGTTGACATTTGTTAAGATACTGAAAAAGTTTTGAATAGGATGGATTGAGTTATTGAATGGCTTTCAAGGAATTTTTTTTTTCACATGACATGAAATAGAAAGAAGTATAGATATTTAAATAGAGTTTTAATTGAGAAATATTAATTTTTTGAAATGTTTTGTGAGAGTTGAAATACAACACGGATTGATAATGTGAAATCATGAGTAGAATGTTTTGATAAATGAGATTTTTTTATTTTGACCTTTTTTATCTCAATGTGTGTTTCAAGCATGGGTATGTTTTTAAAAGTGGAAGGATGGTGATATGGGTGGACGAGTGCCCGGATTGGAATGGGTTGATGGGTGCCAAGGATGGAATGAGTATGTGAATGTGTGAGGATCCACAGACTAAAATTGGTTAGTGTGAAACCCACAAAAAAAATTTCCCTTCAAAAATGTCTTAAGAGAAAATCTGTTATGTTTTCCTAGATAGTGGTCTGGTGTTTTTTTCTGTATTCCTTGGGGATTGTTCTCTATGAGGTGTTTCAGTTTTTTGGTCTCTTGGTGATGATTTTATCTTTATGGAGATTTTATTTTTCTTGTTACCTAGTATATTCCCCCATAATGGTTTTATGGATATTCGAAGTGTGGTAGTTGGTGGTTGAAAATCAGAAAACCCTCCAGTTGATCATCCTAAGGATTTATATCTTGTGTTTCAAAATATAAATTCCCCTCTATTTTATGGTGAAGTTAATCCTCTCAAAAAGGAAGAGTGGCTTTGGAAATTAGAAATGATATTATATTTTCATTAGTTTCTTTAGTTGTTAAAGGCTATTTTTTCTACCTTCATGCTTTAGGGTTCGACCTTGAATTCGTGTAATTCGATCTCTCCTACAAAGCATCGAGAAGATCATTCCTTTTACATAATTAGAGCTTCATTAATCTGACATTACTTTTATAGAATTTTGAAGGTGAGGAAGGGGATACTGATTTTTTCTATGATGCAAGGTGATGGATCAATGTGGAATTTCCTCTATCATTTGTTGGAACTTGTACCTTAAATTCTGGAGTTTGTTGTAGATGATTTTGTGATGTCCCAATTTTTTTTAGAGTAGTATTTATCGAGATTAGTAGTGAAAGGTTTCAGTGTTTAGAGTAATCCATTTTTCCAGTGTGGTGGGGAAAGCAGTTAGTATTGTGGCTGTGCTAGAAGGTGTGCATGGGGGAGATATTTTTCCTTTGATCTGTAAAATCGGTTAATGGAATTCTTATAATGTAAGGATAAATCATTTGGAAACTATTGGTACAAGCCATATTATTAAAATACATCTTGATATTTCTTAAAATTTCTCTATACACAAGATGTTGTTTTATAATTATTGAGACAACATGGATCAAAAGAAGTCACAACTTTTGAGTTATATTAAGGCCTTTTGTGAATGTATATGTTGAGGTCACTTGTAAAAGAATTTTGGGGTGTTTCCATGAAGGAGTGTGGAGCCAGTTAGTATGAGTAGAGTGTTTTTTTGTGAACTTTTGAACGTCCATTTTTATGTACGTTTCATGTGTTTTAGTGGTTGTGTATGGTAGTGTTTTTCTGTGTTGTGTTGTATTTAAATTCTAAAAAATGATGTTTTATATCTCCTAAAATCATATATTTAAATAGAATCATGTATATATTTGTAAAATTCTGAATATTTATCATATTGAGTAGAGATATGCCTCATTGATTATCTAGTTCATGTTATTACTCATTCTAGGTAAAATAATGTGTGTGTATCTTTTGAATCCTTTTGTGGTGGAAATAAGGAGTCCCGATCAGGGATTATCTTCTCCTAACTATAAGGAACTATATAATTCAAACATTTTGGCTCCATCCATATGGCCCATAGTGAAGCTATCACATAGTCAAAAATCCAAAGGGTGTGAGGGGAGTTGGCATATCTTTTTTTATAATGTGGTAATAGGGATTGTTTAAGTCTCTCTATTATAGAATATTTTTCTTGAATATACAAATTTTGGGAAAGGGGTTAGGGGACCTCATTTCCCAGTTGTGATCCTTGTGGAGTGAAAAGTTCCTCCTTAGCTATAAGGAGGCTTGATGGTCTTTGTTTCATCAGATTTCAGTGATGGTGCCTTTTTGGATGTGGACTGGTGAATTGATGGTCCTTTTTTGGTTTTCAATTATAGGTTGGTTCTGGGTTTTTTGAATGAGATAATGTTTTCTTCATCGTGTTTTCTCCATAATGGTTGTGGTTTTGTAGCCTTCTCTCATTTTTTAATCTACACTATCTATAATGACGTGGAAACCCACCAAGGGTGTCATTGTATTTTTTTAATTTTGGTTAGTGTTAGTTTGTTATTAATAGAGCGGAGTATATATATTCCTTCCAAATTGAATATTGAATTCCTAACCCTTTGGGGGAACATTTTCAATTTTTAGAAATGTGGTTCAAGCCTCATCTCATTCATTGGGAAGTGTTTTTTGATCATTGGATAATTATGGGTATAAAGTATGAGTTTTGTTATGTGGTGGTTGATGAGTTATTAACCTAAGAGATTGAATAATTTAGTTGTGGGAATAATTTTTCCTTGATCAATAAACTAGTTTATTTTTTTGATTTCCTGGTGTAGGAAGTGTTATAGTGGGGATAATTGACACACCATAGTTTTTGTTTTCACCATTTATTGGGGTTAATTTTTGAATATCAGTTTTTATCCAATGTCCCAAGAGTAACATATTTAAATTTTGAGTAAATATTATTAGAATATTTTACCGTAAGTTTATTTTTTAGAATCCTTCAAGATTGTTTTCTGGAAATACAGTTTTTTTCAAGACATTAGGTGGCACAATATTTGAACACTTTTAGATGAAACTATAAGGTTTAGCCTAGGAAATTGTGTGTCTTTGGTTTGTTGATTAGGGATTAGCACATGGTATTTCAATCTATGTGGAAATATTCTGGTGAGGACCTATCTTCTACATAAACCATTCCACATAGTTGGCACATGTTTTTCCAAGCTATAGTGTGGAACCATGTGAGGTGTAAAATCTAAATTTTTTTAAAATGATTGTTCTACCCTCTCAACAGTTCACTGCCAAAATACATATTTTTCCTTACCCTATATCATGAAACCCTAATAAGCCTTCTCCATCCATCTCCATGTTTCTTCTATCAACCTATGGTGTGCATACAATGTTTCTTAATTGTTTTGGGCTACGTTTCTCATGTTATTTTTCAGTTCTATTCTCCATATTCATTATTCACCAATTTCCTTTTGAGTTATTCTTCTTCCATGGTATTTTAGACCAAGGCATCATGCTTAAATTGGTTTATGTTTTTCTTAATAAATGTTTATATTGGACAACCTTGTATCATGGTTCCTTCATGAGGTTGTTTCAAGAGTGTGTTGTTAAAGAATCCTATGATTGAGCTAGGTTTCCCTTTGCACATGGAATTAAATATAATAATCATTGGATTCATGGTTTTAAAAACTTTTTTATATATTACTCACTGATGAGTGATCTATGAAATATTTGATTGGTGTTCAATGTTGTGATTTATTCCTTACTATGAAGGGAATATCATTTTTGGACAATGATACACAACAAGCATTTGATAATATTTCCATTTTGATTCTACATGTGATTTAGGTATTGTAAATCATGGTTTGGATTTTAAATTGTCATTGTGACATATAAATGGTTTCATGAGTTTTATCAAATAAAATTATAAATAGTTGTTAATTGAGTGTGGTGTGTGTATAGTTGTTTATAAATTTAATGGCATGTGACGATGATGTGTATACAGATTGTGTAATTTCCCGGTTCCGAGTGCCACCCAGAGGTGCCCCGTACCCAATTGTTCACAAGGTCCCATGAACTTTTCCCTTAATGCTAGAGGAATTAGACTAGTAGTGAGGGATACAGATGAGATAATATTGATATTATGCACTCATTGTTAGACTAACATAGTGGAAAAAACAGATAATAATAGATAAAGTTGTAATACCATACAATAAGTAAACAATGGAATAATTAAAAGAAATAAATATATGAAGCATATATATATACATATAACGATTCATGTCACAAGTATCTAGGAAAGCATCCAAACAAGTAACCAAGCTGCAATATAGTACAAAACCAAATTACAATGGAAAACAAGTAAACAACTACAACAACATTTCAAGCCTCACCTTGGTCACATGCTCTCCAACTCCATAACAGTCAAGTATCAGAAGTATAAGGGTGCATTCCCTTATCTATACCTACATGAAAAATATTTTACTAGGTACAAAAGCATGACCAAAACTCATGCTACAACGTGGATAGTGTACTTCATCATAGTATGGTCTCTATGGTTATGCTTGAAAAAGACCTAGGATATAGTCAAATCAAAAATCTCGCGAATCTACTACTCAATTTTTCAAGATCGTAAAATCATTCAAAGCCATCTTCTCATGCATGCAATGCTGCACCACTAAGTACCAATGCATACGAATGAGATCCTACAACATGAATAATTCACATTTCACTCTAACTATATTAGGAGTATCAATAAACTTATACATCAAATCCATATTATAAAGCCATAGATCTACTTCTATGGGTCCTATTCTACATCAAAAATAAGGGGGTTTTTTTTAGGAACTCATAATATTTTTCCTTTCGAAGACCTGGTTTGACTTCCCTATGCTGAGCAAGACTAGAGCCTAGTCCTTTTTCTAAAATCTTATACAACCCAAATGACATCTTTAAATAATATCTAATCGATTTGAGAGGGATAACATTCTGCAGCCTCTTCTCCAAGTTTCAAAGGATGTATACGGTGGGGATTCTTGCTACAATAACCAATAAACGCAAATAATCTCATCAATACAATCATTAAAACATATTAAAAAAATTAATTAATAACAAAAAACATGAAATATATCCAAAACTCAAAACACAAGCATATAAAACACAATAATAATCCAAAATACCACTCATCCCCCACCCAATGTCTATATATAGTCTACATCATGTACATCTCACCTGATGGAGAATAAATATCAATACCAACATACCATGATGACCTAAGTCATGTTATGAGGTATATTGGCATGACATCCCACTTGCAACTAGGGCCTCCGAACCTGATAATCCTATCTACAATAAATCTATACATATCACAAATAACATGACCCCAAAAGAGATAAACGTTATGTAATAACATTTTTTAATGAACCAAGTTGGTGTTCCATCCAACCAATCACTAGGATTGATTCGTGGCATGTCCAAATGGGCATTCTTAGTCCCCACGGGTGGAGAATAGTGCCTAAATATCAATATCACACATTGGAAATTATTTCACCCATTTATATAATAATAAACAACCAATATTTAAAATAAACACAATGAATGATAAAAATATAAAATTAGGTACACCAATTATTAGATTCATAGTTTTATAAAATTAATAAAAACCAATATGTACTTAAATAGAATGGTATCTAAAACATAAACGTCCATCAAACAAAAGGGACATCACCCTCATGCCACCACAAACAACACCTACATGAAGTTGAACACTAGAAATCATATCCACGATCCCCACCATGAAACATTTTTCTTTTACCTAGTCCATATATAAAAAATTATTCATACACTAAATAATTTATATAGGTTGTGATCTGATTCTAAATAAAATTCCACCCAAAAATAAATATTTCATTCAATAACCTTAGAAGAAAAATCAATATGCATATTTTGTAAGAATTCAAGAATCATTTCTATGAAATTTATTTTGGTAAAACATTGTAATAATAACCCTTTACAAGGAAAACCATATTAAAAAATATGGCCAATTTAAATAAAATTGTACCCATAGACAACCATATGCTGAAGTATAAAACCACTTCCCATAAGAATCATGTCACAAGTGATAATCATTGAAAAATCCCTACAGGTAACTATCACAAGCTTGAACCTTTTTGAATCATACCTGAGTTGTCAGAATCCACCAACAAAACTACCAACCGAGTCCTCAACCATGATCCACTAGTGTGGAGTCAAAACAAAGTTCTAGTGGTCACCATATAATTAGAAAAAACTAGAAACATTCTCATTAATGATCCAATAGGGAAGAGCATATACAAATTTCTATTTGACTCCAATTATTTCACCTGTTTAGATAATATTGTATCATGAATTTGGTTAGAAAAATCTAGACCTCGGCCTCTTCCGAATCGACTAGCTCACTAGATCAATTTCACCCACCTAGTTACATATAATTCATTGTGTGTTCAATTTCAATTTTAGATGTCACTGAAATAAATACTTGAATATATACACCGGCCTAGTTACATATAACTCCCCTTGTGCTCAATTATTATTTCATATGTCACATAAATCATTACTTGAATGTATGCATTCCATGAATTATAATAACAAAAATAGATCACTAATTCATAATCTAGATTTAACCAATTATTAAAAATAAAATGGAAACCACTATTATCAATATTAAAATTCAATTATATTTTTCCACACACACCAAAACCACTTGGAAATACATATCCTTCCACATGAAAAATTTATGAATCCCATCTGGAAATCCAGAAAAAGGAAAAGATATGGAATCTATCCATTTCTATTGGAAAATACACATTCATATTCTCACTTAAATCAAGTTCATTTCCTGACATGATTTACATAGAATTTGAAATTTAATGTCACATTAAAGGTGAAAAAAATTATTCAACATGAAAGTAGACATTTATATTATAAAATATTATTTCAACACATTCCAACTATAAATCTAATTGAAATAACATTTTTCACCTTTCACACGAAGATAAAAAAATCATTTAGAAAAACCATAATGAAACACAAATAAATCACAACAATTTTTATTTAAAAGTCTCATTTCCATCCCCTGTGTATCTCAAAAACATTTAAAAATATGTTTCACACCACACAAATATTCCTTATAATACATTTAAACACTCATAAAATCAATCCAATCTCATATAATAATATACATGCTTTGAACCACCTACCTCACACTTGGAAACATCTGAAAATCCATTTGAAACCACAACTGCCCCACCAAAAGACCCTATAATAGAAATAATGAACAATTTTCATAATGTTTTCTGCCAAAACCAAGAAATAATAAACACTATTGGTCAAACAACCAGTTATAAATCAAGAACTCAAGAAAGAGTGAAAATAAACTCTAGAATATGGTAGAAATCGAGATAAATGAGATTGACTTGATGATTCATTGAATTTCCCTCACAAAACCACACAATGTTTAAGTCCAAGTGATACATGAAAGTTTTTAAGAATCTATAAAGATTGAAATAATGAAATGGGGTGGATGAGGGGTTTATTAAAGTTAAAATTTAATAGGGGAAAATTTTATTTTTTCACTTTTTAATAACCAGGAATCTTGCACAGTTGCCGCATACAGTTTTCAGAATCATGTAGCAATTATGTGTCCCTCACTATCCAGGAGGAATAAGCCACACTTTCATCCCATGTGGTTCAAGAAACTATGTTCCAATAGTGTGGTTATACTATATAAAATGACTATTTGATGCATAATTTCTTGGTCAAGGGATCATAGTTTCCCCTAACTGTGAACCAACCATGCACCACCTAATGTCAAGAACAAAATATACACTTTTCACTAAAAGCAATCAGAAAACCCAATGATAAATAAAATGATAATAATAATAATAATAATAACTCAAAAAATACATCACTAATGTGATGTTTAATGAAATTCATAATTTTTGGATTATTTTCTTTCCAGATTCATAAAATGACTACTATATAGAAATTTAAAAAAATAGAATAAAACTATGTGAAAAGTCCATTTAATGTTATCTTACTGATTCACCTAATGATACTATAGATGCATAGAGGGGAAATATAATTTCAGTCCCCACCCATCAATACATGTCCAAATCGTTTCTCATATATCAAATAAAAAATTTAATTAATGAATAATGTGCATTATAATTATACATATATATATTTATGAATAATAATTTATCAATATTTCCCTATGTAAACAAATGATATTCAGTGTAGAAAACAATATGTTGAAAAGATATACACTTTAAGTAATATACACATCCATGATAAATAATATAGATATTTAGGGAAAACATATTGTCCAAAAATCAATGAAAAATTAATATTTCAATGAAATGTTAATGAATACAAAATTTAGTCTTGAAAGTGAATAAAAATAATTTACATCAAAAATATGTTCATAACAAATCTGTTCAATGGATAATTATTCTAGAAATAAAAAATACTCATATTAGAGTACATGTAGTATAATGGTTGCTGTCATTGATGAATTGAAACTCCTTAAAAAATATTTATTATATCATTTTGGAGGAAAAAATGTTTTCTATATGAATATAGACTTTTAAAAACAGTTTTTTGGAATAAGAAAATAATTTCATTTATAATAAATGTTTATCCTTATAAAATAATTATAAAAAATTGAGTGGTCATGATATTAGGTAGAGTTGTTCATTTCATATAAATTAAAACAAATATTCCATCCATAATTTCAACGAAATCTATAAGGACCTTGTTACGAAAACAAAAATGTGGTTACTATAAAATAATTTCATAAAAATCATTAATAGTTAAACAAAATTCAATAATAACTAATTTTGAAAATGTTTAATAACATTCTCTAAAATATTTTTCAAAAACATTATCTAGTATGGAAAATGATATTCAACTGATTAAATAAATGAAATAAAAATTTATTAAAATATTTTCTCAATAAATTTAGGCAACTATGAGTAGTAAAATAATAATATTACATAAAAATGAACTAATAAAATTTTTATAATAACATTAAGTGGGTTTATTATATATTTATAAAATAATTTAATATAATGTAACTTTAAAAATAATCAAACCTGATTGATGTGATATTTTGAGATAAACCCTTATAATGAACATAATGTTGATGTGAGAGTGATCAAATAAATAAATTATATATGTCAAATTTAAATCCCCATAAAATAAATAAATATAAAATATAAGATAATGAAAATTAAATATTTATATAATCTTATAATACTAATGACATGGATACAGTAAGATAACCCATTGAAAATGAATTGAGTTATGAAATAGTTTATCACTAGGTAATATTAAATTCAAATTAAATTTAATGAAATAATTAAAATTTAAAATAAAAATATAATTAATCATGATATTTCATTTCAAGTGGTCATTATATATACCATATAAATACAATTGTGTGCAAAACACTATAATATGACATAGTGAAGGAAAATGGAGATGAGGCCCCTAACCACACATTTCATTTTCATTGAAGATGATTTAACCTCTTTTATACATATTATAATAGAGTTATTAGTTAATATAAGATTCATTTTCAAATTTATAATATCATATATTATCCTCTTATAACATCTAATCACACTTATATTTGTGATCAGTCATTATTTTCATTGTTTTGGGTGTAAATTTCCTTGTTTTCTCATGTGTGGTTGTCAGAAAAGTTACTGTACAAGGGTATAGGGTATAAATCCGCAATATATAGAATGATATTAATTTTAATCATACCATTGATTCATTGGATACATTTATATAATCATTATTTTATTTTTATTATGGTGAATGGATCAAACTGCTTCTTGGTGAAAATAGGTTATATGTATACGCATGCGACGTTATCATTTCCTTAATAGGAGATAGGGTAAGGATGTGTGTCCTATAGTAATTTTTTTAATAAATATAATTTCCTATATATCATATTTATTCAAAAAAATTATCCTTATTACATTTCATGTGATGAATTAGTGATATAGAGTCACACCGTTGTGAGAGGTGGTAATATGTCATACACATGAGTGAAATTATTGTAATTTAAGAGAGATGTAAATTTAAAAGTATATATGATATTATAATTCTTAATGTAATATAATATTTTAAGTATAATATATATAATTTAAATCTATAATTATATCCATCATTGAAAAGTATTAATGGGAAATTTGTAACATAAGTTCGGGAGGAGGTAGTCCTCTGTACACATGATCAACAGTTTGGTTTCCAAATTGATAAAAGTGGATATGGGTGGAGGAAATTTAATTAACATAATAAAATATTATTATATTTAAAATATTGAGTTTATTATATAATAAAGGTTTATTAATATCTAATGTATTTGGAATAAAAGAAGCATAAAATAACACTCGTTTAAGAATGTTACCTCATATTTTGGCCACTTTATTATCATTGAACCCAAATTCTGCATAGGAGTGATTTATGATGAATATAAGGGCTATATGATACAATTTTGTGTTATAAAAGTTACTTTATATAGTCATGAATTAACTAAATGGATTTGTAAGTGTGGTGTGGAGAGGAGAGAGATTTCATTTTACAAGTGGGGGAGAGAAAACACAAGGGATTTTTTTAAAAATCAAATAGTACCTACATTTATATCATTATAAGAGCCTAAGGAAGGGTCATTATCTAATATAATAAGTCATATGGATGATATATGTCCATAATATCGGGTTAGGAAATTTTTAGGTAAATTTAACCGATACCCTTTTTACGTTATCCACTTATTAACCCATTTTAACATTAACCATAGTAATTCGTTGTTATTTTTTTCACCATTTAACATGGTAAGAAATTATGTAGAGATTAATCTTTAATATAATTTTTTGGATTCCTAATATTTAGTATATTTTTAAAAATTCAATTAATATTTGTGGAGGAATCCAATTCCAAATTATCGATCTAGACACAATGAAATAGATAGTTCGTAATGAGAAACTTCTCACCAGTTTAGATGGTTTTAATATAAAAATTGAATATATAATTGATTAAATTGATCTAAATTAGTTAAATTTTATATAATTTTTCTAATTTTAATTTAAAATAAATTTAAATATAATTATACCTCAGAAACTATTTAAATGAAATTATTTTTTCAATAAATATTGGGACATTTAACTATTCCTCAAAAAAAGAAAAGTTTTAGGAAATTACAAAAACAATTACCATTATATAACATATATATGGTTATATTAAATTTGATGTTAATTTATTAAAATATATTATCTCTATTTTTAAATAATTATTTTAATTTATGTGGGAAAGTCACGACTAAACCATTCTTAGGAAAATTAATATTTTCTGAAAATAATTTATTCTCATTTAAATGATTATTAATTAATTCTAATCATTTTACAAGCAAAATATTAATAATATAAATAGAAGTATTAATATGATACAATTTAACATTTAGTTTATTCCAGTATTCTATGTTATGATTCATTTAGTGATGAGGTTCTATGATCCACAAACAATCAAATATATTTGAAGAAATAAATTAAATGGTTTATTTAATATTGGTGTTTTGTGTCTCATAATAAATTTAAATAAAAGTACATTTTTTATAATTTTAGGGTTATGCGTTTTCCCTTACCTATTTTAATGTCATTATCTAAATATCATATTGTGCCTAGAAATCAAGGGCTTGAAATATAAAAATTCATTTTCTTAAAACTAACTTTGTAATAACTATTAATAAAATACCCTCTTAATTAAATATATAAAAATGTAAAAAGGTCATAGGGATTACCACGTACCATCTTTTTTATTTAGTATAAAATTTTTCTAACTTGAATATATATAACTGGAATAAATTATTATATAGTTGTAGAGGGTGATAGAGTTCATTGATTACAAGAAAGTGAATGATCAATATAATGTTAAGGACATAAAACCCATAAATATATGATTATTTAAATGACCATTTGATTCATCAGATATAAGGGTAATAAATTTTTTTATTTTAAAATTCTTTTCTTGTAGTTCAGTAATTATATTACTATGTCAAAATATAATAAATTATACTTACTTAAAATCATTATAATTTATAAGAACAATTTTATCCTTGTGTTGGGCCTTGATCAATTTCCAATTCATCGCTTATTCTATGAAATGAATATCTAAAAAATATTAATTTTATTCTTGAATCACTAAGATAATTTTTTAATAAATTTTAATATATATAAATTATTTAAATGTGCTTACTTATTTCATTAACTAATTTCTAGAAATAAAATAGTTATCAAATTTTTTCAAATATAATACATTAATCTCAAAAAGTCAATATTAATACCTTATTAATGAAATATATTATGTAAAAAAATTAAATACTAGCTACAATATAACATTTTCCATTCTCATGAATTAAATAATAATCCCCTATATTGTTATGTTTTCATGTATCATGATCTTATTAGATATGACATGTTTTCAATGGAACTATGCCTTATCCCTTTTATAGAAATATATTAATAAAATTACTATAAAATTAAAAAATTGTAGTAACCCTTAATTACCTCAGTCTCATAGATATGAAAAACAGTAATCATTATAAATCATATTTCACTAAAAAATAAGATAATTATCCCTTAAGTATCTTTTTCAAAAATAAACATATAATTAACAATTGGGTTATATTCCTTTAAATTTATCTTGATTTATCCTTAATAACATTAGAATTCCATTAGGTAAGCCCAAAAATGGGTGATTGATACATTTAACATATAATCAATTTTAAAATCATAAACCCATTATGGTATCCATAATTTTTAAGTTAATGAAGGCATATATACTTTTAAAATTAATCATTACCCATAGTGTTTCATGATACTTATAACCAGAATACCAACGTAAAAAAATTCTACTATAATTAATGAATCACAAAACATAAAAAAATCTTCCATTATATTTCCTCATATGTACTTCATTGGTATTGAGTTTAACCTTTTGAAGAAGGCATTGACTCTTATAATTCCCAGGATCACCACATTTAATACAAAAAATAATAATTCAATATTTAGGATGATACATACTTCCTCCCATAATATCCGTTATTTTTCTATGAGAATTTTTTCAGATGTAACCATATTTTCTACAAATAAAGTATTTTCCCAAGACATTGAGAAAATTTATTGTTTTTATCTTTCAACATTTCTAACATGGAGGAAATTGACCCTTCTTTCCTCTAAGGTTTTCACCACTTGAGATGTTAGATAACTCTATAATTCTATTATTTGGTGAGTTTGAGAGATGGTTATGTTATAGGTTGTCGTACATATATTGGGAAAATTGATAGGCATAATAATGATATCTATTAATCCAATAATAAATTCAATGGTTTATCCTGGTCACCACATTGTTGTTATTAATCAATGTTGACATGATTCCTTTGGGTTCCATCCATTGACTAAAACCAAAATCATTGTGTTATCAACAATAATAACAGAGGGAAAACAGTATAATAAATTATTTGATGTCTGTGTCAAGAATCTATATTTTTAATATGATAAACCATAGGTATAAGATATGTCATTTATTTTCATTATATATTAAAATACATCATAACTACTTATGAAAAAATTTTAATTTCGAAATCATATATCCCAAGAGTGTCAAACTAGGTGGGTATTATGGGCCATTGTTGTAACACCCTTGTGTTTTATGAAATATTTCATTAATTTTCATTCTTCAGTAGATTGTTTTGCACGTAATAGTTTGTTTAAAAAAACAGTGAGATGCCCTTAATATAAAATTTCCATTATAACCTAGCTGTTATGTTAGCAAGAATAAATATAACTAAATTCTAAAAATATATGATAATTTTAAATCAATAATATGTCATATTAGTTATTCTAGTGAATGAAATTAATAAGATATTTATGTTATATAATTAAAAGGATATTTTTTATATTCATCAAATAGATATAAAAAGAATGTTTTTCTGCCTTTTAATGGAAAAGCCTTTTTAATTTAAGATTTAGGCACATGAAAAATTTGAATATTACAATTTGGACCTTTTATTTATAATAGGGATATAAAAATTTACTTAGGTTAGAATTCTGATATTTTTTTTGATAAACATCATAATTTGATGAATAGTAAATATACCCTAACTTTTAATTAAATTTTTTTTTCATAGAGATAATATATTTATTTAAATTGTAATATTTAATGTTTTTAAAGTCGAAATAGAATATATTTTTAATATTTAATATAATTTATGTCATTATAATAAATTTTTCCAGGAAATCATTGGTAAAATCATTTCAATCTTTTGCAATGTTTGAAACAAAACCCAGTTTTTTCGACAATGAGATTATTTTTAAAATAAATATCTGCAACTTATTTGTCTTCAATTTGGAAAAAATGGATTCTATATTTAAAATCAGTAGGAAAAAATTATTTTAATAGACTACTTTTATTTTTGTGCATTATAAATAGTTACTACGATAAATTTTATTTTCCATAGTTAAAGGTAAAATTGGGTAGTTAAGGTTAAAAATAATATTATAAAATTAATCTAACTCTTGTCATAAAATAATTGGATGGTTTTATTTCATCCAAAAACATACTCTAGTCGAAATGGTATCTATTGGAACCCACTTGGATGAGATTGAGACAATTAATTTATTTTATTTAAAGGAAAATGAAATATGTCTCACTTACACTTTAATAATTAAATTATTTTTAATATAAGGCTATAAAAAATATAAATTCCATTATAAATAATCATTTGAAATATAAGATTTTTTTATTTATAATGGTGATTTATTTTTAATTTTTATGAACTATATAATAACCTAAATAACTTATACATTAATGATGTTGAAATTATTTATTTAGTGAAAAATCAATAATATAGTTTTTATAAAAATATTAATACCTATTAAAAAGACCAAACACCTAACAAAAATATATTTGTCAACTATATCTACACAAAAATCATCCATGTGTCGAATTGCGGATCATTTGGATCCTTATAAAAAATATTATGACATTTATATTATTTTATTTTAAATGATGTCAAAGTTGTGACCTTCATAATTTAATATACATAACATTTTAAAAGTTGGGTGTTTTAGAAGATAAATTAGACTAAAGGTACTCTTATAAATTCTGTTATATTTACATTCATCATATTATATTGTTTTTATTTTTATGAAACAAATATGTATATTAAATAATTATGCAAAAATGTTTTAGTAATTAATTTATCAAGAGAAATATCAAATAAATTGTTTAAAAATATTAAAATAAATATTATATAAATTAATAAAAGTCCAAAAAAAATTTTTAGATGACTATTAATTTATAGAAATCTATTAAATATTTTTTTCGAAAATATCTTTTGTGTGGATGTGATTTAAATTCAAATAAATGAATTGTGTCAAAATCGACACTAATGATATTTTATGAAAATAACATATTATTAAATTGTTTAGAAATCACAAAAATATTTAAAAATTGAAAATTTAAATTTTTATGGTATAAAAAGTCATAAAATATCCACTATGTACAATTAAAAACACATATGTAAGTATTGATAACCATTTAAAATTTATAACGTTATTACAACAAATAAAAGTAAATAGATTAAATAAGGAAAAATCAAAATGAAATGGTTTAAAATAAAATCAAAACATGATTGAATTTTATTTTTTGATGATATTACAACCCTATATCATCGATTTTGAGTCATTTTGGATATTTTATGTGGGTTGGATTTTATTATAAATTAATATTTTTGAGGTTTACAAAAGTGCCCCTCTCCTCTCTTATAAATGGGCACCCCATTCCCTCTCTTCTTCACTCAATTTTGAGCCTTCATGCATGGCCAAACCCTAAGAATTACTCTTTTCAGCCTCTCTAGATACATTATATATGTCTTGGAATTCTCAAAAGACCAACTCTAGTCCCCTAAGACAAAGTTTAAAGGAGGCACTTCAGGGAAGAGGTAACATCTTCTACTGATTCTTTCAAATTTATTTCTTCTTCTACTTCCTCTTATTTATTTGTTTCATTATAATGTAATAAAATCAGAATCAATAATATACTAATATGTTATTATAAATATGAAACATCCCAATTTCACCTTCTATCCATCCTATGAAAAACAAAATCACTGCACGTGCATACGTACGGAATACTGTCTCCATGACGTGGTGTAATATTTTTTTCATCACAAACACAATTCGACGGGTATAATGATGGAATAAATTACTACATATGGTAATTTTAATTTGATATTGATTCTGAAATATTATACACCATACACTTCAATACAATTCCACAATCATGGGAATTATTTCATCGCTAGCGCATACGTACGACCTACAGTCTCCATGATGTGATGTGATTTGTTCTACATGATCTCCATTGAATAATGATTATATAAATGAATTTAAGGAATAAATAATATTTATATTATACTAATAATTTTCATTAAATGATATATCTATAACCTCAACAGATGAATAAAAATTTATTTGACAAAACATGCATAAGAATATAAAGCATTTAACACCCGAATAATGACTAACAATGAATTGTTACAAATAAAATGATAAGAATATTACCATATATGATATCATAACAATGAATATGATTCTTGAAAAAGTCAATGACATTATTTAAATCATTATACAGGAGGTTCAGATACGTACAAATCATATCGAACCTAAGGTAAGGGAAAATCTAGCAATCTCAATTTTTTATCTGAGATTGTTTATACTTCAGTATTTACTAGGGTATATATATCATCCACAACCATGTTTTCTCAATATGTAATATTATCTTTATCCTCCTAAAATTTTTTAAATACAATTTTAACTATTGATTGGTTTTTAGTAAAAATAAATTAAAAGATTCTTTTTTCATTTTCAGTACAAGATACTTTTTGACCTTTCCAGCCAATGTGCGAGAAGAATGTTTTTTAACATATATGGAATGAGACGATTTTTATACTTTCATAGGATGTTATTTCCATCTGAGCTTCCTTTACAATTTTTCAAGATTGTTTTCAATTAACTTATTTTTATTAAAAATATCATGACATGTTTTTGATGATGAAAAGATATTTTACTCAAGAACTATGATCAAGTGTTTAATAAAAATCATTTTATTCCTATGATGATATATGGTTATGTTTATATCTGTATTATTGCATTGATTTGATTACATTATGATGGAATTAATTTTTTAAGTCCTTTTATGTTATGACGGAATGATGTTTAAGAATCCAATTTTCTTACATGATTTATGCTATGATGTATGATTTATGATTTTGGGGCACACATAATAATGGTTTAATTATGAGAAGGGTGAAACCTAAATCTCCATAAAATGCATTGGGTAAAGATTTGTATCTCATGAGATAGACAAGGATGGAATGACAAGTAAATCTTGGTCAGTGATACAGGACTGAAACGAGGTGTGAAATTGGTTTAGTAATGGAAATTTTCTACTACAATGGTCATGGAAATGACCATGAATAATAAAAAATAATGTTATATGCTTATGTGTATATGACACAATGTTTCATGTCTTATTTTTTTGATTATTGGGATTCCATTGTAGTTCTATGATTTATCCCATGACATGATATTATGACCTCTTATGTAGGATAAGATTTTTAAACATTATAATCTTAAGAATATGATATGGTAGACATTTCATTTGTTTAACCTTAATAATCATTTGAGCGCATCCTTTTATATTTTTTTCCCTAGGTCGGGAAAAAGGTTATTAAATATGATATTCAAAAACAGATTCTAGATATGATCAAATAAATGGGAAACAATGTAGATGCTTTATGAACCAGTTGTTTATATTTCCCAGTTTCTAAAGACACTATATATATACGGTCCTATCATGGTTTTGTTATATGTTTTAATTAATATAAATAAATTCCGAAGTATTAATAATTCATTTAATGTATGGGTTGTTATAGTTGGTATCAGAGGCGAGATATGGTTAACCTTTGGAAACTAGGATGTGAACGACTTAGTAAGAACCCTAAATATATGTCTAAGCAAAGAATAGAATCCTAGTGTTTTATAAACGGCCATGAATAACATATAATAATGCCTAATGTGTGAAATTATATTCTTGATTATGTGGTTTTCCTCTTGTAATTATTGTTTCTGACACTATTCTTCTTGGTTTTAGTAAATGGATGGAACATGAAGGAACAATGGCAATGCTAAATGTGACGGAGAATGAAATGATTGTCCCCATAAGAAACCAAACAGTATAAGATATGGGATAAAAAATATTATTGCCATGCTCATCCAAAATTCTCAAGATATGAATCATACAGGACATCCAAACGAGCAATGGAAGTAGAAACATTCTGTTGAATCCTTCATGAGGCAGCATCCACCTTCATTCAGCGGGTCTTCTGATCCATTAGTGGCAGAACAATGGATCAGTACCACTGAAAAGATATTTTCAGTTCAACAATGTTCTGAACATGATAATTTTATCATAGTAGTATATCATTTAGAAGGTGAAGCGGATCAATGGTGGAATATTATTAATAATTTGAGGCAAAGAGATGAAATTGAGTCAATGAAATGGGACAGGTTCAAGAAATTATTTTTCAATAATTACATCCCTTTTATTATATGAAAAATATGGAGAAGGATTTTCTTCAACTATAGACAAAGGATAATTAATTGGTTGGTACCTACGATGAAAATATTACAAGACTTTTAATATATGATTCCGGAATTAATATCCAACCTCAGAGTAAGATCGATTGATTCTTTAGTGACATAAAACCATGTCTCTGAAGGGAATTATCCATAAGGGACATCAATAGAAAAGAGGAAATTGTTTGATGTACTCTCAAGGTTGATATGGACATTGGAGTAACCCATCATCCATATGAGATTGATTAGAAGAGGAAAATGGAATTGAAAGGAAAATATAAAGACCACAATGAAAAGAAGATTATTTTTCCCTTATGCTCAAAGTGTGGAAAGAAACATGGATGGAATTTTCTTAAAGGGACAATTAAATGTTTTAAATGTTGAAAAGAATGTCCTCAGGCTATTTATTGATCCAGTGATGGGAGAAAGTTATCTAATAATGAGAAAATAGAAAAGGATACACATAATGAACCTCCTACACTTCAATGATACAAGTTCAAAGAAATGGGGTATTATGCCAATCAATGCTCTAATATAAGGGTTTTGGTTGATGATCTATGTCAAAAAACTATTAAGGCCAAAGAAAAATGAATTTCACATGAAATTTTTATCCGTGATGTGTAACACAATAAAGATGTTGTGAAAGGTACACTTACCATCCACTCTAAAGTAGAAAATGTTTTATTTGATTTTTGATTCACCTAATATTTTATTTCTAAAAACGTTTCAAAGGATATTTCCATACTACCTCAATAATTATATGTTGAGTCAGCTATGAAAACTCTTAATGGCACGATGGTTGCATAAAAAGTTTATAATTCTTCTCCAATTGACATTTGAGGGAATTTTCTTCATGCAAATATTGTGATACATCCTATAGTGTAATTTGATGTGATTCTTGGAATGGATTGGATTTCCTTATATATAGCTCATATTAATTGCCAAAGAAGGGACGTCACATTTCATATTCTAGATCAATCTATGATAGTATGTTGATGTAAGGATGAATATAAGATTCCAGTGGAAATCCATTCCATCTTATGGTTCTTGATTCTAATAAATGAAGGCTATTAATATCTTATGGTTGGCAATTAACTAACGATTAAAAATATTACCATTTTATGGGAGTTTGATGATATCTTTCTAGAGGAATTTCTAGGTCATCCCCCAAATCTTGATGTTGAGTTTTCAATAGAACTCGTACAGGGTGTTATGCCCATTTCAAATACACCATAGAAAATGGACCCAATTAAGTTGTAGGAAATGAAGAAGCAACTACAAGAGAATATTGAAAAGGGATTCATTTTCCCTAGTGCATCACCTTGGGGGGCACCTGTTCTGTTTGTTATAGAGAATGATGGATAAATGAGACTCTATATTGATTATTGTGATCTTAACAAGATCACTATCATGAAAAAATATCCTCTCCCACACATGAATGTTTTATCTGACCAACTACGCAGACCTCAATACATTTCCAAGATTAATCTTTTTTTCGGGTATCATCAATTAGCGGTCAAAACATACGATATACCAAATATGACATTCCTTACAAGGTAAATACACTTTGAATTTAGAGTTATGAAATTTGGTGTTAGTAATTCCCCTGCTATCATCATGGATCTAATAATTAGATTCTTTAGAGACAATCTTGACCAGTTTGTTGTACTCTTTATTGATGACATTATTTTTTAGTCAAAGACAAAGGATGAACATGAAGATCACTTAAGAATTGTATTGAAGACCCTGGTAAAGGAAAATATTTATGAAAAATTACCCAATTGTGAATTTTGGCTTCAAAAAGGATCATTTTTGGGTCACATAATCTCAAGAGAGGGGATATCTATGGATACATCACAAACAGAGGTTATTGAAAGACGGTTGAGAATAACAACAGACACTGAGATCCGATGTTTTCTTCTTTTGGATGGATATTATCGACATTTTGTGAACAATTATTCAGGATTATCTAAACCACTAACCATGTTGACTCGAAAAGGAGTTATGTTCTTTTGGACGGAGGAGTGTAATGATAATTTCAAGGAGTTAAAAGAAAGGATGGTCAGTGCACCTGTGCTCACACTTCCATATAGTAGAGAAAAGTTTGTGATTTATAGTGATGCATCAAATAATGGATTGGGGAGTGTTCTCATGCCAAATGATATAATGATAGATTATTCCTCACAACAATTGAAAATCCATGGGAAAAATTACTCAACTCATTATTTGGAGTTAGCTTCGTTAATATTTACACTAAACATATGGAGGCCTTATCTTTATGGTGAAAGGTTTGATAATTTTACTGATCATAAAAATTTAATGTATATTTTCACAGAAAAGGAGTTGAATATGCTCTATAGAAGATGGATGGATTTGATTAAGGATTACAATGGCTCCATACATTACCACCTTATAAAAGAAAACAAGGTGGCAGATGCATTAAGCAGAGAAGACCTTGCCATATTATCCATGATAAGGATCACGATAGATCCAATATTTATGGATTTTCAAAGGATGGATCTTGAAAACATAATGGAAGGGGAAACATATTATCTTTCTCATATAAACATTTAACCATCTATACATGTGATTATTAAAGAGGCAAAAAAAGAAAAATTGGAGTTACATAAGAATGTGAGAAATGTTCTAGAATTCAACATCTATAGTGATGAAATAATAAGGTTCAGGAATCGGGTTTGTGTCCCTCCCATAGTATAATTAAAGAAGGAAATACTATATAGTGGTCATAGTTTTTCATTATCTGTTCACCCTGGAAGCACGAAGATGTATAGGGACCTAAAAGAGTAATTCTGGTGGGATGTCATGAAAAGATATGTTGTTGAATATGTCTCTCGATTCTTGTTTTGTCAGAAAGGTAAGGCTGAAAGATATAAGTATAAGGGGATGTTGCAACCATTACCCATACAAGAATGGATACGAGAAAACTTCACTATGGACTTTGTCACCATACATCCCCAAATATCCAAAGGCAATAATGCTATCTGGGATATAATTGATTGTCTAACGAAGTCATCACACTTCATTGCTATTAGAGAGGATTTATCTCTTGATCAGCTTTCCATGAAATATTTAAAAGATGTGGTAAGATTACATGGAGTACCTATTTCCATTATATCTGATTGATATCTGAGGTTTACCTCGATGTTTGGGAGAATTCTTTAGCATTCTCTAGATACAGAGTTGAGTTTCAACACTGCTTATCATCCTCAGACAGATGGTCAGTCTAAAAGGAAAATTCAAACTCTAGAAGACATGTTGATATATTTTTCTATGGATTTTAAATGTTGTGGGGATCGACACCTACCATTGTTGGAATTTTCTTACAATAATAGTTTTCACACCAGGATTCAATTGGCTCCTTATGAATACCTTAATGGAAAGAAGTGTAGAACCCCAACATGTTGGGATGAAGTTGGGGAAATAATGCTATTATGACCTACTCTTGTTGATAAAATAGCAGAAATGGTCATATATATTCAACAACATATAAGAGAAGCTTAGATTTGACCAAAAAGTTATGCTGAAAACTAAAAAAAGACCTAGAGTTTGAAGTGGTAGATAAGGTGTTTTTACGAATATCTCTCTGAAAGAGGGTAACGAGATTTTGAAAGAAGGGAATGTTGAGACCTAGGTATATTCTTCCTTTTGATATTCTGGATTATGTTGGGAAGGTAGCTTACCGATTGGTGCTTGCACCGAATCTCTCTCATGTTCATGATGTGTTCCATGTATCCCTCCTGAGAAAGTAAATTTTTCATCCATCACATGTACTAACATCAGAAGTCATAATTATATTGCAAGATCTTTCTTATAAAGAACAACCGATAGAGATTCTGGATTGTAGCGAAAATGTTCTATGAAATAAGACCACTCGACTGGTTAAAGTTTTATGGAGGAACCGCTAATTAGAGAAAGCTACATGGGAACTTGGGGATATGATGAGGGAGAGGTATAATAATCTGTTTATTTCCAAGTGATTTATTTAGAGGGTGAAATTCAGTTTAAGGGGGATTAAATTTAATGCCCATGTGTTTTATGGAATATTTAAATAATATTGATTCTTCAGTAGATTGTTTTTCATATAATCGTTATTTTAAACAAACTATGAGACTCTCTTAATATTAAATATATTTTATAACTTATCCGTTTAGTTAGCATGAATAAATATAAATAATTTTAAAAAACTACGATAAATTTAAATCAATTATATGTCAAATTATTTATTTGAGTGAATTAAATTAATAATATATATACGTTATATAATTAAAATTATATTTTTGATAATCACCAAATAGATATCAAAAGAATTTTTTTATTCCTTTTAATGGAAAACCCTTTTTAATTTAAGATTTTGTCACATTAATAATTTTAATATTACAATGTAAAACCTTTCTTTAGAAGTGGGATATAAAAATTTACTTTGGTTAAAATTCTGATATTTTTCTGATAAACTTCATAATTTGATGAATTGTAACAGTACACTAAATTATAATTAAAAACATATTTTTTCCTTGAGATAATTTATATGGATAAATTATAATATATAGTGGTTTTAAAGTATAAATAGAATATATTTTTACTATTTAATATAATTTAGGTAACTATCATTAATTTTACATTGAATTCATAGGTAAAATCATTTCAATCTTCTGCAATGTTTTAAACAAAAACCCATTTTTTTCAACAGGAATATTTTTAAATTATTTATCTGTCACTTTTGTGCCTTCAATTTAGAAAAATGGAATACATATTAGGAATAATTATACCCAAATTATGTTAATAGCCTACTTTTATTTTTGTGCATTATGAATAGTAACTACGGTAAATTTTATTTACCACATTTAAAGGTAAATCAAGTAATTAAGGGTAAAAAAAATATTATAAAATTACCCCAAAAATTGTATTAATTTAACTGGATGATTTTATTTCATCTAGAAACATACTTGGTTCTAAATGGTATCTATTGGAACCCACTTGGATGAGATTGAGATAATTAATTTATATTATTTAAAGGAAAGTGAAATATGTTTCACTCAAACATTAATAATTAAATTATTTTTAATATAAGGATATATAGAATATAAATTGTAGTATAAATACTCATTTGAAATATAAAATTTTTTTATTTATCATGGTAATTTATTTATAATTTTTATAAAATATATAATTACTTTAATAAATTATACGATATTGATATAGAAATTATTTATTTAGTGAAAAATAAATAATATAGTTTTTATTAAAATAATAATACCCATTAAAAGGAACAAACACTTGACGAAAACTTATTCGTCGAGTATATCTATACCATAACCATCCTAATGTCAACTTTTGGACTACTTGGAGACTTATAAAATAGATTATGACATTTATATTATTGTATTTTTAATGATGTCAATGTTGTCACCTTCATAATTTAATAAACATGACATTTAAAAAGTTGGGTTACATTGAAGATAAATTCGACTAAAGGTACTCCAATTAAATATTTTATATTTATATTCATTATTTTATTTTATTTTTAATTTTCATGCAAATAAATTATATTAAATTACTATAAAAATAGTTTTTAGTAATTATGTTTTCAAGAGAAATAGAAAATAAATAGTTTTAAAAATATTAAATAAAATATTTAATGATATATTTAATATTATCCACGGATTTTCTATATGAATATAAATTTTTAAGAATCTATTAAAAAAAATTTCTCGACAATGTATTCTGTGTGGATTTTATTTAAACTCAAATAAATGAATTGTGTCCAACACGACACTATTGATATTTTAGGAAAATAAAATATTATTAAATTGCCAAAAATCACAAAAATATTAAAAAATTACAAATTAAAATTTATTTGGTCGAACATGTCATAAATTATATAATTATGTTCAATTAACAACACATACGTATGTATTTATAACCATTTAAAATTTATATCATTATTACCAAAAATAAAATTAAATAGATTAAATAAGGATAAATAAAAATGATTAGGTTTAAAATAAAATAATAACACGGCTAAATTTTATAGGATGACAATATTACAACCCTATCTCATATAATATTTTATGTTGAGTCATTTTTGAGGTCTTTATGTGGGGCTGGTTTTTATTATAAATTAATATTTTGGAGGTTTTTTAAAAGTGCACCTCTCCTCTCTTATAAAAGTGCACCCCTTCCCTCTCATCTTCACTCAATTTTGAGCCTGCACGCTCAACAAAACCCTGAAAATTCCTATTTTAAACCTTTATAGTCACATTATTGAAGTTATGGTCTTCTCAAAAGTCCAATTCTAGTGCCCTTAGAGGAATTTTAAAGGAGGCACTTCGAGTAAGAGGTAATATCTTCTACTGATTCATTCAAATTTATTTCTAATTCTACTTACTCATATTTAGTTGTTTCATTATAAATTAATAATATCAGTATCACTCATATACTGATATGATAATATAAATATTAAATAGCATTATTTCACCTTCTATCCATCCTATGAAATACCAAATCACCACGCGTGCGTACGTATGGAATACCGTCTCCAAGCCATGGTGTAATATTGTTTTCCACCACAAACATAATTTGATGGGTATAATGATGGGAGAAATTACTATATATGAATATGTTAATGTTATATTTAATTTGAAATATTATACACCATACAATTCAATAAAATTCTACAGTCATGGGAATGATATCATCACTCATGCGTACATACGACCTACCGTCTCCACGATGTGATGTGATTCATTATAAATGTTTTTCATTGAAGAATGATTATATAAATGAAATTGATGAATAAATGTGCATATATTATACTAATACCATTCTGTATATGATATAGCTATATTTTAAAAAAATGAATAAGAATTTATTTGACAAAACATGCATAAGAATATAAAGCAGTTAACACCTGAATTACGAGTAACAATGAAATGTTACTAATAGACTGATAATCATATGACCATATATGATATAATTACAGTGAATATGATTTTGGAATAATTAAATGAAATTATTTATATCATTATACATGAGGTTTGAATATGTACAATGCATATCGAACCTAAGGTAAGTGAAAATATCACAATCTCATTTTTTTATCCGAGATTGTTTATACATCATTATTTACTAGGGAATATTTATCATCCACATTCATGTTTCCTGAATATGTAATATTATTTTTATCCTCCTAAAATTGATTAAATCTATTTTTCCATTTTGATGAATTTTTAGTAAAAGAAAAGAAATGAATCTTTTGTAGTATTCAGTACGGGGTATTTTTTTGACTTTTCCGGCCAAAGTAAAAGAAGAATGTTTTTTTATGTTATACGGCATGAGAGGATTTTTATTCATTAATATTTAATTATTTCCATTTAATCTTCCTTTACAGGTTTTCAAGATCATTTTCAATTAACTTCTTTTAATTTCAAATTGGGTGACATGTTTTAGATGAAGAAAGGATACTTTCTTCAAGAACTATGTTCAATTGTTTTATGAAAACAATTTTCCATCTATGATGAAATAGGGTTATGTTTTTATCCCTATTATTACATTGAATATATCATGTTTTGATTGAATTATTTTTATTAATTAATTTTATCTTATGATGGAATGATGTTTAAGAATCACATTTTCTTACATGGGTTATGCTATGATGTATGATTTATGATTTTATGGAACACATAAAAATGGTTTCATTATGAGATAGGTGGGACCTATATCTCCCTCCAATGCATTGGGTAAATATTTTCATCTCATGAGATAGGCATGGATAAAATGTATTGTTAATCTGGTTCAGTGATACAGGACTGGAACGAGGAGTGAACTCGATTCATTAATGGACATTGTATGCTACGATGGTCTTGGAAATGAGCCATGACAAATAAGAATTGATTCTGTATTCTTATATGTGTATGCCACAAAATTACATGTCTTATTTTATAATGATTGGGATTTTATTAGAATTCTATGATTTATCCCATGACATGATATTATGAGCACTTATGCAGGATAATATTATCAAACGTTAAGATCGTAAGAATATTATATGATTGACATTTCATTTGTATACCCTTACTCAGCATTTGAGCTCGCCCTTTTTATGTTTCTTTTTACCAGGTTTGAAAGAAGGTTATTAAATATGATACGACAAAAAGGAGTCTAGATATGATCAAATAAATGGGAGATAATGTAGATGCTTTATGAACCAGTTGTTTATGTTTTCCAGTTTCAAAAGACGCTATAATTATATGGTCATGTCATGGTTTTGTTATATGTTGTAATCAATATACTTCAATTCTGAAGTATTAACAATGTATGAAATGTATGGGTTATTATAATTGTTATGCATTTAGGTAATATTCAGGAATTCCTAATGTGGTCCTTTTGGATTTATTAACAATGGATATAATATTACTAGATCCATTTCCAGTTTTAGAATCCATATATAGATGTATTTCTAGGAAACCCACACAATCCCTTTTTTACAAAAACAGTAGTCTATTCTTCTATATTTATCATAAAATTCAGTCATTGGGTTATGTTCAATAATCTATGGTTTCCTAAATATATTATACATGTTCTCTAAAAAACTACCTCTAATATAAATTTTAATGATCCCATCTCAAGTATCCCAGAGTTGGGTTCTCCATTATACAATATCCAATGTTAAAAGTAGTCACATCCCGAAAGACATTATCTTCTTTTTCTTTTTTAAAATAGATATATAAATGATTCCTATATTAAATTTTAAAAACCAAATTGCAATATATTTTTTCATAATATCATTATTCCCTATATAGTAACCTTTCATACTATTCATATCACCCTTTTAAGATTACTATGAATGGACAGAAAATAACTGTGATATCAAAATATAAATAAGAGTTATGAAAATAAAGATCTATAGTTAGTATATTATGAATAATCAATATAGAAATACAAATATCTAAACACATATGCTGTATAATCAATATCATAGAAATCGTGATTATATAAGGAAAAACCAATACGTAAATCCAAATAACTGAACACAAATTCCATTAAATTAACATCAATATAATGATTTTGTAAGGCGTATTTAATAAAGAATGGTTAATAATTGAACATCACATCCATTTAAAAAAATTATGTTCATGAATAGATAGAATTAATTAACATTGAAATGTTAATAACATAAAAAACATGTGATAAAAATAATGTTACAATCATGAATTGAAAAGGAATAATCAATATGTAATGGTAAGAAATATGGAAACACAAACTATTTAATCAGAAATAGATAATTAAATACAATGAGAGATATTACCATTTTGAATATCTCGTGTATAATAAAAACTAAATTATTAATGAGGAAAATTATTAATTATTGGATGTCACGATTTCAAGATTCATGATACTGGTACTGTCATGGACATTCACTATATAGGTTAAAACTATGTGTAAAACCCCATTTATGGTTACTTAACTATTTCACCTCATTTGAATACAGATGAGTTATGGTGCTTAATAATTATATTCCCCACTAAATGTCTAATTCATTCCAGGTATATCGAATAATCTATTTGTTTCAGGACTAATGTTCCTTGTCATCATATATCTTTACTCAGTAAAATACATGGATTTATCAATATCTCCCTCGATAAAAAAATTTCATCCATTTTATAAAACCATTTATAGAAATGATATCTAGTTTACATGTTAAATATGTCAATGATAAATAATATTGACATTTAGGGGAATTTTATTTTCCAATGATTATTGGAATGTGAATATGTAATTGGAAAGTAGATGACTACAAATATGACATAAGATAGTGAATTTGAATACATTACATGATTAAAATTATCATATATAATCAATATAATGAACAAGTATTGTATATATTTAAAAAACCAATTAAAACAAAATATAAATGCGGTTTTTTATATACGAACACATATTACATGAAAATATCCATCAAATTATTTTTGTGGAAAATAAATTTTACCCATTGATAATAAAATTCTAAATCTTAAACAGTAAATACATTTTAAAAATAAAATTCTCTAAAAATATCCTTTGAAGCACAAAAAATTATTTTTTCATAACTATTGGAAATTAAGTTCATTTTATACACGTTAAAACAAATATTCCTTCAACCCTTTATGAAAAAAATAAAAATATACATTATTTTAAAAATAATAAGAATATTCAATTAAATATTTAGTAAAAAGTAACCATGTGATATAAATTCACAAATAAATTATTTAGAAAGGGTTTAAATTTTTTTGAAAATATTTTTATAAAACATGCTCTTAGATGAAATTTGTTTTATAGTAGAAGATTGAACTGATGTAAGATTTTATTAAAACGTTTTAGCAATCATTTTAAGTAAAAAAGTGTGGAAAATGCACTATTATATTAATAATTCATGAATAAATGTAATATAATAAAATGAAATGGATTAATTATACAATGATAAAATAATATTTTTCAATGGAAATCTAATCATAAACAATCTTGATTTCAATGAGATTATGAAATCAACAATTAAAAAGATAATAACATGGAATTAAGTATTAAATAATTAATCTATAATGTGTATCAAATTTAAATCTTCACAATCAATGTTTAAATTCAACATATGATAATAAAATTTAACTATACACATAATCATAAAATATTAAGGGCAACAAAAAATAATATACCCTAATTAAAGCATAATTAGTTTTTAAATTCCTTGGAACTTGGTAACATTTAAATCTAATCCCCTTAGATAAACTAATTAAAATTGAATCTTAAAATAAATTTAATTATTATTTAATCATGATATTTTATGTAAATGGGTCATTATATACACCTTATAAGACAAATTTGGTGTATAACATTGCTATATGACTTAGTAAAGGTAATTTGATACAAATCTCCTCAGTGGATGATTATATTTGGTTTAACATGATTTAATCTCTTTTATAAGAGTTAAAATACAATTATTAATATTTAATAGAGTTTTATTAATAATTATATCTTCATATATGATCCTATTATGACATCTTACTACCCTTTGGTTAATTATATTTTATTATTTTCATTGTTTTGGGTGTCACTTTCTTTATTCTCTCATGCATGTTTTTCCATGAACATTCCATTTCGTGTGTAAATGATATAGAAACATAATATCAAGAATAAAATTAACTCAATATATATCATTTTTTCATTATATTAATTTTTGAATCACTATTAAAATTTGAACATGGGGAGTGGATCCCATTACTTTAAGAAGACGGATGGCGGTACATACACACGAGTGATGTTATGATTCACTTAATGGGTGAAAGGGTATATAAGGGAGAGATATTATAATTTTAATGAATTAATATAATTTCATATATATCACATATATTAACTCAACATATCCTTATTTAATTCCATATAATGTGTAACTGAAACAAATCACATCTCTTCACAAGGTGTTAGGCCTCTATACTCACGAGCAATGTTGTTATAATTTAAATTGAATTAAATGTATGAATTTATAAGTGATTCTAGTATTAAATAAGTATTATATTACATTATATATCAGATCGATTTGTTAAATATATAATTATATCCATTGTTGAAATGTGGTGATGAAAATGAGTTAGAACAGTTCGTGAGGCGGTAATCTACCAGACACATATTCCACAATTTTGTTTCACAATTTATGAAAGAGGAGAAGGATATAATACATGACCATGAAATAATAACATATAAGTATATATATGACACTTAATATTATGTATGTGTATTTTTAGAATGATTTAATGTATGTTTTATAATGATTTAAAAAGCCTGTTTATGAATGTTAACTATTCTTAGAATAAAATCTTTATGTTTGCACAAAATCCATCCATGGATGGATTTTTTTTAAAAAGGATATGTTATATTGGAAATTTATTAATGATTTTTTCTTGGAATTTTAGTTTTCAAAAAAATGGATTTGTAATATTGAATAGGGAAGGAGTGGGGGAGAACTTTTATAAGTGTGGTAGTGGAAAAACATGATTTTTTTAAAAACAATTAATTTATACAAAAATTTTAATCATTAAAAAGGCAAAATGTGTATTTATATAACCTTATAAATTATATTTTATAAATATTTACATTAAATTGGGTTTTTATAGTTTTTATTCTATTTTTTACCCGTATATTCTTAGTATAACACCTCGTAAATTTGTTTTTACCATAACTGTGATAATCAGTTATTACAATGTCACTATTCAGTATGGTAAAAAATTAAGATAGAAACATAATATAATATAAATATTATTTCTTCCAAGTATGGATTGTATTTTTTCAAATTAAATGTATAGAATTATTATAATACAATTTAAAACTTTACCCATACTCTTGATGAAAATCTGGGTTTCCAAAGAGAAAATGATCATTAGTAAAAAAAATTAAATATATAAATTCAACAATAAATTGATTCCAACAACATAAATTTTCAAAATTTTAATATAATTTATATAATTATACTTGAAAAAAAATTTATAATATAATTTATCCTTTTATGTTATTTTAACACAAAGGTAGTTTTGAGTAAATATTATTATTTTAATTATTCATCATGAAATTAATATCTTCATATGAGTCCCAACATTTCATTGTATGTTTTTATATACATCATTCAAAAGAAAATTTCATTTTAAAAAAATAAATTTTCTGTTTTTGGTAGTAATTAACTTTATGTTATGTGGGAAAAGATCAACTTATCCATTTTAATAAAAAAACTATTATTTTTTGTTATATTTTATTTAAAATTATTTCTATTTTACTTCTAATAAATTTATTATTTTATTTTTGTCAACATGGATATTAATATTCATACAGACCATTTATGTTTCTAGATTATAATGGAATACTATATTACAATTCATTTAGTCTTAGGGTTTCATTTTCTATAAGCATTCAATGATATTTAATAAAAAAATCATTTTTCATTTAAGCACGACGTTTTATGCCACATAAGCTATTGAATAAAATATTATTCTTTTTAAATTTTGTTATTTCATAAAATACATACCAATGACCTCTTATTTTTAAAAATATAATAAAAAAACCATTTTTTAGTAATTCCTTAATCCCATGATATTTTTATAAACTAATGTAACTAGTTTCATAAGGTAACTTTATCCAAATATTTATCAAACAATAATAAACCACATTAGTGTTTATATTATTTCTTATCCATTAACCTACACACTAGTTATTTTATCTAAAACCTAAGGGATACCTTATAAAAGTTTCAATAACCATTGGGTATTTAGTATTCATTATTGGATCAACTGCCCCATCCCTCATTTACTTACTAACAGAACCCCACACCAAAGTAGGTATTTAGACCAACCCCATTAAAAATAACGAGTCACTGATACCTAAATGAAAAATATACTCCCATCCATTATACTTGACCTAAAATTTATCCAAAAACTGTATAAATAATATCAAAATAAATATAAAATATTCTAAAATATATACTTCATAATCATCACTAATTTTCCATATACTACACACATAGTTAAACATTTCCCATTAAAATTTAAATGAAAATATTCCAATATGTTTTTTGAATTTAATTAATATTTTCAATTACATATATAAATAATTTTAAATATATAAATTAATTTGACAAAAATCAAAAAACCTTGAAAAAAATATTTTGAAAAATTATGAATGTAGGAGAAGCCACCAACCACATCTTGAAAATAAAGTTATGTCACACCTCAAAAGTAATCGTCCATGTTCTCTATATGCTTACAGAAATCATAAAAGAATCCAAAAATAAATTCATCTATAGAAACCTACCCTCATTAAACCACCTTCAATTGGTTTCAACTAACTGGGAAGTCAAAATAATCCCAGAGATGATATATCTAATGTTACTAATATTCTATTCAAGGCCTCAAAATCAAAATTTATATTGAGATATTATATATAATGAATAAAATCACATAAGATTTTAAAAAAAATATCCATGGGGTTAAATCACTATTTTGAGGTATATAATATTCAATAAAACCAAACAAATCTATTGAAAAATGTTTTAGAGTTCCTTTTAAGTCAATTCATGGCTTGTTCAAAGAGTCATACAGATTGTGAGACAAACCATCGATTTCATATAAGAGTGTTTTTAATTTAACAAGGTAAATATAAAATTTTTATAATAATAATGTCTTAAATTTTTATCTTTCCACTATCTTCTAAAAAATAACTTATATAGTTCTTAGAAAATAATACATGGTCTTTGGCCCATGCTCATCCATACACATACCTCCAAAACCCGCTGTAACACACCAACATCATATGAAAATCTCTAAAAAACAAAAAAGAAAACATATTAACTTATCATATACCTAAAATGGGTCATTAAAATACTATCCACTGTTTCATTTAACAAACATTATATTTTTAATAGAGTTAATGTTGGAGAAAATCACAGGACAATTTTGATAAATGAATTTTTAATCGCACCCACATTTCTTCGTCAATTAAACATTATTTCTAATGATAAAAATATAATGGAATATTATAGGTAAAATTAAATTCAATATAAATTTATTATTAAAGATATTTTTATTCAAAATGGTCATATGCATCTCTGATTCATTATCCCAATTGTGAATATGTGACAGATCGATTATGTACATATATAAATATTTTATTTGAGAAAAATGGTCTATTTTATTATAATACCAATGTAATGATAATAGAAAAGTAATTTCAATGTTATTATAAATGGAAATATCGACCCCTTTAATTTAGGTGATAACATTCACTACATTATACGAATCTAAAATCCCCACTTTTGTGATACCCATAAAGTTGTAATCTCCAAAAAAATGTTAAAAATATTAATATATATTTTCACATTAAGACATATTTACTTAATTTAAAATTAAAAAAAATTATAAATCATCTACTATAATATAAATATATTTATAATAGATTCTTTATCAATTTTTAACCAATAAGGAGGAGAATGATATGGCTTCACATAGACTACATCATAGGGAGTTGTTATAATAGGGAATTGCTGAATCTTATAATGAAAACATATAATCAATGAGATATTTTCCAACCATGTGACAAAAAATCTTATCAAACATGCTTTAATAATTCCTTCCATTATTATTTTTCTATGATTATATTACTCATCCAAATGAGGATCGTAGATTGTTCCAAAAATAAACCACATACTCATTCATTAGTACAGATATTTCCAAAATATTGATTTGAGCGTTGAATATATATAAATGAAAATTTATTTCATAATAATTTTTATAACTACCTGTAATATGAATTTTCTATTTTAGGGAATTAATTATTCACTTGGATTATCATATTTGTTTCTAGTTTTATATAATTATCACTCACTATAAAATTTAAATCAATAATTATCAATCTCATCACCATATCCCCAAAATATACATTGAAATTTGATCCCAATATACATCATTCATTTAATATTTATATTTACAAACTTATTTTTATTAAATAAATATATAATTTTGAAAAATAATTCTTTATCCCTAACCCCAAAACGTTTTTTTGTCATTGTTCAGTTTCATAACCATATAATGAACTTCCATGTTTAATTAAGTAGATTATTTCTACAAATCCCATCAAATGTTTTAAATAATCACCATATTATAGTTGAAATAACACTCAAATATTTTTTAGAACAACCATACAAGGCCAACATATATTCCCCACAATATATCCAACAGTTTTTTTATTGGAAGGATAATTTTCCGAACCATACAATCACCCTTCTCTACAAAATATTACCTCATATTTATCTATATAATATGTATTTAGCATTCATATAATGTTATATAAATTATATAACTATATTAATAAGAACACAACCCAAAAAATACCATATATCCATTCACAAGTATATATTCTACATCTAGTTAAAATTCTTTAAAGTATTACACCATTTCTATTTCCTCAAATTTAGATCATAGTGTGATAATATACATTCCTAGTTATTATTAATTTTTTATAGCATTAACACCATTCAAAATAGGTAATAGTGAAAACATTTTATTTTAAATCAGATTAATGACAGGTTAAGGTCAAATATTACATAGGTGGATTCATTCATGTATAAATGATTCAATCCATGTGGAAAACAATGATCACCCACATTAGGACCCATATGTGTCTTGTTTTTCATGAACATAAAAAAATTAAATTCCCATTACCAATGTCTAGAAATATGAGAATGGGGTATTATAATAAATAAATTTAAAAATTATCAAAAGATATTTTACAACTAGATTTCCACTGAAAAAGATCATCCATCCAAATAAAAGTTATTATTTAAAAATTTAATCATGAAAACCCGAAAAAAATTAATAATATCAAGATAATCAAATAAAAACCTATAATGAATATATATAATTTTTTGTTTTTTATAAAAACCAACTTATAAATTATCAAGGCCAAAGAGTATTCCATTTTTTAAAATCAAATTTTAGTGGAATACAATTAAAAAATACAGAAGTAATATATACTGAATTCTGCATTGAGTTAATCATTCAACAAAATGATAAAAAAATTATTTAATATTCATTCATCTTACAGTTGTGATCATGAATCAAATAATATAACATTATTTAATACGATAAGAATAATTTATATATTAATTAAATATCTGATTTATTAATTTTATGAAAAATATTTTAGAATTAGTAATGTTATATATTATATATAAATACTCATAGTGTTCATACATACTTATAATTTTTTTCTATATTTTATTTCATCCCACATATTTTATAGTAACAAAAACACCAACTGCTTTTGAAATAATATCATTCACATTACAAAGTGATTAAAAAAATAAATAATTCTAGTTATATTATATATTTTATTTATTCTAACATAATTTATCTTCCAATAATTGAATCACATGCAGAATTTGCCACCATTTTCTGAAAAATGAATAAAATTATCCCAAGGGGAGGTTCATTGTCGGATATTGAATTTTTCTCAAAAATAACTATACAAACCTAAAATATAATTTGTTATACATTTCACCAATTCCTCAAGAATTTATATTCTAATAGTGGTTCATTAGAAAAAAAATTATTAGTGGGATCCTCGCCTCAATTCAGTTGTTGTCTCTTTTTTCAGGTTTTTCTATAATTCCAAATAAGAAACTATTAAAATAGAAAATTTATATACTTTGGAGATACATATAACGCATTTCCCTATTTAACTATATGACTAGTCCTAATATAAAATACCTAAGTTAAATAGGAATCATTTAAACGGTAAATTACCACTTTGAATTAACATTACCATGGCATAATAATATTTTCCACATTCATTTTTTTTCAAACAACAATTTTAAATTCCTTAATGAAATGCATCAATATTTAAATAATGTATTTATAAATATAGTCCATTGAAAAAACAGAATCGGGTCTCAAAATAATTAAACCGTTGTGGATTTCCTCCATAAAAATTCATCTATAATGAATAAGGATCACCTTTCACTTAGACCAAGGAAAAATAACTAGAAGAAAATTGATGAAATATATTATTATTGAACATACCACTTGATATTCAATTAGTTTCATGTAACTGATGCTTCACTCTATCTAGGTTATCTATGATTTTTTAAAATATATGATGATTCCTAACACAAAATATCACTATATTAATTTCAAAGGGAAATATACAAACCCACTTCATTATATCTTTCATAGACCCCTTAACCTCACTGTATTCACATTGTAATTTTAAATGGCCTTAAAAAATTCTTGATCACCAAATCATTAAAAATGGTGAGCAAAATCATATTTCCTTGATGAATCTATTTTTCTATAATCATCAGTCACTCTTTTTTCCAAAGAAATAGTTTATAATTTTGAATTATTATATCAAAAAATTATAACCTAAACACATAAATAGGAAAAAACATCATATGGTGCATGATATAATTCATTCATAACATTCCATGATATTCAATAAAATGCAATAATTTGTATTTACTCTCTAAAATCCTCCAATAATTTCTAATAATGATATCAAATTGATAACCACCAAATATAGATAATAAATTAATCTTTAATGTCATTGTGAAGTAACATGATCCATAAAATCATTACAAATAACATCTCCCTATATATGACTATTGGCATTCTTTGGTTTTTCTGTAGAGAAAATATATTGTACATACAAATACAACACGTCCACCATGGAATTCTATCAGGGGTGAGTTAAAACCAATTTGGATACTCCAATGTATTTTCACACACCACAATAAAAAAATTTAATAATTATTATTTTTCAAAAAAATATTCACATATACATTGAATTTAAATAAATTAGGATTAATGAAATTCATATTATTACAAAACTAAGAATGAAACTATAGTGTTATAATATTATTTTTCTCCCATGAATAAACTAATATTTACATTGTGATTAATTAAATTAATTTTTTGAATGAAAATAAACTTATTACCACACCATTATTTAAATTATGACACACATAGTCTGTGATAATGTTATGAGACTAACTATCACACTATAAATGTCAAAGAAGTTCCCCGGTATGATGAGGACAAAGACTTTCCATAACAATAATCCTAAATAAATATTCAATACTTGTATAGTAACATTAGTTGGGATGAAATTTATATAGAATCTCAAGGTTGGAGGCACATAATTCAATGAGACACATTCTTATGGTGTACTCACATGGTAATCGTTAGAGTAAAGAATTACAAGAACATATCCCAGAAGTAGAAAATCATCATTTATTTGTGAAAATTGATGCTTTTATATTTGGGAATTTGTATTGGTCTTTTAATGTAAATAATATTATTAATTTGTATAATGTGTTTCAATAATGGTTTTATTGATGAAAAATATGAAAAAAATATTCTCTTAGTGATGTATTCTACATGGGGTGCATCAGTAGTGATATTTATCTAATAAATAATACATGAAATATTTTTTTATATAGTCCAAAAAATATTAAGAGTAAATATTACAAATTTCATGTTGATATTCAATACATTTCCCATATAAATGAACACACACCGTATATGAATAATTTCTTTAGAGATTACATTAAATATATTCATATTTCATGAAATATCTTCAATGTATCTAACAAAGATCCTCTCACTCTGTACTCTCCATAGTAATACACTACATAAAAAGTTTCATCATAATCTATAGTAAGAAAAAAAAATCGAAATTCAATTAGGTCCACACGTAAAATTTTGTAAATTTGAGTCAAGAAATAAATAATGGATGTCCATAAGAGATAAATCATAAAGGGATAAATGAACACGAACTACTACTGAATATCCTTGGCATATGGTAATGATTTTTCGTAAAAACATATGAATATATCATTATGAACCTAATGAAATAGAAATAGGAAACTCATTAATTGGAGGACCTAAAAGAAAGACCTCATATAGACTTATAGAAATGCAACTCGGTCCACACATTACCTTATGTAAATAAAGTATTGGTTTGCATATAAAATTATGAACATGTAATTAGGTTGAGACATAAAACCGTGATCATTTCATTAGGTCCCAATATAGCCATGAGTCATGTAATCAGGTTTACACATATACTATTTACCCACGAGTTATCTATCATTACCCGATGACGGGAAGGCACATTCATTAGAGCAGAGCTAATTATAATTAGAAGTATGAGTGGGAATGATTTTCCATCTATACCGGCCCTGTGAAAATTTTTATAGGACAGCTAGCCAACCAGCCTAGTAAAGGTGGAGTGTGGATAGGATGACATATGCTGGGGAGGATAAAGTTCCAAGATTCCCGGTCTGGGTGATTACCTCTTAGACCTATGGGTAATGTATTTATCTCTAGGCATTTAAGCCTTGTAAGGGTTCCAAATCACCCATTGAATGATGGGTTATCAAAATAATAAATAAATTAAGGCCCTCAGTCTATTCTGATAGACATATACATTATAATAAATATTCCTTTCACATGGTTTTTAAATGCCTATTAGTTATTGATTTGGAAATGGAATGAAGATTATTTGTAAAAACATTTTAAAAATTTAATCTATGATAAAAAGTAATTAATAAACAATTTCAGGGAAATATAAAAAAATCAATATATGTTTAGAAACTATTATAATTGAATATAAATGATTTTCAAACAATGATAGAAATAAATGTGGTTTTATTTAAGAATATTAATTTAAAATTATTAGTACAAATAGGTTGGAAAATAAATAGAAAAAATATAATAGAAATAAATCATTATAGAATATGAATTATCATTACTTAATTGAGATATATATCATAATATTTCATCATCAATAGCATAAACAAAAATAATCATGATGATTGATGAAAATATATTAGAATACCCTTACCACTGGAAACATTGGATCATAATCCCCACTATAGAATAAAATTAAAAAAAACATAACATATCATGTGAATAAATAAATTAAAAATATTACATATCATTTTATCATTTTATACAACTAATAAAATATTGTAAATTCATATCCTAATATCTTTCCAAAACCAGAATAATTGAGATAAAAATCACTTACTTTATTAGAAATGATGAAACCATAAACCCAATGGATAAGAAATACTAATATGGAAGTATAATTCCCACAATTTTAATTATTACAATCACAAACTAAATTTATGGGTAGTATATAAACAATATAAATGAAACATGTGTTGAATAAGACATTTTCATCCAAAAAATAAAAGTAAGATTGAAATCCCATTCCTTTAGTATTAAATTCCACAATACACATTCAACCCTGAAGATTAGAAAATAAATTTTTTTGATAAATATATTTATATAAATTAATTATATATATAATACTATATATGATTTTCTTATGACCATTTATTAATCGTTTTTTAATAATCAATTCATAAAATAACATTTTAGGTATTATATGATTTGTTTTTCATGTACGCATTGTCATCATATGTTTAGTTCTCTTATATTAATCATTTTTCTATGAATGATAAAAATTTATACATGATATTTATTTACTATTTATTGAGTATATATGTATTTATAATAGTACATAATAGTTATATATGAAAATAAAATATTGAATTTATGGATGTGGTAGGTTGTATGTAGGCATGAATATTGTTTCAATTTTAGTTATGGAATAAAATAAAAAAATGTAAATAATATATTGTAATTATAATATAATTTATGTAAAATATATACCATATATTTTTATTGAAAATGTTCTTTTTTACCTTTCATCTAACGTGGACTTGAAAGGTGAATCAAATTTGTTTGTGAGGAAGTAGTCAACCGTATAGATGAATTCTGATATCAGATCGCCTAGAGAATGGAAATTAAAAAGGTTTTTTGGATATCAGAATTATAATAAGTATAATTATGTTAATAATATTGTATATTTTAATATAATCCATCACATTTCATTCCATGTAAATCAGAAATGAAAAAAAAATATTACATTATTTTGTAAGGTTGTGGTCTTATAAAAACATGGGTGGTTTTATTAGTTTCCGAATGAGCATGGATGTAAGAAGGTATATGTGGTATTATAATTTAAGTTGTTTAAAAATATCAAAAATAAAATATATAAATATTAAATCCAAAATTATATTAATCTTTGACCTGTGGACATTGAAAATGCCTACCATTATATTATGAGGTGTTATTCCCCCATTAACCTGAATCTGGTTTTCATATCCCATTTGAAGGAAGTGGAGAATTTTTAAGTCATTCTAATAACATAAAACATATAATAATGAGTGATATAATTATTTTATTATATCATAATGGTAAAATAATAATTTATAGAGTTGGATGATTAAATAAAATTAAACACTCTCTTAGGGATATTAACTCTTCTTCAGACAAAGTCTTTTGGTTTGAATAAAATGCCTCTTAGGTAAGATTTATTTCTAAAATAAGGACTATTGGATTATATAAGGTAATTATGGAAGTTACTTATATCTTCTTTGGATTATCTATTGGTTTTTTCATGCACGAAGTGTAAACTAAAGTGGTGGCATTTAATATGATAGGTGAGGGACACACTTGTAATTTATGAAACAGAATATGTGACCGATATTTTTCAAATGAAAAAGGCACACAAATACCGAATTTAAAATATTATATGATATATGTTATAAATATGTGCTGATAATGGGTCTTTTATAAATTTACATTTCTCTTACCCCATATATTTCTATCTTAACCACTAGGCAAACCAATTTTTTCATTATCTGCAATAATTAATTTGCAAATATTTAATATGTATTATGGTAAAAAAGATGATAATTTTTTTTAATCTTTTAAATTATATTAAATTCAAATATTTGAAAAAAAATTCTAAATTAATAACATTTATGTGGAAAATTGAAATTTATTATAAATTTCAAAAAGGGGATGAAAAAAAGACTTCCCAAAGGTAAAGATTTCAGAAAAATATAATGTTTTTTAACCAAATTTAATTATTATATTTATTATAACTAAAAAAATATATTAAAACTTATATTATTGATCATTTTTTGCTTTTAAAACCATCATAAAATATATTTATTTAACAAATTATTTCATTGAAAAGTAATTTTTAATAAATCCGTTATATTTTTTTATTCAAAAAATGTTTTAAATTTTAACACATTCTCAGAAAAAAATCCATGTGAATTTTGAAATTATTTTTTAAAAATTAATATATAACTATATTTTTTTTATTTTCGAAAAAATAATTTTTAAATAAGTACCCAAAATACAACCAAACTGCTTTTTAGAAAAAAATACCCAGTTCATATGTGTATAATTAGATTTAATATTATTTATTTTCTCGGTATCACATAATATTTATGTTAATTTTGTTGAATATATAATATATGAATTTATTATAAATCAATCAAAAATACAATTTTGTTTATTTTTTTAGGTAAAATCAGATTTTTCTTATAAAAATAATTTTTTAAAAAAATATTTTCATATTTTTCAAATGGATTGTTTATTAATTTAAATTAATTGTTCACCAAATCATTCATTATATATATATCTGTGTGTGTGTGTGTGTGTGTGTGTCTGTGTCTGTGTCTATGTGTAGACCAGATATTTTCATAATTTATTTAACCATTTTCATACCCGAACTCCAACTACTAGGTGATAATTATCATATTAAATAATAATATTTTAACCTTATTCCACATTCAATTAAAAACAAGTGTTGATTATATTACAAGATCTACTAAATGTTGTATGTAACACAATATAAACTCAATGCTTCATGTAATCCATGGTAAGATTAGTGTGGAAAAGAATGAAAAATATATGAAAGGAAAATTCTATTTGAAATAAAATATTTCATAAAAATATATGGGGTGTAACATTATACCCCCCATAAATAAATCATGTTCCCGCAATTTGATGTTGTACAAAATAAAAAAAAAATTAACATATAAAAATCCATTAATAAGATACCCACATTATAAATTGTGTTAATAAAATATTCACTATAAAATATAGAAATAAATGTGTGAAGGACATCTTGAATAACACATACTAGGCTCCCAAGTAGGATAAAATAGGTGCAAAGTGATGAATTAGAAATGGATGAAATGTGTGGAATTCAAATATTTATGGAGACTGTATGTGATTATTGATCACAATAATGTGAATTATCACATGAAAATTAACTACTAGAAAAAAATTAAAAAATGGTGTCAAAAACATCATTGAAATCGTTATAAATCATAGTTATTTGAAATAATTTTAATTTAGGATCTCTTTAATGATTATGAAGAAATTTCACGATATAAAATAGATATTTTATTTCATTATGTTTAATATGAATAACTTCATCATTTGATTGTGATTTGATCAATTTAAACATCATCTTTTACATTGTGAAATGAAGATGATTTTTTTTCTTCGGAAGAACTAGTATATCCTAGGATCTTGGAAAGAATTTTAATTCATTCATTATTTCCCAAATTATTTTTAAATAATTAAATTTTTTTCACACGTTATCCTATAGAATCTAAAATTTAACTTAATCTATTTTATTAACCATAAATCTCTTCTATGTCTGACTAAAATTGAAATCCAAAAAATTTAGAATGATGTCCAATAATTTCAAATATTAAATAATTATTAACCACCCAATCAATATGAAGAATATATTAATATAAAATACCAAATATTTGAATAAATTGATAATATATTTTCATGAATCATTGTATTAAATATAATTACCATAAAATATTAAAGAAAACATACATACATCATTATATTGTGGATAGAAACATAGATTATTGAATTAATTCCACAAATACAATAATACTAGAAACTCCATCAATGATATAATAAACAAAATTTTCCATAAATCATTAACTTGTTCCATGGACATCAAAACTATCCATTTTACATTATTGATATATAAAAAAATTCTAAAAATTTACCTCGATATTTGGAATATTTTATATGTTATTTTCCTATAATATTTTGTTTTTATATAATATATCATTTCCATTAAATCAATATTCTATTGGAATAACACATTTCAAAATATTGTTGAAATCTCATAAAAAAATTATGGCAAAGAATGTTTTTAAATTTCAATATTCATAAAACATAATTCTTGAATACCCATATATAAATAATTGAAAATTTTAACTTTATATTTGAACCATTACCATGGATTGATCATAATATTTCTTAATATATCATTCCAATGATTTGAAATTTGAACAGTGTAATAACATTCATTAACCTCAATTTAATCATTCATCTAATGTTTGTCATTAAAAATACTAATAAAACAATCCTTAGTATTTCTATGTTACTCATGGTCTCATCATCTTCATTAGTAGAACCATTACAGATACCACATTTATGATACACTTCATGAGATTTCTCTAAAGATAATACATATGTATATAGGACATTATTTCACCTTTTAAAATGTTCAAATATTGATAAAATCATTAGGAGACAAATATTAACATACATTACACTAATTTTACTTTTCATTATTCATTGTAAATTACATTCTGTAATAGCATGTACCTCTTTGGTCTATTCCTTTGTGAAAATTTGGTGTGTGAGGTGGTCTGGGAGGTCAAGGTGACTTATCCCCACAACTTTTCCAAATTTCCAGTTCTGTGAAAAGTGCAGCGGTGTCCCTTGGAGAACAATGTCATCGGTAGCCTTAGGTTAATAGTGAAATTTTAACCTTATGTGAATAGTGAAACTGTATTTTTATGTGAACAGTGCAACGGTAGCCATATGTGAACAGTGTCATCGGTATCCATTTGTGAACAGTTCCATCGATATGCTCGTGTTAATAGTACAACGGTGAGGTCCAATGGTAGCCCCTTTCCATTTCCAAATTTCATGCTCATGAAATGTTATTCTAGAATGGTGAGGTTCTAACGATATCCTCTTTCCATTGCTAAATTTTGAGTTCGTGAACAGTATTTCCAGAACAGTGAGGCCCATCGATAAACTTAATTTCCTTTTCCAAATTTGGAGTTTGGGAATAGTGTTTCTAGAATCTGAGGTCCATCAATAACCTCTATTTCCTTTTCCAAATTTCTATTTCTATAATAGTGTTTCTAGAACAGTGAGGTCCATCGATAACCTCAATTTCTTTAGCCAAAATTTGAGTTCAGAAATGTGTCTCCAGAATGGTGAGGTTCATCGATAACCTCTATTTACTTTTCCAAATTGTGAGTCTGTGAATAGTGTTTCTAGAATAGTGAGGTCCATTGGTAACCTCTATTTCCTTTGCCAAATATTGTGTTTTTAATAGTGTTTCCAGAATGGTGAGTTCCATTGGTAACCTCTATTTCTTTTGGGAAATTTTGAGTTGATAAACAGTGTTTTCAGAATGGTGAGGTCCATCGGTAACCTCTATTTCATTTTCAAAATTTTGAGTTCTTGAACAGTGTTTCCAGGATGGTGAGGTCCATTGGTAACCTCTATTACCTTTTTCAAATTTTGTGTTCAGGAATAGTGTTTCCAACATACTACATTCGCACATTTAACATTTCTGTTAACATAAAATTCATTTAAAGCCCTGTTTTAAGGACCCTAAGGCCGATTAAAAGGACAAAACTCTTATATTAATTTCCCTAAGGCTCTGGATGATTTTACATGGTCAAACCGCTTGGTTTAATGCGATCTACTTTTAATGGAAAATCCAGTGTACCATAAACCACTACTCAATTAAATCTTATAAAGGGAAAACATATCTTCCTCCCTAGTTCTTCCTCATTGTTCACTTCTGTGAGGTGCTCAAAACATCATTCCTTCTAGTTGGGGTTGTGAAATCAAACATTCCTCCATGGATTGGATTCCCACACTTTTTTAGCAACCAAGTAGAATCGTTCAATCTTCAATATAAGGTATGATATATTTTCGTTATTTTGGGTTCCTCCCCTCTTGTTTCCCATTTACCATTTATGGAATTCAGTCTCAATGTTCCTAATAGGATTTTCTTGGGTGTTGACAGGTGTGGTGGTGTCTCTGCATCCTCGGGTGGATACAATTTTAAGGGGGAGGAGATTTTGACTGGTTGTATGGCTCGTTCTCGTATAAAGAACGTCAAAAACCATTTGAGGTAGTGGATATGTTTCTACTCTATTATTTTACATGCAACTATATGTATAGAATGTTTTATCCCACTTGATCACAATGGTATTGAAATAATAAATATTTGACCCTGATAAAATAAATTAATATCGATTTTATATTATTGCCTCTATTTTTTCTAGATAGTGTGATATCTACGCTTTCGTTGTTTACCTCTTTATTCTTGATGGAAATTTGTAATGAATTTAATACTGAATTTAATTTAAAATTGTTTGGATAAATATAAATAGGCACGTAAATTAATTTGGTTCTTCTTGTTGTAATTTGATGTTAATTAAATTTTTTATTAATCATGTTTAATTATTTGTGATAGATTACTGTTAAGGTTTCCCGAAGTTTGGTCTTTGAAAAAATATATCTGTTATTCCAAGATGGATTAAAGAACTATTTTGTAATAATAAATAAGTCATTGTGGGGTTCTGAGTTACACTATTCCGTGATTAAGGGCCAAGAGCCCAATTGATATGATGTTTGATTTTCTTTTTCTTGTGTTGTGATGGGAGCCTAGATGTCTGTTGTGATGTGTGGGGGTAAGGAGGCCTACTAGTTGTGGCAATATTTGACACCTAGCGTAGAGATATGCACTGGTTTACACATGTGGGTGGCGGGGAGTACACTAGGAATGATCAATAGGGTTGGATGTGAATGTTTGGATGCTTTGTGATTCTTATTGGAAGTTTACCTTCTTTACATTCCCCACTTCTCAGTGAAGCTGGTCTCGCTTACCATTCTACCGAAAGGGGTGAAGACACGCTGGGTATGCCATGTGCTTTCCTTATTTATGTTCTCAAGGGAGGATGGGTCTATGCACTTGCTCTGGGTGGAAAAGACTCGACGGGTAGTTCATCTACTCACCGTGTTGATCCCCCTTGTGTTTAGTGTCTTAGAATGTTTTTCTAGAATGCATGGTAATATGGGAAAGTAATGATTTAAATAAGTAATTGAATAAATGGTGTTAACCCATGGGATAGGAGCCTGCTGGGGAGCAAAGATGAGGTTGTAATTTGAAAGAACAGTGAGCATTGGGTGTGATAATAATGAAATATAATTAGGAAATTATTAATGGTTTGTTAATGTTTTATTGATTAATTAATGTAATGTGAAACTAATAAAAAGGGAATAAACTTATGTATTAAAGCTCTTTAAATTGTTTTCTGCTTATAAGATACCTAGTCTTAGAAGTGGCATCCAGGAGTCTAAGAGATGTTAGATACAATTGAGTCTGAGACTAGGTAATGACAATAGTGTGGTTGTGATCTATAGTATATTCTTTACTTTTGGGTATCTATATGCTACTCTACCCTATCAGTAAGGGAAACTAACATCCTAGGGATCCAGAACTCTATGGGTGTTTTCTCCAACATTCCGGTGGGAGGATGGATGGCTAAATACCCCCTTTGGCCCCGCTCTCTTCTCTTGGAAGCTACTTGTTCTTGTAGGCAAAGTAACTAGTCATCCCCATATATGTCTGTAGAGAGATGTAATGGATTTTGGTTATTTACACACATATATTTTTAATATAGTTTCCTATGAACTATTATAGGTGTAACATGTATAAGCTATGATGTATTGAGGATCCTTACTCGGTGTAATGACAATAATGGATTGAGGTTTAATATCTGACGTATGATATATGTTGAACTAGCTGTGGTGGCTCCCAAAAACTACTGGGTTAATTTTCTTATGTGGACGTGGTGGTTTTGTTGCATGAGGTGCATGTTATTGTTTTCGACCAAGTGTCTACAGGGAAGCCTTTTTGGAGAGAGATGCTTAGGATGTGCGACATTGGGGAAAAGTGTAAAACCTGTGGGGAAGTAGTAGTGGGGTACCCCTTATATTTTTTTTTATTATATACTCTTGTAATCATTACATGGTGTGAGTAGACATGGTGCGGCTGGGAACATAGTATACATGTTTTGGTGACATGTTAGTTTCACTTGTTGTTCACTATGCTTTAGAATGCTATATTTACCCTCTCACGAGAGGCTTCAGGGAGGATGTTATTGAGTATACTGTTATACACACCCATTGTATATATATAAGGTTTTTCAGGTAACTTGTAGATTGTCAGAGATCAGGCCGGTATCTACTATCTTGGGTTTCATGAGCTACTTGGGCTTTGTGGTTGCTGTTTTTTTACATTCTTTTTGGTATATGTAGTTTTTCCCGATTATTTGTAGTTGTTTTCCATGACATTAAATATGTGTACCTGGTATTTCTTTTATATTTTAGTCTGATATGGAGTTAATTAGCGTCTATATTTCCTCTCTCTATTGAATGTGTTCTCTTATAGGGTAATACATCTGATTTGTGTGTTTAGTATACCATCGGTGCTAGTCGCCAACCTTGGGCCTACTGGAGGTGGGACTCGGGGGGTCATTATCTCTCTTAACACATTTCTGGCCAAGTAGGGGTACCCTTTTTGGGGAGGGGGTTGTGAGAGAGTGGTATAAGATATCTGGTTGAGAGATGTGACAGAGTTTTGTGTTAGGCACAGGCGAGGTAGCAATGGTTTTGGGGGGAAATATTGTCAGTCATGTGTCACAAGCGATGTGAAATCTAGAGACCAGATGAGAAATAGGAATTTAGTGGCTCTTACAATTCAATGTATGGACCTTTATATTTACAATGGATACTTAATGAGGTGATATTAGTTGCAGGGTAGACACCTAGGAAAGGATCATGAATCATTCTTATTTGTGACTGTGTATGAATGGGTAGACCTTGGGATAGGTTACACTAAAATGAATTAAATAAATAAATTACTTAATTAATTAATGTCGAGTCTTCCATATTCTATTTTTATGAGATCTAACTATTTTTTATATTGCTGGTATGTCTCCTGGTTGATGTCCTTATCAGGATCACCTAAAAGTTGTCGAGCAGGCTATGCCAGCAGTTCACCACTGGGTAGAGGTTGACGAAGACAATACATAGAGGAGGAAACTCCATGAGTTACTGTGCCAGACTCTACAAAATTTTGAGGGTTCCATTTTAGATGTAGTCAAAGAAGATTGGTTGGAGGAGGCTGAGATAGGCTTTAGTTCGATCCCTACTAAGAAGGAGCACTGGGTGTCCTTGGTTGTGAATATACTGCATGAAGTAGCAAGGAAGGGGTGGTTCTTATTCCTCGTTGATCACGAGGAGTCAAAAATCTCATGGGAGGGGTTCTGAAGCAAGTGTAGAGTTTAGTTTCTTTCCTCAGCTGTGAACGAGTCCAGTCGTCGAGAGCTCCTTACCCTTTGATAGGGGGGATCCATTGTGTGAGAATTTGGAATCCATTTCAGTAACATTTTATGATATTATTTGGACCAATTTCCAGATGGGGAGGACAGGGCAAGGCACTTTGAGGAGTCTTTGCATCCAGATATCCAGCGCCAATTCACCCCATTTATGCTAAAGACATATTTTGATGTTCTGGAGAGGGTAGAAGTCGCCGAGAATAAATTGGCCAGAACCAGATCATCATAAGATGGGATTCATCTTGATTCCTCATGAAGCAGATCTATGGTCCGGGGTCCCCAATTTTCAGGGAATAGAAGTTTCTGTTTGGCAGGGGGTAGGTCACAGACCTCAGCATCTGATTTATCAGGGGGTAGCAGCTCTCATTCCAATGCCAAGGGTTCAGGATCTTTTTTTACATGTGGTGGTCGATGACATCAGCAACGAGAGTGCCCGACCATTCAGAGTAGTCATTGAGCACCAGGTTTTTGGCTCTAGCTTATTCTATTTAGGCAATTCTAGCTGAGTCAACAACTGCAAGTTTCACCATCATTAGATCAACAGAGGGTAGATAGGGTAGGTAGAAGAAGCCTCGTGATGCTCCATATCCTCAAAGAGTAGAGCGCGGTTGTGGTGGTGGTTGTCATCACGTCTAGAGTGGTCATGGAGGAGGTCATGGTCTACTTTATAATTTACCATTATCGGTTCTAGGAGATCCAAACGTTATTCGATGTACCCTTTACTTTTTTTCTACCTTGGTGTATTCCATTTATGATTCAGGGGTTACAAACTCCATCATATCACATACCCCATTCCATGCTTTGGGACATAAGTTAGAGAGGCTTCTAGGGACATTGGTTTTGAATACGCCACTTAATGGTCGATTTGACTTGTTTGAAGTTTGTAGAGACTGTGACCAAGTGTTGGGGTAGCACCGCTCTTGGGGAGATTTCCTCTGTTTATGAATTCAAGCATATGATGTCATCCTCGTCATGGATTGGTTGTATATGGTGCTGGTTATTGTTGAATGATTCATGAGGCATGTTGTGTTCATCGATGTAGATAGAGATTAAGTGGTGTTCATTGGTGAGAGAGACTCTCAGATGAGTCAGAGGCGTGTTCCATCCATGTCATGAATGATGGCTGAGCTGATGTTGAGTTCTTCATAGGTTCATCAGTTGGAATTTCCTAGGGTTGTAGAAGAGTACCAAGATGTATATCTAGAATAGGTTGTAGCATTACCCCCTCGATGAGAGATCAAGTTTGGGATAGATCTATACCTAGGAAGATCTCATATCTCTATGTGTCCATACAAGATAGCCCCTTCTGAGTTACAGGAGTTACATATATAGCTTTATGGTTTATTATAGTGCGGTTTTGTTCAGCTGAGTGTGTCACCAGGGGGTGTTCCGGTTTTGTTCGTAAAGATGGCTTATAGAAGCATGTGGTTGTGTTTCGATTTTCATGACATAAACAAATTGACAGTTAAGAATCAATATCCTCTTCCATGGATCAATGATTTATTCGATCAACTAAAGGGTTAATGATGGTTATCAAATATAGAAATGCAGTCAGGATATCAACAGACTCATGAGAAGGATCCGAATATCCGAAAGACAACTTTTCGTTGTCATCAGGGGAATTATGAGTTCATTGTAATGTTTTTCTGCCTGAAAAATGCTCCATCTGTGTTCATGGGATTGATGAACGTTCTGTTCTCTGAGTTCATGGGAAAGTTATTGGTGGTTTTCATCGACAACATTATTGTGTACTCTACGTCTTAGGAAGAGCATACATGGCATATTTACATCATTTTTTGAGTTCTTTGTTAACATTAGCTATTTGGGAAGTAGTAAAAGTGTTAGTTTTGGACTTGAGAAGTCCATTTCATAGGGAATGTTGTGTCCCAGTAGGGAGTATCTATGGACCCATCAAAGATAGAAGCAGTTGTGACTTGGGCATCCCCCAAGATGGTGTCAGAGGTGCGAACATTCCTTGGTCACATAGTCTACTATAGGAGGTTAGTAGCTGATTTCACTTGAGTTTTGAATCCTCTAATAGCTTTGAACATGAAGGATCCGACATTCATATGGACTGATTAGTGTTAGGCAGCTTTTGAGTATATAATGGAGAAGATAGTAAGTGCTCCATTTCATTGTCTTCCAGTTGAGGGAGTTCATTTTGATGATTTATGTGATGCTTTTCATCTGTTATTAGGTTTTTTATACAAAAGAAATTAGATGGTTCTTATGGTTCACTGTAGATATGTACCCATGAATGTAACTATGGAACACATTACATTGAGTTGGAATCTGTGGTGTTTGATCTAATGATTTGGAGACATTACCTCATTGGTGACCGCTTTGTGGTTTTCACCAATTAGAAGATCTTGGGGTTTGTTTTCTCCTACAGTGACATGAACTTATTACATTGTTGGTAGATAGATTTCTTACAGGAATATGACATCAAAATATAATATACACTATGAAAGAGGAATTTTGTAGCTGATGTGCTAATTCAGAAGTCACGTAGTGATGTATTATGTGAATCTGGTGACTCCTTGGGAGTAATGGAAGAAATGTTAGCATTACATATCGACAAGGGAGATATTGGGGGAAGATGATGTATTTTTTCAAAAGACGGTGTAGTCATCTCCAGTGAAACTGTTGAAAGAGTCCTAGTTGGGAGATCTTGATGTAGAGGTCTATAGAGACCGAGTTGTTTGTGGCGAGGCGACTGATGGTTAGACTAAAGATAAACAACATCGAGTGTTATATCATAGAAGGCTTTTTGTTCCTTTGACGATGTGGGATAAATTTGTCATTGATTTCCATATTTTACCTTTATCGGTGAATCCTATCATGAAAAATATGTAACATGCCTCGAGGTTCCAGTTTTGGTGTCCTGGGATGAAGTGTGTGGTTGTGGAGTTTGTGTCTCTATGTTTAGTCTACCAGAAGTTGAAGGCAAAACATAGTGTTCCTTGTGGTCTGCTCAAGCCATTAGATGCTCATTAGTAGAAGAGGGAGGGAATCTCAATGGAATTTGTTAATAGTTTACCTCATGCTCTAGGAGGACATTATTTTATAAATTCGGTGTTATACCGTTTAACAAAATCATCCCACTTCATAACAATCCAGGAGAAAATCTTAGTGGAAATTTTGTCAAGGCACTATCTGGAGGAGCTGGTGAGACTCCACAGAGTCCCAAGAATGATCATTTTTGATCGTGGTCCTTGTTTTACCTCTAGTGTGTAGAGAGGTCTCCAACATGATTTTGGTTCTCATTTATGCCTTAGTACAGATTTCTATCCTCAAACGGATGCTCAGACAAAGAAGACCATCCTGACTCATGAAGACATGTTATGATCTTCTGTCCTTGATTTTGGTGATTCTTGGATGATGCGCTTACCCTTGGTGGAGTTTTCTTAAAACAATAGTTTTACTCTACCTTATGTATGGTTCCGTTTGAATCCATTTATGGACATCCTTTCCATTATCCATTGTTCTGGACTAGGGATGGAGAGTCAGAAATTCTCGGACAAGAACTAGTGTAGAATACAATAGAGATGGATAAAGTGATTTGTGATGGGATGAAGGCAATGTAGGATCGTCAGAAATCATATTTCTATCAAAGGAGGAGACCCTTATAGATTGATTATGGGGATAACATGTTTATGAAGGTGACTCCTCCTCAAGGGTAGTGAAGTTTTAGTCGTGGGAATAATCTTTCTCCCTAGTTTTTCATTCCTTTAAAAGTTTTGGATATGTTAGAGAAATGGCCTATGGATTAGCACTTACCCTAAAGATGAGCAGGATACATAGTGTTTTCTAGGTATTACAGCTCCGTCATTATCTTCAGGATGACTCAAAAGTAATCGATTAGGGAGACTTTGATGTTTATGATGATGCGAACTTTGGGGAGTGGCCTATAGAGATCCAAGACTGCATGTATAAGGTGTTGTGTGAGAGTTCTATCTTCATGGTTCTTGTCTTGTGGTGACATGGTTTCATGTTGGAGAGTACCAGGAAACATGAGTCGCAGATACGTGCTATGTACCTAGGGATGTTTGATGTTTATCCGTTTTCATGGAACGAATTTTTCTTTGTGGTTATAGAACATTAATGTTTATTAGATGTCTTTATTCTAGTAATTTATTGTGTCTTTCTCTCTTTTGAGAGGTATCTCAATGGGTGTTTGTTCAAACTTATTTTCTATTTCCTTTTATGTTGGTTTTGAATTATTGAGGATGAGAATGTTTTGAGAGGTAATTGTTTTAATGGACCAGATCTATGTGGTCCATTCCATTACAAAAATTTGGTTTTGGAGGTGTTACAGTAGGTCATGGTAACTTATCCCCACACTTTCCCAAATTTCCTGTTCTATGAACAGTGCAATGGTTGCCTTAGGTGAACAGTGTCATCGGTAGCCTTAGGAGAACAATTCAATGGTAACCATATGTGAATATTGAAACATTAGTCTTAAGTTAACATCACAACCATAGCCTTATTTGAATAGTTTCGTCAGTATCCTTCGGTGAATTGTTCCATCGGTAGGTTTTTGTGAATAGTGCAACGTTGAGGTCCAATGGTAGCCTCTTTCTTTCACCAATTTCAATTTCCTGAATAGTGTTTCCAAAATGGTTAGGTTTCAATAATAGCCTCTTTACTTTTCCAAATTTTTTGTTCATTAATAGTGTTTCCAGAATGGTGAGCCCTTTCTGTAATCTATATGTCCTTTCCCAAATTTTGTGTTCATGAACAGTGTTTCCAGAATGGAGAGGTCCATCGTTATCCTCTATTTCCATTCCCAAAATTTGAGATTGTGAACATTGTTTCCAGAATGGTGAGGTGCATCAGTAACCTCTATTTCCTTTTACAAATTTTGAGATTGCGATCAATGTTTCCAGAATGGTGAGGTCTATCAGTAACCTCTATTTCCTTGGTGGAATGTTGAGTTCATGAGCAGTGTTTCCAGAATGGCGATGTCCATCATTAACCTCTATTTCCATTGCGAAATTTTGAGTTCATGAACAGTGTTTATAGAATGGTGAGGTCCATCAGTACCCTCTATTTACATTACCAAATTTTGGGTTCATGAATAGTATTTCTCGAATGGTGAGGTCCATCGGTAACCTCTATTTCCTTTTCCAAATTCTGTGTTCATGAACAGTGTTTCCAAGTTCCTACAGTTTCTCTCCTTTAACTTTTCCACTAATGTAAAATGCATTTAATGCCACATTTTAAAGACTTTATGCCTTATTCAGAGGCCATAACTCCTATATTAATTTCCCATAGGCTCTGTATGCTTTTACGCGGTCAACCCGTATGGTTTAGTGCGATCCACTTTTACTAGACAATATAGTGTATCTTAAACAACTCTTCTGTTAAATCTTCTAAAGGGGAAAGATATCTTCCCCCTAGTTCTTCCTCCTGGTTCATGGGTGTGAGATGTTTGTATCATTTATTCCTTCCCATTGGGGTGGTGTAATCAAACATTCCTCCTTGTATTAGTTTCCCTCTATTTGATGCAAAAACGTATTATCGATCAATCATTGATATAAGGTATGATCCATCGTCATTTTTTAGGTTCAACTCCTTTTGTTTCTCATTTCCCTTTTGTGGAATTCAATCTACAATTTTGTAATTGGCTTTTCATGTGTGCTAACCAGTGTAGTGGTATCTCTACACCCACAGGTGGATACATTTTTCACAGGGGAGGAGATTGTGACCCGTTGTGTGGATCGTTCTCGTATAAAGAACATCAAGAAAAATTTGATGTAGGGGATTCATTGTGTATCTATTCTTTTATGTGCAACTCTATAGTTATCATGTTTTATCACATTGGATCATAATGGAATTAACATAATAAATATTTGAACTAGATAAATAAATAGACAACCATCACATGTTATTGCCTCTTCTTTTGATATATAGTATGATATCTATGCTTTCGTTGTTTAACTTTTCCTTCTTGAATGAAATTGTTATATACATAAAGTCCGAATTAATTGACAATTGTTAGGCTAATGGTAAAGAGGCATGTAAATGAATATGGTTCTTCTTGGTGTAATTTGATGTTTATAAAATTTGTGCAGTAAGAAAGAATAATTATATGTGATATATTACTATTTAGGTGTCTTGAAGTTGGTACATATGAATAATAAATCGGTTAATCCAAGATGGATTAAAGAATTGGTAGTTTGATAAAAGATAATTCCGTACAGGGTTCTGAGTTATACTCTTCCTTTTATTAAGGGACAAGAACCCAATTGATATGATGTTTATTTTTGTACTGCATGTGTTGTGGTGTGAGCCAGGATGGCTATTGTGATATGTGGGGGCATGGAGGCCTACGTTTTATTGCATCAGTTAATGCCTAGAATGGCATAATGCATCTGTTTATACATGTTGGTGTTGGGGAGGACACCAGGGATGATGAAATGGGTTGGATGTCAATGTTTGGATTCTTTCTTATTCTTATTGGTTGTTTATCTAAATTACAATCCCCAGTACTCAAGGAATATTTTCTTGGTTACTATTCATCTGAAAGAGGTGAAGATGCTCGGGTTATGCCATGTGCTTTCTGTGTTTCGCATCTCAAGGGAGGATGGGTTTACACTCTTTCTATAGGGAACAATGACTCGGCAAGTAGTTCATCAACTCACTGAGTTGAGCCCTATTGTGTTTAGTAGCATAGAATGATTTTCAAGAATTCATGTGAATATGGGAAAGTAATTCAATAAATAAATTATTTAATAAATGATGTTAACACATGGGATTGGAGCTTGCAGGGGCACAATGCCGAGGATGTAATTTGAAGGAACATTGATCATTGGGTGATATTCTAATGAAATATAATGTTGAAATTATTGATGGTTAATTAATGTTTAAGTAATTAATTAATGTAAGGTGAAACTGATAAATATGGAATGATGTAATGTATTAAATATCTTTAAATAGTTATGTACTTATAGGATACCTAGTCATATAAGTGGAAGCCGGGAGTCCGAGATACAATAGCAGCTGTTGAGTCTAAAACTAGTTCATGACCATAGTGTGGTTTTGAGCTATTTTATATTCTATAAATATTGTCTTTAATATGCCACTGCACCCCATCCGTAAGGGAAACTGACACCCCAGGGATTTTTATCCCTGGCAGTGTTTTCCCCAACATTTCGGTTGGAGGATGGATGGATGACTACCCCCTTTGGCCACGCTCTCATCTCTTGGTAGTTACTTTTATTGGTAGTCATAGTGGTTATTTTTTCCCATATATGTATGTAGAGGGCAGTAATGGCTTGTGGTTATTCACAAACATATATTATGTATATAGTTTTCTGTGGAATACTATAAGTGTAATGTGTATAGGTTGTAATGGCTTGAGGATCCTTACTCGGTGTATGGGGAATAATGGCTTGAGGTTTATTAACCAAAGTATAATAAACATTATGTGATCTATGGTGGCTTCTAGAAAAAACCTGGATAATTTTCTTACATGGACGTGGTGGTTTTGTTGCAGGAGGTACATGTTGTGGTGTTATGCTCAGGTGTCTGCAGGAAAGCCTTTTTGGAGAGAGATGCTTTGGACAGACGACTTTATGGAAAAGCATAAAACCATTGGGGATGTAGTAGATGGGTACCCTTGATATTCTTTATTATATTATATAATATTGTATGTGTTACATGTTGAGTGTATCCATGGTGAGGCTGGGAACTTATTACACCTCTTTAGGTGACGAGTCAGTTTCACTAGTTGATAACTCTTCTTTAGCATGATTTATTTACCCTTGCACGAGTGGCTTCAGGAATTCTCCTACTAAGAATATAGTTATACTCACCCTCTGTAAATATAAACTGTTTTTCTGGTTACTCAGAGTAGGTTGGAGATAAGGATGGTATCTACTAGCTTGGGGTTACAGGAGCTATTTGGGCTTCGTGGTTGTTGTTCTTTTTTTACTTTCTTTTGGGTACTTGTTGTTTTCTCCTTCTAGTTGTAGTAGTATTTCATGACATGAAATGAGTGTAATAGTAATTTTATTTATATTTCAGTATGAGTTAGAATTGATTGGTGTACATCTTATCTCTCTCTTTTTCATGTGTTCTCTTAGAGGTTAATGCCTCTCATTTGTGTGTTTATTATACCCTCAGTGAAAGTCGCCAACCCAAGGCCTACTGCAGGTGGGACTCAGGGGGTCATTATCTCCCATCTCACATTTCTAGGCCTTGAGGGATACACATTTTGGGGAGGGGGTCATTTCACATTTTTTATTCCTTTGTTCTCCACACCTATACACCTCCTCATTCCTTTGAGTCATTACTATTATTGGTTCCTTCCACATTCTCAAAATGTAAAAAATTGAATCATCATTCCTATATTGTCTAAACAACATGTACTCTCAAAAACCCCTATCCTTTTATTCATTGATGAGTTTGAGAGTAATTTGACGTGAAATTGTTTAATCATATATCAGGATAATTGATTATGGATAATTAAAATATCATTTACAACATACATTATTTTTTTAAAGATCATCAACACATTGTCTATCACATTTAATATTACCAAAGTTCATTATGGTTCATTTTTTTGCATAATAACAATAGGAATAGTGTGAGTAACATTAAAAATAGTGGGAATACACATATTCATGTCAAATTACTTATAAGATGTCTAAATCATAACTCATTATTTTAAATATATGACACATTAGGATTATCACAGGTTATTCATCGTAATTTTTGAAATACATCATGATGGTTCATTAAGAGTTTTTCAATTTACAAAGCATATCCCTTGGGAGTGTCAAGGCAGGTGTGCATAATGTCATTTTTCCCACATTGTGACGATCGATTGTAGCTAAATAATCCCTTTTAGGAGTTATTACCTCCATGAACCTCTGTGACAGAGCCACATCCTCTTGTAGTGTCCAAACTATTATTTATTTTTATGGAAAATAGATTCTTTATCATTTAACAAAATTCATTTATATTTACATAAAATTTAAATCACATGTAGATTTATTTATAGAAATTACATATAAATTTCTATATAAATATCCGTAGGTATCTCACTAAATATTTCTATTCCTAGTTTCTCAATGTTAATGAATCATTTTCTCTAATACATGGAATAGAGACAAAATGTTCTCCTATAGAAATAACAAATCTTTTGAAATGAATATTCAATATAATTGGAATGGCTCGAACCTCAATGGTATATTCATTTGAAAAAATCTATTGTATGAGGTTTTTCGGAAGGTCAAGGTGAATAATCGCAAATAATTTCCAAATTCCTAATTTCGTAAATAGTACAATCGTAGCCTCTTGTGAACAGTGTCATCAGTAGCCTTAGGTGATCAGTGAAACGTTAACCTTATGTGAAGAGTGCAATCTGTATCCTTATGTGAAGAGTACAATGGTAACCTTGTGTGAACTTTTCCATCGGTAGCCTTGTGTGAATAGTGCAACAGTAGCCTTATGTGAACAATGTCATCCGTAGCCTTAGGTGAATAGTGAAAAAGTAACCTTATGTGAATAGTTCCATCAGTATCCTTTTGTGAATAGTGCAATGGTAACCTTATGTGAACAGATTCATCATTAGCCCTATGTGAACCGTGCAATGGTAAACAAATGTTATCAGTGTCATCAGTAACCTTAGGTGAACAGTGCAACATTAACCTTATGTGAACAGTGGCATCGTTAGCCTTTGGTGAATAGTGGAATGGTATCTTTATATGAATAGTGCCATCAATAGCCTTATGTGAATAGTGCGACGGTAATGTTATGTGAACAGTGTCATCCTTAACCTTATGTGAACAGTGCCATCAGTAGCCTTATATGAACAGTGAAATGGTATCCTTATTTGAACAGTGTTTCGAGAGTGATGAGGTTCCAATGGTGAGGTTTCAACAGTAAAGTTCACGAACTGTGTTTTCAGAATGGTGAGGTTCCAATGGTGAGTTTCATGAACAATGTTTCCATAATAGTGAGGTTACAACAGTGAGTTTCATGAACAATGTTTCCTGAACAGTGATGTTACAATGGTGAGGTTTCAATGGTGAGGTTCATGAACAGTGGTTCCAGAATGGTGAGGTTCAAATGGTGAGGATTCAATGGTGAGGTTCATGAATAGTGTCACCAGACTGGGGAGGTTCCAACAGTGAGGTTTCAATAGTGAGTTTCATGAACAATGTTTCCAGAATGGTGAGGTTCCAATAGTGAGTTTCCAACAATGAGGTTCAGGAAAAGAGATTTTCCTTTTCCAAAATTTGAGTTAATGAACAACGTTTCCAGCATCCTACAATGTCTCCCCTTTAATTTTTCCTTCGACATAAAATGCATTTAACACCCCTTTTTAAGGACTCTAAGGCCATTTCAAAGGCAATAACACCAATATTAGTTTCTCCAAGGTTCGGTATTCTTTTACTTGTTCAAACCATGTGGTTTAATGTGATCCACTTTTAATGGAAAATCCAGCGTATCATAAAGTGTTACTTTGTTAACTCTTTTAAAAGGATGAGATATCTTCCACCCTAGTTATTACTCCTTTTTCTCAGGTGTGAGACACTCAAACATTCAGTCCTTCTCATAGGGGTTGTGCGATAAAACTTCCATGGATTTGTTTCCCGCTGTTTTGATTCAACTAAGCAGTATTTATCAGTCTGCAATATAAGGTATGATCTATCATCAATATTTTGTGTTCATCTCCTTCTGTTTTTCATTTCCATTTTATGGAATGGTATTTCCATGTTCCAAATGAACATTTTTGGGTGTTTACCGGTGTGGTGGTGTCTCTGCATCCTCAGGTGGATACAGTTGTCCCGAGGGAGGAGATTGAAATCTATTGTGTGGCTCGATCTCATATAAAGAACATCAAGAACTATTTGAGGTAGGGGATTCATTGATTGTATATTATTTTATGTGAAACTATATAGTTAGCATGTTTTATCACACTGGATCATAATTGAATTAACATAATAAATATTTGAACCGGATAAATAAATTGAGATCAGTCGTATGTTAATCCCTCAGGTTTTTCTAGATAGTGTTATATATATTCATTCTTTGTTTAGATTTTCATTCTTAATTGAAATTGGTAAATAATTTAATCTATAATTAATTGACAAGTTCTTGGATAAGGATAAAAATTCCTGTAAATGAATATGGTTCTTCTTGTTGTAATTTGATGCTAATACAGTTGGTATAGTAAGCATGTTTAATTATTTGTGATAACCTACTATTTATTTTTCCCAAAGTTTCAACCTACGAATAATACATTGGTTAATCAAATATGGATTAAAAAACAATTATTTTGATAAAATTTAATTCCCTATAGGGTTCTTAGTTACCCTCCTACTTGTTTAAGGGACAATAGCCCAATTTATATGATGGTAGTTTTCATAATGCTTGTGTCGTGATTTGAGCCTAGGAGGTTGTTGTGATATGTGGGGTTAAGAAGGCCTATTAGTTGTGGCAAAATTTGACGCATATAGTAACGAGATGCATTGTTTTATGAATAGGGATTTTAGGGATGACATCAGTGATGATGGAACGGGTTGGGTGTGAATGTCGGATGGTTTATTATTCTTATTGGTTGTTTTTTCATTTTACATTTCCCACTGCTCATAGAAGTTGTTATTTTCTTACCCTTATTTCGAAAGGGGTGAAGATGTGTGGTCTATTCCATGTGCTTTCTGTGTTAAGTTTCTTAAGGGAGGATGGGTCTACGCTCTTGCTATAGGCTGCAATTACTCGACAGGTAGTTCATCTACTCACTAAGTTGAGCCCCATTGTGTTTAGTAGCTTTGAATGTTTTTCTATAATTCCTTGGAATATGGGAAACTATTTCTATAAATAAAAAATTTAATAAATGATGTTAACCAACGGGGTTGGAGCTTGCTGGGGGATAATGTTGAGGTTGTAATTTGAAGGAACAATGATCTTTGGATGTTATTCCAGTGAAAATTAATGTGGAAATTTATTAATGGATAGTTAATGTAAAATAATTAATTAACATAAAAAAATGATAAAAAGGGAATGAGAATATTTAATGAATCTCTTTAAATGGTTATGTGCTTATAGGATACCTAGTCATAGAAGTGGTAGCCGAGAGTCCGAGAGGATTCAAATGTAGTTGAGTCTAAGACTAGTTTATGCTCATAGTGTGGTTATAAGATGTGGTATATTCTTTAATCGTTTTGTTTCTGTATTCCATTCCACTCTGTCACTACAAAAAACTGACACGTGGGGATTCTGAGCCCTGGGGGGGGTGTGTTTTCCCCCCAACATTTTGGTGGGAGGATGGATAGCTGACTACCCCCTTTGGCCCCGATCTCTTATCTTGGTAGTTAGTTGTGCTGGTACGCACATCGGTTAGTTTTCCCCATATTTATGTATAGAGGTTTGTAATGGCTTCTGGTTATTCACACACATATATTCTAGATATGGTTTTTTATGGACTACTATAGGTGTAATGTGTAAAGGTTGTGATGGCTTGAGGATCCTTACTAGGTATGGGCTATAATGGATTGATGATTAATACCCGACATATGATACACGTTATGCGAGCTGTGGTGGATCCCAAAACCACCTGGTTACTTTCCTTACGTGGACGTGGTGGTTTGGTTGCATGAGGTGCGTGTTATGGTGCTTCGCCGAAGTGTCTGCCGGAAAGCTTTTTTGGAGAAAAATTCTAATGACATGTGACATTGTGGTGAAAAGGAAAACCAATGTGGAAGTAGTACCAGGTTTCCCTTGATATTATTTATTATATTATATACTCTTTTATGATTTACTTGGTGAAAATATCCCTGGTGAGGATGGGAACTTAGTATACATGTTTAGATGATGAGTTAGTTTTACTTGTTTTTCAATGTACTTTTGCATGCTTTCATTACTTTTGAAAGATAGGATTTGGGGAGGATCCTACTGCGTATACTGTTATACTCACTCTATTTTTACAAAAACAAATTTTTCAGGACACTTGGATCAAGATGAGAGTCAAGCTGGTTTCTATTATCTTGGGTTCATTGGAGATATTCGGGCTTGTGGTTGGTGTCGTTTTTACTTTTCTCTGGTACTTGTAGTTTTCCCCTTTTAATTGTAGTAGCTTTTCATGAAATTATATAATTGTACTTGTGATTTCATTTATAAAGATGTTTGAGTTAGATATGGATGTTTTCTATCTTATCTATCTCTTATGCATGTGTTCTCATCTCGGGTAATACCTCCCATCTATGTGTTTATTATACCCTTGGTGCAAGTCGCCAACCCAGGGCCTACCGGAGGTGGGACTCGGGGGGTTCATTATCTCCTTTCTCACATTGTCGTCCAAGGAGGGGTACTATTTGTGGGGAGGGGGTCATGACAGAGTGGTATCCGAGGTCCGGTTGAGGGATAAGATGGAGTTTGGTGTTATTCACAGGTTAGTTTTCATGTGTTGGTAGGGAAACAATGTTAGTCATGATAAGAAAGTGATGTAAATGTTGGAGACTGGCTGAGACATAGGCATTTAGGGTTCCCGATGATCTGATCTGTGGACATTTATGTTTACAATGTCTACTAAATAAGGTGTTACTAGTTTCTGGGCAGAGACCTAGGGAGTGTATCATGCGTCATTATTCTTTGTGCATGTGTTTTAATGGTTATAACTTGGGATAGGTAAACCTAAATTGAATAAAAAGAACAAAATTAATTAATTAATGTTGGTTCTTTAATATTATAAGTTTATGAGATCTAACTATTTTTATTTTTCAGGTATGGGTCTAGGTCGACCTCCTCGTCAGGATGTCATAAAAGATGTCCAGTAGGCTATGCCAGCAAATCGTTTCTGAGAAGAGATTGACGACGAAGAAACATAAAGGAGGAAACTCCAAGAGATTTAGCGCCAGTGTCTATATAAGTGTAAAGACCCGTAAATTTCAAGGATATTTTTTTTCTTAATTTTCTTTGGAATTTTACAAGAACGAAGTTTCTGACGGCACGTGATTCTGAGGCCCGGTGTGCCCGGAATCATTTTCTGAAGTTTGAATCGGGTACGTTCAGTGAACGAACGTGCGGGTTTTTCTAACTTTTGAACCGGTGATCGGAATCGAATTCCGAGGGCACCGATGGAATCGCAATGCTGGTATTTTCTTAGAAATGCCTCTTCCGGAGTTGCGTTTTCTCGGGTGTGGTTTTTAATTTTTAGGCTTTAAGTTAAGAAATAAAATAATGTGGTACGACAAACTTTATTTTATTTCACTTAAAGCCGCTTAAAGCCACTTAAAGCTGCTTAAGCTAAGCAGAAGTGGAACCCAAAATATCCTACGCTCTTGGTAGGATATTTGTGAGGTGGTGCCCACATGAGCCCCACCGTTTCTTTTCTGCTAAGTAACGCACCCGCAAAAACCCTTTTAAATGAAAGTCAACTGGGGCGTTTCTTAAACTATTAAATGCTCCTATTAATTGGGTGGTTAAGTTCGTTGAAATTAATTCTATGAATTAATTTTGTTCGTTTCTTAACACGTTTTTAATTTTTTGGCATGTTAATAAAATAAGGCCAACACACCTTCTTCTTGAAGGTTGTGTTAAACCTTTGTAGAATCTCTAATGATCTTCCTCCCCCTTCGCGAAAAACACGAAGAACGCGAAGAACGCGAACAACACGAAGAACGCTGGCCTCCGACAAAGGGCGACGAAGAATGCCCGACCCCCAGAGATCGACACGACGCCGACGCTTCTTCCACGACGTTCTTTCCCCGCGACAAATCTTCGATTGTCCATTGAGGTAAGAGATTGAGGTCCTTTAAATTCCTTTGTGGGTTTTATCCTCAACATGGATTTAATTGTTATAATAAAATCTGTGTATTTCTTTAACCCTCGGATATCGTCAACACGACGCCCTTCCGCGACGACTTGACGCCCTTCCGCGACGCGACGATCACCTCCTACCACGATGATCAATTCTGTGTAGAATGCTCGCTTGACGACTACGGCGAGGTAGAGATTTTATTTGAAAATAATATTTTATTCCCGTAGATGTTTCCTTCTAAAACAAAGAGATCGGGATCAAAGTGCAATTTTAATTTATTAAAATTGTATCTTGTTATGTTTTCATGTGTTGATCATTATTTATCGATTGTTATCACATAACGCGGAGGGTGCGGGCCAAACAAACATGGCCCGACAACCCTCCGCAGTTCTTCATTTATGTGCGAAATGGCGGACGACGACAAAATGGGCCGCAGAGATGATTTGTTGATTCCACAGTGAAGAATGGGACCTGGGAGGAGGTACGGCATAGACGAAAGTGGAATCGGACCACCGGAGCAACTCCGTTGGCCCGCAGAATCCACCGGCAGCGAGGGTCACCGTCGCGGCGGAGGCCGACCAGACCCACGACCATGCGGGCCCGGCGAGACACAGGACGCGGCTTTGCCGCGTCCTCTGACCAAGCGTGGCCCCACGTGGGGCCGCGACTCCTCTTCCCGCGGGGACAGCACGCCCCGCGGTTCCCTCACTCGGACGCTTGGTCGACCCGAGCTGAGCCGACCCGCTGGGCCGGGTCACGCCCAACCTGGTTGGACCCGGACCCGGGTCGGTCCGGGCCCAGACCCCCCGTCTCAGGACGCTTTCTGTATTTTGCTCATAACATGAGCTACGTGCCTCTTAATGACGCGCCTTCAGTGGCGATGTGATCCTTGGATCGAGACGGTCATTTCGGTATATTACACTCAAGGTTTCGGAATACTTTGGGTTTGGACGGGTTGGTTCGTACACGAAACCAACCGGGCCCTCGGAGCGGAAACCCTAATATCTTGATCTTCGGACGTCCGATTGATGTGACATCGATTTTGTTGTTTTCCTCTAAGTGAGACGGATCTCTTGGCTTACTCTGCCCGAGGTTTGGACGCAGGTGGAGTACGTTCAGGTTGGTTTTTCCTTAAAAACCAAACGGGCCCCTGGGACGAAAAATCCAATAACTCTCAGACCGGGCGTCTGATTGACGCGCCGTCTGCGACGTTGAGTTCCTGTTGATGATACATAACTTTTGGATACATAAACTATGGACTATGTGTCTGTTGGTGTATCAGCCTCTCGGCTTGTGGAGCGGACCCTCCCAAATGAGCTTGCTGTGTGTGGGAACCCTAGAGCTGGTTGCGACTGCTACTATGATGATGATGACTGTGCAGAGATCCTTAGTGGTTTCGACAGCGAAGACTACAACACTAAGCGATCCTTTGTGGGTCAGTGCTACCAATCATGTGTGGGTCCGATCCTGTGTGGGTCAGCGCTCAGCGGTCCTGTGTGGGCCAGCGCCTACAGATCCTGTGTGGGTCCGATCCTGTGTGGGTCTTTGCAGGGGTTAGTTACCTATCGATCCTTTCTGGGTCTGATCCTTGTGGGTCATTGCGGGGGTTAGTACCTATCAGTCCTTTTTGGGTCCGACGGCTTAGATGGATCAGTGATCATCTCTATCGTCATTCGAAGAAGTATACCTCTCTGAGCTGAAACCATGTTTTGCTTTCCTTTGTAGATTGTGTTGTGATATCCTGTGTGGATTTACATTGTTCTTTCCTTTGTGGATTGTGTTGTGCTATCCTGTGTGGATTTACGTTTTTCTTTCCTGTGTGGACTGGGTTGTACTTGAGCTCGGATGTTGGAGCCGAGCGAGAATTGATGACTTAGGTATATGTATGGGCATATACCTAAGCCCTGTCGGATGTTACTTCGCGATTATATCTTTCCTTTGTGGATTATCCTTCATGGATTCTGGGAGACCTTCAGGGGTCTCGGGGTCCCTACTGAGTAGCTTATAATCACCACTGCACGGGATATGCCCACACTACATTGTGTTGGTTGCAGACGACGGACAGCGATGCTTGTGGTGGAGGCTTGCAGAGTAGGACGGTACCTGGAGGTGGACCACTGGGCGGGACGTACTTGGAGCGGTCGGCTGGAACCGAGGAGCAGTGGAGGCTATCTGTACCCACCCTTCAGGTGGGACTTCCAGTGGATGGCTCGACATTGCGGCTTTACTTTTCAGTTTCTGTTTTCCCTTTCGAGTTGTACTTTACATTCAGTTTGGGTTTGTATTCTGGCCCACTTCCTTCCGCACTTACTGTTGTACCAGATTTTACTTAGTGTTTAATTCTTCTGCGTGCTTTCTCTATGGTTTTTGTTGTTTACTTTACAAGGCAATGCCTTCCCTTTACTGGGATTTATGCCTTGGTTCTAGTCACCATCCCCTGGCCTATGGATGGCGGGCTTGGGGTAGTCATGGCACGGGCCCCGAGGACGGGTCATGAAAAATTGGTATCAAAGGAGTTCGGTTCTACCGCAGACTCTGATATTTCTTCTATGTGAACCAATAGTGTTAAGTGTATTATGTGTGGTTATCAGTCTAGGGATCCCAGTGTCGGTGCGGCGGCTGACGTATCCATACACCAGGACCCTGACTTCTGATTTCCGACTTAATGCACGAAAACATTGATTGCATGTTTGTTTCAAGTTTTCTTTGTGATTACTTTGTATCAGCTCACCAGGTATACTGTTCTGACCATGGAGGACCTATTTCCTTTTCAAGATGGCCCCACGACGGTAGCCAGCTAGGGTTCTGAGAGTCGTACGTGACGACAGCCCACCGAGCGACGAGGCCTCAGTACAAGGCCCTTTGACAGCAGAGGCACCGATAGTACCTCTACTCGCCGAGCCGCTGATGCTTCCAGCACCAGCCGCTGATGATGCACGTCGCCTCAGTGCACTTCATGAGTTCCAGCCCTAGCGACCACACAGGTTCCGCAGGGAGACAGACCCCCAGGCAGCCGAGGACTAGCTGGAGGCAGTTGTATGAGTTTTCAGGTTAGTGAGGACACCAACAGACCTCACGGTGATCCTCGCAGCAAGCCTATAGCACGCAGCAGCGGGCCGATGGTGGATATTGATGCTCTAGGTGCACGATGAGGCATCACTACTCTGGAAAGTCTTTTAGGGCCTCTTCCGCTCAGAGTTTGTCCCGGCTACACTCCGTGCGGTGCGCATCCATGAGCTATATCAGCTGCGGTAGGGCAGCTTGACGGTCGCCCAGTACTCGGCGAGATTTACCGATCTCTCTCGCTACTCGACAGACATGGTACGGGACACGTTCTTCCGGGGCCAGACCTTTGAGCAGGGTATGAGACACGAGATCAGGGCATCGCGGATCTCCCTCAGTATTCTGACTCAGGAAGGAGTACTGGAGCGAGGTCTTTTGATCGAGAGCTTCCTTGCTGAGCCTTCATCAGCAGCGAGACCTACCGCAGGGTGGCAGGTAGCAGAGTCTTCCGTAGCAGGCAGCCGACGGATGACTCAGGGGTCCAGGCAGACCAGAACCTCAGGCAGACGACCTCAGGACACTGGCTCAGCAGTGCGGGGCACACAGCGCGGAGCCAGTCTTTCGAGAGGCAGGCAGTGCAACTCATGCGGCGGGCAGGGCCACATGGCTTGTGATTGCCCAACCCGTCGTGATGAGGAGCAACAGACAGTTGAGGGACCACCGAGGAAGAGGCAGAGGGTCGACCGTGGCTATCCTCAGGGAGCAGGCAGACGAGGCAGAGGAGCTGGTCGTGCAGCAGGTGGTGGGCGACGCTTCGAGGCTTTACCACCACCACCACCAGGAGGTCCACCCCAGCCACATGGAGCTGGCGGACAGAGACAGGCACATCTCCAGGCAGTAGAGGCCTACGACCACGGCGCACCCGAGATGATTCGAGGTACGATCTGAGTCTATTCCACCCTTGATGCAGTTCTTATAGACACAAGAGCGATTCACTCTTTCATAGCTGATGCCCTTGTTCGGAGCTCCGAGATTCCGATAGAGCCGTTGGCTCGATCCTTACGGCTAGAGACTCCTACGGGAGCGGACTGGACGATCACGCACTGGTGACGGTAGTGTGAGCTTACTCTAGGAGGAGAGAGCTTCGGCTGAGATCTTCTTGTAGCGGCGTCAAGGCCTTACAACATCATCTTCGGCATGGATTGGTTATCTACAGTCCATGCATAGATAGACTGTATTAGGCGCAAGGTGCGATATGTACTCACCGACGGGAGCAGGTTCACCTTCACCGGTGAGAAGGGAGCCTTCGCAGAACAGGATGGAATTCCATAGAGGAGAGGACAGCCCATCACTAATCAGTTGGCTAGCCTCAACCTAGGATCAGTTGACGTACGAAGTCCTAGTTTTCCTGCAGTGGTGGATCAGTATGCAGATGTCTTTCCCGACGACATTACATGGCTACCTCCTCGAATAGAGGTAGACTTTTATATTGATCTGTACCCCGGGAAAGCCCCGATATCCACTCCAGCATATCAGATGGCCCCCACTGAGCATCGAGAGCTACGGGTGAAGTTGGAGGACTTGTAGGGCAAGGGATTCATCCGACCCAGTGTTTCACCCAGGTCTTCCCTGATATTGTTCGCCAAGAAGGCGGACGGGAGCTTGCAACTGTGTGTCGACTATCATCACCTGAACCAGGTGACAGTGAGGAACAAGTATCCGCTACCGAGGATTGATGACCTCTTCGATCAGCTCAAGGGAGCACAGTTGTTCTTGAAGATAGACCTCAGGTCAGGCTAACATCAGCTCAGAGTTCGAGACGAGGATGTGCAGAAGACGGCCTTCAGGTGTCTGTATGGCCACTATGAGTTCTTGGTTATGCCATTTGGCATAACCAATGCTCTAGCAGTGTTCATGGGCCTCATGAACAGTATATTTCAGCCATACCTCAATCGATTTATCGTACTCTTCATCGACGACATTTTGATATACTCGATGACTGAGGGGGAGAAAGCCTACCACATACGAGTTGTACTAGACACACTATGAGAGCACCAGCTTTATGGTAAGCTCTCTAAGTGTTAGTTCTGGATACGTGAGGTCCACTTCTGGGGACACGTCATCTCTGAGGCGGGAGTTGCAGTGGATTCTGCGAAGATCGAGGCAGTTCTAGCTTGGGAGCCACCCTGGAGCGTGACAGAGGTGCAGAGTTTCTTGGGACTAGCTGGATACTACTGGAGATTCGTGCCAGGATTCTCCAGAGTTGCGTCGCCACTCTCAGCTTTGACGAAGAAGGAGAAACCCATTGTGTGGTCAGACAGATGTCAGCAGAGCTTCCAGGAGCTGAGACAGAGATTGACCATTGCACCTATCTTGAGGTTTCCTGAGGAGGGAGTAGGGTACGTAGTCTACTGCGATGAATCAGGGACCGGACTCGGATGTGTCCTAATGCAGGAGCGTGCTGTGATCGCCTATGGATCACGTCAGTTGAGGACACATGAGCAGAACTACGCTACCCATGACCTGGAGTTTGCAGCAGTGGTCTTCGCTCTGAAGACATGGTGACATTATCTGATGGGCGAGTGCTTTACCGTCTTTTCTGACCATCAGAGTCTCAGGTACATCTTCTCTCAGAAGGACCTGAACCTGAGACAGCGGAAATGGCTTGAGTTCCTCCAGGACTATGACTTTGAGATAGTCTATACTCCTGGGAAGGGGAACATGATAGCCAATTCTCTCAGCAGGAGGACGAGCATTAAACTACTCGAGGAGGCGACATAGAAGTTAGCCGCTTTGCGGATATCCTTCATGGATAGGGATGGAGCAGCCTTCCTTCAGTCACTCACAGTCTCTCCTCCACTACTGCAGCGGGTCAGAGAGGCACAATGTGGGGACGCTGACTATGAGACGTGGCATGCAAATATATCCTCAGGACAGGCACCTGATGGCTTCTCCTTTGGAGCAGAGCACGACATCCTTTTCAGAGGACATACCTTGGTACCAGTTGCTTTACCAGAGGAAGTGATGAGAGAGTTTCACACTTCTCCCTTAGCGGTACATCCCGAAGTGGCGAAGATGTACGAGGATCTCAGACAACAGCACTGGTGGCCAGGCATGAAGAAGGTTGTGGCGGAGTTCATTTCTCGATGCCTCACCGGCCAGTAGGTAAAGGCAGAGCATCAGGTACCAGCAGGCTTGGTACAACCCTTGGAGGTCCCGGAGTGGAAGTGGGACGAGATATCTATGGACTTCGAGACTGGACTTCCACACACTTCGAGAGGTCACGACTCCATTTGGGTGATTGTCAACCGGCTCACCAAGTTGGCTCACTTCTTACCCATCAGAGAGCAGGGCTCAATAGAGAGCTTAGGGCGTCTCTATGTTCAGGAGATTGTACGACTTCACGGTGTGCCATCATCTATCTTCTCCGATCGAGATGCTCGCTTTACTTCCCGGATTTGGAAGGGGTTGTAGGAGGCATTCAGGACGCAGCTACTTCTAAGCACCGCCTTTCACCCTCAGATGGATGGTCAGACCGAGAGGACCATTCAGACACTCGAGGACATGCTCCGCGCATGTGTCCTCGACTTTCGTCACAGCTAGGAGGACCACCGACCCTTGGTGGAGTTTGCGTACAACAACACCTACCACTCCACCATCGGGATGGCACCATACGAGGCGTTGTACGATAAACCTTGCAGATCTCTTTTGTGCTGGACAAACCCTAGGGAGTCAGCACTTGTGGGACCAGAGATGGTCCGGGCCACAACAGAGAATGTCCAGGTCATCCAGGAGTGGATGAGGACAGCTCAGAGCCGGCAGAAGTCTAATGCTGACAGGAGGCGGAGGCTACTAGAGTTCGAGGATGGTAACCACGTCTTCTTGCATGTCTCACCTCGACGTGGATTACAGAGATTTGGTCGAGGTAGCAAGTTGTCTCCACGCTTCATCGGACCATTCCAGGTCCTTAGCAGGATTGGCGAGGTGGATTATTGCCTGGCTCTACCACCTCAGTTGCACCAGGTGCACAATTTCTTCCACGTATCCCAACTGAGGAAATACGTGCATGACCCGACGCACATCATTGACCATGGGGAGCTAGACGTGGATGATGGGGTGACTTTTGTGGAGGTCCCGATAGAGATCAAGGATCGACAAGAGCGGGTCCTACGTGGACGATCGATTCCTCTTGTGTGCATCAGATGGCAGCACAGGAACCTCCAGGAGAGCACTTGGGAGCGGGAGGCTCAGATGCATTCTCAGTTCCCACTTTTGTTTCCCTATCTTATAATTTATCTTTTCGGGGATGTAAAGCCCTGACGTGGGAGTGATGTAAAGACCCATAAATTTCAACGAAATTTTTTTTTCTTAATTTTCTTTAGAATTTTACAAGAACGTAGTTTTTGACGGCACGTGATTCCGAGGCCCGATGTGCCCGGAATCATTTTCCAAAGTTTGACTCGGATACGTTCAGTGAACGAACGAGCGGGTTTTTCTAACTTTTGATCCGGTGCTCGGAATCGAATTCCGAGGGCACCGATGGAATTGCAGTGCCGGTATTTGCTTATAAATTCCTCTTCTGGAGTTGCGTTTGCTCGGGTGTGGTTTTTAATTTTTGGGCTTTAAGTTAAGAAATAAATTAATGTGGTACGCCAAACATTATTTTATTTCACTTAAAGCCGCTTAAAGCCACTTAAAGCGGCTTAAGCTAAGCTGAAGTGGAACCCAAAATATCTTACCCTCTTGGTAGGATATTTGTGAGGTGGGGCCCGCATGATCCCCACTGTTTCTTTTCTGCTAAGTAACGCACCCGCGAAAATCCTTTTAAATGAAAGTCAACTGGGGCATTTCTTAAACTATTAAATGCTCCTATTAATTGGGTAGTTAAGTTCGTTGAAATTAATTCTATGAATTAATTTTGTTCGTTTCTTAACACATTTTCAATTTTTTGTCGTGTTAATAAAATAAAGCCAACACACCTTCTTCTTGAAGGTTGTGTTAAACCTTTGGAGAATCTCTAAAGATCTTCCTCCCCCTTTGTGAAAAACGTGATGAACGCGAAGAACGTGAAGAACGCCAGCCTCCGACGAAGGGCGACAAAGAACGCCCGACCCCTGAAGATCGACGCGACGCCGACGCTTCTTCCGTGATGTTCATTCCCCGCGACAAATCTTCGATCGTCCGTTGAGGTAAGAGATTGCGGTACTTTAAATTCCTATTTGGTTTTTATCCTCCACAACGATTTAATTGTTATAATTAAATCTGTGTGTTTCTTTATCCCTCGGAGATCGTTGACGCGACGCCCTTTCGCAAAGAGGTGACGCCCTTCCGCGACGCGACGATCACCTCCTACCGCGATGATCAATTGCACGTAGAACGCTCGCTCGACGACTACGGCGAGGTAGGGATTTTATTTGATAATAATATTTTATTCCTGTAGTTTTTTCCTTCTAAAACAATGATCCCAGAATCAATGTGAAATTTTAATTTATTAAAATTGTATCTTGTTATGTTTTCATGTGTTGATAATTATTTCCCGATTGTTATCACCTAAGGCGGAGGGTGTAAGCCAAACAAACACGGCCCGACAACCCTCCGCAGTTCTTTGTTGATGTGCAAAACGGAGGGCGATGATAAAATGTGCCACAGAGATGATTTTTTGATTCCGTAGTGAAGAACGGGACCCGGGAGGAGCTACGGCATAGACGGAAGTAGAATCGGACCACCAGAGCAACTCCGGTGGCCCGCAGAATCCACCGGCGGCGTGGGTCACCGGCGTGGCAGTGCCGGCGGCAGGAGGAGGCGGCCGACCAGACCCGAGACCACACGGGTCCGGTGAGACACGGGAAGCGGTTTTCCGCGTACGCTGACCAAGCGCGGCCCCACGCGGGGCCACGACACCTCTTCCTGCGGTGACAGCACACCCTGCGGTTCCCTCACTCAGCCGCTCGGCCGAGCCGAGATGAGCCGACCCGCCGGGTTGGGTCGCGCCCAGGTCGGTCCGGGCGCAGACCCCCCGTCTCCGGACGCTTTCGGTCTTTTGCTCATAACATGAGCCACGGGCCTCCGAACGACACGCCATCAGCGGCGATGCGATACTTGGATCGAGACAGTCGTTTTGGTATATCACACTCAAGGTTTCGGAATACTTTGTGTTTGGCCGGGTTGGTTCGTACACGAAACCAATCGGGCCGTCGGAGCGGAAACGCTCATATCTTGAGGTTCGGACGTCTAATTGACGTGCCGTCGATTTTTTTGTTTTCCTCTAAGCGAGACAGATCTTTTGGCTTACTCCGCCCGAGGTTTGGACGCAGGTGGAGTACGGTCGGGTTGGTTTTTCCTTAAAAACCAACCGGGCCCCTTGGACGAAAAATCCAATAACTCTCAGACCGGGCGCCTGATTGACGCGTCGTCTGCGACGTTGAGTTCCTGTTGACGATACAGAACTTTTGGATACATCAAATCTGGACTCTGTGTCAGTTGATGTATCAGCCTCTCGGATCATGGAGCGGACCCTCCCGAACGAGCTTGCTGTGTGCGGGAACCCTAGAGCTGGCTGCGACTGCTACTGTGACTCCGACGACTGTGCAGAGATCCTCAGTGGATTCGATGGCGACGACTACAGCACTCAGCGATCCTTTGTGGGTTAGTGCTACCGATCCTGTGTGGGTCCGATCCTGTGTGGGTCAGCGCTCAGCGGTCCTGTGTGGGCCAATGCCTACAGAACCTGTGTGGGTCCGATCCTGTGTGGGTCTTTGTGGGGGTTAGTTACCTATCGATCCTTTGTGGGTCGGATCCTTGTGGGTCATTGCAGGAGTTAGTACCTATCGATCCTTTGTGGGTCTGACGGCTTAGATGGATCAGTGATCATCTCTATCGTAATTCGAAGAAGTATACATGTGTGAGCTGAAACCCTGTTTTGCTTTCCTTTGTGGATTGTGTTGTGCTATCCTGTGTGGATTTACATTTTTCTTTTCATTGTGGATTGTGTTGTGCTATCCTATGTGGATTTACGTTTTGCTTTCCTGTGTGGGTTGGGTTGTACTTGAGCTCGGATATTGGAGCCGAGCGAGAATTGAAGACTTAGGTATATGTATGGGCATATACCTAAGCCGTGTCGGATGTTACTTCGTGATTGTATCTTTCCTTTGTGGATTATCCTTTGTGGATTCTGGGAGACCTTAGGGGGTCTCGGGGTCCCTACTGAGTAGCTTATACTCACCCTTGCACGGGCTATGCCCGCACTACATTGTGTTGGATGCAGACGACGGACAACGCTGATCGTGGTGGAGGCTTGCGGAGCAGGACGGTACCAGGAGGTGGACCGCTGGGTGGGACGTACTCGGAGCGGTCGGCTGGAACCGAGGAGCAGTGGAGGCTATCTGTACCCACCCTTCATGTGGGACTTCCAGTGGATGGCTCGACGTTGCGGCTTTACTTTTCAGTTGTTGTTTTCCCTTTCGAGTTGTACTTTACATTCAGTTTGGGTTTGTATTCTGGCCCACTTCCTTCTGCACTTACTGTTGTACCAGCTTTTACTTAGTGTATACTTCTTCTGTGTGCTTTCTCTGTGGTGTTTGTTGTTTACATTACATGACAATTCCTTCCCTTTACCGGGATTTACGCCTTGGTGCTAGTCGCCAGCCCCTGACCTATGGAAGGCGGGCTTGGGGTAGTCCCGACACGGGCCCCGAGGACGGGTCGTGACAAGAAGTATGAGGGATCTATTTCAGATTCACTCATGGATGAATGGTTGGAGGAGGTCAAAATAGGATTTGGTTCGATCCATTCATATAAGGATAACTGGGTGTCCTTCGTTGTGACGATGCCACATGGAAAAGCGAGGCAATGGTAGTTCTTATTCCTCGAGGATCACGAGGACTTAGCGATCTCATAGGTGGGCTTCTGAGAAAATCATAGAGTTAATATTGTTTCCACGATCATAAAGGCATCTAGTCACTTAGAGATTCTTACCCTTCGATAGGGGATCTCTACTTTGCAGGACTTTGTAATCCATTTCAGGAACCTTTTACGATATGCTTCAGAAATATTTCCAGATTAGGAGGTTAGGGTGAGGAATTTTGAGGAGCCTTTGCATCAAAAGATCCAGTGTTAGGTCACCCCATTTATGTTGAAGACATATATTGAGGTGCTATCATCGGAATAGGTCATCGAGAGGTCATTGTCTAGAACAGGATCATCACTGTAGGGGAGTCATCATGATTCTTCTCGATGTAGAGTTGTGGTCTGGGGTTCCCCATTTTCAGGGTAGAAGAGTTTTCGTTCTTCTAGGGGTGGGTCCCTGCCTTTAACATCTGATTTATCTAGAATAAGAAGCTCTCTTGCCTATTCTAAGGGATCATGAACTTGTTTTTCTTCTCTTGGTCGAGGTTATAAATAGCGAGGGTGATTGAAATTTTAGTGCATTCATTGTGCACTAGGTGTTCTTATCTAGGTTCCTCCGTTGAGGTAGCTCCAATTGAGGCCGCAGAATTAGGTTGCACTAGCTTTAGATCAGTAGAGGTTATATGGGGCAGGCAGAGGACAGCCCCGTGACTCTCCCTGTCCATAGAGAATAGAGTGCGGTCGGGGTGGTGGTCATCATCAAGGTCAGAGAGGCCATGGAAGAGGTTGTGTTCATCTTCATGCTTTAGTGCAGCCAGTACCAGGTGATCAAGACGTCGTTCAAGGTACCCTTTTCTTGTTTTCTTCATTGGTGTATGTATTTTATAATTTAGGAGCGACATTATCCTTCATATTACCTACCCATTTCTATGATTTGGGACTTTAGGTTGGGAGGCTTCGAGTGCCCTTAGCATTGACTATCCCAGTTGGAGGCCGAGCTGACTTGTTTGAAGTATGAAGAGTATGTGAGCCAGTTTTGGGGTAGCACCACTCTTGGGGATATTTCAAAAGTTTACAAATACAACTATATTAGGTCATACTCAACATGGAATAATTTTATTCAGTGTAGGCTATGGTGGATTGATTCAGGAGGCAGGTTGTGTTCTTCAATGCGGATGGAGAGCCAATGTTGTTCATAGGAAAGCGAGACCCTTGGATGGGTCAGAATCGTGTTACATCATTATCATCCTTGATGGATGATTTGATGCTATGTTCTTTATAGTTTCAACAGTTGTCATATCTTAGGTTCGAAGAAGAGTTCCCAGATGTCTTTCTAGAAGTTGTTGAAGCATTACCCCCTCGACGAGAGATCATGTTTGGGATTGAGCTACAACATAGAGCATCTCTTATCCCTATGTATCCATATTGAATGAACCCTTTTATGTTATGAGAGCTACGTATAAATCTTGACGGTCTATTTCTGTGTGGATTTGTTCGGCCAACTCTGTCACTATGGGTGTACAAGTTTTTTTCATGAAGAAGGCTGACAGGTGTTTGTGGTTGTGTGTCAATTATCATCGCTAAAAAAGAGTGACAGTGAAGAACCACTATCCTCTTCTGTGGATTGAATAATTATTTGATCAATTTAAGGGTTTATTTTGGTCCTCAAAGATTTATTTTCTTGTAATGATATCATCAGATGTGTGTGAAGGATGAGGATATCCTGAAGTCTGCTTTTTCATTATTGTCATTGGAATTATGAGTTCATTATAATTCTGTTCGGTGTGATGAAGGCTCCATCTGTGTTAATGGGATTGCTGAACTCTTTGTTATGTGGGATCCAATACAAGTTCACAGTGATTTTAATCAATGATATCCTTGTGTACTCCATGTCTATGGTGGAGCATGCAGAGCATCTACAGACTATTTTGGGAGTTCTCTGTCAACATAAACTATTTGGGAAGTTGTCAAAGTGTGAGATTTGGTATTGAGAAACCCATTTCTTGGTGGATTTTCTGTCCCAACAGGTATTAGTTGTGGTTCCATCTAAGAAAAAAGAAATTTTGTCTTGGGAATCTGCAAAAATAGTTTCATAGTTTCTATGTTTCATTGGTCTATCAGGCTACTATAGAAGGTTCATGGCTGATTTCTCTCGATTTGTGACTCCTTTGATAGTCCAGAAAAAAATCATTTGTTCATATGGACTGATTAGTATCAGGAAACATTTGAGTACCTAAATGAGTAGTTTGTAAGTTCTCTAGTTCTTTGTCTTCCAGCCAAAATAGTTCAGTTTTTTCATTTTTTGCGATGCTTCACATATGGGGTTAGGCTATGTTTTGTTGCAGCAGAGATCAGTAATTTCTTATGGGTCTCAAAATTTGTTTCATCATGAATGTAACTATTCAACCCATGATCTTGAGTTGGCGGCAGTGGTGTTTTCTCTAATGTTGTGGAGACATTACCTCATTGGTGAGCACTTGTTTTCACTAATAATAAGAGTTTGAGGTCTGTTTTCTCCCATATTGACTTGAACATACAACAGTGATGGTGGATGGAGTTCTTACAAAAATATGACTTCAAAATATTGGATACCCCTGGAAAGGGGAATGTTTTAGATGATGCGCTAAGTAATAAGTCACGTAGTGATGCAATGTGGGAATCTGGTGATTCTTGGAGAGTTATGGATGAACATTCAGCATTACACCTCGATATGAGAGAAGTTGGGGGGGGGGAAGTAGAGGTTGTCTTTTTCAGATGATGAGGCAGTCATCTCTGGTGTAGTAGGTGGAGGAGTCCCAATGGGGGGATATAGAGGTAGAGGTCAAGAGAGACCATGTTGTTTGTGGTGCGGGCCCAAATGGTTGGTCTGAGGATGAACAATACCGTGTGTTGTATCCTGGATGACTTTTTGTTCCTTTGACGATGCGAGAGACGGTTCTTAGAGAGTTCCATAGTTGTCCTTTAGCGGTGTATCTTGGTGTGAAAGCAATCTATTGAGCCTTGAGGAGCCAATTTTGTTGGCCTGGGATGATGTGTGCGGTTGCGGAGTCTGTGTCTTGATATTTGGTCTGCCAAAAGTTTAAGGCCGAACACTATGTTCCTAGTGGTCTACTCCAGCCATTAGATGTTCTTCATTGTAAGTGATAAGGCATATAAATGGGATTTTTTTTGGTTTACCTCTAGCTCAAGGAGGATATGATGCTATTTGGGTGTTAGTGGATAATTTAACAAAATCATCCCACTTCATACCAATGAAGGAGTCGATCTTAGTAGATGTTTTGTTGAGGTAGTATCTGTAGGACGTGGTGAGACTCGACAGAGTCCCGAGGATGATCATTATCGATCGAGATCCTCATTTTACTTCTAGGGTTTGGAGAGGTACCCAGCATAATTTTAGTTAATAACTATGACTTAGAACTGCTTTTCATCCTCACATAGACAGTCTAACATAGTAGACCATCCTGACTCTTGAAGACATGTTACACTCTTGTGTCCTAGATTTTTGTGGTTTGTAGATGAGTTAACTACCCTTGGTGGAAATCTCTTACAAAAATAGTTTTCTCTCTACCATTGATACGACACCGTTTGAGGCCTTTTATGTATGGAATTATTGTTCTCCGTTATTCTGGACTGGGGTATTATATTCAGCAATTATCTGACCAAAACTACTGCAGAGTATAATAGAGACAGTTCTGGTGATTCGTGAGAGGATGAAGACCATGCATGATCATCAGAAATCATATTTCGCTCAAAGGAGGAGACCCTTAGAGTTTGATGTTTGGGATCACATGTTTCTGAATGTGACTCCCCGTCGTGGGTAGCGAAGGATTAGTCATTGGAGAAAGCATTTCGCCAGTTTTTGGGGCCTTTTGATGTGTTGGATCATGTTGGATCTATGGAATATCGAGTAGCACTTCTCCCACAGATGATCCAGACACATGCTGTCTTCCATGTATCACAAATTCGTCATTATCTTCATGTGGACTCACAAGTCATTGATTGGGGAGAGATCAATATAGATGATGATGTAATTGTTGATTATCATCCTGTGGAGATCCATCACCGCAAAGAGAAGGTGTTGTGTGGGAATTATATCCCCTTGGTTCGTGTTTTGTGGAATCCTAGTGGCATAGAGGAGAGTACCTGGGAAGGAGTGTCATAGATATGATCTCATTACCCAGAGTTTTCTAATGTTTAAATATATTCATTTAAGGATGCCCCATTTGTGGTTATAGACCTTTTGTGTTTATGAGATAGCTTTATTTTGTTTCTTATTAAGGCTTCCTCTCTTTTGATAGGTATCCCGAAGGGTTGTTGTTTTGGATTATTTTATGTTTTCGTTTTGGTAGGTTTTGAATTCTCGAGGATGATAATGTTTTGAGAGGTATATGATGTAATGGACTAGACCTCTATTGGCCATTCTGTTGCAAAAATCTAGTCTCTAAGGTGTTCCGAGAGGTCAAGGTGAGTCATCCCCAACACTTTTCCAAATTTAAAGTTCTCTTAACAGTGAAATAGTAGCATTATATGAATAGTATCATCGGTATCCATAAGAGAATAGTGCAATAGTAACCTTATGTGAACAGTTCCATCAGTATCCTTATGTGAATAGTTCAACGGTAACCTTATCTGAACATTTCCATCTGTAGCCATATGTGAATATTGAAACTGTAGCCGTATGTGAACAGTGTCGTTTGTATCCTTAAGTGAGCTTTTCAATGGTAAATTTATGTGTACAGTTCCATCGGTAGCCTTATGTGAATAGAGTAATGGTAATAATATGTGAACAGGGTCATCGCTATCCTTATGTGAAAAGTGAAACAGAAACCTTATATGAACAGTGTCATTGGGATCCTTAGGTGAATAGTGTAATGGTAAAATTATGTAAATAGTGTCATCAGTAGCCTTATGTGAACAGTGCAGTGGTAAACTTATGTGAAGTGTGTCATCCGTAGCCTTATGTGAATAGTGCAACAGTAACCTTATGTAAACTGTGTCATCAGAAACCTCATGTGACACTGCCATCGGTAAGCTTTTGTGAACAGTGAAACTGTAACTTTATGTGAACAGTACAACGGTAACCTTATGTGAATGGTGTTTCTAGAACGGGGAGGTTCCAACGGTGAGGTTTCAATGGTGAGGTTAATGAATAGTGTTTCCTAAATAGTGAGGTCCCAATGGTGAGGTTTCAATGGTGAGGACCATGAATAGTGTTTTGAGAATGGTGAGGTTCCAACGATGTGGTTCATGAACAGTGTTTTTAGAACGTTGAGGTTCCAACAGTGTGGTTCATGAGCAATGTTTCCAAAATGGTGATTATCCAACGGTGATGTTCATGAACTGTGTTTCTAGAATGCTGAAGTTCCAATGGTGAGGTTTCAATGTTGGGGTTCAGGAATATTGTTTCTATAAAGGAGAGTTTCCAACAGTGAGGTTCCAATGGTGATGTTCATGAACAATGTTTTTCCTTTTCAAAATTTTGTGTTCAAGAACAATGTTTCCAGCTTCCTATAGTTTCACCCCTTTAACATTTCCATTTATAGAAATGAATTTAAATCACCGTTTTAAGGAATCTATGGCTGATTCAAAGGCCATAACTCCTCTATTAATTTCCCTAGAGATTGTGATGCTTTTACATGATCAATCTCTGTGGTTTAATTCAATCCGCTTTTAATGGTTAATCTAGAGTATCTTAAACCGTTAATATGTTCAATCTTCTAAAGGGATGATATATCTTCCACCCTTGTTCTTCATCGTTTTTCATATGTGTGATATGATCGAACCTTTCATTACTACCCATAGGGGTTATGTGATCATACTTTTCCCCTTGGATTGGTTTCCCATTGTTTTGATGCAACCAATTAGTATCGATCAATCATTGATATAAGGTATGATCTATCGTCATTATTTTGGGTTCATCTCCTTCTATTTCATCATTCCCTTTTATGTAATGCTATATCTTTGTTCCTAAAGAACGTTTCTTGGATGTTGACCGGTGTGGTGGTGCATATGCATCCTCAGGTGGATACAGTTGTCATGTGGGAGGGAATTGAAATCCATCGTGTGGTTTTTTCTCATATAAAGAACCTAAATAACTGTTTGAGGTAGATGACTCATTTATTATATATTATTTTATATGCTACTGTATAGTTATCATGTTTTATCCCACTGTATCCCTATGGAATTGACATAATTAATATTTTAACCGGATAAATAAATTTATATTGATCGTATGTTATTGCCTCTTTTGTTTCTAGATAGTGTGATATATATGCTTTATTTGTATAGATTTTTTCTGATGGAAATTGGTAAAGAACATAAACTGGAATTAATTAACAATTGTTTGGATAAGGATAAAGTGGCATGAAAATGAATCTGGTTGCTCTTTTTGAAATTTGATGTTAATCAAGTTGGTGTAGTAAGGGTGTTTAATTATTTTGGATAGCCTACCATTTAGGTTTCATAATGTTGGAACCATCAAATAATAAATCAGTAAATCCAAGATGTATTTAAGAACTAGTTGTTTGATAAAAGTTAATTCCTTGTAGGGTACAGAGTTATGAACTTTCTTGGTTAAGGGGCAAGAGCCTAATTGATATGATGGTTGTTTTCCTACTCCTTATGTTGTGATGTGAGATTGGGAGGCTATTGTGGTATGTGGGGTCCAGGTGGCCTATTGGTTGTGGCAGTAGTTGATTCCTATAATGGCGAGATGCATCAGTTTATGCATGTGGGTGTCGAGGACACCGGGGATGATGAAACGGGTTGGGTGTGAATGTTGGATTCATGCTAATTCTTATTATTTTTTTATCGGTATTACATTACCCACTACTCAAGGTAGCTTGTATTTTCTTAACCTTATTATGAAAGGGGTGAAGTCACACGAGGTATGCCACGTGCTTTCTGTGTTTAGCTTATTTAGAGAGGATGGGTCTACACTATTTCTATAGGTAGAAATGACTTGACGAGTAGTTCATCTACTCACCGGGTTGATCCCACTTGTGTTTAATAGCATAGAATGTTTTTAGAAAATACCTGGAAATACGGAAAAATAATTCTATAAATAAATAATTGAATAAATGATATTAAGCCATGGGGTTGAAGCTTACTTGTGTGCAATGAGGAGGTTTTAATTTCAATGAACAATGAACCTTGGATGTGATTATAGTGAAATATAATGTGTAGATTTATTAATGTTTAATTAATGTAAAACAAGTAATTAACTTAAAGTGAAATTGATAAAAAGGGAATGAAGTAATTTAATAAATATCTTTTAACGGTTGTCTGCTTATAGGATACCTATTCTTAGATGTTGGTGACAGGAGTCCCAGAGGCATTAGCTGTAGTTGATTCAAAGAGTAGTTTATGCCCATATTGTGGTTGTGAGATATTGTATATTCTGTAATTTGTTTTTTTTCTGTACACTACTCTACCCCGTCAGTAAGGGAAACTGAAACACTAAGGATTTTGAGCCCTATGGGTGTTTTCCCAAACATTCCAGTGGGAGGATGGATGGATGACTACCCCCTTTGGCTTCGCTCTCTTCTTTTGGTAGTTACTTGAGCTTGTAGGCACAGTGGTTAGTTTTTCACAGATATGTGTGTAGAGGTCTGTAATATATTGAGGTTATTCACACACATATATTCTGAATATAGTTTCTTACGGACTACTATAGTCGTAACATGTATAGGTTGTGATGGATTGAGGATCCTTCCTCGGTGTATGGGCTATAATGGAATGAGGTATAATACCCGATGTATGATGCATGGTATAAGAGATATGGTGGCTCCCAGAAACTACCTAGTTATTTTTCTTATTTGGATGTGTTGTTTTTTTACATGAGGTGTATGTTGTGGTGCTTCGTCCAGGTGTCCATGGGTAATCATTTTTAGAGAGAGATGATTATGACGTGCGATATTTGTTCAAAGCGGAAATCCAGTGGGGAACTACTAGCACGGTACCCTTGATATTATTTGTTATATAATATACTCTTGTATGTGTTATATCATGAGAGTTGAAATGGTGTGGATGGGAACATAGTATATCTGTTTATATGATGAGTTAGTTTTGTAACACCTGTGATTTTTATGAGAAATATTTTCTTTTTATGTTATATACATCATCAATGGAATCTTTCCCCACATACAACACTAGCTTGTCTTACTTTACACGCAATTGCGACCTTCCTCCATAGCTTGCGTTGTATGCAATACCGAGTTTCACAAAACAACGATATGATATTAAAATATTATATAAACTAGCCATTATGAATAGTAATACCCACTGTTTTAAATTTTATAAATTTTATCGTTCTAAATGGACATCATTTTTGTATTCGGAATATCAAAATTATCATAGGGTGAAATTTTGGTATTTTTCTGAACACTTTCAATTTTTGATGAATAGTAAAAACACTGGGTTACTATTTGAAAATAGACTTTTTATTTAAATAATTATTTATTTTATTTAAATTTATATTAGGTCAAAATTGATACATAATATCTATATAAGTTCAATGTAATTCATTGTAGTCAATTTATAATTATTTTAGATATATTAAAATTTTATTGAACTTTTCACCGTCTTTTACCCACCTCTTAGGAGAATTTTCAAATGTACATAAAACATAATTTTACCGCTTTTGAGATTGGAATTTTTAAAATCTAAGAGACACGGTTAATATCAAGGAGTAAAATGTGGTTCAATAAGATGAAAATAATTTTTAGTGAATAGTAACTTTTTACTTTTATTTACCACGGTTAAAAGTAAATAGGGTAATTAAGAGTAAAAATGATCTTATTATTACCCTAACACATGTCTCAAATCTATTGGATAACTTTAATTAGACCAAAAATAACCTTAGGTATAAAATATGACCTTTTAGGTCAACTTGGATTAGATTAGGAAATTTAATATTATTTTATTTAAAAAGAGTTAAAATTGTTAAAATCAATGTTTAATAACTAAAACATTTTAATATAGGGTTATAAATAAGATAAATCCTACTATAAATATTCATTAGAATGATAAAAATATTTCCTACATAATTGTCTTTAATTTATAATTTTTAGACTTTACATAATTTAATTTATTTATGACACAATGAGGATGCATTAATTACCTTATTAAGGAAATATTAACATAATTGATATTATAAATACCAAAATAATTGTAATTTGAGACTTTTCATGAATTAAATTAATTTTATAGGTTTATAAGACATATTAGTATTGATTTAATTTACTTTGTTTGAACTAATCATGTTGGTCTGATTTTCACAAAAATTAATAACCAAATATTGTCAAAATTGACATAAAATAGTTTTTAAAACAAATATTATATTATTAATTGTTATTTTATTCCTAAAAATAAAAGGTTTCGGCCAAATGTTTTAGATAAGGTTATATATATTAATAATTAAAAACTTGGGGTTAGTTTGTCTTGTTATAGTAAGTTTATTAACCTTATAGTGTAAGAAATCAAGAAGACACGGTAAAAGATAAATTATATAACATAGAGTTAAATCTATATGATAAGGTTAAAATAGTAACCTAAACATGTCTAAAACCCCTTTTTTGAGAGGATTACGACCCCTCCCCACCTTAGCTTCAAAATAAATCAATTTGGAGCTATTAAAAACCGAATATTACATTATAATAAAATAATATTTTAAGTTTTTCCTAAGGTGCCCCTCTCCTCCCTTATAAAAGGGCACCTCCTCCCTCTCTACCTCGCACCCCATTGAGCCTTCAATCTCGGCCAACCCCTTCCAATTTCACTTCTCCAATTCCCTAGAAACATCCTAGAAGTCATGGTATTATTCAAAGACCATCTTTAGTTCCCTAAAAGGAGGCTAAGAACAGGCACTTCAAAAAAGAGGTAATGTCTATTACCGCTTCATTCAACATTATTTCTTCTTCTAAATCCTATTATTTAGTTGTTTAATTGTGAAATAATAACATCAGTATCACTCATATATTGATATGTTATTATAAATATGAAACAACCCTATTTCACCTTCTATCCATCCTACGGAAAACGAAATCACCGCGCATGCGTACGTACGTAATAACATCTCCATGCCGTAGTGTAATCTTTTTTCCACAACCACCTTACTTGGATGGGTATAATGGTGTAAATAATAACTATATATGATTAATTTAAAGTGATATTGATTCTGAAATAGTATACATACACTTTAATACAATTCAACAATCATGGGAACGATATCATCACTCGTGCGTACGTACGGCCTAGAGTCTCCACGATGTGATGTGACTCGTTCTACAAGATATTCAACGCATAATGATTATATAACGGAATTGGATGAATAAATATGATATATATTACACTAATACACTTCTGGAAATTAAGTGTCTATAACCTAAAAATAAGAATAAGAATTTATTCGAAAAAACACACAAAAGAACAAAAATGTAATAAACACCTGAATAAAAAGTAGAAATGAAATATTACTAACAAGAAGCTAAGAATATGACAATATATGATATCATAACAATGATTACGATTCTGGAGTAATTCAATAACAAAATTTAAATCGTTATAGAGGAGGTTCAGACACATACGAAACAAATCAGACCTAAGTTAAGAGAAAATCTCAAAATCTGAATTTTTATCTAAGATTGATTATACTTCTGTAATTACTGGGGCATATTTATCATCCACATCCATGTTTCGTCAATATTTAATATTATTTATATCCTCCTACAATTTTTTAAATCCAATATTACTCAATGGTGAGTTTTTAGTAAAATATATGAAAGGAATATTTTCTTGTTTTTAGTACGAGGTACTTTTTGACTTTTCTGGCCTAAGTATGAGAAGAATGTTTTTTTAAATTATATGGAATGAATGGATTTTCATGATTTCATATAACATTATTTCAATGAATCATCCTTTACATGTTTTCAATATTATATTCACTCAACTTATTTTAGTTTAAAATTGTATGACATGTCAAGAAAGTAAAATGTTTTTTTGAAGTAGAAAGTATATTTTCCTCAAGAATGGAGTTCAAGTTTTTTATCAAAATAATTTAACATATATGATAATAGAGGGTTCTGTTTATATACCTATTTTTACATTGATTTGATTATGTTATGATGGAATTAATTTTATGATTTCCTTTTATCTTATATGGATTATGTTATGATGCCATGATGTTCAAGAATCCCATTTTTATTACATGGGTTAAGGTATGATTTATGATTTTGTGGCACACATAAGAATGGTTTCATTATGAGATTGGTGGGACCTATATCTCCCTCCAATGCATTGGGTAATGATTTATATCTCGTGAGATTGACATGGCTAGAACGGCAGGTTAATCCGCTTATGTGATATAGGACTGAAACGAGGAGTGAACTCGGTTCAGAAATGGACTTTGTCCACTAAGATAGTCTTGTCAATGAGTCATGACTACAAAGAAATTATTCTCTATAATTATGTCTGAATGACACAAATTTTAATGTTTTATGTTATGACTATTGAGATTAAATTTCACAACTACGATTTATCCAAAGTTATGATATTATGATCTCTTTTGCAGGTTAAGATTTTCAAAATGCTTTATTCTTATGAATATGATATTTCCTTTGTTTACCCTTACTGATCATTTGAGCTCACCCTTTTGTATGTTTTATTTCCACAGGTTAGGAAGATGGTTATTATTTAGGATATGAAAAAAGGGACTCTAGATATGATGAAATAAATGGGATACAATGTTGATGGTTTATGAACCAGTTGTTTATGTTTCCTAGTTTCTAAAGACACTTTACCTATACGGTCCTACCATGGTTTTGTTATATGTTGTAATAAGTATTCTTCAATTCTGAAGTAATAACAATGTATTTAAAGTATGGGTCATTATAGTTGGTATTAGAGGAAAGGTATAGTCAACCCTTGGAAACTAGGATGTTAAAGACTTAGTAAGAACCCTAAGGATATGTCTAAGCATAGGACAAAATCTTTGTGTTTTAGAAATAGCAATGAATAACCTATGATAAGACCATAAGTGTGAAATTTTATTCTTGATTATTTGGTTTCCTATTATAATTAGTGTTTCTCACACTATTATTCCTGGTTTTAGTCAATGGTTGGAACCTGAAGGAACCGTGTAAATGCGGAATGCGATGGGCAGTGCAATGATTGTCCCCCTGTGCAACCAAACATTATTGGGGCCAGAATGAAAAATATTATCGCCATGCTCACACAACTTTATCAAGCTATGGATCATGAAAAACTTCCAAATGAGAAAAGGAAGGAGCAACAATATGTTGAATCCTTCATGAGGCAGTGTCTACCATCATTCAGTAGGTCTATTGATCCATTAGTGGCTGAACAATGGATTAGTACCATAGAAAAGATATTTTCAGTTCTTCAATATTCTGAACATGATAAATTTATCTTAGCAGTATATCATTTGGAAGGTGAAGCTGATCAATGGAGGAATCTTATCAGGAATACGTGGCCAAGAGATGAAATTGAGTCCATGGAAAGGGACGAGTTCAAGAACTTATTTTTCAATAAGTACTTCCCTCGCATTCTTCGAACAAAGATGGAGAAGGAGTTTCTTTAACTAAAGAAAAAGGATGATGAATCTGTTGGTACCTACCAAGAAAATTTTACAAGACTTGCAAGGTATGCTTCTAGGATTATTATCTAACCTGAGAGTAAGATCGATCGATTCTTTAGTGGCTTAAAACCATGTATTCAAAGGGAGTTAGCCATAATGGACATCAATAGCTATGAGGAAATTGTTCGACGTGCTCTCATGGTTGAGATGGATATTAGAGTAACCAATCAGTCATATGGGGTTGATAAGAAGTTGAAAATTGAATTCAAAGGGAAATCTAAAGAGCACACTGAAAATAAGATGATTTTTTAGTTATGGTCAAAGTGTGGAAAGAAACATAGAGGGAGTTGTCTTAAAGGTACACATAAATGTTTCAAATGTGGAAAAGAAGGTCATCGGGCATTTGAATGCCGCAATGATGGGAAGAATATGTCTAATGATGCAAACAAAGAAAATGCTACATAGAGTGCACCCCCTACACTTCAATGTTACAAGTGTAAGGAAATGGGGTATTATGCCAATCAATGCCCTAATCTAAGGGTTATTGTTGATGATCGATGTCAACAAACTCTTAAGGCTAATGAAAAAGAAAAGTCACATGAAATTTGTATCGGCAATGTGGAGTATGATAACGAAATGGTGAAAGATAAAATTCCCATCCAATCTAAAGTAGAAAATGTTTTATTTGATTCTGTATCCACCCACTCTTTTATTTCTGAAGAATTTTCTATGGGTATCATCGTATTACCTCAACAATTAGATGTTGAGTGAGCTGTGACAACTCCTAATGGCACAACAATTGCAGCAAAAGTATACAATTCTTCTCCGATTGAAGTTTGTGGGAAAGTGCTTCCTGCAAATCGTATGATCCTTCATATAGTGGAATTTGATGTTATTCTTGGCATGGTTTGGCTTTCTATATATGGATCTCATATCACTTGCCAATGAAGGGAAGTCAAATTTCATATTCCAGATCAATTTATGATCTTCTATCGATGAAAGGTTGAAAATAACCTTCCAGTGGAAATTTATTCCATCTTATGGGTCTTGATTCCACTAAATGAAGGTTATTTATCTCAAATGGTTGGAGAAAACTCACGATTAAGAATATTACCATTGTATGGGAGTTTTCTGTTGACTTTCCAGAGGAATTTCCAGGTCATCCACCAAATCGTGAAGTTGAGTTTTCAATAGAACTCATACCGGGTGTTATGCCTATTTCAAATACACCTTATAGAATGGCCCCAATTGAGTTACAGTAATTGAAGAAGCAACTCCAAGAGAATCTTGATAAAGGATTCATACGCCCTAGTGCATCACCTTGGGGAGCACCAGTTTTGTTTATTAAGAAGAAATATGGATCAATTGGACTCTGCATTGATTATCGGGATCATAAAAATATCACTATCAAGAAAAAATATCCTCTCCCACGCATTGATGACTTATTTGACCAACTATGCAGAGCTCAATACTTTTCCATGATTTATCTTCATTCAGGGTATCATCAATTAAGGGTCAAAAGGGAGGATATACCAAAGATGGATTTCCATACAAGGTATGGACACTATGAATTTATAGTGATTCCATTTGGTCTTACTAATGCCCCTGCTATCTTCATGGATCTAATGAATAGAGTATTTAGATACTATATTGATCAGTTTGTGGTAGTCTTTATAGACGATATTCTTGTCTATTCAAAGAGCAAGGAAGATCATGAAGATCACTTGAGAATTGTATTGAGTACCCTAATAAAGGAGAAGCTTTATGCCAAATTTACCAAGTGTGAATTTTGGCTTCAAAAAGTTCCATTTCTAGGTCGTATAATATCAAAAGAAGGGATATTTGTGGACCCAACAAAAACAGAGGTTATCGAAAGATGGTCGAGACCAAAAACAGAAACTGAGATTTGAAGTTTTCTTGGTTTGGCTAGATATTATCAACGTTTTGTGAATGATTTTTCATGATTATATAATCCACTCACCAGGTTGACTAAATAAGGAGTTAAGTTCGTGTGGATGGAGGAGTGTGAAGAGAATTTAATGGAGTTGAAAAGAAGGTTATCCAGTGCACCTGTGCTCACAATGCCTTGAAGTGGAGAAAGGTTTGTGATCTACAAGGATGCATCCAAGAAGGGATTAAGGTGATATCTCATGAAAAACAATATGGTTATAGCTTATTCCTCAAGAAAGTTGAAAATACATGAGCAAAATTACCCAAATCATGATTTGGAGTTAGCTGCGGTAATCATTGCATTAATGATTTGGAGGAATTATATTTATGGTGAAAGGTGTGGTATTTATACTGATCATAAAAGATTAAAGTAAATTTTCACACAAAACTAGATGAATATGTGCAAAAGATGATGGTTAAAGCTGATTAAGGATTAGGACTGCTCAATTCATTGTCACCCTGGGAAAGCAAACACGGTGGCAGATACATTAAGTCAACAAGACCATACTAGCTTATCCTAGATTAGGATCACAAAGATCAAATATTTATGGATTTACAAAGTTTGGATCTTGGAATTATAATGGAAGGGGAAAAATATTACCATTCTCAAATCAATGTTCAACCATATATACATGTGAAGATTAAAGAGGCACAAAAAGAAGATGTAGAGTTTCAAAAGAAGGTGAGAAATATTCCAGAATTCAACCTTGATTGTGATGGGATAATAAGGTTCAGGAATTGGGTTTGTGTTCCTCACATGACAGAATTAAAGAAAGAGCTGCTAGATGACGCTCATAGTTCTTCATTATATATTCATCCTGGAAGCACGAAGATGTATAGGGACTTGAAAGAGTAATTATGGTGGGATGGCAGGAAAAGATATATTGCTGAATATGTCTCTCGATGCTTGGTTTTTCAGCAAGTTAAAGCTAAGAGACAGAAGTCAAAGGGGATGTTACAACCATTAACCGTACCCGAATGGAAGTGGGAAAACATCAGTATGGACATCCTGAGACATCCAAAGGCAATAATGCTATCTGGGTCATACTTGATCATCTTAAAAAGTCGGCACACTTCATTGCTATTAGAGAGGATTTCTCTTTTGATCAGGTTTCCAGGATATATGTGAAGGAATTGGTAAGATTGCATGGAGTACCACTTTCCATTATATCTGATCAGGATACAAGGTTTTCATCAATGTTTTGGCAAAGACTTCAGCATACTCTGGATACAGAGTTGAGTTTCAACACTGATTATCATCCTTAGACAGACAGTCAGTCTGAGAGAACAATTCAAACTCTAGAAGATATGTTAAGAGATTTCTATATGGAATTCAATGGTGATTGTGATCAACACCTACCTTTGGTGGAATTTTCTTATAATAATATATTTTACTCTAGTATTAAGATGGCTCATTATGAAGCTCTTTATGGAAAGAAATGCAAGACTTCAAATTGCTGGCATGAAGTTGGGGAAAGAAAGCTATTGGGACATGATATTGTTTTTGAGATGACAGAAAAGGTCTGATCTATTCAACAACACATAAGAGCAGCTCAGAGTTGACAAAAAAGATATGCCGATAAACAAAGGAAAGACCTAGATTTTGAAGTGGGTGATAAAGTGTTATTACAAATATCTCCTTGGAAGAGAGTAAAGAGATTTGGAAAGAGGGGAAAGTTGAGCCCTAGGTATATCGGTCCTTTCAAAATACTGGATCATGTTGGGAAAGTAGCTTACCAATTGGTGCTTCCACTCAATCTCTCTCAAGTTCACGATGTGTTCTATGTATATCTTCTGAGAAAGTACATACCCGATCCTTCACAAGTACTAATCTCAGAAGTTGAACCGTTGGAGAAAGATATTTCTTATAAAGAACAGCCGATAGAGATTTTGGATCGTAGCGAAAAACTCCTATGGAACAAGACCAATCACTTGGTGAAAGTTCTATGGGGGAACCACCAATTAAAAGAAGCTACATGGGATTTTGAGGATATGATGTGGGAGAGGTATCCTCATCTGTCATTTACAAAGTGACGAATTTTGAGGGAAAAATTCATTTTAAGGGGATGAATGTAACACCTGAGATTTTTAAGAGAAATATTTTGTTTTTATGTTATATACATCACCAAAGGAATCTTTCACTACACACAAAACTAGCTTGGATTTATTTACATGCAATCACGACCTTCCTCGATAGCTTGCGTTGTACGCAATACTGAGTTTCACAAAACAACAATATGCTATTAAAATATTATATAAACTAGCTGTTATGAATAGTAATACCTAATTTTTGAAATTTTATAAATTTTATCCTTCAAAATGGACATCATTTCTTGATTAGAAATATCGTAATTAGCCTAGGGTGAAATTTTGGTATTTTTCTGAAAACATTAATTTTTTGATGAATAGTGAAAACAATGGGCTACTATTTAAAAACCGACTTTTTATTTAAATAATTATTTATTTTATTTAAATTTCTTTTAGGTAAAAATTGATACATAATATCTATATAAGTTCAATGTAATTCATTGGAGTTATTTTAAAATAATTTTAGATATATAAAATGTTTATTGAACTTTTCCGCGTCTTTTACCCATCTCTTTGGAGAATTTCAAATGTACATAAAACATAATTTTACCAATTCTGTGAGTGGAATTTCGAAAATCCAAGAGACACGGTTAATATCAAGGAGTAATATTTTGTTCAATAAGATAAAAATAATTTTTTGTGAATAGTAACTTTTTACTTTTATTTACCACGGTTAAAAGTAAATAGGTAAATTAAGGGTAAAAATGATATTATTATTACCCTAACACATGTCCTAATTCCATTGGATAAGCTTAGTTCGACCGAAAACAACCTTAGAAATAAAATATGACCATTTAGGGAATCTTTAATTAGATTAGGGCATTTAATATTATTTTATTTAAAGAAGAGTTAAAATAGTTAAAATCAATGATTAATAACTAAAACATTTTTAATATAGGTTTATAAATAAGATAAATTAGACTATAAATATTCATTAGAAAGATAAATAGATTTCCTAAATAATGGTAATTTGTTTATAATTTTTAGACTTTAAAAAATTTAATTTATTTATGACATAATGATGATGCAGTAATTACCTTATTAAGGAAATATTAACATAAATGATATTATAAATACCAAAATAAATGTAGTTTGAGACGTTTCATGAATTACACTAATTTTTTAGGTTAATATGACATATTATTATTTATTTAATTGTCTTTTATAGAACTAATCATTCTGTTATGATTTTCACAAAAATCAATTACCAAATAGTGTCAAAATTGACATAAAATAGTTTTAAAAATAAATATTATATTATTAATTGTTATTTTATTTCTAAAAATCTATGGTTTAGCCAAATTAATTGGATAAGGTTATATATATTAATAATTAACATATTGGGGTTCATTTGGCTTGTTATTGTATGTTTATTAACCTTATAGTGTAAAAAAAAGACATGGTAAAAGCTAAATTATTTAACATAGAGTTAAATCTAAATGATAAGGTTAAAATAGTTACCTAAACTTGTCTAAAACCCATTTGTTGAGGGGATTTAGACCCTTACCCACCTTAGCTTCGAAATAAATTAATTTGGAGCTATTAAAAACCGAATATGACTTTACAATAAAATAATATTTTAAGTTTTTTCTATGGTGCCCCTCTCCTCCCTTATAAAAGGGCACCCCCTCCCTCTTCTCCTCACACCACAATGTGCCTTCATGCTCAGCCAACCCCTACCAATTTCTCTTCTCAACTTCCCCAAAAACATACTATAGGTCCTTTCCTTCTTCAAAGACCATCTTTAGTGCCCTAATAGGAGGTTAAGAACAAGCTCTTCAAAGAAGAGGTAATGTCTGTTACCGATTCTTTCAACTTTATTTCTTCTTATACCTCATATTCTTTAGTTGATACATTATGATGTAATAAAAAAAGTGCCAATAATATACTGATATGTTATTATAAATATGAAAAAACCCTATTTCACCTTCTATCCATCCTACGGAAAATGAAATCACCGCGCGTGCGTACGTACGGAATACCGTCTCCACGGCGTGGTGCAATCATTTTTCCACCACCACCTTACTTGGATGGGTATAATGGTGTAAAGAAAAACTATATATGATTATTGTAAAGTTATATTGATTATTAAGTACTATAAATACACATAAATACAATTCAATGATCATGGGAATGATATCATCGCTCGTGCGTACGTATAGTCTACCGTCTCCACGATGTGATGTGACTCGTTCTACATGATCTTCAATGCATAATGATTATATAAAGGAATTTAATGAATAAATATGATATATATTACACTAATAACATTATGTAAATGAGGTATCTATAACCTAAAAATAAGAATAATAATTTATTCCACAAAACATGCATAAGATCAAAAAAGAAATAAAAACCCGAATAACAAGTAGCAATGATATATTACTAATATGAAGCAAAGAATATGACCATATATGATATATTAACAGTGAGTAAGATTCTGGAATAAGTCAATAACATTATTTAAATCATTATATAGGATTCCTGTACACGTACAAAGAAAATCAGACCTAAGCTAACGGAAAATCTCGCAATCTCAATTTTTATCTGAGATTGATTATACTTCGGTAATTATTGGGGCATATTTATCATCCACATCCATGTTTCATCAATATGTAATATTATTTATATCCTCCTACAGTTGTTTGAATCCAATATTACTCAATGGTGAGTTTTTAGGAAATGATATGAATAGAATCATCTCTCATTTTTACTAGGAGGTACTTTTTGACTTTTCTAGCCAAAGTACGAGAAGAATATTTCTTTTAAACTTATAAGACATGAATGAATTTTTATGATTTCATAGAACATTATTTCCATTAATATTCCTTTAAATGTTTTCAAGCTTATGATGGAATTAATTTTATTATGTCCTTTTATCTTATATGGATTATGTTATGATGGCATGATGTTTAAGAATCCCATTTTATTACATGGGTTATGCTATGATTTATGATTTTGTGGAACTCATAAGAATTGTTTCATTATGAGATGGGTGGGACCTATATCTCACACCAATTAATTGGGTAAAGATTTATATCTCATGAGATAGACATGGCTAGAATGACAAGTTAATCCAATTCAGTGATATAGGACTGAAGCAAGGAGTGAACTCCGTTCAGAAATGGACTTTGTCTGTGAAGATGGTCTTGTCAATGAGTCATGACTACTAAGAAATTATTATATATGATTATGTGTGTATTCCAAAAAGTTTCATGTTTTATGTTATCATTATTGGGATTAGATTTCACTACTATGATTTATCCCATGTTATGATATTATGATCTCTTGTGGAGGTTAAGATTTTCAAAATGCAATGTTTTTATGAATATGATATTTCCTTTGTTTACCCTTACTGAGAATTTGAGCTCACCCTTTTGTATGTTTCCTTTCCCCAATCCAGGAAGATGGTTATTAAGTAGGATATTCAATAGGAGACTCTAGATATGATGAAATAAATGGGAGGCAATGTAGATGGTTTATGAACCAGTTTTTTATGTTTCTCAGTTTCTAAAGACACTATACATATACCGTCCTACCATGGTTTTGTTATATGTTTTAATAAGTATGCTTCAATTGTGATGTAATAACAATGTATTTAAAGTATGGACCGTTATATGTTTCACTTTTTATTCACTATGATTTTGCAATATTTCCTTAATTTTTCACAAGAGGCCTTAGAGAGGATCCTACTGAGTAGACTATTATAATCACCATGTGTTTATGTAAACTATTTTTTGGTTACAAGGAGTAGGTTTGAGGCCAAGATGGTTTCTACTAGCTTGGGGTTATAGGAGCTGTTCGAGCTTGTGGTTGTGGCCATTTTTACTTTTCTTTGGTACATGAATTTTTCCCCTTTCAGTTGTAGTAGTTTTTCATGATATTACATATCTGTACATGGGATTTAATTTATATTGATGTTTTATTTGTAGTTTGTTATTGTCTATATTTTCTCTCTCTTCCACAGATTTTATCTTCTAGGGTAACGCCTCCCATCTATGTGTTTACTATAGCCTCGATGCTAGTCGCTAACCCAGGGCCTACTGGAGGTGGGACTTGGGGGAATTATTTCCATTATAGCATTGCCGACCTAGGATGGTACAATTTGTGTGGAGGGGGTCATGAAAATACTTCCCAAATACATGCCCATGGAACTTAAAGGTTTAGTGTAACTATAGCCTTGATTCATTATCTTCTTATTTCATGAAAGATAATTAATATCTCCCACAATGATCTTCCAACACTGTAAACTTCATAGACTTATCCTACAAAAAACAATTATTTATAACCATTGTAAAGGAATCATAATAAAAAGTGTGATAAGATTCCAAAAAAGGTAAACAAGGGATATATCCACATTAGTTGAGTATATGGGTACAAGAACATGAGAATAACTATTGATAACCATACCCAACCTATAATTTATCATAAATGTGATTGATGACATTTCATAAAAACTAAATCAAAATGTGATCAAATAACACGATCTAAGAGAGCATAAAATTGGAATAAGAAATATATTTAGATCATTAACATGATCATATAACATTGTGAACATTTAAAAAACTGTTTTACTCATTTAACTAAGTAAATGAAGGAAGTTCCTTACATAATCATAGATACATGCAATATAGTCCTTAAATAACCATATAGACATGAAAGATAGGTCCACACACAACAGTTTTAACATTTAATCCGGTAAAATCTTTATATTTTAAACATGTCATTTGGTTCTCACTAAACTATTAGAACATTCAATTAGGTTGTTTCAAGTCATATTTATTCAAGCGTTCTCAATTATTAACCAATGAATTGTAGAGAGATATTGGTTTCTCACATAAAATAGTATGTATTTATATATATTAGAAAATATCATAAATAATTCATCATATTATCACACATAAAAATAAATGGGTTTAAAAAATATATCCTCATAACAAAAAAACATGGAAATGAAATATTTTCCATAATAATATCTTCATTTCAACAATGGATAACTAGTGGAAAATGAATTAGGTTTCATAAGAATTTTATCATGGTATAACCCATTTAAGATATTCAGGTTTATTAAAAATATTTTCCTCATAACATAACAATTCATAGAAGGAATATTAAATATATATCAATGGATGAATCCCCCATTATTAAATATTTTTCTTCAGATTTTTTCATCTTATATATACATTTTTTTCAAAATATTATTGAATAATTATTAAGAAAAATAACAGTTTCACTATAAAAATCAATTCTCTAAACATAAAACTTTTTAAAAATAATTTTCATTGAAAATAAATGTTGAGAAATATAATTTAATTATTAAAACACTAGGTGTTCATAGTGGTTGAAAATATCATACAAGTCAACATACTTATTCCTCTAAAATATTTTGGTAAAATCCATTTAAGAAATATTTTTAAAAAAACATCTAGATTATTTTTGAAAACCATTTAAAAAATTAAAATAAGGTTTAAAATTCATTGATAAATCCTTTTGGGATTGTTAAAACATTTTATGGCATTTTTATTATACATTATTATGGAAGTAAATTTTTTTTTGATTGAATAGAAAAATAATGTCTTCTTTATTTATGACATTATTTTAGAATCATTACTATATGAAGAGATAAATATTATGGGAAATTATGAATTCTCAATAGACTACCATTTTATTTTACCATTAATGTGTTTTTTGAGACATAGATCATAATCTTTCATAATTAAAACCCAAAAAATAAACAATACTAATAAGTGATGAGAATTTATCATAAGACAGTTATATGTTTAGAAACATAAAATTTCTATACCCATGATATTCTAAAATTAAATTAAATCATATGTATCAAGAGAATAGATAAATTACTTATATTATATATGAAAATTTTTATATTTACACATCAGAAATTAAGGTATGTTCATAACATAATTTATGTCCCATAGAAGACAAATTGTGACAATAATCCCTTACTTGATTAGTAACATTGAAATAGTAAACCCCATAAAAGAGAGACCCTAAAACTGATGTATAAATCCTAATAATTTTCATGATAACTATTATAAGTTACATTATTTGTTACTATAAACACCACATAATATAATCACATGGTCATTATAAAATCTTCTTGTATAAAATAAAAGTGATATGGAAACCCCTTACATTTGTTATGGAATTCATTTATACATGTCAAATTCTCCAATATAGTAATTTTAATATTATTATAAAAATATTAAAAATATGTAATTAAATATATAATATCATATTTTATTTAATTATTATTATTTATTACAATTTTTCCAGTGATTCCTTCATTGAATCACATTTTGAGTAAATGCTGCTTTTTTTGTCCAAGTATGTTTTTTTATTTTCAGTCAAATTACATTGATCCTGGTCCCATAGTCTCTAGAATTTCATTAATGAAATAAATATAGTATATATGAATTATATATTAATTCAACCTAATTCATAAAATTTAGATATAGAAAACTAAATTCCCCTTTCATTATGAGGTTAGGTCATACAAACACATGAATGTTGTTTCCATCTTCTCAACTAGTTAAAAGAATAATGGTTTGTAAAATTTTATGGCACAAAAATAATATTTATTTATTTTATATCACAAGTTTTAATTTAAAACTATATTTATTACGTTCCATTTAAATCATATGTAAAAAATGAATAAGGTCTCGTTGTGGGGTTGTAATCATGCGTACATATCAAAGACATTAAATTATTCCCCAGAGAATGGAATGCTAAAATTAGTATGTGATATAATAATTATATAATATGATTAATTTAAAAATATAATATATATTCATTTTTTCTATCATGATTTACATCCATGTAAATCAATAATTAAAAACACGTCACATTGGTTCGCAAGGCGGAAATCTGTCGTACACATGAGTGATATTATTTTTATCCCAATAGGTTTGGAGGAAAGAAGGTAGATTTTGTGTTATAATTATAGAGGTATAACAATGTCATATATATCATATATAAACATTAAATATACAATTATATCTATCTGTTATAGGTAGTGATTGAAAACGAATAACATCAATTCATTAGGTTGTAGTCCACCATACACACAAATGAGGATTTCTTATCCCATTTGTTAGAAGTGGAGATAGATTTAGGTAATTAAAATTTAATAAATAAATATAATTATTTGTATAAAACTGAGGCTATTATATCCACATGTCTAAATAAAAAATAAAGTATGTGGAAGAAGAAACAAAACAAAACGTTATGTTTGGAACATTGCCTCTTCTTCAAAAAACTTGTTTTGGAATGCATTGAAAGGAATTGAAGGTTAGTTTTTTTTTAAAAACTAGTGTATATAAGATGGTGTGAGGTTATTAAGTATATTAATTGGGAATTACTTTATGAAAAAAATTGGTTTTTGAAGTGTGAAGTGGAGAGGATATGGGGTTTCCTTTTATAAGTGATGTGAGTGTCACTCTTGTAATATTTGAGAATAAAAAATATGTGCCCGCATTTTACCCATAATTAAATTCTTCAAAATTTTCCATTATTGAAAATTATAGGTTATATGTTTGAAATATTTCAATACAAATGGTATTTCATATGTAAATTTTTTATTTTAACCCTAATCATTAGAGTTTAACCCATGGAAAATCTATTTGCACCTTAACCGGTGTAACAAAATTTCTTACTTTTACTATGAATTATGTTCAAAAAAATATGTCTAAATTAATAGATAATATAAATAAATTTAATTAAAAAAGTTGAATATATTTTTCAAAATACCATTCATATATGTGAAATATTTTAATTTAAAATTAATCCCGCTGACATGATGAAAATGGGGTTTTCTAAAGAGAAAATATTCAACTGTTTAGAAAGATTTAAAATCAAAATTAAATATTAAAAACTACCAATATTTCTAATATTGTACTTCTATATATTTATTTTAACTAATTTTACATTTAAAACCATCTTAAAAAAATATTAAACCTAGAAAATCATTGAATGAAACTGTGATTTTTTCATAAAACCTAATATTTTTCACTATTCACAAGGATATTAAGATTTTATGAAAATTGTCATAAAAAATAAATGAAAATTAAGAAATTAATTTTAAAAAAAATTCAATTTTTAATATATTTTTAAGCTTTTCATAAGTCAATTTTAATATATTTGCACAAAATTAGTGAGAACATCAACGTAGAAAGAAATAGTTTCCCACCCAATTGGATTAATTATTATCCCATGTATAGAAAACACATCAAATTAATTTTGACGTTTTAATTGAATATATAACAAAAATATATCATTTTATTAATTAATAATAATTTTTTTCTTTAATTTATTGAGGTAAAATGATTTTTTTCCATAAAAATAGTTTTTATAAATAAGATCTCTATTTTTTCAAATTGGATTTTTTTTCATTTTTAATTATTTTTTCACCAAAATAATATCTTATATATACATAAGTAAACAATATTTTTTTTCAATTTTTAATCCTTTTAATACCTTCCCTTCCAATGTCTTGGTGATGAATTCCATATTAAATACTTTTATTTTAACAATATCTCATGTTTCATTTAATGTCGAGGTTGTGTGTAATGCTGGGTACACTCCATGAAGTGTGTAATAGAAGATAAACTTTGTTCTATGAGTAATAAAAATCATGTTACTATTTATTTTAATTTAAATTATTTAAATTATTAGATTTATTTGGAAAACAAAATATTTCATACAATCTTATGGCTTTACTTTCATCCATTTATGTTCTTTAGTGGAATTTTATATCTCAAAACCTTTGATGGGGAATGGAATAAAATAATTAAATTATTCTCTGTGGTGCTCAGTGGGATGTATTAATTTAGGAAACCCAAAGAATGGGACATCAACCCCCTATGATTATGGAACCAACATACAAAATTATTTATTAAATATATTATGATAAATGGATTGTATTAAAAATGATATTTCCTAGGAAGAAGTATGTTGTTATGGAATCGACATCATTCTCAATGGGTTTTTTAGAATGTGTCTAGATTTTATCCTTGGAAAAAAAGTTCTTTCTAAGTACCACAACTATTAAGGAGGAGTAGTGTTCTACACATAATGTGTATCAGAAATATCATGTAAACTATATTCTGAATGTAAAATTTATAATAAATATGATCCCAACATTTTGTTTTAATAATTATCGTGTTTTTTATTTCTAATTTTTAATAATAAAGTATATATAATAATTAATATATGAGCAAATAGATAATACATATTCTTTAACATAATTTAGTGAATATAATATTTATTATATTTATAAGTGAATTTTGTAAAAATATTTATTAAATAATTAAATTTCCATTAATCTAGGTTTATTGAATACTTTGGAGGAGAGACATATATTGATTAATGGCCCGGTTTGAAATTAATTAAATAAATATCATTTAAATAAATATTTATTTTATTTTTTTCAAATGATATGTTTTACATATGTATTTCACAATTCAAGAAGATAATAATATTTATATTATTATAAAAATGGGATTTAATAGGGAATATGGATTGGTAAAATTAAATTTGGGGAATTTTGAGACCCTAATAAAGAATTATAAATACTAGATTACATATCTTTCTAGGGTTAGCTAATTGGTTTTTTACAAAACAAAAGCATATTCTCTCATTGGGAAGATAGAATACTCTCATGAACCTCATCTTGTAATTGGGTGCCCATCCCCCTCCCCTATCACAATTAATCTATTGATCATAGAGAACTATTCATCCATGAAGGGTTTATTTCTATGATAAATGATGAAAAACACAAGAGAGTAAGACTTACTATGAAAGAAGCTAAAGATTCTATAGTAAATTTTTATTATATTTTATCATGTTTAGATCATCAATAGAGGGATTCATCCCATGTATCCTATGTAGAAACAATGGTACAACTAGTGTCATCAACGAAATCCTCAATGAAAATTAATTACAAGACAAGACAAGTCTAAATATTTATATAAATTAATTATAAATTATATTTCATTATGAAACCTTTTTTTCTTATATTTTCAATTCATAAATTAATCTCTAATTGAATTATATGGAAAAAACATTCTATATCCTATATATCATAATTTATTCATTTATTACAACAAAATGATGAGTTGGTTAAGGCCAATAAGACCTTCCACTATGCCTCAAAGAATAAACCAGTAGCTGAGCGGTCACATCATTCCTTTATAATTATTTATTAAATATATATTGAAAATATGAATTTTCTTCTACTTATATATCTGTATTATGCATTAATTAATTTTGAATGTTGATTTCTCCCATTATGTTCTTTATCCTCAATAATATAACAAAAAAATGATTAGTTAACAAAAATAACATCTGAAAACGATATTAGGAGATGTTTAATGTTTTAGCTGGATAGTATAAGAGTATATACTTTATGAAATGAAGGTAAATATTTTGTACCCATAATTAATGAAATAGGATTAATCTCATTAACAATATTCCATCATTAATCAAATTCATAGGGAAAAAATTTAATAAGAATCATTTTTTGACTTAGATAGGATGGTGTCTTTTTTTAGACTAAATCATGTTTAACTTGATTACAAAATTCGTAGTCGAGGTGTTTTTACATTATAAATCCTGGGGGTATATGATATTTAATGTATTTAATACATGTAATGGGGATATAAAAACCATTCTACATTTTGTTCACACATTTCATAAATGTTGTACATTCTATGTACATCATACAAGTATGTGGATGAGACACATGCCTCACTCATAGGCTTGGCTTAAAGAGATGACAGAAAGATGTCACCCATTATGAATCCAAAGTACCCATGCTGTATAATATGACTCTTATGATTCATATATCATGTATATATAAATATATTTTATAATTAAACCAATTTACATAGGTTTCATGTTTCATTTATTTATTGAAAATCACATTTCATAAGTTTATTAATTTTATAATAAATTAATTTCTATGTTAAATTATGAAGTACAAATACTGTATGCTCCTAACATGTAATGTACTCCATGTGATTTAATAGAATCACATGTCGTGTAAATAATGTATCATTTTTTATTTATTATTAAACTCATACTTAATAATAATATAAAACACATTTTATGCTTGTTTCCATGTGAATACAGAGTATATGGAACATGTAGAATAGTTCGGATGGTTACATGTCAATGTCTACAAGTACATATGTGTAATTTGTTAATATAAAATAAAATAAATATTTTTTTATTTTAAACTATGAAATTTTAGTAACATTGTGATATATATTAGATATATTTTACTAATTTATGAATTTGATCAAATTATAGAATTTCACCTTAATTATAGAATGATTTATGATGAACACCAGATACATTACAATCCATGTTTTCTTCATGTGTGTATATTATCATGTATTGATACTAGGCATTTAAATTTTTTTAGATTTCATTTAATTTTTTATTAATTTACATATATGTTCTTCACATTATCCAGTCGACTAATTTTATAATGGAATAAAACCTGTTATTTTCTTCAATGTAAACCCCATATTCCAATACTTTGGTTCCCTAAAATTTATATGAGTAATTACTATGTAATGTATTGAGATATACTGATTGTTAAAGTGGTTTATGATCATATAAAAGTTATAACCAATTAATGTGATTCAATTGAGAACTAGTGGAATGTTATCACATTGAACATCTAATTCTTCAAGGTGTTTTTATCAAAATTTGAGAGTCGGATTATCTCATCTAAATAAACTAAATATAATAGAATATATTGATTAAACAAAATATATAATTTTATTTCATTTAGTTTACATGATTAAATTAATTTTAGATTTATTTCATGATCACATAAATTAGTTAAATGATAATTTTTCATGATTTAAATAAAGAAAACTAGATTATGCCTAAATTTTTCGAGACACATTTAATTAATTTTGTAAATAAATTTAAATATTAGAGATTATGTAAGAATTATAATAATGTAAAATTTAAACACAATTATAAAATTCATAAAAAAAATACCATGTTAGTTTATCCTTCCACAAATTTGTTTAATATTAACCTAATAGTTCAATTTTCATTATTGGACGAAGTCAATGATCATTCATTTATCTATGAATTTTAGCCTGGATTTTGGAGAGTCTAAAATGTAGTTCACACAACGTGTTGATTTCCTAAGAATGAAATGATGTAATTGTGTGAAAAAACTTGTGAAAATGATTATCAAGTATTTTAGGATATGGGATTTTAATATATAGAATAATTATATGTGATTTAATGTAGTTGGAATGCTACAACTTCCTAAAAATCATCAATAATTTTTTCATTCCAACTTATAGGTTATATAAAGTGGAATATAGATAATTCTGAATAAAAAAATACATGTGACATGATATTATAAAACAAGTGGAGTGGTATATTAATTTTAAGATAAAAATTGTGAGATTAGTGAATTTAAATTTTATTTATCAATTTTTTAATGCCTAAAATATAGTAAAATTATTTTATAAATTATTATAAAAAGTAATCACAACATGAATTCAATAGTTTCATTGTGATATATTCTATATAGGGATAAATTTTTTACCAGTTTAAATTTATAACTGTTGTATACCAGGTTATGTGTTAGATTATACCATTAAGATAAACTATACATGATTGAAACCACACTTCTTAAGTCTCGTGTTATAAAGGCTATTGATGTAGAAGTATATCTCTACCAGATACACAGTAAATATGTTATGTATATACACAATTTCATTATATCCTCTATTACAAGTGATATTATAAAGCAACATGACGATATGGTTATGTAATTAATCCTATACCACCCTCTGGATCATTATTAAGAGAAGGTGATATAATAGTGGTATGAAATCTCCAAGGCACTATTCTTATAAAATCCCTGACACTTAGTTCTTACTAGTCCTTATATAGTAAAGAATATTATATTCCTAGTGTTTTTTGTTATAATGGAGTTTAATATTACAGATGATCTGTTCAGATATATAACTCTCTCCTCACTACATAATTCCATATTTTGTTTCATTGTGAACAATATCATGAGAAATAATCAGAAGGATAATTTGAAATATTATTATATTATTCAATAATTTGATGAATATATGGGGATGAATACATGTGGTATATTTAGTGAATAATAAAATAAATAAAATGGAAATTGTCCCTAAGAATAATTCATATTTTATGAATATTGAGCATTTTCCATACTAGAAGAATAATATAAAATAGTTAGAAATGAAAAAACAAGGCCTAGTTTTCGTATGTAAATATGGTCCATTGGAAGAACAACCATAGTAAGCTAAAGAATAATGTGTAAGTTCATAAGGAATTTGTTATCATGTGGAGTTTTTTTGCCAATAAAATTTTAATTAGATATAGCTTGTGGTGATCATATCTATATCAAAATTATTGGGAAAAGTATATTATATATGATTTCTAGAGGTTTTGGGGAAATTTGAGTTTCCAATAAATCACAAAATGCTAATTTAGATATATGATACTACTACCTTCCGCTGCAAAGTGATATTATGTTTGTTTTTAGGAATGTGTATTTTCTAGCTAGTTCTACAAAGAGCATTATAACTATTTCTTTTTTTAAATTTAATGTATTTATTTTAAAATTCGTAATTATTGAAATATACTCTCATAAAAATAGAATGCTCAATTTTATAAATCAACTAAATAAAATCCTGTATGTGTTAAATGAAAAAACTCAACATTTTAAATTGATAAAAATATTCCTATGAATCATTTAATAATATGTTTTGGCATCACCAGAATGTTCATGTAATAATAAATCCTTTTAAAACCATCAACAGTGTTTTTAATATGTACACTTTTGAGATAAACATACAATAATGATATCATTTTTAACTTAAACAAATGATTTCCAACCAACCATTTGGTTGGAATAGTTAAAGAGACCCAAGAACATGAGAAATTAAATTCAAGTTCTATTTATAGAATTTCAAATTAATGATAAAGTATGGAATTATTACTCAATAAATAAATTTAATAATTTAGTAGATGTAATATTATTTATTAGAAGAGGTGAATGTATGATTCATTTGAGAAATTCAATGAATTTATAAATAATGAATAGAATCATAATATAATAAATATAAAGAATCATTGATCAAAATCAAAGTGGTGAATATCTTATGAAAAATATTATCCTCATTCTATGATAGTATGTGATTCTATCTCAACATTACCCACTAGATACACTATTGAGGAATAAATTTAGTGAATTGAGGAATCATAAATTTCTTGTCATAGTATCATTGATGATGAGTGACACAAGTCATCCATTATTATTATGGGGATATCCATTACAAAATGAATAATAAATACTAACCTATGTTCCAATTAAATCTAAAAATGATATTTTTTTGTTAAGTGGTAATATAATCTCATTTTCTAAATACACATGTATGAGGATGATATATATTTGTTACAACCCACACAAGAAAAATAACTGTAATCATGAGGCATGAAGTGTATCATTTATGGGTATGTAATGTAAATGATGTTAGATTATTAACAAAAACACTTAGAAAATATTATGATCATTGAATGTAATTCCATTTATTATGATAGGGAGTACATTATAAAGATATATTGTGGGATAAATATCGGTTTTGAATAAGTTAATGTTATATATACTGAATAATTAGTACCTGAACACACAATACTAGCCCATGTAAAATGTGTTATTAATAAATATAAAGTTTGAAATATGTCCTATAGAGATGTTAGAGAACTATAAAGTCATGTATTTTTTCTCATAGATGATATAGACTTGTTATTGGTTTAAAATAATGGTCGAATATCATAAAAAAAAGAAGTAGAGAGATAAGAAGATGTAATATGGGAATAAAAATAAATTACAAGATGAATTCCTTATATCATACCCACATTTAAGATTTTGTCAACCCTCTAGAAGATAAAAATATTGTATGGTTCAAATGTTTATTCAAGAGAAAACTATATATATACTGTGATGTGAATAGCTATAAAGAAAAACTAGTAGCTAACATGTTTAAAAAAACATCATGTAAATTATTATTATTATTTTCTCAAGTATCCATGTTTAAATCCATCATAATTCTACCATATGTAGAATCCTATCATTAATAAGATATCTCTAAAATGGGTGTCAAAAATATCTTCCTCAAATCAATGGTTTTGGTTGTTTTCTATAGAACATTACCAGAAGAGCTTTTAACTCCATCTAATGAGATAATGATTTGAAATTTTCAATGATCTAATTATATATTGAATAAAACACCATAGTCATCGATCATTTAGTTAGATGAAGCTATAAAATAATTCGTTATAACTAATAATGATTGTGGTCCATTTTGTTACAAGAGGATTATTTGCAATGTCGTAGTTATCCAAGAGTTATATGAATATGAGATATTATGTTTAAGAATTTAAATACAATCCTTGTAGTCTGTTAAAGACTTTTTTGAAAAGGGATAAACCATAGATGAATTAGTTGAATTGTAGTACATCCTTTTCATCAAGATCATTCTTCATAGATTCATGACGCTTTTTATAAAAAATGTCAAAATTAATACATTGACTAGTTCTTAAATAGGGTTTTTATGTAATGATAAATGATGGTATATTTCTTCAGTCCTCTATTTTTTACATCATTATATGTAAATGTTTTCATAGACAAAACTTGATTGATAAATAATTATTAGTATCCCATATTATATTGTGATAGGATCAATCTGATACATCATCAAACTTATTCAGATTGATATTTCATATCCCTTGAGATGGGTAGGAATATATCATGCTAATCTATGTGACAAATATTTGACTATTGGGTAGTCTCAACAAGGATATATATTGTGATAATATGGTAGATGTGATTTTTAAAAATGATCCAAGGTCACTCCAATGAAGAAAACACTAACTCCTAAAGTATCAACTATTGAGGGATTTCTTCTAGATGGGTGAAGATATGACGGGAACTGTTTCCATGAAGTATAATGAGACATACCCCATAAATAAAACATCATTCCAGTGAAATGAAGATTATCTTGTGAATCCATATAGAATTAATTTTTTAAGTAGTTGTCACTAATCTATGTTAGTCTTTATTAGTGTTGGTTCATAGAATTTCCATTATAGTTTTCTAAAAAATGTTTTCTCTATCCAGATGATATCACTTGATAGAAAAAAATTATACATTATATAATTGTTAGATTCTTATATGACATTAAGATTCTTCATCATGGATTATTCCCTTAGTAATAATTGTTGAAGTAGATTATGATAAATATGTTTGCTAGTATGAAATACATATTTAAGTGTGTTATTGTGTGATACAATAAATGGACATGTATACTATATCATAGACCTTAAATTTATTATTATTCCACTTCATGAGTGACATTCATTGATGTATTGATAAGGACCACAAAGAAAAATACATGTAGTGATGTTTAATAAATTCTGTGTTTCATAAGTGATACTGCATTAAAAAACAATATAGGAAATAATTTTACCTATATAATTATTAATAGAATTTAATTTCATAAGCCCATGTATATGAATGGAATACCATAATTAAATATAGGTCCTTGGTTTTCAGTTGGAATGAAAGATTTTGAAATTCTATGCAATGATACATCGAGTACATAGGTTGATTGAACCAAAATTCATCCTACATGATTAGGGATATTGTGATAAAATTATTGTATGAAACAATATATATTTTTATGATGAATTTTTTCTTTATGACAAAAACATTTTTCTCTATGGTATCCCTACCATGTTTCTCTATGAAAAACAAGGAATTTATGATATTCATCACAATTCTCCTAAGAAATAGTTCTATATGGTCACACAATATGGTTATGAAAAATCATTGTTAAATTAAAATTTTAATATAACATGTTTTAATAAATATATTTCCCTATTTATTTTGTAAAAAATATTTTTTTAGTTTATATAAAAAATTCACTAAAAATTTATTCGGATGAAAAAATATGGGTCTTGAATTATAATAGTTACATATTAAAAATATTTATTAAATGAAATATTCATTATGTTGATCCATGAATAATGGAGTAATATATATTTATTAAATAAATAGTAATTATTAATGGTTTAATAATTATAATGGTGTAAATATGAACTAAGACAAATAATTTCTCTGAAATTGTTTTATTAAATATCATTTAGATTGAAATTGATTTATTTTTTTATCAAATTATATTTATTTATCAATAATTTTTTTTCTTTAAAAATAATAATAATATTATTTATATTATTATTATATGTGGGGTTCCATGTGAAATATATATTTTGATAGAAGACATTGTTTTATTTCAAAACACTATCCCTCCTTTATAAATACCATGTTATATATCATTATAGGGTTATCTTCTTATTATAAATGATAATCATACAGTTCAAATAATTTGAAGAAAAAAGAATTAATATTATATATATAATTTAATATTAAATAAACTATGATGATCCTACAATTGAATAAAATTCTTAATATAGTAATATTTTATTTAATTCTATTTTTCATGATGTTTTTCATCATGTACAAGAATGATTATTCATAAAATACTATAAAATTTATCATGGTCATATCTAATTAGAACATTTATTTTTACCATAACCATCACATAACAAAATCCCCTTTCTATAAAATTATAAAATGTAATGAATGATTGTGACACCCACCCTATCATAATGTCATTTATTTTATATTAATGTATTTTGTCTTGTTGAATTTTAATTTTATATTTTTTTTGGTTTGAAACATGAAGAAAAATAGAAATTTCTATTATAGAAGGGGTTGTACCCACGGTTCATTGGATACCATGCGGTTACCCATCTATTTTAGAATTTTTAGTATAATTTTTTCAGTTCATGAATATTATGTATGACGTGTTAAAAGTTCAACACATACCATGTGTAACATAGGATGAATAATTTAAAATCATTGGTTATTATGAGTGAGGGTACATGACTTATACACTATAAAGCAAACCATTCCATAAATGATTGGTTTAGGTTTGTAGTTTGATTGTTACTTTTAGAATGGTTATTACATTGTTATACCAACAATACAAACATCCTAGGACTAAATGCTTGAGGTTGGTTATCCTATATAGTGTCCCCCCAAATATTGCACATGGTTCATCAAAATATGAGGCAAATTCAGATTCATTATTAATTTATTTCACTTATTTTACCTCTCTAGTTTTAAATATTTTATCTTTATACCTCTTTCTTTTATAAAATAGGCACAACCAACAGGATCTTCCCCCTTCCTATCATTTAAATGGTCATTTTCCTTGGATCCAAAATGGGTTTTGAGTCATTCTCATTTTATCTTTTACATCTCTTCTCTCAACCATAAACTATATTTTTTTAGTATATCTAGTGAATTTTAGAATATTTCTGGATGGAAACAAGGTTGTCTATGATTTTAATCATGCTATTTCATTATATTAGTTATTAATAAGGGCCTATTATATTAGGGGTAGGTGTTTTCCAAAAATGTTTATGGGTTCTAGCTTGATTTTTATTTAACCAAGGTTTGTGTTTATTTTTTATTTATCAATATTTCATTAAAATAGAAGAATGATTGTATTCAATTTTATAAATCCTTTCATTCAAATTCAGGACTCCAAACATCGGTGGAATTTTATTTCTAGCTTATTTTAAATTTTCATATGAAATTAAATTAATGATAACTTTTTATAAAAATTTCCGTGTTTATTTTCTAATAATGTGGATGGTATAAAAGATTTAGTTAATGATTCTTATATATTTTAAATAATAAATGTTCTTCAATTGATTTCCAAAAAAGTGATTCTAGAGATGAAAGAGTTGTAAATTTGTTATTAATATGGGGTGTGGTACACTATATATTTTTTGGTTATTTAAAAAATTGGCTTCACTTATTTTATATATCATTATTTATGTGATGTGTGTGTTCCCAAATATGTTTATTTCCAAATATTCATAAAATTAATCTCCAATGTTTATTGAGATATGACATGAAATAGATTTAGTAGATTTGTTTTTATAATAATGGTTTAAAAAATGCAATCATGGTGATTCAAGAGAAACTATTTTAAAGAAATATATATAAATGGATTTATTTCCCATGTGTTTTTATCCATCTTATTTGTGGTACAATATGTGTGTGGTGTTTGAGTGATGATGAATGAATCCTATTTATAATGTGGGCTTTTAGAGGTGAGTGGAATGATTAATTATAAATTATTTTCATGTGATTTGTTATCACTCTATTCATATTCTTGATTACTCACCACAATTTCTTATTTCATTGAATTCATAGCTGGATCAGAAGTGATTTAGAGATATATTTAAATCCTAATATAGAGAGTGTATCAACAAGAGTGTCATACACAAGTCCGAGTAAGCTAATGGAAATATTACATTAATTTTAGTATTGTTTTTCACCTAATTAGTTAACCTATGAATAGTTTTATAGAAATTCTAGGAGTGTCATTTGTTTGTTAGTACTAACCTAGATTCCAAAACTCTAGTTTATGTCATTATTTCTAGATTACTAAGAAGATTCCCATAGAACTAGAATCCTACTTAGGATAATTTTGAGGTTTTTATTTTTAGTAATCCATGTTCGTTGTGTTATTTTATGAAACCATTTTATTTAATTTTTTCTATTTCACATTCATGTATCTCATGTTAGGGGTGTTTTTTTTTCTTTATTTTTTTGGATTCTATTTTGATCATTCCATAATGTTTTTAAAATTGGATTTCAGAGGAATCTTTCTCATAAAATAAAATGTTATTTATAAACAGTGTATACAATGCTTTAGAACATGGAAATTAATAGAATTTTTTTCTTATAAAACTATAGTGTGTGTGTTTTAAATAATTGATATAGGTCCTCATTCTTATTTTACTTTTAAATTATTTCTTATTTGATCTTATGGAAAAATCTGATTGTGGAAAGGTGACTTCATGTTAAATTATTGTTTTAAAATGTGATGTTTATGTTATTATTTACAGTGTTGTATTTGAATGGTTGAATTGTAAAATACGACTCATATATGGAAAATTATTTTCCATGTGATTTTTTGATAAATTTTTCTGGTGTAAAAAATAGGGTTATAAGACCACTTTATATATTATCATTATATTAATATACACATATAATTTATTTCTCATTTCGATTATATCAAACTAGTATTTCTAGATTGTGATATAAATGTTACTATTTAGAATCAACACGTTAGGACGTACAGAGCTATTAAACTCATGGATGTATTCAATACCATATTGATTGTATCAATATTATGGTTTCTTCGTTTTGGATCATTCGGTTTTATGGGAGAGATTCTTGATTGAATAGTGATAGCGTTTCATGAAAAATAATGGAGTGTTTTGGGGCATATTTATGGTTTTGGACCATATATTGGCTTCTTTGGCCAATATTTAGTCATGTATATTTTTTTGTACTTTTTTCATATTTATTCCCATTTAACGTTGTTTTATATTTTTTATTATAATTTTTATCACATGATTCAGTAGTTTATTTATTTTATTTCCATATACCATTTTCATTTGCATAAGATAGTGAAATCATTTTAAGTGTTTTTGTGAGGCACATGCACAATATTTCTACCAATAATGATTTGGAACTCCAATTGGGATTGTGAAGGGTAATGTTGAGTGTCTTTTCATATTTCAGCTTGAGTGGATTGCAAAAACTTGTTTTAGAGTCTAGGTTATTAGTGGTTATTAGGTTATAGAAGTAATATCCTAATATATTTGGAATTTTTATTAATCAGATAAGTACATCTATAATAGATAGTTATTGGTGGGTTTTACATATTTTTTAATATAAAACATTACTTGTGATGGGAAGTTGAGATTTTTGTGTTTTTTCATTTCTATTTAATGGATTTTTGGGATTATAATTTTATACAAATGGTGGGGAGTTTTATTTCTCAATGGAATGGCCTCAGTTTCATTGGGATTATAAACAATGTGTGGGGAGCACATATTGTGCCTAAAAAACCGTATAGAATCCAATCACTTGATTATTGAAACATTCTATGGGCCATTTCATGATTGGTACATTCCCATGAACCTTAATGATATGACATGCTTGGGTTAATGTCTTTGTTAAGTTTCCTATATTTCCACATTGAGTATTGGATATCCTATTTTGTTTATAGGAATGAGATACTATTGAAGGGGGTCTTGAAATGTGTTATCGTCATGGGGGTGAATTTTTATTAAGGATTTTATTATACTTTGATCATGTGGATTATATTTGATTTGAAATTATTTTTATGTTCAAAATATATTTCATTACATATGTTTTCTGTGAGAAATGTGGCCATAATGATTATTTTTTTTACTGAAGTCACGAATCATAAAATAGACAATTTAATGAAGTAATTAAAAAAATTTAATTTCTTTCAGACTAGTTAATAGTATTTTAAGATGGAAATGTATTTTATAATGGATGTTTTGGTGGAATTTATTTTTTAATCAAGGGAAAAATATTTGGAATAGGTGAATGTGGATGGGGTGTTCTGACAAAAAGGGAAATTTTAATAGGGTGGGCCCTCATGCTAATTGAAGCCTATGATTTTTAAAATATATTTTTTGAATTATATAGTATTTTACCATTGGAAATTTTTTAATGAGGTGTAAATGTATGGAAATTATTTCAAAATGTATGTGTTTTTAATCATGAAATCTAGATAGGGATTTTTAAACATGTTAATGTTGTTTTGGAATCAGTTTTGGAATTTTTTTGAATTTATCCCGTCATGTTTGGGGGTTGGGGTTGAAAATATAGAATGGGTTTTTTGAATTTAATAAAGACATGACTAAATTTTAAATGGTTATATACATTTTAAAACCAGTTTTGAGTAGTATTGTAAACGATCCATTATTGTTAATGAAGTGTTTTCTAGAAAGAAATTTGAATGTTTAAATATGGGACGTGGTTTTAACTTGTATTATTTTAGACTACCTTATGTGGATTTTTATGACATTCTTATATATAGTTTCATATCTCACATTATTTAGTGTAATCCTCTTTCAATGTTCTTGTTTAATGTCAATGTGATTATATTTATGGGTCATGCCTATATTTAGTTTTTCAACAACCTATCCATTTAATGGAGTTGTGATATTTTTCATACACTCTTTGTGATGTTTAATGGAATTAGTAATTTTTTTTATTAATCTTCTATATTTTCTTGATAATCATAAAAATATATTACTTTGGTCATAAGCACTTTGGTTTAGCATTATTCATGAAGATCATATTTCACGGAGACATTTTTTTTATGTAGTATCTATAAATTAATCTATAATTTTGATTATATGTTGTGTATATTTTAGAGGATGACCAATTTTGGGTTTTATACTCATGGATTTAAATAATTTATGGACTGAGGATATCCCTTACCAATGTAATTTTTGGGTTCCTTTCCATTTCACTTGGGTTAGTGTTGTTTTTTTATGATCATACATGCCTATATTTTTGTAATAATTGTGTTTTATGTATTTGGTGAAGAATATGGTATGGATATTAATTGTTGGTTCAGAAAATGAGAATCCTAGAATATTTTTTTAGGTGCTAATAGTGTGGTTTGCTTTTTGTTGGACTCTAGGTGCCATTTATTGATGATGTTTCTGTTAAGATCATTTCAGGGTAGTGTTTTATTGTGATCCTAGTATGAGAACAATATTGTTTCATGATGATCCTTGTCTCCAATTTTTATGGTAATTGTTTTTTTAATGACTTTTTTTGTATTCTAGTTTTTCTGTCCATTGGGATATTTTCATGTTCACTTCTCCCTTTTGGGATTGAATCTAGTTGATTGGTATTGGTTGATGATAGGGGACATTCATAGATCCTTTTGGGGAGTGTTGGATTGTAGTTTCTTATGAGAATTATATATTACTGAAATGAATCCATCTTTTATTCCACAATTCTAAATCAGTTCTAAATAGTAAGGTCCCTGTAAAAGTATATAATTGTTTAGAACCATTCATATGTTATGGTTTTGATACTTATTTTCAAAGTTGTGTGTTTTTTGGGGATTCAAACAATTGTTCCTAAATTCCAGTTTTGGTTATATGGTCTATTTAATAGTTCCTCTTATATTGTGATCTACATTGACCTGAAACATTCGTGTTGTAAAAAGTATCAAGGTGTGAAGAAATGTGACACCCAAATTTCTATTATGCACATTATTTTGTGATACATTATTTTTTAAAATAGAGTTTTATTCATTTTACATTAATTTAATTGAATCTTAAGAAAACGTAAAAATATATTTATATGCATAGTTTATATGGAAATAGTTCTGTAAAAATTGTCGATACCCAGAAGTAGTGTTATTTTATGTTCAAATTATTATACACATGGTTTGTATGCACTAATAGAACATTTTTTTTCTTTATTATTTTTATCATAGTAGAAACTATGTGAGATAATTAGTTTTTTGGAATATAAGCACACAACTTCTACATGGTTAGGTAACCCATGAGACAAATAGATGTTTTTGAATTAAAATAAGACAATTAGTTATGGAATTGTTGGATTATTGTTTTAAAAACAATATGATGTTCCCAGAAGTTTCCATGTTGTGATTGTAGGCCTAGGTAGTGACCCTATCCTATTTTAAATAGGATTTTGAAAACCATGCATGAAAATTATATAGCCAACCTCGAATCATTAAAATATTATTTTACTACTTTTTCCTTCCCCAATATTAACACTACTCTCCATACCCCCTTTTAAAAGATAACAAGTCTCACCCCAAGGGACATTACTTTCATCCTCTAATTTTTATGGTAACAATCTTTCAATCAATGTTCATTTTTGATGTATTCTCCCGAATATTCTATTTATCCAATTACCCATAATCCTTTTCCATTGTTTATGTTTATACCATGACCTCTAAAATCCATGGGTCTCAAAATTATTTTAGTGGTGAATTTGTCCTTAGGGTTTTTAATTTGGTACATTGAGACAAACCTCGTGTAATGTTGATGGGAATTCTCCATCAAAGATGATATTTTCTACCTTAATCGTTATTTAACTGAGTTAAATATTGCTTTCTTGTTCCATTGTTTTCAATTACATGTCGTACATGATTATTTTGAAATTATTATTTATTACTATAATATATATTTATTCATCCAAAAAGTTATTTAAACTGATTTTGTAATGATTTTAACATAGTGAATTGTATAGACTCCAGGCCAAGTGTTTTTGAAAATTGTCATCTAGACAATCAATGAATGTAAATTCTTTTAAATTATCTCATTATATAGACATAATATTATAGTTAGTTAATGTGGATATATTGATTTATAAACATGGGGGATTAATATTTAAGGTGTTATAAATGGGTTGTTTGGTTAAAAGGGTCTTGTTGTCCAAAAAAAAATTTAAAAATTATTATTGATGGATTTATTTATTTTTTTACACGGGGATTTATTCAGAGACCAAAATTTTAAAATAATTTTATTACATATTAACGGATGTGTATTCATTTAATTTTATAAAACTTTGAATGAGTACTATATGGGTTTTGGTTTTTAAGAAACATGGATACATAAAAAAAATTGTTCATAAGTGATCTAAATCAACACCAACTAATATCATCTTATCCAACACCCTTCATGGACAAATCACATAAAAAAATACATTAGAAACTGGTGAAAATAAACATAAAAAGGGGTGAGATATAATGTCATATATGGGTAAAAAATAAATATATCTATATTAAATGAGATTATAGGTATGCGAATAAGAGAATAAAATTTTAAAATAATTCCATGTATATCATATATCCTAATTTTGAGACATGCCACAAAGCATTGATGATTTTAAAACATGACTCATAAATGAATGAATCAACATTAACCATAGGAACATAACATTGAAAAAAAACTTGATTTGTGCCATACTTATAAAAATAGAAAATAATTTAAATAAATGTCAGTGATTATTTATGATACTATTATATTGGTTTGGGATCAGTTCCCAAGCCATCCAAATAGTCAATGTTTACTATGAATACTACCATATTGGTAAAATTACCTTACTAAACTGGGTTCACATACCTTTCAAGTCATGTTAAAATCATATGATTTCAATATTTACATAATTAATTAGATATATATATATATATAGAACCCAAAAATCACATAATGAATGACATAAATTTGTGTTCTAGAAGATCATAAAATAGTAACCATATCAGTACACTTTAAAAGGGACTGGATTTCAGAATCAATTAAAAGATGGTATACCATGTCAAAAAAATAGGTTTCATAATAATTTCATCAATTCATCATATAATATTACATTGAATGTAAATGGGTTTTATAAAAATATTTTTATCATAGTTATAATCCATCAAGAAAAAATAATAAAGAATACATCATTAGATCATATCCCCATAAAAGTATAAGTAATATAAATGAATGTCACCTTTGTTGGAAAATAATTTTGGAAGACCACATGGAACTTTTTTTGGAAAATATCATCTCTAATTTGAGTCATTTATTTAAAATAATAAAATTTCAAAAATACTAAGGTGGTATTTTTTATATAAAATAACATTAAAATCATATTAACAAATATTTAAATCATTGACTTGTTATGAATGTGGTAAATATAGTTAATTTCGTACATGTTAAAATAAATATCCCATTCGCATTTTTAGTAAAAATTCAATGTCACATCATTTCAACAAATGATAATAATTATAATTTTCAAACATTTTGTGGAAATTGAAGCATGTGTACAAATAAATTTTATTAATTTTTGGATAATTATAATAAAATTTTTATTTTTTTTATATTGCATGCATGTATAAGAGTAAGTATTTTCAACCTAATTTTGAAATAATGATGATTCTACATTAATAGTTCTTTTGGTATATCAAACACTTAAATAGAGTAAATTGTAATATAACAATGTACTCAAACAAATGACCGTCACATAATAAAATTCATCAGCTTGTTGAGAGTTAGATTATAATATTATATCATTAGAGACTTAATCATAAAAAATCATGATAAAAAATAAAATTGTAAAATAAAAGAATTAACACTATAGAATATTTTCCTTTATAGGACCTATTAAAAAGAGAAACATATATAAAAATGAATATCTTATAATTTTCATTATAGTAATAATAATAAAATTAATGTTCAATGTGCACACCACATTAGGTAAACAATAGTGAATATAGGAGGTTTCCCATAGAAATAAATTTGGGAAGAAAATCACTTGCCTCAGGTTTCAAATTTCATCAAACATGTCCCTACCCATCCCCTGGGGACCGTGCCGTGACTACCCCAAGCCTGCCTTCCTTAGGCCAGGGGCTGGCGACTAGCACCAAAGTCGTAATTCCCGATATCTGGGTAGGTATTTCCTTTACATCCTGTAAACATACAACCAAGAACACAAGAAGATACCAAATAAAGTAAACAGAATATTAAATAGAGTGAGTACAATAAGAGAAAGGGGCCCGAATAAAAGCCCAACTAGAAAGTAAAAGGAAAACTAGATAGTACAAGATGAATAATAGGTAAAAACCAGCTCTTGGATCATCCACCTTAGTTCCTAATTAAAGGGTAGGTACAGATAGCTTCCTCAGCACTCCATGTCCACCCATATCATCGGGGAACCGACACGCCATATGGTCCTCCTCCTAGCATTGTCCAGTCTTGGTGCCCTCATCCTCAGTCAGCGCTGTATGTCATCTGCATCCAACAAAACAAGGTGATGGCATAGCCCCTGTAGGGGTGAGTATAACGATACTCAGTAGGGACACCGAGACCCTCAAGGTCTCATAAAATCCACCAAGGATAAAATAAAAATTATGAAGTCAACAAATAACCCTACTTAGGTATATTCCCAAACATATACATATGTTTTAAAATAACCTACGTCAATCATGAGGAAAACATAGAGGTACTGACTCAGATCACACCATGTATATCGTTAGGTAAAAAAGTAGAGATTTTTAGATCTAACTACTAATTCATCTTACCCCGATAAGAGACTTTGCTGCTAACCTGCACAGTATCTCTAGGAGATGACCCACACAAGATCATTTGAGATGACCCACACAAGATTTCTAGGAGCTGACCCACACATTATCACTAGGTACAGACCCACACAGGATTTCTGGAGCTAACACACATAAGATCGTGAGAAGATGTCCCACATATGATCGCTAGGAGCAGACCCAGACAGTCTCGCTAGTGTTGACCCACACAAGATCGCTAGGAGCTAGCCCAGATCGGAGCGCTGGAGCTAACCCACACAAGATCACATGGAGCTGACCCACATAGGTTCCCTAGGAGATGACCCACACAGGATCGCTAGTGCTGACCCACACAGGATCGCTGGGAGCTGACCCGCACAGGTTTGCTCGGAGATAACCTGCACATGTTTTATAGGAGCACTCATCTCGTTACAACCATCTTCTGGGTTTCTGCACTAGGATTTCTTATCTCTGGGAGAGTCTGCTCCCCAAGACAGTGGTCAATTCTACAACTACCATGATTCCCCAAAAAGAATTATCCCAGTGCTTCTCTACGTCATAGGGGTCTCAATGCAACATATGGTGCATCAATACGACGCCCGATATATGATTTATTATCCTTTTAGTCCTCGGGGCCCGGTTGGATTCATTATCGATCCAACCTTACCATACCCATGCATAATCCAAAACACTAGTGGGGAATACTCAAAGAAACTCCATCACTCTGAGGTTTCCAGTTCCGCTGATATGTTTTCAAACGGACATCCGGTGGAAACGTTATAGCCAAAAGAGCGTAAATGGGTCATAGTGGGTCTGGGTTTGGTCCGACCCGGTCCAATTAGGCCTGGGCCAACCTAGTCGGGCTGGACCAGCTCACTGGGTATGTACAGGCCGGAGTTGGACGGCCCAGCCCACTGGATAATTCCGTAGGCCGCGAGGGTCTGCGGAGGGCTGTAGGGGTTGC